>CM060918.1:1041439296-1042909296 GCA_030737875.1 Allium sativum
GTATGTATTAGTTTCGTTGAAAAATAACATCTAAATTAATTTATACAATAATCGAACATCAAATCGAATCAAAAAGCTACTAGATATGAGTTTGCATTGCTTTAGCATCAGTTTTGTCATATATGATAATGAAATAAATAATCATATTTATAGAGCATCACATTATACCAAACATTTACCGTGTATCATTTTTGTATATGTATAGGTAACATTTTTGTTGAAAATAAAATTTATAAAATAACGAAGGATGAATTCGAAATAAACAACTACTAGATATACCTTTGCATTGTTTCGTTATCACATATTTAAATTTGTAGACATCATATAATGTCAAATAGCTGTTGGGTGTCGTTTTTACATATGTGTAGGTATTTTTTCGTCGAAAATAAGATTTATAATAATTCATAACATTAGCAACCATTAATTCGATTCAAGAAGCTACTGGTACAAGTTTTCGTTATCTTGAAATCACTTTTGTCATGCATGGTTATGAACTAAATAATTAAATTTATGTCGCATCATATTACATAACACAATAATTATTTTTATGTATACGTAGATATCAATTTTGTAGTTTTTTTTTTTTTAATAATCAAGCGGAAATTGAATATCAGTTATATTAGTATCTCGGTTATGTTATAAATAACAGTCATAATAGCTTATAAAATAATCAAGCATGGATTTCAATCATACATCTAGTATGTATCAATTTTGCACTATTTTGCTATCACTATATTATTTATTAAATATTTTGGCTTTGTCGCTATTGTATAATGTCTATAGCTATTTAGATGCATAAATGTTTCCATTTTCGTCAGGTTTGTAATTTACTTAATGTTAAGATATAAATATACGTTGATTTACATTTTAATATAGAAAATATCGAATCAATGTTGTCAATCATAAATTTAAAGCTTGGACTTTGTCATCATTTGCATGATTCCCCTTCTTCTCTAATCCTGTTTTTGCTCATTCCAACCTCTCTTTCCCTTAATTCTATTCTGATTAGCTTTTTTGTAGACTCAAATATTCTTGTTATTAATTTAAGTATCATTTTAGTATTATTATTTTATTAATTCCAGTAGCAGGTATTAGGCATCAATGAGAGTCATTTTAAATATATTTTTCTTTTAGTATCATTTCGTGTAATATTGCAGTGTTGAATTTTTTTTTCATGCTTTGTCTATTTGAATTTTATTTATTTTTACCGAGAAACATGATAATTACTGCACTATTGTCTTCATTATCTTGTTCATTACAGAATCTATGAGTGATATTACCACGTCCATTATCATCTATGGAAGAAACAAAAATATGCGTTAGCATGAAAAATGATAGTGGAAAATTGCAAATCGAAGAATTTGAAGAAAGTGTTGATGAGGGAGTTGATTATGGAATTTGATAGGATGGGATGAGTAGAAGAAGAAGATGAATCTAATCTATAGCAAAAATCGAGAGATTGAGAAGTACGATATGGATTAAGGAGCGAAAATCGATTTGAAAAGGAGGGAAAAACCCTACAAACAGAGCAAGTGTGTATAAATGATGGGCTTTGATCTTGTCTCTTAAAAAAAAAGAAAAAACGCGGTCGTCCTTTTGCATAATATTTGTAATTTGTCAATTAAACTATTTGTTTCGAAAATATGGCATGCTGGCCCTGCGTACATTTACACCTTCCCAGTTAAGTTATAATGACAATTACTGTTCAATCTGACTGATACACCTTCTTACCTGATAGGTCAAAAACAAAATGCATGTTAAACCACCATTATAATACGAAAATATCCAAGTTTTTTCTATATAATAAGGCAATAAAATAATAACTAAACTAGACGTTTTGACAACTTATGTAATGGTTATGCGTTTCACCTAATGATATCAGATAGGCCTTCCACATGAAACTCCAATGCTCTACAACATGCAACTTTTGGATGCTCACCCTAAGTTTAAAATCAACTGAATTAGGTCCTGACTACAAGCCAAGTTGCAGTAGCATCAGTTGTGTCAAAACTCTAGTTACAGCTTAACACCAAAAACAACAGGGGCTTATCATGTAAGCTGATAGAATCAAAGCCCCAAAATTAATAATTAACCGTATCATAATTTACATTCAAAACTCTAGATCAATTTATCAAAATTATATATGTAATCATCTTGGTTACTATCATCCTTCGACTGTAGCAACGAACTCTTGTACAGTTTCAGAAACCAGAGTCTCTCCTTCTACCTCTTCATCAACTACGCCATCTTCTGAATCAGACTTGTTTTCTGTATCTTTGTGCATCAGTTTTTCTCTAAGCTTCATTGCAAGTTCTTCCTGAACTTCTTTATTTTCAGAAAGGTGTCTTTTCAGGGCATCTCTGCCATGAAAAGCTTTACCATTTAGGTAATAGTAACCAATGGTTTGAGTGATTAATTTGTGCTGGCATGCGAAGTCGATGATTTCTGCTACACGAGAGATTCCTTTTCCAAATATCAGCTCAAATTGTGCAGTTTTGAAAGGGGGTGCGTGTTTGTTTTTTATTATTTTGACTGTTACTAAGCTTCCAATAGCCTGCCAAAATGATATGCAATGTTACAGATGATGTGTCTTTTAATGACCAAGTAATGCAGAACAAAGGCCAGCATAAGAAAACATGGAATGACATGCCTAGGACGCAAGAATACATATGAGACTGTGGAACAAGGTGCTTTAACTGGAGGAAAAACAAGGGTATACCTGGATTTGAAGCAAGTTGGTTTACACAAGAGTACACCATGAGGTTTAAGTTTTCCATTCTCATGAGGAAAAACTGTAATCAAAATATCTGTCAATGGATACTTTCGAATACGGATAGTTCCATATCTGCATCCACATCCGAAACCATTTTCGGATATCGAATATCCGCATTCGCGGATATGGACAGATGTCAAATAATTATCATATCTGCTACCGACTATAAACGAAGAAACGTAAATTAAGATGATATTTTTCCTAATGTCATGGATTATAAAAGCGTACAAAATCAACTAGTATAATGATAATAAGTAGTGTTGAGAGTTAATATTCATTAAATGCATAAAATATAAACTATTAACTCAAAGCAATAAATTTTCATCAATTACTATGCTAAAATTATATACAAAATAAGCTACAATTTTGACAAAAATCAGACAGATCATTTTCGGATGTGGATGCCTTCGTATCCGTATCCACATCCGCTCTTCCGGATATCGGATATTTTCCTCTTTTCTGATACGCATGCGAACGAATTTCGAATGTTTCGGGTATCCACTAACAACCCTAACTACTGACACCAGAAGCAGCAATTAACATTGCTGTGCAACCAAAAAGTTTGGACCCATGTGTACCTAGATTTAAAATGAAAATAATCTATAAAGCTTTCTAAGGTACATACCATGAACACAGTTTGTACTAATGAAGATGGTGGTAGCACCAAAGCACATATATCCTCTCGAAACTCACATGCCAAGACCCCACTAAACAAGCGGCTAATACCACTACAACCGTAATATAAATTTTTAAAACAAGAATGCATATGCTATTCTTTTTTTCCCCTCTCAGACTTCCGTAAAAATTTCAAATTCAAACTCTCAATTTCCAATTGAAGAGGAAATTGTGGACGTAAACACTTATATTGACCTTGCTAAGATATGTCAGAAGTAAAAAGATAAATAAATAATTAAATCCGCAAACTTTTTACAAATGCCCAACCTTTTTGTTTCAAGAATAGCATATGCATTCTTGTTTTAAAAATTTCAAATTCAAACTCTCAATTTCCAATTGAAGAGGAAATTGTGGACGTAAACACTTATATTGACCTTGCTAAGATATGTCAGAAGTAAAAAGATAAATAAATAATTAAATCCGCAAACATTTTACAAATGCCCAACCTTTTTGTTTCAAGACCATACATCTCCATTGTAACAAATCTGCCCAAAATGGTTTTTTCTAGCATGTAATCCTGAGTTGTCCGCGTTGTTCACAGAGATTTGTGTAGGATTCTTCACAACTCAGAGAAAAAGAAAATTGTAAAATTTGCCAGAAAATTGCTGATAAATTTTAACTTGTTTCAGATAACAACTCAGGTGTTACTTTGGCTTCCTAGCAATTTCAACAGACAACGTTTGCTCAATCAGACCTGAACATCTATGCTGATCTGAACAATCCCCTAGTGTATCGTTCTACCAGCGTTTATTCAACTGCTTGTGCTAACTAAGAACATACACAACAAACATTTTACGATGATGTTCACAAGATGATGGAAATAACGAAAAAAAGAATGAAGTTTTGGTCATCAAGTTCTTTAGAGGCAGTGGAATTCCTCATCAAAGAGATTAGCATATTTTATGGCCTATCGAAATCAATCCATGAACATTAGCCAATATAGCATTATAGGTATAACAGAATTATCTCTTGATTGAATTTCCAAAGAAAATTGTTAATGTTGGACAAAGAAAATGTAGCACGCGAGTTGCTAGAAACATAATTGAGGATATTACGAGAGTGTCATTGAATGTATCATTTGTATTTGTGTTTGTAATTTTAATCTATGTTTGATGAAGAGTGGTATGTTAATATTAAATTGTTAATAGTTGAAGTTGAAATTGAATTTGAATTTTCATTATTAATCCCAAAATGTTAATTTAACTAATTAATAATAATAAAATAACTAATTAATAATTAGAATTGTTATTTATTAGGTAATACAAAATAAATAACTATTACCAAATTACTCAACATTTTTTTAAATCCTATCCCAATGTGTCGGGAATACACCTTAAATCTATAAATCTAGTGTTTTAGAACGCGTGAATGAATTAATTTCCAATTTTTAAATGTGTACTTACTGTTTAGTAAAAGAAGGCAAAGGGATACACAGTTAAAATCAGTGTTATTAATGGCGCACGGCGCAAAAAGGCGCAAACCCTCTCTGGAACCTTGGCGCACGGCGTGGCAAATGGCACGCGCCTTTTTAATTTACTGCACATGTTTATTTTTTTAATATAATTAATATTTTAACAAAAGATTTTAAAAAAAAATCTATTTTTTGCTAAAATATATGCAACAATTTTTTTTATGTATTTTACAAAAAAAAAACACAAAGCATAAAATTTCAAACACAATAGTTTTCAAATCAAAAATAATAATACACATTAAAGATGAGCTGAAAAACCGAACCTCTCCACTCTTGCTGCTCTAGCAGCAACACACCAAGTCAGGTCATCCTCATCGTCGAACACAAGCTCATCTTCAATATCGGTCTTATATTCAATTAACCATTAATTACAATCATCAATATCATTCAAAGATACTGGACCAACAGTGTCATGAATATTATACATTCCTTTTAATGCTCGATTGTATTTAACAAATATCAAATCATGAAATATTTTTATGTTACAGACAAATCGTACAAAGACATTGGACATATTTACGTGTATGCAAAAATAAAATAAAATCCAAGGGTATGTTTCAGAGCTGCTTGAATGCTTATCTTATGAGAATATTTTTTCTTCCTCCAAAATTGTTTCTCTTGATATATCGTTCACGGCTTTAGAGTTTAATTCATTTGCTTTTGCATCGACAATATTTTATGATCTTCTATACATTAAATTATATACTTCTGACAATATTAAAAGGAATCTAAACTAAGTTAGATAATAAAACATATGTCAGTTCTAAATATCGGCATGCTAAGATCAGCCAATTACATAATTGTAAGGTTATTAACTCGCTGATGATAGTCGTATAGGAAATAATGATGATGTAATTATGTTTTCATATAACTAAAAAAAAGATATTAACAATTTTTTTCATATTTCATATCATTATGATAATAATAGTAATAGCAGTTGTGATGGCGGTTGCAGTGATGGTAAAAGTATTTGTAGTAGTTGTTATAGCAGTTTGAAATGCAAAAAAAAAAAAAAAAAAAAAAAAAACATAAAATAAAGAAAAGGCGTGCCATTTTGCGCCGCGCGCCATTTGGTGCGCCTTTTCATATGCGCCGCGCCGCAAACAAAAATGGCGCAAACGCCGCGCCGCACCGTGCGCCTTTCATAACTATGCTTAAAATTAATAACCATTTTTTGAATACAAGAAAAGAAAACTAATTAGCCACAGTTGTGGCAATATTTACCTCCTCTCCTTTTTTTACAAGTTCAGCTTTTCTAATATTTAGGCGAACTGACGAATAAAATTTCAAGGCATTTCCACCAGAGGTAACTTCAACTGGACCTCCAAATCCAAATGTCTGCAACTTCGATCGCACCTACAAACAAAATTTAGAAGAAAAAAACATCATTTTTGTACTGGTACTCGAGACACCTGAACCAACAATTGCAGTCATGAGATAGTTTAGTTTGATTAATAGAAGTTCACGTAGATAATAACCCACTAACAACATGAACAAGCCATGCAATTTGAACATAGTGATATAGAAAGTAAAACATTGATTGCCATGTCAAATAACTCAAATGAAAAGATAAATTGTAGCTGAGATATTATAGTTATAGCTAATTGTGGATCAAAAACCGTTTCTATTTCAATAAAAGAGTTACAAGAAGAAGACAAAATGTGGTCTGCACTTCTGTTTTTTGTAGAGCAAGTCAAACACACTCGACGTCAACCATATTCACCTGATTAATAAATAGTAAGATTGTTTGAGACATAGAAAGAGAATGGCTCAATTTGCGGAGAGCTTGACTCATGAGCCGTGCCTGAAGAGCCATGTGTGCATCACCCATTTCTCCTTCTAATTCGCTTTTAGGTACAAGAGCAGCAACCTACCAATAATTATAATTCACAAATTATGCACTGAAAAAAAAAATGAAACGGTAGCTTGATCAGTATTCAAACATATAAAATTCTGTTACAACACAAGATATGTATCAACAATCATCCTTCTCTCACATATTCAGATGAGATTAGTTGAGTATAAGAGCTATAAAATTATGCAAGCGAGTTTTTAAGCAAATTTTTTGGGCACTTGCTAACAGTTTGGATCTACGCTATTGAATCTTATAATGAATACAGATCTACTGCATTGACCAGCTAGATTAACACATGATTGAAATGTTTAGATTTGAAGACATGAATCCCTTTATGACGTCTGCTTTGTTATGGGTTAACATAACAACTTCAACATCCATTTCTAATTACCAGAATACAAATTCAAATAGTTACCTATGAAATTTGATAACTTGCAAATTTTATTTTTGATGTGTTCTTTGCCAAAAATACATTTGCTGCCAGAAAATGAGTAAACAAGGTTCATTAACCAACAACTTTGACACTAAAAATGATCTACTTTTGCCTCGCCTTGTTTTCGATTCTTGGTTAATCTTCCCCCAAACCTTACATCCTGCATGGAAGGGGGGGGGGGGTATCATTTTAGATTTACAATTTATGAAGAAGTGCTTGGTATTGCTAGGTCAAACAAAAATAGTTGTATATCATTTCCTCGCAACACCGATGGAAAGAATCGGGAATAGCTTTGGAAACAAACTTAAACGGTTGCCCTAAGTTTTAGCACCTTAAAAGTAGCTTTTCAAGTAGAACATTCTCATACTTCTTTCCAAACACTAGCAATATCAAATATGTAACTCATAAAGTAGAGGACAAGGAGAGTCAGATATGTATAAAATGAGATGAAAAATGAAACAAGATAATAGCCATATTTATTTGTAGAATGGACGAAAAAGATCTATGACTCACCCTAAAAAGTGCTAACATGGAACAACTTATTTTTTAATAAGCTATTTTAAGTTGATTAGCAGCTAGTTATGATATCAGAAAATGGTGCCAATAAAACATTAATAGAATTGAAAAGATTTACTAATAAAACCAAACTAACAAGAATGCCAAACAAGCTGATCTAGCTATATGAGGTTCTAATACAGAAAGGAAATAGAATTGAAAAGATTTACTAATAAAACCAAACTAACAAGAATGCCAAACAAGTTGATCTAGCTATATGAGGTTCTAATACAGAAAGGAAATAGGCAAGAATAGAAAACTATGTATCACAAGCAAAATTTGGGATGATACAGAACAAAAGGAAACAAAATTTACCCCAAAAAAGGGTTATGTTACGCTGTGAAAAATGCCCCTCTTTAAACAATTATTCATGAATATAATGTACATGTACATGCACGTGAAATTTCATGTTAGGGTACATTAGTTTATACGAAATTAAAATAAAAAATGAAACAAAGTCAAACTTGAAGAATGTAACAAAATTCAATAAAATGATAAAGTTTGAACCACAATTCTCCAACACATAAAGTCATCAGTGCTAAAAGAATTAAAGCTGTAAAAGAAAAACACAAATTATTCCTAAAGCCGGCTACAAAATTAAAGAAGCACAACAGAAGTAGCAAGTTCATGCATAGAATTCGATAAATTCACAATTAATTAACCAATCCAGTTTTCTAAAACCCTTTCTGATATTTGACAGGAACATGGACCAAGTTGTTTCTATGAGGTACCCCCAAGTATTTCGCTATGTTTTTTTTATCTTAAAAGTGCATAAAATAAAGAAAACTACCTACCAACTTCAATAATACTATATGTATTTAAGTAAGAATTTTCTGAGTACCCAAGGTTGAAAAAACATGTAAAAAAGTTTAGTGGGAATGTAAGAAAATTTGACTCACGCTATCTACGACTACAACATCAACAGAACCACTTCGAATTAGGGTGTCGACAAGACTAAGTGCCTGCTCACCACAGTCTGGTTGAGAAAGCAACAAATTGTTTGTATTAACACCAATCGCCTCAGCCAGTGCTGGATCAAGTGCATGTTCAGCGTCTACAAATGCACAATAACCTAGAAAAAAGCACAAAAAGGTTAACTGTTGCAATATCCAAATAGACGTCAAACACTATTGATATTACTTCACTTCCAAGCTCTAAACCCCCCAGAATACATGATTTGAAAAAGAAAGGAAAAATCATCAGATCCAACAATGATGCCGACTTGTATGGATTAAGTAATTCATATTTGTGGGCATCTCCAGTCGTAGAAATTCATCCCTGTAAATTACGATCTCCCACTCCAATTATTCAATTACGCTTGAAGATTAAGGGTAACCCATCAGGTTTCAATTCAGAAAACTGAAGTGAAATTAAGCACTCATTAAATGTGTGCTCAAGATCAGGTGTACCCACTTTATGGGCTCCCAAAGCTCAGACATCCGTAAAATGGGTGCCTGATTCCAAAATTAAAATAAGTTTCTGGGCACCCATTATTTGGGCACCTGGGATTAGGCACCCATTTATGGGCTTCAGACGCTAGAAGCACATAAAATAGACGTCTGACCACTGGAGATTCTTATTCAATTCAACCTGTAATATTCATGATGCTGAATATTACGGGCTGAAACCACTAGAGATGCCCTAAGTGGTAACTGCATAATGAGATCAATGAAACGAAAAAATACAATATAGGATATTTATTTCTTTTTTTCTTTTCCCAGTTCAATATTCATATCTACTATACACATACATCAAATTCTTAATCCTAAATTTGGAATTAATGACCCATTCTTTCTCATCACATCAAATATACGTTAGTATGTCGGCACGATGAAAAAAATTGGGTAGGTTGGAAACCAAACGGTAGTTCCAAATCAGCAGAGACAAGAAACAATGCGGTTAGCGAGAGAAATTTATTCTGCTTCTGCCAACAGGGTCGATGTAGTTGATTGATGGTCTGGCCTGCAAAAACCAAATCCATCCCTCCCTCGCTATCTCTCTCTCTCAGTGACCTAGGTGTTTGTGCAAGAGGAACGCTCGAGGACAACATTTTCACTCAAGCAATGCCTTCAGGTCGACATGACATGCAACAAGTAGGCTGAAACTTCAGCAGTGTACCCAAAATATGTTATAACTGCCTAAACCAACCAAGCCAGTTTGTTTTGAATATTAGGTTTAGTTGCATTTGTTCATAAAATATTTACACCTGAAAAATATATCTATGCCATTCATGAAAATGAAAAATCAAATAGAAAACCCATAAATCACAATTTAATGGTTTCAAGCTGAATATACTGAACATTCTAGATAGAAATTTATATATATATATATATATATATATATATATATCTTATCTCTAAATTTCATCATTTACATTGCTTTTTTTATATAATTATTTTCTAAATGGCATGTAATTAAATAAATCAACCAAATTAACCGAAATTTATTCAGTCGGTTGAGTGATTATAATTTTTGGTTCTAGTTCAGATCAAAATATTTACCCTAAAACCGATGGACAGATAAGCGCTCATCCATACAACAGATATGCCACAAGGCATGTAGTTTACAACCTATTAAGTGCCACAAAAACTTTGAAGCTCGGAAGATTATTGTGGAACTATTATAATATTTGTTATAATTATATGCAAATGAGGCATGCCAAAACATATCATCTCCGTCGCATGACCAAGAGGCGTCAAGCCAGTGAAATGGAAATGCAATTGTCGATGCGACCCATGATAGTAGTGTTGTGGTCAACCCATTGCAGAGTGTGTTGTGGTCAAATATAACACAATTGATAATTAGGTTGCATACTTTGAGAAACGGTTTATCTCCCATTGTTTAGCACATAAGAATGTGAGGCATATGAGTTAGTCTGTGACAAATTAACCAGAGTAAGTAGTTTCGCAAAAATAGTAATGTACCTAACTCATATATTATGCCAAAATGTATCTCACATGCTAATATTCCACAATCGTTCTCCTTGCAAATAAATACAAATAAGTGAATAGGAGTGTGTCTGGTAAAATATGATTGAAGGAAAGCGTATCCACATGCTAACTTTCTTATACAGTTGAGTCTCCACGTGATTTATTGAGCGGGGATTATATATTTTTTATGTCCAAGTGATGACTAAAAGTTTCTTGTGGTTTGTTTGCATTGGTAAAGTGACAGTGATTTCCATAAAATATTGAAGTACTTCATGTATTCCTTAATGTATTTAGGTAGTATCCAACAATACTTCTTGTATGGTAAAGTATTTAAGGTTTGTGTTCATGAATGATTGCTATGATTAAGATGTTCTATAAACTTATAAGCATATCACTCGCTAACTGATTTCAGTATGAATCAATTGCATGAACAGTATCTTTTCCAAATTAAAAAGGTTAAAAGTATACGGCGATGACACTTTGAATTAGAATCCAAATAAAAGTTGAAAATATAATGTCTGATAGCAATAAAAAATAATGTGCTTGTATGCATGATACAGAGGAATAAAAATCATTAAGTAAATTTGCCTATGACTGAGAGGGATAGATGAACTATGCAATTGGAAAATATAAAGCTATTTCACTAGCATAAACATGCATCATACTTAATAATAACAACATCAATGACATTAGCATTACCTCCATTTTTTTGTGCTTCGGCTATTACATGAAGAGCTAGCGTTGTTTTCCCTGAAGCCTCTGGACCAAATATCTCCACAACGCGTCCCTATCAAAAGCGTAATCATGAAACATCAGCAAACAAGACATATACAATGAAAAAACGTGCAGAAGGGAAAGCA
Organism: Allium sativum; assembly: GCA_030737875.1. Taxonomy (NCBI): domain Eukaryota; kingdom Viridiplantae; phylum Streptophyta; class Magnoliopsida; order Asparagales; family Amaryllidaceae; genus Allium; species Allium sativum. Next base: position 1,041,450,849 of record CM060918.1, read on the forward strand.
GATTCTGTGAGAGAGACATCGAGTGTGCAGCTTACAGTAAGCATACAGACCAATTAACATAATGTTTAAGTGTAGCAAACTGGTTGAATCCACAAATAAAAGGCATAATAAAAGCAGGAATACAATACACAGCCATTAGCTACGAAGGCAGCTTTATTCAGTTGATTGTTTCACGTAAACTAGCAAACATACTGTGCCACTTGACTCCTCTTGACAGGAGCATTCAATAGGCCCCAAAAAAATGAAGGCTCTCCTGGTTTTTGTAACCGGAAAAGTATAGCAGTAGACAAGCACCATTGTCCAAGTGGTTAAGACACTCGACATGCTGCAAAATGTCACAGATTTGAATCATACCTTGCGGGATTTAACCCACTTGTCATGTGATATGTTATATACTACCTAGACTTGTATAGAAGTGCTCAAAATTTTTTTAAAAAAAATAGCAGTAAAAGATGTCAAATCAATAAGTTTGTGCCCTACAGTCTATAGAGATACAACCAAATAAATTAGATAAAATACTCAATGAAATTTGATTTGTAAGATAAGTACTGTTAGTTAATCACTAAGAAACCAACCAGCGCAAACTATTCAAAAATGCACCATCATTCTAATAACCCACATGGATAATACAATAAAAACAAAGATATATTGGTTTACATACTTAAATATAGGTAAACCGTAAACATGATTCTATACCATTTGAAACTAGCTTGGCAATATCACCACATGAAATAAAATATAAACATGCTTGGAAGAATCTGCAATTTTCAAATTTATTCTCGAAAACAAAACACGATGTAACAAAATAGCAGAAAGTAAGTTGCACGTTTATCAATTTCTCATCCATCAAAATCAATAATTATTGGCATGGGAAGAATAATTGATGCTTTCATATGCTTACACGTCATTTAATAATCTAGATAGACCTGAATTTCAGATACAATCCATGACTTGAATTTAGCTTCGATTTTGAATATTACATTTTACTATTTGAACCATGGTTTAAAATTTCGGCCGGAACCCCGAGATTCCGGCGAACTCGGTTCGGTTCCGGCCACCAACGAGACAGAATTAGGTTAAAAACTCATTTCGGTAGCTAACAATAGAAAAAACTGCAGAAGGGGAAAAAACAGCAAAGAAGAAGAAACAGGAAAGAAGAAGAAGAAAATCAGCAAGGAAGAAGAAGAAATCGGTAAATTACTAACTCAGAATTGAGATTCGAGAATGCAATCTTTCTCGATTTAAAGCAACAGTCGACGTCGATTTCAAGCAGCAGTCGCGGTCGAGATGCAAATCCATGGCGAAGATCTCAATCGATTTTTGTCGTCTCGTCGTCTGTTTCTCAGTTGTTTCTATGGCTGAGCCCTAATATCGATTCAGGAAGAAAGCGGATGTGGGCATGCGACATTGTAAACTTAGGGCTAAGCTGGCAAATAAAAATAGAATTTTGGGCTGGGCTTTGACTGAAACTAACTTATTAAATTTAGACCAGAGGCTAAGCTGGCATGATTATTTTATTTAGTTTGACTTGGTATCTAAATTAAATTTGGTGTAAAAATATTTGACTAGACAATATTATATATTTTATTGGTCACTTTCACATATTCATTAACAAACCATTGAAAAACAAAAGTAGGACCGAAACCGAAACTAAAACCGAAACCGCCGAAATTACCGAAATTTTCCGAAACTAGAAAATTTTCAAATGACCGAAACCGAGTTTTCGAACCTTGATTTGAACCTCACCTTGAATTTATGTGCTACAATGAAACGGGGAAATATTCTCAAGGACGAACTCAAAGGCACTTTTGATTGCAATCCCACTAATATTTTATTCCCAATAACAAAACGTTACAATTTCTTAAAAAGCCATAACTGCAGTGTGTTTTCACTTATTCCTCTTCTTCTTCGATCTCGTCGCTCATACTTAAATTTTCTGATTCAATTTTCATTACTGTCGTGTGTGACTCTATCATTCTATCATGATTTTGATTCTTGTTTGTTTCTGTTCAACACTGGAAATTTTCAGATTTATGTTTGCTTTTTTTTTCTATAATTTTTTTATTCGGTCATTCATCATATTTTCATTTTATAAATTGAGATCGATTTTGTTGTTGTGTTTTTTCATATTCTACGGTAGAGTCGGGTAATAGCAGTAGCTATGTTGTGTTTTCTTTTCTTCTGTATTGAGCAATGTTTCTTATTTGCTTTCAGATGAATATTACATTGTTATTTTTTATTTTGCTGATGATGATGGATTCATATTGGTTTGGATGGAAGTATATGGATGTGTTTAGTTTGGTTCAGATCGAAGTTTAGGTATCATTTTTAGTTTTTGTTAACATCATTTTTCACAATAATGAAGTTTTTATCCTTTAATGTTTATTTTGTATGAATATGTATAAAGATATAGTCGTTACATAGTTCATATGATTATATATGTCAAATTTAAATGTGTTATTATCCAACATTAACTAACTTTGTTCAGGTATTGTTTTTGTTATTAATTTAAGTATCAAGGTTTAGGTATTAGTTTTATAGATTGTATCTTCTTTTTTTTTGGGTGTTCGTGATTTTTATTGTATAACAAATTTATTATATTATAATAAAACAATAGTCTGAAATAAAGAGGATCAATTTTTAGATATCTTTTTTTTTTAGTATCATTTTTTGCAATAATACCAGAAAAGTTTTTTTTTTTTTTTTTACTGTTTTGTTTGACACAACATTTTGACATAATTGGTGACACACTTGATCTCGACCATTGGATCGTCTCCCAAACTTCACCTCTCCATATAAGGACAAATAGATTCAACGACCGAGACACCGTGTCTACCAATTTGTGTCCAATTTTATGTCCAAATAGTCGTTTCCACAGAAAAATGAAGTTACATAGTAAATATGATTATCATCGAATTAAATTAGTGTTTTGTTAGTATCAAATACTTAATGAAGTATGTTTGGTGTTAGTTTTACTATTTATTTAAATATCAGCTTTTAGGTATCAGTTTTAGTGATTGTAAGTATCAATTTTTTTAAATTATTTTACTGATGTCTCTGATTTTTTTCCAGTGGTGACAATAACCTTTTTGTTCTATTTGTAAGTGTTGATGCAACTGTTGAAGATGTTATCAAATCACATAAGGAAACATGATGTTGATTGGTCTTATGCTAATCGGAAAGGAGGACTTGTATGTATTCTAAATAAACAAAATAGATGTGGTGTACGCAAGCAATATTGTTATGATGAGCATATTGTCCAGCTTCTTAGAAAATATGATTTGACCTTCATATTCTTATGAATTTATTGACAATTATAGTTGGTCGTACGTCTTTGTTGGCTATTTTATGTAATTGAACTAGGCTGTATAGGTATATTAGTTTAGCATATAATATATGTATATCTATTTTCTCTTTGTAAGTGAATTTGGTTATGTAGCATCACTTTTAGCTCATTGTTATATGTTAAGAACATATAAGTGGCATGTGAATTGAACTACTATGCTTTTATATTGGTATTTAAATTTATTTATTTTGTTTGATAACATTTTTTTGTACTACTAGTGCCAGTTTCAAACCCATAAAAATATGGTATTAGTTTCTGTATGTTATTGGTAACAATTTTAGGTATCACAAATTAAGGTATCGCTATTTCTCATGCTTTTATTATCAGTTTCAGATAAAAAGAATTACAGTATCATTTATTGTATTGTATTAGCATCGTTTTTATATAGCAATTTAAATTTTACGATATCAGTTACAGTGAAAAGTTGACTACTTAATACGATGTAGAAGTTTTGTTAGGCTTTAGTGATGTTAAACTATATCAAGCAGCTACTAGATACCATTTTTACATATATGCAGGCGTCATTTTGTTGGAAATAACATATAAATTAATTCAGATAATAACCTAGCATGAATTCAAATCAAAAGTCTACTAGGTATGAGTTTGCATTGTTTGGATATCGGTTTTCTGCCATACATCACAACGAATTAAACAATCAAATTTGTAAAATATCACATTATATCAAACAACTATTGAGTATCATTTTTGTACATATGCAGGTATCATTTTCATGAGGAATGACATTTAAATGAATTTGCATTATAGCTGAGCATGAATACAAATAGAAAAGATGTTAGATACGAGTGTGCATTGTTCTTGTATTAATTTTTGTCATGCATGACCACGAACTAAGTTATCAAATTTATAGAACATCACATTAAATCAAACTTTGGATGTCATTTTTGCATATAATTTAGGCATCAATTTTACTGGAAATAACATTTAATTTTTTGTACAAAAAAAGCAAGCATGAATTCAAATTATAAAGCTATTTCACACGAGTTTCCATTACTTGGCATCCCTTTTGTCATCCATGACTATGAACTAAATAATTAAATTTAAAATGCATCATAATATATAGCACCGCTATTGGGTATCATTTTTGTATATTTATAGGTACCAGTTTTGTGCAATTACAAATTTTTTAATGCTTTAAATATCAGTTTCAAATATAAAAATTATATCATTTTGATTGCAATAGTATCATTTTTATGTAGTAATTTTTTTATAAAAAAAAACTACTTTTGAACTGATTGTAATTATTTGTTTTCTGAGCTGTCATGTATCGAATGATGTGAAAAAATATAAGCTTAGATGTTAATTTATATTTTAGGATATATTATGGTTAAATATTGACAACTTAATATGCGATGTAGAAGTTCTGTTTGGCTTTAGCATTGTTGTTAAATTATAACAATCAACAGATAGGTATCATTCTTGCATATATGTAGGTACTAGCTTCGTTGAAAATAACATTTAAATTAGTATACATAATAGCCGAGCGTTAATTCCAATTATAAACCTACTAGATATGAATTTGCATTATTTAGATATATCAGTTTTTTGTCATGCATGTCAGTGAATTAAATAGTTGAATTTATGGTGCATAATATTATGATCAAGATTTCCGCTTTCTTTAGCTGAGTAGTAATGTTGAATTTCAAACAAAGGTAGGTTTCTTATTTTGCGATTTGGCGATTATTGTTGGGTCTGTTGCTGTTGTTCATTGATCGAGGATGTTTGCGGTTCTATTGAAGATGATTTGTTGTTCCTTTTAATTGTTATGATTATGGTGAATTTAGGGGGGTTTTTATAGGAAGAGGAAACTAATAAACAAAGATGATGATGATGAGTGGAATGGAGCAGAAAAGTGAAGCGGTGATTTAAGTTTCAACTGAACTTTGGGCCCATCCTTCAAACAAACAACAAACGTGGTTGTCCTTATACATAGTTTTTTTAATCAAATTTTGTCCTTAAAAACTTTACCTTCACGATGAAATTACAATATTGAAGTAGAAAAATATCTCACCTTGGGAAGTCCGCCAATGCCCAGTGCCATATCTAATGAAAATGATCCAGTGGATATGACAGGAACTTCTCTGGGTGCATTCGAGCGGCCCAGCCACATAATTGCGCCCTTTCCAAAAGAAGCAGTAATCTGATCGATAGCTTGGTGTAAAGCTATGTCCTTTTTTGATAGTTTTTCTTCACCTGAGTCACTTCCATCTGTCTTCGCTTTTTTTCTCCCTGGAAATGTAAATTTCAAATTTTAAAACTAAAGTGAATAATAATGAACAGATTATCACAAGATGTGAATAATTTAGGCTTAACAACAACCAAATTATCACAAATTTTCAATGATTTAGAAATTAACAATGTAGTACATTCAGGTGATAATACTTCATTTTGGCGTAAATAGTGGGATATCGGCAATTCCTTTCAAATGGAATTATATGGACTATATGAAATGTGTACTTTCAAAATTGTACCCATTTCAAAAAATATGGACCAAATATGAATTTTCATGGAAATTTAGTTTTGATTGTATGTTAGTGGGAAATACTTCATCACAGATTGCATTATTGTGTGTTAAACTAGAAGTATACAACATTGAAAAGGAGAAAGACATTAAAATATGGTGTCGAATAAGAGTAAAAATTATACATTTCATTCGTTTTGTAATTATATATTCAGGAGCAAAATCAAACATTTTTAAACACCTTTGGAAAGTTAGTGTTCCACCGAAAGCAAATGTGCATATATGGTTAATTTTACATGGGAAACCAGACAGCATATAATTTCTAGAAATAAATATATATTTGTTGATAAAAACTGTTATTTCTTTAATTACAAAATAAAAAATAGTTTGCATTTATATTTTGAATGTACTACAACAGGATTTATTCCTTCAAAAACTCTTAATATGTTTGATCTTAATATAACTAATAGTGATATTAATTGCGAGATATATTGACAGCTTTAGACTTTATTATAGGGTCACAAGACTCACAACAGGCATTTACTTGATACTATTTACACAATAACATATTGGTAGATCTGGTTTGAAAGAAACAGATGAGTGTTTAATAGTATTAAAATTGGATTTCAATCTCAAGATATAAATTAAATAAAAATTTGAGTTTGAAGGAGTTTCTTAAAGAAGATCTCCTATTGACTTATTTAAGGACAAAATCATTTTCAATAATAGAAAAATTAGTAATGAATCAGATTCAGTTTCCTTGGACATGTTTAATAATGACACATCTGATACCTTCCTATTACTAGGATACTAGCTTTGAATGGTCTTACACTTTTGATATAGCTTTTTTTGCAGCTTTAGACATGCTTGTTGGTTAGGATGGATTCAGCTGATTTAGAGGATATAATAACTTCTCATATCACAAATTTTCCAATGAAGTTATGCATAATCCACCAAATCGACAAAAAAGATTCCAGAAAGTAGTTCTGATATGAAGGAAACAAAGCATCCTCTACCAGTTATTTTGATTCCTACTTATTTATTTCCAATAAATATGGTCTACGGATATAAAGAACATTTCACCTTTAGCAGCAAAGCCGCGCAGCTGAACAGCAGAGTTCACTATTCTATGTCGATAGGCCTGTCATTGTAGGTGTTGTTAGAACTACAATTTGAACAATAACAGCTAGGTCATTCCTCTTCAACTTCAAATTTTAATTTAAAGAAATCATGCATAACAAGCAACTACGCATCATCTGTTATGTCTACTTCATTGTGTACCTCATGCGAACTGTCAAGCCAAAATAAGTTAAGTTACTTATGAATATGGTACTAGAATTATAAAAACTTAACCAAACTACCAATAGAACAAGCCATGGATAATGCAGCAACCAAAATATTCCATTTAAAAATTAAGTTGACGTTGGCATCTTTTTTCAAAACAATTGTTATATTTTGCTAGTTTTTTCAAAGACAAAAGCTGACTCAAAAATATATCCTCTTGAATATAAGTTTCCATACCAGTTGTCCTAACATTCAGCAGTTACAAATAAAAACATGCTTTGCTAACATATATTTTTAAAAAAATTCTACATTAAATCATCGTTTAGTAACTGATACGGCATTCAATGAACAAACTGATCGATGAGTTTTCATCCTCTATGTGAGATATACAAAATCATTGATATCAAACAAATTTGAAATTCGATTTGACACATCAAAATTTGTCAAATGTACATAAATCCGCCCAATAATGAAAAATAAAGTGTTAAACGAGCATAAAACACCTCGGAAGCAAGGAATGGTCTCGTCGAACAAACGATTCGAAAAAGCCTTGACATGGGTTGGGAGGCCAGCGAGCTTAAATTTTTGCGAGAAACTGAAATGAATTTTAGACAGATACCTGTTTCTTATTTGGAAGAAGAAATTAGGGAAATAGGGTTTAAGGTGTTGGAGGGGTTCTTTGTTTTCACTCTTTACCAGGAGCAGAATGTTGCGTTGGATGTTTTGTACGTGGAGCTGTAAATTTTGTATGAGACGTCCTTACGTGTCGGTAACCTAAATGTGTCCGTCTGAGCCTGTTCCCATTCTCATTTAAATCACGAGTTAAGACAGTAAAATTTGTACGAGAAAAAATCACGTTTGGTCCGTGTTCATTCGAATTCGTCTGAATTCCTTGTATAGTTGAGAGAAAATTTAATAAAAATGTCTAAAATGTTATATGAATAGCTATGTCCGACCTGATCCGTTCGTGTCCGTGTCCGAAAATCATATGTCCGCGTCCGACCGATTTTATTTAAGACACGAATTAGAACAACAAAAATTATCCGAGAAAAAATTTCATCTGATCCGTGTTCGGTCCGATATTTTTAGGATATAAACTGAGCGCACCTCCGTCAGGTTTGATCCGATCATTTACACCCCTAGTTGTACCTGTACGATTAAACATGGGGCACATCTTTGTATGGTTAAACGGAGGAAAAATGTTGTGCAGGATGGTTAAACGGAGGAAAAATGTGGGCACACTTTCTTGTGATTTGTTGTGTTAGGATTGTCTCGCATGTTTGTCAAGGTAGAAATGACGATTTGAATAAATAGTCCGACATCACGGAATAAATTGAAGGAGTGGAGTACAAATATGAGTTGGTAGGCACGTAACAACGGGGATTCATTTTGTTACAGGATGTGTGTGTCAACTCATATGCGTACGCCCTATGAGGAAGGACAAGGAGTTTTGTTCCGACCGTCATTACATAACAGTGGTATCGGAGCCGAAGGTTATGGACTGGGTCATGCAGGCAAGTCAATGCTCTCAAAAGATACTCGTAGGGTGCGAGTCAAGGGGAAGACTGTTAGGATTGTCTCGTATGTTTATTAAGATAGGAATGACAGTTTGAATAAACAGTCCTATATCTGGAATAAATTGAAGGAACTGAGTACAAATATGAGTTGGTAGGCACGTAACAACACGGATTCAATTTGTTACAAGGATGTGTGTGCCAACTCATATGCGTGTGCTCTATGCTAGGAGGAGGGGGGAGCTTTGTTCTGACTGCCGTTACATAGCAGTGGTATCAGAACCGAAGGTCATGGACTGGGCCATGCAGGTAAGTCAGTGCTCTCGAGGCGAGTCAACAGGGAGACTGTTAGGATTGTCTTGCATGTTTGTTAAGGTAAGATGACGGTTTGAATAAATAGTCCGACATCACGGTATAAATAAAGGAGTGAAGTATAAATATGAGTTGGTAAGCACGTAACAACATGGATTCATTTTATTACGAGGACGTGCGTGTCTACTTATATGTGTGCGCTCTAAGCTAGGATGAGAGGGAGCTTTGTTCCGACCGCCGTTACATAACATGTTGCACTCTTTGAGCCGGAGATGGCTGCCATTTGTTACACCATTTACCGTTGAAGACGCATCGAACGTCCAAATGGTGCAAATAAACAACCAGACTTGCTCGACTAGTTGGAAGAAAACAACTAGCGAAAACCAACGATTTTTCTTCCAACGTCTCATTCATCACACCTCTATATTCATCATCTTTCACTATTAATTCTACATATTTTCTCATTTCATCTCCTGTTCTCCCACTTCCCCATTATCCCCCTCTCCATCTTCTCCCTCCACAATCAAATTTCGACACAAAAATTGGTTGCCATAGCAACGTATTTACATAGAAAAAGAAGCCATATGACCAAGATTCACACATCATAATATACCTGTTTAATGTGGATAGAAGACATGATAAATAGTTATCAAGGGTGCTATTAAAGAAACTTTTGAATGAAAAGAATTTATTTTCTTTTGTTATGTGAAAGACTAAGCGATTACGGTCCGATTATAATGGAAAATGTTGGTTTTCACGAAAGTATTTTCATATTGCTACATAGTATAGTTGCAGCACTTTCAAATTAACTAGTGAACGAAAGATCTCAAATGTCAAGCATCACATTTTGAGTTTTTTTATGTTATACAATTACCCGCTATAGCTATTGTTAGGCTTGATGGCCCTTGGTTTAATAATGTTTCATTTGAAGTTAGAAGTTCAAACTGCTACTATCCATATTTTAGAAACTGGGTTGATGTTATAGGTGGTACATGACATACTTTCCTCTAGAACAAGTAGTTCCATACATAAAACGGTAAGGTTATGTTACATAGAATATCTTAGCAGTATACTCGTTCGATATATAGTTTGAACATGTTGTGCCTGGTTGGGAAGGTACTGTGTATGATGGTAGAATTTCAACTTTTACATGATATAGCTTCTAACTTCCTCTACCGTCCATGTAGACTGTATTATGTAGTTTATTCACGATATCCACTTAGAAAAGTTATTTATCGCCATACCGTAATGTTATATATCATGTTTTTCATTTTTGTGATATCGCAAATCAAATGAAATTAAATAATAAAAAAAAAAAATTCTTCCATTCGAGTTTACGTATGGTAATTGGGAGAACCTTTGCAACATGAAAGAAAAAACTTGCTATTTTGAAGAATATATCAACATACTCGTTCGATACTAAGAAAAAAGTTTTTGTAACTACAATGGTTATTCACAATTTCATACGCAAATATTAACAGTGGTGATCAAGCTTTTATAGTTGCTAATGACGATCCCGATCTAGTAGGAATACACAAAGAAATATGTAGCACGAGAAATGCAATACACAAAGTAACTGAGCTAGTTCAGCAACATACGAACAATGAATTAACAATAATTCGAGATAACATAAGAGATGAAAGTGTTACATCAGGGTTGCTCTGTACTGTTTAATCTATGTTTGCTAATATTATATTATAATTTACATGTATTTGAATTTCTATACCGATGTTTCTTTCTAATTAATCACATATTATACAACAAAAATAATAATTATCTAAAACAACTAAATTAGCACAAACAAAATTAAATATCTCTCTTAATGAGAGTGATGCAGATTAATGATCTTAGGGCTATATTAACACTGGAGGAATGATGAATAGTGTTTACTTAAGTTTGTGGATCTTTTCAAAATCTTTTGCATTAAAGTGTATAAGTAAGCATTTAATGATCACATAATTAATCACAGAAACAAATAGCAACAAGTAAAGTAAATGCAGTAAAGTAAAAATGAAAGAACACGTCTGATTTTATTCTGGATCGGAGATTCTCAACATTTAGTGTTGTACTCCACGACCATTAATCACCATCAATTCAATTACACTACTTGATTTCAAGTTTTCAAGAAGACACCCTTCAGAATCTCAAATCTTTGGCCACAGCCAACTTGATTTTTGGATAAACAAGTCACTCTCAATTGCTTTTTAGGCGCAATCAAATCTAACTTAATTTAAGGCCACTCTTATATAAGCTATTTGGTATTGGTTTTACAAAGATTGTAGACCTAAATCTTTCGATTATGATTACACTTGCTCCTATAACTTAGAATTGCACTCTGATCTTGAGAGGATGATGAGAGTTTGACATAGAATCAAATCAAAGTTGAATTGACTTGATTTGATTTAAAAATCGACAAAGTATAGTTATAGATTTCCTAGAAAATGAGGGAGGAGAGAGAGGAGTGAAGAAATGAGAATTTTCTGTTATAAATTTGTTTCTTAAAGAAGACTATTAATAATTGTGAACAGAAGTAGTTGCTCGCGAGAATGACTATGGAGAAGAGATACATTAATTCAAATTTGAATTTTGGGAAAACTCAGAATTACGTCAACATACCATATACCACTATGTTGACCAGGGTCGGCCCTGACAAAGCTGAGGTCCAAAGCGAAATTGAGGCCCAAATGGGTAAAAATGGTAGTTGAAATCAACTGTTCAAAAAGAATATTCCTAGCAAGAATCGACCCGGGTGCATTTTGAACAAAGCAAGCAACTTTACCACTGAGCTATCTTCAATTTCAATTGAACTATATACCGGTTTTTATATAGAAGCATATGATTCTGAGGGCCCCGCAAGGTCGGAGGCCCTAGCCCACCGCCTAGGTGGCTTTTGGCCAGGGTCGGGACCGATGTCGACGTACACATAGTATTTTTTAAAAATAATTTATTTTAAAACATTCTAAAAATATAAAACTATATAAATGATTTGAAACTTTGTGAAACTATTTAACATGGTGAATGTATATTTTAAAAATAATAAAACTTAAGGAAACTTATTAAAATAATTTTACAGAAATTTAAACTAAAGTATAATATTTATATATTCAAACACAACATACAATCAATATGTTAAACTATCAAAGTATAAGTTTAGAAACCAAAATATTTGAAATCAATATCGATAATATAACAATTATATCAAGGTAAAAATATTAAAACTTAAAATTCGTTTTTGAATAAACTTTGAAAAATCATTTTGAAAACATTAAAAATGGGAATACATTGAAAATAGTTCGCAAGATAGAGAGAGATTAAATGAGTGCAACTAGAGTATTAATATATATTCTAAGAACCAATGGTATATTTGGATCATCTTGAATTATTGAACTCTTCAATACTTATGAGTCTTCATTCTCTAAATCTTGCATCTTCGTATCAGCATCAATCTGGAATTCTGGATCTTATATCTTGATAATGTATGGTCTACGTTTCAATACATGTCTGATACAGTACTATATATAATACATATTCTGATAATCATTAGTACATGTGTAAATATATTTTATATCATTACTTGATGTTGTTATCATCAAAATTACCATCCATACTACTAACAATCGCACTATTTTGGATGATGACAATTTTAAAAAATAAAATCTTAACTCCCTCTAAATTATAGAACTCCCACTTAGTACGTGCATATTTTATATTTTTCTCCCTTTATCATCAAAAAAACTGTTATTCTTCGAAGTTTCTTTAAATACTTGTTAGTAATTTCTAATCCTAAACAATCTCATCCCTTAATCTCTCTAAATATACTTCAGATAGATATGAGGTTTATATAATAGAAATGATAAGAATAATATATAAGAAATGATGAGTAAAAATACTATCATTGATAGTAACCACATCAAACTATATACTTATTCTTTATCGATTCATAAGTATATTTACATCAAAAAAACTGCATACCAATTCAATTCTATTATACACATAACTATAGAGAGTAAATATACACATATCTATTGAGATTTCTTAATAATTAGGGGCTTGTGAATGGGACAGAATGGAAAATGTAGACAGAAATTGTCTTTGTTCGATAAAATTTTCATATTTATCGAAACAAACTTCTCCAGCACAACGAACCTCGTTGTCTTCATTATCTTCTTATATATCATCGTCTTCTTCTTCTGCTTCCTCCTTCTCTTTTTTTTCTTCCTCCTTTATCTCTTCTTCTTCTTCATTGTCCCTAATAGGATTATTAGTAGCTATGTTTGATGATTCATCACCAATGATGATTGAATTCACAGAATTATCTAGAAGAAAATTCTATAAATTCCTGAGGATCTTTCTTCGATGTTCCTGTTCTTTTACCATTCTAATCTGCATCACTTGTAACTTCGTTAACATTTCAAGAGAATTCCTTATTTTTCTTTTCATTTTGATGATCCTTACCTAGTTTGTGTTCTGAAATGGGCCTTAAGAAGGGGATGGGAGCGAAACAGTTGATGTTTTGTTGTTATTTGAAGAGGAGGCCATGAATTGAAGTTCTTAGAAGTTTGTTATATAATGAAGGGAAACGAAGAGGATTTTCGTAGTGATGTGATTTATATATGCAATGCCCCCACATTAAGACCCGCACTAACAAATAATATACTAGGTAATACCATCTACTATCATAGAGAATAGACTATTTAGAAGCGACCATCCGTGAGTGTTGTATTAAATAAGTATCAAGTACATCGAAAGGCTGCTTTTTTTTCAAGAGGATCGACATACTTAATCCTTATCTAGTACAATACTACGATAGATATAAAATCAATGCAAAATAAAACACAATTATAATAAATAAACAGAAATCACAAAACAACAAACATAGCTATGTATACATACAATTCACAATATAGGGCATAGTATCATAAAATGGTGGTAATACAAACCACGATATAGATACAACGAGTCAAAATGGATATAATTCATATATTAGAGTACATGGATCATCACTACACAACTACTCAAACATTCTAACTAAGGTGTCCAAAAGGACGAAAAATATCCATAAGCAGAAGCTGGAAAAGTAAGCATTTACATCGAAGGTGACCTGAAAATAACTCAGTCTGCCCTGAGCAGTTAAATACACAAGTCAGTCTAGTTTAAACGGTGAGTAAATGATAATGATATACAGTTTTAAATGGAATAACTCTTCTTGAATTAAGAAGAGTTATTTTTTTACTAGTTTAACATAAGGGTAATCAGGTAAATTACCGCTGTCATCATATAAGGTCTCATGAACAACATAAGTAGAAACAAGTAAAGGTTCACTCCCAACAATGTGTAACACCCCACACTTTCTAAGCCCGAATTACGGCAAAAATCGAAACTCAAACCCATCCAAGGATGGAGAGTGTAAATCTAGTACCTACAAATAATGAGCATGGGCATAATCAGAGTAAAATAAAACTAACTCACAGTTGAAAAAAATAAGATAGCTAATACTAACTACGGCGACTACTTTAAAGCATGTCTTCATATTGATATCTAGCATGAGAGAACGAGAACCGAAAACCAAGCCGAATACCTGTTAATATATGTCTTTCCTGAGATAAACCTAAGAGTTGTTATGAGAAGGAGGGTCGGAACAACAAGTCCTGATGAGTAGAAAATGTATAACACTGTCTACAATACACAAATGTATCTTGTTTGGTCAGAACTAAAGCATATGTATAACGACACGGATTTTTTCCCGACCCCAATCGATCGCAAGATCGATCAAGACCGTGCAAATTCCGCATACATTAACTTTGGGCATACAACACATCAGGACAACAACACAGACTTTAATAACATCAATAATAAATGTTACATCAGAGTACAGAATATATCAGAGTACATCGAAATAAAATTATAGCGGAAGATAAATTACAATAGATTAATACATTGCAGCGGAACTAATCTCAGCGGAATGCCATCAATATTCTAGACCCAGCTTCAGGCTTCAATCCAGGATCCTGCTTAACTATATCTACAAAAAGCTACTCGACTGCCCGTGTGAAAAGAGGGCACCCGAATTTGCAAAGTGAAACAAACTACAGGTCAGTCGTGGGACTGGTGTGAGAAATCTTAACTTATCTAATAAGAAGGCTAATCACAGGACCACGCCTCTAACGCGGAACGGGTTTACACCATTGGATTGCCAGTGCATAAATAAAGTAAATCGTCAAATAACGTAATGCTTTTTAGAAAAATGAAACCATTATAAGACCCAGGTCCCATCACACAATGCAACGCAAACCGGAGGATAGGGTTTTACCTTATAATGGTCAAAAGATGTTTGATACGTAAAAACGATATTATTATTAGTGTGTATATATATATTTTAAAACATTTCAAATATAATATCAATCCTAGACGGCATAGATACCATCTACTATGTCGCCATACTAGTTATACAATCAAAAACCGCAAGGGGCGTATTGGAAATTAGGTTTCCATCATGGGTCAAGGCTAAGGAGGAGCTCCTGACCGATTCAACACACTTTAGCAATGTCTCATGATTCGGACGTTGGCGAACCCTTGGATCCTGCAGGGCCGGTCCACAAATACTTTAGTGGATTAGTTATGCCTGAACACACGCTCCCCGATCCTATTGGACCTACAAATCGGCCGTGGGCGACCGATAAGAATAAACCGAGGCCTCGCAACAATTCCATCATTCACATAAGTAAATGTCAGCTAATTTAAGCACTGACACCACTTCTAGCTAGAAAGAAACATATGCACTCCCTGCATTCCCTTCTCCCGTTTTAGACTCAACCGGTGTGTGAGGCTCGCGAAGTCACGATATACACAAAGCTATGCCTAAATAGACTGTGCTTTGATCATCAACCACAAGGCCTGCTTTTCAACAAAGCCTTGATCATTTGCATCTTAGCATACCACATTGTCAGACCCTATCATATCATTGATCATCTACCAATATATATATAACCTCTAAGCTCATATGTCTTAGAGAAGGGTGATAAGTAAAGAATAAATTCTTTACCACCAAACAGAAATATATAATCAGTAGCGTTCAACAAATACAGTAGAAAGGAATACAATGTCAGACACACAATCCATTTACAAGTCCGCTCTGGGTCTGAGCGAAACCACGTGTCCGTCGATCTCCAAATGCGTTTGGACGATCATTACCAAATAGCTTGCCTTGGAAGGCCAATCCCAATTCAAGATACCAGTCATCATCATCCCAACGATGTGAAAACCTTCGGTCTTCAACCACCGTCTTCATCTTCGACTCTTGATCGTCGTGATGATTATTCAGAATGGGTTAAACCCGGTCTTTCTGAATAACTCGCGTATTTTGTGATTAGAAAGCAAATATTGGAAGATCACACATTACGCCACATTCCAACTCCGAGTATTCTTTTAATAAGATATTCATATTAGAAGATTTTCAATAATTTGATCAAAGATAAACTCTGAAAATAAAATCTTAAATCTTCCTTAAAAGATTTATTAAAACTCCAATTTTGATTTGATATCAAAAATCATTATTACAAGATCATTTATTTAAAGGAATAAATCTTGTCTTAAACAGGTTAAAGAACTAGTGTCCTTTAAACACAGTTCACAATAAACCTACAATCTATTTCCAAAATATGGAATTCCACAGAAATCAAATCAATACATAATCGATATACTTTTCTGTATTGGACTAATAATATAAATGGAATAACGACAAAGCCTCTTAAATTCCATATATAATATCGGTCTTCTTTTACAGAAGCCCATTTCGATTATTACCAATCGAATTTCCACTTATTTCCAATTTAATATATTAAATTGGAAAACTTGATTTTTAGAAAATGCCTTTTTTTAAATCTATAAAATAGATTTATAAATTCCTGAATCGAAATGCGACTCAATCATTTAAAAGAAAATGTAAAATTATTCTCATTTAAAAGAACACCTGAATCGAAATGCGACTCAATCATTTACCATATAATTTGGATTATATGGATTTCACACACGTCATATATATGATAATAACAATATAGTCATCAAATCATCCATCTACATCCAAAGTGTAATTTCCACTATGTAAGCGTTAAAATTAAATAATAATGCTCATCGCAGCCTGTCGATCCAACGATCTACATACAACTGAATATTGGGATTAGTGTATGTAAATTTTCATCCCAACACTCATGTGGGGTTTCAACCAACAAACAAATAATAAACAAATTTGTGCACTTGGGCGATGTGTGAAAATTATCGTCCCAATCACATAAACACGTCGGGTAACTTGTGAATGGAAGTGTAGTACACAATATATAATCATCACAAGAAAATGTCTCCTTTATTTATATGTAATTCTATTGCAATGAACGAATAAGAATAATAACTTCGTCTCTATTGACAATTTCTGTTCCGCTAGTTTAAACCCTAAACAAAAATGGTTATTTTGTTTTGGCAATTCTAATGAGACAAAAATAAATATTTTGATTTAACTAACCTATCTTGACAAGTATATGTCTTGCCAAACATAAGATATATATATATATATATATATATATATATATATATATATGTAAATTGCTTTAACTAATTCATTTTGACAAAAATGAATATTTTTGACAAAATGTCTATTTTGGTTTAACTAATCTCCTTAATGAAATATGAACTTCATTTAAGAATGTATATTTTAATGTACAATCTTTCTATTGCCTCTAATTTAAAAATAGAAATTAATATTTTCAATCCTACCTTCTTATCTGCATATAAAATGTAAATAGAGATACAATTTCTAAAACTATATTTTTATTTGCATCAAAAGACAAATAAAAATGTAATCTTCTGAAACTATATGTTCGTTCACATTTGAGTTACAAATAGAGTTGTAACTTTTTAATATATGTTTTATTTGCATCAAGAAATGCAAACAAAAGAACATCTTCATTTTTATGTATATTTGTATTGGAGAATGCAAATAAAAGAATAATCTTTAATCTAATGTATATTTGAATTGGAGATTGCAAATAAAAGAATAATCTTTCAAAATGACAAAATGTCTATTCTCATTTCATGGAAAAGTGATAACAAGACAAAAATGATTATCTTTGTCTTAACAACTCTATAGTGACAGAACAAATAATTGGTTTCAACAAATGTAAATTTACAATAGTGATTAATTTGTATTTCAATTCTAACATAATATTCCAGTGCTATATTTTGTTTCATTCTTTTAATTTAGACAAAATGAGTGTTTTTGTCTATTTTACTTTAATGATAAAAATATGAATGTTTAGTTATTCATTCTTTACAAAAGCTTAAATAAACATTTTCAATTCATTCTTTTTGAAGTGACAAAATGTAACAACCCGCATTCTACGCATCAGAGGATCATAGAATATTTATTTCTTTCCCGTATGAAGTCGTATGGTCATGTAACTTTGGGAAACAACCATTAGAGTCATTTCCCATGTTCATGATTTTTATCGATTTTTAAATGACCGTTTTGCCCCTAGCTGATCTTGTTTCGGCCATAACTTTTGATTGGAAACGAATTTTGACCTGAAACCACTTCCATTAGATTCGTTTGATGGTTTACCTTTCCGTAGAGTGGTCATAATAGCCAAACGGACTTACCGTTTAGGAGATATGGCTGAAATAATGTTTGGAAGGTGAAAAACTACTTAACCGGGCCAAATTGGGTGATTAGTGAATGGGCCCATAACCCATTTCGGGATTAGGGTTATGGGGAGGCTGAAAGGAGTTAAAGATTCATTCCATTTCAGTTTTTTAGCCTCCACTTACCTTTTAGAAACCCTAAAAATGGCCTCCAACCTCTAAATCACCTCCAAATCACTTTCTAATCAAGGATTAGGCTTAGCAACATCAAATCAAGGGAGATCTACACTAAATCAACGTTAAAGCTGCTGTTTAGCATCGAGATTCGTACCAAATCAGAGATTTATTTCAGATCTAAGTTTTATTTGTGGCTAAGGTGAGTGATTTGCATAGTTCCTCACTAATTATGGCTAATTAAGGGTAATTAGTGTTAATTAGCGAATTTAAACATGATAAAATTCTGGAAAAATATTTATAAAATTCAAAATGATGTTTTAGATCTCTGATATGAATTTGGGTTAATTTGGTTAAGTTTTGCTAATCACATCATTAGTTTCACCTAAACATGCTTAAGGGGAAATATGGGGTTTTGGGTATGTTTGATCCATTTTAACCTATCATATTGATGTTTTGGTGTTTGAGGTCACTTCTACTTGTTGCTATGAATGTATGGTATGCTTTGTGATTGATTAGAATAGGTAGAATGGTCGAAAACGCCGTCGAGTGGCGTAAATTGCTTGCTGGAAGAAGTGCAAGAAGGCATCCAAACCGGATCGGATCGGTAGGAGGACCCGGTCCGCTCTCACACTCCACACTTCGATTCACTTGTACTTCTCGTGGCACGCATCATCCGATCCAACCCGCCTGGTGTTCTCTGACCCGATCCGCCATGGTACCCTGACCCGAACCGATGTACTTCGACGAGGCTTGGAGACTACGACCCGACCCGGGTTGATTAGAAGGAGCCGATCCGAACCATTGAAAATTGGAGGACTCCGACCCGAACCGATGATGGCAACTGGACGTGGAGACTCGATCCGATCCGCTGAGGTGATGATGACCCGATCCGATCCAACGAAGAAGGAGCACTCTGATCCGAACCGAACTGATGACTAGGGGGGAGTCCGAACCGATCCGGTGATGACCAATAACCCGAGATGCAAAGGTAGTCCAAATGGAAGTTAGAGCTCAGGATCCAGTTGGGAACCAATGAGTTCACTTCATGGTTGGGCTTTGCTGCGGGACGTGTGCTAAGGAGTTGTCGACGTTCATAACTTCGATTCACCACTGAAAATGGATGATGGGCTACTTATCAGTGCAGTAGAGTCACTATGACTCGAGGGGCAAGGTGATGGTAGCAAGACTACGTTATCAGTGCAGTAGAGTCACTATGACTCGAGGGGAAAAGTGATGCGTAGTAAGACTATGAGCCAGTACAGTGGGGTCATTGTGACTCCATGGGGCAGAGTGGACATAGTAAAGGATTAGTAAGGCTATGAGCCAGTGCAGTGGGGTCATTTCGACTCCATGGGGCAAAGTGGACATAGCAAAGGATTAGTGGCTATGTATCAGTGCAGTGAAGCCATTTATGACTTCATGGGGCAAAGTGATCATAGCAAGGTATGTTGGGTGATCGAAGTGGTGAATATCGTATGCTTTACGCACTGAGTGAGAGATGTGAGGATGGATGCTATGTTTGATTGTTTGCCATCACTATGACATGCACACCCCCACCCCCGTTATCTTTACACTATTTGAAATGGCACCTTAGAGTGTTGTACAGGATGTAGTGCTAACTCTTTGGTTGCAGGTCCAGGTTCAGGTATGTTTTAGTCTACCTGTTATTGTTCTGTTTTGATGCTTATCGCTCATACCAGGCTTTATGTCTGACCCATAGTTTTATGTCTCCTCTTATTACTCTGGGTGCTCACACGAGCAGACTAGAGACAGGTTAGCTGGTGATGCGCGAGTAGCTGATTCGGAGGCGAGCAGGAGGCTTTCACATATGAGATATAGATATTCTCCCTGTGTCGTTGGTGGTCGCTACTTGGGCATTAGTAGCGTACCTCCCCTATCTTACTTTTGCTTTTTGAGACAGTTGAAAAGTTGTAATAATGTTAACTTTGGATCATAAGCTGTACTTGGATTTTCCGCTGCTATGTTAGTTGTTTTCAGCTTATGCACTGTCTCGCCTGTTTTATGTCAAGTATGTTGTTATTATATTTTGTACCATGCGCTGTGAGACATTCTACAGGTTCCTTGTTAGTTCATTTCCTTCTTCCCTTTTCTTCTGACGATCCGTTCCGTGCTAACTAGACATGTGTACAACGCACTTTTGGAGTAAATGTCGGTTGGTGCGGGGCGGGCCGTCACATTTGGTTTCAGAGCTCTAGGTTGCGTAGTTAACCTAGGGAAAGACACTAGGGAGAGATAGTACGTATAAGAGAGCGCGTATTTGTGATTATTTTGGTTTTCAAAAGCTATATATATACTATTAGTAGTATAAGAATGAAGTTGTACTGCACTAGCACCACTATGGGGTCGTTAATCGTTTCCCCTTTTACAGATTGACGATGAGCCGATATGTTAGAGGTGCTGGTAGGGGAGCCAATAATGGGAATGCTGCTGACATGAGGGCGATGTTCACTGACCTCATGAGAGACATGCTTAGGGAGGTGCAAGGGGCAGTTCCCAATCCCGGAATTGGTGGTGGTCCAGTAGTACAGGCGCCTAGGGTCGATTTCGCCAAGTTGTGCAAGGATTACACTTACCTTGGTGGGAAGCCGTTCCACGGAACGGAGTCGGCCACAGATGTTCAGGATTGGTTGGATAGCTGTGATCGTATCTTCGACGACTTGGGTATCGAGGATGCGATGAAGAGAAGGCTAGCGTCTCATCAGCTGCAAGGGCGAGCAATGAATTGGTGGAATGCCATTAGAACATCTACTCCAGAAGATCAAGTTACTTGGGATCAGTTCAAGGCTTACTTTAGCGAGAAGTTTATTCCAGATGCCCAGAAGTCAGTGTTGTTTAAGAGGTTCTTGGAACTCAAGCAGAATGGTAGGGCAGTCTCTGACTATATTGCTGAGTTCGACACTTTGTCGAAGTATGGACTATCTCTTATCGATACTCCTGAGAAGAAGAATAAGAAGTTCATTACTGGGTTGGATGGATACTTGGGGGAAAGGCTTATCAACCACATCGATGAGACTTTTGAATCGATTGTGGGGAAAGCTTTGAGATCAGAGAGTCTTTACCCTAAGCCAAAGATTGAGGCTGCATCTGCAGAAGGGCTGAAGCCGCAAGCAGGCGGTGGAGGCAAGAATAGCTCTCAGAATAAGAGGAAGCAGAGCCAATCTAAGGATGGCCAGAAAAAGAACAAGAAAGATGTTGAGTGCTTCAGCTGTGGTAAGAAGGGCCATTATGCTAAAGAATGTCGGGCCAAGCCAGCGGAAAGGAAGTGCTACAACTGTGGCCAAGTGGGACATCATAATGATAAGTGTCCGCAACCTCTTAAGGAGAAGCAGATTGTGAAAGCATAAGCTATTGATGTTGTTCCTTCTTCGTCGAATGCCCTAACTGCGGCGGAGAAAGGAAAGAATGTCGTTATTCAAGGTATGCTTTCTATGTATAATGTACCAGTTCGAGTTTTGTTTGATACTGGGGCTTCCCGTTCCTTCATATCTAGTGACCTGGTAGATAGGTTGGGACTGGAACCCGAGATAGTCGATAGACCATTGGTTGTGACGAACCCGATTGGTGGTTCGACTAGCCTTAGTATGATTTGCCGAAATTTGGTCTTATCGAGTCATGGATGTATGTTTGTGATTGCTTTGTTTTGGGCTTTACTGGGTATGGCATTATATTGGGGGTCGATTGGCTCCAAAGATACGGAGTGGTGGTAGACTGTGAGGGCTTTTTGGTGACAGTTAGGGCGGACGATGGGCGGAGGGTAGTGTTTGGTAGTCTACCTAGTGATGGGTTAATGGCTAGTTTTATAAATTCCCTCGACATCCCGCAGGATGAGTTGTCAGATGTGCCCGTGGTTGGCCATTTTCCGGACGTCTTCGAGGAGGTGACCGGGCTTCCACCACACCGAGAGATTGAGTTCCGTATTGATTTAGTGAAAGATGCCAGACCTATAGTGATGCCACTTCGTCGTATGGCACCAAGGGAGCAGCGGGAGCTCGGGGTGCAAGTCAGCAATCTTTTGAAGAAGGGATTTATTAGAAGAAGTGTCTCCGAGTGGGGAGCACCAGTTGTGTTTGCCACTAAGGCAGATGGTTCTCTTCGTTTGTGTGTGGACTATCGCGAGTTGAATAAGGTGACGAGGAAGAATAAGTATCCTCTACCGCGGATAGACGATTTGTTTGATCAACTAGAAGGAGCAAGAGTGTTCTCCCAGTTGGACCTCGCGACATGATTTCATCAGCTCCGAGTTGCGGATGAGAGTGTTCCGAAAACGGCATTTAGGACGCCATCTGGATTCTATGAGTGGTTGGTCATGCCATTTGAGTTGACCAATGCACCAGCCTATTTTGTGGATCTTATGAATTGAGTATTCAGAGATCAGTTGAATAAGTTTGTTCTTGTGTTCGTAGACGATATCCTTGTTTACTCGAGGACAGAGGAGGAACACAAGGGACACTTGAGGATAGTGATGGAGGTGTTGAGGAAACACCAATTGAAAATGAAATTCTCTAAGTGTCACTTTTGGAGAAGGGAAGTGAGATTCTTGGGCCATGTTGTTTCAGAAAATGGTATTGCCATGGACCCTGCGAAGGTGGCTACGGTACAGGATTGGCCTACGCCCAAGAATGCAACAGATGTAAGAAGTTTCTTGGGGTTAGCTGGATATTATCGTAAGTTTATCCAGGATTTCTCCAAGACAGAGGCACCGTTGACTCAGTTGACTAAGAAGAATCGGTCCTTCGTATGGGACGGAGTGTGTGAGAATGCATTCAAGAGTCTATAGGAAAAGTTGACGCGTGCGCCAGTATTAGTTATTCCTAAAGGGAATGAAGAGATGACGGTATACACGGATGCTTGTGGTACCGGACTAGGTGCTGTATTGATGCAAGGAGGTAGGGTTGTAGCTTATGCTAGTCAGCAGCTAAAGCCGCATGAGAAGAAGTATCCTACCCATGATTTGGAATTAGCAGCGATCGTGTTTGCGCTGAAGATGTGCAGACATTATTTCTTGGGAGAAAGATTTGAGTTGTTCACCGATCATAAATCGTTAAAGTATCTCTTCTCCCAGAAGGATCTGAATCTCCGTCAGCAGAGATGGTTAGAGTTCTTGGCTTCGTATGATTTTGATATCGCATACACACCTGGGAAAGGTAGTGCGGTAGCGGATGCCTTGAGTAGGAGACATGCCAGTTTGGGGGCTATGTTTCTTGAATGGAAGCAACTGGAGTATATCGCGGGGTTTGATTTCAGACCAAAATGCGAATTGGATCCAGTCATGCTAGCTAGTTTGGCGATCAGACCCACTTTGATAGAGCGGATTGGTTCCAGCCAAAGAGACGATCCTAATCTATTGAAAATCATCTCCAAGTTAGAGATGTACATTGACGGTGAGGAGATGAATTTATATGGGCTTGATCGAGATGGATGGCTTAGAAAGAATGGAAGACTAGTTGTACCCAACGTGAATGGTTTGAGAGATGAAGTGCTTAGAGAATGTCATCACTCAAAACTGACTATACATCCCGGTGGTAATAAGATGTATCGAGACATGAAGCAGACTTACTACTGGGAAGGGATGAAAAGAGACGTTGGGAAGTTTATATCCAAATGCATGAATTGCCAGCTAGTTAAAGCCGAACAAAAGAAGCCTAGTGGTTTGTTGCAACCATTAGAAATTCCCGAATGGAAATGGGAACAAGTCTCGATGGATTTCATCGATGGTTTACCAAAGACTAGAACGGGATAAGATAGCATTTGGGTAATTGTGGATCGATTGACTAAGAGTGCAAGGTTTATACCAGTCAAATCGACCAGAACGGCAGCTAAGTTAGCAGAATTGTATATGAAGTGGGTAGTGAGATTTCATGGAGTACCTAAAAGCATTGTGAGTGACCGAGACCCGTTGCTTACTAGTGGGTTTTGGAAGAGCTTACAAGAGGCTCTAGGGTCAGAATTACATCTCAGTACCGCATATCATCCTCAGACCGACGGTCAGACGGAGAGGGTGAATCGTATATTGGAAGATCTCTTGAGAGCATGTATATTGGATTTCGGTGGATCATGGGATGACCATTTGCATCTAGTAGAGTTTGCATATAATAATAGCTACCAATCCAGTATCGGTATGGCTCCATATGAAGCTTTGTACGGAAGACCGTGCAACTCACCATCATGTTGGATAGAGACCGGCGAGAAGTTTATGCTTGGACCAGATGTGGTGAGGGAAACTTCAGATAAGATTAAGATCATTCAACAACGCATGAAGGCTGCCCAAGATAGGCAGAAGAGTTATGCTGATAAGAGGAGAAGAGACTTAAAATTCTCCGTTGGTGACTTGGTGTTTGTCAAGGTTTCTCCGTTGAAGAGCGTGATACGATTTGGCAGGAGAGGCAAGTTGGCACCAAGATTTGTTGGCCCATTCCCAGTACTCGAACTAGTTGGGAATTTGGCGTATAGAGTTGACTTACCAGAGAAGATGGCGGGAGTTCACAACGTATTTCATGTTTCCCAACTGAGGAAGTTCGTTCACGACCCAGATATGACTATTTCACCTGATCAGTTAGAGGACTTCGAAGTAGAACCCGAGGCGGTTGGGAACCACAAGCCGATTCGTATTGTCGAGCATGATACGAAGCAACTTCGAAGGAAGGCGGTGAGGCTAGTCAAGGTTCAGTGGGGCGAGAACGAGAATGACTGTACTTGGTAGACAGAGGAAAGTATTAGAAAGACGTATCCAGAACTCTTTGCCTGGTAAGATTTACCTTGTAATTTAGTTATTCCGCATGCTAGGATAGACTTGTTTTGCATGTTTGATTGTTGTTTTATGGTTGATAGGCATGCGGGACCCTTTTATGTGTTTTGGTTAGGGAATTTCGAGGGCGAAATTTCTTGGGTGGGGGGGGGGGGGGGGGAGAATGTAACAACCCGCATTCTACGAATCGGAGGATCGTACAATATTTATTTCTTTCCCATATGAAGTCGTATGGTCATGTAACTTTGGGAAACAACCATTAGATTCATTTCCCATGTTCATGATTTTTATCGATTTTTAAATGACCATTTTGCCCCTAGCTGATCTTTTTTCGGCCATAACTTTTGATTGGAAAGGAATTTTGACCTGAAACCCCTTCCATTAGATTCGTTTGATGGTTTACCTTTCCGTGGAGTGGTCATAGTAGCCAAACGGACTTACTGTTTGGGAGATATGGCTGAAATAAGGTTTGGAAGGTGAAAAACTGCTTAACCGGGCCAAATTGGGTGATTAGTGAACGGGCCCATAACCCATTTCGGGATTAGGGTTATGGGGAGGCTGAAAGGAGTTAGAGATTCATTCCATTTCAGTTTTCTAGCCTCCACTTACCTCTTAGAAACCCTAAAAATGGTCTCCAACCTCTAAATCACCTCCAAATCACTTTCTAATCAAGGATTAGGCTTAGCAACATCAAATCAAGGGAGATATACACCAAATCAACGTTAAAGCCGCTGTTTAGCATCAGGATTCGCACCAAATCAGAGATTTATTTCAGATCTAAGTTTTATTTGTGGCTAAGGTGAGTGATTTGCATAGTTCCTCACTAATTATGGCTAATTAAGGGTAATTAGTGTTAATTAGCTAATTTAAACATGATAAAATTCTGGAAAAATATTTATAAAATTCAAAATGATGTTTTAGATCTCTGATATGAATTTGGGTTAATTTGGTTAAGTTTTGCTAATCACATCATTAGTTTCACCTAAACATGCTTAAGGGGAAATATGGGATTTTGGGTATGTTTGATCCATTTTAACCTATCATATTGATGTTTTGGTGTTTGAGGTCACTTCTACTTGTTGCTATGACTGTATGGTATGCTTTGTGATTGATTAGAATAGGTAGAATGGTCAAAAACGCCATCGAGTGGCGTAAATTGCTTGCTGGAAGAAGTGCAGGAAGGCATCCGAACCGGATCGGATCGGTAGGAGGACCCGGTCCGTTCTCACACTCCACACTTCGATTCGCTTGTACTTCTCGTGGCACGCATCATCCGATCCAACCCGCCTGGTGTTCTCCGACCCGATCCGCCATGGTACCCCGACCCGAACCGATGTACTTCGACGTGGCTTGGAGACTACGACCCGACCCGGGTTGATTAGAAGGAGCCGATCCGAACCGTGGCAAATTGGAGGTCCTCGACCCGAACCGATGATGGCGACTGGACGTGGAGACTCGATCCGATCCGCTGAGGTGATGATGACCCGATCCGATCCAACGAAGAAGGAACACTCCGATCCGAACCAAACTAATGACTAGGGGGAAATCCGAACCGATTCGGTGATGACCAATAACCCGAGATGCAAAGGTAGTCCAAATGGAAGTTAGAGCTCAGGATCCAGTTGGGAACCAATGAGTTCACTTCATGGTTGGGCTTTGCTGCGGGACGTGTGCTAAGGAGTTGTCGACGTTCATAACTTCGATTCACCACTGAAAATGGATGATGGGCTACTTATCAGTGCAGTAGAGTCACTATGACTCGAGGGGCAAGGTGATGGTAGCAAGACTACGTTATCAGTGCAGTAGAGTCACTATGACTCGAGGGGCAAAGTGATGTGTAGTAAGACTATGAGCCAGTGCAGTGGGGTCATTGTGACTCCATGGGGCAGAGTGGACATAGTAAAGGATTAGTAAGGCTATGAGCCAGTGCAGTGGGGGTCATTTCGACTCCATGGGGCAAAGTGGACATAGCAAAGGATTAGTGGCTATGTATCAGTGCAGTGAAGCCATTTATGACTTCATGGGGCAAAGTGATCATAGCAAGGTATGTTGGGTGATCGAAGTGGTGAATATCATATGCTTTATGCACTGAGTGAGAGATGTGAGGATGGATGATATGTTTGATTGTTTGCCATCACTATGACATGCACACCCCCACCCCCGTTATCTTTACACTATTTGAAATGGCACCTTAGAGTGTTGTACAGTATGTAGTGCTAACTCTTTAGTTGCAAGTCCAGGTTCAGGTATGTTTTAGTCTACCTGTTATTGTTCTGTTTAGATGCTTATCGCTCATACCAGGCTTTATGTCTGACCCAGAGTTTTATGTCTCCTCTTATTACTCTGGGTGCTCACACGAGCAGACTAGAGATTGGTTAGCTGGTGATGCGCGAGTAGCTGATTCGGAGGCGAGCATGAGGCTTCCACGTATGATATATAGATATTCTCCCTGTGTCGTTGGTGTTCGCTACTTGGGAATTAGTAGCGTACCTCCCCTATCTTACTTTTGCTTTTTGAGACAGTTGAAAAGTTGTAATAATGTTAACTTTGGATCATAAGCTGTACTTGGATTTTCTGCTACTATGTTAGTTGTTTTCAGCTTATGCACTGTCTCGCCTGTTTTATGTCAAGTATGTTGTTATTATATTTTGTACCATGCGCTGTGAGACATTCTACAGGTTCCTTGTTAGTTCATTTCCTTCTTCCCTTTTCTTCTGACGATCCGTTCTGTGCTAACTGGACATGTGTACAGCGCACTTTTGGAGTAAATGTCGGTTGGTGCGGGGCGGGCCGTCACACAAAAAGAACTCCTTTTATTTCATATAAGACATTTGACAAATTGGCTCTTTTTACTTCATATAGAATTGCAATAAAAATGCACTTCTAAAAACTATTTTTTCTATTGTCCTTTAAATGAAAATAAAATGAACCATTATTTTTCCATTTCTGCTACACTTAGAATGTAACTAAAATGTAACTTTTAAAATCCTTTATTTATATCTAAAAATGTGAATAAAAAGGTATTCCGTAATTTGAAAGTAAAATGAAAGATTTAATTCATGTTTTATTTGCATTGGAGGGTGCAAATAAAAATGCCACTTTCAAACAATATTTTATACATATCAAAATTATAAATCAAAAATGCAACTTTCATTTTGATGGTTTGTTTGCATTTAGAATTGCAAACAAAGATGAAACCTTAATTTTAATGTTCATTTACAACAAGGAATGCAAATAAAATAAATAAATAAATGTAATCTTTGTTTCTAGCTTATTTGAAACAAGGAATGCGATTAGAGAAACAAATTCTATTTTTAATGTATATTTTCATTAGTGATTACAAATAAAAGAACAACTTTGTTTTCAATATATATATGTGCATTTGTGAATGCAAATAAAAGAACAATCCTTATTTTCAAAGTACATTTGCATTAGTGAATGCAAAGTAAATACAACTTCCATTTGTAAAGTTTATTTGCAGTAATTGATGCAAATCAAAGAACAAATTTCATTTTTAAAGTTTATTTCATTTCAAAGCATAATTTATTTAAAAAATATATTTTATTTCAAGGTATATTCTATTACAAAGTATATTTGCATTTGTGAACGCAAATAAAAGAAACAACATTTATTTCCAATGTATATTTGCATTTGTGAATGCAAACAAAAGGATAGTTTTGTTTTCAAAGTATATTTGCATTAGTGAATGCAAATAAGAGAACAAAATTTGTTTTCAAAGTATATTTTTAACAAATTCTATTCAATGTGTAAAAATGTGTATATTTGTATTGGTGAATGTAGATAAAAAGATAGACTTTAGTTTCATTGTATATTTGCATTTATAAATGCAAGTAAAAGAATAAACCTTAATTTAAAGGCATACTGGCATTGATAAATGCAAATAAAGGCATATATTTGCATTGGTGAGTGCAATGAGAGAATAATTTGTTTCAATATATATTTGCATTGGTAAATGCAAATAAAGAACAATTTCTATTTTATATATATTTGCATTGGTGAATACAAATAAAAGAATAAAATTTATTTTTAAAGTTTATTAGCATCAGTGAATTCAGATAAAAGAATAAATTATATTTTAAAATATAATTGCAAACAAAAATGTAACTTCTGAAAATAATTTCTTATTTACATATAAAATGTAAACAAAATTGTGATTTCCAAAATATGTATTTTTATTTACATAAAAATGTAAACAAAGAGGTGGTTTCCAAATATAACCTATAATTTACACATGCCATGTAAATAAAGTTTTATTTTACTAATATGTTTTTAATATCAACAATAAAATTTAATATTTTATTGTTATACTAATCCTAGAACATCTTACGTTTAATGTGACAGTAAAAGAAGAATTTTTACTATAATTCATAAATCGTGTTCTAAATGTAAACAAATAAAAATAGGATTTTATTTGTTAGCCAAATTCTGTTGTAATGGAAACAAATAAAAATATATTCTATTTGTTGTTCATATTCTATTGTAAATAAACAAATAAAAATAATATTTTATTTGTCGTTCAAATCCTGTTCTAAAATAAACAAATAACAATAAGGTTTATTTGTTGTTTAAATTCTATTGTAAGGTAAACAAATAAAAATAAGGTTTTATTTGTTGTTTATATTCTGTTGTAGCGTAAACAAATAAAATTATATTTTAGTTGTTGACCAATTCTGCTGTTATATAAACAAATAAAAATAATATTTTATTCGTCGTTCAATTTCTATTTTAAAATCAACAAACAAAAATAAGTTTTTATTTGTCGATCAGATTCTATTGTTCATCTCAGAACAATAAAAATAATATTTTAATAATTTAAAATAAATTAGAGTAGCTAGATCTGAATAAAAAATGATTTAAATCTAAATTTAGATTTAATTTCCTAATCGCAAATAAAATTCAACAATATATGAAATTCCAATGCGGATCTAGCATAACATGAATAACAAACATATCACAAGCAACAATCAACAATTTATATAACACATACATTCCAGATCTGAATTAAAATCACAATACAAATATTGTTATCGCGAGAAAAATAATTTATAATTAATTAAATAATAAAAATTAGAATTCTCACATTGATTTTTGGCTGAAATTCAACAGTCTCCGTTTCAGCTCTGGTCTGCGCCATCGCGAAGATCTCGGAAAGACGAGTCCAACGCAACAAACGTTCCGTAAAACGGACCTCGTATGAAAGAGTTATTGAATTTCAAACATTGGATAAATTAAATATTAAATAAATAAATAATATTAAAATAATAAACCTTTCTTCCTCCTTTCTCGTTACAGCCGAAACCCGACTCCACCATCAAACCCCCACGTCGCACCACCCCTCGGCCACCCTGGCGCCGATCGACCACCGCCACGACGAAGCCCTAGCCGAACTCGACCCACGCCTGAAGCATCGACGAACTCGGCCCTCGCCTCGAAACCCGAATCCGAACGGCGGCCCTTCCTGCTCCAAATTCGCGAAATCCAGATCCCAATGATACCCATCATCCGTATGGATGGAAAGCTCTCTGAATTCTCTTCGATTTGATATATAATTTGTTGATTTTCATTGAACGGATTGAGAGATTT
The DNA here is from genome assembly GCA_030737875.1 of Allium sativum. Taxonomy (NCBI): domain Eukaryota; kingdom Viridiplantae; phylum Streptophyta; class Magnoliopsida; order Asparagales; family Amaryllidaceae; genus Allium; species Allium sativum. Next base: position 1,041,481,961 of record CM060918.1, read on the forward strand.
TAACGTTTGAATTCAGGAGCTTTCTGGCCATTGTTCTAAGGGTAGGCGGCGACTATGAAAATTAGGGTTTAATTTTTATTTTTTATTATTAAATTCATTGAAAAACGTGTTTTAAAGTTGAAAATCCGGACTTTCTCCGAATTGGGCCTGCTTACTGTCGTTCTTAAGGTTTTGACACCTTATGAACGCAATGGAACAGGTCTCATGGCCCAATTCCGAATTCTGTAGAATATTTATCTAAAATTTCATTAAAAATTAATTAATTAAATATTGACCGTACATTTAAATACGCCGGGGCCACATACGGACTCCGAAAATTTCAAAAAAAATATTTTTAGCTTTCTTATGACGATACAGTTCTAACAAGACTAATTTCGTTGAATTTTGAGACTGTTTGAAAAATGGCTATTTTCAAGTCGTTTAAATTTAACTAAAATAGCCAAAACACATTTTCTTTTGCCACGCTCACACATTAATTCGAAAAATTCTGAAAATTGAAACCTAGCTATAATTTGACATTCCGGTTCCAACAAAAGTGGTTTCGTCGAAAACGGAGGTCGTTTGAAAATTGGCTATTTTCAGGTGCAATATATTTAATATTAAAAATACATTTTTAAACAAATAAATTCCGAAACTCAAAATATATAAGTGTTTATACTTTTTAAATGCAGAAACATTAATCCAGACTCAATGGAAGTGGTTTCGAGTCCAATTTCCTTCATATGGGAAAAGTAGCCCTTCGGGCCATATATATTATATATATAAATTCTACAGCGACCTTTCTAAATATTGAATTGGCGATAACTTTTGATTTTTAAAACAAAATTTCAATTTTTCAGATTCATTAGAAAGATATGATTAAAAAGATTTAAATATTTCTGGTTTCACTCAATTCTGATTTATTTTGAATCCTGTACATTCAGTTAAAGTTCAAAATTAAAATTTTAAAACTACCGCGCCATTTCTAACTCCATTTATATTTAAATTAAATTTATTCGTTTTAACTTCGATTAAAATAAATTCTACCCATTATTATTTATATAAATTATATTATATCCTCAAAATTCATTAAAATTTTCTAAAATATTTTTTTAAAATTGGTTCAGAATTTGCGGGTTGTTACAATCTCCCCCACTTAAAATCTTTTCGTCCTCGAAAAGGAAATGAAGCTAAAGTTGTTTATTTAACTAATTTAATTTTCATTCTTTAATTGTTTAATAATTTTATTAGTTGAACTCATATTCACACAACACAATCATCAATCAATTAGTTGATTAAATTTTCAAAAATATATAACTTTTATATATTCAAAATCATAATTTCTAAAATCGAATTATATATAATAACAAGTACGTTAATTATAAATTTTCCACTTTGACTCATTTTAGGGCATTGCTAACCCCATCTCTAATGAGTATTCTCATTCTAGGATATTGCTAATCCTATCTCTAGTGAGTATTCTTATTGGATATTACTAATCCAACCTCTGATGAGTCTTTTGTTTAGTTCTAATGAGTTGTACCCCAAAGATTTGAGCTAACCAGAGCTCTGATACCACGTGTAACGACATAGGTTTTTGCCCGACCCCAATCGATAGCAAGATCGATCAAGAGCATGCAAATTCCGCATACGTTAACTTTGGGCATACAACACATCAGGACAACAACACAGACTTTAATAACATCAATAATAAATGTTACATTAGAGTACAGAATATATCAGAGTACATCGAAATAAAATTACAGCGGAAGATAAATTACAATAGATTAATACATTGCAGCGGAACTAATCTCAGCAGAAGGCCATCAATATTTTAGACCCGGCTTCAGGCTTCAATCCAGGATCCTGCTTAACTATATCTGCAAAAAGCTACTCGACTTCCCATGTGAAAAGAGGGCACCCGAATTTGCAAAGTGAAACAAACTACAGGTCAGTCGTGGGACTGGTGTGAGAAATCTTAACTTAACTTATCTAATAAGAAGGCTAATCACAGGACCACGCCGCTAACGCGGAACGGGTTTACACCATTGGATTGCCAGTGCATAAATAAAGTAAATCATCAAATAACGTAATGCTTTATAGAAAAATGAAACCATTATAAGACCCAGGTCCCATCACACAATGCAACACAAACCGGAGGATAGGGTTTTACCTTATAATGGTCAAAAGATGTTTGATACGTAAAAACGATATTATTATCAGTGTGTATATATATATTTTAAAACATTTCAAATATAATATCAATCCTAGATGGCATAGATACCATCTACTATGTCGCCATACTAGTTATACAATCAAAAACCACAAGGGGCGTATTGGAAATTGGGTTTCCATCATGAGTCAAGGCTAGGGAGGAGCTCCTGACCGATTCAAGACACTCTAGCAATGTCTCAGGATTCGGACGCTGGCGAACCCTTGGATCTTGCAGGGCCAGTCCACAAATACTTTAGTGGATTAGTTATGCCTGAACACACGCTCCCCGATCCTATTAGACCTACAAATCGGCCGTGGGCGACCGATAAGAATAAACCGAGGCCTCGCAACAATTCCATCATCCACATAAGTAAATGTCTTCCAGTTTAAGCACTGACACCACTTCTAGCTAGTAAGAAACATGTGCACTCCCTGCATTCCCTTCTCCCGTTTTAGACTCAACCGGTGTGTGAGGCTCGCGAAGTCACGATATACACAAAGCTATGCCTAAATAGACTGTGCTTTGATCATCAACCACAAGGCCTGCTTTTCAACAAAGCCTTGATCATTTGCATCTTAGCATACCACATTGTCAGACCCTACCATATCATTGATCATCTACCAATATATATAACCTCTAAGCTCATACGTCTTAGAGAAGGGTGATAAGTAAAGAATAAATTCTTTACCACCAAACAGAAATATATAATCAGTAGCGTTCAACAAATACAGTAGAAAGGAATACAATGTCAGACACACAATCCATTTACAAGTCCGCTCTGGGTCTGAGCAAAACCACGTGTCCGTCGATCTCCAAATGCGTTTGGACGATCATTACCAAATACTTTGCCTTGGAAGGCCAATCCCAATTCAAGATACTAGTCATCATCATCCCAACGATGTGAAAACCTTCGGTCTTCAACCACCGCCTTCATCTTCGAATCTTGATCATCGTGATGATTATTCAGAATGGGTTAAACCCAGTCTTTCTGAATAACTCACGTATTTTGTGATTAGAAAGCAAATATTGGAAGATCACACATTACGCCACATTCCAACTCCGAGTATTCTTTTAATAAGATATCCATATTAGAAGATTCTCATTAATTTTATCAAAGATAAACTCTGAAAATAAAATCTTAAATCTTCCTTAAAAGATTTATTAAAACTCCAGTTTTGATTTGATATCAAAAATCATTATTACAAGATCATTTTTTTAGGAATAAATCTTGTCTTAAACAAGTTAAAGAACTAATGTCCTTTAAACACAGTTCACAATAAACCTACAATCTATTTCCAAAATATGGAATTCCACAGAAATCAAATCAATACATAATCGACATACTTTTCTGTATTAGACTAATAATATAAATGGAATAACGACAAAGCCTCTTAAATTCCATATATAATATCGGTCTTCTTTTACAGAAGCCCATTTCGATTTTTACCAATCAAATTTCCACTTAATTCCAATTTAATATATTAAATTGGAAAACTTGATTTTTAGAAAATGCCTTTTTTTAAATCTATAAAATAGATTGATAAATTCCAAATAATAATTTCAATGTAAATTGGATTAAAGGACAAATGTCGTTTAAAACATCGTCCACGATAAATCCACTTCACATCTCAATTTATTTCATATCGCAAAATATAATTGCAAATCCTAATAACCTTTAAAAAAACATATTTTAAAATAATCATTAAAAATATTCTTTATATAAAAGATTCTAAATGGGAAGTTTTCTTTATATTACAAATTTTATTTTTTACAAATATTCTTTGTTTTAACATATACTTGATTAACAACGTTTTTTATGAAAATATATACTTTATATAAAAAGGATTTCTAATGTAAAAATATTCTCATTTAAAAGAACACCTGAATCGAAATGCGACTCAATCATTTACAATATAATTTGGATTATATGGGTTTCACACACATCATATATATGATAATTACAGTATAGTCATCAAATCATCCATCTACATCCGAAGTGTAATTTCCACTGTGTAAGCGTTAAAATTAAATAATAACGCTCATCGCAGTCTGTCGATCCAACGATCAACATACAACTGAATATTGGGATTAGTGTATGTAAATTTTCATCCCAACACCCGTGTGGGGTTTCAACCAACAAACAAATAATAAACTAATTTGTGCACTTGGGCGATGTGTGAAAATTATCGTCCCAATCACATAAACACGTCGGGTAACTTGTGAATGGAAGTGTAGTACACAATATATAATCATGACAAGAAAATGTCTCCTTTATTTATATGTAATTCTATTGCAATGAACGAATAAGAATAATAACTTCGTCTCTATTGACAATTTCTATTCCGCTAGTTTAAACCCTAAACAAAAATGGTTATTTTGTTTTGGCAATTCTAATGAGACAAAAATGATAATTTTTGTTTCGACAAAAATAAATATTTTGATTTAACTAACCTATCTTGACAAGTATATGTCTTGCCAAACATAAGATATATACATATATATCTGTGAAGACCCGTAACTTCCCCGTAAAGGAAAGCGGCGGATAGTTCGAGAACAAGCCACAACAGAACGCATATAAAAGAACATTTCATTGCTTATTACAACAATGCATCAGATTACAAGAATATACAGAGTATAAATGAATAAATATTACACAGAAATATCAAAGATTTAAATTACATTTAAATACATAGCAGCGGAAAATAATACAATACACAACTAGAAGAGATATACGGATACAAAGCTTTCCGGATATCATTCCAGCTGTAAACCAGGATCCTGTGAATATAAATCTGCAAAACCAAAACTACTAGCTGCCCGTGTCGAAAATAGGGGCACCCAGAGTTTAGGTTAAAACAATAAACTCCAGGTCAGCCATGTGACTGGTGTGAGAACTAGAACAGTTATTAATCTTTATTTTAAATTTAGGTAAATCAAGGGACCACGCCGTATAACACGGAACGGGTTTCCTCCCAAGAATAACAGTGCATAAAACAAACAGCGCAATGCTAAATAAAGAAAAATGAAGCTGTTATAAGACCCAGGTCCCATCACACAATGCAACGCAGCCGAGGATAGGGTTTTCCCTTATAACAGCCAAAGAATGCTTGATACGTTTAAAACAAATCATTTGATACTATTATAAGTGCATAGTGCATAAAACAACTTCAAATCATAAGTATCAATCATAGGCGGCATGGGTACCATATATCATGTCGCCATACTAGGCTCTACAATCAAAAACCGCAAAAGTCGCGTATTTGGAAATTGGGTTTCCATCTATGAACCGAGGCCAGGGATCGTCCTCTACCGATTCGAGACAATCTAGCCTACCATGTCTCAGGAACAGCCGCAACTGCCCCCTGGATCGTCAGGGCCGGTCCACCGATGTGGATTATTATGCCTGAACAATACGTCTCCCCGCCCTTTGGGGCGCAAATGAGCCAACGAATGACTCCATCGGACCCGGATCGTCCGATCAAACCGAGGCGCCTCGCAACAGCAACAACCACATAAGTCAAACTCGTCAGGGCATGTAAAACCACTGACGCCACTTCTAGCTAGAAAGAAACGCAAGTCCTCCCTGAGGTTCGTCTCCCGTTTCTGGTTCATACCGGGTGTGAAACTCGCGAAGTAAACGTTACACAAAGCTACGCTACAAAGGCCGTGCTTTGATCATCACCACAAGACTTTGCTTTTCAACAGAAGCCTTGATCAATTGCCACTTAGGCATGCCACACAGGCAATTCACTCCATGCGTTTGATATCCATCAATATATAACCCCTGAGCTCGTACGTTTCAGAGAAGGGCGTTAAGCAAGAGAATAAATTCTCCGCCGCCAAACAAATATATATTTAATAGAGATCAATCACACGGACTAAAATCCAATGTCAGACACACAGTCCATTTACAAGTCCGTTCTGGGTCTGAACGAAACCGGAGGCACCTAGTACCCCGCAGATCCATCGATCTCCAAGTACGTCTGGACGATCACCAACTGTTTCCATCTTCTTGGGTGTACAGCCCAATCAAGATCATCAGTAATCACCCAAACAACGTGAAGACTTCTGGTCTTCGACCACCGTCTTCATCTTCGACTTATCGTCGTATCAGTTATTCAGAATGGGATAAACCCGGTCTTTCCGAATAACTCGCGGATATTTTAAATAAGTGTTACACAAACACAACATACGCCTCATTCCAATTCATCAGTCACTAACCGTAAATTAATCAAGAGAATAATTCCCCAAATATTAACCCCGAAGGCCGAAACCAACATCAGATCAATATCCAGAAAACCATTCTGCTTAGCTAACCGACAGTTAGTTTCTGATTTCACATTCATAGGGAAAGGTTCCCATTAATTTTATCCAAGATAAATTCCTGAATTTATTCTTTAATCTATTTTTGAATATCAATTCAAACTAGTCGGGATTAGCGAACCTTACCGAAGTAATCATTTGTTTTAATTTCCCAATCCCAACCTATTCATCCCATGAAGTAAAACTGGTTATACTTCATATCTAACACCACGGTGTTATCGGTAAATTCAATTACCATTTCACGTTCAAATCTAATTAAAGATTTAACTATCGTCTGGAGCAAAACTGGTGATACTCCATTTTCGATCATTTCAATCTAATTAAAGATTCATTAAAACTCCACTTAGTTTTAATCGTTAACTGGGTTAAAGAATCCGTGTCATTTAAAACACGGTTCACGATAAACCCAAAGTCACATTCATTAATTATCGGGTTAAAGAACAAGTGTTATTTAAAACACTGTTCACGATAAACCCAAAAATCAATATCAATTCAATTTCAATTAAATATTATTTAATTGGTACACTTCATTAAATCTAAATAAAAAGATTTAATCTTTTCTCAACTGGGTTTAAGAACAGTATTAGTGAAGACACCATTCACGACAAACCCAAATCACATTTGATATTCAATACAAGGCTCTGAATAGAAAATATACCGGCTTATATTCAATATCAAATTCCACGACTAACAAATATCGTATTGGAAATAACGATATAAATATATATCTTTCAAATTTCCGTAACAACATCCGTATAATCACGAATTCCAACATCGAAATATTCCGAAAACAATTTCGATTCAAATCCACTCCAATGCAATCATTGGAAATTCTGGTTATTTTTAAAACCCTTTTAAAATTCAATTTATTTACTTAAAAATAAATAGAATTATAATTCTAGTTCAAAACTAGTTTACTTTGATAAAAATCTATTTTTATCTTTTCAAATATGGGGTTTTTCATCCCAATTCTTCTTAAATCATTTCTTATGATTTTACACAAATTATTACTATTTTTAATAATTTTATCAAGGCCCGTACAGTCGATTTCCATCAATGGCCATCGAACTGCACTTACAACGACCTTTTTCAAATTTGATTTGGACATAATTCCAAATCCAACCGTTAGATTTCTAATTTCTAATATTCGTTAGAAAGCTCTTTTCGATACGAACCCAACGGTTCCGGTTTTAGGAGAATCCGACGGTCGGATCTCCCGTAATGTCCGTTTGAAATAAATGGTCGAAATTCACGAACTGCCGCGGCGCGGCTCGTTCTATTCAGGCCATTATATTATATATATAATATATATTTCGCCGATTTCTATTTAAAACGAATTATATAAATAGTTTTGAATTCGTTTCAAAAGCAATTTCAACTTCCTTTTCAATTCAAATCAAATTTGAATTCTTCTTTATAAATTCGTTTTAAAATTCATTTCTATTCAATTCAAATTTCAATTCAATTTGAATTCATTTCAATTCGCCTTCAATTCAATTTGAATTCGTTTTCAATTCAATTCATTTCGAAATTGTTTTCAATTCAATTCATTTCGAAACCGTTTTCAATTCAATTCATTTCGAAATCGTTTTTAATTCAATTCATTTCGAAATCGTTTTTAATTCAATTCATTTCGAAATCGTTTTCAATTCAATTCATTTCGAAATCGTTTTTAATTCAATTCATTTCAAAATGAATAAAATCGATATAAATCGTTCACGTCAAAATGGCGTCAATCTAATCAACACGGCTTCATAAATTTCTATTTTCAAATATTCTATTTCAAATATTTCTTTTTCAAAAATAGTTTTTATTATCAAAATATTTCGTTCAACACATGACCAATCTCAATGGATGAGTACTGTCAACACATGAACCTTTATTTTATATTAACAAGATGTAAATTTTATTACTAAAATATTTCGTTCAACACATGACCAATCTCAATGGATGAAACTGTCAACACATGAACCTTTATTTTATATTATAAAGATGTAAATTTTATTACTAAAATATTTCGTTCAACACATGACCAATCTCAATGGATGAAACTGTCAACACATGAACCTTTATGTTATATTATAAAGATGTAAATTTTATTACTAAAATATTTCGTTCAACACATGACCAATCTCAATGGATGAAACTGTCAACACATGAACCTTTATTTTATGTTATTCTTTATTTTTCAAATTGGAATGAGGCCCAATCAATTACCATATAAAGTTAATTATATGGATTCCATACAACACATGTATATAATAGCATTGAAAAATAATCAACCATCAACCAAAGTGCACTACACTGTATAAACATCAAATATAGATATCTAACGCTTATAACAGCCTGTCAATCGATCGATCGACATATTTAATCAATCAGGATGAGTGAACTTCAAATTTCATCCCAACACCCGTGTGGGGTTTCAAACAATTAAACCCATATTTTATTTGTGCAGTTGGGCGATGTGTAAAATTTATCGTCCCAATCAATGTCCTTCAAATAGGTGTACATAAACAAACCGTCCGGTTTGTAAATGAATATTTATTTATTCACATCCACGTTAAAAATTATATTTTTAACGATAAAACATTTTATTTAACCTATGAATATTCTATTCGGTTCATTTATTCAATAAAATGATATTTTTATTTTTCTAACATATTTTAGAAAATTTCGGCGGCATAACGGCACGATACTAGAAACGGGACAAGGCTTAGCCTTATCCCCGGTCTAGTGAAGGCCCACGCCATTCACTCATCAATCAAATCCATTCATCTCACCAAACAATTCAATTTCAATCAAATAATCCAACTAATTTTTGCAATCAAACAAACAAGTCCATGGTCTGTGGACGATTGTGTCGGGTGCTACTAAACACCGTCTGCATCCTAGTATATATATAACTAGAAAAAGAAATTGAAAGGTGAGAAGTTGTCACCGATAGCTATACAATCCTACGACTCTTCTTAGGTAGAAGTCTTCGTCGTTCTTGCCTCTTGTCGCTTTCGTTGCTCATATTCACTACATATGTAAAATCGATTTTTTTACTTCGATGTCATTCAATATATAAAAAACGAATTTTTATACCGCTATTCAATATATAAAAATCGAATTTTTACTTCGCTATTCAATATATAAAAATCGAATTTTTACTATGCTATTCAATATAAAAAAAATCGAATTTTTACTTCGCTATTCAATATATAAAAATCGAATTTTTACTTCGCTATTCAATATATAAAAATCGAATTTTTACTTCGCTATTCAATATATAAAAATCGAATTTTTACTTCGCTATTCAATATATAAAAATCGAATTTTTACTTCGCTATTCAATATATAAAAATCGAATTTTTACTTCGCTATTCAATATATAAAAATCGAATTTTTACTTCGCTATTCAATATATAAAAATCGAATTTTTACTATGCTATTCAATATAAAAAAAATCGAATTTTTACTTCGCTATTCAATATATAAAAATCGAATTTTTATACCGCTATTATATAGATAAAAATTCTATATTTACACCGCTAAAAATCGCATCTTTTCTATTTTAAAATTATAATCTTTTCTATAACAACATTATCTTTTCACCTCTAATAATCATATGAATATTTTTCTAAGCAAAATTCTTTTATTTTTCAACCACGGTCTTTTTATTTTTAAAACAATGCACTTTTCATATTTTTAAAACATATGTTATTTTTCTTTACATAATCAATGTTATTTTCCTTCATGCTATATATATTTTATAAAAACTGATTTTATTAAACAAAGGATATTTATATTTTTAAAACAATGGAAATTTTATATTTATAAAATAATGCAAATTTTATATGTAAAACAATGCAATTGAAATTTTAAACAATAATATTCTAAATGAATTTCAGATTTTAATCAATGCAGATTAATAACACCGTAAAAACAAAGCTCACGGTACCTTCTTTGACCACACAGGAAAAATCTGAACTCGTCGTCCCCGTTTAGGGTTCCGTCACCGCACCGCCAGGACAATGTCGGAGGTTGATCGGATGTGTTTGCGTCGAAGGGCTTCACGAGCTCCACAGGCGCCACCCAAACCCGGCCAGCTCGCACCACCGATTGCTCCTCAATCGCCCTTCGAAAGCTGCGAGGGAAAGGAGGAAAAGGGGGAAGGAGGCGTAGCAGGAGGAGGCGCCGGACTGGGGGAGGCCGCAGCCGGCGGTGGCGGCGTCGTCTCTGGCGGCTAGGTCTGGAGCTCGAGCGTTTTCCCTTTTTTTTTTTTGGTTTGACAGATTCAACGTGGAAGGGGGTTTTTTTAAAGAGAGAATTATATATTAATTTATTATTAATTTTATTTCAATTCTCCTTTAAAGTTGACTTTTACTTACGACCTCTAAACGAGGCCCACAGCCTGTCGTCCATAGCGTATTACCTCCATTCCGAACACAATGGGATATGTATCGTAGGTTGATTCGATCGTTTCGAACAGTTTCCGTTGAATTTCCATTTAAATCATTATACTGAATTTTAAACGTACATTTCAAATTACCGGGGCCACATACAGCCTCTAAAAATTCTCGAAAAATATTTTCTAGCTTCGTATTGACGATACGGTCCTATCGAAACTAATTTCGTCGAATTCTGAGACCGTTTGAAAAATGGCCATTTTCCAGTCGATTAAAATCAACTAAAACTGGTCAAACACGTTTTCCTTTGCCACGCTCACATATTGATTCGGAAAATTATGAAATTTGGAATCTAGCAATAATTTAACATCACGGACCCAACAAAAGTGGTTTCGTTGAAATCGGAGGTCGTTTGCAAAATTTCCATTTTTAAGGGTCTGAATTCCATAACGACTATTCAGAATTTTCAACTGGACATATCTTTTGAAAACCGCTATGAAATTTTGATTTATCGGATTCGTTGGAAAGATATTATCAATTAGATCCTAATGTTTTTGGTTTTACTAAAATCCAGATTGTTTTGCTCCCGGTACATTCAATTGAAGTTTGAAATCGAATTATCGAACTACCGCGCCATTTTCAATTCTATTTATAATTATATATAAATATTATATATTCTAACGACGACGTATATAATATATACGTTCTAATTATATTCAAAATAAATTTTTGTCGATATTATTTAAAATAATTCATTTTAAATATTCAAAATTCGCTAAAATAGCCAAAATAAAAATTTTAAACTGGCCCAGAATTTCCGGGTTGTTACAATATCTATATGTAAATTGCTTTAACTAATACATTTTGGCGAAAATGAATATTTTTGACAAAATGTCTATTTTGGTTTAACTAATCTCCTTAATGAAATATGAACTTCATTTAAGAATGTATATTTTAATGTACAATCTTTCTATTGCCTCTAATTTAAAAATAGAAATTAATATTTTCAATCCTACCTTCTTATCTGCATAAAAAATGTAAATAGAGATACAATTTCTAAAACTATATTTTTATTTGCATCAAAAGACAAATAAAAATGTAATCTTCTGAAACTATATGTTCGTTCACATTTGAGTAACAAATAGAGTTGTAACTTTTTAATTTATGTTTTATTTGCATTAAGAAATGCAAACAAAAGAACATCTTCATTTTTATGTATATTTGTATTGGAGAATGCAAATAAAAGAATAATCTTTAATCTAATGTATATTTGAATTGGAGATTGCAAATAAAAGAATAATCTTTCAAAATGACAAAATGTCTATTCTCATTTCATGGAAAAGTGATAACAAGACAAAAATGAATATCTTTGTCTTAACAACTCTATAGTGACAGAACAAATAATCGGTTTCAACAAATGTAAATTTACAATAGTGATTAATTTGTATTTCAATTCTAACATAATATTCCAGTGCTATATTTTGTTTCATTCTTTTAATTTAGACAAAATGAGTGTTTTTGTCGATTTTACTTTAATGATAAAAATGTGAAAGTTTAGTAATTCATTCTTTACAAAAGCTTAGATAAACATTTTCAATTCATTCTTTTTGAAGTGACAAAAAGAAATCCTTTTATTTCATATAAGACATTTGACAAATTGGCTCTTTTTACTTCATATAGAATTGCAATAAAAATGCACTTCTAAAAACTATTCTTTCTATTGTCCTTTAAATGAAAATAAAATGAACCATTATTTTTCCATTTCTGCTACACTTAGAATGTAACTAAAATGTAACTTTTAAAATCCTTTATTTATATCTAAAAATGTGAATAAAAAGGTATTCCTTAATTTGAAAGTAAAATGAAAGATTTAATTCATGTTTTATTTGCATTGGAGGGTGCAAATAAAAATGCCACTTTCAAACAATATTTTATACATATCAAAATTGTAAATCAAAAATGCAACTTTCATTTTGATGGTTTGTTTCCATTTAGAATTGCAAACAAAGATGAAACCTTAATTTTAATGTTCATTTACAACAAGGAATGCAAAAAAAAAAAAGTGTAATCTTTGTTTCTAGCTTATTTGAAACAAGGAATGCAATTAAAGAAACAAATTCTATTTTTAATGTATATTTTCATTAGTGATTACAAATAAAGAACAACTTTGTTTTAAATATATATATATATATGTGCATTTGTGAATGCAAATAAAAGAACAATCCTTATTTTCAAAGTACATTTGCATTAGTGAATGCAAAGTAAATACAACTTCCATTTATAAAGTTTATTTGCAGTAATTGATGCAAATCAAAGAACAAATTTCATTTTTAAAGTTTATTTCATTTCAAAGCATAATTTATTTCAAAAATATATTTTATTTCAAAGTATATTCTATTACAAAGTATATTTGCATTTATGAACACAAATAAAAGAAACAACATTTATTTCCAAGGTATATTTGCATTTGTGAATGCAAACAAAAGGATAGTTTTGTTTTCAAAGTATATTTGCATTAGTGAATGCAAATAAGAGAACCGAATTTGTTTTCAAAGTATATTTTTAACAAATTCTATTCAATGTGTAAAAATGTGTATATTTGTATTGGTGAATGTAGATAAAAAGACAGACTTTAGTTTCATTGTATATTTGCATTTATAAATGCAAGTAAAAGAATAAACCTTAATTTAAAGGCATACTGGCATTGATAAAGGCATATATTTGCATTGGTGAGTGCAATGAGAGAATAATTTGTTTCAATATATATTTGCATTGGTAAATGCAAATAAAGAACAATTTCTATTTTCTATATATATTTGCATTGGTGAATGCAAATAAAAGAATAAAATTTATTTTTAAGGTTTATTAGCATCAGTGAATTCAGATAAAAGAATAAATTATATTTTAAAATATAATTGCAAACAAAAATGTAAATTCTGAAAATAATTTCTTATTTACATATAAAATGTAAACAAAATTGTGATTTCCAAAATATGTATTTTTATTTACGTAAAAATGTAAACAAAGAGGTGGTTTCCAAATATAACCTATAATTTACACATGCCATGTAAATAAAGTTTTATTTTACTAATATGTTTTTAATATCAACAATAAAATTTAATATTTTATTGTTATACTAATCCTAGAACATCTTACGTTTAATGTGACAGTAAAAGGAGAATTTTTACTGTAATTCATAAATCGTGCTCTAAATGTAAACAAATAAAAATAGGATTTTATTTGTTAGCCAAATTCTGTTGTAATGGAAACAAATAAAAATATATTCTATTTGTTGTTCATATTCTATTGTAAATAAACAAATAAAAATAATATTTTATTTGTCGTTCAAATCCTGTTCTAAAATAAACAAATAACAATAAGGTTTATTTGTTGTTTAAATTCTATTGTAAGGTAAACAAATAAAAATAAGGTTTTATTTGTTGTTTATATTCTGTTGTAGCGTAAACAAATAAAATTATATTTTAGTTGTTGACCAATTCTGCTGTTATATAAACAAATAAAAATAATATTTTATTCGTCATTCAATTTCTATTTTAAAATCAACAAACAAAAATAAGTTTTTATTTGTCGATCAGATTCTATTGTTCATCTCAAAATAATAAAAATAATATTTTAATAATTTAAAATAAATTAGAGCAACTAGATCTGAATAAAATATGTTTTAAATCTAAATTTAGATTTAATTTTCTAATCGCAAATAAAATTCAACAATATATGAAATTCCAATGCGGATCTAGCATAACATGAATAACAAACATATCACAAGCAACAATCAACAATTTATATAACACATACATTCCAGATCTGAATTAACATCACAATAAAAATATTGTTATCGCGAGAAAAATATTTTATAATTAATTAAATAATAAAAATTAGAATTCTCACATTGATTTTTGGCTGAAATTCAACAGTCTCCGTTTCAGCTCTGGTCTGCGCCATCGCGAAGATCTCGGAAAGTCGAGTCCAACGCAACAAACGGTCCATAAAACGGACCTCGTATGAAAGAGTTATTGAATTTCAAACATTGGATAAATTAAATATTAAATAAATAAATGATATTAAAATAATAAACCTTTCTTCCTCCTTTCTCGTTACAGCCGAAACCCGACTCCACCATCAAACCCCCACGTCGCACCACCCCTAGGCCACCCTGGCGCCGATCGACCACCGCCACGACGAAGCCCTAGCCGAACTCGACCCACGCCTGAAGCACCGACGAACTCGGCCCTCACCTCGCCTCGAAACCCGAACCCGAACGGCGGCCCTTCCTGCTCCAAATTCGCGAAATCCAGATCCCAATGATACCCATCATCCGTATGGATGGAAAGCTCTCTGAATTCTCTTCGATTTGATATATAATTTGTTGATTTTCATTGAACGGATTGAGAGATTTTAACGTTTGAATTCAGGAGCTTTCTGGCCATTGTTCTAAGGGTAGGCGGCGGCTATGAAAAATAGGGTTTATTTTTTATTTTTTATTATTAAATTCATTGAAAAACATGTTTTAAAGTTGAAAATCCGGACTTTCTCCGAATTAGGCCTGCTTACTGTCGTTCTTAAGGTTTTGACACCTTCTGAATGTAATGGAATAGATCTCGTGGCCCAATTCCGAATTCTGTAGAATATTTATTTAAAATTTCATTAAAAATTAATTAATTAAATATTGACCGTACATTTAAATACGCCGGGGCCACATACGGACTCCGAAAATTCCAAAAAAATTATTTTTAGCTTTCTTATGACGATACGGTTCTAACAAGACTAATTTCGTTGAATTCTGAGACTGTTTGAAAAATGGCTATTTTCAAGTCGTTTAAATTTAACTGAAATAGTCAAAACACATTTTCTTTTGCCACGCTCACACATTAATTCGAAAAATTCTGAAAATTGAAACTTAGCTATAATTTGACATTTTGGTTCCAACAAAAGTGGTTTCGTCGAAAACGGAGGTCGTTTGAAAATTGGCTATTTTCAAGTGCTATTTATTTAATATTAAAAATACATTTTTAAACAAATAAATTCCGAAACTCAAAATATATAAGTGTTTATACTTTTTAAATGCAGAAACATTAATCCAGACTCAATGGAAGTGGTTTCAAGTCCAATTTCCTTCATATGTGAAAAGTAGCCCTTCGGGCCATATATATTATATATATATAAATTCTACAGCGACCTTTCTAAATATTGAATTAGCCATAACTTTTGATTTTTAAAACGAAATTTCAATTTTTCAGATTCGTTAGAAAGATATGATTAAACAGATTTAAATATTTCTGGTTTCACTCAATTCTGATTTATTTTGAATCCTGTACATTCAGTTAAAGTTCAAAATTAAAATTTTAAAGTTACCGCGCCATTTCTAACTCCATTTATATTTAAATTAAATTTATTCATTTTAACTTCGATTAAAATAAATTCTAGCCATTATTATTTATATAAATTATATTATATCCTCAAAATTCATTAAAAGTTTCTAAAATAAATTTTTTAAATTGGTTCAGAATTTGCGGGTTGTTACAATATGCCTAACAAGGCTAGTGATCCTAATCTAAACCTTGTACATATTTACACACGACTACTAACTATCATACCCAAGATTACATTCCCAAAGATAACGATATCGCAACACTAAGATAAAATGTTTACGCATAAGTATGAAGCCTGTATACCACTATTTAACAAATTACCAAAGACTAAGAGGCAGCCTGCCAACTATTCGTTATTCCATAAGGAAGTTAATTTGTCAATATAGCTACTTAAGACCTCACTATCAATATAAGTAAGGAGGTTAATTTTTCACTATAGCTACTTAAGGCCTCACTATCAATATAAGATAAGGGTGGATCCTTCCGATCACTTAAGGCCCAAGGCGGGTCTATCGATCAGTTGATACCTTACTCGGTGGTTTACTTTACACTAATATAAATTAAAGGACACTAGCTACTAAGTCCTACTAATTTAAGGCTTCCTCCATTCATGCATATACCCAAAACCTCGCATAATGAAACGAACCAAACTCGCCCTTATGGAAAAGCCAGATTGAGTTGAGAACGCGACAAATCAGAACACAAACAGAAGAACATTTCATTGCTTATTACAACAATTTACATCTGAGTACAAGAATACACAAAGT
This sequence comes from Allium sativum, assembly GCA_030737875.1. Taxonomy (NCBI): domain Eukaryota; kingdom Viridiplantae; phylum Streptophyta; class Magnoliopsida; order Asparagales; family Amaryllidaceae; genus Allium; species Allium sativum. The sequence continues at coordinate 1,041,499,029 of CM060918.1, forward strand.
ATGAATAAATAATATACATCGGAAAATATCATAGATTTAAAATTACAATGTAGCAGAAAAATAATACATAACACAGCTTAAAGAAATACACGGATATAGAGCGTTCTGAATATAGCTCCAGTTGTAAACCAGGGTCCTATAAAAATAAATCTGTAAAAACCAAAACTACTAGCTTCCCATGTGGAAGATAGGATGTAACACACCGAATTTTTAACGACATTAAAGAAAAGACAAATTAAAGAATAAATAATTTAATATTAAGAATTAAGGGAAACTGATTATGTCATTACGTCCTTCTCAAAATTCTGGTTAGGACATACACCCAGTTTGCGTAAAACGGATAATATATGAAGAAGTTACGGACGATAAAAAGTTGAAACTCAGAACCGGGTATAACTGGCGCACTTGCCAAGTGCGCCAAGGCAATTTTGCACTTGTGCTGCTATAAAGTGCGCCCAGAACATTTTTTGGGTATTCGGGCCTTTTTCGAGTGAGTGACGACCCGTGACATGACCCAATTTCATTAGGGCTGAGGTGGCATCCAAATTCTGTAACCCAGCAGCTATAAATATATCTCATATCTTTTGTTTTCTCCAAAGAAAAGCAATGGTGGCCGGACTCTGCTGGATTCTGAACTGAATTAGGATCTCTTATCTTCTTTTAAAGCATATCAAATTCTGAGATTCAAACACAGACTCAGCACCTTTTCTATCATCTTAGCAATCCAATCACAGTGAGTTCTAGTTGCTTTTAGGTTTAGATAAATATTAGTGAAATTATGAAAGACTGTGATATGGATACGTTGTAGACTTTAAATCTATGTTATTGTTAGATCTCGTGCTATATTATGATAGATCTATTTCTTTGGATCCAATTCAATTGTTCTACTATGTTATCATTATGGATCTTGGGTTGTAACTTTTATGATATGCTATGATGCGGATGTATGTAGATCTATTCTATGTGATCTAAAATTATCATGTCAGATATATCCTATGTGATCTAAAATTTGTCACCTTATGATTCATGTTAGATCTATTCTATGTGATCTAAAATTTGTCACCTTATGATTCACGTTAGATCTATCCTATGTGATCTAAAATTTGTCACCTTATGATTCATGTTGGATCTATCATATGTGATCTAAATTTATCACCTTATGATTCACGTTAGATCTATCCTATGTGATCTAAAATTTGTCACCTTATGATTCATGTTAGATCTATCCTATGTGATCTAAATTTGTCACCTTATGATTCATATTAGATCTGTCCTTTGTGATCTAAATTTGTCACCTTATGATTCATGTTAGATCTATCCTATATGATCTAAAATTGTCACCTTATGATTCATGTTAGATCTATCCTATGTGATCTAAATTTTTCACCTTATGATTCATATTAGATCTATTTTATGCGATCTAAATTGTCACCCTATGTTATCATGTTAGATTTAAATGATTGGACATCTAAAATGGCTAATTTAGATACTATGACATCATAATTCATCAGTTTTATGTCCACCTTGTTATGATGAAAATTTCATGTCCATGCTAGTATGTATGTTCACCTTATTATCATAAAAGTTTATGTTTATTCCAAAATGATCATTAGTATATTCCCATTATTTTCCCTTTTATCGTTTATGACTAGGCTATTGTCTAGCCTAGGCATGTTGCCAATTTTGTGAGGGCGCTAGTTAAGGAACAGGGGAAAAAGGGATAAAAATGGCATAATTTGAATATGGACATTTATGGACATGCAATTCAAATTATTGGGCAAAATAAGTATTGACACCTATAAAAGGAAATGATTAATTAATTGGTAAATTAATTAAAATTGGCATAATTTGAATTTGAACATTTATGGACACGTAATTCAAATTACTTGGCAAAATAGGTATTGACATCTATAAAAGGAAAGGGTTAATTAATTAAAAATGGAATGTCTAGTAATTACAATTAAGAATTGTAATTGTACTTATGGCACGAGGTTAGGTTGCATTAGTGGTGGAAGTCTGCCCGGACCCGACTGGCATATCCAGCAGCCACTGATGGTAAACCTAATGTGGGAGGTCTAAGTACGTAAATACGAATCGGGCTATGACACGAGGTTAGGCCCAACTGCGGAATAAGTCTGCCCAGACCCGACCAGCATATCCAACATCCACATGTTGTAGGCCTAATGTGGGAGGTCTGGCCCATTATGAAACCATAAATGGACATGGTAAAGAATTAGACTACTTAACCTAAGAATATCCATAGGGATTGTATGAACTTAAATTTAAGTTGGGGGTTAAGTAAACATGGTTGAGGAGTGGGTTAAGAAAATCTGAAGAGGGGATGGGTAATATAGGCCCACAAACTTAACCCGTTAAAATTATGTAATTAAAGACACCTAGTACTGGTATACATAATTGGTGGAAATAATAAAGTTATGTAATTAAAGACACCTCTTAGGGTAAACATAACTTGTAGAAGTAATAGGATTGTGTAATTAAAGATACCTATAGGCAAGCATAACTGGTTGGAAGATTAGGGGTTATGTATTAAATATACCTATAGGTAAGCATAACAGGTAGAAATAAATAAGGCTATGTAATTAAAGACACCTACTGATATACATAGTCAGTGAAAATCTAGTGGGTGATACAAGACAAAGGGGAGAGCTTGTATCATATTGTGTAGGATCCATTTTAGTCAGTAACCCGGAGTAGGTATCAAACAAAGAATTCCATATTAGGCGGAGAAGGGGCACACTTACTGATTGATTGTAAGAGATCCAAATGTGGAGGACGGTGTAGGCGGCGCAAACCGACCTGGCCATGTGCATGCATTAGCCGAGCAGAGGGGGATAAGACAATCGTGGCACCTGTAGATATGGTTGTGCACATTGTTATGACGAGGGCTTGCTACTTTAAGAAGTGATACCTCCTACTGTGGGGCCAACACAAAGTATCTACGAGGGTTAGGGAGCCGATCGATCAGGGCAGTAGTTAGGATACATTTGGACGTATACCTAAGTCTACCACTTTATAGTTGGAGGGATTATCTCTTCCTGGATATACTATTAACAGTGCAGAGAAATCATTAGTGAGGCATGTACACCTTATCTTGCTTACCTTGTCACACTTGCCATTTATGTAGTGATCTCCCTTATCCACTTTATATGCCTATCATGTTACTTTTATTTATCTACTGGCTAAAAGTAACTAGACTCGCCGGACTTTATGTCTGACCCTTTTGTTTCTCCTTCTTTCTTCAGTCCCCCCTCCCCTCAGGATTCAGATGTCACCTTGCTGGAGCTATTTCTGAAGTTTGGCTCAAGTTCTTGTCTCTACTATGGATTTACTCTTTCATTTGGGGAATTATGCTTTTTATTTACTTATGTACTCTGATGATGCAAGACAGAAGTTATTTTGTTGTAATGGTTTTTGTGACTTATGAAATTGTGGACCACGGTATTTTTATTGAAAAAATAAATAAATTTCCGCTGTTATCTTATTTATATCTGTCTTATAATTATTCTGTGTCTGATTACCTATAACGCTTCATGGAACTTACTGCATTTCCTTAGTGAGTGACATTAACGGAGTGGGGTGTCACACTTGGTATCAGAGCTGAAGGTTACCAGATTTGATTAAAGTTTTTGAAAAATATTTTCAAAAAGGTTTTAAAAGAAAGCATTTTCAAAAAAGAAAAGTCTTTTTTGAAAAACATTCCCCAAAAATCCATATGTATTATCCTTCGGTCCCTTATCTAAATTTCTTCATTTTCCTTTTTTCAGCATGTTTGGGGAACAAAACATCCCTTATCCCAGAGGACGTCACTGCACCCGGTTGGTTCCGTAGGTATTTAAAGGCCACAGCGTCGGCCGAAGGCCAAAGAGACGTTCCTCCCTCAGCTGCACCAGTCACTCCTCCTCCCCCCCTTCCAAAAGCAGATAACTTCGCCAAGATCTACAGGGACTTCCGTGCTATGGGAGGGAAGCCATTCCATTTGAACGAGACATTCGTGGAAGCTCGGAATTGGCTTAAGGAGATTGAGGATTTATTCATAATCTTTGAAGTGGAGGACCGAAGAAAGATTCAGTTAGATGCTTGGCTATTGAAGGATGAAGCCTTCTTTTGGTGCGAAGTTACCCAAGTTGAACGTCCGGTGGAAACTTGGGAATATTTTAGATATAGGTTCGAAATGAAATTTCTTTCCCAAGTTGAAAGCATGCAAATGGAGAGATTCTTAGCACTCAAACAAGGAAACTTGACGGTGAAATAACATGTGAACAAATTCAACCAGCTAGCAAGGTTCGGGTTAGAGTTGGTGGATACGCCACACAAAAAGGCTTTGCGGTTTGCTAAAGGGCTGAATGAACCCCTTCATGGGTTAGCCATATCCCATATTCTAATGGGGCCCACCTTTGAAAAACTTGTCAATATGGCCCTAATGCATGAGGAGGACAAGGGAGATAAGAAGGAGGTAAAGACTGAGGGGACATCGCAGAATAAGAAGGTGTGGCCCAAGAAGGGGCTACAGCAACAACAATAGAAGAAAGGAGGGAAAAATGATAAAGGCAAGGATAAGAGAAAATGTCATCATTGTAGGAAGGAAGGTCATCTGGTTAAAGACTGTAAGCGAAGGAAGAATTCTTGCTTCCACTGTGGAGAGGCCAGACACTTTGCTAAAGAGTGCCCAAAGAAACGGGGATCATATGGACCAGGTCGAAGGGCAGGAAATTCTAGAGGGCAAGTGCATGCTCTCGTGACCAGTGCTCCTGATAGAGGTAGAAAAATTTCTACGGAAGGTTTAATTTCTCTTTCAAACCATCATGTTAGAACACTTTTTGATTCTGGTGCCTCACATTCATTTATATCAAGTTCTATAGTTGAATCTCTGCACTTAATTACTAGTATGGTTGTAGATTCCGTAGTTGTTTCAAACCCCATTGGTGGTTCGGGTCATTTATCGATGATTTGTCGGGGTTTGAAAATATCTGTGTTAGGCGTCGAGTTTGAATGCGACGCGTATGTGCTGGGTTTATGGACTATGGGTTGATTCTAGGAATGGATTGGCTTACCACTTATGGTGCCATTCTGGATTGTGAAAAGAGGGTTGTTAGGCTTCTGACTTGTCATGGGAGAACCTTCGAGATTTTGTGTGACCCACAAGGGTCGGTTACGCTTAGTTTCCTAGAGTCTCTTGATGCATTTATTGACGATCTGCAATCTGTTCCAATAGTCCGAGATTTTTCCGATGTTTTTGATGAGGTTCGAGGTTTACCTCCAAGGCGCGAGATCGACTTTCGCATATATCTGGTGGACAATGCAAAGCTAGTTGCATTAACAGTGCGCCACATGGCTCCATAGGAAAGGAGGGAGCTGAGTAAACAAGTAGGGGAGCTACTTGAGAAAGCGTTTATCATACGAAGCATATCTGAATGGGTTGCTCCAGTGGTATTCACAACTAAAGCGGATGGTTCGCTTCGTTTGTGTGTTGATTACAGGGAGCTGAATAAGCTCACTAAGAAGAATACACACCCGCTTCTGAGGACCGATGATTTATTTGATCAGCTTGTTGGTGCCTAGGTATTTTCCCAGTTAGACATGGCCATGGGGTTCCATCAGTTGAGGGTGGCTGAGGACAACATAGATAAGACTTCCTTTAGGGCTTCGGACGGTTTCTTTGAATGGCTAGTTATGCCTTTTGGGCTGACGAATGCACCCGCCTATTTTGTCGATCTGATGAGTAGGGTGTTTCGGGAGTTCCAAAATAAGTTTGTGGTAGTCTTTGTTGATGATATTTTGGTCTTTTCCAAAAGTGAAGAAGAGCATGCCCAACATTTGAGAGAAGTTTTGAAAACCGTGACCATCAGCTTAAAGCAAAGTTCTCCAAATGCCATTTTTGGAGAAAAGAGGTGAGATTCTTAGGGCATATCGTCTTCAAAGAAGGGATAGCTATAGATCCCGTGAAGGTGGTTGCAGTACAAGACTGGCAGGTTCCTAAAAATGCAACTGAGGTGAGAAGCTTTCTTGGGTTGGCAGGTTACTATAGGAAGTTCATTAAGGACTTTGCGAAGATATCGGCCCCACTCACCAGGCTGACGAAGAAGAACTTGGCATTCTCATGGGATATAGGCTGTGACATTGCTTTCCAACGACTGAAGAGGGCTCTGACAACATCCCTAGTCTTGACTTACCTGACAGAAATAAAGTGTTTACCGTTTACACTGATGCATGTGGTACAGGTCTTGGTGCAGTCCTAATGCAAGAAGGGAAAGTAGTGTGTTATGGGGTAGAACGCTGAGAGTTCATGAAAAGAACTACCCCACCCATGATCTTGAGCGAGCTGCCATAGTATTCGCATTAAAGACATGGCATCATTATTTACTTGGAGAGAAATTTGAGTTATACACCGATCATAAATCTCTCAAGTATCTGTTCTCACAAAAGGATCTCAATTTAAGGCAACAACAGTGGATGGAGTTTCTAGCTTCTTATGATTTCACTACAAGAAAAAGTACCTTTAGTAACATGTTTCAGCAGCGTTTGTAAACTGGTGCATCTGAATATACTTATTACTTTTATTTTTAGTATTTTATTCGTTAAGAAGGCGTTTGGATTGTACTTGGCGGCATACCCATTTTCGTTTCCCTCCATGTCACGTTTCTTATTTCCATTTCATCCGCGTAACTCCAAGTCCATCTCTCTTTTCTCTTAAAATAATCGAAAATCAAGTAACCTAAATCCATTTGAAATTTCTCCATAATCCTAAATCCGTTTCTCTGTGAACATGATCAAAATCAAGCTCCGTCTTCTGATTAATTCCCTCTCCCCGTCCTTCCCTTCTTGTGCTCCGTTGTGTTTCCCTCAGATCTGAATCCAACGCCGAACCCTAATCCACTTACCACGAACAAACTCATTGCTTTTCTAATTGACCTACAGGTAGTATTTGCTACGATAAAGCCCGTTTGAGCAGGTTCATGTCGCTTGCGATGCTTATATGGAGGGTGTAGATCTGATTGGTTCAGTTTTCGATGTTGTTTGGGACGATGCTGGAAATTATGATGGTTGCAAGGTATGATTTCAGTTTTGTACGTCTATTGTTTTATCTTTTTTTTTCCCCGGTAGCATGTGTAATATTCTGTTAGCTCGTTTATTAATGACATTCTTTAGATTATTAGAAGCTAAGGCCTATTTATTTCCCTTATAGGATTTCATCCTACTATCAGTTGTGGAATGGCCACCTCTAAGTAGACAGCCAAAGGGAAAGCTTCAGTGTCTCGTTACAATGTCCTTCAATTCATGGAGATTATTAAATTGAAAGCTGGAATTAGAAATGCAACCTTGGAGGTATTAGAAGTTTATTTCACGCTATATAAAAGAGTTTCCATTATATTCTCATAATTATCGAGCTTGCTGCCTTTTGAGTTATTTGAATTTAAGTGTCTTGATGCATGACTGATTTCTTGATTATGATTTGGCACTTTGGTTGGATGTTTTTTCAATAACTGTATGCTTCTAATTTCCTTTTAGCAATAAATTCGTTGGTTTATTCCATTCCAAATATGAAAAATAATAGTAGTTAAATATATTGAAGCTTTTTTGAGTTCATATGATCTGACTCTACAGTTTGCTTGAATATACATGTTGCCTTCTTTGATGCTTTGGAAAGAGATAAACTAGTTGAACTTCAGCTTTGAATCACTTTGCCAAAGTAAAAAAAAAAAATTTGACTTCATCATCTTTGCTTCATTTAGAGCATCCGTCATTGGTTGACAATTTGTTCGGAAGTGCAAAATAAGCAAAATGGTTAGTTTTTGGACAATCTACTTTACACCAAAATGGTTAGCTTTGAATCTACTTGTTTGTAGTAAAACAAAATACAAATTTTTTTGCCTATGTTCCTCACAGATGTGTTACTGTAATAGAACATAATTACCATCCCCTTTGCTGATAGGCATTGATACATAACTTTTGTTATAATAAAAATATGTGCTGATTCAAAAGTAACATCAGTGTGATGAACAAATTTATAAAATATCGGAGTACAGTTTACGTAAAGGACAACGTCATTGCAGTTTAGATACACATATAGCTGAAACAAATTTATATAGTGAAAGGCCATACAGTTATATCAAGGAATATGCATACATAAAACAAAGGAAAATCAGAGATATTTGAACATGCCAATACATATGTCGGAATATGTTCACAATACAGTTTATATTAAAGCATTTTAAGTAATCGTAATTTTAACAAAAGAAAATGTTAAATATTGTTATGTTTGTCATGATGCTCTACCATCTACTGAACACTCAGAGGGTGGATCAGCACTATCAACGTAATCTGCAAAACATAATGTGCAACATAAGTTTAATTTTAACTATAAATTATAATGGTTATATTGTAAATGTAGTGTAATAGTAAAATAAATGTAGATGCCCTCTATATCACAATAACAATCATGTTGAAGTGTAGGGGTAAGGAAGGAAAAATATAAAGCTTGTCAACTTAGAGCAGTAATTAGGAAATAGGCACAACAACTATTATGCGACAACACAAGTAATTTAAGTATAGGAAAAATGAGTAGCATACTAACGCAATTAAAAGACTTGAATCTAGGGATTCATCACATTACCAATGGTGACTGCTGCTTAATCATGTATATTCATTTGTGATAGATGCAGAAATTTAAATCATCATGTTTGCTATTTTATCACAATGTTACCGCTTCTAACTTACGCCTTTTATGAAAGTTGTATGTTGTTCACTTTTTATAGAGAAGTAGATGGTCATCAATTTGAAGCTCTCATGTAAAAGTTTGGAATATTTTTCCGTGTGATAAACAAATAGAGGTGTATTATAAAAGAGATCTTAATCTTAAATCATTTTCATGTCGCTATATACACAAACTATGGTCGAACATAGTACAGTAAATAAATTTACAATTTTATACAAAATACATACAAATTATACAATAGGTTTAGGTATGGAGGCTTTTTCATTGTATGTTCCATAAGAAGCTATAATTTTCCTTTAATACTGCTATTTATAGACACGCGTGCAGCTGCATAATAAAATCCCCTGTAGATAGATAGGGTGCAAAGGACAGTAGAGATTTGTTTTATAAGTTAGATATCTGGTGCCTGTAAAGAATTGGCAAGCAATTATTAAACCGAACATGTTAACCCACTCCACCCTCCACGTTTATTCACACACATCACATGTTTTCAAACTACTTCTTTAATTTTCTACTTATTTCTATTCACGTTACCAATTACAGGCATTCTTCTGTAAACTCTAATTTTTGGGTAATTATTTACGCCTTTTGAAAGCTTACTTTTATTCAATCTCCCATTTCTGTGTATGCTTTATACAAATGAAATTTGCCTATTTTAGTTAGTTTCCATTTCACTTTCCGCTCCAATTGTCTGTTTATGCAAAACATATTAGAAATGCATGCCATTTATCTACAGTGGTTAAAAGTTCATGATATTAGTGGAATTTCTACATTTATAGATTACATAAGGAAAAACATTATTGAGGCTTAAGCATAACCAATTATACATAGAAATAAAATAAACAGTTGTTATAGCAGGAAATAACATCTGTCCAAATTAGGTGCAGTAAGTAGAAATGGAAACAAAGGCAGCCAATTTGATTTCCACGAATCAAGGGAATTGACAGTTGATTCATTATGTTTCTATAATGTGATATGGAACCTTACTCATCCTAATTCTAGCATTCCTAATTAAGAACAATAATAGGTCAATTAGCATTTACAGCAGACATAAATATGTGTTAAACTATTTGTCCACTTCGCTATAATTTTGTAATAGATAAAGAAAGAATATCTACACTATCAAATGAAATAATGGATGTGTATCAAGTACCAGTAGCTTCTTGGAATTTTTTTGTTTCATGAAATAGGGAAACATCACAACTTCTGTGGATTTCAATATAACAATGGCTCAAGACTGAATCAATAAAGAAAATTTGATGTTTTTTAATCGTATTTAAAGGATCTGTATGTGAGCTGTAATTTGACCTTTAACCGTACATTATCCATCTCGTAAATAATTTTATTTCGGTTTAAAATATGTGTAAATAGTAAGCTGTAGTTCCTGTTTAAACTGAAGCCCAAATACTCAATGTTGATGTATATATTAGCCATGATCAAATTGTTGACTGTAAAACAGAAAAGAGTAGCACAGTACACATTTTTTTCCCATAATTTATTTTTTTAGTAACAATGATGACACTGGCATGTGGTATCTTAATACTGTTGAAACTCTGTAGGTTTTATCATGGAATGAGTGAAACATTTTTAAAATTGGCAGGATCATCTGATAATTGGATGGACTACTTTGTATGATAATAGTGCATTACTTGTTGCTGATGCTTTACATTGAAATGCTTCCGGACAATTTTACTTAGAAGCAAAATTGCAGCCTAGCTAACTGCAACTTTTAAATTATTCTATCATAATTATGTTCCATCATTAAAAAATGTAATCAGTAATTATAACTATATCATATATTAAACAATATTAAGCTATTAAATATTCTTCAAATTAGGAAGTTCATTCCCAACAAATTAGTACAAATATTATGCATACTATAAAGTATAAATATAATAAATAATATGAAGTCTTTAATATTTGTGTTATTTTTGAATTATTAAATCAAGAAGAAACGAATAGTATAAAAAATATCATGTATTGAAATGATCTTTTGAAGTATTATGTAAGAAAGAGAGAAAAATGTTAGAAAAAACATATATATTTATTTGAGATAGATGCAAAAAATTGAAAATTAAGTTCATGAAGTTGATTCATCATGAGTTGCTGTTTTATCACAAAGCCAGCGCCCCTAACTTGAACCTTTTATGAAAACAATAAGTTGTGTATCTTTTATAGAGAAGTATGTAGCCATCAAGTTGAAGAAGCTTTAATGTAAAATTTAGGATTTTTTCTATGTGATAAACAAATATGGGTTTAATATAAAAGTCTTCTTCATCTTGAATCATTTTCATGTCTCTATATGCACAAAGTACAAACTAAGGTAGAACATATTACAGTAAATTAATATTTGTAGTTTTATACAAATAAATATAAATTATACAATAGGTTTAGGTATGGAGGCTTTTTCGTCATGTATTCCATAAGAAGCTAGACTTGACCATTTATAGTGCTATTTATCGACATACATGCGGACATAATATGACTATATTTGACATAAAATTAATTAATTGTGTTTAAGTTAACTTTTCCTGTGAAGAAATTGTCTTTCAAAGCAGAGGTCGCTATAATTCATGGAAGTTCTTAAAACGAATTGATCGAGTTCTAAATCTTAGTAGTGAGATAAATTACTATAAAATTAATTATTTTTAAGCATATGAGATACATTCAGACAAATAAAGTAAAAAATGAGAAATGAGTATCATTGACTGAGTTTGTGGTAGTAATATAAGTTAAATAATTGTACTGTCTATTTTTGTGGTTTCTATCTACAGTTTTCTTATGAAATTCCAAAAAGTAAGAAGAAGGGACAATCATTGAGATGGAAAAGAAATTTTTCTTCAACATTAAGATGGCATAACTTACCAGTGTTAAAAGTTAGAGCAAAATTAAACCAAAAAGAAACATTACCAGTTCTTAATATCGTCAATGTATGGTTTTTGTGTTTGTGTGTGCGTGGTTGGGAGAGAGGCGTTGGAGTTAAGTTGGTTGATGTTGAAATTCATTAGTTGGGGAACCACAGAAATGTTACCATGATGGGTAGCCTAAAATTGTTCTCTTTATGCTGTCATACATAGCTGAACATACCTTAGTTTTTATATTATAATAAAATGAAGATAAATAGAATTGCCGGAAGCTCTAAGGGAATGAGTTCGTGAGATTCATTGGAGAAAAAAAATCTTTATAGCAATCAAGGTAAAGTCAACCCATTTACCCTACATTTTGAACTCATTGCAGCTATCCTGTGTTTGTCAATCTCTTTGCCTCCCTCTTCCATATGATAATAACTGTGCAAATATGCATGCTATATTCAAGACATTCCATTTTTATATGAGCTTTTGAATGAAGAAAATAAATAGCACTACATGATAAAACTTTTCATCATCTCTTTTGTGTGCGATTGGTATTTTTTATAGTGCTCTACAACAAACTACACTCAGTTACCTCTAGGCATTCTACTAAGCATATGGTTCAAGTTGGTTCTTCGTCTTCATCAAATATCAGTTAATATGAGATTAGAATATCATATACCTTCTCTCATTGATACGATGGAATGGTATAAAAAACATTTACAAAGAGGAAAGGTTATGTGTATCTACTTTGGGTAAAATAAAGAACAAACCAGTCATTGGCTAGTTATTGGTATAAAAATGTAGAAATCAACATAAGGAGAAGGCAATAAAATAATAAATATAAAAGATAAATCATATATGTTCATGCGAAACTATCATTCAGACATTCATAGTATCTTATGTGGAGATCAATTCTGTCAGGTTTTTATCTTGATTACTAATGCATTTAAATAATAAGGTGCTGTCTATATTTTGATTTATGTGTTTACTACAAATTAATATTCCATCTTTTACCCCCATTTTAAGTTACAAATACATGGTTTCAACACTGGACACCTTTGTATTGACTTGTTAAAACAAAAAATCACTAAAATAACTACTTTAGAAGTTATCAAAGCCAATGTAGTAAAAGTAACTCCAAGCAATCCAAACGGCATTTAAATAAGTCAAACTGAATTGATACTTTATCTATGATTTTGCATGTTAAACAACCTAACTTGATCAAAATAATAGGCTTTGAATATATAATCATCATTTTCATAAATGACCACTAAAGTCATTTTTGTAAATTCTCATTTATGTCTGAAACTGTATGCATGATAGAAGTTTTTTTATATAAAACTATGTTATCCTCTAATCGGCTTCTTTTGAATAAAATAAAAAACTATAAAACAATGAACTACGTCAACCAAAAGGGAAAATAAATATTTAAGATAGTACATTATTTTTCTATAAATCAGCAATACTGCTATAAAATAATTAACAATCAATCAAAAGGAAAAAAATAGTTAAAATAATCCAAATTTAGTTGTTAACTTTCTCTAGGTTAACACATCAGAACCTAATTTGAATAAAGAATTGGCTTTGAATATAAAATCGCAATTACATAAATGACCAGTAAAGATATTCTGTAAAATTTCATTTATGGACGAAACAGTATGCATGATAGTATTTTTTTAACGAGCATTATGTGATGATCTAATCTTTCTTTTTTGAACAAAATGAAAAAAAAACCATACAACAATTATTAATATCAACCAAAAGTGAAAGTATGTAGTTAAGATGCGGTCTTCTAAGAAATTTCTAAGAAATTTCCGTAGAAGAGGACACTTGACATCTGTAAATCGACACTTGACCTATCTATCTCAAATATCGAGCAGTTTTCTAATGATAATGCAGTTTTTTCAATGACAATGCCAGTTATTATGAAGCAGTTTTTTCTAATTGATTTTTTGATGATGCAGTTTTATTTTAATGAAACAGTTTTTACAACGCAGCAGTTTTTTTTAGTGAAACTGGTGCAGTTTTTAAACAATGCAGCAATTTTTTTAATGAAACAGGTGCAGTTTTACACTTTTTCTAATGAAGCAGTTTTCTTTAATGATGCGGCCTTCTACTGATAATGCGGTTTTTTAATGCAGTTTTTTATGAAGTAGTTTTTTATGTTATATTTTGTTGTTAAAAGGTTGAAAACTGCATTAAAAAAGCAGAAAACTGTATGAAAATGCAGGAAACTGCATAAAAATGTAGCATAACTTTCGCTGAAGATAATTACATGCATGTTTCATGAAATCTATTAAGAGCCTTTCGGGAATTAAGGTTCAAAATGAAGGAGATATCCTAATTCCCACTTATATGCATGCACACACACACACACACACACACTCTTATATACATAAAATATTTAATTCTTTCATTGAGGATACTAGAATATCAACACTTTTGGTGATTTGTTGTCCTTTTTTACTAAAGGTTATCGTTCTCATTGCTATATTTTGCCTCCATCAACCCATTCAGTTATCTCCGCTTCATCAGTCTTCCTTTTAGGATGGTTAGACGACGATGAACATGAACACCGACAATGGCCTGCAACTATTTCCCTTGGACTGATTTACAATTGCTTGCATGCCACTGATAAATCTCGTAAATTTAAAATTATTACCAATCTTCTTGAGGTATGGAATACTTTGTATCATCCCTTTGTGAAATTGGTTTATCCAGGTGTGATAGTCTTTTAATAATTATATTGTGTTTACGGAACCTTGGTGTTTATGTAATATTTTTATTTTTTGTTTTATTGATTTATTTTTCTTTAAAAAATGTTTTGTAGATAGATGGGGAAGGAAATTCTATCTTAAAGAGGTTCAATACAGAAAGAGCAGTAAAAACACACACTAAAAATGTTTTGCTAAACCCTCCTGTTATGATAATTCTGATCCATACATACTGTTGATACAGGCTGTTATTCTAAAATATTTAGAGTTGTATGCTATTTCGTCCCTTTATTGACATTTAAACATATTGGGTTTCATTACTACAATTGGGGCTTCCTTTTCTTTTCTAGAATTGTAAGTCAAGCACATCAGGTGCCTAATAGTTCTGGTCACAATTTTGTAATATCTGCTTCAAGTGTGGAAACTATGTGCAATGTTTTATTTGACAAATTACAGTTTCAACTGGAATTCTTTACTTACAACGTTATAATTTACATTTAGTTTTCCTAGGTTGGTAAAACCACTACTTACCAGTCGGATAGCCTATACATGACTTGTCTGCATTACCTCATACTCATGAATAATCCAAGTTCCATCTTTTAATTTTGTCAGACAGTTTGTAGAAATAAAAGCTACCTTGTTAAAGGAGCATGCAGCATTGGTTTGGGTCTTGCTTGTCAAGATATTCTTAGGAGAGTGGATACAGATTATCCTAATCATGAAGAAGAGATGATGATAGTAAAAATTATTAGGTCTATGTGTACTGTTTTAAGCCAACTATGCCCATCCACATCCAATTCGCTAAAAAGCCTCTACAAAAGCATCCAAATGCACCTATCTGTGACATTAAATGAAGATTTTCTCGACTTTCCTCTTGAAGACCATGAGAATCTAGAGTAAGACATGTGGGGTACAACAGGACTTGTTATGCGTTTAGGGTATTCATCAATTGCATTATACAGATTGGGGGCATACAATTCTGTTGTTGAGATGAAGGATATGCTTATATCATGGATCCCACATGTTGACACTTCTGTTCAAGCTACTATCTTTTCTAAAGAAATGAATGAGGTACCTTTATCAGTAGGAGCATGTCTTGTGTTACCCAATGTTATGGAATTTTGTCATAGAAATGAACTTATAGACAATTTCTCTGATTCCATCATCGACCATTACAGTTCGTTTATTTCTGGGCTTTTATGTTCAAAAAAATCTGGAGCCCTATATCAGAATTTATTGTTAGCATCGTGTACTGGAGGTGGATCTTTCCTTTCACATATGCCACCTGATGAGTGGCACTCACGTAACTTTGACTGTGCAAGAAATTTGCTGGGAATCCTCAAAGTGGCTTACATGCATTCATTCCCTTCTTATGTCAGAATGGGTGGAATGCTTGGAGCGGTTAATGCATTTGGTGCCGGTGCTTGCGATCTTAGTCATATATGTAGGCAGGCAAATAAGCAGGTACCGTATCTTTATTTTGATTTTAAAACAAACTGAATGTTAAATGTTACTCTGTCTGGCTGCATGCAGTACTAATTTATCTATCTGTCTACATTGAATCCATCACTGTTTTTGGACAATTGTTTCACAGTGCAGCATGTGCTTATCTTGCAATACAATTTATAAAGGTCATGCTTTTTTTTCCTTTTTTTTACTGTAAAATCAAATGCTTGATAGGCACCTGTAACAACCCGTAAAATGCGAGCCAGTTTGAAATTTTTATTTTGGTAATTTTAGCGAATTTTGATTATTTAAAATGAATTATTTTAAATAATATCGACGTGAAATTTATTTTGAATATAATTCGACGTATATATTATATACGTCGTCGTTAGAATATATATAATTTTATTTATAATTATAAATAGAATTGAAAATGGCGCGGTAGTTCGATAATTCGATTTCAAACTTCAATTGAATGTACCGGGTGCAAAACAATCCGGATTTTAGTGAAACCAAAAACATTAGGATCTAATTGGTAATATCTCTCTAACGAATCCGACCAATCGAAATTTGATAGCGGGAATCAAAGGATATGTCCAGTTGAAAATTCTGAATAGTCGCTATGGAATTCAGGCCCTTAAAAATGGACATTTTGCAAATGACCTCGGATTTCGACAAAACCACTTTTGTTGGATCCGCAGTGTCAAGTTATTGCTAGGTTTCAAATTTCATAATTTTTCGAATCAATATGTGAGCGTGGCAAAAGAAAACGCGTTTGACCAGTTTCTGTTGATTTTAATCGACTGGAAATTGGCCATTTTTCAAACGGTCTCAGAATTCGACGAAACTAGTTTTGTCAGGACCGTATCGTCAATACGAAGCTAGAAAATATTTTTCTAGGATTTATAGAGTTGGTATGTGACTCCGGTAATTTGAAATGTACGTTTAAAATTCAGTATAATGATTTAAATGTAAATTTAACGGAAACTGATTCAAATAGTCGAATCAGCCTACGACACATATCCCATTGTGCTCGGAATGGGGGTAGAACGTTATGGGCGACAGGCGGTGGGCCTCATTTAGAGGTCGTATGTAAAAGTCAACTTTAGGACAAATTAAATAATTAAATAAAAAAAAAACCTTCTCCTACATCCTCTCTGCCCCCCCTGTATCATTTCAGAATTAAATCGAAAAAAAAAGAAAAAAAAAAGGCGTCGCTCCTCCACGATCTGGCCACCGCGCCTCCTCTCTGGCGGCGTGCCCCCTTCCTCCTCTGCCTCGCCCTCTTCTTCCTCGAGCTCGAGACCCCTGAAACCCCGAAGAACCCCCAATCGAACCGCACCTCCCTTGGGTCCCACGCCACCTGCGAGTTCCACCACCGCCACCCCACAACGGCCGTCGCGCCTCCCTCTACCCAATTCGAACACCCTCTGAACCCGCGACCCCCCCCTCCGATCTGAAAACCTCGACGAAGCCCCCGACCACTCGACAGCCCCCCTATGTAAGTTTTATTTATTTGATTTTGATTTTTATATAAATAGAAATTAAATCTGAATTTCATTTGTTTAAATAGAAAAAAACTGATTTTTGTTTAAATAAAAAAACTGATTTTTAAAGCATTTTAAAACTGATTTTTTTTTAAGTATATAAAACTGATTTTTATAAGTAGAAATTATAGATTTTTATCATTTTAAAGTTAAGTTTTTATTAATAAAAAGGTTTGATTTTTATTGGTTAAAAAGATTAGATTTTTCTTTTTCTCTTAAAGCTTTGATTTTTAATCATGAAAACATGATTTTATTCGAAGGAATTTTGAATTCGTAGGAGGTAGAAAAAGTTTAGAATTTTGTTGTAGGAAAAATTAGATTTTTGACGAGATAAAAAAATTAGATCTTAGCGGCTTAAAAATATAATCTTTATATTCAAAGTAGAGGTTTAAAAATATAATTTTTATATATTGAACTTCGATAGAAAAATAGAATTTTTATATATTGAACTTCGATAGAAAAATAGAATTTTTATATATTGAACTTCGATAGAAAAATAGAATTTTTATATATTGAACTTCGATAGAAAAATAGAATTTTTATATATTGAACTTCGATAGAAAAATAGAATTTTTATATATTGAACTTCGATAGAAAAATAGAATTTTTATATATTGAACATCGAAATAAAAATTCGATTTTTATATATTGAATAGCGAAGTAAAAATTCGATTTTTACATATGTAGTGAAAGCGGACAACGAAAGTGACAAAAAGGCGATAGCGATGAAGATTTCTATCAATAAAGTGCCGTGGAGCTTGGATAGCTATAGGTGAGAACTTCTCACTCAAATTCTATTTTTCTAGTTATATATATATACTAGGATGCAGACGGTGCTTATTAGAAGCACCCGACACCCGTCCACATACCATGGACTTGTTTGTTTGGTTGTGTAGTTGGTTAGATTATTTGATTTGGATTTGATTGATTGGTTGAATTGGAAATTGATATGTGAATGGCGTGGGCCTTCACTAGTCCGGGGATAAGGCTAGGCCTTGTCCCGTTTCTAGTATCGTGCCGTTATGCCGCCGAAATTTTCTAAAATATGTTGGAAAATAAAAATATCATTTTATTGTGTAAATGAATTGAATAGAAATTCATAGGTTGAAATAAAATGTTTTATCGTTAAAAATATAATTTTTAACGTGAATGTGAATAAATAAATATTCATTTACAAACCAGGCGGTTTGTTTATGTACACTTATTTGAATGACATTGATTGGGACGATAAATTTTACACATCGCCCAACTGCACAAATAAAATCTGTGTTTGTTTGTTTGAAACCCCACACGGGTGTTGGGATGAAATATGAATTTCACTCATCCTGATTGATTAAATATGTCGATCGATGGATTGACAGGCTGTTATAAGCGTTGAATATCTATATTTGATGCTTATACAGTGTAGTGCACTTTGGTTGATGGTTGATTATTTTTCAATGCTATTATATACATGTGTTGTATGGAAATCCATATAATTAATTTTATATGGTAATTGATTGGGCCTCATTCCAATTTGAAAAATAAAGAAAATTTGAAAATAGAAATTATGAAGCCGTGTTGATTAGATTGACGCCATTTTGACGTAAACGATATTTATATCGATTTTATTCATTTCGAAAGTGAATTGAATTGAAAACGATTTCGAAATGAATTGAATTGAAAACGATTTCAAAATGAATTGAATTGAAAACGATTTCGAAGTGAATTGAATTGAAAACGATTTCGAAATGAATTGAATTGAAAACGATTTCGAAATGAATTGAATTGAAAACGATTTCGAAGTGAATTGAATTGAAAACGATTTCGAAATGAATTGAATTGAAAACGATTTCGAAGTGAATTGAATTGAAAACGATTTCGAAGTGAATTGAATTGAAAACGATTTCGAAATGAATTGAATTGAAAACGATTTCGAAATGAATTGAATTGAAAACGAATTCAAAGTGAATTGAATTGAAAGTGATTTCGAAATGAATTGAATTGAAAACGAATTCAAAGTGAATTGAATTGAAAGTGATTTCGAAATGAATTGAATTGAAAACGAATTCAAAGTGAATTGAATTGAAAGTGATTTCGAAATGAATTGAATTGAAAACGAATTCAAAGTGAATTGAATTGAAAGTGATTTCGAAATGAATTGAATTGAAAACGAATTCAAAATGAATTGAATTGAAAACGATTTCGAAATGAATTGAATTGAAAACGAATTCAAAGTGAATTGAATTGAAAGTGATTTCGAAATGAATTGAATTGAAAACGAATTCAAAGTGAATTGAATTGAAAGTGATTTCGAAATGAATTGAATTGAAAACGATTTCGAAATGAATTGAATTGAAAACGAATTCAAAATGAATTGAAAGCAAATTGAAATGAATTCAAATTGAATTGAAATTTGAATTGAATAGAAATGAATTTTAAAACGAATTTATAGAGAAGAATTCAATTTTGCTTTGAATTGAGATGGAAGTTGAAATAGATTTTGAAACGAATTTTAAAACTATTTATATAATTCGTTTTAAATAGAAATCGACGAAGTATATATTATATATATAATATAATGGCCTGAATAGAACGCGCCGCGCCGCGGCAGTTCGCGAATTTCGACCATTGATTTCAAATGGACGTTACGGGAGATCCGACCGTCGGATTCTCCTAAAACCGGAACCGTTGGGTTCGTATCGAAAAGAGCTTTCTAGCGAATGTTAGAAGTTTGAAATCTAACGGTTGGATTTGGAATTATGTCCAAATCAAATTTGAAAAAGGTCGCTGTAAGTGCAGTTCGATGGCCGTTGATGGAAATCGACTGTATGGGCCTTGATAAAATTATTAAAAATAGTAATAATTTGTGTAAAATCATAAGAAATGATTTGTGAAGATTTGGGATGAAAAACTCCATATTTGAAAAGATAAAAATAGATTTTTATCGAAATGAACTAGTTTTGAGCTAGAATTATAATTCTATTTATTTTTTAATAAATAAATTGAATTTGAAAAGGGTTTTGAAAATAACCAAAATTTCCAATGATTGCATTGGAGTGGATTTGAATCGAAATTGTCTTCAGAATATTTCGATGTTGAAATTCGTGAATATCAAATGTGATTTGGGTTTGTCGTGAATGGTGTCTTCACTAACACTGTTCTTGAACCCAGTTGAGAAAAGATTAAATCTTTTTATTTAGATTTAATGAAGTGTGCCAATTAAACGATATTTAATTGGAATTGAATTGGTATTGATTTTTGGGTTTATCGTGAACAGTGTTTTAAATAACACTTGTTCTTTAACCCGATAATTAATGGAATGTGATTTTGGGTTTATCGTGAACAGTGTTTTAAATAACACTTGTTCTTTAACCCGATAATTAATGGAATGTGATTTTGGGTTTACCGTGAACCGTGTTTTAAATGACACTGATTCTTTAACCCAGTCACAGATTAAAACTAAGTGGAGTTTTAATGAATCTTTAATTTGATTGAAATAATCGAAATGGAGTATCACCAGTTTTGCTCCAGGCGATAGTTAAATCTTTAATTAGATTTGAACGTGAAATGGTAATTGAATTTACCGATAACACTGTGGTGTTAGATATGAAGTATTACCAGTTTTAATTCATGGGATAAATAGGTTGGGATTGGGAAATTAAAACCAATGATTACTTCGGTAAGGTTCGTTAATCTCGACTAGTTGAATCGAAATTCAAAAGAAGAATAAATTCAAGAAATTTATCTTGGATAAAATTAATGGGAACATTTCCCTATGAATGTGAAATTTAGAAACTAACTGTCGGTTGGCCAAGCAGAATGGTTTTCTGGATATTGATCTGATGTTGGTTTCGGCCTTCGGGGTTAATATTTGGGGAATTATTCTCTTGATTAATTTACGGTTAGTGACTAATGAATTGGAATGAGGCGTATGTTGTGTTTGTGTAACACTTATTTAAAATATACGCGAGTTATTCGGAAAGACCGGGTTTATCCCATTCTGAATAACTGATGCGACGATAAGTCGAAGATGAAGACGATGGTCGAAGACCGGAGGTTTTCACGTCGTTTGGGTGATAACTGATGATCTTGATTGGGCTGTACACCCAAGAAGATGGAAACAGTTAGTGATCGTCCAGACGTACTTGGAGATCGATGGATATGCGGGGTACTAGGTGCCTCCGGTTTCGTTCAGACCCTGAACGGACTTGTAAATGGACTGTGTGTCTGACATTGGATTTTAGTCTGTGTGATTGATCTCTATTAAATATATATCTGTTTGGCGGCGGAGAATTTATTCTCTTGCTTAACGCCCTTCTCTGAGACGTACGAGCTCAGGGGTTATATATTGATGGATATCAAACACATGGAGTGAATTGCCTGTGTGGCATGCCTAAGTGGCAATTGATCGAGGCTTCTGTTGAAAAGCAAAGTCTTGTGGTGATGATCGAAGCAAGGCCTGTGTGGCGTAGCTTTGTGTAACGTTGATTCGCGAGTATCACACCCGGTATGAACCAAAAACGGGAGACAGACCTCAGGGAGGACTTGCGTTTCTTTCTAGTTAGAAGTGGCGTCAGTGGTTTTACACGCCCTGACGAGTTTGACTTATGTGGTTGTTGCTGTTGCGAGGCGCCTCGGATTGATCGGTCGTTCTCGAACCGATGGAGTCATTTAGTTGGCTCATTTACGCCCCAAAGGGCGGGGAAACGTAGTGTTCAGGCATTTTAATCCACATCGGTGGACCGGCCCTGTCGCTCCAAGGCTTGACTGAGTACTTGCCTGTGGCTCGGGCTAGAGAGTCACGAATCGGTTGAGGACTATCTTTTGCCTCGGTTCATAGACGGAAATCCAATTTCCAAATACGTGATCCTGCGGTTTTATTTGTAGAACTAGTATGGCGACATGATATATGGTACCCATGCCGCCTATGATTGATACTTATGATTTGAAGTTGTTTTATACACTATGCACTTATAATAGTATCAAATGATTTGTTTTAAACGTATCAAGCATTCTTTGGCTGTTATAAGGGAAAACCCTATCCCCCGGCTTGCGTTGCATTGTGTGATAGGACCTGGGTCTTATAACAGCTTCATTTTCCTTTATTTAGCATTGCGCTGTTTGTTTTATGCACTGGTATTCTTGGGAGGAAACCCGTTCCGTGTTATACGGCGTGGTCCCTTGATTTACCTAACTTTAAAATAAAGATTAATTGTTTTAGTTCTCACACCAGTCCCATGACTGACCTGGAGTTTATTGTTTTAACCTAAACTCTGGGTGCCCCTATTTTGACACGGGCAGCTAGTAGTTTCGGTTTTGCAGATTTTTATTCACAGGATCCTGGTTCACAGCTGGAACGATATCCGGAAAGCTTTGTATCCGTATATCTCATTCTAAGTTGTGTATTGTATTATTTTCCGCTGCGATGTATTTAAATGTAATTTAAATCTCTGATATTTCTGTGTAATATTTATTTGTTTATACTCTGTATATTCTTGTAATCTGATGCATTGTTGATATATACAATGAAATGTTCTTCTGTATGTGTTCTGTTGTGGTTTGTTCTCGAACTATCCGCCGCTTTCCTTTACGGGGAAGTTGCGGGTTTTCACAGCACCAACATTTTTACTTAGTGCATGCATATCTATTTTTAGATGGATAAAATTACTTGCAAGTGAGTTAGTCAGTAAAGTTTTTGAATGTATCATTCTGAAGAAAAAAATATTTGTTGAACAAGAACCATCATCTATAGCCGGTACACTATTATCAAGTCCTGAATTGGAAGAACTTTGTACATCAATGGTTTAGGAGCTCTTCCTATTTGCGAAGGACTCTCAAGATCAACAGATAAAGCAATATTCTGCATGGGCTGTTTCCTTTCTCAGAGAAAAATACAGGTCAAAAGAAGTTCATGACAGTGCCACCAAAAGTGGCTCTTCTGATTCAAGTGTGCCATCTCAAATTTCATCCAAGATATCTTAGTGTTAAAACTATGCCTATGGCTAAAAGAGACTGAAACCTGAGCTTGGTTTCAGGAAACTGAAACCTATAGTTTCAGGTTTCATGAAACTGAAAACTGAGCTCGGTTTCAGGTTCCTAAAACCGAGGGGCGGCTCAGACTCAGTTGACTGAAACCGAGCGACGACTCGTTTCAGGATCCTGAAACCGAGCGGCTCAGTTTCAGAATCCTGAAACTAAAGTGTCAGGTTTCAGAAAACTGAAACCGAGCGACGCTCGGGTTTCAGGTTTCATGAAACTGAAACCTGAGCTCGGTTTCATGAAACTGAAACTTGAGCTCGGTTTCAGTTTCCTGAAACTGAAACCTGTAGTTTCAGGTTTCATTAAACTGTAACCTGAGACTGAAACCGAGGGGCGACTCGGATTCAGGATCCTGAAACCGAGCAACGACTCGTTTCAGGATCCTAAAACCGAGCGGCTCAGTTTCAGAATCCTGAAACTGAGTGTCAGGTTTCAGAAAACTGAAACCAAGCAACGCTCGGTTTCAGTAACAGTAGAGCTTTACTGAAACCGAGTGTCGCTCGGTTTCGGGAAACCGACAGGTTTCAGTTTCCTGAAACTGAGCGATGCTTGGTTTCAGTAGCAGGCACTGATTGGGCCAAAACTGATTGTGGGGGAGATCAGAGATGTGTTCACAACTTCATCTGCTTGCAAGTGTTCTTGTCATGTGTTGTATCCAGTTTATACGTGTTTTCTTCAATTTATGCATGCATATAAAACATATTTGACCACCTGTCAGCATATATAATTTATGCATCTTACACATTTATGTAATTCTAACCGTTGGCCGTTATACTTGTGTGTAATTCTTACCATTGATCGTTAAATTTATGTACAGGCAATTAGATTTTCAAAGTGAAGAACACCGCATCAAAGAACCGGTGGTTATTAAGCTATGAAGAAGACTTTAACTATTATTTTGTTTGTAGTAGTCATGTGGACCTATCTGTAAGCAATTGTGGTATGTGGATTATCTTATTTTGTCTAAATACTACTATTGAAATGATTATGGGTGTTACATTTGATATTGGGAGTAATGTTTTTTTTAAGTATTTAAATAGGGCGATTATTGATTTTTGTTTGAAAATGATACGCATATAATTATTTGTTTAATATTTCTATTATATATAAGTGATTGATGGAAATGTTACAAGCCATTAACAGTAAATAACCGCAAATAAAATGTGATGTAAAGTTTTAGTAGCGTTGAAAAAATGCTACAAATGCAATTTATGAAAGTTATAGTAGTACTGAAAAACCGCTACAAAAAACATATAGTAGGACTGAAAAACCGCAACAAAAAAATGTAGTAGGACTGAAAAACCGCTACAAAAAAATTGAAAAATGATGCAAGTATCACTTTAGTAGCATTTTTAAGACACTGCCAAAAAACTTTTTGTAGGATTTCAGAAACGCTACAATATCTTCATTTTCGGTTGCGTTTTCTGAAACGCAACAAAAACTTTTCGACTTTTAGTTGCATGTCGTATAGCAGCGTTTATCAAAACGCTGCTACAAGTTATTGTAGCGTTTTTACAACGCTACTAAAAGAACTTTCTAGTGTAGTGTTTTGAGATTTCTTATACCCCCTGACAAGGGTAATGTGGTGGCAGATGCACTAAGTAGGCAAAGGGTGGCCCTGAGTCCTCTGTTTTTGGAAAGAAAGAACTTGGAGTTCATATCAATTTTCGATTTTAGACCCTCCATCGAGATTTTGCCTGATTTGTTTGCATCCTTGGAGATACGACCGACTCTTATGGACCAGATAGGAGTTTCGCAACAAGGTGACCCACAGATTCTAGACATCATGGATAAGCTCAGAAGAGGGGAGACTTCTAGTCACCTCAGCAGATATGCCATAGATGAAAAGGGGTGGTTGCGACAAGATGGAAGGCTTTGTGTTCCTCAAAATGGAAGCTTGATAAAGGCTGTCCTAGAAGAAGCCCACCATTCTAAGATGACCATTCATCCAGGCGGTGATAAGATGTACAGGGACATGAAGAAGGTTTTCTTTTGGGCTGGGATGAAGAAAGATGTGGCCGAATTTGTTTCTCAATGTTTAGTTTGCAGCAAGTCAAAGCTGAGCAAAAGAAGCCTGGTTGTTTACATCATCCGTTGGAGGTCCCTCAGTGGAAATGGGAGAGCATCTCTATGGATTTGATATATGGTTTGCCTAGATCGAAGAAAGGCAACACCAGTATCTGGGTTGTGGTAGATAGATTCACTAAGATCTCTCACTTTATTCCAGTTAAGAGTAAGAGGACGACATCATGGTTATCAGCAATTTATGTCCGAGAGATAGTTCGTCTTCATGGAGTCCCTTCCAACATCGTGAGCGATCGTGACCCCATCTTTACTAGCGAATTTTGGAGGAGCTTGCAAGAAGCATTAGGTACATAGTTGCATTTGAGCACCTCTTATCATCCTCAAACCGATGGGCAAACGGAGAGGGTGAACAGAATCCTAGAAGATCTTTTAAGGCTGTATATCCTAGACTTCGAAGGGACTTGGGAAGAGCATCTTCCTTTAGTAGAGTTTGCCTATAACAACAACTATTAGGCCAGCATCGTCATGGCACCCTTCGAAGCATTGTACGAACGACCCTGTAGATCACCAACTTGTTGGTGGGAATCTACAGAAAGATTATTACTTAGACCAGATATGGTTAGAGAAACGTCCGAAAAGATTGACATTATTCGATGGCGGATGAAGACAGCTCAAGATAGGCAGAAATCCTATGCAGACAAGAGAAAGTGACCTCCAATTTGAAGTAGGAGACTTGGATCAAAGTGTTACCTCTAAAGAATGTGGTTCGCTTCAGATCGGTAGGGAAGTTGGCACCTAGGTTTGTGGGACTATTTCCCATAACCGAGAGGATTGGCCAAATGGCCTATAGAGTAAAGCTTCCTGAAAATATATCTGGTGTTCATGATATTTTCCATGTTTCTCATTTGCGGAAGTGCTTGCATGACACCGCGGAAGTTGTTGATCCTAGTATATTGGAAGAGATAGAAGTGGAACGGGAGGCGACAATCAGGCGAGTTCCTTCCCGTATTCTGGGATCATAAGTTAAGAAGCTATGCAATAAAGAGATCAATTTGCTAAAGGTTCAATGGGGAGATAACCCAGAGGATGCGACTTGGGAGACCAAAGACAACATTCGTGCTTTGTACCCTTTTCTCTACGAGGGTATGTTCTTAACTCCTTTTTCCAAAAGTTTTATCAGTACCTGTTTCTATCATTTGAGTACATCCTATCCATAGTATTTTCGAACTTTAGATAGGAATCATATGGATGTAAACATGTGTTTGAGACATGTTATGATTGATGGATGCAAGTGTTTGTTAGTGGTTTCCTGTGGACGCATATACACACACATTAGGCACTAAGATCGGCTCAATCACTCTCATACTGCATATGGATGTGTGTGTGCATTTTCTTTCCTTTTATGGACGGAAATGGATGAACTAGCATATGGATGTTACATTTGGACGAATGAGTGTGCACACATGTAGAGCTTATATGTTATAATAGGCTTATTTGCATACATATTGGATTCATGGCACTAACATACATTGAATTAAGGAGGTTAACTAAATCAGTAGACTGCCTAATCTTCGCATTAGTGTAGGGACATATACACACACCTTTGCATATTTTCATGAAAGCTTTAGAAATCCTTAAGGACAATGGATGCCAGTGATTGATAGTTGAGAAGATGGATGATGGATGGTAGGATATGCATTCTTCTCAACTTAGAGATTTCGGGGACAAAATCCTTTGAGTAGGGGAGAATGTAACACCTCAAATTTTTAACAACATTAAAGAAAGACAAATTAAAGAATAAATAATTTAATATTAAGAATTAAGGGAAATTGATTACATCATTACGTTCGTCTCGAAATTCTGGTCAGGATAGATACCTAGTTTGTGTAAAACAGATAACATATGAAGAAGTTATGGATGATAAAAAGTTGAAAACCAGAACTAGGTATAACTGGCGCACTTGCCAAGTGCGCTAAGGCAATTTTGCACTTGCGCACCTGTAAAGTGTGCCCAGAGCAATTTCTAGGTATTCAGGGCCTTTTTTGAGTGAGTGACGACCCGTGACCTGACCCAATTTCATTAGGGCTGAGGTGGCATCCGAATTATGTAACCCAGCAGCTATAAATATCTCATATCTTTTGTTTTCTTCAAAGAAATGCAATGGTGGCCGGACTCTGCTGTATTCTGAACTGAATTAGGATCTCTCATCTTCTTCTAAAGCATATCAAATTCTGAGATTCAAACATAGACTCAACATCTTTTCAATCATCTTAGCAATCCAATCACAGTGAGTTCTAGTTGCTTTTAGGTTTAGATAAATAATAGTGAAATTATGAAAGACTGTGATGTGGATTCGTTGTAGACTTTAAATCTATATTATTATTACATCTCATGCTATATTATGATAGATCTATTTCTTTGGATTCAATTCAGTTGTTCTACGATGTTATCATTATGGATCTTGGGTTGTAACTTTTATGATATGCTATGATGCAGATGTATGTAGATCTATTCTATGTGATCTAAAATTATCATGTTAGATCTATCCTATGTAATCTAAAATTTGTAACCTTATGATTAATGTTAGATCTATCCTATATGATCTAAATTTGTCACCTTATGATTCATGTTAGATCTATCCTTTGTGATCTAAAATTTGTCACCTTATGATTCATGTTGGATCTATCCTATGTGATCTAAATTTGTCACCTTACGATTCATGTTAGATCTATCCTATGTGATCTAAAATTTGTCACCTTATGATTCACGTTAGATCTATCCTATGTGATCTAAATTTGTCACCTTATGATTCATGTTAGATCTATCCTATGTGATCTAAATTTGTCACCTTATGATTCATGTTAGATCTATCTTATGTGATCTAAAATTGTCACCTTATGATTCATGTTAGATCTATCCTATGTGATCTAAAATTGTCACCTTATGGTTCATGTTAGATCTATCCTATGTGATCTAAATTTGTTACCTTATGATTTATGTTAGATCTATTTTATGTGATTCAAATTGTCACTCTATGTTATCATGTTTGATTTAAATCAATTAGACATCTAAAATGGCTAATTTAGATATTGTGACATCATAGTTCATCAGTTTTATGTCCACCTTGTTATGATGAAAATTTCATGTCCATCCTAGTATGTATGTTCACCTTATTATCATACAAGTTTATGTTTATGCCAAAATGATCATTTTAGTATATTCCCATTATTTTCCCTATTATCGTTTATGACTAGGCTATTGTCTAGCCTAGGCATGTTGCCAATTTTATGAGGGCGCTAGTTAAGGAACGGGGGAAAAGGGATAAAAATGGCATAATTCGAATATGAACATTTATGGATATGTAATTCAAATTATTGGGCAAAATAGGTACCAACACCTATAAAAGGAAAGGAGTAATTAATTGGTAAATTAATTAAAATTGGCATAATTTGAATTTGAACATTTATGACATGTAATTCAAATTATTGAAATTATTGGGCAAAATAGGTATCGACACCTATAAAAGGAAAGGGTTAATTAATTGATTAATTAATTAAAAATGGAATGTATAGTCATTACAATTAAGAATTGTAATTGTACTTATGACACGAGGTCAGGTTGCATTAGTGGTGGAAGTCTGTCCAGACCCGACCGGCATATCCAGCAGCCACTAATAGTAAACCTAATGTGAGAGGTCTAAGTACGCAAATACGAATCGGGCTATGACACGAGGTTAGGCCCAACTATGGAATAAGTCTGCCTAGACCCAACCGACATATCCAGGATCCACATGTTGTAGGCCTAATGTGGGAAGTCTGGCCCATTATGAAACCATAAACGGACATGGTAAAGAATTGGACTACTTAACCTAAGTTAATCCATAGGGATTGTATGAACTTAAATTTAAGCTGGGGGTTAAGTAAACATGGTTGAGGGGTGGGTTAAGTAAATCTGAAGAGGGGATGGGTAATAGGCCCACAAACTTAACCCGTTAAGATTATGTAATTAAAGACACCTAGTGGTATACATAGTCGGTGGAAATAATAAAGTTATGTAATTAAAGACACCTCTTATGGTAAACATAACCTGTAGAAGTAATAGGGTTATGTAATTAAAGACACCTAAAGGTGAGCATAACTAGTTGGAAGATTAAGGGTTATGTATTAAAGACACTTATAAGTAAGCATAACCGGTAGAAATAAATAAGGATATGTAATTAAAGACACTAGTGACATACATAGTTAGTGAAAACCTAGTGGGGAATATAAGAAAAAGGGGAGAGCTTGTATCATTTTGTGTGAGACCCATTTCAGTCAGTAATCCGGAGTAGGTATCAAACAAAGTATTCCGTACTAGGCGGAGAAGGGGCACGCTTACTGATTGATTGTAAGAGATCCAAACGTGGAGGACGGTGTGGGCGGCGCAAACCGACCGGACCATGTGCGTGCATGAGCCGAGCAGAGGGGGATAAGAAGACCGCGACACCTGTAGATATGACTGTGCACATTGTTACGACGAGGGGTTGCCACTTTAGGAAGTGATACCTCCTACCGTGGGGCCAACACAAGGTATCTACGAGGGTTAAGGAGCCGAGGGTAGTAGTTAGGATACATTTGGACGTATACCTAAATCTACCACCTTATAGTTGGAGGGATCATCTCTTTCTAGATATACTAGTAACAATGCAGAGAAATCATTAGTGAGGCATGTACACCTTATCTTGCTTATCTTGTCACACCTGCCATTTATGTAGTGATCTTCCTTATCCACTTTATATGCCTATCATGTTACTTTTATTTATCTACTGGCTAAAAATAACTAGACTCGCTAGACTTTATGTCTGACCCTTTTTGTTTCTCCTTCTTTCTTCCGTTCCCCCAAGGTTCACAGGGAGGAAACACCTAGGCTTAGTCAGGATTCAAATATCACCTTGTTAGGAGCTATTTATGAAGTATGGCTCAAGTTCTTGCCTCTATTATGGCTTAACTCTTTCTTTTAGGGAATTATGCTTTTTTATTTACTTATTTACTCTGATGATGCGAGATAGAAGTTATTTTGTTGTAATGGTTTTTGTGACTTATGAAATTGTGGACCACGGTATTTTTATTGAAATAAAAATTTAAATTTCCGCTGCTATCTTATTTATATCTGTCTTGTAATTTTTCTATGTCTAATTACCTATAACGCTTCACGGAACTTAATGCATTCCCTTAGTGAGTGACATTAACGGACGTGGGGTGTCACATTGGGGAACCCAAAGTTTAGGTTAAAACAATAAACTCCAGGTCAGTCATGTGATTGGTGTGAGAACTAAAACAATTATTTAAAACTTTACTTTGGAAATAAAGTAAATCAAGGGACCACGCCGTATAACACGGAACGGGTTTTCTTCCAAGAATACCAGTGCATAAAACAATTTATAAACATCACAATGATTTTTGAAAAATGAAGCTATTATAAGACTCAGGTCCCATCACACAACGCAATGCAAGCTGGAGGATAGAGTTTTCCTTATAATAGCCAAACATGCTTGGTACGTTTAAAACAAATCATCTGATACTATTATAAGTGTATAGTGTCAAAACAACTTCAAATATAAATGTATCAATCATAGACGGCGTAAGTGACATAATATTACGTCGCCAAATATATATTTACAACTAAAATCGTGAAATCACATATTGGAAAGTGGGTTTCCATCTATGAACTAAGGCAGGGATTATCCTCATCGATTTCGAGGCACTCTAGCAAATGCCTCAGGATCCCCCGTAGTGAACCCCTTTGATCTTCATGATCGGTCATCCGTCGATGATTGGTTATACCATAAACTATGTGCTAGCTGGTTCTATCGAACCTCTAAAATGGTCAATATATCGGCCATATCATCCATCGATCCCGTAGTGACCGATATATCCATCGATCCCGTAGTGAACGATATATCCGAGGCGCCTCTCTATCCAGCTAGTAATAATAAGCAACATCCACATGAGTAAACAGTCTGGGCTCCATATCATGACGTTAGTCGCAGCTAGAACTAACATATGTCCATTTCCATGCAGTCACTATCCCGTTTTCTATTCATACCTGGGTTTGAAGCTCGCGAATTAACGCTGCACAAAGCTATGCTATTTAAAGTCGTGCTTTGATCATCCACTACAAGACTCTGCTTTTCAACAGAAGCCTTGATCATTTGCATCTCAGCATGCCACACAGGCAATTCACGCCATGAGACTGATGTTTATCGATATATAACCTCTGAGCTCATACGTCTCAAAGAAGGGTGTTAAGCAAGAGAATAAATTCTCCGCCACCAAACAGATATATATTTAATAGAGATCAATCAACACAGAATTAAATCCAATGTCAGACATACGTCCATTTACAATTTTGTTCTGGGTCTGAATGAAACCGAAAACACCTTATTCCTCGTCCCATATGTCCAATACAGGAGAGAGGTCCTCGCATATCCGGTCGATCTCCAAGTACGTCTGGACGATCACCACTTATTACCTTGTCTTGGGTGTATCGCCCAATCAAGACATCAGTAATCATCCAAACGATGTAAAGACCTCCGGTCTTCAACCACCGTATTCATCGCCGACTTATCGTCGAATCAATTATTCAGAATAGGTATAAATCTGGCCTTTCCGAATAATTCACGTATCTTATAATCAAGTGCTATAAAAACACAATATACGCCTCATTCCTATTATGAATATTCTTTTATTTAAAGATTCATATCCTTCGGGAAAGGTTCCCATTAATTTTATCAAAGATAAATTCTTTAATCTTCCTTTGGGTATCATTTCTAAACCAAATTAAGGTTTATCAACTAGTCGGGATTAGCGAACCTTACCGAAGTTGTCATTTGTTTAATTTCCCAATCCCAACCTATTTATCCCGTGGAGCAAAACTAGTAATACTCGATATCTAACACCTCCCGAACCTTACCGAAGTTGTCATTTGTTTAATTTCCCAATCCCAACCTATTTATCCCATGGAGCAAAACCGGTAATACTCCATATCTAACACCACAGTGTTATCGGTAAATTTAATTACCATTTCACGTTCAAATCTAATTAAAGATTTAACTATCGCCTGGAGTAAAAACTGGTGGTACTCCATTCTCGATCGTTTCCCAAATTTGATAATTTAAATTATCACATTCACATTTCAATCTAATTAAAGATCAATTAAAACTTCACTTAGTTTTAATCTTCCCAAAAATCAATATTAATGATTATTGAACTTTGGGAAATCAAACATGCCGCATCGACGATCTACACTGTACCATTGATTTCTGCCAATATGTAACTTCTAAGCTCGCATGTCTTAGAGAAGGGCGTTAAGCAAGAGAATAAGTTCTCAGCCACCAAACATGTATATATTTAGTAGAGATCAACAATATAGTTCGAAATACAATGTTAGACATGTAGTCCTGTCTTTAACTGGGTTAAAGAACTAGTGTCATTTAAAAAACAGTTCACGATAAACCTAAAATCACATTCCATTAATTATGGAATATTCATGGAAAACAGATCAATATATAATCGATATCAATTTCCGTATCCGACTAATAATATAAATGGAACAATGACAAAGCCCTTTAAATTCCATATATATTAACAGTCTTCCTCCATAGAAGCTCACTTCGATTATTACCCAATCGAATTCCATTCCAATTTATTTTATTAAATTGGAAAATTTGACTTTGGAAATTTTCATTAAATCTTAATAAAAAGATTTATAAATTCCAAATCACATTTCACTGTTAATCGGGTTAAAGAACAAGTGTTATTTAAAACACCGTTCACGATAAACCCAAAAATCCAATTCTTTCATTCAATTCCAATTAAATATTAATTAATTGGAAAACTTCTCTAAATCTTAATTAAAAGATTTATTCTTTTCTCATCTGGGTTTAAGAACAGTGTTAATAAAGACACCATTCATGACAAACCCAAAATCCTATTTGATATTAAATACAAGGCTCTGAATAGAAATTATATCGGCTTATATTCAACATCAAATTCTGAAACCAAAAAATATCGCATTGGAAATAACGATATAAATATATCTTCCAAATCTCCATAACAATATCCGTATAATCACGAAATCCAACATCAAAATATTCCGAAGATGATTTCCATTCAAATCCACTCCAATTCATATATTGGAAATTCTGGTTATATTAAAACCCACTCTCAAACCAATTTATTTTTCTTTACCAATATTCGGAATAGGTCTGGTGTCACACTTTTTTGGTGTACACCTGAACTGACGAAAATTCCCTTTACTGGAAATTGTAATGTAACGTATATCTTTCTTTTTTATTAATAATTCTTTATAGATTAGGCTGCAACTTAGACTTGGGATCCTAAAAACAAACACATATGATAAAAGGAATTAAATCAAGAAAGAAACTTAAAGTAATTAAAGTTAAATAGCAATGTTCCTTTAATTAGCAATGTGTTTCATTAATGACATTAATAGAGATATAAATGAGAATAATATTAAAATTTGAAAGCAGACAATTAAATATAGAAGGGTAACATGCATGCTAATACACATGTATATATTTACTTCATATATAAGTATATAGAGCATAAATTTTAGAAGTAATGCATGTTTGAATTCGAAAATAAATGCGCATCGTAAATGGAATTAAATCACGTAATAAAAGAGAGTTTAATTATGTTAGTTAAGTAACGTTCTAATTCAAAACAATTGAAACAAATACGTGTAAATATGTGTGGGCATATTAATTTCAAGAGTATGTGCACGCGTATTAATTCCAGAAATAATCGCATTTGAAATTGGAATTTAATGTGTGTTAAGAATGGAATTTTTTCCAATAAAACTAGAAATAAAAATAAATGTTTTGAATAACGGTACATGAATTAACATGCATGAATTAGAAACAGAAGAAAATTAATGCACAGTAATGAAAATAGGAAAATAAAAAGAAACTATCGAGCAAATAAATATGCAAAAAAATAAAATTGGCAACAAATATACCAGGCATGTACTAAAGACATATTTTTATTTTGTTGAATGGCTTGGATTTTATTATCTTATATCAGATGGATACAACAAGTTCGGACATCTATAAATAAACTTACAGGTCATATTCTCAAATTCATATTTTTTTGATCGGGTGCTGAAGCCCTGCCACTCCCTTTCTCCTCCAAATTCTTTAGAATTAGAAAAATATAAGATATGCAGTATCCATTCGAGATTTGAAGGCAAATGCAGTATATTCAAGATTTAGATGTCCAAACTTCCTATCGAAATAGATTTGAAGATTCAAATTGAATAGAGAATGGAAAATAAACCAAGATAAGCGGATTTAAATTGATATTTTTAATAAAGGTATATATCATCGATTGACTCATGTTAAATTAATAAGATATTCTTTTAGTCCTTTTTTACGCGTTAGATCTTATGTTGAATTTTGGATACGTGCAAACTATGCATAAATCTACAATATTGACATATGTATACAATATTTGTCGGAACAATATTCCACGCGCGGAGCGCGTGCCGTGACGCTTTTAAAAATAATTAGATTATAATTCTAGTTGATAACTAGTTGATTTCGAAAAAATACTTTTTTTATCTTTTGAAATATGGATTTTTTCACCCTAATTCTTTCCAAATCATTTATTATGATTTTACACAAATTATTAATATTTTAAATAATTTTATTAAGGCCCTTTCAGTCGATTCCCATAAACGGTCATCGAACTGCACTTACAACGACCTTTTCCAAATTTGATTTGGTCATAATTCCAAATTCAACTGTTAGATTTCAAATCTCTTATATTCGTCAGAAAGCTCTTTTCGATACGAACCCAATGGTTCCGGTTTTAGGAGAATCCGACGGTCGGATCGTAATATCAATTCGAAGTCAATGGTCGAAATTCGCGAACGGCCGCAGCGCGGTGCGCTCTATTCAGGCCATTAAATATATATAATATATATTATATATATTTCGTCGATTTCTATTTAAAACGTATTTTATAAATCGTTTATAAATTCGTTTTAAAACGATTCCCACTTTCATTTCAATTGTAAATCAAAATCGAATATTCCTTATCATTATAACATAAATGATAATATTTCCAAAATATCAGATTTTGAAATAATTTACTTTTCGACATTCATTATAAAAATGAATAAAATCGATATAAATATCGCTGGTGTTAAAATGACGCAAATCTAATCAACACGGCTTCATATATTTAAATATATTCGTGCCCGTCCAAAATCAGACATCAGAATCACGCTTTAATCCTTTACTGAATATTATTTTAAAATATTCGTTATTTTAAATTATTCGTTATTCCTGAATTGGAATCAAACCCAATCAATTACCATTTAATATAAAGGTCTCCCCGTACAAAGGAGGTTATGGCGATTTTTTTCGAAAATTTAGGCTGTTAGCCAAACTTTTGAAGAATTAGAATATTCTTAGAAACTGCGAAGTTGAAGAATGAAAGTTGAGTTGATTAGTTAAACAACTTTCAGCTCCGTTCCTTTTCGAGGACAAAAAGATTTTAAGTGGGAGAGATTGTAACAACCGAATTTTCAGAACCAATTAATTTTTTTTATTTTAGCTATTTTAATGGATTTTGAAAATTTAAAATAATTTATTTTAAATAATAACGGCTAAAAATTTATTTCAATCGAAGTTAGAATGAATAAATTTATTTTAACTATAAAACGAGCATGAAATGGCGCGGTAGTTTGAAAATTCGATTTCAAATTTCAATTGAATGTACAAGATTCAAAATAATCGGATTTCAGTAAAACAAGAAATATTTGAATCTGTTTAATTATATCTTTCTAGCGAATGCGAAAAATCCAGATTTCATAACGAGAATTAAAATTTATGTCCAGTTTAAAATTTGAAATAGTCGCTATGGAATATATAAATTTTTTATATAATATATAGCCCTTAAAAATAGCGATTTTGCAAACGACCTCCGTTTTCGACGAGACCACGTTTGTTGGATCTGGAATGTCAAATTATTGCTAGATTCCAGTTTTCATAATTTTTGTAATCAATATGTGAGCGTGGCGGATTTAAACATGTTTGGTGATTTTAGTTTGAATTTAATCGACTGGAAATTGACTGTTTTTCAAACGACCTCCAATTTTGACGAAATTAGTTTTGTTAGAACCGTATCGTCAAAACATAGCAGATTTATTTATCTGGAATTATTGGAGTCAGTATGTGGCCCCTGTAAATTAAAATGTGCGTTCAAATTCAATATATATTGATTTATATTTTAATTTAAAGAAAAACCAATCGAAATAGTCGAATTGACTTACGGGATATATTCCATTGTGTTCGGAATGAGGTAATTAGCTAGGGACGATAGTCGTTGGGTTCGATTTAGATTCCGAAAAAAGTGACTTTTTGGGATTTAAAATAATTAAATATATAAAAACCTTACCCTCCCCTTATCTCTCTCAGTCAACGCATGAAGGAAATAAAAAAAAGAAACACGATCGCGATTCATCCCCCCTCCACCGTCGCACCACCGCACGCATCCCCCGGTGTCTGCGCCGCCGCCTCCTCCCCCTCCCCTTCCTCTAACGCCTCCTCTCTCCTCTCTCCCTCTCTCCTTCTGAAAACAGCCCCAAACCCAAACCTAACCGCCCAAAACTGCCAACCGCCGCCACCAATGGCCAAACTCCGATCACCACGCACCCCCTACCTCCGACGAATCATGCAACCCTCCCTCTTCGTTCAACAAACACCAGCGCCGAAGCAAATAGTCGACACAAACGGTGACAGAGAATGATGAAGTTTTGGGCACCTAAAACGAACGATGAATAGAACAGTGAGCTTCTTTTTGAATTTTTTTTATATTACATTGTGATAAAAATTCAATTTTTTTTGTATATATTACATTGGAAAAATCGTTTTTTTATATATATTACATGGAAAAAAATCAGATATTTTTATATATATAGTAGCAATATAAAAATTTGATTTTTATTATATGATTATCATATAATAATATGATTTTTATTTATTTGAATAGCATATAAAAATGTGATTTTTACTTATCTGGATAGCAGATAAAAATGTGATTTTTATTTATATGGATAGCACATAAAAATTTGATTTTTATTTATATGGATAACATATAAAAATGTGCTTTTTATTTATATGGATAGCTTATAAAAATGTGGTTTTTATTTATATGGATAGCATATAAAAATGTGATTTTTATTTATATGGATAACATATAAAAATGTGATTTTTGTTTATATGAATAACATATAAAATGAGATTTTTATTATATGAATAGTGATATAAAAATATGATTTTTAATGTATACATGACATTGTAAAAATATTATTTTTAATGTATACATGGCATTGTAAAATATGATTTTTAATGTATACATAGCATTGTAAAAAAAACAGGAAAATAGTGCTAAGGACAAAATGAACAAAAATTTGTTTCACAAGGACAAAGGACTAAAATTTTGTCCATAAGGACAAATTTTAGTGTAAAGGGAGGAATTATAGTGAGCCCCTAAATTCCTCCCTTTACACTAAAATTTGTCCTTATGGATAAAATTTTAGCTTCTTGTTCTTATGAAACAATTTATTGTTCATTTTGTCCTTGAGGCTAAAAATCCCTTGTAAAAAAATGATTTTTAATGTATACATGGCATTGTAAAAATATGATTTTTGTATATATAACATTGCATAAAAATGTTATTTTTATATGGATAACGATATAAAGTTATGATTTTTAACGATATAAAATTATGATTTATATATATCTTTGCTAATAATCGGAATATGTTTGGTGTCATACTTTTTTGGTGTACATGCAAACTACCGAAAATGCCCTTTACCAAATACAAACACATATGATAAAAGAATTAAATCAAGAAAGAAACGGAAAGTAATCAAAGTTAAATAGCAATGTTCGTTTAATTATCCATGTGCGCCATTAATGACATTAATAGAGATGTAAATGAGAATAACGTTAAAAAAAGCAGACAATTAAATCTAGAAAGGTAACGTAAATGGAATTAAATCATGCGTATGTTTGAATTCGAAAATAAATACACATCGTAAATGGAATTAAATCACGCGTATGTGTTGAAATATTTATTTCAAGAGTATGTGCACGCGTATTAAGAATGGATTTTTTTTTCAATAAAACTAAAAATAAAATAAATGTTTTGAATAACAGTCACATGAATTAACATGCATTAATTAGCAATAGAAGAAAATTAATGCGCAGTAATGAGAATAGAAAAATAAAAAGAAACTATCGAGCAAATAAATATGCAGAAAAATAAAATAAGCAAGAAATATACCAAACCATGTACTAACGACATATTTTTATTTTGTTGAATGGCTCCGCGCGATATCACCAGGCGCGGAGCGCGTGCCATCACCACGCGTGAAGCGCGTGCCTATACGTCTCGTATATATATATAATAGCGATATAAAATTATGATTTTTATATGTATAGAAGCGTTATCAAAAATGTGAATTTTTAATGTAAATTGCGTGAAACAGATTGCGTTGAAATCACGGAGAAGAACACAACGCGTTGAAACAAATCCAAATCCAAAATCCGCCAAAGAAAAGAATGACGGAGTGGAAACCAAAGGTGAGAACTTCTCACTCTAATTTTGTTTACAGTTAAATATATACTAGGATGCGGACTGTGCTTAGTAGCGCCCGACACCTTTGATTGGAACCATGGATGCTTGGTTGTTTATTTTATTTGATTGATTGTTATTTAATAGGGTTTGGCAACCCTATTTAGAAATTGGTTGAATTTGGTTTGGGATGTTAATTGAATTGATTAGAATTGATATGTGTATGGCACGAGCTAGTATTAGGCGAGGGATAAGGCTAGACCTTATTCCGGTTCTAGTATCGCGCCGTTATGCTTCCGAAATTTTCTAAAAAGTGTTAAGAAAATTTAGTTAGTTAAAAATATTATTTTTAGATTATAACGGCGATAAATAAAATAATTTTTGGATAATTAAAAATAAGTTCACACATCCATTTACAACTCGAACGACTTGTTTATGCTAGCTTATTTTTGTAATATCGATTGAGACGATAATTTTTACACAACGCCCAAGTGCACAAATAATAATTATTATTTGGTAATTGAAACCCCACACGGGTATTGGGATGATATTTGACATACACTAATCCCAATTGTTTAGTTGTATGTCAATCGATTGGCTGACAGACGGTTGTAAGCGTTAATTATTCATATTTAATGCTTATGCAGTTGTGTAATGCACTCTGGATGATGATTGACTGCGCATGATTATTGTTGTATACATGTGTGTATAAAATCCATATAAATAAAATCACATTTTTATATGTTATCCATATAGATAATAAAAATTACATTTTTATATGCTATCCATATAAATAAAAATCACATTTTTATATGTTATCCATATAAATAAAAATCACATTTTTATATGCTATTCATATAAATAAAATCATATTTTTATATGCTATCCATATAAGTAAAAATCACATTTTTATATGCTATTCATATAATAAAAATCAAATTTTTATATTGCTACTATATATAAAAAAATCTGTTTTTTTAACCATGTAATATATATAAAAAAAACTGATTTTTTCCAATGTAAAATATACATAAAAAAACTGAATTTTTATCATAATGCAATATAAAAAATAATTAAGAAAGAAGCTCACTGTTCTATTCATCGTTCGTTTCAGGTGCCCAAAACTTCATCACTGTCCATCACCGTTTGCGTCGATTGTTTGCTCCGGCGCTGGTGTTTGTTGAACGAAGAGGGAGGGCTGCGTGGTTCGTAGGAGGTAGAGGGTGCGCGGTGGTTGGGATTTGGCCACTGGTGGCAGCGGTTGGCTGATTTGGGCGGTTAGGGTTTGGGGTTGTTTTCAGAATGAGAGAGGGAGAGAGAGGAGGCGTTGGAGGAGGGGGAGGCGGCGGCACAGACACCGAGGGAGGCGCGCGGTGGTGCGACAGTGGGGGGGACTGAATCGCGATCGTGTTTATTTTTTTATTTCCTCCGTGCGTTGACAGAGAGAGACAAGGGCAGGGTAAGGTTTTTATTTATTTAATTATTTTAAATCCCAAAAAGCCATTTTTTCGTTCGGACTCCAAATCGAACCCAACTACTGTCATCCCCAACTAATTACCCTGATTCCGGACACAATGGGATATGTCCCGAAAGCCAATTCGACTATTTCGGTTTTTCTTTAAATTAAAATATAAATCAATATATATTGAATTTGAACGCACATTTTAATTTATAGGGGCCACATACTGACTCCAAAATTTCAGAAAAATAAATATGGCTATGTTTTGACGATACGGTCCTAACAAAACTAATTTCGTCAAATTTGGAGGCCGTTTGAAAAACGGTCAATTTCCAGTCGATTAAATTCAAGGGTGCGTTTTTTACAGGTCCGTATTAAAGTTCTAAATAGAAGCCACGTCCCTCCCTTTTTCTTTATATAAATCCGGTCCCTACTTTCAAACCAGCCGCCTCATGTACAAGGTTTCGCCTTCTGCTAATTTTAGTTTCGCTTACTCCATTTTTGGCCAGAAAATACTGCGGCATTGACTAAAAAAAATATTCTAAAATCTGGAAATAATCGTAG
This sequence comes from Allium sativum, assembly GCA_030737875.1. NCBI lineage: Eukaryota > Viridiplantae > Streptophyta > Magnoliopsida > Asparagales > Amaryllidaceae > Allium > Allium sativum. The sequence continues at coordinate 1,041,540,037 of CM060918.1, forward strand.
AAGTCTACACTAGTCGACAATTTTTTTTGCATATATGTATGCAACTATTGCATAGAGGGAATTCAGCTAACATTTTGCCTGCAGATATGTTGCACACATGTGTGCATGTTTTACGTTTTATTTGCACACTTGAATGCAAGTATAAGTGAACTGACTTGGGCTGTTGATAATTACTGCATACGTTTATACAAGAATTATGCAATACATTCACACAAATATGCAAGTAAATCAATAAAAATGGAAAACCTGGAATACATGCACACATGTATGCAATAAAATCAAATTTGAGCATAATATTATGCATTTAAAAGCACTTTTTCGATGATTTTTGCTGTTTTCTTTTACTTATCGTGTTTTTTGATGTTTTATGGATTGAATTTTTTGTTGAGTGCCTAATTTATTTTAAAATTAATTTTTCGTATTTTTTATTTATTTTTTGAACTACTTTTGAAAAATAGGGACCTAATTTATAATAAGTTTATGACCAGACCTGAGCCTAATTAAGTTTCATTTTAAGGATGTGTGCCTAATATTCACTAAATTCAAACTAAAATCAACAAACACGTTTAAATTCGCCATGCTCACATATTGATTCCAAAAATTATGAAAATTGGAATCTAGCAATAATTTGACATTCCGGATCTGGTCTCGTTGAAAACGGAGGTCGTTTGCAAAATCGCTATTTTAAGGGCTATATATTATATAAAACATATATAAATTCCATAGCAACTATTTCAAATTTTAAACTGGACATAACTTTTAATTCTCGTTATGAAATCTGGATTTTTCGCATTCATTAGAAAGATATAACTAAACAGATTCAGATATTTCTGGTTTTACCGAAATCCGATTTATTTTGAATCTTGTACATTCAATTGAAATATGAAATCGAATTTTCAAACTACCGTGCCATTTCAAGCTCGTTTTATAATTAAAATAAATTTATTCGTTCTAACTTCGATTTAAATAAATTTTTAGTCGTTATTATTTAAACTAAATTATTTTAAATATTCAAAATCCATTGAAATAGCTAAAATAAAAATTTTAAATTGGTTCTGAAAATCCGGGTTGTTACACATAAGGCAAGAAATAGTAACCAACCACTTATTGCCAGGTTTAGGTAGGAGCACGACACCATTTATGACCCTGTTGGCAGGCCCCATGTTACCATCTAGCTGGACTTATTAAATAATCTCCTAGCCATTAATACTTCCCGCAGGATAGGCAAACTCATTGTACCTCTTTAACTGCCATTAATACATTATCCCAAGGCGGACTTTCACCCCAGTCACTTATAACCTTAAGGAAGCGGGCATACGTGGGGTTACCAACTTGTACCCAATAGCCATTTAATATTTACTATTTATGGGGAGGCAAGCTATGCGTTCACGTAATACCCTTTAAAGGGTAGATCTAACTACTTAATATCTCTAATTCCAAAGCATACTACGCTTACGAATTATTCCCTTGATGGTTTCTTCTTGTAAACACGGAGTTAATGTAGTTACTAATTTATATTTTGTTATTATTTATTAATTATGTTCTGGTCTAACCTAGAGACCAAAACAACCCTTTTTGTGTTTAATCTTGTTTTAAGATTCAAAATCTTATAAAATGTTATTTATTGTAATTATTTTAAATTTTTCCTAAACTATTTAAAAGAGGAAAATTGACATTATTTCAAATTCCAAGGAAATGGGTTAATATTTTGTTTAGAATAGATGTTGCAAACTACGTAAAAAATACGTGAATTTACACATCTCTTCTTTTTGGTTTATTCATGTTCCTTGGAAATTTCAAAGAATGATTTTTATTGTAAAAAGAAAAAAAGGACAAAATTGCAATAACCAAGTAAAACCACAAACTATATCAGACACAATAGGATTTTTTTTACCAAAGCTGCATAAACTACAAATCAATACCCAATACTATGAATCTGGAATAAAACTACAAATCTAAAACTGGTTTTGGGACTAATTTCCAGATCCAAGGTGATTACAATGACCACAAACAGATCTAAGGATAATTATAGGTAAGAAGATGATATATTATAAAAAGGCCGAGAATCCATAACTAACCAATATTCATAATATTTCAAATTTGACAAAATAAATAAAATTTGATAACTTTTAGGCATATAATTAAAATTCAACACAAACAAATTATATAAGTTTATTATAAGCAATGTATATAATTTCCCACTCACCTGAAACCCATCCAAACCTGAATTTGATATATCTTTTAGGCTTAGAATTTCCAAATCATATAGATATACAATTTATTTCCAAAGTGGATTCACATACATATGTTTAAATTTGTAGATCTGAAAAAAGAATAAAAAAAGAAGGAAATTCAATAATATAAATTACCTAAGCAAAGAACCACCTATTTTTCATAGATCTAAATCTAATCTCTCCAATTCTTGTTAATCTGATTTGTATATGTTCATAATTTATGTTTTAAAAGAAACTGGAGGATTGGAAATAGCAGATTTCGTTGCTGCCCCCAAAAAATATGAATAAGAGAGTGGGGGTCTACCTCTATAATTATAGGCATAGAAATGACCCTAGACCATTATATTTAATTTTATAAAGACCTATCCTTTTATATAAAATAAAAATACCCTCGTAAACCTAGACATCACTGGCAGTTTTTGACCAGAGGGTCGACCCTATGGTCGGCCGCTCTAGGTCGAAATTTCCCAGTGATGGCAGGTGATAATGGTATTTATTAATTATAGATTCCTATAGATTTATTTTTCGTCCATTTTCGTATTTCATTCATAACTTTTTCATGCGGACTTCATTCACGAAGTTCCGAACATGAAATTTGACTAGAATTTCGTCACAAACGCAAGGTGCAAGTTTCATGGTCAAGTTCCCTCGTATGCGAAAATTGAAAATTTCACTTTTAGAAATATGATTAAATAACTTAGTTAACTATTGCCAAAATTTCGGTTTGTTACACAATGAGTGCCTAGCATCGAGCTAAGCACACGCACACATATACATATAATCATCAATACTCCCAAGAACAACAAAGGCAAAATTACTGAATATCTACATTCAAAACTCATGTGAGATTTTATTCAACTTATGAATGATCACCAAATATAATTATGCAATAAAATATCTCTTATGATATAGGTGAAATTTATCGTCAACAAATCAATATGAATTGGATCTGAAGCATCAAATTACAACAAAGTTATCAAAATGGATCCAAAACAATAAATTTTCATGTGCATAAACAAAAGATCTAGCTTTGCCAAGTACTATATATGTATTCAAGCGCGCAACACTACGGCCTCGACCAAGTGAATTCATATATAAGACCCTAGGTCGGGCCTTCCCTGAGGCACAACAAACAACATTCATGTTTCACGGACTTCTAAACAGTAATCCGAATGGTGAAACAATATGTCTCCTACTGCGGGTTTCACTAATCTATTTACTACCGGTCAGCCTACACCACACTCGAAAAAATAGCTTCAATCAACGGATCTGAAATTAACTGATATAATTGACCTACGTATCACATACCACATGGTTTATTATATCATTTTAATATATTACTCGTCTTCTCGAAGGTGCAAAAATGTATGAGTTTATATATCTAAAATACGGGATTTGAGAAACTGAATTTACAAAACAATTTTGAAATCGTTTGAATCTTTCTTTGAAAACTATATATATCAAAAATATCGTGTACCATATGGCCTTGTGAAGGTTTTATTTTCAAAACAAATCTAAGAAATCATCTTTGTCTCAAAGCGATAGAAAAATTCATATTCATATATTACTTATAGAAAACATTTTATAAAATGTTCAGAATGTCACATATACATGAAATTTCAACATGAAAACAATACTCAAAATCATCTCAAAATATAAAAACGAGATAGAGATTGAGTATAATACTGGCTTATCCAAATAGGATCAATGCCTTAAGAAAACGTCACCAAAAACTACTCTAAAATCATTAAAAATGGCTTAACAACATGTAGCGGTACATGAAAATAAGGCAAAATAGTAGGCAAAGTTGCTTCCTGAACTTTCACTACCAAGGTCAAAACCTAGGTTGACCTTGACAGGAAAGGGGTCAACCTTAGGGTCGACCTCGATAGGATAGGGTTGGATACTAGTGTCAAACTAGGAAGCTTGTCCATGGGAAATTTTCCCTAGATGTAAAACTTGCTCGAATCTAACTTCAGTGATTTGTTTCATGCACTTGCAATGGCCCGAACGACCTAAAAACTGATATACGCAAAGAACAACAACACTATTTTTACTCAAAAAAAGATTGGCATGATTTTGTCATAAAACGAAGAAATTATAACGATCCAAACATATACAGAGGACTATTTTTGGACTGTAAGCAAAGATCTGAAACTTTGTTTACAATTTCAGCATTTTCATCAAACTAAGACTAGATTTTGTAACGGTCTGGATTTTTTGACCGTTCAATCCGACAAAATCCACAAATGTCGACTTAAACAAATCCAAAAAATACAGATAGTTATTGGGCTTACTATAAGAAAAAGAAAAAAGAAGAAACAATCACAAATCTCATAGCGGAAGGACAAAATATAATAAATAAATAATAGTTTATGAAGCTATTAAAACATACATTTGATTATATTTTACAACGATTATCAGAGTTAACTATCATAAAATGTACCAATATTTGCAGCGGAATGATAATGATAAATACGTCTGTTGAGCTCCATCTTCATCTTCGTAACAGTGTTTTCAATAAGTGAAAACTCAGGCTGACCCAAGCACAAATGAAAAGACAAAAATACTTGGATCAAAACTAAAATACTCTCATATCAGTCAAATCAAACCATGTAATAATATGAGTGTCACGACGTCAGAGATGCTTACGGTAATTCACATCTCATATCCAATGTGTTCATGAGTGCAATAACTTAAGAGATGTTATGGAAATTTCCATCTCCTAAGGATCCGTCAAATTAGATACTATATAATATAATTTCGCTACAATAATAGTGTCTATTCAGTAAAGTATCAAAATAATGTAAGCAAGATTACCATTACACCGTTTATACTGTTGTCGTACTGTTGGCATATAACACAACAGTAGGCTGTCAGTCGATATGGATCGACAACGTTAAATCAAAATCGTAGAGGGCTCAATCAGGATAATATGGCAAGGCACATGAGGAATGCCCAAAGTAGGAATCTACTAGTTGCACACCCGGATTGGTGGTAACGCATAGTCACGACTACTGCCCACCTCGGAACAATACTCCCAATCAATGATGCGCATCTTTCAAATCAAATCAATCGAGAGACTATAGTAATAAAGGAAGAAGTGCTGCTGATGGGGGTAGCTAACCCCGTTTGGTCCGGTATAGCCCTGTTTTAGTCGTTTTAATTATGAATCGAAGGTCAAGGACATCCATCATCATTCTCTTACTTCATTCCAGTAGCGTTCGTTAAATCAACCTACTTCATTTTGGATTCTCCACCACGTACACAATTGTTAAAGTGGTTTTTGGTATTGGTAGAGAGTATGACAATATCCGATCCCGATCTCTTTAACAACCAACCATTTACATTTCTAAAAGGTTCATACTTCATATCTAAATATCAGATTTTGCTTTGAAACCATTCAAATGGTCAAGACAGAATGTTCTTCATATTAAAATGTCCATTTAAGCCTATTTAGAATCTTGAAACAATTCCAATCTTAAATTAATTTGAATATTTAAAATAGTCGAAAAGTATATAAAATAGTTTAGATATATATATATATATATTTAAAGTAGTTAAAAAAAGTTTAAATAAATAGTTTTGAATATAAAATAGTATTTATCAAAATTTAGTTAAATATATATAGTTAAATATTAAAGAATTTATGAAATAGACAGTCGATTGTTAAAAAATGTTTATTTAAAAAAATTAATAAATATATATATAAATTAAAATAAAATCTTAATATATACTAAAGCAGAAGCCACTGAACCTATGTGGCATCATCACATCCACTTATTCCTTCATTTTCCTGCCAAAACGTTCCTCCTGTTACTTTTTCCGTTAATTTCACATTACTTTACCTTTTCCATGTTAAGTGTAATTATTACTGTTTTTTGCGCCAAGACCACTTACATTTTTTTAATCGGCTTCTACACAGTTCTTTGCATTTTTTTTTTCAGTTTGGCTTCTCCCTCACGATTCTTCTTCTGCTCACTCCACTTCCCTTACGATTCTTCTTTGTATTTTTTATTTTTAGTTTGGCTTCTTCTCTCTTCTTATTCTTCTTCTACTCGGTTATCGCAAGTCTGAGATCCTTCCACAGCAATCACCAAATACATTTTTTCTTTTGCAAATTCGTTCTTTCCATCAACTTCTTTCTGTGGGATGCTACTTTAACAATCTTCCTCTTTAAGTAATGCCTAGGAAGTCATCCTTTCCTCCTCACCCAACAACGCGTAACCCTAATTTTGCGATAAATTTAATGGCTCCCTTTTGCTCTCCAGATTTCAGATGAAGCGAATCCAGGACCAAAATAACCACTGGCACCAGTCCCTTCTAGCAGATCTGCATCACGATCGATGGTCTACCTGAAGACGCCATGTCAGTTTCACCTTTTTCTGTACTCTCTGCTTTGTTCTTCTTCAAACTTTAACTTCGTCTCACCTCACCTCTTACTGCTTTCGCCTTTTCAGATCTGCAGCGATGAAGGTTGAAGATTAAAGAAAGTAAAAACCCCATATTCGAAAATTTACTTTCATCTTTATTTTTAATTTATTTGTCCACAAATTTTGAATTGCTTTACTTTTTTTTGCAGATCGATGAAAATACGACAGAGTAAAACCGCTAAGTCTTCAAGGATTTGAAACAGGTAATTTGTTTGAGAAATTAATATGTGGATTTTTCTTCTGTCTGTTTTAGATTTTTCTTCTATATGGAGAAATCAAGGTATTTTATGCATTTTGTTTCTATTTACTTTATCTTATAATTAATTATAATAAAAACCATTTTATAACAGGTTTTGTGTGTTTTATTTGTTTCGGTTGATGCAGAATAATTAGTCTTTCATGTTGGATGAAGAAAGAAAAAGAAAAAGTCATAAACTTCTGAGCTATGTTTGTACTTTTGAAAGAATTTTTTCCAGTTAATTGGTTGGGGATATTATTACAGATAATCGCGATTGAGCTATGGTTTCAAGTATTATATCTACCACTTCTTCTACACCTTGATTTTCAGCATCCTCTTCTTCTTCCTCCATGCAAAGCATCTTCACTATTGATTATTGGAGAGGTAAAAAAAAGTCTATTTTGTTTTATTTTAGTTTACCAGAATTTCTATTTTTTTTCTTTACTTTCTTTTAACCAAATGTTGTTTTGTTTTAATTTATTGCTAATTTGTCAAAAAATTAGCATTAGTCAATTTAGTAGTGTTTTTACAGAAGATTAAAATTAATGAATATACAGGTTATATAGAAAATTAATTGATGCAATTTGGTGTAGAAACTGTCTGAAACAGAACAAAGCTTGTATACATCAGTCTAATGTAATAGAAAATTGTGTGCATGCAGTTAATTTAAAACTACACGTATGATTTATTATTTATTTCCTAAAATGAGGCTATAAATGCAATGGAAAATGTGGAATGCAACTGGATTTTAGTTTGAATTTTGGTTTCATAAGTTACAAATACTTAGTTATCATGCCATTACTGAGCTCATAATAATAGGAGTTGGTTTTGTCATGACTGTTAGAATATAGCCTGTGCTTCATTTCATTTGAGGTTTGCTCCCTATTTTGAAGTCCTTGATATATTTGTTTCTATACAATTTTTTAGGAGTTATAATTCCTATAGATAATCTAGCTATTATTCAACACCAATATAAGAAATTACATAGTTTGTCTGATTCTTGATTGAAATGATGAATAATTACTATTTTTGTTCACAAATTATATGCAGTTTTGTTCAAATGAATTTTTGATAGCAAGCATGCACGACACCTTATTTATGGTTATACTATTCAATAAGATGTAGATAATTTTTGGACTTTTCTTTTCTGACGTTGTTTTCAACTTTTGAATGTTTGTGACAGGTAGGAACTAGAATTGGAAGTATTGCATAATACTGGCAGTAATAGCATAATTGACAATGAAAAGGCTACAACAAGTCAAAAGGTCTGCACTTTATGTTGCTTTAGAATGTCCAGTTGAAGAAGCATAAACAACTTCAATTTCAGGTGTACTATAACACAAAGAAAATCAAATTTGTCCTTAAGATAGCTATGTTTATCTGTTTAAATTTAATAAAGCTTTATGATAAAAGTGTTTATTTCAGTATTATATTTTTCATTATTTTCCAGTAAAAAAGGTCTTTATTTCTGTATAACATTTATTTCTTCTTAAATATTTTTAAAATTTCTCTGGTCACCCCTGACATCATTACTTCATTGCTACGTTGTTTGGAAAAATCCCTATATTTCCATACTTGGGTGATGCATTTTTGATGAATAAATAACCATTAAGAAAATGTCAATAATTAGCAATCAATTAGAAATCTATTCTTTATGACATATGAATGAAATTCATTACTTTTGATCCTAACTCTAAGATTAACAAGGTGACAAAATAAAATAGTTTATTTAAAAAAAAAATTAACATTGGAAATTTTTAACAGTTAAGGTGTTGGTTCGCAAATTATCACCAATCGATTAATTACACTGCTGGCTTTTTAGTGTAGTCATGCAATGTACTGAATAATGTACTAAAAAGAAATAAATACTTCTTCATATCTACGCAAATGATGTTATTTTCGACTATTTTTTAATATTACTTTAGTCCATAACTGTTGAATATTGGAGAGTCCTACTGATCTTGGAAGGAATGCAAGTTCTCAATGTTTTTTTGGCATGTTTCTATGGACTAAGAAAATAACATCATACAGAAAATTTATGGTTATATTTCTTTTCATGGAATGTCACGTAAACACTAATAACTTTGTAAATGGAGTACCCTAAAACAATCAATCTAATTATTAATAATGTGAATGTTTCAATGATTTAATTTGAGTTTCCATATAAATTTTGATTTCAATTTTTATACAGATTAACGGATGGCTTCTATTATAAATCAATAGGAATTGCGGATTTATGTTGAATTCATGCTAAAATTTTACATTTCGATACTAACTCTATATAAACTTTTATTATATTGATAGATATTTACAAATTTCCTATCAAATGTTATCAGCCATGCTACATGACCATTTGTTCTGAATGAATGGATCAAAGCGAAGGGTATGAAGTTTCTGGTACTATCGAGGTTAGTTTAATATTCTCTTGAAGCAAACATAAATAAAGCATCAGCATCATATGTTTGCATTTATCATGTTAATGTTATTACTACTGCTATTATTATTACCAATGGCTTCAACATTCTTTGTCATTTAGTATGTTGGTTAATGATCCCCAACAATTGTAATGTTCCCTTGGCATTATATCTCGATGTCAGTTTTGTATAAAACGAGCTTATATTGGTTTTGCTTGATACTGTTAAATTACCATTAAATTTGTGCCATCTTATTTGTCTTTTATATTTGGTCCTACAACTGTATGTAATATTTTTTTATAGCCAAGTTATTTTTGTTTTGCTCACTCTGTTGCATTTAATCTCTCTTGTGTGATTTGTAGCTGTTATCTTGAGGCATACATGTTTGTGATCTCATAAGGATATATGCTATGTTGCATATGTTAGAGCTTCTGGTTCATTTGTTTTACTTTGAAATCATCTCAATTGCTTATGAGCAAGGTTTTCTTCCTAATGGTACTCCAGTTATTATCCTGATTAGATTTTTTTTCAACGGCTACTGCCAGCAACTCGATGTTCAAAGTGTTGAAATTAATGATTCAAATATTAGTGGAGAAGGAAAGAAATTGATTGATTGTCAATCAATTAATTGGCTTGTATATGGAAAGATATAAGAGGAAGTTTGTGGAAGAAAAATAAAAGATCAATCAAGCAATTAATGAAGAATCAATTTACTTAGGGAAAGAGATTGAGACCATAATTGTGCCATCCATCTATGCTCCAATCAAATCAAGGAAGATATTATATTTATCTTTCCTTCATGTCCAATTAATCTAGAAACTTCTCTTCTTTATCCCCAAGAAATTCCTCTATATAAATAGAGGTCATGTTATTGTATGAAGCATAAAATCCACCATTAGTCTTCTCTCTTTTGTAATCTTTTGTACTCATATCTTCATTGAGAAATAAAAGTTGTTGGGTCTCCGTGGACGTGGGCAAAGCCGAACCACGTTAAAAATTGGTGTGCTCTTTCCTCTGTTTTCTATTTTTTTGTTCTCTCTATAATTCATGCCACTTGTTTTTATTTTTGGCATTGTTGAAATTGTTGACAGACTAGATCATTAGGTTTATTTGTATTCCGCTGCCCAAATCTCTGATTTTGCACTACACAAAGTATTTCCTCATCGCTATTTTTCGATGCAGTACCTACCTTGCGTAACCTGATTCAATATGCTATCCCATTGTTTTGTTACCTGATTCAGCATTGGACTGCTTTATTCATCCTGTTGTCAATCTTATTTGAGGTAAAAATTCAAGTTTTGTTGAAATCAAGGTCAGTTTTTTTTAATGTTTAATTTTGTTTGTGATTTCCTTAGTGTTGTAATTCCTAATTCATGTTCTATTAATGGTATTTTAAGTATAATTTCAATTTAGTTTTTATGCAGCAAATGGGTTGGATAATTTTGGGTTAACATATTTTGCAAAATTTAAAAATAAATCGGTTGACCAATTGTGCTTTAATTACTGATTCTAATTTTAGTTTTCATGTTAGTACTATATATGTTATATATTGTAATTAATCCCTATATTATTTAGAGCAACTGATTTAAACCTAGAAGAAGAAGAAGAGATAGTGAAGCTTGCATCAATTGGTCATGGAAAGAATCTAGAGAATGTTATTGATATAGTGAAAAAGTCACTTTCTGTTCGTAACAAGCATGCAGTGCTCATGTATTTCTTCAACATCAACTAAAATCTTACATTATGTCACTTTAGATGTGTTTTGACTTACTAAAGATTTAAGTTTTGATACTACTTTCCTTTTATAGGGGCAATAAAGAGCTAATGAGTCAATGCAACAGTTTGGGAATGTCTATAACAGTGAAGCATGATCCTCGAAATTATGAGTTTAATGGTTGCACAGGTTTGACCTTATTGTTTCTTGCTAGATGAACAAATTGCTCTTATTTAGTAGGGCATGCGAGTTATAAATTATATTTAATTTATATGTTTTTGCTTAAAGGCAACTGACTGCAGGATTGAGGTACTATAATTTGACCACAAGTTGACAACTGACTCCAGCTTGGGTTATGCACGTTCGCCAAGAGGAGGTAAGGTGCAATCTACTTTCTCAGTCTTATCTACCGTTTTCCATTTAATTTCATTTTTTTTCTAATGGGAAATGAAATGGATTTACAGTGATTATTATGGTTCCAATACCTAATAACGCACTTTGTAGATGATGTTAGAAAAGGGAAAGATGTCCCTGTTATTTTCTTATGTTTCACAGCGCGGTGATGGAGAAAGTTCTGAATTCATGCTTGTATACAGTGACTGATCAAAAGTATAGCAGTAGAGGTTTTGATTAAGTTTTATTTTGTCCATATATATTTAATTTGCAATTTATCCATATAAATTAAATATGCAATTTTTTCATGCACATCAGGTTTGTCAAGGTTCCCCATTTTGTTTTTTGTTTTGTGGGTTTTGCGTGCTTGATTGCAATTTACTTTAATTAAATGTCATTGTATTAATATGGTATTGTATTTAGCATTTAGCTTTTGCATTTCCTTAGAAAATAATTAAGAACATCATAAGTATATTTTTCCCCTTTCCCCTATCCATTTAGCCTCAAAACAGGAAAATGGACATTTGCATTAGATTTCCTTCTTTGAATAATAAATATTATTTTAATTTTTTTTTGAATAGCAAGCGGGGAATAAGGTCCCTACCATTTATTAATAAACAAAATGCAAACAAAGCTACAAAGATCAACCAATACTACGAACAATAGAGAGGACCAATACGTGTTTGAACGACAAATTACCACCAAATACCCTATTGTTCCTCTCCATCCATATCATATGTAAAGATTTCTTCAATATTTTCAAGAGTAAGCACCCTCTTGCATTCTTCCATCTAGTAGATTTGAAAATCAAGAACCATTCCTCACCATAATCAACACACGACATATGTAAACCATAATGATGCAAGATTTCCTTCCACACAAACCATGTGTATTCACATTCGAAGTATAGACGCTTCACCGTTTCCAGAGCATTTCCACAAAAAACACATTGTTCATCATCAATCAGCCCCATCCTCTTCAATTTAATCTTGCTGTGTATGCCATTCATACGTATCCTCCACATGAAAACGTTCTCTCTTGGAATTGAAGGCGACTTCCAAATACGAGAATGCCATAAAAACACTACATCATCCTTAATTAGTTCCTTGTATACCAAAGCAGTTGCATGAGGTTTAGATAGCCAAGAACAATGATTATTAACAAAACCATCAGCCGAAGATATTATCATTTGCCAAATTATGTTAATAATACCTGATGAGCATTGTGGTAAAGAAATCACTCCATTTAGTAGAATACTGTCTAAATTAGCATTTTCTCCCACTCCAGAAATACTTCTATGTTCATAAGCAACCATATCAGCTAAAATCAAGCCTGGTTTAACCGATGGATCAAACCAAAAGGAGATACCATCACTGTATTTAAGGCCAGTCTGAAATAAAGGAAGAAACACTTCTCTTGACTTCAATATATTTCTCCATTTCCAGCTGCAATCATTGGGAATTTGCATCGACCAAAAGTGATTAAGCTTTACCAGGTTCGTTCTGCACCAGCAAGCCCACAAGTTTGAGTCATGCTTGGAAAGCCTTTCTATTTTAGCAGAGACAGTTGCTCTATTCCACACCTGAAGGTTAATCACACCCAAGCCACCAGAAATATATGGTTTACAGACTAAAGGAGACTGGAATGAGTTTCTTAGAGAAAGGGTTAGCATGCCAAAGAAAATGATTAAGCGCAGATTTAACCATATCAATAATCTTTGTAGGGAGAATGAACATTCTAGCATAGTATATAGACATAGCCATTGCCGCTGATTTTACTATAAACAACCTACCTGCCATAGAGAATTTTGGCACTGGCCATGAAGATATTCTAGAAATTATTTTCTCTACCATTGGCAAACAGTGAGCAACTGACAGTCTCTTAGAACAGAGTGGAATTCCAAGATAATTCTCAAATTCTAGCATAGGATCAAGTCCAGACATGGAATAAATGAAAGTTTTGATAGCTTCAGATACTCCTCCACATTTAATTTTGGATTTTTCTCTATTGATTGATAGACCAGACAGTCTTTTAAAATTTTCAAAGACCACGAGTATTCCATTTAGAGACTTTGTGTTTGGCTTAGAGAACAGTAGTAGGTCATCAGCAAAAAAGAGGGAAATTATTTTGTTTCTTTTGCATGAAGGGTGATAGTCTATATGTCTACCTCCAAAAGAAGCAGCAGTTAAGGAAGATAATAGTTCCATCACACAAACAAACAGGTATGGGGATATAGGATCCCCTTGTCTTAGACCTTGCTTGGTTTTAAAATATCCAAAGCTTGCACCATTAATACTCAGAGAAATGTGGACAGTGGAGATACATGTAAAAATCCATGAAAGAAAAGGAATTGGGAAATTCATCTTAAATAATATGTAAATTAATGATTCCCATCTTACTGTATCATAAGCCTTCTGAATATCCAATTTTAACACACATCTTGACGAAATATTTGCCCTATTATATCCTCTTATCAGTTCAGTAGCCAGTGAGATATTATCAGCTATATCTCTCCCTTTTAAAAAACCACTTTGATTAGGAGAGATTACATTAGCAAGGGCAGGCTGGATTCTATTGGCAAGAATTTTAGAAATGCATTTATACAACACATTACAGCAAGCAATAGGACGGAATTGTTGCATTGAGTTAGGTGAGACTGACTTTGGAATTAAAGCCAATCTTGTTGCATTTATGCCACTCAACATTTTACTATGCAAAAAGAAATTTTTAATGGCTCTAATAATATCCACACCAACTATGTTCCAGCAAACTTTAAAGAAATGAGAGTTGAAACCATTTGGTCCTGGGGAATTAGTTACTTTCATAGAAAATATAGACTTTTTTATTTCTTCATCAGTTATTTCAAGGATCATCAACTTTTTCATTTCTTCAGAAATCCGAGGAAGGTTGATATGATTAAATGATGCTAGAGAAATAGGATGATCAGAAGAATTACCTAGTAAAGAGGTGAAATATTCAAGAAAAGCATCTTGTACTGCATCACTACCTTCACAGGAGTTACCATTTGAATCTTGAATAGAGCTTATGGAAGAAGTAGCCTGCTTGATTTTCAGGGAGTTATGAAAAGCAGTAGTATTTCTGTCACCTAAGGTATTCCATCTCAGTTTGCTCTTTTGTTTAGCCATCTTTGCTTCAGTAATAGTAGCCTTTGATAAATCAGATGATAAAAGCTTTTCTTGTATAGTTAATACAGAAATTTCCCCCTCATTTTGACATGCAGTGATTGAAGCCTGGACCTGAAATAATTTATCTCTGATGCCCTTAGAGATACTATATCCATTTCCAAAGTTTTCTTTAGCCCAGACCTTCAAGGTGATCTTCAGCTTCTTGAGTTTTTCTTGCACAATGAACATGGGATTTCCATAAACCTGCATATTCCAGCTTTTTAGCAACAATAGACATAAAGTTTGGATGTTCAGTCCATGTGTTAAAAAATGAAAAAGAGGATTGATTTCTCATGGTGTTCTTTCCCCAGTCCATAACCAGAGGAGAATGGTCAGATAAAGAGGGAGGAGGGATGAAAGAGCAGAGGGATGGCCAAGTATTGAGAGCAAAAAGGTTCATGAAGGATTTATCAAGTTTACAGAAAGTTCTAATGGAGTTTCTAGCAGAGTTGTTCCAAGTAAAGTGCTCACCAGAAGACTGGACAGAAGGTTGGATTCAAAAATGGCATTATTGAGAGGTCTGGTTTGTCTATATGTCAGAGGAGTGCCTCCCTGCTTGTCTGTTGAAAGTTACATGCAGTTCCAGTCTCCCAAACAGATCCAGGGGTGAGAGATAGGTTGAAGGGTATGAAGAGTATCAAGAAAAGGTTGTCTGTTTGCAGAGCTATTTTCTGCATAAACAACTGTCAGAAAGAATTTTGAACTAGTGGGAATATGGACTATTTCTGAATGAATGAATTGTCTGTGAACTAGAATAGGGATAACTACAAAAAGGAGAGGGTTCCATAGAATCAGAATTCTGCCAAAAGGTGCTTGTGCCAAGTTGTGAATATGTTTCCATGAAGGTCTGATATTATGAACTGCAATAGAAGAAGTTCTATGGTTCAGTTTGGTTTCTGCAACAATCATAAGTTGAATATTGAAAGAGGATATCAGGTGTTCAATTTCAAGTTGTTTTGCATGATGATTAGCTCCCCTTATATTCCAAAAAGAGATATTATCTATCATAAAGAGGATTGTGATGAGGAAGTTCTGGTTTTTACACCAGAAGGATTTGTGGTAGATTTATGGGAAGGCATTGATAGAACAGCTTGTTCAAGAGAGAAATCTGAAGAGAGATCCAGATCCTCAGTTGTGGGAGGATATTTTTTTAGGTCTACCTCTTCCACGTTTATACACTCTATCTCTTGGGATTTGGAAAGTGGGAGGTTTTGGAATTTTTGGCAGAGATGAGTGAGATGGAAAAGAGGAAGAAGTTGTGTGTAAATCTCCAAAAATGTGGGTAGGCAAAGATAAAGTAGAGTATGGAGACACACAGGAGAAATGTTTTTGGATATCTCGGTTTTGATTGACACTGTTAGGAGTGTGCATGGTACTTTTATGCACAGAGGTTGTGGAAGCACTGTCTATCAGATTTTCTACTACAGGGGGATGCATTTGCTTGTCTAATGCTTCAAAAGGATTGTATGTCTTGAAATGGTCTAAAGGATTAAGGGAAGGGGAAAGTGAGGATGTGTTTTGCATTGACTGATTTTTATCTGAAGGATTTGTTTTTGAAGTAAACATGAAGGGAATCTCCTTATTTTGTTCAGTCAAACTAGGAGCAAGTGCCACACTAGAGTTCACCATGTCAGTTAGTTCATTTTCCACTTCAATACTTTTGCCTTTATCATTATTGTCTTCAGCTCCTTTATCATTTCCATTGTTCATATTAGCTTCTTCATTACCATTCATCTTTGGAACCCTCCTCCACATTTTCTTTCCATTTTTGTTTCTCTTTCTTTGTACCACCTTAAAGCCTTCATTTTGGTTTTCATGCCTAGTATCTTCTTCTGGAACTTCTACATTTCTCTTTTCATAAGATTTTCTTTCCACTTTTTCAGAATTTTTACCCTGGCTGTTTTGCATGTTTCCTTTGTGCTTATCACAAAATTTAGTCTCATGTCCGAAAATCTTGCAAAGGGTACAAATCATTGGTTTCCACGAATACTCCACAATAACATCAGGGCATGTATCATCTCCAACAACCAAAAAATCTGGTAGTTCTTTGTCTGTATTAACTTCTACAAGACATTTTGCGTACTCAAACCTTTTCATCTTTTCAGTGTTCTCGTCATAACACAAGACCTTACCAATGTGACAAGCAACCCAATTGATTCCTATCAATGACCATAGTATCATAGGGATTCTGTAGAAGTGTATCCAAATTGGAACAGTTCTAACCGATGCATGAGCTGAAGAGATCGAGGGGGTCCAATTCGATATGATAAACATTTGACCCCTTATAAACATTGGGTCACGCATTAAGACATACATCTTATCTTCTGCATTGGAGAATCTAAAAAAATAGTTCTGCTTGTCAAATTATATCTCGTACTCACCCTTAACCTTCCAGTTACGATCAAGGTGTTGTTTGACAGCCATGAAGTTCACCGTTCCTGCCAGAAAGGAGCCAACAAGACAATCAATCCATGTCTTCTTACCTTCATCCAGAACCACTTTTGGAGGAGGTACAGAGCTACCGGTGTAGTTCACGTCGAAATGCTTTGGAATGTACTTCCCTGCATTCTTGGGGTTGGAGTAGAAAAGAGATGAAAACTTCACAGCAGTCGAAGTGGAAAAAGGAGGAGGGTTCAAAGTCACAGGTTGTAAGGGAGGAGGAGGATCTGAAGTGGGGAGAGGTGGTTGAGATGGAAAGGCTAAGATAGGAGGAGAAGTTGGGGGGAGGAGAGAGGTAGAATCGGCGGGGATAGATTGAAAAGGGGAAGAGAGAATGGGCATGGGCATGTCAGAGGAAAGGACGCCATGAGAGACCATGCTTCGACCTTGTCTTAATCTTGATTTTTTTTAAATTATTTATATCACACATTTATTTACAGCTACATTAAGTATATTTCCCCCCCTTGCCCCTATCCGTTTAGCATCAAAACAGGAAAATGGACATTTGCATTAGATTTCCTTCTTTGAATGATAATTATTATTTTAAAAATTATTTATATCATATATTTGTTTACACTTACATTTAGCAACTTTTGATCCTTTTTAATTAAATGGAAAGCTTAGTTTGAGGTATATGGTAGATAAGACAAATAATAGGAAATTTGGACTCTAGCGATGCAGAGTAAAAAGGGGTAGCATCAAAAATTTGTAAACAATCTGCAAAATAAATATAGATAACACATCAGCTCTATGACAATTTGATATTTATGTTTTTGTGGGGGATTATTCGTAAAATTCAAGCTCAATCGTTGTATTGCTGCATGTCAAGTCTATTATTTGTGAACATTTGGCAAACTGATTTATAAATTTTTAGTCATCATGTCATATTACCATTCAAACTTTTTACCCTTTCATTTTCACTAGATATCGTACATTTGTATATTTACTGTAAAGATAAAGGATGATCAATATATCATTTATTTTAATGCATGAACATTTATTTTGTGATTTAAGAGTGAGCCATATATATAAAGTAATACTTTGTATGTTCAATTAAATTTAAATGTTAGCTATATAAATATATTTTGAAATTGTGGAAGGATTATGTAGTTTACAAAGTGGTGATATTTTACTGCAAAATTGCTGTCAACAGCCTGTCAAAATATTTTTTGATTTGATGCATAAAACTTTCAAAATTTTCTTATCTTTATTGATTTGGATTAACATCAAATTACATTCATAGAGAAGATTGTTATATGACTAACCTATTTATTGTCAGAAAAGAATGTAATTATTTCATTCACAACATTATAAAAATTACGATTGTCATCTAGGTTATGTTATCAATTGTTCCAGTATTAGCAAGAATTTAATGTAGTTTCACAACATATACAAATGTCAGAAAAATTACTAAATTTAATTCCATACTCCTATTAATTGATTGCATTCAAGCATTCCTGTTTGGATGAGAGATTTTATTATTATTTTGCATATTTTCAGGATGGTAGATTCCAAGTTATTTGATGAAAATTAACATATTTATTAATATTTGATTATTATTTAGATGGGAAACGTTTTGTTGCATGCCAAACATAGATGATCTGGAAAAACTGCATGGTGTCTCAACTATAATTATGGATGTACTTTGTTGCATGCCAAACATAGATGATCTGGAAAAACCACGTTTTTTATTTATTTCCAAACTACTTATGTTCTCAGAAAAATAAATAACTAAAAATTACGTATGGATGTACTTTGTACCTTTTTATTTTTATGCAATTAAAATTTTTATAATAGTTATGTTTTTTGTATGTAAAGTTCTATTTTGAGGAAGGGATTTTTAGGCACAAGGACAAAGTCAACAGAAAATTTAACCATAAGGACATGAGACTAAAATTTTAACCTCAAGGACAATTTTTAGTGTAAAGAGAGGAATTCAGGGGCCCACTATAATTTCATACTTTACACTAAATTTTGTCCTTATGGCTAAAATTTTTGCCTCTTGTCCTTTTGGCTAATTTTTTAGTTTATTTTGTCCTTCACACTATTTTCCTGTTTGGGTTTGGGGAATGTCAAAAAATATTGATAAAGAGTTGGAAATAATAGGATAGCAAATTCATGTATTCAGGATATCATGTTTCAAACATGTCAAGTATTAACTATCATAATAATGTAATCAATATTGTTTTTTTACTATAGGACATTAAATGTGATTTGCAGTCATTGTTTTTTTTTTTTGTCTTGGCTTCCATTTTATTTATGTTTTGTTAATATCATGTTCTGTTAAATCACAAGAAAACAAATTTTTACTTATTGGCATTGAACATTTATTGGCCATCTTTTGTTTCAGGTATGCCCTATTTGTAGCTATGAAGTCTCCGCTTCTTCAAGCTAAAGCAGATGCCTCTCTGGACAACGCTGTTCTTTACTTCTTTTTCCTTTGTAATTTTTTGTAGAACTGCTTCTATAGTAAACTAATAAAACAAAACACTGTATTTTATGCATAAAACAAATTAAATTTTGGGCCATGCATGTTGATAAACTTTGTAACATTTCATTTGGTTTTGTCCAAGGAGCACAGAAGCATAAATATTTGCAGAAATTTGGTATTTGATTTAAGGGATTATTTTTTGCTTACTTGGTCTTTTTAAAACTATTTTGAGCTTTTATATTAGAATTATTCATGCATATATGCCACTTACATTAGAATCATTTGCTTCTTTAACCCCAAAAATATTTATGCAATTGCATGGATGTTCAATTGAACGCAGCCATGCAACTATACGGAACGAATAATTATTTGATTGAAGGCAGCCGTGCAATTGTACGGGCTGAAGCTTTATGAAAGGTTTTTTGTGAAATAGAAAGATAAACCTCAACTCCACTATTTATCAACATTTATCGTATTAACTACGTGATGTGAATGATAGCAAAGTTCACAACATCATCATTCTATATTTATTGTCATTAAATGTCTCCAGTATTGACTATCTTAACTAGGCTTCGAAACCATGTGAGGAAACTAGACCACTTATTATTTATAAAATTTTGCATAATTTCCTTCTATCGACAACATGAAGTTTGATATCCTCCTTTTCGTATGTTTTACAGTATAGGTACAACAAATAAACAATAGCTAAGAAATATTTTTCAGACTTGATTATATTTATCTATCAGGTTCTATAGTATAAGTTAGTTTGTTTCCTTCCTTCACGTTAGCAGTATCTTATCAATTTGATTCTAGGATTTATGTCATGTTTTTGTTTATTAGGTTAAATATCAATGTGCATTGTGTCAGTTATTTGACACGGTATTACATAGATTTTGGTTGAAGGCTGCCATGCAACTGCATGGGACCGATCTAGTAGTTTATAAATTAAAATAGTTTATATAGTAAAATAGTTATTTTTCAAGTAGGTTAAAATAGTTGTTATTTACCAAAATAGTTTATATAATGGTTTAAAATACAATAGATGGAACTAGGATTGTTTCTTCCAAATTTCAGTTAAATCTGAAGTAATATTTCAAATTTCAAAACAAATCAATATTTCAATTCGATTCAGACAATTTGGTTCAGATATTTAAAGTTTAACTTAGAATTCTCATTTTAGAATTATTTCAATTTATAGCCAACCTCGAGTTCACAATTCAAACATTACTTTAAACTAGGTAAATTTAAAGTAAAATTCAAAGATGGATAAATAATTCAATTTTCAATAGATTCAGTTCATATTCAATTTTATTTTGAATTTCTGTTTACAACATTAATTAATTTCCTTCAGCTTTTGTATTTCAAAATCCAAGTTCAAATGAAACCAATTTATAAAACAACATCCATATTGTCTTTAAAAATAATATTTCAAGATTCAAGGTTAAAACAAATTTAATTTAACCGGCCGGTGTCTATATAAAATTTTCTATCCTATGGCTAAGTGATATTTAAAATTTAATTTCAATATTTTGGGAAATTATATATATATTATTTCAATTCAAATCAGGGTCATAGGTATTTATCATTTCAACCTACATTCTTAATTCATTTAAATGATCAATCCAGGGTTTATTTGATGCCCGTAACATCTAAGGTAAATGATTTGGATTAATCAACTCAAACAATGGTCATATAAAACCAAGGTAAATAACAGGATTAATTAAGCATAAATTCACCAAAACACATCAATCCAAGGCATCTATAAAGGTCAATTCATCTAAAAAATTCAATATAACATCATATTACTAGTCATCAGGTATCGGGTTTAAACTAATAATTAAATTTCAAATTTGACCTAACTTTTCAATTTAAAATTAACAGTTTTAATTACATTACACAATCGATGCAAATAAACACAAATATGCAATTTTAACTTTCAAACAACAATCAATATAGTCATACTATGACATGATTTTAGTCTGACTAGTAATCGAATATTTTAGTTAAGCGTGAGTGTGTTATCACTCACCTTTGATTTCGAACAAGTCTGCAGTCCAAAATAAGCTCTAAAATTTAACTGTCTCAGAATCCGTCCAAACCCGTACCACATCGTCCGGAATTCCATTACGATCCTAAAGAAACAAACCGCGCGTCAAACCGAATTTGTATGCAAAAGTTATATATGTTCAAACATTGGAAATTCAAAACAAAATAAAACTCCCTCACCTAAACATCCCCTGACACGTCATTTCTTCCCTCCCACCATATCGTTATAGCAGCTCGCAAATAACCCAAAGCCGCCTCCTATCTTCGAACAACATACCATCCTAGAAGCCCCTAGAATCCGACCAACATCTACTGAAATGTTTGCCTTCATTGACTCTACCTGCGCCTGGGATATAGCCGAACTCGGTGGCCTCCTCCTCCCCAAATCATGAAGAAGTCGTGCGTCCTTTGTAGCCCTTTTCTGGCAATTTCCAAAACAATTATCCTCCATTAACCATATGGATCGAAAGATCTCACAAAGCACTTCAAATTTCGTTTTGGAAGTTTCTGATTTCAGTAAACCAATTGGAAGAAAATGAGAAAGAAAGATTTGAACATTTGTGGCCATCGAATTATAACGGCGTCTGCCATGTTTTAGGATTTCGAATAATATTATTTTAATATTAAATTCATCGTTTTACGTGTTTTAAAGCCAAAAATGGGTCTTTGTCCAAATCTGACCTGCTTAAAGCCTATCTATAGGTTTGAAGGCCTTCTAAACGCAATGCGGCTAATGGCGAAGCCCAATTCAGAAGTCTACAGCAGTTGCACTTAAAATTAAATTATTCTAATTAAATTGCACACATAAATTGGTATGGATTTTTAATTCGTACAATAAAACGACAAGTCCGATAGCTACAAAATTTGAAACCATACAATAATTCAATATTCTGGATCCAATGAAACTAATTTCATCGAATTCTGATATCGTTTGCAAAAGTTCATTAATATAATAAAATGTTCATTTTTCACTTATTCACCTATTAACACACTTCAAAAAAATTATTAACTTTACTCATAGCAAAATGGAATTCTTATATCTTTAAGTTAAACTTTTGTTTATCATGAACTCAACTTCCATTATTTACCACATTCTAATTTTTATTTTAATTATAAATTACACAAACCAATTTCATTAAAATATATCAATATTAAATTCCAACTTTCAATATTCACCCATATAAATAAAATCACCTATTGATTTGCAATTAATACAAGTCACAATGGTCAATATAAGTTAAATTTAATTAATTTTAAATTTAATTACTTTCACAAACTAATTAAATTTCAGCCATCAAGTTTCACAGTTATACCATTTAAAGCTAAATTATGATTTTTTTGACTCTATTAAATTCCAAAGATTCAATATTAAATTTCAATTCTCAAAAATTACAATACAAACCAAATTATAACTATATTTTCAATCTATGCAGATAATTACATTTATAGCTAGTTGGCATTCATTGTACAAACAATGGATCTATATTATTACCGTATTCAATACATTGAAGTTTTCAATATATATGGAATTCCAAAACTAGTTAATCCATTATATATATTGTAAATTCAATATTAACTTCAAATTTCAACATAAGTAAATTATTAACCACAAGTCATTTTCGTATATAGCCATTGAAATTCATTGCTTAACAAGACAAGTTAAATTCCATACCTTATAAATTTATGATATAAATAATTAATTTTAATATTTAAACCAATATTGTTCAAAATCACATTAAATTTAATATTTCAAATTGTCGCAAAATCTCGGGATGTTACAGATTTCAACATGTTTCACTGCTAAACTAGAAAGTGTGAGGGAAACTCACTTTATTTCGCGAATTGTAGCAGTTTTACAATGAGATTTAAGCAAATTAGAAGCTTTTAGGCCTTGAGATGAAGCTTGGACACCTATAAATTTTTTTGCTGCAACATGCAAAGAAGAATTCAACCTACAATAACTAATCTTCACAACTCAAGATAAAAAGCGGAATAAATTTGTTGTTTGGAGATGTTTACGTGTCAATAACTTGCTTTCTTAACTAGATTTCATTTTTTTAAGAGTTTGAAGTTGGAGAACTTAAATTTTGCAAGGAGGTTGGGTTTCTTGCAATATTTAGAAGAAAGAAGGAGATGTGTTTACGGAAGAGAAGTACGTAATGGAAGATAAAATTACGGGATTTTCCTTCCTTAGCCCAATAGTTAATGGGTTTGTTAAGCTAATTAAGGTAGTTAATGAACAACCAGCACTTATTTTTTTTTTTTGAACTTAGACGGTTATGCAGAGCGGATCTACACAACCGATTAGACAATTTTATAAAATAAGTAGAACCTTACGACCAACACGCCTGACTGTTAGCCAAAATACGTGAAGTTGTGCATGCACCATGCATGCAAGTGAAGTGGTTAGCGCTGAGCGCATATATACAAATATAATACCAACAAACAACTACAACAAAAGACATAACATCATCACCAAACGAGCAGTACAACTTTTTAAAGTTCAACTGACCTAATTAACATGGTTTAGGCCATGTTTACGCTAGTTTTACACTATTTAACTTATGTTTTTAATTCCAACACTTATACAACCTTAATAAAAATTTAAACAACATGTTTAAACACTTTTTACTTTATTTTAATAGATTTTCCACTAAAATTTCCATTTTTCCAAAAAACATTAAAATTTCACTTCCTTTGTTAAATACGTATGTTTCTTAAAACCAAAATTATTCAAATTGCCTTGTTTAATATTAAAAACTTACAAATATTCTAAAATTATTTTTAACACATAAATATTTATTTTACTACTAGCATATAGAAGTTACATCTTATTTACAGCTTGCTTACACTTGGAAATACACAATTTACACAAAAATTCATTGTTTGCATATATATATATATACATAGCAATTTGTTGCAATAAGATATATACAAATCTTATAAAACACTTTTTTTAAAAATTCACATAATATATTACTTTTCTAATTTCGTTTTCCATTTTTAAATTTTATTTACTTCCAAATATTGAATTTGAAGTCCAATTCATCCCAAATATTTTACATAAGACAAATTTAACTTCACATCTCATATATAATAAACTTAAACAACCTATTTGGATTGATTTTCTTCCACTTCACCGCAACCTAAATATATTTCCACCAAAACTCCTAATTTAATCATTTTACATGATTAAATATCCTTTTCCCCCGATTTTCTACAATTAGACTTTAAAACTCAATTTAAAACCCAATATAGATAGATATTTAAATTATCTTTTACCGGTAGCATATAATTCTTAATTAATAAATTATAATAATCATTATAATCTATTAATCACTATTGCAACTAATTGCTCAAAACCAGGGTTGTCACAAATTCCCCCTTATAAAAATTGCATCCTTGCATTTTCCTTAAAGGAAAATTGCATTCAACTCAATTTATTCCATTAACAAAATAATTAGACAAAGGAATCGTTATTCTTGATTTTAAACTTTTTGCACCTCTGACATGAGAAGATAGAAAAGTAGATATGATTGCTCAATGAATTCTCTAGTTTCTTATTAAACAAATTATTGGCTAACACCCCAAGACTAAGTTTTAATGTAAAACCCCTTGCTTACGAAGGGAATGGGTCCGGATTAAGTAAGGCTTCTAAAATGAAAATTTTATAGAAGATTTTCAATGTCTTCTGAAAGTGAATTCCTTAAGGGTATGATTGAAATCATTTTACTGAGAACTTCAGGAATTACAAACGCTTTTTCCCTAAGTTGATTTACAAACTAGGGTTTACAACTCATATTTTAAGAGTATAAGGTTGAGAAGTTAGTCCATGATTTTGGATCGTATTTATAGGTGCGGGTTGGCCCTTCAACTAGCATAGGAGCTCCGTCCAGGCATTCTGTCAGAGGCATATACAGAAGCTTTTATGGGTATGCCTTCCGTCAATCTTTGGGAGAGTGATTGTAAGATTGTTGCAAGAGCTTTCGTAAGGAGGGTTTTGGTGGAAGAAGTCTTAGTAAAATACTATGGAGATGGGTTTGCTGGAGCTTTCATCGGATGGTGATGCCAACAGATTCTTCTCCCTTTATGCTTTAATGACTTGTTGGTAAGAGCTTAAATTTTACTATATTTCAGTTTCGAGTAACTGAAAAGGTATACTAATTATAGCCCTTTTTCGCTTGGAGAATGCATATCTAGTTGTTCCCTTCAGGTTAAGCTGATAGGAACTTACCGAAAGGAGTGGTAACTTCTTGCTTCCATTCACTTGGTTCTGAAAGCACATATCGAAAGCTTGGTTCTATTTTTTCTAAAGGGTTACTGGTCCTCACGCCCCTTCACTCTGGCTCTTGTTTTGATTTTACCTTGATTATTTTTGGTACCAACATTGGCCCCTTAATGAAGGGACGATCTTGACTTTTCAAGTCAATTATATTGCTTCAAATTTCGATGTAGGACATCGTCCTCGTCTCTTAATATTCCCGTCTGGATGGTAAGGTTTAAATCAATGGTTATTATTTCTTCTTTGCCCTTTGTCTCAATATATAAAACACTCTTTATCTTTCTTCTTCTTACCTACAAACATTGTTTTCCAACTAAAAATTCCAAATCTCACTTATCAAAGCATAATTTTCTCAAAATGACCGTTAATTTCAGTTAAACGCCTTGTTTTTTCCATTAATTCTTCCGATCAACCTAGGGATTTCAATTATTGTGGGGCTTTTCTGAATTCCTCGATTTCCCAGTAACCAATTTGAGTCTTAAGTAATCCACGAGGTCAATTGCCATAGATTTTGATTGTAATCTCGTTCCAATGGATTCCACTTTTTCCCTTAGTTTATTTGTTTTTGTTCGATATCCATCGTTCCGAAGTTCAATTTAAATTAATTGTTTCCAACATCATGGATTGACAGGTAGAACATGAGCGATTGTTTGATTTCAACCAGTCCCTAGTTTTCTAATCCTCTTACTCTTTCAGTTTGTCGACATGATTTATAATTTTGATTATTAGCATGAAAGAGTAAGAATTATTATATACTAGAAGGTGTTTATTAAATTAAATACTGTTAAGCCAAGAGTTTTCATTGTTAACATGAGGTATCGTTCCTCCTAAAAGTGTTTTACTTATTTAAGGGGAGCTTCGTAGACTCTTTCATCCTGTTTTAGGGAGGAACGATACATCAGATATTTTTTATGGAAAAAAATTCTAATGATTCTTATAATTATGAAACAATGTCACCTGGTAGCATTATGGGCCAAAAGATCAGTGTAAAGAAGTCTCTCATAAAAGAACCCCCCTACGCCAGTGAGGAAGCTTCTTTTGCTAGTGGGACTCCTCCCCCTTAGCGAACGCAATCCCCCAAAGCTAATGTCCTCTCGAAAAGGTCTCTGATTTCATACCAAGAAGAATTAGGTGCCATCCTGGAGGATTTCTTGATTGTTGATATAAAAGCTATACCTCCTCCTTAAGATGCTTCTACAGATAACCCTCCAAAGGGTTTATTTGCCTTCTCCGCAATTATTTGGCACTAATGGTTTCTTCCTTTTCCAGATTTCTTACCATGCTTTCTCCAACAGACGCTTCTTGCTCTCATCCAACTGTTTCCAAATTTTTGTACTTATATGCTAAGTTTGAAGGTGAAGTCTTTGAAGTCAAATGGTCAAAATTTAAGCTTGATGGTTTTCTATAATCTCCTTTGCTTAGCGAAGATAAGTAAGGCCAATCCCACCTTGTATCGGTCTAACCCCGATAAGGCTTTAATTATGGACCCATTCAATAAGACTAAGGACTGGGAGAACCAATACTTTTCGTTTGATGTCTTGGAGTTAGTGGGAGGTTTCTAAAGCTTGGTAAGAGTTTCTACTTTTTGTAAGACGGTAGTTGTTATGTATTTTGCTAAATGCCTTTTTTATGTCTCGTAGGGGACGTGTTGAAATTTTCCAAAGAATATACAGATCAAATCATCCATGGCCTAAAGGCGTCTTTAGAAAATTTGAGTAGAAGTTCCAAACTTCTGATCACTGCCAACCCTTTTAGATTTTGATCTTCCTCCCCAAAAGTAAATAATTTTAGAACTCCCCAAATGGAATCTCTTATAAAAAGACGAAATGTGTGTCTGATTCATCGCGACCCTCTAAACTTTTCTTTTTCATCACCCATCTTGTCTACTCCCGGAAGTAGGTATTCATTTTTGCTTTCTCTCTATACGGAGGCATTACTTTTTCTTATTGTATTTTATTGCTTTATTTCAGTAGCTTCACACGGACCTTTATATGTCCCTCCTCTTATTAATGTACCTTTTCCCCTTTCTTCAGAGTCGAGAGGCTCTTCCGCAGTAAAGATGCCTTATGGTGCTTTTCAGGAGTCTAAGAAGAGACTCCAAGAAACCACTTCCGGTGAGCCCATTTAAAAAAGGGCCAAAACTTCTTTGGAAACTATGGTCGAAATTCCAGATGATGACAAATATAGAAGAGATACTTCCCCTTCTCCTAAGACCACCATCGCCACTTAGAGCAATGTCACCCCCCATCCAAAAATATGGCTTTTGTTTTTGGTTTAACTTCGAAAGCACATCGGCGTCTAAATTTCTCGTTTCTTTATGTTAGGTATTGCTAAAAAAGAATCTTCACATCCACCTTCTTTCCCTCATGCTCTGGTCATAAAAGCCACCTCTTCTTCTTCTTTAACTTTTCAATAAATTTTACTGAGGAGATGAAGTTTGTTTTTGGGTCTTCACCATTGACTTTGATAAATTCTCTTCATCTTTGTTGGACCAGTCTTTCTTTCTTCCTTTCCTTCAGGTATGTTTACCTTCCTTTAAGATTTTGATTTCTTTATTTAACCATTTCTCATTTTCATAGTAATTGCCTTCGTCATTTTCAACTTCTAAAGAAGTGGTTTTCTTTCCACCACGCCTCCTCTATGTCGGAGGATGAGGCCTCTTTCCTTCGAAAGAAGGTAGAAGATCTAAAGAAAAATAATACATTCTTAGCTGTTGTAGCCAAGAAGGCCAAGAAGAAGGCTTCCATAGAGAAATCTTCCTCATTTGCTTCTCGATGGGAACACAACTCTAAAAGCACAATTAAAGGAGCTGAAGGACAAGAGTTCTCAGGTCATCGAGAAAAGAAAGCTTTGGAGGATGAGTGTTCTTCATTGAAGAAAAAGTTGGAGAGGAAGGAAGGACATATGAAAAAGACCATACACGCCCTTGTAGAGGCTAAGTAGAAGGTTGAATTTTTTTGAACGAGCATTATGGACAAATAATTGGGGATTCCTTCTTGATACCGCTACTCGTGGTCTATGCCGAGAAACATGAGAAGTATCTCAATTTGAGTTTTGAAACGATTCCAAGACCACGAGTTGAGAAGTTTGGTCTAAGGCGGAGGCGACTGCATGTAAAAAACTACCTCCAATGTGAAGGAAACTTGCTGAGACCCTTCTCTCTTTTGTTCTGTCAATTGATGAAGATTCAGATGAAGACGAAGGGACTGAAGCTCTTGTTACTGGTAAGCCATCTAGCGGACCCTTTTCTTCTCAACCTTCAGGAGGTAGGGTGGTGACTCCTTCCATGTGGAAGGGTATGTAATCCCCTCAGACCCAAAAGAAAAGGGCCAATGTTTGATTCCTCTCGGCCTCCCGTTCAGGTACTCATCGTTTTAGACAACTAATCCCCTTTCGGCTGTTCATTTTAGTAATGACATATGCTTCCATCTTATGTAAGAACCCGTAACTTCCCCGCGAAGGAAAGCACGGATTGCCTTCAGAACAAGCCACATCGGGACACAAACGGAAGGACATTTCATTGCTTATTACAACAATTCCATCAAAATACAAGAATATACATGGTAAGAATAAATATTACACATTTACTAAATATCAGAGATTTAGATTACATTACAAAGCAGCGGAAAAACAATACAAAGCACAACTGAAGGAGATATACGGATACAGAGCTTTTCGGATATCATTCCAGCTGTAAACCAGGATCCTGTGAATATAAATCTGCAAAACCAAAACTACTAGCTGCCCGTGTGGAAAATAGGGGCACCCAGAGTTTAGGTTAAAACAATAAACTCCAGGTCAGTCATGTGACTCGTATGAGAACTAAAACAGTTATTTAGAACTTAACTTCAAAATCAGATATATCAAGGGGCCACGCCGTATGACACGGAATGAGATTCTTCCCAAGAATACCAGTGCATATAACAAAACATCGCAATGCTTTTTGGAAAAATGAAGCTATTATAAGACCCAGGTCCCATCACACAATGCAACGCAAGCCAGAGGATAGTGTTTTCCCTTATAATAGCCAAACATGCTTGGTACGTTAAAACAAATCATTTGATACTATTATAAGTGCATAGTGTATAAAAATTCAAATATAAATGTATCAATCCTAGATGGCATGGGTACCATATATCATGTCGCCAATACTAGGTTCTACAATCAAAACCGCAATTATCATGTATTGGAAGTTGGATTTCCATTTGTGAACCAAGGCAAGGGATCGTCCTTACCGCTTCGAGACTGTCTAGCCCGAGTCTCAGGAATAGAACGCATCGTCCCTTGGATCGTCAGGGCCGGTCCACTCGATGTGGATTAAACTTAAACCCTGAGCATTAAGTTTCCCCACCCTATGGGGCGTAAATGAGCCAAATGACTCTGTCGGTCCCGGATCGACCGATATAACCGAGGCGCCTCACTATCAATCATCCACATAAGTAAAATGTCTGGGCGCGTAAAACCCAAAGAACCACTCCTAACTATAAGGAAACGCATGCCCTCCCTGAGGTCCTTCTCCCGTTTCTGGTTCACACAGGGGTGTGAGGTTCGCGAATTAACGCCACACAAAGCTACACTGCATTAAAGCCGTGCTTTGATCATTAACCACAAGACTCTGCTTTTCAACAAAAGCCTTGATCATTTGCATCTCAACATGCCAAACAGGCAATTCATGCCATGCTACTGATATCTATCGATATATAACCTCTAGCTCGTACATCTCAGAAAAGGGCGTTAAGCAAGAGAATAAATTCTCCGCCGCCAAACAGATATATATTTAATAGAAATAAATCAACATAGAATAAAATCCAATGTCAGACACACATCCATTTACAAGTCCGTTCTGGATCTGAACGAAACCGGAGGAACCTTATTCATTGCATATCCATCGATCTCCAAGTACGTCTGGACGATCACCAACTGATTCCCTCCTCTTGGGTGTACAGCCCAATCAAGATCATCAGTAATTATCCAAATGTAATAAGACCTCTGGTCTTCAACCACCATCTTCATCGTCGACTTATTGTCGATTCAGTTATTCAGAATGGGATAAACCCGACCTTTCCGAATAACTCGCGTATATAATAAACCAGTGCTACACAAACGCAACATACGCCTCATTCCAATCCAGAATATTCTTTTACTCAAATATTCTTATATTTTGGGAAAGGTTCCCATTAATTTTATCAAAGATAAATTCTTTAAATTTATTCTTTAATCTTCTTTTGGATTATCAATTCAAACCAAATTATGGTTTATCTAAACTAGTCGGGATTAGCGAATCTTATCGAAGTAATCATTTGTTAAATTTCCCAACCCCAACCCATTCATCCTACGAAGTAAAACTGGTAATACTTCATATCTAACCCCGCGGTGTTATCGTTAAATTCAATTACCATTTCACATTCAAATCTAATTAAAGATTTAACAATCGCTTGGAGCAAGACTGGCGATACTCCATTCTCGATCATTTCTTGAATTTGATAATTTTAGTTATCAAATTCACCTTTCAATCTATTTAAAGATTCATTAAAACTCCACTTGGTTTTAATCTTCCCAAAAGTCAATATTAATGATTGTTTAACTTGGGAAATCATTTTCTGTCTTTAACTGGGTTGAAGAACCAATGTCATTTAAAACACGGTTCACGATAAACCCAAAATCACATTTTATTCCATCAGCCTAAACCGTAAATTAGCAAGTGAACAATTCCCTAAGTAATAACCCCGAAGGCCGTAACCAACATCAGATCAATACCCAGGAAACCATTCAACTTAACTAATCCCCAGTTAGTTTCTGATTTTCTTAACTCCGTTGGGTCTAAGAACAGTATTATTAAAGATACCATTCATGACAACCCAAAATCACATTCCATTAACGATGGAAACTTCATGGAAAACAAATCGATATATATATATATATATATAATCGATATAAACTTCCATATCCGACTAATAATATAATGGAATAACGGCAAAGCCTTTTGAATTCCATGTATATTAGCATTCCTCATCCATAAAAATTCACTTCGATTATTTCCAAATCGAATTCCATTCCATTCCAATTTATTTTATTAAATTGGAAAACATTACTTTGGAAAATCTTCTTTAATTCTTAACAAAAGATTTATAAATTCCAAATCTCATTTCACTGTAAATCGGGTTAAAGAACGAATGTCGCTAAAACATAGCTCACGATAAGCCCAATTCACATTCCATTAACGATCGGGTTAAAGAATAAGTGTTATTTAAAACATCGTTCACGATAAACCCAAAAATCAATTCCAACTAAATATTATTTAATTGGTATACATCATTAAATATAAATAAAAAGATTTAATCTTTTTCTCAACTGGGTTTAAGAACAGTGTTAATGAAGACACCATTCACGACAAACCCAAATCCCATTTGATATTAAATACAAGGCTTTGAATAGAAAATATATCGTCTTATATTCAATATCAAATTCTACGACCAACAAATATCGTATTGGAAATAACGATACAAATATATCTTCCAAATTTCCATAACAATATCTGTATAATCACGAAATCCAACATCGAAATATTCCGAAGACAGTTTCGATTCAAATCCATTCCAATTCAACTATTGGAAATTCTGGTTATTTTTAAAACCCTTTCAAATCCAATTTAATTATTTCAAAAATAAATGGATTATAATTCTAGTTCAAAACTAGTTCATTTCGATAAAAAA
Source organism: Allium sativum (assembly GCA_030737875.1). Classification (NCBI taxonomy): domain Eukaryota; kingdom Viridiplantae; phylum Streptophyta; class Magnoliopsida; order Asparagales; family Amaryllidaceae; genus Allium; species Allium sativum. The sequence continues at coordinate 1,041,572,559 of CM060918.1, forward strand.
TCTATTTTTATCTTTTTAAATATGGAATTTTTCATCCTAATTCTTTCCAAATCATTACTTATGATTTTACACAAATTATTGATATTTTTAATAATTTTTATCAAGGCCCGTATAGTCGATTTCCATAAACGGCCATCGAACTACACTTACAGCGACCTTTTCCAAATTTGTTTTGGACATAATTCCGAATCCAACCGTTAGATTTCTAATTTCTAATATTCGTTTCTTTTCGATATGAACCCAAAGGTTTCGGTTTTAGGAGAATCCGACGGTTGGATCTCCCGTAATGTCTGTACGAAGTCAATGGTCGAAATTTACGAACTACCGCAACGCGACGCGTTCTATTCAGGCCATTATATATATAATATATATTATATATATTTCATCTATTTCCTTTTAAAACGTATTTTATAAATCGTTTTAAATTCGTTTTCAAAACGATTTCAACTTCATATTCAATTTCTAAACAAAATTGAATATTCTATATCATCGATATATAAATGATAATATTTTCAAAACATTATATTTCAAAATCATTTCCTTTTTTGATATTCATTTTAAAATGAATAAAATCGATATAATATCGTTCACGTCAAAATGGCGTTAATCTAATCAACACAGATATATATATTTATATATCGTGTCCATTCCAAATTGGACATCAAAACCATATTTTGATTCTTTTCTGAATATTATTTGAAAATATTCGTTATTTTAAAATAATCGTTATTTTAAATATTTATTCTTTCTGAACTGGAATCAGACACAGTCAATTACCATATAATGTTGATTATATGGATTTCACACAATCAATGTGTATAACAACAATGAAAGCAACAATCCATCATCCAGAGTGCATTCTACACTGCATAAGCATCAAATATAAATATCCAACGCTTACACAGTCTGCCAATCAATCGATCAACATACCATTAAACAATTGGGACTAGTGTACGTCAAATATCATCCCAACACCCGTGTTGGGTTTCAATCAACAAACACATATTTTATTTGTGCAGTTTAGGCGATGTGTAAAATATATCATCCCAATCCATATCAGTCAAATGGGTGTACATAAACAAATCGTTTGATTTGTAAATGAAAATTTATTTTATTCACGTACACGTTAGAAATTATATTTTTAACAGTAAACTATTTATTCGGTCCATTTACACAATAAAAATGATATTTTTATTGTTCTAACATATTTTAGAAAATTTCGGCGGCATAACGCTGCGATACTAGAAACGGGATAAGGTCTAGCCTTATCCCCGATCTAATAATGGCCTGCGCCATACACATACCCATCTAACCAATTCCATTTCAACCAAACAACCCAATCAAACCAAATAATCCCATCAACCAAACACTCAAACAAACAAGTCATCCATGGTTTGTGGACGACGGGTGTCGAGTGCTGCTAAGCACCTTCTGCATCCTGGTATATATTTTAACTAGAAAAGAAATTAAAAGTGAGGAGTTCTCACCTTTGGGTTCCACTCCGCCGTTTCATTTCTGAATGGCTTGAATTTGCCCGAAATTCCAATGCAATCTTTTTCACGTTGTTCACATTAAAAATCACATTTTTATCTCACTATATATATAATAAAAAAATCAGATTTTTATTTCGCTACATATATACAAATTAAATTTTTATATTCTCTATTATATAAAAATTCTATTTTCAATCCGCTGCTCGTACAAAAATCGATTTTTTATTTCGCTACATCATATATAAAAAACATATTTTTATATTCTCTATCTTATAAAAATCATATTTTTATTATCCCTATAATATAAAAATTATATTTTTATTATCTCTATAATATAAGAATCAAAATTTTATTACCTCTATAATATAAAAATCAAAATTTTATTATCTCTATAATATAAAAATCAAAATTTTATTATCTCAATAATATAAAAATCAATTTTCTCTCTAATCAAAAGTTTAGTCTTTCTAGCTATAAAAATCTAACCTTTCTCACTACTATATACAATAAAGATCGCATTTTTATTTACATGAACGAATGAAATCAAAAATAAACACTCACAAGCATTGTCGGTTGGCGGAGGAGGCTTGGGGGTGTCGTGGGTGGTCCATGGCGGGTCCTAGAGTGGCTGTAGGCGCAGATTTTAAGGGGGTTTGGAAGTGGGGACGGCGGCTCAGGAAGTTGGGGGTCGGAGGGGGTGGTGTACGAGGTAGGGGAGGTGGCGGATGGCTGTGGTGATCGGAGGTGGGCCCTGGCATGGCAGTTTAGGGTTGTGGGCTCGAATTGGAAGCGGAGAACGGAGGAGGGCAGATGCGAGATGAACGGAGGTCTGGGTGGGTGTGGCCGATCGCCGGAGGTGGGTGGTTGACTGGGGTGGCGCGCGATGGGAAGCGGCGGCCTGGGGCTGAGGTGCGACATCGATTTGAAGTAAAGGGGCCATGGGTTTCTGATAAAGGGAAAGGGTTGGGGTGCTTTATATATAATTAAATTAATTAATTTATTTCCTCCTTAAAAGTTGATTTTTTACCTGAACCCTAAATCGAACCCAACGATTGTCGCCCATAGCACATTACCCCTATTCCGACCACAATGGGATATGTTTCGTAAGCCAGTTCGGCTGTTTTGATCGGTTTTCGCAAAAATCAAAATATAAATCTATATATTGAATTTGAACGCACATTTCAATTTACCGGGGCCACATACGGACTCTAAAAATTCCAGGAAAATATTTTCTAGCTTCGTATTGACGATACTACCCAAACAAAACTAATTTCGTCAAATTCTGAGACCGTTTGAAAAATGGCCATTTTCTGGTCGATCGAAATTAACTAAAACTGTCAAAATACGTTTTACTTCACCATGCTCACATATTGACTCAAAAACTTACGAATTTTTGAATCTAGCAATAATTTTACATCCCGGATCCCACTAAAGTGGTTTCGTCGAAAAAAGAGATCATGTGCAAAATTTCTATTTTCAAGGGCTAAAATTCCATAGATACTTTTCTGAATTTTCAATTGGACATAACTTTTTATTCCCGCTATGAAATTTCAATTTTTCGGATTTGTTGGAAAGATATTTTCAAATAGATTCTCATATTTTTGGTTTCGCTAAAATCCGGTTTATTTCAAATCCTGTACATTCATTTGAAATTTGAAATCGAATTTTCAAACTACCGCGCCATTTTCAGTTCCTTTTATAATTAAAATAAAATATTTATATTCTAACGTCGATTCAAATAAATATGTACGTTCTAATTCTATTCAAAATAAATTTCTCATTGTTATTATTTAAAATAAATCATTTTAAATATTCAAAATTCATCAAAATTGCCAAAATAATTTTTTTTTAAATTGGCTCAGTTTTCCGGGTTATTACAATCTCCCCTACTTAAAACTTTTCGTCCTCGAAAAGGAACGAAGCTGAAAGTTGTTTTACAATCCAACTCAACTTTCATTATGGCTTAAGTTCTTCAACTTTTCAGTTTCTAAGAACTTTTCAAATTTTTCAAAAATTTGGCTAACACCCTAAAATTTCGAAAATTTTCGCCATAACCTCCCCTGCACGGGAGCACCGAGAAAATCCCGAAATTTTCATACAGGCCTCTCCAATCCAAAAAGAAAAAGAAAAAGCCAAGCGGCTAGCCAATCGGCTCATAAAATCATCAAAAAACCCAAGAAATTAGTAAACATGTATCTATTTGTCGGGCAAACAATTTTATTCCTCTTCTCTAGTCTCCTTGCTATGACCTGTTCAATGTATACACATGTATATGCATGCAATTTCAAACAATTTTCAATACAGTTCAATATTTGGTCCAATTTGGCCTAAATTCACCTTTCTTTCACATAATGGTTTAAAGGAATAATCATACAACACAACCATCAATCAGTTAGTTGATTAACTTTTCAAATTCATAACTTTGATACATAGTCCAAAAATCAGATTTTTGATGCCAAATCACAACAATAAGCCCTATCTAATTTTGGTTCTCACACCAGTCAATTGGAATCATATAGAAATCCCACTTTCGAAACTCGAACACAAATATTGATAACGCTGTAGCATTATCAGAATCATCCTCGGGCGACTAAAGTGTGATTCTATATCTATCCAGTATATTTGAGGCTTCAATACACGTGGATCAGACGTATATTCAAATCTCTATATACTTGATTGTCCAAATTGATTTTAAATAAATATTCAAATACGAATAATTGTTTTAAATCTTCAAAACAAAAAGTGTTTTCAATTTTATTTTAAAAACATCACTCTTCACACTCGTTCTAGGATACTACCGATCCCATCTCTAACGAGTCATTCTCATTGGATATTACTAATCCAATCTCTGATGAATTCTTTCGTTCGGTTCTAATATGTCTTGTCCTCGAGCTTTGTAAACCAAAGCTCTGATACCAATGTAAGAACCCGTAACTTCCCCGCGAAGGAAAGCACGGATTGCCTTCAGAACAAGCCACATCGGGACACAAACAGAAGGACATTTCATTGCTTATTACAATAATTCCATCAAAATACAAGAATATACATGGTAAGAATAAATATTACACATTTACTAAATATCAGAGTAAATTACATAAAAAAGTAGTGGAAAAACAATACAAAGCACAACAGAAGGAGATATACGGATACAGAGCATTTCGGATATCATTCCAGCTGTAAACCAGGATCCTGTGAATATAAATCTGCAAAACCAAAACTACTAGCTGCCCGTGTGGAAAATAGGGGCACCCAGAGTTTAGGTTAAAACAATAAACTCCAGGTCAGTCATGTGACTGGTGTGAGAACTAAAACAGTTATTTAAAACTTTACTTCAAAATCAGATATATCAAGGGACCACGCCGTATGACACAGAACGGGTTTCTTCCTAAGAATACCAATGCATAAAACAAAACATCGCAATGCTTTTTGGAAAAATGAAGCTATTATAAGACCCAGGTCCCATCACATAATGCAACGCAAGCCACAGGATAGGGTTTTCCCTTATAATAGCCAAACATGCTTGGTACGTTAAAACAAATCATTTGATACTATTATAAGTGCATAGTGTATAAAACTTCAAATATAAATGTATCAATCCTAGACAGCATGGGTACCATATATCATGTCGCCAATACTAGGTTCTATAATCAAAACCGCAATTGTCACGTATTGGAAGTTGGATTTCCATCTGTGAACCAAGGCAAGGGATCGTCCTTACCGCTTAGAGACTGTTTAGCCCGAGTCTCAAGAACAGAATACATCGTCCCTTGGATCGTCAGGGCCGGCCCACTCGATGTGGATTAAACTTAAACCCTGAGCACTACGTTTCCCCACCCTGTGGGCGTAAATGAGCCAAATGACTCCATCGGTCCCGGATCGACTGATATAACCGAGGCGCCTCTCTATCCATCATTCAGATAAGTAAAATGTCCGGGCGTGTAAAACCCAAAACACCACTCTGAGCTAGAAGGAAACACATGCCCTCCCTGAGGTCCTTCTCCAGTTTCTGGTTCACACCGGGGTGTGAGGTTCGCGAATTAACGCTACACAAAGTTAGCTTTATTAAAGCCGTACTTTGATCATCAACCACAAGACTCTGCTTTTCAACAGAAGCCTTGATCATTTGCATCTCAGCATGCCACACAGGCAATTCATGCTATGCTACTGATATCTATCGATATATAACCTCTAAGCTTGTACGTCTCAGAGAAGGGCATTAAGTAAGAGAATAAATTCTTCGCCGCCAAACAAATATATATTTAATAGAAATCAATCAACATAGAATAAAATCCAATGTCAGACACACATCCATTTACAAGTCCCTTCTGGGTTTGAACGAAACCGGAGGAACCTTATTCCTCGCACATCCATCGATCTCCAAGTATGTCTGGACGATCACCGACTGATTCCCTCCTCTTGGGTGTACAACCCAATCAAGATCATCAGTAATTATCCAAACAACATGAAGACCTCTGGTCTTCAACCACCGTCTTCATCGTCGACTTATCGTCGATTTGGTTATTCAGAATGGGATAAACCCGGCCTTTCCGAATAACTTACGTGTATAATAAACCAGTGCTACACAAACACAACATATGCCTCATTCCAATCCAGAATATTCTTTTATTCAAATATTCTTATATTTTGGGAAAGGTTCCCATTAATTTTATCAAAGATAAATTCTTTAAATTTATTCTTTAATCTTCTTTGGGATTATCAATTCAAACCAAATTATGGTTTATCCATACTAGTCGGGATTAGCGAACCTTACCGAAGTAATCATTTGTTAAATTTCTCAACCCCAACCCATTCATCCCATGAAGTAAAACTAGTAATACTTCATATCTAACCCCGCGGTGTCATTGTTAAATTCAATTACCATTTCACGTTCAAATCTAATTAAAGATTTAACTATTGCTTGGAGCAAAACTGGCGATACTCCATTCTCGATCATTTCTTGAATTTGATAATTTTAGTTATCAAATTCACCTTTCAATCTATTTAAAGATTCATTAAAACTCCACTTGGTTTTAATCTTCCCTAAAGTCAATATTAATGATTGTTTAACTTGGGAAATCATATTCTGTCTTTAACTGGGTTAAAGAACCAATGTCATTTAAAACACGGTTCATGATAAACCCAAAATCACATTTTATTCCATCAGCCTAAACCGTAAATTAGCAAGTGAACAATTCCCTAAGTAATAACCCCGAAGGCCGTAACCAACATCAGATCAATACCCAGGAAACCATTCAACTTAACTAATCCCTAGTTAGTTTCTGATTTTCTTAACTCCGTTGGGTCTAAGAACAATATTATTAAAGATACCATTCATGACAACCCAAAATCACATCCCATTAACGATGGAAACTTCATGGAAAACAAATCGATACATATAATCGATATAAACTTCCATATCCGACTAATAATATAAATGGAATAACGGCAAAGCCTTTTAAATTCCATATATATTAGCATTCCTCATCCACAAAAATTCACTTCGATTATTTCCAAATCGAATTCCATTCCAATTTATTTTATTAAATTGGAAAACTTTACTTTGGAAAATCTTCTTTAAATCTTAACAAAAGGTTTATAAATTCCAAATCTCATTTCACTGTAAATCGGGTTAAAGAACGAATGTCGCTAAAACACAGCTCACGATAAGCCCAATTCACATTCCATTAACGATTGGGTTAAAGAACAAGTGTTATTTAAAACACCGTTCACGATAAACCCAAAAATCAATTCCAATTCAATTCCAATTAAGTATTATTTAATTGGTATACTTCATTAAATCTAAATAAAAATATTTAATCTGTTTCTTAACTGGGTTTAAGAACAGTGTTAATGAATACACCATTCACGACAAACCCAAATACCATTTGATATTAAATACAAGGCTCTGAATAGAAAATATAACGGCTTATATTCAATATTAAATTCTATGACCAACAAATATCGTATTGGAAATAACGATATAAATATATCTTTCAAATTTCCATAATAATATATGTATAATCACGAAATCCAACATCGAAATATTCCGAAGACAATTTCGATTCAAATCCATTCCAATTCAACTATTGGAAATTCTAGTTATTTTTAAAACCCTTTCAAATCCAATTTATTTATTTCAAAAATAAATGGATAATAATTCTAGTTCAAAACTAGTTCATTTTGATAAAAAAATCTATTTTTATCTTTTCAAATATGGAATTTTTCATCCCAATTCTTTCCAAATCATTTCTTATGATTTTACACAAATTATTGATATTTTTAATAATTTATCAAGGCTCGTACAATCGATTTCCATAAACGACCATCAAACTGCACTTACGGCGACCCTTTCCAAATTTGATTTGGACATAATTCCAAATCCAACTGTTAGATTTCTAATTTCTAATATTCTTTAGAAAGCTCTTTTCGATACGAACCCAACGGTTTCAGTTTTAGGAGAATCCGACGGTCGGATCTCCCGTAATGTCTGTTCGAAGTCAATGGTCGAACTTCACGAACTACCGCAGCGCGGTGCGTCCTATTCAGGCCATTATATATGTAATATATATTATATATATTTCATCGATTTCCTTTTAAAACGTATTTTATAAATCGTTTTAAATTCGTTTTCAAAACGATTTCAACTTCATATTCAATTTCTAATCAAAATTGAATATTACATATCATCGATATATAAATGATAATATTTTCAAAACATTATATTTCAAAAACTTTTCCTTTTTTGATATTCATTTTAAAATGAATAAAATCGATATAAATATCGTTCACGTCAAAATGGCGTTAATCTAATCAACACGGCTATATATATTTAAATATATCATGTCCATCCCAAATCGGACATCAAAACCATATTTTGATTCTTTTCTGAATATTATTTGAAAATATTCGTTATTTTAAATATTTACTCTTTCTGAACTGGAATCAGACACAGTCAATTACCATATAATGTTGATTATATGGATTTCACACAACCAATGTGTATAACAACAATGAAAACAACAATCCATCGTCCAGAGTGCATTCTACACCGCATAAGCATCAAATATAAATATCCAACGCTTACACAGTCTGCCAATCAATCGACCGACATACCATTAAACAATTGGGACTAGTGTACGTCAAATATCATCCCAACACCCATATGGGGTTTCAATCAACAAACAAAGATTTTATTTGTGTAGTTTGGGCGATGTGTAAAATATATCATCCCAATCCATATCAGTCAAATGAGTGTACATAAACAAATCATTTGATTTGTAAATGAATATTTATTTTATTCACATACACGTTAAAAATTATATTTTTAACGGTAAACTATTTATTCGGTTTATTTACACAATAAAAATGATATTTTTATTGTTCTAACATATTTTAGAAAATTTCGGCGGCATAACGGCGTGATACTAGAAACGGGATAAGGTCCAGCCTTATCCCTGGTCTAATAATGGCCTATGCCATACACATACCAATCTAACCAATTCCATTTCAACCAAACAACCCAATCAAACCAAATAATCCCATCAACCAAACAACCAAACAAACAAGTCATCCATGGTTTGTGGACGACGGGTGTCGAGTGCTGCTAAGCACCGTCTGCATCCTAGTATATATTTTAACTAGAAAATAAATTAAAAGTGAGGAGTTCTCACCTTTGTGTTCCACTCCACCGTTTCATTTCTGAATGGCTTGAATTTGCCCGAAATTCCAATGCAATCTTTTTCACGCTATTCACATTAAAAATCACATTTTTATCTCACTATATATATAATAAAAAAAATCAAATTTTTATTTCGCTACATGTATAAAAATTATATTTTTATATTCTCTATTATATAAAAATTGTATTTTCAATCCGCTACTCGTATAAAAATCGAATTTTTATTTCGCTATATCATATATACAAATCGTATTTTTATATTCTCTATCTTATAAAAATCATATTTTTATTATCCCTATAATATAAAAATCATATTTTTATTATATCTATAATATAAAAATCAAATTTTTATTATCTCTATAATATAAAAATCAAAATTTTAATATATCTATAATATACAAATCATATTTTTATTATCTCTATAATATAAAAATCAAATTTCTCTCTAATAAAAAATTTAGTCTTTCTAGCTATAAAAATTTAACCTTTCTCACTACTATATACAATAAGGATCGCATTTTTATTTACATGAATGAATGAAATTAAAAATAAACACTCACAAGCGTTGTCGGTTAGCGGAGGAGGCTTAGGGGTGTCGTGGGTGGTCCGTGGAGAAGGCATGGCAAATGGAGGGTCCTAGAGTGGCTGTAATCGCGGATTTTAAGGGGGTTTGGAGGTGGGGACGGCGGCTCAGGAAGTTGGGGTCAAATGGGTTGGTGCATGAGGTAGGGGAGGTGGCGGATGGCTGTGGTGATCGGAGGTGGGCTCTGGCGTGGCAGTTTAGGGTTTTGGGCTTGAATTGGAAGCGGAGAACGGAGGAGGAGGGCGTATGCGAGATGAACGGAGGTCTGGGGTTGGTGTGGCTGATCGCCGGAGGTGGTTGTTTGGTTGTGGAGCCGCGCGATGGGAAGCGGCGGCCTGGGGCTGAAGTGCGACATCGATTTAAAGTAAACGGGCCGCGCGTTTCTGATAATGGGAAAGGGTTGGGGTGCTTTATATATAATTAAATTAATTAATTTATTTCCTCCTTAAAAGTTGACTTTTTACCTGAACCCCAAATCGAACCCAATGACTGTCGCCCATAGCACATTACCCCCATTCCGAACACAATGGGATATGTTTCGTAAACCGGTTCGGCTATTTCAATTTACCGGGCCCACGTACGGACTCTAAAAATTCCCAAAAATATTTTCTAGCTTTGTATTGACGATACTGTCCTAACAAAACTAATTTCGTCAAACTCTGAGACCGTTTGAAAAATGGTCATTTTCTGGTCGATCGAAATTGGCTGAAACTGCCAAAACACGTTTTACTTTACCACGCTCACATATTGATTCAGAAAATTACGAATTTTGGAATCTAGCAATAATTCGACATCCCGGATCCAACAAAAGTGGTTTCGTCAAAAAAAGAGATCGTTTGCAAAATTTCTATTTTTTAGGGCTAAAATTCCATAGCGACTATTCTGAATTTTCAATTAGACATAACTTTTTATTCCCGCTATGAATTTCAATTTTTCGGATTTGTTAGAATGATATTTTCAAATAGATTCTCATATTTTTGGTTTCGCTAAAATCCGGTTTATTTCGAATCTTGTACATTCATTTGAAAATTGAAATCGAATTTTCAAACTACCACGCCATTTTCAGTTCCTTTTATAATTAAAATAAAATATTTATATTCTAACATCGATTCAAATAAATATAATGTTCTTATTCTATTCAAAATAAATTTCTTATTGTTATTATTTAAAATAAATCATTTTAAATATTCAAAATTCATCAAAATTGCCAAAATAATTTTTTTTAAATTGGCTCAGATTTCCGGGTTATTACATCTTGCTTGTCTAATAAACTTATAATCAAAGTAGTTAGAAATATTTTTAAATGTAAGCATATAGAGTAATATCATAAACCCTTTTTAATAATTTCTTTTAGTAGTAACACCTCAAGCTTTTGATATTCCTTCACTTTTCGTGGATAAAATGTTGCGTGGAAGGGCCTCCATTAAAGTGTCTGGATTCCTAGGAATCGTCATACGAATCTTACCTCCCTCTTTTCCTGGCGAAGCCAAGACTTTGACAGAATCCTTTCTTCAAATGTTATTTGAAATTTATTTGGTTGTATAAAAAGATGAGTTTGTGTGGATACTTTGTATATGTTGTAACTTGTATTGAATCTGTATAGTAATATTAATTTAAATTAATATGCAAAATTTTGTTCTGACTGTTGCTTATACTATTAATAACAAGGAACTAAAATTTCTGGAAGTCCCATCACCCCGGATTTCCTATCAAAATTCATTAGGTTAAGAAGGGAATTTAAAGAAAAATCACACTTAATTAGGTCTTCGGGACCTATCTGAGATGGCTTCCAAAGATAGTTACACAAACTTCATAGGGAACAAGTTTCAACTGTTTTAAATAGCATTCTTGTATTTATTTATTTATTAGGTATTTCTGTTTTCACCGGTGGTTCCGACAGAGTAAATGCATAATGAATCTTCTAGGCAGACCATCGGAGGCGAGGAGCCACAAGTTTCAAGTGAGGTGATCCCTTCCATATTTGAAGTCAACCTCTTGGCTTTCAATTGGTTTAAGAAGCACCAAATACAAAAGACCTTGGTTTTTAATTTACACTTCAGCTAAAAGCTTCAGAACAAGAACTTGTCTATATGGGCAAAGTTTTAGAAGAAACTAAGCGTCAGATGAGAACTAACCCGAAAGACAATTTTGATCAAGAGATATTAATGCTTCATCAAAAAGTTAGTGAATTAGAGCTTTAATTGGAGGACAATGAGTCTTCATGTAAACCTATGAGTTTATTTAGGAGGAGGTAACTCAAACTTAGCCATCCAATATTCTGTCGAATTGTCTCAGCCTCCGACTAAGTTCTAATATTTATGACCCCGAGAGGCATAAACACACGAGTCGTCAACGGTTGGGTTAATGCCGTAAAACTTTAATTGAATAATCATTTCGAGAAGCAGAGCAGGGAAGATATCCATCGCGTTTATAGTGGTTATGTGGCCCAAATTAGACAGCTTCAAAGCGAAATTCTCTCTTATAAGAAATGTAATGCTGAGTACAAAAGGGTCAATAAGCTTCTCTCGGAACCCAACAAATTCTACGAACATTCCTTTCGGCTTCAAATCGAATCTATTGACAATGTCAAAGCTATTAAGAAAAAAAAGAAGCTTAAAGAAGTGTTATATTCTATTCTAAGTTGTGTTTCAGATCTACTTACATCACAAACTTTAACTGGAAAAAGTTCCGCAAAATGTGATACTGATTTATGTATTGTTTTTTGAATATTGTAATTTATATAGACTGGATTTCTGTATAAGCTTTATAAATCTGAAAGCCTATTAATTTTTAATGATTGCTTTCACTGAAAGCCATGTTGAAAATTTCATCTTGTAAAGTCATCTTTTACTTAATAGATTTGAAGCTATAATAGATTTCAACTTAGAGGGCTCAAAACTAGATTCGGGTATTTAAGACAATAGAAGTCCAGAAATTCTAAATTAAATTAATCAAAGACTCGTTTGGCATAGAAAACCTATGACACATTTTTTAGCTAGAACTGTCAAACATCAAGTATTCGGTTAGCAACCCGCTCAAGCACGAAGATCGTCGTTAGAAAACACAAAGCGATTTGATCGAAGTCGCATCGTAAACATAAAAAGCTCGAAACTCCTATTAGATGACCACTTTTGGGCCCAAAAACATCTGTTATGATGCTTCGCACTGTGAGATGTTGGCCGAGCCAAAGGCGAGCCGTCAGCGGGTCCGGGCGCTATGCCGATGGGGGTCCAGGGCCCCATAGTCCCGCTGGGGGTCCAGGAAACTACCTGACTCATCCGATTTTCTTCAAGTCGGAAGCTCGGATCCCTCCAGTTTGGACCAACGAAAACCCGAATCCCCTCACTTCGTGTTCAGGAACCTCAACTCCTTAAATGGAATGATTTTGGAACCCTCAACACCATAATTTTGGCCCTCTTTCCTTTTTTTGGGATTGGAGCGAGACGTGCGATACTCTAGGCGTACCACCTTCCCTTTTGGGGGGAAGGACGCGAGGTATAGCCAAACATTTTTAAGTTTATACATAAAGGGTATTTTACCCCCAACCATGTAGAATCTCTTACATTGGGTTTTCATCCATACATTGTGTAAAAAATCTATCTCAAGAGAAAATTCTATCAAGTACTTTTATTTCTCTTTTACTTACTCATTGAGTTTTCCTTTTCTTACAAAAGAAGTAACTACTTTTTTTAATGCCCTACACTAGTTAGTTCCATGACCTTTAACTTGGTAATAAGGCAATAGGTTTTTCCTATATTCTTTTGGACCTTCGATGGCTTTTTGTCGGGAAGACAATAATCCAACTGATCCTTAGTAGACTTATAATTTTCTTTGATGGAAGCAATTAGATTAAATTCCTTTAATACTTTAGATTTAGACTTTCCTTTAAGAGAAATAGTTTTGTGATTCTTGGAACTTATCAGAAGCTCCTCGTTGTGAGATACCATTGTTTTTCTCTTAAGGCTTTTGCAAGCGTTGAGGATAGGTTAAAGAATTCCTTTACCCCTTTTGGGGTATTCCTTATGGGGGTATAGAGGATTTCGTAGTTTGATTCCCTTTTTAGTAGGAAGGCATGGTGCCATTTTCTCATTTCTCCTTCAAACTTAATCCTTCAAAGGTAGTTTCGGGTTTCATTCCTCGTCCTCATAAACAAACTATTATCCCTTCACTGGATTATTTCACAAGCGAAGATTAGTGTTACTCCACAATGGAAGGGATTTATACTACATTTGTCTAGATCATAGGCTTCCTCCCACATTTGGCGAGATATAGTTAATGCTTCCATCTTTAAGGTTAACTGCTTGTAGAAGTACAAATTTCTATTGTATGTCTTTGTCTGTTTTGGCAAAGCCGGCCGATTTTTAAGGTGACCGCAAACACCTTTAATTATAACTAATAGTAAAAAAAATACAATATAGAACAAGTGATTATAGTTAACAATCGGCTACTTCGGTTTTTAAGGTGGGTCGTCCACCGCTTACGGAATTTATAGTTTTCCGTCCACTCTACCTTATAGGCTTATAACACTGGAGCTAGCCTAATTTAACTAGATTACAATAAATAGCTCCATGCAGGGAGTCACATGTTTTGTAACTTAACTACAAACAAAGTAGAGAGTACAAAAAACAAGCTAACAAATATATGCTAAGAACAACAACCATGTGCACAAGGTACACAGCTAGCTGACCTAGTAACTTAGTGAACAGTGTAGCCGAATAACATGATGGGGACACGGCAAGCTGCTCCATTACTTCTTCAATCTAAAATCAGGATTTGACATAACCAATATGCCAAGATGAAACAGCTACTCCACCAGAAGTGCTGAAGCGAACCAAACAACGATTCACATCGTAATATGACACCAAGTTACTGTTGAGGCACATGACAAAAGCAATCACCATAGATAATCATACCAAACTCAGATAACATGTGTAGATGACTTAATGGCCTGGTTCCAAAGATCATACATGGCATATTATCAAAGCACGGAGTTGGCACAGGCTGGCAAACTCATTCGTCCAGTTTAGCATAGTTTAGTGAAGCATCTCATGGCGTGCCAAAGAAAATGAGAGAGCAGAAAACCCAACTGAACAAACCCACATTGTTAACCGCAGTCGTTGACAAGAGAAAAACAACACTAGGAGGAAAATCATGCAACATACGATCACCTACTTCCCAAAATTCAAACCAACACAAACAATAACCAAACCAGTGCCTCAACTGTCATCAATATGGACTTATAAGATGACATAAACACACGAAAGATACACTAAAATTACGAATGGTACCAACCCAACTACACAAACAGACTAGAACATAGAGATAACCAGAATTCACTCATCGTGCTAGAGATGGAAGTGCTTCCAATGAGCAGACACAATTAGTAGATAAACAAAACATACCAGACTAAAGGTAGTAAGTCGTGAAATCAAAAACCGGCTGTAGAAGAACCTGCGCATGCAAATATTCTGCGTTCGTCCAAACAATCTTCCTCAAGCCAAGCAGAAACCATGACCGCTTCAAACCAAGAAACAACTACTTCCATTAATGAGAACCTCACACACTTCCATCCCCATTCCTACTGGAGAAGGCAAGCGAAGGTTAGGTAAAAATTCACTCGACAATGAATAAGATCGGACTCGCCGAGACACCTAACGTTGTGCATTACAGAAATCATACAAAAGTCTGAAGAGAAGAGACCACATCGCAAGAACTGAAGTACCCAATTTGACCTAGATAGGCCGCTGTGATTTGAAGAAGGCGGAAGATAGGAGAAGGATGATAGGAAGAAGTAGCGAGGAACAAATTGAGGGAACAATCTAGATCCAGGGTTTCAGATTGTGAAATTAAAATTAGGGCTTCGTAAGTACTAACACAGGTAAAAGCAAGATAAGGAAAGAAGAGGCATGAGAATGAAGTAATGCAGAGGAGAAGGATTTGAGAGAGAATCGATGGAAGAAAATAGGTTTTTCTTATAGCCATTAACTAGCACCGACGAAGCCGGAAACATTTTTAACTTCTTTTTTACGTGCTGACCTATTATTTCTTGTATGTTTTTTTTGTCTTTGTGGGGATTTAGGATTCTTGCCAATGCTTAACCAAACTATGATCCATACTAGGTTGCCGTATTATTAGAAGTGGGTTCACATATCTTTCTTAGTTTGGTACCATTTTTATTCTTCCTACAACGTTACTCCATTGACTAAGTGATGGCGTCGCCGACTCTTTTTCTTTATAAGACCGTGGTGGTGTCTATTTCTCCCTTCCGGGTTCATTTTTTTACCCTTATAAGGGCATTCTTTTATTTTAAGGGAACTCTTTTCCAATCTGAGATTGTTACTTATTAGTTGATTCGACACATTTATTGAGGTATCTACGATCCTTTGCGGTTGTTTACCAATTTTTCCTAGTTTAGTGTACATTTATTAATTCTTAAAAAAGGAGCTCTTATTGAATAAAGAGGTTAAGGGTTTCAAAGGTTCAAGCCCTCCTTTTAGCGCCAAAAATATTAACCAAATTTATGGCTAACACCTACAGACTAAGTTTTCATGTAGAGTCCCTTGCTTATGAAGGGAATGGGTCAGGATTGTGTAATACTTCTGCAATGAAATTTTTGTAGGGAATTTATGGTATCTTACGAAAGTGAATTCCTTGAGGGCTTGATTGAGATCCTTTTATTGAGAACTTCACGAATTACAGACACTTTTCCCCAAATTGATTTACAAATTAGGGTTTACTACTCAGATTTTAAGTATACAAGATTAAGAATGAGTCGGTCCATGATTCTGGACCCATGGGGTCGTATTTATAAGTGTGAGTTGGCCCTTCCACTGGCATAAGGGCTTCGTCCCGACTATCTGTCAGAGATACATACATAATATTTTATGGGTGTGTCTTTCGTCAATTTTTGGGAGAGATACTGTAAGATTTTTGCAAAAGTTTTCGAAAGGAGGCTTTCGGAGGAAGGAGCCTTAATAAACTACTGTGGAGACAGGTTTGTCGGTGCATTCATCAGACGGCGATGACAACAACTCCTTCTCCCTATACGCTTAAATGACTTGTTAGTAAGGGCTC
Source organism: Allium sativum (assembly GCA_030737875.1). Taxonomy (NCBI): domain Eukaryota; kingdom Viridiplantae; phylum Streptophyta; class Magnoliopsida; order Asparagales; family Amaryllidaceae; genus Allium; species Allium sativum. Next base: position 1,041,589,387 of record CM060918.1, read on the forward strand.
AAACTTTACTGTATTTCTGTTTCGGGTGCCAAAAAGGTATACTAAGCATAACCCTTTATGCTTGGAAAGTGCACAACTGGTTGTTTCCCTTCGTGTTAAGCAGACAAGGGATATTCAAAAGTAGTGGTAACTTTTTTCCTCTCTTCTCTTGGTTTCGAAAGCACGTATCGAAAGCTCGATCCTATTTTTCTGAAAGGTTGTTGGTACGTGCGCTACTTCACTGTGGCTCTTGCTTTTGATTTTACATTGATTATTTTTGGTACTAACATTTCTCGTTTGTAGTCATTGGGATTATCTGATAATTTATTTTTTACGAGCTGTATGTTATTGTTCCGAAGATGTTTAATTTTTGAAGCAAGGATATACATGAGGTGTTGCAAGAAAGTAAGATTAGGTGAGACCTCAAGCTCTTCTAATGTGTGGGAATCAAGCATAGAATCTGAATCTCATAGATACTTCCATAATTGATAGAAATGAATCATGTCGTGAACTCCAGGAAATCGATTGGAAGTGCTACTAATAAGCAATAGGACCAATATGCTTAATAATAAGAAATGGCTTTATAAATATGGGATCTAATTTCCAGACTGGCCGACGCCTACCTCCCCCTTTAAAGGACATGCACGAGTATATATATATATCATCACCAACTAAGAATTCAGGAGACTTCCTATGGTTGTCCGCATAGGATTTTTGAAGACTTCGAGCTTCTTTCATTCTTAATTGAATAAGAGTAATATTTTCAGAAACTTCTCGGATCGAGTCTGAAACACCCATGCTCGTTAAAGTTCCACAAAGTAGGATTCCACTAAGAAATATGGAGACTTATAGGTATAAAGACATATATATACACACACACACAGAGACACACAAACACACACACACACATTACAAAGACTAATAAAACATACTAGAAATATATTTAAAACATGAAACAATGCATTTATTTCAAAAACCTCATAATCAATCTATTTCAAAATACAACTACCATGTGTCTTATGAAAAACCACATCTCATTTATGATCAGAGCACATGAAAATGAATACCCCTCAAAATAGCCATCAATACAACCAACATCATGGAACAAAATGTAGAAGAACCAAATGATGAATACATATGTCGCAAAGATGAATATCCAAGAAAGGTCTTCCAAGAAGTCCACACTAATCACTTCCACCCTTTGAGCCTGGTGTGGGAGAAAAGAAAAGGAGAAAGGAGAGTGGGTCAGATGTAAAGTCTGGTGAGTAGTATAATTACTAACACAGTTGATAAATAATAGAAATAGACAGGATAATAGCTTTAATGTCATATATGGTAAGTATCCATGCAAAACTATAAAGGTCATATAGGAAAGATTATACTTGAAATGGATAAGTAAAGGTTTGGTTGATTGTTAACTCATTCAATTGATCTTGATTGTTTGCACTTTCACGATTATTGAACACTATAATCATAATTAGAATAAATTCCTAACATTACCGGTTTACCATCTTACATGGTAACTTATGTTACGATGAGCCTCAAGCTTTATCTGACCCTACCCGTTAGTAAAGACATAACTAATCGTTGTTGGGCATAATATTGACTTTGTAATGCCGCACCCTGAGACACACCCTAACAAAGAGCATTAATGATTAATGCTATCTATTAGGGAGGAGAATAGTGCTTAGGAGCGACCATTCGTAGATTTGCATTAACAAGTCTTAAGTATATCAATCGAAAACCCCTATTTTTTTCCTTTTTATGTGGCTCGACATACTTAGTACTTGCACATTACAATTCTATGATAGCTACAGGATCTGTTAAAAACAAAATACCCACTGTAAGATAGATATCTCTACCAATCGAATTGCATCATATTTAAGGGATTTCATTGATGTTCGGATCTGAATAGATGAATTTTGCATCAGACCTAGAAATTGGTGAGTGATGGATATCTCTCGCGCAAAAGCAAAGGGTTGTATGAGTTAGATCTATGTTAATTTCATTCATATATGTTACAATCACCTTAGATTTGATCACAAGTGTTTAATTCTGATTTAAAAACCTAGGAAAACCTAATTTGATCATATTAACCGAATAATTGATAGATTAATCATGCTTATACATATGTTTATATCCAAATCATGCTTGATCTCATTATTGCGATATGTCTATGCTTTAACTGGAATTTGTTCATGTTTATATGGTCATATATTGCTGGATTGATGTTTCTTTTGATTGCGTTGCTTGAGTTATTTGTTAGAATTTGATGTTGTAGATATCTGGGTTGAAGAACAAAGCAAATTGGAAGTTTGGATGATCGATTCAGTCGAAACTTGGCGGAGGCACTCTGGAAGACGGGGGAACGAAGCATGCAATTTTTTGTGCACAAATGTACTAAGTGGATGGGTCGACACCGACCTATGTGGGTGGCTCGTGTGGCGACAATTCTTCGAGGGGTGTGGTGGAGGCGATGAGCAGAGGCCATATGCAATTTTTTAGATTATTCCGAGTTTATTGGTGATGGGTCGAAGGTTGATTGCTCGAGATATGAATAGACCGGCAGAAGCTTCAATATGAGTGCCAAAAAAAGACTGGAGAATGGGTCGATGGGATGTTCTCGAGGCAAAGAAGAGATGGGCCAACCACTTAGCCAAAAGTGGCTAAGAGGATGGGTCAACACCGACCTATGATGGGTCAAAACCCACCCATGTAGCAGGGTCATATGGATGTGTGTTTTGGGAGCATGATAGTGATGGCTTCCGGAGGTTACTGGTGAAGTTTGGATTGAAACGGACTTTAGATAATTGATGTGAAACTCAAATAATTTTGGTGCTCTGATTGTAAACTCGCATTGGAGTGGTTGAAGCCAGATTGATGTACACTGGTTGTGATTCGATATACGATCTGGTACAATGACGAATTGACAGGATGGGAGTCAATCATGAATGATAATAGAATGGTCCGAGGATGAATTGAGCCACCAAGATGAAATGCTTAATGGATTTGATATGCCAAGAAATCATCGATAATCGAAGTGTTCTAGCATACTCAAAGAAAGGGTATCATGGGGACACCCGCTAGGATCATATTCTATAGATCGTGTACCTTGAGCAGCCATGATGGGCCTAGTTGTCGAGAATGGGACAAGACAATCATACAAGTCACGATGGCGTATGGTAATTTGGCTAGAATCGGGGTTTCTCCATTATCCCTTTTGATTGTTGAAAGCAAGTTCAATTATAGATGGATTCAAGGCCATAGGTGGTGATAGCTAGGATATTGGATGTTATGGTTGACTGAGTGTCTTTCTTCTCTATTTTCTCCCGGTTGGTTAACACCGTAGGATCTCAAAGAGAAGCATGATTGGGGGTTGTCCTTTCCTATTCTGTAATGGCATGTGAGGGATGATTTTCATGTGCTAACTTGTTAGTTGCTAGGCAGATCGGATGGTTGATCAACCTATACTTATATTATCATGTGTTACTATTGTTAGCTATTTTATCGCTCATTAAAATTGTTGTCTGACTCAAGGTTCTATGTTTCCCTCTTATTACCTTGGGTTGTTCATCAATGTTGTTGATGAGCCTACCGAGTAGCAGGTTTGGTGTCGTTGATGCTGTGTGTTGATGAGCAGGAGGATGGCATATTATTAATACCTATTATAATAACGATCTAATTATTTCCACTATACGTTGATGTTATTGAGACTTAGAGGAATGTAGTGAGGCATATTGTACCAGAGATTCATGTACTGAGATGTATTGTACTCGAGATTTTATGCTTTTATGGAAATTTGATTTTTTGTTCAATTATGCTTCACTACTATATCATGTTTTTTATTTTATTATTATATATTATCCATGCAGTGTGAGTTATACGACAGGTCCATTACAAGTTATTCTACCTGATGATCATCCCGTATCGGCTTGACACGTCATACAACGCACCTTTTCCTCAGTTCCATGCAGGAGGTACGAGGCGGTTATCATAGTACTCCTCCGATGGAATCGCACAGACCATGCCTCTGTGGGTACAACTTCGTTAGGCTACAACGGAGTGCCATCACGGAGTATCATCATGTCCCGTCGAAGTCTCGCATTTCCTTACAGTCCCGTTGAATAAGTAGGTTGCTCCCACTGTGCCTCCTGACACCAACGATGATTTGCCACGTTGGGCTCTTCATCCCCGCAGACTGGTCCAAATGCATATAGCTATATTAATTAGACCCTATATCTAATTTACTATTATGCGTACCACTTAAAAAGTTCCCTCTCGATGATTTACAACATTCATTATTCTATTTAATCAAATATTAGTTATTTATAAATCAAACTTTACTAGTTACCATAGAATGTTAGGCTCGAAACTTACACTTTGTAAATCGATATGTTCATATTAAAGCCTAACTCCTTTTTAGGCTCATAACTTAACCTGTTTAAGTCAATATGTCCATTTTAAAGCCAAATTGTTCTTTAAACCAAATCCTATCATATTCATATTTTCAAATGAACTATATTTAGTTATTATGATTTCCCAGTTTTCATATTATTACAAATATAAGTTGCAGTTGCGGTTTCATAATAAACCTCACATATTCCTTTTACCTTTCATAACGTCTTTCAATTAATTACAATTTTTCTTTCCGTCTTTCCAATTTACTTTTTAGGAAATTAGGCATATTCCTAATTGAATGGTTATAAAAACTGTAAAAAAATTGTTTCCACAACTTAAGGTAATTACTGCAATAGAAATCCATAATTTTAAGTCATCTCCTTTAATTATTTTCATGCTATTGAATACTTCATAATACGGCTAAGTCCCTATTATGCACTTGTGATGACCCGAATTTTGATACCCTTTGAGTCGACCAAATACAACATAAGTTCAACCCAAAGAACGCTAAAACTTAGATGTCAAAGAAAGAAATTAGAGGGTGAGAGGAGATAAGAAAGAAAATTTAGAATAGAAAAAATGGAAAAAAATACAACAAAATCAGAGTACATACGAATCTCACAGCGGAATGAATAAATAAATAATATAACATAACTTTTGAAATTACAAAACTGTATCTGTACTTACATTATCAGAGTACAATGTATATACAACACAATGGAAATAAACTCTATAAATCTATCACTGAAGCATCCTTCCCCAAGCTCCTCTAGTGTATCTAGAAAATCTTGAACTACGTGACTGCCCATACAAATTTTGGCACCCAAGAATTTAGGGAAAACATAGAAAAATAAAGTCAAGGTCAGTCATGGGACTGGTGTTAGTAAACGATTTTATAACATCTTGAGAAAATAGGGGGTAGCTCATAAGATTACGCCGCATATAACATAGAGCGGGTTTTTCCTTATGAGAATCCAAAATACTTGGTTTACCATTCAAAATCCTTCTAAAAGAAAATATAAACATAAGACCGATCCACTCGTAAATATGGATGGTTTTTACCTTATGATAACCCAAAATATCTTTATATAAAAAATCTTCTGATATTATAATAATGTTTAAATCAAATAAATAGCAATCTAGTAGAATGCTTGCATCCCATGCACCACATACATAGTATACAATCAAAACCTTGGGCGCTTATTGGATAATGGATTTTCAACTATGACAAGGTATGCCACCACCTTCCGATAGTGTATCTCTATAGAGGAATACACTAGGTTTAACAAGAACATCTTGCAACCCGGCCACACATGACCGACCACTCATTTTGCTTGAGTGTTCTGAATGTATTATCACCAATGGTTAGGAGCTATCTACCGTTTCCAAAGCATATATCATCGATAAAGTAAAGAAGAAACTGAATTTTCTCTAGATAAGTGATAATACACCCTAATGGGAGTGACCCATATAGTCATGTTGCCTTCCCGATTTTTGTCATCTCCTGGTTGTGAAGCTTGAGGCCACGCTTACCTTTAGACAAATCACGTCTTCATTCATATCGAATGCCACATCGGCAAACCCACCAATATCATAAATTTATTTCCCTAATACCATGGGTATAAAGATAAGAGAAACGAATTCCTTCGCCACTGAACATAGTTTTAAGAGAAAAATCATATGATCTGTTAGGCATACTCTGTCAGACATTCGTCCATACAAGTTGTCTTGGGACTGGACAAACCGAAGGCACTATTCAATAAATCCATCTTAGGCAATTTCTACCTAGGATAAATAGAAAAGCCCCTGCATAAACTTCATCTTCGATGGTCTTCAAAAATCTCTAAATTGCAATGTATATATCAGATCAAAGTGGGATTTAGATTCTAGACTCTTCGAAATGACAACGATAAGATTTACACATATCGAACAATAGATAAGAGTGGGATTTATTCCCTAACCATTAATGAACGAACTTCCCTACCCTAGTCACAAATATCTCTGAGTAAAAGGTTCAGGTTTGATAGTCGATTAATTAACTATCAAATATATAATAAATTAAATGGATTGTTTCCATTGGATCTGCTAAGCTTCTTTTATAAAACTTCAATTATTTTAATTCAAATACCAACTTATTCATACTTATTTGAAAATATAAGTATTCCTTAACTTAGTAAATTCTTATTATAAATCTTATGTGATAACCTCACCCTTGAATATACATTTTTATAGCTGAAGGCAATATTCAATTCAAACACTCATTTCGAACACACAATAATATTATCTATCGGATAATAGTGAAATCGTTGAAGTTGGGGTATTTTAATTATCTCTTAGACCTTGAGTCGAAACCATTCTTATCTTTAAGATTCGTAAAAGTTTGATATCCAGAATATTCGACAAACTAAAATTTCTAAATCCATTTGATTTTCAAATATTAAACCATTTCAAAACAACGTTGTTATTTTGAAATTACTCATCAAGTTAACTTGATTTACTTAAATATTGAATCCAAGGAATTTAATCTACTAAATTGACTTAATTTCTTTATCCTTTGATAATTAAATTATCTTTAAAACTTACTTAATTAAGAGTTTAATTAAGTTAAAAACATTATTTTAGATAATTTATTAAATTTTAACTTCTCTATTTAATTGCACAATTATCTTACCAAATTTGTTAATTAAAATATTAACTAAATCCTACAAACATTTCTATGTTTAACAAGTATTTGTTAAAAACAGTTCTATTAAATTAAATGGGAAACAAATTAATTTAATAATTAATTTCCATTTAAACAAGTTGATTTAAATCGACCTAGAATCGACCTAATAACTTATTACAATTAATCTTCTCTTTTAAAGTTTCTTTTAAACGATTATCTCAACTATTAACAACTTAAGTTAATTTCTGATTTATTTATAGGATTTATAACTTAGCAGTTTAAATGGCATACTATAGTTCTTTTAATAATCGACATTTAAGTCTTTAACCCGGTATACACAGATAACTATACAACTAAATATTATCAGTTGATAATATAACATCTCAACAGCACATATTTACTGATAAAATATATTAAATAATACAATAATAGAATGGTGTTTATTCCTGCTAGTAGGGTGTCCGAACAATTCAGTCAATTTAATTTATAGTGGAACAATGTTTATTTCCACTAACAAATGTCAATATATATTATATAATTACGGTTAATGTAATTAAACACAACTCAATTAATTAAATAATTTAACTGAACAAACAATTCACAGTTTACTGATTTATAGATCGCTACTGATCAATTATAATAGTTTACGCGTAAATTTAGTACAATGACTAAATTTATGCTTGTTTAATTTTAAACTATTTTTAGTTTTTAAACCAATTTTTATTACTTACTAATCCAATTCATTTTAAATCGAATTGTTTAAAACTCGATAGCTATGTCGAGTTACTTACACACGCCACCAATCGACTCGACAACACATACACGAACCAAAATCTTTTCGACATACATTCTTGATCTAACTTATATATATATATACACATACATCAACATATTTTTTTTTTTAAATATATAATTATATGTACGAACCAAAATCTTTTCAACGTACGTTCTTAATCTAACTTATATATATACACACATCAACATATTTTTTTTTTGAATATGTAACTATATACTATATACATTTGAATTTTAATTAAACGCTTTTTCTTTTTAATTGTAATGGGCCGAGCCCAATCAAATCTTCCTACACCCATTATATATATGCTTAACAATATATATATATATAATATTTAAACTTAACCCAAACTTTAAAACTTTCTTTTATTATTATTATTATTATTATTATTATATATATATATAATAAAACTGGGCTGAAGCCCATGGCCCACTGGGAAACACATCATACTCATATCAAGCTTCGGCAACTCCCCATTCCAAATTTCTACTTCCTACCTACCACTTTCTTTCTTTTCCTTTTTTCTTTCTTTTACTTCTCTTTATTTATTTTCTTTCTCATATTCCCTATAGCCCAAAACCCGAGCCACTCCCCTTCTTTCTATTGTATATATTTTTCCTTTTGGCCCACGTCCTGAAATCCCAGACCTATGCAAAACAACCCGCACTCCCTTTTCTTTTTTCCCCTCTTTTCTGCTCTTTCGTACTTCTCTTTTTTCTCTTTTCCTTTTTCTTCTTCACACTTCTTCTTCTCGGGCTTTGTTAGCCAATTGTTCGAGCCAAGCAAGATCGATCAACCCACTCCCCTTCTCCTTAAACCAACGTTACAACAAAACAATCATGCAACAACCAAAAAGAAAAAAAACAAGACCCATGTATACTCGTGCATAGTTGCTTCGACCACCCAACGATTGCCACGCCACCACCGGCAAACCCCATCTCCACCTTAGGTCGTCGTCGACCTATTACAATGGCCCCACTTCACCTCATTCCCAAAAACCATACCCAACACCATTAAATCCAAAACAACCTTCAGGCAATCACCATAAAAGTCGACGTCGACCCAACTCTGACCACCAAGTCACCTGCCACCACCGCCATAGTGAACATCACCCACGTGCGCACCTCCATAAAAATTCCCATGCAACTCGATCACTCCAGGCCCCCACACGAGATGATCAAAAACTCACCTTCAAACATAGTTCCAAAACCTAAAACCACCCTCCTTGATCAACCACGACCACCGGAATTGATCAGACTCCACTCGCACCTTTGTCCAACTCCAGTGCAACTCCCCCAAACATAGTTTTCAATTCCACTAACCTAGTCCCAAGAATTTAATTTTTTCTCTCAAACAAAACATAAAATCCTAGCAAACAATCTAATTCACTAAAAATCCTAAAACCTGGTTTAAAAATCACGATTTCTACTTAAGATCTATTCATATGCCTGATTCATAAATTTATAATGATTAAATTCTTGAGGTTTTTAATTCCCTATTGTATATTTATAGATATCTACAAATACACATTATTTTACGAGTTGAAATTATTGTTAAAATAAACTCCAGGCATACATAAACAACTTTGATGTTGAACTTTGTTCTTGAAACTCATTAAAATTCGAGTTATTGGTTTTGGATGCATGATAGTGGTTTCATATATATAAACAAAGACTTATATCTTATTTTGGTTACAGATTCTTACATACTGTTTCCATAGTTTCATCATTCAGGCATTCACATAAGTCAACTAAGGTCACCACTTTCAAGGGCATATATGTATATATAGGTCTTTGTATCATCATATACAAAAATCAGTAAATAAGTTGGAAGGTTTCCTTAATTTGATTAGAAAAGAACATTGGCTTAGGCTATATTCACTGAATTCTACCAACATGTGTGCTACGGCTAGTGATGTGCACATGTATATATTTGTACAACATATGTACAAGCCATGTGTTTTGCAGCTAATATTTATGAACAAACCATGTGAAAAAGTGCTTTAGGAGTTAGGCTTGCTAAGGAATTGTTTTAGGCTGTCATTTAATATGATATGAAAATGTGTGTGCTTTTTCTCTTTCCATCAAGTTCTTATAGTATGGTGTCATGGCTAGGCCATGTGCTGAAGCTAGAATGTAACAACCCGTAAAATATACCTAAATAGACTAAGGATAATCTAATTTGAAAATAAAATAATAATATATTAATGGGTTGAAAATTTTAATTTTACAAAATTAGAAATTTTCCATGAAAATGTCATAGTTGTATTCATGGCTAGATTTTGATCCATTTTCATATATGATATGTCAAAAATGGAGTCTTAGTGAAGGATTCACATTTAAAAATATTGTGTGTTAATATATAGATACACATGAACATTTGAAATTTGAAATCAAAAGTATAAATATATGGAACAAAAATAGCTAATTAATGGTTGATTAGAACATTCCATTAAATTCAAAATTGTGTATGTATATATACATATAAGAGGGGAAAAGAACGTTGATTAAATGGAAAGAAATTAAGAAAAATAAGTAACATTTAATAATATAATCCTTTCAAACAACCGACACAGGTCGTTGGCCATTTTCAAGACTACGGGGTCAACTGCTCCCTAGAAGGGGTGTCGACCGTCGATCGACTGCCCTCCTAGGGAGGGTGTTGACCACCTGGTGCGATCAGAGCCCAATGAGGATGGTTTGGATGGTGTTTTGGTTGGTTTTACAGAAAACGAATAACTTAGATTAAATTTTTGCTAATTTAACGAATTCTATTCGTTTACACACCTATAAATATCACTTAACTCACCTTACAATTATCCAAACCCTCTCATTCTCTCTGCCACCATTCTGCTGTTGATATTCCATAAATTAGGTTGAAACATGTTTATTTTTCTATCCCTTATCAATTTCATTTCTAACCTATTTCTATTTAGTTTATATTTTGGAAATGGCAAAGAATCGGAAGTTGTACACCGCACCTTTTGTAGTGAAAAGGTTTCTGAATGCTCTTTCACCCATTTCTATAATTTATATATGGGATTCAAATCTATATGATTCTCTTATATAGATCTGCAGTAGAAATGAAGAACGACGATTTCAGCATTCAAATCAGTATTATCTCCTTTGCGTAAAATCTCTATGAGTGGAAATAATACTTGTTTAGGCAAAATTCTACATTTTCCGGATTTCATATTGATTTGTAAGCCTAAGGAGGTTTGGTTTCACGATAACATCATAATGTAAAACCTCCAAATCTTTTATTTTGTATGTATCACAATGTTGTCAATCAATATTTTAGGTCTATGAATTGTTTGGGCTATTGAGGAATAATTCAGCGATTCTACTTTGTTTGTTTGATTTACTCTTTTTATTTAAAAAGTGTTTGTAATGTAAGAAGATTATATTTGGCTTGGTTTCATTATTTGAATAGGTTTAGATTTCCATTCTAAATTGGATAATTTGAACGTATTCAGATTTGAAATAATCAAATGTTAATGTTTTATGTGCAACATAGAAAAAGGGTAAATTTGATTCAAATAGAGGTTTATATATGTATATATGCTAAATATATGTAAATGTATGTATTCAACATCTTCTTTCTATTCCATTACCCAAATTATTCTAACAAGCCTAGGATACAAGTTTGAATAATTATGTTGTTATCTTCCCATTTGTTGCTTGTTATTGATTATGCCGTGAATTAAGTAGTTTGGTATGTGAATTGGACTTGTATAAACTTTATGTGAACAGGATTGACAATTTACACCATTAAAACGTTTCAAAATTCGAATGGAAATTAGCATTTATAGCACGTATTGTATATTATATTTATATAGTGTAATCAAACTTATTAATGGCATAATAAACACATTAGAATAAGGCTAGAAATTTAAATGTCCCCATATGAATTGTTGCTTGTGTGAGTGTAATAAACGGTTTATTTATATACATATTAAATAATGACACAGGTACGAGGTTAGTCGTCATTTATGGTAGAAGTCTTACTGGAAACAACCGGAAAATCCAACAGTCACAAGGAATTAGGCTAATGTGAGAGGTCCGGGTGCCATAGGCCATTTTAACTTAGTACACTATGATACGAGGTTAAGCCCGCTTGTAGTGGAAGCCCGCCCGAAATCGTCTGACATATCTAGCACTCACAAGTAGACGGTTTAGTGTGAGAGGTCTAGTGTATATATACCTATTATATGTGAAAATAGGCAGGCTTAATACCGCCTTGAGAAGATCTAAAGTGGTTGACTTTCTTCTTATCTAAATTGGGTCTTAAGTGGTTAGGAATAGGACCATTCCGAAGGTTTATTCCTTGGATTTGGACCAAAGTCAAAGGACCTCCTTTATTAGATTCGAAGCGGACTATGGGTCCTCCTTCTCAAAAAAGTGGTTTGGTCATGGCAATAATGGAGTAGGGTAGTTTACCGAAATGTCCACTTCCTCTAAGAGCTTTGTGAGGGGTATCCTAGGTACAGGTTTGTTACACGTGGGACGTAGCATACAATTTAATTAACCAAACCGTCTAAGGGAAGTCTTAAACGACATAGGTCTACTACTGTAATTTCAGTTAAGTAGTAACATGAGGCGTCCTCCGTGGGGGTCTTAAATGGCTATTTGCGGGCCTACCCTAAACCGATATTAAGTGACGAGGTACTATTTCTCATATTACTTGCGATAATATATATCTATAGGGACGTTGACGAGCTAGGACGGGGTCTTAGGTGGCTAGGGTCCTCTTAGGGTCATTAGAGATCACGAGAATCCACCCTTAATAAGTATACTAGAATAAGCCTTAAGGGGCAGAGAATGTCCACCTCGTTGGGTCTTAAATGACCGCTGATCCACCCTAAATGCATTAATGAAGTTCTTAATCATTTGACTCAGATATCCACCTCATTAATTAAAATATTCCTTTGTATGTATGTGTTTGTGTGTCGTGGACATACTTTGAAATATATAATCTGCCAAGTCTAAGTATAGTCTTTAAATACATATTATTTTTTGTCACTGGAACTTTATGTTCTGACCCCTCTCCTTAACATATCCAACAGGTAAGTAGGTAGGGTAGCGGCTTGATGGATGAAAAGATGGTGGAGCCTGAAGAAGGCAACAAGACTATTATACTGATATTAACTATTATCACTCTTTTATTGTTGGAAACTCTAGATAATAAATAATAATGATGTACCATTATAAACAAATGTATTTGGCATTTTGTATTTGGATCAGTGGCTTTTGAATAAATGGTACATCTTACTTTATTATTATACTTTCTCGTTCTGCTGTGTGAGATTCCATCTCGTTATATTGCCCTGTTATTCTATGAAAAGTAATTTCCTTATAGGAACCAACGATCCATTTAGGGTGCCTTTTAGTTTCGATGGGCCTTTTCAGGGTCAAATTTTAGGCCCACTATGGGTGGTTGTTTCATTTAGTATCAGAGCCTAGGTTACCCAATTAAAGGGAAAATATACATATGAGAGATCTATTTGTATTTTGAAAATGTTTTCGAATTATATATATATATATATATATTATATTTACCCCCAATACGCAACTATACTAGGAAAATTTATCATTTTCTTTCCTTTTCAGCTTAAATACTATCTCAGGAGTATCCGCTGAAGGATTCTTCCTTTCTTTTTCAGATAGTAGAATGACAGATTATTCTTGTGGTCAGGGAAACAGGCAAGACCATAGTATTTGCCAGAATGGTTTCAACATTGGAGCAAGTCCCTGTTACTAATCCCACCCCAGCGGAGCCTGCAGCTCTTGTCGCTGAGGTAGCTTTTGATTTTCCTAGACTCTATAAAAAATTCACGATCCTTTGCATAAAACCATTCTTAAGGACAGAGAGTTTTGTTGGAGCCCAATCTTGGATAATGGACCGCAAAAGGGTTTTTGAGGCCACAGGATGGTCAAACGAGATTAAAAGGGGAGTTGTGGCCTGGCACTTAAAGGGGGAAAGCCCTTGAGTAGTGGAATCTGGTATCAATGGAGAATGCAGGCCAAATATTTACGTGGTTTGAATTCAAGAACCACTGTGAAGCAAAGTTTCTACCTAAGGTTGAGATGACAATCCAATTAGAGAAGTTTATCCATCTCAAACAAGGAAATTTAAGTCTCCAAGAGTACATGGCTAAACTCACTGAGTTATGTAAGTTTGGTAGAATATTGGTGGATACCCCCAATGAGCAAGGCTTTAAGATTTGTTAAGGGATCGAACTCCCTATTAAAAGACACTTTGATGGCCCAAGTAGCATTCAGAGCAACCTTCGAGGCATCAGTGGAGACGACCATCTTGTGCACAGCTGTAGGATCTAAAGAGAACAAGAATGGTGAGAAGAGAGAAGATAGTTCTAGTTTTAATAAGAATAAGAAGAAAGAGTAGTGGAAGAACAAGAAGAACGGAGGTTCCTTTTGTTATACGGGAGTTGTGTGCTGGCTCATATGCATGCAAGGAAGGGGGCTTTGTTCCGACCGTTGTTTAAGAAATAAGGTCAAACCCGTACAATGTGCAATCGTAAAGGCCATGAGGCCAAGGACAACATGACTTCTTTAGGAAAGAAGGAGTTTAAAGTGAAGTGCTTCAATTGCTATGCGGAAGGACACTTATCTAGGGATTGCCCAAAGCCTAGAGTTGTTCAGAATAGTCAGAATTATGCATTGGAAGCAACACCAATACAGAGCCGACCCCTGAAAGATCAAGGTCAACCCACACTTAAAGGTATAACTTCTATTTTATGAATTTCCATATACACCTTATTTGACTCTAGAGCAACCCATTTTTTTGTTTCTAAGAGATTAGTTGATTTGTTAAACCTTTCCTTATCCATCACTAGTTATTCGATGGAGGTGGCCGACCCTATCAAAGGAGCTAAGAACCTTGAGTTGATCTATAAAGACCTAATATTGGATATTGACGATGTCGAGTTCCTCTACGAAGCGTATGCGTTTGATTTTATGGGGTATTTATCCTAGGTATGGATTGGCTATTATTTTATGGATCCAACTTAGGTTGCGACAAGAGAGTTGTTCAACTTAGGAGTCGAGGAGGACATAGTCTGAAAATCTCTTGTGATATTAGAAACAAGAATAAATCCCTATTGTATACCTTGTCTTCTAGTTTGGAAGGACCATATTTGGTTTATATAGTATGTGAATTCTTGGATGTCTTTGAAGAAGTGACGGGACTTCCATCCATAGGGAGATCTCTTTTCATATTGACCTAGAGAAGGATGCTAGACCAATAGCTTTACCCTTAAGACATATATCGCCAAAAGAAAGAAGAGAGTTGGATAAGCATAATTCAGAGTTACTACAGAAAGGCTTCATTCGACGAAGTACATCTGAATGAGGTGTAGTTATTGTGTTTCCACCAAAGCGTACGGATCCCTAAGACTTTGCATGGATTATAGAGAGCTAAAATAAACTAACAAAGAAAAATAGATTTCCCTTACCTAGAATTGATGATCTGTTTGACCACTTGGGAGGAGCTCGAGTATTTTCTCAATTAGGCCTCGCGACTGGAATTCACTAATAGAGAATTTCAGAGGATAGTAACTATAAGACTGCATCTAGGATGCCAGATGGATTGTTCCAATGGGAAGTTATGCCCTTTGGACTAACGAATGCACCCACTTTCTTTGTTGACCTCATGAGTAGAGTGTTTAGGGGCATTCTGAATAAGATCATGGTGGTTTTCATAGACGATATCCTTATTGTAACACCCCACCTCCGTTAAGGTCATTCATAAAGGGAATGCATTAACTTTGGTGAAGCATTATAGGTAAAAGATATAGATAATTTACAAGGCAGACATACAAACAACGGAAAAACTGAAATCATTTCATAAGTAGCATGGTTCAGTAAAAACATTACAACCATTGTCTCAAAACTCAACTTCCAAATCATTACAATAAAACCTCTGTCTTGATTCAAAACTCCAAATACTAAAGAAGCATAAAACAGTAGTAAAGCAGCATAAATCCCCAATAAAAGTGTAACCACAGCCATAGCCCAAGAAAAGAGAATCCAAGCAATACATCTACTCTCTTCAAGCTGGAAAAGGTCTGAAGTATTCCCTCCCTGTGGACCTGGGGGGAAACAGAAGAAAAGAAGACGAAAGAAAACGGGTAAGACATAAAGCCTGGTAAGCCCAGTGATTTTCAGCATGTAAACAAGAAAAAGGATCATGACATGAATAAAACAAATATAAAACAATACCATAGTAACAAGATAACATAAGACAAGATAAGGCAAGATAAATTGAATATGTTATCGCACCCATTTCTGTTTCTCTACACCTACTAACAATTGTTTCAACTAGCCTCATGTGTTCATAATAAAATGATCCCTTTATCGATCGGCTTCGACTCGCATGTATTTATTACTTGTGTCATTCGGCCCCGCTTGTCTGTAGATATCTGTGCTGGTCCCACCATGAGGTGTATCAATCCCTATGATGGCGACCCGACACAATTCAAGATGCACAGTGTATAACTACTGATGCCAAGTGCCTGATTTTTCCACTTCGGAGTACGTGCATGCCCGTACTCTGTTGGAATCTACATTGATGCACCACCTACCGCTATTTTGACCGCTTATAATCAGCCCAGTAATCGTGCCCCAACCTGCCTAGTTCAGGGTACAGTGATACATATATGTAGGTTACTGCTGAAATGGGTCCCCGTTGCTAGGGTTTCCTAATCAATATGTTATAGCAATTAAGTGTTCCCAATTTAACCTAACCCCACCCATTTGTTTAATTAACATGTTGCATTGGTTAAGTGTCGCCTATTCATATGTTACTTAACCTTACCATTCTTAGCATGTCTGTTCATTGGCATTAATTAATTTATTATTGCACCAACCTCTCACATTAGAACTGTTATTTGCGGTTGCTGGATGTGCCGGGCGGTTCCGCGCAGACTTCTACCACAAACTCATTCTAACCTCGGGTTTCAGGCTTAATGCGCTAACCTCTCACATTAGACCTGTTGTTGCGGTTGCTGGATGTGCCGGGCGGTTCTGGGCAGTCTTACACTGCAACTCAATCTAACCTCGGGTTAGGCATGTTCATCTTTTATCCAATTTACATATCTACCATTCATGTCCAAGTCTAGATTTTTGTATGCCAATTATCCACAATTGTAGTCAATTCAAGTTATGTCCAATATACTTGTTATGTCCAAAATTACTCCAATCGGTTATACCCAGTTCCCCGCGTTACAATCGCATGTACAACAAGATTCAACAAGGTTTCCAAATTCCAAGTGCTCATAAAATAAAACGGAAAGGGGATAGAGAAGAAACACAAGAATTGACATAAGGGGAAATAGGCATGTAAAGGTGTACCAAACACAAGAATCATGGTTCCAATAGGCATGTTGTACATTAACAACGAATATGAGCAAACTAAGGAAAATACATCATAGGTATACAGATTCGATAGGATTGAACATAAAGAAATTACTAATTTGATGTAGAACATGATAGGTTCAATCACAACAGTCTCATAGGCATAGGTAATTTCAGATTTGACAAAAGAACAAGCATGAATTAGAATTGACTATCTTACAATTAGGCATAGTTCTAGATTCGATTCATTGCAGTCATGATTTCTATTATGTGTTCAAATTAGAATAATAACTAAACATACAGCGATAGGATTAGAAAAAGAGAATTAGTTGATGTTGCAGCGATTCTAGTCTTTCTTTGTTGATTGAAGCGGAAAACCTTTTCTTCAATTTGAAGCTCTCTAATTTGATTTCTAGTTTGGAGAAGAAGGAGGCTAGGCTAGTTTAGAGATGGACAACATGGAGGCACCATAGAATAGGGTTATGAGGTTAGGGTTAAGTTTAGATATGTATTTATAGATGTGTTGGACAAACTATGGCCTTTAGATTAGCATAGGAGTCATCAGAGCCATCCAAACCAAAGAGACACGTCACCCAACCAACCACAGCGCGACACATAAGACCTAATACTTCAGAATTCATCACCCAGATCTGGGAAGATAGGGGTCGACACCCTTATAGGGCGTCGACACCCCTGTCGACACCCCTATAGGGGGGTCGACACCTATGTCGACACCCCCTTGGGGGTCGACACCCTCAGGCGGGATTTTTCCCGCTCATCTTTTATTGGCTAATTTTCGAAATTTGAATTTGTTTTCTGATTTTTAATTATTATTTAATTTAATTCTGCTTTGAACTGAAATCTTCTAAACTTCATAACTTCCTCATACGGAGTCCGATTTACGTAAACTAGGACTCTATTCCAACCAGAATTCCGAGATGAACGCAATGGCACTACCAATTTTACTTAATTCCCACTTTTAAAATTAAGTATTCTTTAATTCTTTATTTTAATATTCATAGAAAATACGGGGTGTTACATTCTCCCCTCCTTAAAGGATTTCGTCCCCGAAATCTCTAAGTTAAGAAGAATGTATCCTAACATCCAACATCCATCTACTCAACCATCAATCATAGGCATCCATACTCCTAAAATAAAAGATTTCTAATGCTTTCATGATCATATGCATAGTGTGTGTATATGTCCTTATCTAATGCAAAATCAGGAGGTTTACTAATTCAGTTGACCTCCTTAATGCGAATTATGTCATTTCCATGAGTCCATCATGTATGCAATTATTCCTAATCGTACTTTATAACTTCTACATGAGTGCACAATCATTCATACAAATGCAATATCCATATGATAACACATCAAGTTTCAATCCATATACAAATACATATATGCATATGCAATATGAAAGTGACTGAGCCGATCTAGTACCTAATGTGTGTGTGTATATGCATCCATGAGCAACCACTAGCAACCACTTGCAACCATCAATCATAAGATGTTTCAAATACATGTTTACATTCATTGGTTTCTACTTAAGGATCAAGAATAGGACTGAGGAGATATACTTAAAATATAGATACAAGCATGCATAAACTTATGAAAAAGAGATCAAGGATGTACCCTAAAAAACAAAAGGGTAGGCTGCACGTATCTTGTCTTCAGTCTCCCAAATCGCGTCTTCTTCAACATCACTCCATTGTACTTTATCTAGCTTGACCTCACTATTGCGTAGCTTCTTAACTTATGTTCCCAAGATACGAGTTGGAACTTTTCTCACCGTCGCTTCTCGTTTCACTTCTACTTCTTCTAGTATGCTCGGCTCCACCACTTCTGCAAACTCATGTTAGCACTTTTGTAGATGAGAAACATGAAAAACATTATGGACTCCAGCCAATATTTCAGGCAACTCTACTCTATAAGCCATCGTTCCAATCCTCTCAATGATAGGAAACGGCCCTACAAACCTTGGTGTCAATTTTCCTACAGATCCAAAGCGAACGACATTCTTCAAAGGAGATACTTTAAGGAAAACCCTGTCTCCAACCTCAAACTCAACGTCGGTCCTTCTTTTATCCGTGTAGGACTTCTTTCTATCTTCTGCGGTCTTCATTCGTCTTCGTATTAAGTTCACCTTCTCCAAAGTCTCTTTGATCATGTCGGGCCCAAGTACGAGCTTGTCTGTAGATTCCCACCAACAAGTTGGTGATCGGCATGGTCTTCCATATAAAGCCTCAAAGGGTGCCATGCCTATGGTGGCTTGGTAGCTATTGTTGTAGGCGAACTCCACCAAAGGAAGATGATCTTCGCACGTTCCTCCCAAAATCAAGAATGCACAATCTCAAAAGGTCTTCTAATACTCTGTTCACCCTTTCAGTCTGACCATCGGTTTGAGGGTGATAGACAGTGCTTAAGCATAGTTGTGTGCCTACAACCTCTTGCAAACTCTTCCAAAACTCACTCGTAAAGATAGGATCTCGATCACTTACTATGCTAGAGGGTATCCCATGCAGTCGAACTACTTCTTTAAGATAAATGGATGTTAATGATGAGGCAGTCCTCCTACTCTTAACAATATAAAGTGTTCGCTTTTAGTGAGCCTATTAACTATTACCAAAATACTGGTATTGCCCCTTCTTGACCTAGGAAACCCATCTATAAAGTCCATCGAAATGCTACCCTATTTTCACTATGGGACCTCTAAAGGATGAAGCAGACAACCAGGCTTCTTCTGCTCTGCCTTGACTTGCTGGCGTATTAAGCACTTAGAGACGAATTCAGCTACATCCTTCTTCATGCCATTCCAAAAGAAAACCCATTTTATGTCTTTGAACATCTTGTCTCCACCTGGGTGTATGGTCAACTTAGAATGGTGTACTTTTTCAAGAACTTCCTTCACCAAATCCCTTGCTTGTGGGACACATAGTCTTCCATCCCGTCTCAACTAACCCTTGTCATCCATGGAGTATCTATTGAGGTGACTAGAGGTCTCACCTCTAATTAACTTATCCATCACATCAACTATCCGAGGGTCTTCATGTTGCGCGGTTCCTATTGAGTCCAAAATCGTAGGCCATACCTCTAGCGATGCTAACAAATCAGGTACAAACTCAAAGGAGGGTCTAAAGTCAAAGGTTGCTATGTACTCCAAGTTTTGCCTTTCTACAAAGAGAGGACTTAAGGTCAGCCTTTTCCTACTTAAGGCGTCTGCTACCACATTACCCTTGCCAGGGGTATAAGCAATTTCAAAATCGTATCAGGCAAGAAATTCCATCGACCTTTGTTGTCTTAAGTTAAGATCTTTTTGTGAGAAAAGGTGTTTTAATGATTTATGATCAGTAAACAATTCAAACCTTTCTCCTAGTAGGTAATGATGCCATGGTAGCTAGTTCCAAATCATGAGTTGGGTAGTTCTTTTCATGTACCTTCAATTGCCTTCCTCCATAACAAACTACCTTACCTTCTTGCATCAATACAGCGCCTAACCCCGTGTCGCATGCGTCTTTGTATACTGTAAACATCTTACTTCCATTAGGCAATGTCAGAACTGGAGCTGTTGTTAGAGCCCTCTTCAATCATTGGAAAGCAACATCACAATCCAAATCCCAAGCAAAAGTTAGGTTCTTCTTCGTCAGTCTAGTAAGTGGGGCAGAGATCTTCGCAAAGTCTTTAATGAACTTTCTGTAATAGCCCGCTAGTCCGAGAAAACTTCGTACTTCGGTTGCATTCCTTGGAATCTTCCAGTCTTGCACTGCCACTACTTTTGTGGGATCCACAGCTATCCCTTCTTTGGACACCACATGTCCAAGAAACCTTACTTCTTCTCTCCAAAAATGGCATTTGAAGAATTTTTCTTTAAGTTGATGTGCTCGAAGAGTATCCATAACTTCCCTTAAATGCAAAGCATGTTCTTTCTCACTTTTTGAGAAAATCAAAATGTCATTCACGAAGCCTACTACAAATTTATTAAGGAACTCCCTAAACACCCTACTCATCAAGTCTACGAAATTGGCGGGTGCATTTGTCAAACCGAAAGGCATGGCAATCCATTCGAAGAAACCATTCGAAGTCCTGAACGTAGTCTTATCTATGTTGTCTTCAGCCACTCTTAGCTGATGAAATTCGGTAGCTAGATCTAGTTAGGAGAAAACTGATGCACCTGCGAGCTGGTCGAAGAAGTCATCTATTCTTGGAAGTGGGTGTCTGTTCTTCTTGGTCAGCTTGTTTAGCTCCCTATAATCCACGCAAAGGCGAAGTGAACCATCCGCTTTGGTTGCAAACACTACTGGAGCACCCCATTCAGAAATACTCCGCCTTGTGAACCCCTTTTCGAGCAACTCTTTAACCTGCTTGCTGAGCTCCTTCCTTTCTCTTGGAGCCATGTGTCTAACGGGTAAAGCAACTAGTTTTACATTATCAACTAGGTATATGCAGAAATCTATCTCTTGCTTAGGAGGTAAACCCTTCACTTTTTCAAAGATATCCGAGTACTCACGGACTACTCTAACAGATTGCAAATTTTCAACAGACGCATCTAGATATTCTAGGTAGCTACACATAATAGAATTCATAGGATTACAAGAGATTTCAAGAGTATTACCGAGGCGAGTCAAAAGTTTAATCACTCTCTTTTCACAATCGAGGATGGTACCATTACTGGATAACCAATCCATGCCTAGAATCAACCCATAGCCCATGAAACCTAAAACATAATCATTGCATCTAAACCCAGTGCTTAGTATAGAAATTTCCAAATCCAAACAAATCATTGATAAATAAGCCGAACCCCCAATTGGATTTGAAACAACCATGGGATTCTCTACTATACTGGTATCTAGGTGCAGAGATTCAATTAAAGCAGTAGATATAAAAGAGTGTGATGCACCAGAATCAAAGAGAGTATGAACAGGATGATCAGAAAGATAAACTAAACTCTGAGCAGAAATACTTCTACCTCTTGCATGCTTAGTTGCTGTGAGAGTGTGAATCTTTCCTCCAGAAGTTTATCTTAT
Source organism: Allium sativum (assembly GCA_030737875.1). Taxonomy (NCBI): domain Eukaryota; kingdom Viridiplantae; phylum Streptophyta; class Magnoliopsida; order Asparagales; family Amaryllidaceae; genus Allium; species Allium sativum. Next base: position 1,041,611,623 of record CM060918.1, read on the forward strand.
CCTCTTCCCTTGCCCTTGCCTTCTTGGGCAATCCTTAGCCATATGTCCTGATCGCCACACCGAAAGCAACCACCCATCTTCCTCTTCTTCTTTCTGCAGTCCTCAATCAGATGTCCAGGTATGCCACAAAAATTACACTTCCTCTTGCCACGGGGTTTGTTATTCTTTCCACCCTTCTTTTAATCCATCTTCTTATTCTACGATTCCTCCACTTTCTTGTTTAGAGGTTCTTCCATCTTCACCTCTTTCTTCTCGCCTTTTATTTCCTCATGTAACAGTGCCATGTCCACCAGTCTCTCATAAGTCGCACCCATAGGTATATGGGACATAGCTAGGCCGTGTAGTGGCTCATTTAACCCTTTAGCGAAACAGAGAGCCTTTTTATGTAGAGTGTTTACCAACTCCAGTCCGAATCTAGCCAACTGGTTGAACTTGTTGATGTATTCCTTAACCGATAGGCTTCTTTGTTTGAGTGCTAAGAACTTCTCCATCTGTATGCTTTGTTCAGCTTGCGAGAGGAACTTCATCCCAAACCTCATTCTGAAGTCCTCCCAAGTCTCAACTGGTCTCTCAGCTTTAGTAACTTCCCACCAGAAAGAGGCTTCGTCCTTAAGTAACCATACAGCCAGCTGTATCTTCCGCCTATCGTCCACTTCGAAGATAACAAACAGATCTTCTGTTTTCTTGAGCTAGTTTCTTAGTTCCACGATTGATTCAGTCCCATTAAAGTTCTTTCTGCCCATAGCTCGAAAGTCCTCACATATCTTTGAGAAAGCATTCGGACGCGGAGGAGGAGGAACGGCGTCCGCAGGTGGGGAAGGAGGAGGAGCAACATCTGCGGCTTGGGGATGAGGAGTGTCCGCTTGCCCTTCGGCGGGGGCCGTAGCCTCTAAATACCGACGGAACCAGGCTGGTACTTGAACTCCCTCTGGAAGATTAAGATCCCCAGACATGCTGAAACGAAAAGAAGAAGATTCAAAACAAAGGATGGAAAGATAGTGCATATGGCTTTGGGGAATATGCCTTTAAAATAAAACAACACTTTTCTTGAAAATGCTTCTTTAAGACTTCTTTTTGAAAAATAGTTTTCAAAAACTTTTATCTGATCTGGTAACCATCAGCTTTGATACCAAGTGTAACACCCCACCTCCGTTAAGGTCACTCACAAAGGGAATGCATTAACTTTGGTAAAGCATTATAGGTAAAAGATATACATAATTTACAAGACGGACATACAAAAAGCGGAAAAACTGAAATCATTTCATAAGCAGCGTGGTTCAGTCAAAACATTACAACCATTGTCTCAAAACCCAACTTCCAAATCATTACAATAAAACCTCTATCTTGATTCAAAACTCCAAATACATAGAGAAGCATAAAACAATAGTAAAGCAGCATAAATCCCCAATAAAAGTGTAACCATAGCCATATCCCAAGAAAAGAGAATCCAAGCAATACATCTACTCTCTTCAAGCTGGAAAATGTCTGAACTAAGATGAAGTATTCCCTCCCAATTGACCTAGGGGGAAACATAAGAAAAGAAAATGAAAGAAAATGGGTCAGACATAACGCCTGGTAAGCCCTGTGATTTTCAGCATGTAAACAAGAAAAAGGATCATGACATGAATAAACCGAATATAAGACAATACCATAGTAACAAGATAACATTAGACAAGACAAGGCAAGCTAAACTGAATATGCTATCGCACCCATTTCTATTTCTCTGCACCTACTAACAATTGTTTCAACTAGCCTCATGTGTTCATAATAAAATGATCCCTTTATCGATCGGCTTCTACTCGCATGTATTTATTACTTGTGTCATTCGGCCCCGCTTGTTTGTAGATACCTGTGCTGGTCCCACCATGGGGTGCACCATGGGGTGTATCAATCCCTATGATGGCGACCCGACACAATTCAAGATGCACAGTGTATAACTACTGAAGCCCAATGCGTGATTTTTCCACTCCGGAGCACGTGCATGCCCGTACTCCGTCGGAACGAACACTGACACACCACCTGTTGCTATTTTGATTGCTTATAATCAGCCCAGTAACCGTGCCCCCACCCTGCCTATTTCAGGGTACCGTGATACATCCATGTGGGTTACTGCTGAAATGGGTCCCCGTTGCTAGGGGTTCATAATCAACATGTTATAGCGGTTAAGTGCTCTCAATTTAACCTAACCCCACCCATTAGTTTAATTAACATGTTGCATTGGTTAAGTGTAGCCTATTCATATGTTACTTAACCTTACCATTCTTAGCATGTCTGTTCATCAGCATTAATTAATTTATTAATGCACCAATCTCTGACATTATAACTTTTGTTTGCGGTTGCTGGATGTGCTGGGCGGTTCCGGGCAGACTTCTACCGCAAACTCATTCTAACCTCGGTTTTTGGGCTTAATGCGCTAACCTTTCATATTAGACCTGTTGTTGCGGTTGCTGGATGTGCCGGGTGGTTCCGGGCAGTCTTACACCACAACTCAATCTAACCTCGGGTTAGGCATGTTCATCTTTTATCCAATTTACATATTTACCATTCATGTCCAAGTCTATATTTTTGTATGCCAATTATCCACAATTGTAGTCAATTCAAGTTATGTCCAATATACTTGTTATGTCCAAAATTACTCCATTAGGTTATATCCAATTCCCCGCGTTACAATCACGCGTACAACAAGATTCAACAAGGTTTCCAAATTCCAAGTGCTCATAAAATAAAACGGAAAGGGGATAGAGAAGAAACATAAGAATTGACATAAGGGAAAATAGGCATGTAAAGGTGTACCAAACACAAGAATCATGGTTCTAATAGGCATGCTGTACATTAACAACAAATATGAGCAAACTAAGGAAAAATACATCATAGATATACAGATTCAATAGGATTGAACATAAAGAAATTACTAATTTGATGTACAACATGATAGGTTCAATCACAACAGTCTCATAGGCATAGGTAATTTCAGATTTGACAAAAGAACAAGCATAAATTAGAATTGATTATCTTACAATTATGCATAGTTCTAGATTCGATTCATTACAGTCATGATTTCTATTATTTGTTCAAATCTGAATAATAACTGAACTTACAACGATAGGATTAGAAAAAGAGAATTAGTTGACGTTGTAGTGATTCTAATCTTTCTTTGTTGACTGAAGCAGAAATCCTTTTCTTCAATTTGAAGCTCTCTAATTTGATTTCTAGTTTGGAGAAGAAGGAGGCTAGGCTAGTTTAGAGATGGACAGCATGGAGGCACCATAGAATAGGGTTATGAGGTTAGGGTAAAGTTTAGATATGTATTTGTAGATGCGTTAGACAAACTATGGCCTTTAGATTAGCATAGGAGTCATCAGAGCCATCCAAACCAAAGAGTCACATCACCCAGCCAACCACAACGCGACACATAAGCCCTAATCCTTCAGAATTCGTCATCTAGATCTGGGAAGATAAGGGTCGACACCCCTGTCGACACCCCTATAGGGGGTCGACACCTATGTCGACACCCCCTAGCGGGTCGACACCCTCGGGAGGGATTTTCCCTACTCATCTTTTATTGGTTAATTTTTGAAATTTGAATTTGTTTTCTGATTTTTAATTATTATTTAATTTAATTCTGCTTTGAACTGAAATCTTCTAAGCGTCATAACTTCCTCATATGTAGTCCGATTTACGCAAACTCAGACTCTATTCTAGCCAGAATTCTAAGACGAACGCAATGGCGCTACCCATTTTACTTAATACCCACTATTAAAATTAAGTATTCTTTAATTCGTTATTTTAATATTCATAGAAAATACGGGGTGTTACACTTATATTTTCTAAGGACCATAAAGATCATAAAAGTCACTTAAGACCGGTCCTAGAAATAGTAAGAGAGAACCAGCTGAAAGCCAAGTTTTCAAAATATCATTTTCGAAGAAAAGAAGTTAGATTTTGGGGAATATTGTGTCGAGCAAAGGTTTGCCAGTAGACTCTACAAAGATCGAGGCAATTAAGGATTGGAAAGTACCTCGGAACGCTATAGAACTAAGAAGCTTCCTTGGATTGGTAGGATATTATCGTAAGTTTATTAAGGACTTCGCAAATATTGCTACCCCATTAACTCAAATAAAGAAAAAACTTTGTATTTTATTGGAGTAATAGGTGCAATGTGGCTTTTATGAAATTAAAGGAAGCATTTACTAGTGCACCAGTTTTTATTATACCTGATGGCTGAAGGATATTCACGGTTTACACTTACGTTTGCGGAACTGGTTTAGGAGTGGTTATCATGCATAAAGGAAGAGTCATTGCTTATTCCAATAGGTAACTCAAACACCTTGAGAAAAGGTATCCAGTTCATGATCAGAGCTAGCAACAGTAGTGTTCGCCTTGAAAATGCAGAGGCACTATCTTTGGGAGAGAAGTTCAAGCTTTTCATTGACCATAAATCTCTAAAGTATTTATTCTCTCAACGTGACCTGAATTTAAGACAACAAAGAAGGATGGAGTACATTGCCTCTTTTGATTTCATGATCAATATACCCTAAGGAAATGGAATGTTGCAGCTAACATGTTGTGCGGAAATCATGCATCTTTGAATGCAATCTTGGAATGGAAACAGTTGGAGTTCCTCCCTAACTTTAACTTGCAACCCCCGCTAGTAGCCTCTAGTAGTTTTCTTGGAATTGTGCTTGTTAAACCCTCTCTGAGGGAAAGGATTCAGAGTATGCAGGATATTGATGAAGGGATAAGAAGCTTGAAGGAGAAAGTAGGAAAGAAGGAGGTATTTCCTCATTCAGTTAGATATTTGCCAGGAGAAGATGGAAGTTTGCTTACAGATGGATGAATTTGCATCACTAAAGATAAGGAGTCGAAAAAGGAAATTTTAGAGGAGGAATGCCATAGGTCAAGGAGGATCATACACCCTAATAGGGATAAAATGTATAGAGATATGAAGAGAAATATCCATTGGGAAGGGATGAAAAGAGAGATAGCTGAGTTTGTGGGTAAGTATTTGACATGTCAAGTAAAAACAGAGCAAGGAAGGCCTGGAGGATTACTGTTGCCATTATATGTTCCCATGTGGAAGTAGGAGCATATTTCCATGGATTTTGTAGCTGGATTTCCAAGAAATCAGAAGGGAAATGAGGTTATTTAGGTTATAGTGGTCCTTCTGACCAAAAGTGCTCATTTTATACCAGTCAAAAAGAATAGGATTACGACTTCGTTGGCCCAATTGTATGTTAAAGAAATAGTCAGATTTCATGGTATGCCATCTAGCATAATAAGCGATCGAAACCCCTTATTCACAAGTGAGTTTTGGAGAAGTTTACAAGCAGGACTGGGGATGACTCTCAACTTAAGCACAACTTATCACCCAGAGACCGATGGCTAGATAGAAAGAGTAAATCGGATCCTATAAGACTTACTCCAAGCTTGCGTAATTGACCTTGGAGAAGTTTGGAACAACACCTGCTGTTATGGAGTTTACGTATAATAATACTTTTCAAGCAATGATTGGTATGGCCCCTTTTGAATTGCTTTATGGAAGGCCATGCAAGTCGCCAACTTGTTGGTGAGAAACTACCGACAAGATTTTACTCAGACCAGACTTCGTCCGTGGTTCCACGGAGAAGATTTCTTTGATTAGGCAGAGAATGAGAGCAGCCCAAGACCATCAGAAATCTTATGCTAATAAGAGGAGGAAGGAACTTGAGTTCAGTGTAGGAGACTTGATATTCTCAAAGGTTTCCCTCAAGAAGACTGTTCGATTTCGAAAGACTGGGAAGTTGGCTTCCATGTTTATTAGGCCTTTTAAGATCAATGAGAGAATGGTATCTTTGGTTTATCAAGTGGATCTTTCTAAATCCTATTAGGGATCCATAATGTTTTTCACGTATATCATTTGAGAAAGTGCCTTCATGATTCTACTATTGAACTCGAGCTTAACAAGGTTGAGGACATAGGGAAACTCGAGTTGGAGTCTAGGGTGCCCCATGCCCACTGTAAAGATAGTAGAGAACGGAATCAAAAGACTCCACAACAAGACCGTTCGCCTTGTCCGAGTACAATGGGGAGATGGCCCTGCAGAAAGAACTTGGTAGACTGAGGATAAGATGAGATAGACCCACCCACAAGTTTTCTCGAGTAAATTTTCCTCTAAGTTTAGTTTATGGATGCATAGTGGCTGCTAGATTGGATGTTAGGGAAATGGATACAACACACTTGCATAGCGCACTCATATAGAATATATTCATATTAGGATGTTTTGCATACATACTGCATCACTTGTTTCATAGACACGCTAGGATTGAGCTCACTTTAGTAAGTCTACAGTTCATAATCACTGTGATTCATGGTTGTTTATGGATGAATTAAAAATAACATGGATGTTTTGAGCGAGTTGTGTTTTTCTCCCCTTCAGACAGATTTTGGGATGAAATCTATTTAAGGGGGGAGAAGGTAACACCCGGTAAAATATACCTAAACAGACTAAGGGTAATTTAATTTGAAAACAAAACAGTAATATATTAATGGGATGAAAAATGGAATTTTAAAAAATTAGGAATTTGGATACGAAAATATCATAGTTCTATTCATGGTCAAATTTTGATCCATTTTCATGTATAATATGTCAAAAATGGAGTCTCTGTGAAGGATTCACATTTAAAAATATTGTGCATAGTCAATTGGGTCTTAGAACCACTTTTTGGTCTAAAATTTTGGTGCTTTCACCAAAAACTGAATTCTCAGCATTCCGGATTCTCATTCTACTGTTTGGATTTCTAAGTCCGAAAAGATAGTCCACATTTTCATCAATTCTGAAGATTTCATTGAATTCAACTAATCGATTTCATGGCTCCAAAGAGAACTAAAGAACCACAAACTTCTCGGGCAAATGAGACGAGCCAAGATCGAAGAGTTGATTTGCCAGAACTTGTCAACATCTAGCCGTAGGAGCTCAGCTCGTAGGGGATGACTCGACCTGGAGGAACAACTACGACCCTGATCTAGAACTTATGTATTGGAAGACTCAGGTCACCAGATTGCGATTCGACCTGATGAGGGCGACTTGAAACTGTCCGCTAGCATGGATGTTCCTACTCAAGCTGATCCAAACGTTCAAACTCTATCTGCAACTGCCGGCCATCAACTCCCTGCTTCTGCACCCGTCTTGCAGAATGATTTATCATGTTTGCTTGATATGCTGGATAGAACTAACGACGCCTTAGAATCCCAGAGGCATGATAGTGCTGCGATTCGAGAGAACATGAAGGCGATGAATAGGCAGATTAAAGAGGTTCGCAGGTAGAGGACGCCTTCTTCAACTCATCATCTTGCTACAAACAATTCGTCTTCCTCAGAAGAAAATGTTAGACCTCAAAGAAGACCATATGAAAGACCCGAGAATCTCGAGCAAATGAAATTTGGATCTCGCGAAGACATAACCCATGTCTTAGGACCTAATGATCCTAGCTTGAGAGAGCCAACGTTGCTGCCAATGCAGAGATCTCGTGTCCTTCCCAGGGATCCCGACATTACTAGTCCTACTTCGTAACAACTCCTTCAACCTACCCATCCTGTGAGTGACCGAGACCATGGGGGACAAGGGAATTCCGCTCCTGCAAGGAGTCAGAGGATGCAACCTAATGTGGGAACTGGAGCTATTCGGAGAATAAGAAGTGCTGACCAAGAGCCTATACTAACCAATGCTGAAGTAGAGGCCATGGTGTGCTAGATCATGGTTGATAGCAGGGGTTATACTAACGAAGATTGGGGCATTGATCGAAGCCATACCCCTTTTACTGATAATATTTTGGATTTTCAGTTCTCCAGACGATTTAATCTGGCCACGATGGACCGATACGGAGGAAGAACTGATCCTAGGCAGCATTTAATGAGATACTCTTGGCACATGAACGCCGCTGCAGCTTCTGATGCCGTAAAATATAAGGCTTTTCCAATATATCTCGAAGACGTCACACTAATGTGGTTCACCCGACTTTTTCCTCGATCGATCTCCAATTTTAAAGAGCTAAGTGAGAGCTTCACTAATCAGTTTCGAGACCATGCCCGGAAATCTAAGAGTATCATTGAGCTGTCTGTAATCAAACAAGCTCCTGGGGGGACTCTGAAATCATATTTGGGTCATTTCAATTTGGCAGCTACAGAAGTAAGTGACCTACACGAGAAGACCATCCCGATGGCACTCATAGATGGAGTCGATAAAGACACTTAGTTCGGAAGGTACTTGGCCGAAAAACCGCCTCTAACTCGAGAGTCGTTTTATGAAAAGGAAAATATTCGTCTGCGACGAGAGGAAATATATACAACCCGAAAGAGAAAGTCTGACGAAATACTGAGAGAGGCCATTCATAGTAACGTCACCATCAAGTAGTTAGGTAACAACGCAGGAAAGGTTGAAGTAAATGCCGGCAATAAGAATGGAGGGAATGGCTAGCAAGGAGAGAACGGTGATAAAAGAAATAGGAATCTGGGAAACGATTCCAGAAAGAGGCATTGAAACAGAAAAGGAGCGTGAAACCTCCACCTAGATATTCGATTGAAAAGGAGCGTGAAACCGAGAAGTTATGTTTGTTTCTTGAGACTTGCGACCACTCTACGAATGAGTGTCGCCATATGAGGGATGTTGCAGAAAAGTTGCTTTATGCAGGGAAGCTGGATGAGTACAAGGTTGCTTCTAAAGATAAAGGGCAAGGATGATCTGATCCAAACCAGAACCAACCAACTCCTACACCTACTACCTAGCAAAAGGGGAAAGGCATAGTCATCATTACTGTGGTCGGAGGACCACATCCAGCTGGGTCTAGCAATAGAGCAATGGAACAGTATGTTAATGCCACCAAACACCTGGAAGTGGGAGGGTGCAACAATCTTGAAGATACTACACCCGTGAAACAAAAACAACAGCAGCTGATGATGTTATCTTCTGTGACCGAGAGAGTATAGGAGTTAAAACACCTAGCGTCGACCCGTTGGTGATAACTACTACCATCGGACCTACATTAGTATGGAAAGTCCTTGTGGACAACGAGAGTTCTGTCGACATCTTGTTTAAAAAAGCGTTTGATCAAATGAAGTTAGAAATGAAGGATTTAAACCACGTGGAGGCTGGATACGTGGCTTTAATGGATCGTCAACAACTCTGATTGGTATGGTAGACTTATCTGTAGAGATAGGGGAGGGAGATCGCCGAAGAGTAAGGATCCTCCCGTTCGTGATTATGGATATAGATTCGCCCTACAATGCCTTTTAGGCCGACTGGCCCTTGCAGAATTTAGGGCCTACATCGCACCCTGGTGCCTATTGATAAAGTTCCCAACCGAAGCTGGAGTGGGAATGTTTGCGGCGACCAGGTTACTAGAAGAGCTTGTTATATGACAAAATTAAAAATGCTACGCAATGGGAAAGATATAAGGCCAAAGAGTGCTTCCCTCCTGTCGAGGAGGGCTCAGCATAGCAAGTAAAGAAAACACCGCCGAGGGAATCGTCTAATGACCTGCCCGAGGACATAAATCCCAGAGAGGACGAAGAACCGGGATGCTGGAAGGCGACCCCTAATGAGGCAACTATGGACCTTCCGATCGATGACAATGACCGAACGAAGGTCTTAAAGATTGGATCTCACCTGGATCCCCTCCAAACGAGGGAATTAGCAGACTTTTTGAAAGCGAACTTGGACGTCTTCGCTTGGACTAACGATAATATGTGTGGAATCTCTCCTTCAATCATGAGTCATTCACTAAGCATAAACCCAAAGCATCTCCCTGTGAAGCAAAAAAGGCGTATGTTGGGCCCGAAGAGGTTGGCCGCCTTGAAGGAAGAAGTGGGAAAGTTAAGAGATAAAGGTTTCATCAGAGACTCGACGTATCTTGATTGGATATCAAACCCCGTCCTAGTAAAGAAAGCCAATGGGAAATGGCGTACATGTATTGATTTCTCAGATCTGAACAAACACTGCCCGAAGAATGACTTCCCACTCCCCAGGATTGACCAATTGGTGGACTCAACGACAGGGCACGAACTTCTCTCTTTCATGGATGCGTATTCGAGTTACAACCAAATTCCTTTGCATGTTCCAGATCAGGAACATACCAGTTTTATCACAGACTTGGGATTGTATTGTTATGTGGTGATGCCCTTCTGATTGAAGAATGCCGTAGCGACATACCAACGCTTAGTGAACTGAATGTTATATAATCAAAAAGGGAAAACGATGGAAGTTTATGTGGATGATATGCATGTGAAGTCCAAGCAATCGTCCAACCACACAATGGACTTAGCGGAGATGTTCGGTATCGTCCAACAATATGGAATGAAGCTTAATCCTTTTAAGTGCTCATTTGGTGTGGCATCGGGAAAGTTCCTCGGCTTCATCGTCAGCTCACGCGGAATTGAAATTAATCCCGATCAAATTGCAACAATCAGGAACATCAACGAGCCATGAAAGATCAAGGACGTACAGAGCTTAGTGGGGAAGGTAGCAGCATTGAGCAGATTTATTTCCAAGGCCACTGACAAGTACATTGCTTTCTTCCACTTGATAAAGCAGGGAAAGCACAAGTTCGAGTGGAACTCTGGTTGTGTTGAAGCCTTCAAGAACCTGTTAAATCTTCTAGAAAAAGCCCCGATATTGTCTGAACCAGTGGGTCATGAAGATATATTCGTATACCTGACAATTTAATCACATGTTATTAGCTCAATACTTATGTGTGAAGAAGATAAAATTCAACAACCGGTGCATTATGTAAACAAGAAATTGGCGGCGGTAGAACGCAATTATCCAAAAACAGATAAGCTTGCCTACAACTTGTTGGTTGCGTCTAGAAATCTTCGCCACTATTTCCAAGCTCACCCAATTATCATATACACCGATCAACCACTCCAGCAAGTCCTACATCAACCTGAAGCTTCGGGAAGATTTCTCAAACAGAATATTGAGCTGAGTCAATTTGATCTTATTTTCCTCTCTAGAAAGTCCATACGAGGGCAGGCACTAGCCGACTTCATCGCTGAGTTCACGATCCCCAAAGAGGATGTGTCAGATGAGGAAGCCAGTCCTCGGAACAAATGTTGGAATCTAGCACATGGAAGCTGTACACGAACAGTGATAGGAATGATTGACGGTCTAGCGCCGAAGTTGTATTGATAACTCCTGAAAACAACCAATTTACACGCTCTCCGACTGGAATTTTCCGCTAGTTACAACGATTCTAAATATAAAGCCCTTGTTGCCGGGCTGAAGCTTTCTAAGGAGCTGAGAGTAGCGGCATTGGACATCTTCTGTGACTCTCAAATTGTTGTTCGCTAGGTACGGATGGAGTTTCAGGTGAAAGGACCCCGATTAGTTGCTTACCTAGAAAGGATAGAGGAGTTATTGGATGACCTAGAGCATTACGGCATATCCTACATTCCACGAACAGAAAATCAGAAAGCGGATAGGTTGGCTAATTCTGATAACCCGGGAGAAACAGAGATGATCCCAATCGAGGTACTAAAATCTCCAAGTATTGCCCAAAAGGAAGTAGATACTGTATTGGAAACCGAACCGGAAAGATAGTCATGGATGACTCCAATAAAGAACTTCCTGCAAACGAAACACCCCGACGAAAAAGAGTGAGAGACGGGTCGTAGTTCGTAAAGCATCAAGAAATGTTATGCAGGGCAAAGTCCTTTATCGATAAGGATTTTCGGTACCTTTACTCCGGTGTATAGCTCATGACGACGTCAAACATGCATTGAGAGAGGTGCACGAGGGTGAATGTAGGGACCACACCGGAGGCCAGGCGTTGGCAAAGAAAATATTGCGGTTCGGCTACTTTTGGCCTACCGTAAATCGGGATGCAACTGATTATTCATGATGCTACGATAGGTGCCAGAAATTTGCAAAGATTCTAGAGTACCTCCCAGTTAGCTTAAGTAAATAGTGAGTCCGTGGCCGTTCTCTATGTGGGGAATAAACATCATTGGAATCCAGCCAATCACCAAAGGCAGAGCAAAGTACACGATCGTGGTCGTAGATTACTTTACCAAATGGGTAGATGCCAAACCATTAACTACGATCATGACAAAGCAGGTGATTAATTTTATTGTCAAAAACATAATTTTTTAATTTTTGATTCCCAAAGCCATCATAACTGACAATGGATCCCAGTTGACAGTACAGAATTTAAATATTTCTGCTATAAATACAAAGCTGAGAAGAGATACACTGCAGTAACTCACCCGCAATCGAATGGAAAAGTTGAAGAAGTAAACAAAATCATTAAGTCCATTCTTAAGAAGCGATTGAAGCATGTATGGGTCGATGAATTTCCCTTGGCATTGTGGGCCTACAGAACGACTATAAATCGGCAACTGTTTATACCACTTCTTACTTTCATTCGGATCAGAAGCAGTTATTCCAGTGAAATTGGAAGTCCCCTCCCATAGGACAACGTATTACGCTCCGATGACGAATAAAGCGCTTCTTCTTGAGTCTTTGGACATGGCCGAGGAAAAAGAGATGAAGTAGACTTACGCGCCTCGAGGCATATACACCAAGTTGCGTGGTACTACAACAGGAAGGTTCGACCCCGGACCTTTGAACCTGGAGACTTGGTTTTGAAACGTGTCTTCCCAACCCCCGTTTTCCTGGGTCCGAAATGGGAAGGATCGTATATCATTCAATGGAAAGTTAATAAAGGAGATTTTAAACTAACTATCGTAGATGGCAATGAAATACCTAGAGCGTGGAATGCCGAGCACTCGTGGCACTATTTGACTTAAGATTGTACTGATTCTTTTGTTTTATAAACTATGTAAAAAGGCACGACTTTCCTAGAACAATCTAGTTGATATAAACAAAAGATTATAAAGTGGACGTAGGCTATGATTTGGTCGAACCACTATAAAAATATGGCATGTCATTTACTTTTCTTGCACTGATTTCTTTATGTCTTGCGATTATTTCAATCTTAGTTTGAAACATAGGACTTGAGTTAAAATCGAGGGCAAAAATGAAACTTGAACGTGCTGGAACCCACCCTTTGAAATAGAGTGTACATGGGAAGCCGAAGCAAACGAAATAATTGTTCATATGATTAACTCTAACTCTCGTAATCTAAGAGAGAGAATTGATGACGGGAAAACGACGTCCCCAAGGCGTGATGGTGCACCACGATTAAAAACCGCCTTGACCACACTCTAACCTGGGCATACGATAGGAGAGTATAAAGGCGCTAAGAGCAAGTGCCATAAAAATGGGTTCTTACTCTACTGAAGGATTGGGGGCAAGAATGAAAGCTGAGCCCGCACTCCCCATAGATGGATTAAGGGCCATCTAGTGTCGATTATAATCAATTCCAAACAAGCCATGTACAGACACTTTATTCAAGATTGATTGGGGGCATACACATACACATCACATCCTCCTGCTGTTTATTACTTAGCTTAGTAATGATTTTTTATTGCAAAGATTGTAGGGATGCTAGATTAAAACCATTTTCTGATTTGTGATGTGATTTGTTGTTTGTTACTTATATTAGTAATATTTTGATTACACCTGGATTTGGTTGAAATAAATGGCAAGCTTGCAAGTATTTTACATTGCAGGAAAACAAACTACTTTATTTACAAAAGTGTAAATTTACACAAAGGAAATAATCAAAAGCATGAAGGCCTCACTCGCTACAATAATGGAAGGCCAGTGGAAAGCAAAATGAAAAGACTAAACTACATTTCACTTGGGCTTTGGGGAAGACTTGGACTTTTTAGCGGCCTTAAGCTTCTACTTCTCTCTCTCTCAGCATCGATGAGGGTACGATTTTTTCTTCTTTTGTCTGAAGGAGGTGAATTTGGATCGGCAGAAGATTCGTGAGCTAGCTGTCCAGTGATTGATCGAGAAGAAAGCTTGATGATCAGCCTAGACACAGGGGGAATAGCTTGAAGTGGATCTATGTTGAGGGGTTCTTCGGATTCTTCCTCAGCTTTGGCTTTTAAAAGCTCATCATTCTTCGCCTTTCTCTCCGCCAAAGTCATGTTCCCAGTCTCGCCCATATCCCCACTCACAAAAGCATAATCATCGCCTCGTCTCCACCGCCGTCAATGTCTTGTAAAGCCTCTATCACATCTCCATCCTTGGGAAATTCAGTACTAGATGACACAATGGCTTTATCAATGATCTCTTCTTGTTTCTCTTTGGTCTCCTCAGCAGGCTTTGCACCTAAAGAACGATAAGCAATAACTATTAGCTCAGGAGAGAACATGGGCTTTTCTATTGTTTGCTCTATAATATGGTGACAGAGTACAATAGTTTTAGCAAATTGAGGCGAAAAGGTGGAGATACCATCAGACGACTTGTCGATAGGAGTAGCAGAGGTTTCAAGGACTGACTCGATGATTGGGGATAGGAGAGATGCCTTTGGAATTTCAAGGCGATCAAAATCATACCCTTTTGTTTCAGCAGCCCTATATGGAGCAGATGAAGAACTAGAGCCTATTTCGTGAGTTTCCTTCCCTTTGGCTTGGCGTTTCTCCTCTTCCACAACCGCATGGAGCGGTCTCCCCCCCCCCCCAGCCAAACGCGTCGGATCCTCGCCTCTTAAATATGTCCTCATAAGCTTTTCTTCATCGATGGCATAAAATCTTAAGTCATCGCTTTTCATCATCAATTATCTGATTCAACACATCGACCAGAGTTGTCGAATAATCCTTGATCCAAGAAATGTCACGAGTTCGAATCACCTGAGCAAAGAACTCAATCATAAGCTTACCGCAACCATCTATTTCCTTCTAAGCTTCGGCAAGCTGCGCTAGTATCAGTAGTAGATTTGATAGCAATGTTAGCATTCCCTTCGGCTAAGACTGTCCTTTCTTCAGCCTCTTTATGCTTGGCCTTCAGTTCGGCGTTCTTCCTTGCTAATTCTGCCTTTTCCTGTTTGAGGTGAGAGCAAGATAACTTCGCATCAGTACTCTCTGACTTAGCATCTTCAACTTGCTTTTTCAAGGCTGCACGCTCCTGAGTATAGGAATCAGGCTCAGTATAGTAGTTCTTTTTCAATTCTTCATATTGTTTCTTATAGTTTCGATGTCACGCTGCGCTAAAGCAAGTGGGGCTTGTGCATCCTCAAGATCTTTCTCTATGTTCTTTATGGCTTTCTCGTCATATTCAGGCATCTTCTTCATGTGACTCACATCGACTAACAAGTCTCGGATGATTTTGGAAAGATTTCTTGAATACTTGCGCATTTTCTTGTATTTTTGTTAACAAAGTCAATATTAGCTTTGACATCATCCGCCCAATCCGAAGATATCGGCTCGAGGGCTGGGACAAAAGGCATGTTCCCGAAATGATGGTTTGAAAATTGTTTTTTTTTAATCTTCAATTTATCCTCATTCTCTGAGTCAAGTGTCACAGGCTTCATTGTAGTGATTTCGATGTTTCGCCATCTTGTAGGCTCGAGAGCCTTTTTGCCTTTCTCTTGCTCTTCGTCCAAATCCTTGGTTATTCCATATGGATCAGAGCGCTTCGGTGGTGGTCTTTCCTGAGGGTGTGATTCTTTCGGAAGAGTTAGAGCTCAAGATGATGGCTTATCCCCTCACGATGGTATTGATGGCTCTTATGCTTATCGGTATCTAATTTGCAAATAGACCGAGAGCGGGAAGATCGATGGTGTTGTGGTTGGTGATGTCTCATGTCATCTCTCCCACGGCTTTCACGCTGATCATGTTCGGTGTCGGAGCCATACCTGGGTAAGCTTGCACGAACATTCTTGAGATTCTAATTCTGATGAGGCATCCTTCCTGCAAAATAGCACAAACAAATATTAGAGTTGAGAACTGACATGTTGCATAAGTATTGTAACGTGCAGTGCTGGTGCAGTGTGTGCCCCCTAAGTGATCCCCCTAACGGGACAGTGCCTGGAGATTGGCTTGGTCGTTCAATACCCCCGGCTTTTGCAGGAGTGACATCTTCCTCGGAGGTAAGGAAGAAGGATCCCATACCGATATCTTGAGAAGTATAGATATCATCAGGCAAAGGGAATTTTTCCATGTCCCTGAATATGGACTCGTCCAGATGAGAATCATCGGCCTGAGACTTGGTTGGTGATGGTGTCCATGGAGAAGGTTGCCTTTCTGAAACAAAAACCTCTTTCGGGTCAATATCCTGAGGCTTGTTCAAAGCTTCATCATCCTGAACCGGTAATGGGGAAGGGCTTCTTGGAAGTATAATTGGATTGTCTTCTTCTGTTATCTCTTTATCTCCTGAGTGCAATTCCTGACCAGAACCTGTGCCTCCTTGACCTCTCGAACTCTCCCCTTTCTTAGTTAGAGTTATAATCTGCCCTTTAATTAGGGACATGTTGCCGGATTCTACTGAAGCCATGAGAACTTAAACTGAGGGCATGTATTTGTAAGGTTTGCCTCTTTGACCTAGACCCCGTCTTATATCAAGTAAATGATGCATGTGCAGAATTTAATCTGCTAGACACTTTTGAACACTGAGAAAGTCTGGATTTCCATTAAGTAAATGAATTAATAGATCCTCTTACAGTTGACCTTGTTCCTTCATGGGATTCAGAACTGCAAAGAGATTAGAATGATTAGTACGCTTGTTAATATGATCAAAGCAAATGCCTGGAAGTCTAAAGCTTACTAAATTTTAGCCATCTTCTCGCACACCGCTCTTGATGTTTGATGTAAAACCATTCGGGCTTTATATCTCCTACATTGTTGAAACCTTCATTCAAGACTTTCTTGTTGAGCAATGATTCAAAGAAAATAAAGAACGGAGTTCCCTTTAAACGATGCTTGAAGTGATAAAAGAAGTTTAATTCTTCAAAAGCGAGCTCCATACCCAAGATCTCCATATACGCCAATATAAAGTATACAAGTAAGCATATGCACTGTGGTGGAGTTGCATAGGAGCTATACGCAATCGTCTTAGACACTTGACCACGATCGGTGGAAATGGAGGAATGGCTCCTACAGAACACATTATTTTGCTAATAGCTATATATTCCTCCGGATGGCTATGAGGGCTGTCAGCATCGGTAGCGACTAAGATGTCTCTCCAAGGGATTCTATGCTTTAAACATATTCTTCGAAGTTTTGTTTCATTAATGGTCGACTTCACATATTCACTTGGGGCATCCAAGAAGATGGCACTTTGAAGCTCGCCAGGAGTCCGGTTGTCCCTTATTCCTCCTTCCTCCTCTTCATCTAATGAAATTTCCCCTCTAGAGGAAGATGCTTCTATGTGGATGTCTACCTCGAATTCCAAGC
This sequence comes from Allium sativum, assembly GCA_030737875.1. Taxonomy (NCBI): domain Eukaryota; kingdom Viridiplantae; phylum Streptophyta; class Magnoliopsida; order Asparagales; family Amaryllidaceae; genus Allium; species Allium sativum. Next base: position 1,041,628,900 of record CM060918.1, read on the forward strand.
CCAAATTCTCCTAGTCTAAATCTAACGAGAGTACTTCAATATTAAAGTAGCTAGAAGACTCTGGAGTTGTGCTTTTCTCCGACAATCTTGTTGAACGTTTACCAGACATATCTGTTGTACTAATGAATAAACATCAAGGATTAGAGCATAATTGCCCGTGCCCCCCGTATGTGCACTAGTGTGTGCCAGTGTATGCAGGACTAAAAAGTAAACATAAAAGAAAGTATATAAACATGAGGTTGGTTAGCATATATTATTAAGTCATGTGATTTCTCAGTCCAGACTGATCAGCCCATAGGGTCTATCCTGACTGTCCATCAGTTCTCTTAAGCTACAACTAGTCTTGTTCAAGATGTGCATTAACATATTTAATGAATTTGAGTTGCTAGAATGGATGGAGTCAAGAGCATAAGTTGGCTCGTGGTTGGGAATTAGCTTGTGTGCTAAATCGGCTCGCAAATGAAGTGTAAGATGCATATCATGATCGGGTCGTATATATGCCTCGGCTTATACCCTAAAGATCAACCCGCGATGGTTCACATTCCTATATCGGCTCATAGTTAAGGCTCAGAGCACATAATAAGGTTGGATCACATATTCGAGAGGCTCGCACTCCATTGCTCATTCGCAAACAAGTTCGGCTCGCACATCAGGGACGGGTCGCATGCCTAGCCAGGCTCGCACTTGACTAGCTTGTGAGTCTCGATCAAGACACACACTGGGATCGGGTCGTTGAAGATCGACCCGACCCGGTGCCTATCCTGTATCTTCTACATGACCCGCTCCCGCAAATAAAATGCTTTCTCTCCAACCCATCACATTCAGCTCTACACTCAAGTACTAGGCCTATGCACGACCCCTATGGAATCATTCTCTCTTTCCCATCCTTCAAATCCAAGCTTCCTCAACCCTCTTACACCCTCGATCCTAAACACAAAAACGAATGACTTCTAGTTCAAAGCCTGAAGGTGAGGGTTATCACCAACATCGATGGCGATTTCGAGGTGAGCAGGGTTGAAGCTATTAATGAAAACGATGGAAATCGATGCAAAAATCGCATATAGTCTGCTCGTAATTCGGTCTAGAAGCAAGAATCAAAGTTATAACATGATAATTTTTAACTACCTATTCGGTTGGGTTTGAATTTTGATTGAATTGGAGATGAGGAAACTTAGGGTTTTAGATGTTCGAAAATAAAGTTACTGCCGGGAAAAGTAAATGAGAAATTGGGGTGAAACTGCTTTATATGCTGTAGTGGATGGACTATTCGTCCACCAAGTGATGTGACGGCTCGAACTAGTCCAATAGCCCAGCGGTTGAAGAGGCCTGGAGCTTTAAAACCCTAGTTACACATCACCCAAAAGAACCTCAACCTAACTTGGGTGGCCCGCGTTGAAATCAAAGCCAACCCGGTTGCCTGCGTATGGCAGTAACTCAAATAGCCTCGACCGGATCCGAATGTCGCAGAATGGAGCAAAAGCGAGAGAATTAAAAGAAGCTATTACGAATCATGTGCACATACGTAAACGAAAATTGATGAAGCGATGCATCAGATAATACCAAATCTTTCAACTTAAATTGCGGAAAATTGAAATATTTACCTAAGAAGCCGTTTGCAATTTGATCTGAAACTTGAAATCATCCTACACTGCAAAAATGATTGAGGATTGATCCTGTATTTGTAATTGTCCCAAAAACCAAGAAGTACAATTTCATAAAGCGTCGCAACTACACAGATAAATACGGCTGTTGGCGCTCACCAATTCGGGAATGGACAGATTGATTGTTTCGAAGCACATTTCATTTCCAATAAAACGTACTTCAAGGGGGTAAAATGTTGGTCTGCCTTATAACTAGGCCTCGCAGGTATGAGTACACATGATCGATTCATAAAATGGATCACACATTCATGATTTCAAGACGAATGGTTCGGCTCGCAGTCATCGGGTCGAGGTAGTTGGTTCGTGGTCTCCGGTCAAAGGTACCCACTTGCGTAATGGGAGATAAGCACATGGAAAAAATGACATTCAGGGCTCGGGTCGAGATACAATGACTGAGGCGGCTCACTGATGAAAGACGAGCAAGCCTTCATCACTCCAACTCGCGAGAGCGACCCGACCCAATTAGTTGAGGATGCTAGCCTACGATCATACCACGAACCGAGAAATACGGGTCTGTTGCCACGTGTCACGAACCAACGTCATACCCAACTCTCCACTCACTCACGAGTCGCTCTGAGATTTCCGAGATGAGCGTCACGTCATTCTGTGACCCGTTTGCAGTTTTTGCCTATAAATACCCCAAAACTTGTCATTTTTGGGATCTTTTGGCACTTGAGAGACTCTACTTTTACCGTTATAATATTTCCTTTACTTTGTTCAGATTTTGCTCCAAATTGCTAAGTATAATTTGATAGATATTGAGAGATACTTCATCGTAATTGTGAGGTTGAGTGGATATCTGCATTGTATTTGTAATCAGTTAGTCAATCAGAAACATATAAAGTGGACATAGGCTCATTAACGCCGAACCACTATAAACCGTGTGTGATTGCTGCTTTTTATTATGTTTTGAGTTATAATTTTCTGCAATTCATAGTCAATTGAGTGTTAGAACCATTTTTTGGCCTAACAACTAGATTAGGCCTTAAGTGACTAAGAATGCCAGGTCTAGAATATAGTCTTTAAACAAATATTATTTTCGATCAGTGGAATTTTATGTTATGATCCCTCTCCTTAACGTATCCAACAGATTAGTAGGTGTGGTGGCAGCTTGATGGACGAAACGATTATGGAGCTCGAAGAAGGCAACGAGGCTATTATATTTCTATTAGTTGTTATCACTCTTTTACTGTCGGAAACTCTAAATAATGAACAATAATGATGTACCATTATGAACAAATGTATTTGGTATTTTGCATTTGGATCAGTGGCTTTTGAATAAATGGTACATCTTACTTTATTGTTATACTTTCTCATTCCCCTGTGTGAGATTCCACCTCTTTATATTGTCATATTATTCTGTGCAAATGTAATTTCGTTATAGGAACCGACGATCCATTTATAGTGACTCTAAGTTTCGATGTGCCTTTTCTGGGTCGAAATTTAGGCTCACTCTGGGCGGCTTGTTACATAGAATTTTTTGTACATATGCCAATAACCATGTGCAAAATGTACTAAATGTTCCTATACTTAGTTTCTAAGCGACTTCAAACCATAAATGTTTGCGTACCTCTCTTTTCATATCAGTTAAATGCCGCATATTTTTCATATACTAGTCATGTTCTTATTTAACTTGTGCGTTAAGTAATTTTATTTAAAATATTGTTTTAGTGAAGTTTAAAACAAGTTTTAAAGCAAACAAAAGGTTAAAACAATATTTACTTGCATGCATACACACACACACACATATATCACCATATTAATATTTTGAAATAATTGCTATTCTAATTTTCTATAATATTCAAATCCAATATTATTTATATTTTTACAAGAGATTAAACAAAATTAAAAATACAAAACAAAATAAGAAAACATTTCTTGCTTGTTTTACACCCATGTATACATTGGTTAAATAAAAGTTAAACATTTAATATATATACATACTCTTGGAATTTACCCACAATTTATTATTTTTAATTTATTTAATTTAAACCAATTATTGAAATAATTCATAATAAGCTGTATTACAAAATCAGTAAAAAAACCAGGTGGTTACAGCACTAGTCCACGCCTTTAAGTATTTTTAAACTTGCAATTATGTTTTCAACTTCTTTTTCAAGCCAAAATATAGAAATATATTCCATTTTTCCAAACTAATCAATCTAGGCTATTTTTGACTTCCTATTTTAGTTAATATAACTTAATTCCTATTTTCAATTTTTTTTTTCCTTTTTTAGATAATTACAGTAAATTTGGATACAATTAGGTTACATCCCTTTTTTAATCTCATCAATTTGAATATTTATCCCATTCTAAATTTGAGAGGTAATCTTTTAGACTAACATAGAAATTCTCAGATTTACCATTTAATTACAAATTTAGTGTTCATAATATTAATTATGTCACGCCCTCAATTATCAAATCATATTTTATTCATAATTCCAATTAAATTATGTTTTCCAATGCACACAAACAAAAAAGATTATAATCTGTCGTATAAGTTAGGTGCATAATTCAATTACGCATGTTAACATTTCAGGTTTATGTGTATTTTGTGCATAACCAAAATTCAACATAAACTATGTATGTATTTCGGCATAGAAAGAGGGAAAAGAGAAAGAAGAGAACACATTATAAATTCTTATAGGAATCAGACGATATCATATATAATTATTTAAATTCACTCACTTGGGATTTTCACTCTAAAATTCAGATCTGATTTGGATTTTTGTTTACTTATCATTTACTTTTCAGTAAGGATTTAGCGATCTATCTTGACAGGGGATCTGGGCAATTACAGTTTGAATGTACTATATTTTCCTCCAATTCTTGAATTAGAAATCCTTAATCTAAAATATTATCTATTTTTGAAGAGTCTGAAGGAGAAAAGAAATGGCAAAGCTCCGCGCCCTTCTAGAAAATATGACTTAGAAGCTAGGCCCTATAGGTTTATTTATAACTGCCCAGAAGAGCCATGTCTGGCCGATTCAAAAGAAATTTATATGATCTACATAAAAAATATAAAACCACGTCGTCTTGACCCAAATGAGTCGACCCATGCTTTAGGTGGGTCAATCCTTGTACGATTTCGAAAATCGTATATCATGTCTTTTTGTTGCATTGTTTTGGTTGTGTTTAAACGTTACTTTTAATGTTAAAATTCCTTAACCATTTTTACTGATTTCCAAATATTATTTCCAAATTTTGTCACATATTCTTATTTCAAATTTAAACGCGTTATCAATGTGTGCTTTAACAACTCTTTCTTTTTTAAATTCTTGTGTGTTTAATTCTTTCAATTCCATGAATGTTATTTTTAACATTTATTTATACCATCTTAATACACATTTTATTTTCAATTTCAAACATGTATTATTATTATTATTACATGTATATCCATCTTAAATTTAAACGTTACTTGATTGACTTCATTTAAACTACCTTCTATTTCATGATTTTATATCATTTATGGAACACGTTCATTTTACATGTTACTTTTGTAATTTATGTCTAAATATATTTATATTAAATATATCAATTTGTGTGTTCGCATTCTAGAATTAGTAATCTACTTCCAATTTTTGATGTTATTTCCATTATTTCACTTATAATGTCTATATTTGACATAGATTGTTAATTTAAAGGAAATGTTATCATTTTAATATTATTTTCCTTCCCTTCCTTGATTAATCCTTTTCCATCACACATATTTGTTTTCTTGTTTTATTAAACGGTTAGGTTTTTTAATATGTTAAAGTTAATAATCTTCTGTTACTTTCAAATTCAAACGCACCTTGTTTATAAAATTAACGTATGCATATAATTTATGATTATTTTATAACGTACCATTATTAGATTGAATTCTTTTTATTTAATTCTGTATCTACCATTGTAATGTTACATTTGCATAATGGCAAAATTTTATTTGTTGCTCATTTTATGACATGCTTTTGTTTTTGAATTTCAAACACACGCTACTCATGTAATTATTTTGATAATTTTATTATTTAAAATGCAGGGTGTTACAACCTCCCACCCTTTAGGAAATTTCGTCCCCGAAATTTAGCAAAGGTAAAATTATGTAATTCCTCGCAAAATTTACAACCACCATGTTTACATCCAATTTTACAACCATTTATGTACTTGTGCAAAGTATGGCACATCATAAAAATATATGAATGCAATGAATGCCTAAGCAGTTTTACCTATGAATGCAAATTTTCTTGAAAACATGAAACACACATCCTAAATATACTAGCGATTTTGACATGAATGCAATATTTTGAAAACCGAAAATACTTTTACATCCATTTTCCCACAATCTTACAAAGTAAGAATGTAGTTCATCCAATTTTTGCATCCAAACCCTACCGATCAACTTTATATTTGCAAATTTTAGAAAAATATATTTTTCTGAATTCGGTTTCTTATGTTAGAAAAAGATAAAAGATGAAAATTTTCATATTTTCCATCCCACTTTTACTCACCCTTTTCTTCATGCTTGGAAATCTTTATCGTTAATCTTACAAAAATTCCTATTTTCCATTCCACGCATAGTTTACATAAGAAGAATTTCATTTTTGAATTTTCAAACTTACTTTTGAAGAGCTTATTTTCTCTTGTTGTTCTCATTTATTGCAGTTTTTTCTTGGTTGTTTCAGTAAATTTTCTTTGTTTTTCTTTTGGTCGTTCATCATTTGCTTTCGTTTTCGTTTTATTTACAATATCCTATGTCTTTATTTATTTTTATAGTGATCATCACAAACACCTAAATAGAAAATATCCCACTAAACTATTCTACTTTTCTCTAATAAAGTAGAACACTACATAGGAATTTGACTCCATACTAAAAGAAAACTTGCTTTATTGCAATCAATACTAGGTAGAAGATACAATGACTAAAGGTGACTATCCAAAAGGACTAGGAGGCCTAGGACTACGTCTCTATGGCATAAAACGGTCCTCAACAATGAATCTAGAAAACCATAATGCTTCTCCTTTCAATATACAACTCTCTACAAACTCATGTCACGTACCTCTAGCTCTCATTCCATCCTAAATTGAGAAAATATGTCAAATCTTCCTTAAGACTTTTCCACTCGGGTTTAAGGTTTAGTGACATCTAAAAATAATTTCTCATACCTTTACCAACAATTCATGCACACTACTAGGACTATTCTCATTAAATTATCTTTAATCCAATAAGATTTTATATTCTTAAAACTTTTCTCAAAAGTTAAAACTAGAAAGATTGGATTATGGGATTTAACTTAATTGGAGCCTTAATTTATTTAATATACTTTTATTTTCAAGAGGAATTAATAAGATTATGTTTCTATGAAACTTTTCTAAAGAGGAATTTTATGTAAAGTAACACGGGAACTTCATTTCTTTTTTGAAGTAGGTGGCACAAAATATGGTGCTTTCATATATTTTGTACACATCTTTCGCTACACATTTCCTCGTCATTTTAACAAAACATTTTTACATACAAATCTATTGATTCATAAAAACTCATCTTATAATTATTCTTATTCAAATAAGTTAAAGTGTATCATAAACCATTCTTTATGAAAAACCTCTATATATTCTTTAATTGAAAGTCAGCTATGCACCACATATGGCTAACTGATTTATATGCACGCTTTCTCTTAACCCCACAACTTGCTTGCACACTTAATTGTTTTAGAAAATAAGTTTGCACGACTTTCTCAAAAATTATATTAATGCAACTCTTAATATTACAAATCGGTAAATTTCTAAAATTGTAAACTTTTAAACTTGAAATATGAAAACTTTTCTAGAAATCTTTTCCTACATATTTTTTTCTCAAGTTCTTTTTAGAAGTTTTTTAAATGTGGGACTGAGTACAAAGTTGTTTCTTAATTGCTATTCCCAAATCCTTTGCGCAAAATTATACTTCTTCATAAAAAATATCGTTTACATAGATTCCTCCAAAATTATGTCTAAACTGAAAAATAAGACTAGCGCCACTTTTGTGCCAAACGTATATATATAAATTCTTAATCCATTTTTCTCAAATTTACTCTTTCTCAATTTCCAAAGGCCCTGCTGCCCAATCAACTAATTTAAAATACCAAAATTTCTGATATTAACACATGGAATCTTCTCTTTTTTCCAAAGGATATTGTCCAATTTTCTCTCTAGCCACTCGTGGGCCTACTATTCTCAAATTTTCATAACCATTTTCTTAGTGTACAAAACTGACATCTCAGCGTTCTTCATGTGTTGTTTCATTTAATTAGTGGGTTCCTCTATGGATACATATATATATACACACACACATATATAATATAGTATAAAATACAAATACGTTCACTGACTATCTATGTAGAAATCTTAAATGTAAGCTCTGATATCAGATGCAACAACCCAAATTTCAACAAACCCAATTTTTTTGCAAAGTTCTAAATACTTAGTCTACTGAAACCCGAGTTGGTTTGTCTACTATCCTACAAAAAGGCGAAGATAAAATATATCACAGCTCACAAAAAATATCTCACAGTGGAACGAATAAAATATAATAGTAGATAAATACTTACCCTAATAATGATGGTCTAACAAGTGTCTCTAAGCTATAATCTTTGCCACCTGTCTAACTTCCAGGTTTGTTATGAGGAGGGGGTCAGAACAAAAGTTCTGATGAATAGGAAAATTATACTTTCTGTAAATAACACAATATATACCCTTATATGACTGGTTGTTCTTATTAGGTTATATTGGGTTTATTACTCATTACACTTTTGATTTCATGCATAAATCGTATCCATCTACTCCCAAGTAGATTAATTTAATAAACCATATATATAGTTATACGCTCAATATATTGAGGTACCACCCATAGTACCCTACTGGAGTGGTTCCCATCACCGTATTGCGACAACGTACAAGACCTCCATCGCCATGCTATGAAAGTGTAGTAGACCATGCTGCGAAGGCGTGCTATTCTCTATCAATATGCTATGAAAGCGTACTAAGCTGCTCTATGAAAGAGAATAAGCTTATATTGTTGTGCCATAAAGGCACTCAAAACCTAAGTTCTTCCACGGAACGCAGCCGGAGGATTTCTATATCTATCTAGAATGGATTCGTTAGACCCACAATACATATATCAAAGACTGATCTATCTTTTACGGTGGCTACGGCCCCACCCAACCGTCTTACTAATGAATAAACATTCAATAAGCTAAGTGATTGTGAACCTAACAAACAATCTTAGCATCCAAATTGGCTTTATCCCTCATCCAATGTTCTAATAGTGTTAACCGGCCTTTTGGTCTGATTCCCAAAAGTACTCAAAGACATGCTCGACTCAACTCATCGCATGAAGTCAGGGCCAAGGGAGAAACTCGGGGAGCGCAGAAGGAAGGCTAAAGAGGGATCATGCCAACAAGGACCTTGCCATGTCACCATCACGTCATCATGTCAATGCCCCGGAACAGCCAACAAGCCTCAACCAATGACCCTCACTAAGCACATCTCGCACCTAGCGGGGTGCGAAATTTCGTACTTGGTAGGTGCGAAATTTCACAACTTATGGGTGTAAAATCTTGCACCTTGCAGGTGCGAAATTTTGCACCTCGACCTAGGTGCGAATTTTCCGAGGCCAAAGGCTGGAGGCGCGAATTTTCTATAGATGGTCCCCATTTCTACCTACTCTTACCTAACCACTTCCTATAAATACCCATGGCCTCACACTTCAAAGGGAGAGATTATTAAGCTTTGAGACCTCCATAGAGCTTCATTAATGACATCTCCTCTTTGAGGAAGAAGGGCAAAATTGTCTATTTTACTATTTCTTGCAAATATGACTATTGTAACTTCATGTACCGTAGTCAACAAATGTAATGAGAGGGTCTCAACCTTGTAATCTATCAAGTGAACAATAAAATTCCAACAACTCTTCAAAGTGGATTTAGGCCCTCACTGAGGCCGAACCACTATAAATATCTTGTGTTATTTACTGCTTATGTTCTATTTTATATTCTTGTCTATGCGACCATATTTATAATTACTAGTAATCGGGAATCTTTGGTGTTTACGACATTTTTTGTTGTCAACATTTGGTGCTTCCACTAAGAAAACTCGGATATTGCGTCTTTCTCGCACATTACCATCTCGACTTCGCCGAGCTTAAGGTTTCTTGCTTAACCTGCCGTCGAGTCCGCTTACAATGGTAAAAAATTCAAAGAACGCAATGATCGGCTCTTCAGCCGCAGCCAAGGATGGTACATCTCAACAACCTCAACCAGCGGACATCCCAGCCACTAATGAAAGTGAACCTCCAGTTGCGGACCCCGAAGCACCCGCAACTCAAGCGCAAATCTGCACGCTTAATGAAAAATATGAAAATACAGCTATTGAGCTTAACCAAGCGCTAAAGAATAACATCGACCTTATGCGGCAACTTCAAGAAAGTCAGTGCGTCGTCGCTCGACTGCAATTAGCTAGGAACAATGCTCGACCCCGACCACCAACATCGAAAACTTCCTCTTCCGAGTCGAGGGGCCCACACTAAGGAAGGATGTTTTGTCTCATCAACAACGTCGTCGTCCAAACAAACGTCCTCGACAACGACAATGGCAATGGCATGCCAACGGCAACGGCGACCAGATCACAGTTACCTATAGCAAGGGCGCCCAATATCGGGACTGTTCTCGCTTAGTCATCAATGAAGGACCCACTCCTAGTAACCAACCTCCTCCTCGACAAGACTCAACAGCCGCCCGTCGAGACAACGAACCTAATTTTTTGGCAGCCCGTGCCTTTCCGGAACCGGATCCGCATGACTCCGCTCCACATCATCACGCACACCAGGATCCCTTTATAGATGTCGAGGACATGGAAGAAGACGATCCAGACATCCACCCTAGAAGACGCCTTTGCGCCAGAACTTCGGAACCTCGCCATAAACCAGGGGTCCCGATGGCGGACCCCCATCCGACCTACCTTCCCGACATGGTCCGAAGGATCAGAGGGAGATGCAAGGGAATGTGCATGATTCATGGGAAGCGTACATTAGGCGCAACCTTTCACTTGAAGAGTTAATGAAGCTGAATGGTCGCGACGCTTCAGCATGCCGCAGATGCCGCTCTACAACGGCACCACTAACCCTTGTGCTTTCCTAAACTGTTATGAATAGCAAATGGACTAGAGCAGACGCGACGATCCAATCAAGTGAAAATGCTTTCCAGTCTTCCTGTCAGGAACTGCTCTATTATGGTTCTAGCCTTTCGCTTAATTCCATCAACAACTTCGACCAATTAGCGATGCAATTAGTTAACCAATTCAGGATGCATATCCCGACTCCGAAGAATGCCCTAACCCTTTCCAACCTATACCAAGGGCCCGCAGAGTCGCTCAAAAGCTACCTTTCCAGGTTCAACATCGCCCTCGCCGAGGTCGAGGATCCAGATCCGCGCACCATTCTCTTTCAGCTAGCTAAAGGTGTCCTTCCAACTTCTGAATTTGGGGCATGGATCGACTGAAAGAAACCGAAGAGCCTTAACGCTTTCTATGAGAAAGCGGGGAAGTTCTTATGCCAAGAAGAAGCAAGACAGATCCGCATCTCCGAGACCAGTCACCCCAATGTCCCTCAAACGGACACCGCTAATAACCGTCCTAGGAGGCGAGAAGCGGGAAGACCCTCCAATCCGAACACGGGGGCAAGACCCCCCAGGCAAAGCCAAGGAAGCCCGACCCTTACCAAGCTTACGAGACATATACTCCGCTGAATGAAGATCCGGAAACTATCTACTTAGAAAATTGTAACACTTTGCCGTACAAGAAACCCGTATCAGGGAGTCAACCGATTCCGAGAAGAACTCGGGGAGATACTGCTGATACCATGATATGTATGGACATAACACGAATGAATGTTGCCAGCTCAGGGATGCAATTGAGAAGCTCATCCATGAAAAGAAGCTTGAACAATATGTCCAAGAGCCCTTCCCCCCGAAACTAATCCAAAACCTCCGGCGCCAACTCCTCAGACGGCCGCCAAGACAGCCCAACCATCTAACATGAGGCAAGGAATCGTGATCAACACTATATGCGGCGGGCCTGGCCCCACGCATGACAACTTCCAAAAGATGGAGGAATATGTGGGGTCCATTAAACATGCAACCTACGAGGCTTGCTCTTCTCTCGATGAATCCATCCCGGCCAAGCTCCGGAAAACCATGCGGGACGACATTATCTTCAGTGGAAGGGAGTCCACAGGAATTGAAATCCCGACCACCGATCCTTTGGTTATCACGACCCAAATTGGCCCTGCAACTATTCGAAAAATATTGGTCGATTCAGGAAGCTTGGTCAAAATCATTTTCAAAGCCGCCTATGACCAGATGAAGTTAGATGTAAGAGATCTCAAACCATGCCACTCCACAATCCACGGCTTTAATGGGGCATCCAGCTGTCCGGTAGGAGTCATCGACCTAACCGTCGAACTTGGTACGGGGAATCGGAGCCGAGTCCGAGTCCTCACCTTCATGGTTATCGACATCATCTTGCCATATAACGTCTTCCTTTGACGTCCTTTCCTCATAGAATTTCGTGTTTGCCTATCGCCATGGTCCATCCTAATGAAATTTCCAATAGAGGAAGGGATCGGAACAGTCAGAGGAGACCAAGTCAATGCTAGAGAGTGTTATGTAATAGAATGGAAGAACACGCACAATAGGGATAAGGGCAAAGCAGCGCCCGCAGCCTTTGCGCCAAGACTACCTCTGTATAACAATCAACGGCGTCTGGGCCTTGGCTCAGGCGCCACTCCCGTCTTTCCGATGACCTCGATCCAAGGAAAGACGAAGAGCCCAAGTGCAAGAGACCTACTCCGGTCGAGCCCACAGTAGATGTTCCTGTCAGTCTCAACGATTCGTCGCGAGTATTAAATATAGGATCACACCTTCACCCACCAGTCAAAGACGATCTTGTGGATTTCTTAAAGGCTAATCTGGACGTATTTGCATGGACTCATTCCAACATGAAAGGCATAGACCCAACAATCGCTTGCCATTCTTTATGCATAGACCCTACGATACATCCAGTCAAACAAAAGCGCCGCTTCCTAGGACCCGACAGATCCAAGGCACTCGAAGAAGTGGTAGATCGCCTGTTAAACAACAACTTCATCCGAGAGGCCGACTACCCTGAGTGGGTCTCTAAGCCAGTACTGGTCAAAAAGGCCAATGATAAATGGCAGATGTGTGTCGACTTCTCTGATCTAAACAAAGCATGTCCTAAGGATAGCTTCCTGCCCCCAAAGATCGATTAGCTAGTTGATTCAACCGCCGGATACCAATTGATATCCTTTATGGACGCCTACTCCGGTTACAACCAGATCCCGATGAATCTCTGCGACCAGGACCTACCTCCTTCATAACCGACCTTGGTCTTTACTGCTATCTCATCATGCCCTTCAGCCTCAAGAATGCTAGCGGCACATGTCAGCGGATGGTTAATCGAGTCTTCAAAAATCAAATCAGGAAATCCATGGAGGTGTATGTGGACGACATGCTAGTTAAATCAAAAGTGTATAGCGACCACGTCCACGACTTCTCTGAAATGTTTGATGTCCTCCGTCAATACGACATGAAACTCAACCCTCTAAAATGTTCCATTGGCATCGTTTCAGGAAAGTTTCTGGGTTTCATCGTTACTGCCCGGGGCATCGAAGCTAATCCCGAAAAAATCCAAGCCATTCGGGATATCCAAATCCCTGAAAATATCAAGGATGTTCAAAGTTTAAATGGAAAGGTCGCCGCTTTAAGTCGATTCATCTCAAAGGCCACCAATAAGTGCATTCCTTTCTTCGATTTATTTCAAAAAGGGAAACGCAACTTCAAGTGGACCCTTGAGTGCATTTTCTCATTCAAGGAACTCGTGGATCACTTAGAGCGACCAACCATCTTGTCTAAGCCATAGACCATGAGGACTTATATATTTACTTGGCTATTTCCGCACAGGTAATCAGCTCGGCATTAATATGGCTTGAAGACCGCATCCATCGACCTGTCTACTACATAAGCAAACGATTGATGGGGGCAGAAAAGAACTACCCGAAGCCCGAAAAGCTGGCGTTCTGCTTACTTGTCTCCTCCCGGATGATTCGGCCATATTTCTAGGCTCATACGATAAAGGTCTTCACCGACCAGCCGCTTCGTCTAGTTCTACAACGACCTGAGGCATCCAGTCAACTGCTAAAGTGGAGTATGGAACTAAGTCAGTTTGAGATAACATTCGTTCCCCATCGAACCATCCTCAAACAAGCCCTCACCGACTTTATAGTAGAATTCATGGCTCCCGAAGAAACTTCAACAGAGAACGCTGAGGCCCCCGATAGTAGATGGAAGTTGTTTGTGGATGGGTTCTCCAACAACAAGTGTTCGGCAACTGACATCGTACTCATCACTCCCGATGGACGCTCGATACACTATGCACTAAAGCTAAATTTCCCCGCTAACAGCAATAATGCAGAATATGAGGCGTTGATAGCCAGACTAAGGATCGTGATCGAACTCAATCTAAATATTATTCAGATTTTCTCCGATTCACAGCTCTTTGTGCGCCAGGTGAAGGTAGAATTCTAGACTAAGGGGGAACGACTTGCTCCGTACTAGCTCAAGTACAAGAAATACTCACTCACTTTGACCACTTCATTATCGCTCACATTTCGCGAGAGCAAAATGAATGGGCCGACTCACTGGATAGAATTACAAGTTCCGATGATCCGCAGTTGTTGGGGTTCGCACCCGTCGAGGGTGTTCAACTCCCCCAGTACCAAGCCAACACAAACCAGCACAACCATGAGCGTCGAACCCGAGCCGGAATCGTGGATGACGCTGATCAAAAGCTACTTGCAGCAGTGATCCTCCCAGAAAGCCATAAAGAAAGGAGAGCGCTCACCCGCCAGTCAACCCATTATCTCCTTATGGATGGGGTACTCTATCGAAGAGGCTTCTCTGTCCCCTTACTTAGATGTGTAGCCCATGATGACGCCATCAAGATTCTAGTCAGCGTACATGAAGGAGAACGCGGTGACCACACCGAGGGGCAAATCGTAGCCAGGAAGATGCTCCGACATGGCTACTACTGGCCCACACTTGACTAGGACGCCACTGATTATGCTTGCAAATGCGACAAGTGCTAACGCTTCTCAAAAATCCCGAGAGCCCCGCCAACAGAACTAACGCAAATGACTAGCCCATGGCCATTCGCCATGTGGAGAATCGACATCATTGGGACTCTTCCCATGTCCAGAGGCAGGGCACGATACGCTGTCTTCGCTGTCGATTATTTTACCAAATGGGCAGAGGCCGAAGCCCTCGCTACAATCACTACCTAGAAAATGATCAACTTCGTGGTACGCAACATCATCACCCGATACGGGGTCCCTCAGGCCATCATTTCAGGCAATGGCACTAAGTTCAAGAGCGTAGAGTTCAAATCCTTTTGTCAGCGGCACGACATCAAAAAAAGGTTCTCGGCCGTAGCACACCCCCAGCCTAACGGACAAGTTTAGGCAGTTAACAAAGTTATCAAGTCCATTATCAAGAAGCGCCTCGAGAAGGCCTGGGCATGTGGGCACATTAACTTCCTTTAGCCCTATGGGTCTACCGAACAACCCACGAGACAACGAACGGGCACACTCCCTTTGCCCTCGCCTACGGCACCGAAGCCGTCGTCCCCATCGAGCTCAAGCTTCAATCTCATCGAGTCACCTATTTTGATCCAAAGACGAACCAAGATTTACTTTTAGGATTGTTCGACCTGCTCGAAGAAAAAAGGAATGAAGCCGATCTCCGAGCCACTGCCTAACGGCAACGAGTCGTCCGATACTTCAACTCTCAAGTTCGCCTCAAGGACCTCAACATCGACGACCTCGTCCTAAAACGGGTGTTCCCTCCACTAACGGGCCTTGCTCCTCATTGGAAAGGCCCGTACTCTATAATATGAAAGCTCAGTGATGGAACTTTCAAGTTGGCGACCGTGGACGGAGCTGAACTACCAAGGGCTTAGAACAGTAAACATCTCCGCCGCTACTTCACATAACTCAGAACATGGTTGTTTATGCTTTCCAGCGATATTTTGTAACAATTCAAGGCATTATGAAGACTATTCATACCAAAAGTTACTAGTGGAAATGATGTTCATCTTTCTATCTCTTTATTATGTGTTTACTCATCGCGTGACATGTTTGATTAATCCTGGTAGCTAGCTTTCGTGTAAATTGCCGACCGCTGTGTCGACCTCTAGTATGGGGGTCGACACCACCGTCCCGGCCACGAGCCAACCTCGCAGTATTACCCTATTGGCACTGACCAACACCCCAGGCACGGGAGCTGGCAGCGCTACTCGAGTCGCCGGCCCGTGGCGCGGCCGAGTATGAATAACCTATAACTCGAACCAAGGCCCAAGGCCGAGGTCGAGGATAAATCGTTCGCCCAAGTCCCACGTGACTTGGGGCCACCCAACAGCCAGACGAGGTGATACAAACTCCCCCTGAACTACGGGTGATGGTCGAACCTTGGCGCAACACCGAGACCGACCCTTAAATCGTTACTTCCTTGAAGTTCTCAAAGCTAAGGGGTAGCCCACGGCCACGATCGGACCCTACGGGTTGATGATCCGGGCTTCTCTTCCCAGCAACGATGCCTACAGGCTCGCCTCAACCCGATGAGCGACGGGAGAGCCTACACCGGACGGACCGCATAACGCGACGTCATACGCCTTCTCTACACTTGGGATTAACCCCGGGCAACCCAAATACAACAGGACACTTAGCCTGTCTTCGCAAACTACGGGTTTCCTGAGCTGAGGGAAACTTACTAGAAGCCTGTGCACTATCTCTCCTCCCTGGAACCGTCGATCCAGGGCATAGCACTCGCAATCGCTTTTTTGTTAAGTGTAACGATAAGTAGGCCTATGCAAGTACAGGACGCCCGAAAACATGGGAAGAACATCCGAACATTTAACATAAAATGCGATCTTTACTAATTCATATTTCATTACAACTCACACACACATATTACAACCAACTACATAACTAATATCTTTCTTTCTAATGACAGGGCGTACATGAGAACCACATCATGTCTTGAAAACCCAAAAGCGAGGGCCGAACTCGCGTAAACTATCGGCCTACACTACCAAAATGATCGCTAAACTTACACTTAAGCAACTAACGCTAACCATGCTTCTTATTTTTGTCTTTGTGTTTCCTCTTTGCAGATTCTGCACTCGACGGTTCATCCTTGGAGCTTGGCCTTTTCTTTCCGGACCCACCTTTTCCACTTCGACTCCTTTGGGAGGTGGTTGACCCGTGAGAAGCTGAGAGACGCCTCTCGTCCGCCCCGTTGCCGCTAGAATTCTCAATGACATCGGCAGGGGCGGTAAGCGGCAAAAGACTGGGGGCACCCCTGGCAGCAAGACCTATCACTATGGCACTCATCTCTGGGATAGTTTTCCCTTCCCGTCTAGCTTTCTCCCTGGCTTCCTTAGCAGCTCGTCGCTCAATAAGTTTTTGGGACTTGTGCTTCGGATCACCGGCCCTGTTTTTCTCCCGAGTCTCGATGGCCCTCCGCTGAGCCTCCCCCTCATCTCATCTCTTCTGAGCCTCATCAGCTACCCTCTTCCTCTCTGCTTCCTCATCAGTATGTTCCTGGGCAACAGTCACAGCAGCCCTCTCCACAGTACCCTCCCTGGTCTGTGTTATGACCTCCTGCCTTGTAGCTGCATTGTTCCCTAGCTTTTCCTCCACCAGACCTCGGGCAGTCGCACTTTGCCCATCTACCTCCTCTCCTTCATCATAAGGCCTTCATAGAGGCTAGGAGTTATCCTTATCCCTGAGAAGGTATCAATATGATCTCCGCTCTCTTCAAACTGTATCCCCTCGAGTCCTAGCCCAAACTTGGTCACTTGGGAAATTGCTGGGGCAGGGTCCAGTGCTGTAGTTAATCCAGAAGGAACTGCACAGTGAAATCACAATCTTTTAGTCCGCAAACTCGGTAATCACGTCATCCTCGGGGATGCATTGTAAAGGGAATTTATCTTAGACCAAGGATGGCATAGGAAGAGCAGAAAGGTCACCCGGCGCAACAGGCAATGTAAATCCAGTCTCCCCTGGCTCCATATGCTCAGGATCATGCTCGGTCGAAACCCGAGTCAGAGCTGTTGGGTCAATCGTTGTGACCGACCTAGGAGCGGATGGCCGATAAGAACTTCCCTCTACAGGATCCTCCGCTACCACAACGCTACCAGGCATGATAGATTTCCCCTTCTTAGCAGCAAGCCTCTCCAACCTCTCTCTCCGCATCCTCGAGCAGCAACTTCCTACCCTCCTCCAACTTCTTGCGCTCCTCCTTGGTCAAGAGGTCAATCATAAGTTGTCGCTCGTCCAAGGTCCCAACATTCACTTGGTGTAAGAAGGCCTTGTACGTAACCAGCCTATCCCAGGTTCAAGCCAATTTGCGGGAATAGTTATCCATCCAGGAAAGTCCATGAAATTTCAGAACCTTAACAAGCATGTTCTTAATATCTTCCTCCACGGACGATTGTGACCGAACTTCCGCATCCACTGTCTTGCCCCTTAAGCGCTCCACCTCTCTTAGATGTTCAGCTTTCAATCCCTCGGCGGTGCCTAACACATCCCGGTTACTGGCTTCCACATCCTCCTTCGCTTTCTTTGCCACCTCAAGCTCCCTCGTTAGGCGGGCATTCTCCGCTCTCAAAGCTTTGTTGTCCTCCTGAAGCTGCAGGACTTGTGTATTATCTCTTCTCAATTCAGCTCAAACCTTGTCTGCCTCGGCCTTTTCCTTCTTTAAGGTAGCATTCTGAGTGGTTAAGTCAACTATGGTTTCCTTCAGAACAGAGCAAGAATAGCCGGTCTCCTTCTTAAGCGCCTCATACCGATGCTTCCCTCCAACTGAAAATAGTGTGCCCCGCAAGTTAGCAATGTAGAGATATAAGAGGCAAATAATTCTTAGAGCGGATAAGAAAACCTACCTATTTTCGCATTCAAAATAGCGATGGAAGTCTGCCCGACGTCAATATTCAATTGCTGACTAGCGAGTTCTTGATTCTTCTTCCTTGTCAGATCCGACAGGTGATGGGAGTACTTGGTAAGCACATCGGCCTGACGATACGCGACCTTCACATACTCCCATACCTCTCCGGATTCCTTATTAGGAGCAGGACGAATCTCAGGGACAAACCATAACTCGTCAAGGTATAACCGAGGGAAGTGGTGTTTCACAAATGCCTTCTTCTCCTCAATGACCAGCTCTCGAACTCCAGATTCCGTCAAATCCTGTGTTTCTACGACATTCGCCTTATCCGACCTCGGCTGGCAAAGTGGTGGCTCTCTCCCCTTTGAAGTCCGAACAAGAGCCAATGGAGCAGTGATGGGCGGAGTTGTTGACGACGCACGACTCGACCCTCCTAGATCAAGTCGTGAATCTCCTCTAGGCACCCGAATCGAAGGAGGAGGAGTCACGAAAGATTGAGGCTTATCCGAGTGATGACTCCCGCGACCTCGTGGGGGCGGAACATTGCCATATAAGCTGGCCCCCTCCTGAAGGAGCTGATAAAATCACTCTCGGGGCAATGGCGGTCTCCACGACCTCGTCCTCCACTTCCTCTGGCCATGTCACCAGTCAAAGAAATGAAGCAGAATCAGCCAAGCAGCATGCGCAGGTACTCTTCTATGGATATGGTGTGTATAAGTGTATGCCCTAAGTGCTCTCTCAACAGACCAGATTGTTCCCCAATCGAGGGAGTTAGCCCCTCACCGGCACAAGCTAGATCCTCCATACTAGCTGGGCTCGTCCATAGAGACAAATCCATGGGAACTGTACCTAGACCAGCAAACTGATCCACTTTTTCGAGGGAAGTGGTGGCTTCTAGAGAGGTCACTTGAGAGTGAGGACTAACCAACGCTTCTTCTCTCGTCCCTCCCATCAGAGGTGGGACAGAAGCATCAGAAAGCCCTTCATCCCGAGCAGCCGTCTCCGCGCTACTAGCTCTGCTACCGCCAACATCTTCTTGGAACTTAACGGCCTTTTTTGGTCCGAGCCCAGTAGAAGCTATTTTCCTCTTCAAACCAGAAACAACAGGGCCTTCCATCGTTTTCCCTTTTAATGCACCACTCGCCACTATGGGCCTGATTATGGCTCGATCGGCCGGAAGCAACCCAACACGCCGAAGGCAGTCCCGGTCTACCACAGTATCCGTCCTACGAGAGGTTTCAGGAATAGCTCGCAGAGCATTGAGACGTTGCCGATACTCATCACCAGTGGGCGCCTCAGGATTTCCTGCCACAATCAAGAAGCAATGAGACACGGAACCCAACAATGTTATAAGAAAAATAAAGTTCAGAAACACTCACTTCCTTCTATCCACCTCCTCGCAAACCCGATAGGACAGCGAACGAAGAACCAATTGTACTTGATCACAGATGGCCTAGGCCACTTTCCAACAAAGAATCTAGTGGTGGGAGATGCTTCCAAAAACCATTGGGAAGACGATCCACCAGCTGATTGCCTAAAATGAAAGAGATACCAAATATCCTCTCCGGTAGGCTCATGATGTAGAAATTCTCGATAAAGAACGCAAGTACCCAAGAGCGGAGAATAAGCATTCCGGTGCAGCTGTTAAGGTGCGATGCAGAAGTAGAATAACATTTCCAAAATAAAGTCATTGGCCGGGGGCACGCACCCCGTAAAGCAAGTATGTCGATTCCAAGCAGTGAAACCCTCCAGCAGTGCATGGGCCCTTTCTATTCATTCCAAGGGCATGAGCATCTCCCTTCAGGACGTTAAACCGCAATGCCAACTTTCTAACTGCCGTGACATCCAGGCGCGACGGCACCGAGTCCGGTGGATTGCCTAAAATAACTACGTCAGGCAGCATGTCTAGAGCAACTGAGGCAGGCGGCTCACCACCCCCAATGATGTCCACGCTTTCCATTTTCGCATGTATGGTGGGAGAATTTATTCTCTCAATCTGCTCCCCGTGTTCAGACACTTCGGGCGAGCTGCCCGATTGGGAGGGAACCAATTCTTCAATAGTCTCAAGATCGTTGCCGCCTGAGCTGTCGTTGTCCGTAGAGTCAGATGTGTAAGACGATGGCGAAGAAGCCTCGGCTTCCAGAAGTTTCCCAGTCCTTGATCTTTTTTGCATGGCTCATTATACTTTAATACACCAGTATTAGGCATCATAGTGAAATAGCCTGTACCCCTCGTGTTGGTGAAAATTAACATGTGTGTGCGGTGTCATGCAAAATTCAGAATGTACATAGAAACTCTAAAGATCCTAACAGTTCGGTCACAGTCTAGACATATGCTCTATTCTATGTGAAATATTCGAGTCTCGGTCCGAACAGTTATCAATATACACCTTGGCACGTTCATAAAGTCAAACAGGCAATATATAAGTCCAAGGATAGGCAGTCAGGAAATCGAAGCTCGAAGCGGTAAAAGACCGACACCCAGCCAAGGCAACACAATCAAAACCCGTCCCAGGGCTCGAAGATTCGAACCACTTAGGTTCGAAAATTCGAGCCTAGGTGGCTCGAATATTCGAACCCTTTGGGGATCGGAAATCAGAACCAAGGTGGCTCGAAAATTCGAACCACTCAGGTTCAAACTTTCGAGCACTCAGGGTTCAGAATTATGAAGCATAGGGTTCGGAATCTCGCGCCCAAATGTTCGAGAAATCTTAGGCTTGGGAGATCGGAAATTCGAGCCCAAGGCTCGAAATTTCGAACCCTATAGGGTTCGAAAATTCGAGCCTTATCAGGTTCGAATTTTCGAACCTCTCCTGCTAGGCTCGAAGTCTCGAGCCTCCTCTGACATCATACTTCGACCCCCATCCTTCCTTCAAGCGACCAAGTCCATTACCTAATAATTTGGTTGAAAAAAAGTCGGGTAACGAAGTCTTCAGAATAGTGGCAGCCAAAGGAGAAAATAGAAGAAGGAAGAAAAATGAGGGGAGAGGGGCCTATTTATAATAAAAAGAAAAAAGTCCCTTCGCATTCCGAACGCAGGCTCGAAATTTCGAACCTACGAGCCCGAAATTTCGAACCTCCAGGGTTCGAAATTTCGATCCTCGCGACTCGAAATCTCGAGCCACCAAGGTTCGAAAATTCGAACCTATACGGTTCGAAATTTCGAACCCCAGTGGTTCGGAATTTTGTGCCTTAATAAAAAACCTGTTGACCATCATGCCTCGTGCTCGCACACGTGTATATTCCGCAAGTACCAATCGCCGCAAACGCGCGACAGCGGCACTATATGAATACTTAGCAATGCGAGCGCGACACCAAACTAACAACGTCTCACTCGTAGTTCCATGGCGTGCGAGTCCACTAATTAACATGTTTTTTCCTATGACTTGCAGGACAAATCCGCAACCCAACTATCCCTTCAAACCAATCCAATGCACATCATGTCAAGACAAGACGTACTTTGGGGGGGCAAATGTTAACTGGCCTTTTGGTCCGATTCCTAAAAGTACTCCAAGACATGCTCGACTCAACTCATCGCATGAAGTTTGGGCCAAGGGCGAAACTCGGGGAGCGCAGGAGGAAGGCTGAAGAGGGATCATGCCAACAAGGACATCGCCACATCACCATCACGTCATCATGTCAACGCCCCGGAAGAGCCAACAATCCTCGACCAACGACCCTCACTAAGCTCATCTTGCACCTAGCCGGGTGCGAAATTTCGTACCTGGTAGGTGCGAAATTTTGCACCCTACGGGTGCAAAATCTCGCACCCTGCAGGTGCGAAATTTCATACCTTGCAGGTGCAAAATTTCGCACCAGGCAGGTGCGAAATTTCACATCTTGACCCAGGTGCAAATTTTCTGAGGCCGAAGGCTAGAGGCACGAATTTTCTGTAAATGGTCTCCATTTCAACCTACTCCTACCTAACCTCTACCTAACTACTTCCTTTAAATACCCCATGGCCTCACACTTCAAAGTGAGAGATTCTTGAGCTTTGAGACCTCCATAGAGCTTCATTAATGGCATCTCCTCTTTGAGGAAGAAGAAGGGCAAAATTGTCCTTTTTTACTATTTCTTGCAAATATGACTGTTGTAACTTCATGTATCATAGTAAACAAATGTAATGAGAGGGTCTTAACCTTGTAATCTTTCAAGTGATCAATAAAATTCCAACAACTCTTCAAAGAGGACGTAGGCCCTCACTGAAGCCGAACCACTATAAATCTCTTGTGTTATTTACTGCTTATGTTCTATTTTATGTTCTTGTCTATGCGACCATATTTATAATTCCTAGTAATTGGGAATATTTGGTGTTTACGACATTATTTGCCGTTAACAAATAGTAAAAGATCAGTGGCCTCTTTGTTTAGCTCCATTCTTTCTCGTGCTCGCTCTGATTGACGATGACAGGCATCCAAGGACCTATTATCTTTGTTGGGTCTTGACCACGAAGCCTCCTATGCCAAGGCAACCACCGAATCATCCTAAATCATCTCAATCAGTCTTTAGGCTGCCGATAACCATAGATCTAGCCAAGGTATACTCCTCGATTGGAATTGCACAAACCATGCCTCTTTGGGTACAACTTCGTTAGGCCTACCACGGAGGGCCATCACGAAGTACCCTTACATCCCTTTGAAGTATCACACTTACTTCGATTCCTATCAAATAAGTTGGACGTGCTCCCACTGTGCCTCCCAACTCCTATGATGATTTGCCTCGTTGGGGTCTTCATCCCCATGGACTAGTCTAAATATATATTGCTATATTAATTGGACCCTATGTCTAATTTACTATTATGCATTCTACCTGCTTCCCTTTCCCTTATTTACAACATTCAATAATCTATTTAATCGAATATTATTTATTTAAGTCAGCTTTATTAGTTACTATAGAATCTTAGGCTCGTAACTTACGCTTAACAAATCAATATGTTCATATTAAAGCTTAATACCCTTTTAGGCTCATAACTTAACCCATTTAAGTCGATATGTCCATGTTAAAGCCTAAATATTCTTTTAATCAGTTCCTATCATTTAACGAAAAGGAATTTCGCTCGATCCTAATCAGTCGCTAGACCGACCCAGACCGTTCGAAACCCCTGATTGTTTTGAGAACACGACAAATTAGAACGTAGACAGAAGGACATTTCATTGTATATTACAACAATTCCATCAGAATACAAGAATATACAGAGTATGAATCAATATTACACATCATAAAATATTAGAGATTACAATAAATTACATAACAGCGGAAAATAATACAATACCCAACTGAAGGAGATATACGGATACAAAGCTTTACGGATATCATTCCAGCTGTAAACCAGGATCCTGTGAATATAAATCTGCAAAACCAAAACTACTAGCTGCCCATGTCAAAATAAGGGCACCCAGAGTTTAGGTTAAAACAATAAACTCCAGGTCAGTCATGTGACTGGTGTGAGAACTAAAACAGTTATTTAAAACTTTACTTCAAATCAGATATATCAAGGGACCACGCCGTATAACACGGAACGGGTTTCCTCCCAAGAATACCAGTGCATATAACAAGACAGCGCAATGCTTTTTGGAAAAATGAAGCTATTATAAGACGCAGATCCTATCACACAATGCAACGCAAGCCGGGGGATAGGGTTTTCCCTTATAATAGCCAAACATGAACAATAAACTCCAGGTCAGTCATGTGACTGGTGTGAGAACTAAAACAGTTATTTAAAACTCTACTTTAAATCAGATATATCAAGGGACCACGCCGTATAACATGGAACGGGTTTCCTCCCAAGAATACCAGTGCATATAACAAGACAGCGCAATGCTTTTTGAAAAAATGAAGCTATTATAAGACCCAGGTCCTATCACACAATGCAACGCAAGCCGGGGGATAGGGTTTTCCCTTATAATAGCCAAACATGCATGGTACGTTTAAAACAAATCATTTGATACTATTATAAGTGTATAGTGTCAAAACAATTTCAAATCATAAGTATCAATCATAGACGGCATGGGTACCATATATCATGTCGCCATACTAGTTCTACAATTAAAACCGCAAAGTCACGTATTTGGAAATTGGATTTCCATCTATGAACTGAGGCAAAAGATAGTCCTCTACCGATTCGAGACAATCTAGCCTATGTCTCAGGACCTAGACTCAGGTGGGCCCTTGGACCTACAGGGCCGGTCCACCGATGTGGATTAAAATGCATGAACACTACGTTTCCTCGCCCTTTGGGGCGTAAATGAGCCAACGAATGACTCCATCGGACCCGGATCATCTGATCTAATCGAGGCGCCTCGCAACTGCAACAACCACATAAGTCAAACTCGTCAGGGCGTGTAAAACCACTGACGCCACTTCTAACTAGAAGGAAACGCATGCCCTCCCTGAGGTCCTCTCCCGTTTCTGGTTCACAACCGGGGTGTGAGGCTCGCGAATCAACGTTACAAAAAGCTGTGCCACACAGGCTGTGCTTTGATCATCTACTACAAGACTCTGCTTTTCAACAGAATCCTTGATCATTTGCCGCTTAGGCATGCCACACAGGCAATTCACTCTGTAACAACCCGTATCTTGAATAACAAGTTATAACATAAATCAAGGCAGAATTAAATGATAAAATCTGAATCAAGGGAAACGGGCTGTGCCATTGCGTTCGTCTCGAAAAAATACGCGAAATAGAGTCCGAGTTTTCGAAAATCGGAGTCCGTATGACCAAGTTATGGCCCGTCAAAGTTTTCAGAAAATTTCAAGTTCAAAAACAGTTCAAATTTGAATTCAGAATTCAAATTCAGCCAAGCAGGACAGGCGGGAAAATTCCCGCCACCCCCAAGTCGACTGGGGAGTCGACTTGGGAGTCGACACACCCCAGGTGGTGTCGACTGCCCAGTCGACACCCCTGTCGACTTGGGTGGTCGGCCAGTTTGGCCTGGGTGCACCTGACTTGTTCCTCAAGACATGCTTTAGGGCTGGTGACGGATTTTAATGGCTCAGATCTGAATTAGGGTTAATCCTATGGCCTAAACTAACCTAAACTTCTATAAAAAGACCCTAAGACCTAGCCTAAACCCACACAAATCAATCCTACAACTAGGTTATGCCAAAATGCTCCTTGATCATGGCCTCCATCTTCATATCATGGCCTCCATCCTCTTCATGAAAGTTTGAGTGTTCTAAGCTAGTAAAAGAGCCACCTTTCTTCATCAAAACAAGGATCTTTCTTCATACAAATCAAAGGAGCTTCTTGTTTCTCAAGACAACTTGGAGCTTGTATTCATTTGGGGTTTTTAGTGTTGCTAGTGTGGCTTCGTCTCAATCTTGTTTTATTTTATAGTCTTCATAGCATAGTAAGCCCTATTCTACTCTTAGATTCTAACTATGAAGTTAAATATGACATGTTGCAAGTTTGAGTTTGGGCCTAAGTATGATTTGTGCTTTGATTCTATCATGTTATGCATAGATTTATTCTATGCATGTTTGTAAAGCTATCAACTTGACTTTGTGCATAGAAAGCTATGAGCTTTGATTTGAAATGTGGCATAAAGCAACATAGAAACTCTCATAACCCTTATGTTATCTTGCATATGATGTTATATGCGAATTACTAGTTATCATCCTATGCCATCCATGACCATGTATCACCTATTTGCTAAGTTTAATGCCATACATGTGTAGATTTGAATTGGACCTAAGTGCAATATTTGCCTTGAACCTATCATTGTATGCATAGATCTATTCATGCCTCTCTTGATTTATGATTGTGGACCTATCATGAACCTAGTACCGTTCATGTTGACCTTGGGAAAAAAAATGCTATGAAATGGATTATGGCTTATGCATGTTAACAAACCTTAACCCCTCATGTTCCTTAACATGCATATGATGATATTGAACCTATTTGCTATGCACAAGTTAGGATTGTCACCCTATGTCAACTATTACCGTGCTACCACCATATTTTCTATTATGCATGCTTGTGGCCAAATCACCCTTATGCCATTATGCATGCTTGTGGCCAAATCACCCTTATGCCATTATGCATGCTTGTGGTCAAAGCACCCTTATGCTATTATGCATGCTTGAGGCCAAAGCACCCTTATGCTATTATGCATGCTTGTGGCCAAATCACCCTTATGCTATTATGCATGCTTGTGGCCAAATCACCCTTATGCTATTTAATATGTTTGAGGCCAAGTCACCTTTTATGCTATCATACATGTTGAGGCCATATGCTAGTATGTTGAACCCCCTTTGGCCTCAAATATCACCATGTTTAACTTGTGATAGACTTTGCCATCTTATGCCCACCTTGTCATATTCTTATGTTCCCCTTTTTTTGATCTATTTGTGTTGATGCGAACTTACGTGCGATGAGGTTACATTATGGGTAAACTTAAACGACATGAAACATGACTTGGAAAATATGACATGTGATGATGCTTGAAAACATGAACGTGGACATGACATGTAGAAAACATGAAAGTGGCCAACTCGAGGTTGGGTTGAGTTTGTAGCATAAATCTACCCGGAACCGACTGGCTTAACTAGTGGCTACAAGCAATAGGACCCAATGTGAGTAGTTGGTCACATCGCACTTAAAACCCGAGGTTAGACTAGGTTGTGGTGTAAAGCTACCCGGACCCGCCCGGCTTAACTAGTAACCACAACAAAGTCTAATGTGAGAGGTTGGGGTGCATTAAGTTAATTAATGCCACATGGTAGGGTTAAGTCATGGACTACTTGAATACTTAACCAATTAAACACGATGGATTGGTAGGATTAAGTCATGGACTACTTGAATATACTTAACCAGTTGAACACGATGTATTGATAGGGTTAATTCATGAACTGCTTGGATACACTTGACCAACTCAATACATGGTTAGGATAGGGTTAACCACACTTAACCCATTTAAAATCCTAGTTACGTGGTCCTTTTCAGCAGTAACCTACTTGGGAGTATCTGGATACCCTGGACTAGGCTAGGGTGGGGCACGATTACTGACTGATTGTAAGAGACCAAAAGAGACGGCTGAATAGTGCACCAGTTAAGTTCAGGCGGACCATGGTCGTGCACATTAAGTCCGGAGTTGAACATGGGCACGGGTAGGTTTAGACTGTGCGTGCTTGAATTGTGTCTGTAGTTTACACCTTAGGGCTGGATACACCCTAGGGTGGACCTTTCACAGTTAACTACATTCCATGATTAGGCCGTATGACACCGACACACGACGAGTTAGGCTTATAGGGAGCCGATCGACTAGACCGAGTAGTTGGACCTTGATTTAGGTCATCTCATGAGTTTGGGCCAACATTGGGCGAAGGGATCATTTCTTGTTTATACTTGACATGGATTAGAATACTAGTACACTTGGTGCAACTTAACCTTGTATATGCGATGCCACACTTGATCTATCTTGTTAACTTTTCACCATGCCAGTTATCATCCTATGTTTCATCTCTGTTTTACATGTCCAGTTAACTTTATTAGTTTTCATACTAATAGTAGGTAGGACTTACCAGTCTTTTTGACTGACCCGTTTTCTTTCGCCTCTTTTCTTCCGTTCCCCCCCCCCCCCCAGGTTCTCAGGGTGGGAATACTAGCACCTAGCTTGGATCTTTAGCTTGCTTACTGGATAGCTCATGTACGGTTTGGACTTGAGCTTTGCTATGGCGACACTACTGTTATCTTTGGGGAATACTTTACTTATGTTATTTTTCAGTTTATGGTTTTCTAGACTTTGTTTTGTTGGGAAAATGATGACTAAGTACTTTGATGTAACTTGACTATGGTTTTGAAATAGTAATTTTATCCGCTGCTTTATTTACTCTGTTTTACTCATATGTTCTGTCTTGTGATATCTTCATGCATGTTTACCTTGACCAACACCCCTCCAAAGCCAGTGTACTTTCAAGAGTGACCCTGGCGGAGGTGGGGTGTTACATTTGGTATCAGAGCATAAGGTTTACAAGATCTGAGCAAAAGGTTTTTAAAACTTACCTTTTGAAAAACTATTTTCAAAACCAATTAAGTATTTTCCAAGAAAAGTCTAGTTTATTTTAAAAGGCTATTCCCCAAAAGCCATTAGCACTATCCTTTGTTTCCTCGTTCTCAATCTATCTTTTTCTTCGTTTCAGTATAGCCGATAATTTTGCCATTCTGGAGGGCGTACCAGTACCTATTTGGTTTAGAAGGTACATGGAGGCAAGGGCGAATGAAGTCGGCCCCGCGAACATTCCTCCTCCTTCCCCCGTGGCTAACATTCCTCCTCCTCCCGTAGCTGAGGTTCCTCCTCCTCCTCCTCAGCATCCGCAAACGGATTTCGCGAAGATTTGCAAGGACTTTAAGGCGATGGGTGGCAAGAATTTTATTGGGACGGAGACTTTTATTGAGGCAAGAAACTGGTTAAAGGAAACTGAAGACCTCTTTGCTATCTTTGATATAGAAGACCGTAGGAAAGTTCTGTTAGCGGTATGGCTGTTGAAAGGGGAAGCTGCATATTGGTGGGTAGTCACCACCACTACTAGGCCAATTCAGACTTGGGATGACTTTAGGAGAAGGTTTGGACTGAGGTTTCTATCATCGACAGAAGAGAACCTTCAGATGGAGAGGTTCCTATCTCTAAAGCAAGGGGACATGACAGTTAGGGAATACGTGGATACATTTAATCAACTTGCTCGGTTCGGTCTAGACTTGGTTAACATAGCTCAGAAGAAGGCCCTACACTTTGCTCTAGGATTGAACGAGCCATTACACGGTTTGGCCATGTCTCACATACCCATGGGGGTGACCTTCGAGAGTTTGGTAAATATGGCCCTGCTTCAAGAGGAAGATAAGAGTAGTAAGAAGGAAGTTAAGTTGAATGAGTCTCAAGGCAAGAAGGTAGATTCCGAGAAAGGAGGCAAGGACAACAACAACCGCAATGACAACAAGACCAGGGAGACAAGGAAGTGCAACTTCTGTGGGATCGTTGGAAACATAGCCAAATATTGTAGGAAGAAGAAGAGGAAGTTGGGGGAATGCTTTCATTGTGGAGAGTCTGGACACTATAGCAAGGATTGCCCGAAAAAGCGAGAACAAGGGAAAAGGCAAACTCAGCGAGCAGGACCCTCTGGAGGGCAGTTGCAGGCTCTCCTCGCTCTTCCAGCTTTTGATCGAGGTAGTGTTTCTATAGAAAGTCATGTTTACATTTCTGATTTCCCTGTTCGTACCTTATTTGATTCTGGCGCATCGCATAGTTTTATTTCTGATCTTGTTGAAAGTTTGCACCTAAGTACTAGTCTAGTTGAGGTCCCGTTAGTGTTTCAAATCCAATTGGGGGTTCCGCCCATCTACCTGTGATTTGTATGGATTTGAAAATCTCTATCTTGAGCGTAGAATTCATGTGTAATGCTTATGTTCTCGGGTTTATGGGATACAGGTTGATTTTGGGCATGGATTGGTTGTCCACTTATGGAGCCATTCTTGATTTTGAACATAGGGTTGCGAGGCTCATGACTCGCCTCGGTAATACCCTCAAAATATCGTGTGACCTTTATGGTTCCGTCATGATTAGTTACCTAGAATCCCTTGGCACCTTTATTGGAAATTTGTAATCCAATCGAGTAGTGTTCGCCACTAAGGCGGATAGTCCATTTCACTTAAGCATGGGTTAGAGAAATCACCCTAGTAAGTACATTTGGCAACATGGATTGGCACTTGTTTTCAAGAGATAGTTCTTCTGCGTGGGATACCGTATAGTATGTAAACGAGGTCCAGGATTCACTAACAAATTTTGTAAAGCTTGCATGAAACCATGAGCACGCAGTTATGTGGAAGCCAAGTATTTTAGGAAAAGAATAAGTGGAAGTGGAACGAGAGGCAACGATGAAATGAGTTCTAACTCATATTTTGGAAATAAGAATTAAGAGCTACGAAATTGTGAAGTTAAAATACGGTCAAGGCACGATAGGATTAAGCTCAAGAAAATGCGGCTTAGAAGATTGAAGACTGTATATGCGCATTACATCTCTTTCTAAGAGTATATCTTTGATCCCTATTATTCTGTAGAGCTTACTCGCATGCTATCTTTTAAGTATATCCTCTCGGTCCTATTCTCAATCTTAGTTCTGTTGCAAACCCCATAAGGAGTATGACTCGCTTATATAGTTGGGGTGAGGATGTCCATTAAGTTGACCAAACTATTTGGGCTTTATGGGATATGGGTCATAGTTGATAGACATACGTAGAGTGCTCACTTTGTTCCGTTGAAGAGCAAGAGGGCCACATCATGGCTAGCATCTGTTTATCTTCGAGAGATAGTGCGATTACATGGAGTTCCTTCTAACATAGTTAGCGATCGTGACCCAATTCTCGCTAGCCAATTCTGGAATAGTTTGCAGGAAGCGATGGGTACGCGATTGAATCTAAGTACGGCCTATCACCCACAGACGGATGGCTAGACCGAAAGGGTGAATAGGGTACTAGAAGATCTGTTGAGGCTATGCATCCTTGACTTTGGTGGCACTTGGGAAGATCATCTTCCTCTCGTAGAGTTTGCTTATAATAACAGCTATCAGGCAAGCATAGGAATGGCACCATTCGAAGCTTTGTATGGGAGGCTGTGCAAGTCACCAACATGTTGGTGGGAGACGATGGATGAGCTTATACTTGGGCCCGACAGGATAAGGGACACATCCGAGAAAGTTGAATTGGTGAGAAGACGGATGAAAACGGCCCAAGTCAGACAGAAATCCAATGCTGACAAGCGAAGGACAGATCTGGAATTCGAAGTTGGAGATATGGTTTTCGTGAAGGTTTCTCCTTTGCGTAATGTGGTTCGTTTTGGAGCAGTTGGGAAGCTGGCACCAAGGTTCGTAGGACCCTTCCCTATTATAGAAAGAGTTGGGAGGATGGCTTATAAGGTGGAATTGCCCGAGAAGCTGGCCGGAGTGCATAATGTCTTTCATGTCTCGCATCTCCGAAAGTGCCTACATGAGTCCGCTGAGGTGGTTGAACCTAGCATTCTTGAAGACGTGGAGGTAGAAAAAGAGGCAACTTTGAGGCGAGCTCCAATTCGTATCTTGGGAACGGAGTTCAAGAAGCTGAGGATTCGAGAAGTTAAGTTTGTAAAGGTTCAGTGGAGCGAAGCCGATGAAGATGCAACTTGGGAAACCGAGGAGAAGATGCGTGGGCTTTATCCATTTCTTTTTGAGGGTACGTTCTCAATCTCTTTTCCTAGTTAGCATATCTTTCTTTTGCTACCCATGTTTATCTTGTTATCTCGTTAACCTTGTCATGAGAACCTTAGGTAGAAACCCTTTGGATGAAACATGTATTTGAAACATGTTGTGCTTGGTGTTTGCAAGTGGTTGCAAGTGTTTGCAAGTGGATACTCATGGATACATGATACACATTAGGCACTAAGATCGGCTCACACACTTTCATATTGCATATGCATGGGTGCTTATACTTGCTCATGGCTGAAACTTGTTATGCTATCACGTGGATGTTGCATATGGATGAATGTTATGTGCACTCATGTAGAGATTATGAATTATGTTAAGAATTTGCATACATATGGACTCATTTCACTAACATACTTTGCATTAAGGAGGTTTACTGAATCAGTAACCGCCTGATTTTCGCATTAGATAAGTACATATACACACACCTTTCGCATATGATCATATAGCATTTAGAATCTTTTAAGGACAATGACTGCACGTGGATGATGTTTTTAGTAGATGGATGATGGATGGTAGGATATGTTCTTCCTAACTTGAAGATTTCGGGGACGAAATCCTTTAAGGTGGGGAGAATGTAACAACCCGTATCTTGAATAACTAGTTATAACATAAATCAAGGCAGAATTAAATGATAAAATCTGAATCAAGGGAAACGGGCTGTGCCATTGCGTTCGTCTCGGAAAAATACGCGAAATAGAGTCCGAGTTTTCGAAAATCGGAGTCCGTATGACCAAGTTATGGCCCGTCAAAGTTTTCAGAAAATTTCAAGTTCAAAAACAGTTCAAATTTGAATTCAGAATTCAAATTCAGCCAAGCAGGACAGGCGGGAAAATTCCCGCCACCCCCATGTCGACTGGGGAGTCGACTTGGGAGTCGACACACCCCAGGTGGTGTCCACTGCCCAGTCGACACCCCTGTCGACTTGGGTGGTCGGCCAGTTTGGCCTGGGTGCACCTGACTTATTCCTCAAGACATGCTTTAGGGCTGGTGACGGATTTTAATGGCTTAGATCTGAATTAGGGTTAATCCTATGGCCTAAACTAACCTAAACTTCCATAAAAAGACCCTAAGACCTAGCCTAAACCCACACAAATCAATCCTACAACTAGGTTATGCCAAAATGCTCCTTGATCATGGCCTCCATCTTCATATCATGGCCTCCATCCTCTTCATGAAAGTTTGAGTGTTCTAAGCTAGTAAAAGAGCCACCTTTCTTCATCAAAACAAGGATCTTTCTTCATACAAATCAAAGGAGCTTCTTGTTTCTCAAGACAACTTGGAGCTTGTATTCATTTGGGGTTTTTTAGTGTTGCTAGTGTGGCTTCGTCTCAATCTTGTTTTATTTTATAGTCTTCATAGCATAGTAAGCCCTATTCTACTCTTAGATTCTAACTATGAAGTTAAATATGACATGTTGCAAGTTTGAGTTTGGGCCTAAGTATGATTTGTGCATTGATTCTATCATGTTATGCATAGATTTATTCTATGCATGTTTGTAAAGCTATCACCTTGACTTTGTGCACAGTAAGCTATGAGCTTTGATTTGAAATGTTGCATAAAGCAACATAGAAACTCTCATAACCCTTATGTTATCTTGCATATGATGTTATATGCGAATTACTAGTTATCATCCTATGCCATCTATGACCATGTATCACCTATTTGCTAAGTTTAATGCCATACATGTGTAGATTTGAATTGGACCTAAGTGCAACATTTGCCTTGAACCTATCATTGTATGCATAGATCTATTCATGCCTCTCTTGATTTATGATTGTGGACCTATCATGAACCTAGTACCGTTCATGTTGACCTTGGGAAAAAAATGCTATGAAATGGATTATGGCTTATGCATGTTAACAAACCTTAACCCCTCATGTTCCTTAACATGCATATGATGATATTGAACCTATTTGCTATGCACAAGTTAGGATTGTCACCCTATGTCAACTATTACCGTGCTACCACCATATTTGCTATTATGCATGCTTGTGGACAAATCACCCTTATGCTATTATGCATGCTTGTGGCCAAATCACCCTTATGCTATTATGCATGCTTGTGGCCAAAGCACCCTTATGCTATTATGCATGCTTGAGGCCAAAGCACCCTTATGCTATTATGCATGCTTGTGGCCAAATCACCCTTATGCTATTATGCATGCTTGTGGCCAAATCACCCTTATGCTATTTGATATGTTTGAGGCCAAGTCACCTTTTATGCTATCATACATGTTGAGGCCATATGCTAGTATGTTGAACCCCCTTTGGCCTCAAATATCACCATGTTTAACTTGTGATAGACTTTGCCATCTTATGCCCACCTTGTCATATTCTTATGTTCCCCTTTTTTTGATCTATTTGTGTTGATGCGAACTTACGTGCGATGGGGTTACGTTGTGGGTAAACTTAAACGACATGAAACATGACTTGGAAAATATGACATGTGATGATGCTTGAAAACATGAACGTGGATATGACATGTAGAAAACATGAAAGTGGCCAACTCGAGGTTGGGTTGAGTTTGTAGCATAAATCTACCCGGAACCGACCGGCTTAACTAGTGGCTACAAGCAATAGGACCCAATGTGAGTAGTTGGTCACATCGCACTTAAAACCCGAGGTTAGACTAGGTTGTGGTGTAAAGCTACCCGGACCCGCCCAGCTTAACTAGTAACCACAACAAAGTCTAATGTGAGAGGTTGGGGTGCATTAAGTTAATTAATGCCACATGGTAGGGTTAAGTCATGGACTACTTGAATACTTAACCAATTAAACACGTTGGATTGGTAGGGTTAAGTCATGGACTACTTGAATATACTTAACCAGTTGAACACGATGTATTGATAGGGTTAAGTCATGAACTGCTTGGATACACTTGACCAACTCAATACATGGTTAGGATAGGGTTAACCACACTTAACCCATTTAAAATCCTAGTTACGTGGTCCTTTTCAGCAGTAACCTACTTGGGAGTATCTGGATACCCTGGACTAGGCTAGGGTGGGGCACGATTACTGACTGATTGTAAGAGACCAAAAGAGACGGCTGAATAGTGCACCAGTTAAGTTCAGGCGGACCATGGTCGTGCACATTAAGTCCGGAGTTGAACATGGGCACCGGTAGGTTTAGACTGTGCGTGCTTGAATTGTGTCTGTGGTTTACACCTTAGGGCTGGATACACCCTAGGGTGGACCTTGCACAGTTAACTACATTCCATGATTAGGCCGTATGACACCGACACACGACGAGTTAGGCTTATAGGGAGCCGATCGACTAGACCGAGTAGTTGGACCTTGATTTAGGTCATCTCATGAGTTTGGGCCAACATTGGGCGAAGGGATCATTTCTTGTTTATACTTGACATGGATTAGAATACTAGTACACTTGGTGCAACTTAACCTTGTTTATGCGATGCCACACTTGATCTATCTTGTTAACTTTTCACCATGCCAGTTATCATCCTATGTTTCATCTCTGTTTTACATGTCCAGTTAACTTTATTAGTTTTCATACTAATAGTAGGTAGGACTTACCAGTCTTTTTGACTGACCCGTTTTCTTTCGCCTCTTTTCTTCCGTTCCCCCCCCCCCAGGTTCTCAGGGTGGGAATACTAGCACCTAGCTTGGATCTTTAGCTTGCTTACTGGATAGCTCATGTACGGTTTGGACTTGAGCTTTGCTATGGCGACACTACTGTTATCTTTGGGGAATACTTTACTTATGTTATTTTTCAGTTTATGTTTTTCTAGACTTTGTTTTGTTGGGAAAATGATGACTAAGTACTTTGATGTAACTTGACTATGGTTTTGAAATAGTAATTTTATCCGCTGCTTTATTTACTCTGTTTTACTCATATGTTCTGTCATGTGATATCTTCATGCATGTTTACCTTGACCAACACCCCTACAAAGCCAGTGTACTTGCAAGAGTGACCCTGGCGGAGGTGGGGTGTTACACACTCCATGCGTTTGATATCCATCAATATATAACCCCTGAGCTCGTACGTCTCAGAGAAGGGCGTTAAGCAAGAGAATAAATTCTCCGCCGCCAAACAGATATATATTTAATAGAAATCAATCACAAAGAATAAAATCCAATGTCAAACACATAGTCCATTTACAAGTTCATTCTGGGTTTGAACGAAACCGGAGGCACCTAGTACCTCACATATCCATCGATCTCCAAGTACGTCTGGATGACCACTAACTGATTCCCTCCTCTTGGGTGTACGGCCCAATCAAGATCATCAGTAATTATTCAAACGACGTGAAGACCTCCGGTCTTCAACCACCGTCTTCATCTTCGACACCACGTCGAATTAGTTATTCAGAATGGGATAAACCCGGTCTTTCTGAATAACTCGCGTATATAATAAACAAGTGTTACACAAACACAACATACACCTCATTCCAATTCAGAATATTCTTTTATTCAAATATTCTTATACTTTGGGAAAGGTTCCCATTAATTTCATCAAAGATAAATTCTTTAAATTTATTCTTTAATCTTCTATGAATATCAATTCAAACTAGACGGGATTAGCGAACCACACCGAAGTAATCATTTATTTCCCAATCCCAATCTATTCATCCCATGAAGTAAAACTGGTAATACTTCATATCTAACACCACAGTGTTATCGGTAAATTCAATTACCATTTCACGTTCAAATTTAATTAAAGATTTAACTATCGCCTGGAGTAAAACTGGTGATACTCCATTCTCGATCTTTTCAATCTAATTAAAGATTCATTAAAACTCCACTTAGTTTTAATCTTTAATTGGGTTAAAGAATCAGTGTCATTTAAAACACGGTTCACGATAAACCCAAAATCACATTCCATTAATTATCGGGTTAAAGAACAAGTGTTATTTAAAACACTGTTCACGATAAACCCAAAAATCAATACCAATTCAATTCCAATTAAATATTATTTAATTAGTACACTTCATTAAATCTAAATAAAAAGATTTAATCTTTTTCTCAACTGGGCTTAAGAACAGTGTTAATGAAGACACCATTCACGACAAACCCAAATCACATTTGATATTAAATACAAGGCTCTGAATAGAAAATATATCGGCTTATATTCAATACCAAATTCTACGACCAACGAATATCGTATTGGAAATAACGATATAAATATATCTTTCAAATTCCCATAACAATACCTGTATCATCACGAAATCCAACATCGAAATATTTCAAAGACAATTTCGATTCAAATCCATTCCAATTCAATTATTGGAAATTCTGGTTAATTTTAAAACCCTTTTCAAATTGAATTTATTTATTTAAAAATAAATAGAATTATAATTCTAGTTCAAAATTAGTTCATTTCGATAAAAATCTATTTTTATCTTTTCAAATATGGAGTTTTTCATCCCAATTCTTCCCAAATCATTTCTTATGATTTTACACAAATTATTACTATTTTTAATAATTTTATCAAGGCCCGTACAGTCGATTTCCATCAACGGCCATCGAACTGCACTTACAACGACCTTTTCCAAATTTGATTTGGACATAATTCCAAATCCAACCATTAGATTTCTAATATTCGTTAGAAATCTCTTTTCGATACGAACCCAACGGTTCCGTTTTTAGGAGAATCCGACGGTCGGATCTCCCGCAATATCCATTCGAAGTCAATGGTCGAAATTCACGAACTACCGCAGCGCGGCGCGTTCTATTCAGGCCATTATATATATATATAATATATAATATATATTTCGTCGATTTCCTTTTTAATCGTATTTTTATAATTCGTTTTAAATTCGTTTTCAAAACGATTTCAACTTCGTTTCTA
This sequence comes from Allium sativum, assembly GCA_030737875.1. Classification (NCBI taxonomy): domain Eukaryota; kingdom Viridiplantae; phylum Streptophyta; class Magnoliopsida; order Asparagales; family Amaryllidaceae; genus Allium; species Allium sativum. The sequence goes on from CM060918.1 coordinate 1,041,666,627, forward strand.
ATTCAAATCAAAATTGAATTTTTCCTTATAAATTCGTTTTAAATTCATTTCATTGATTTCAATTCAAATTGATTTCTAATTCAATTTCAGTTCGTTTTCAATTCAATTCGAATTCATTTCTATTCAATTTCAATTCGAATTCAGTTCTATTCAATTTCAATTCGAATTCATTTCTATTCGATTTCAATTCGAATTCATTTCAATTTCAATTCGAATTTCAATTCTATTCCAAATATCAGATTTTGAAATCACTTTCGATATTCATTATAAAATGAATAAAATCGATATAAATATCGTTCACGTCAAAATGTCGTCAATCTAATCAACACGGCTTCATATATTTCTATTTTCAAATATTCTATTTTCAAATATTTCTTTTTCAAATATTTCTATTCAAATATTTTATTCAAATAGTTCTCTTCAAATATTCTATTTCAAAACTGGAATGAGGCCCAATCAATTACCATAGATTTTATTTCTATGGATTTCCATACAACGCATGTATATATCAACAATGACAAATACTCAACCATCATCCAAGGTGCATTCTACACTGTATAAGCATCAAATATAAATATTCAACGCTTATAACAGTATGTCAATCAATCGATCGACATACAACTAATTATTAGGATTAGTGTACGTCATATATCATCCCAATACCCGTGTGGGGTTTCAAACAATCAAACACAAATTTTATTTGTGCAGTTGGGCGATGTATAAAATTTATCGTCCCAATCAATATCAGTCAAATGTGTGTATATAAACAAATCGTCCGATTTGTTTATTTTTACTTCATTTTAAATACATGTTAAAAATTCTATTTTCAACTCTAAAATATTTTAACTATATAAATATTTTATTTCATTTCACATCACATCACACAATCAACTACACAGCAAAATCAAACAAACAAGCATACAAGCCGTCCATGGTCTGTGGACGACGGGTGTCGGGTGCTACTAAACACCGTCTGCATCCTAGTATATATTTCGAACTAGAAATAAATTAAAGGTGAGGAGTTCTCACAGATGGTTCCACTTCGCCATGCTTTACTTTTGAACTGTTGAACCGTCTGGATCTGTTTGAAATTCCAATGCAGTTCTTTTCACGCTGTTCAAATAAAAATTATATTTTTATTACTTCGTTTCAATAAATAAAAATCATATTTCTATATAAAAATTATATTTTTATATATCTACTTCATATGTAAAGATCGAATTTTTATTATCATTACTATATAAAAATTATATCTTTATATTTTTTTCTTTAACAAAAACCATATTTTTAATACCCTGCCTAAGTAAAAATCATATTTTTATTATGCCACTAGTATAAAAATCATATTTTTAATACGCTACTGTAATAAAAGTTATATCTTTATTTCTCTAACCTCATGATAAAAATCTTATCTTTTATCTTGCCACATATATGATAAAAATTATATTTTTCTTCGCTTCTTCATATAATAAAAATCTGCTCTTCTCTTTCAAAAAAAATCAAATCCTGTCTACGATAAAAATCAAGTCTTGTGAATGAACAAAATATAATCTTTAATCATCTAAAGATCCTAGTTTTTATCACATAAAAAGATCAGTTTTTTTTAACTTTTCTAATCACTAAGAAAATCAGTTTTTTTTATCTAAATAAAAAAAAACTTACAGCGAAAGGCGAAGGGGGGGGGGGTCGCAGTGGTCGCCGGCTCCTGGAAGTGGTGGTGCTGCACTTTAGAAGTGGTTGTTGATTGGGGGGGCTTGGATTTGGACACGCGGCTTCAGGGAGGGTGAAGAGAGAGGATGCGTGAGAGAGAGGAGAGAAAAAGCGGAGGCAGGCGCGACACATGGTGGCGGAAAGGGAGGGGGTGGCTCGCGGATCTCGAGGTGGGCGTAGGGTTTGGGTTTGGGGCTGAACGGAGAACGATGGAAGGGGTGATGGCGCGAGAAGGGGAGGAGGGTGGTTGGGTGAGGTTCACCGTCGATCGACGCTGGCCAGGCGGCGGGGAGGGCTGGGCAGAGGGAGGAGTCGTGGTCAACGGGGAGGGATTTTTTTTATATTTTTTCTTCTTCTGAAAAGTGAAAGACAGGGAGGGAAGGGTAGGGGTAGGATAATATATATAATTTAATAATTTATTTAATTTCCTTTAAGTTGCTTTTCCGTTCGAACTTCAATTCAAACCCAACGACTATCGTCCCTAGCTAATTACCCCGTTCCGAACACAATGGGATATGTTTCGCAAGCCGATTCGATCATTACAATCAGTTTCCGTTGAATTTAAAATATAACTCTATATATTCAATTTTGAACGTACATTTCAAATTACCGGGGTCACATACAGTCTCTAAAAATTATAGAAAAATTGTTTCTGACTTTGTATCGACGATATGGTCCTAACAAAACTAATTTCATCGAATTCCGAGACCGTTTGAAAAATGGCCATTTTCCAGTCGATTAAAATCAACTGAAACTGGTCAGAATCGTTTTCCTCTGCCACGCTCACATATTGATTTGAAAAATTACGAATTTTTGAATCAAGAAATAACTTGACATCACGGATCCAACAAAAGTGGTTTCGTCGAAAACCGAGGTCGTTTGCAAAAATCCCATTTTTAAGGGCCAGAATTCCATAGCGACTATTCTGAATTTTCAACTGGTCGTAACTTTTTATCCCCGCTATGAAATTTTGATTTTTCGGATTCTCTTGGAAGGATATTCTCAATTAGATTCTAATATTTTTGGTTTCGCTAAAATCCGGTTTATTTTGCACCCGGTACATTCATTTGAACTTTGAAATCGAATTATCGAAGTACCGCGCCATTTTCAATTCCTTTTATAATTTAAAATAAATATTTATATTCTAACGATGATTCAAATAAATATATACGTTCGAATTCTATTCAAAATAAATTTCTCGTCGTTATTATTTAAAATAATTCATTTTAAATAATCAAAATTCACTAAAATTGCCAATATAAAAATTTTAAATTGGCCTAGATTTCCGGGTTATTACAATCTCCCCGCACTTAAAACTTTTCGTCCCCGAAAAAGAACGAAACCGAAAGTTGTTTAACAAATCAACTCAACTTTCATTATTTTTATTAAGGCTTAAGTTCTTCAACTTTTCAGTTTCTAAGAACTTTTCAAATTTCTCAAAAATTTGGCTAACACCCTAAATTTTCGAGAAATTTCGCCATTACCTCCCCTGCACCGGGGACTTCGAGATATTTCATATAGCCTCCCATGGCCTTCGTCAACTCAAAAGAAAAAGAAAAAGCCAAGCGGCTAGCCAATCGGCTCATAAAATCATCATCACCCAAACAAAACAGTAAATTATGGTAAACATGTACCTATTTGTCGGGCAAACAATTTTATTCTCTGCTCTGGCCTCCTTGCAATGACCTGTTCAATGTAAGTACATGTATATGCATGCATTTTTTAATCATTTTCAATACAGTTCAATATTAGGTTCAATTAGGCTAAATGGTTCAAATTCAAATAATCAAACAATAATCAAACAACACAACCATCAATCAATTAGTTGGTTATCATTTCAAATTCATTATTTTGATATATAGTCAAAAAATCACATTTTTGATGCCAAATCACAACAATAGGCCCTATCTAATATTGGTTCTCACACCAGTCGATTGGAAATATATAGAAATCTCATTTTCGAAACTCGAAACTAAATACTGGCAATGGTGCCCCGTCACCAGAATTATCCCCGGGCAACTAGAGTGTGATTCTATAACCATCTAGTACATTAAAACTTCGAATACACGTTTGCAAGGCGTATATGCAAAATCTTTATATATTGGATTGTCCAAATCAATTTAAAATAAATATTCAAATACGTATAAAACGGTTTAAATTTCAAAACAATTTGTTTTCATTTTAAAAATTTACTCTTCACACTCGTTCTAGGATACTACGGATCCCAACTCTAACGAGTCATTCCCATTGGATATTACTAATCCAATCTCTGATGAATTCTTTCGTATGGTTCTAATGTGTCGTGTTCTCGAGCGTTGTAAACCAAAGCTCTGATACCAACTTTAACGAAAAGGAATTTCGCTCGATCCTAATCAGTCGCTAGACCGACCCAGACCGTTCGAAACCCCTGATTGTTTTGAGAACACGACAAATTAGAACGCATACAGAAGGACATTTCATTGTATATTACAACAATTCCATCAGAATACAAGAATATACAGAGTATGAATCAATATTACACATCATAAAATATCAGAGATTACAATAAATTACATAGCAGCGGAAAATAATACAATAACCAACTGAAGGAGATATACGGATACAAAGCTTTCCGGATATCATTCCAGCTGTAAACCAGGATCCTGTGAATATAAATCTGCAAAACCAAAACTACTAGCTGCCCGTGTCAAAATAAGGGCACCCAGAGTTTAGGTTAAAACAATAAACTCCAGGTCAGTCATGTGACTGGTGTGAGAACTAAAACAGTTATTTAAAACTTTACTTTAAATCAGATATATCAAGGGACCACGCCATATAACACGGAACGGGTTTCCTCCCAAGAATACCAGTGCATATAACAAGACAGCGCAATGCCTTTTGGAAAAATGAAGCTATTATAAGACGCAGGTCCTATCACACAATGCAACGCAAGCCGGGGGATAGGGTTTTCCCTTATAGTAGCCAAACATGAAAAATAAACTCCATGTCCGTCATGTGACTGCTGTGAGAACTAAAAAAGTTATTTAAAACTTTATTTTAAATCAGATATATCAAGGGACCACGCCGTATAACACGGAACGGGTTTCCTCCCAAGAATACCAGTGCATATAACAAGACAGCGCAATGCTTTTTGAAAAAATGAAGCTATTATAAGACCCAGGTCCTATCACACAATGCAACGCAAGCCGGGGGATAGGGTTTTCCCTTATAATAGTCAAACATGCTTGGTACGTTTAAAACAAATCATTTGATACTATTATAAGTGTATAGTGTCAAAACAATTTCAAATCATAAGTATCAATCATAGACAGCATGGGTACCATATATCATGTCGCCATACTAGTTCTACAATTAAAACCGCAAAGTCACGTATTTGAAAATTGGATTTTCCGTCTGTGAACCGAGGAAAAAGATAGTCCTCTACCGATTCGAGACAATCTAGCCCATGTCTCAAGACCCATACTCAGGTGGGCCCTTGGAGCGACAGGGCCGGTCCACCGATGTGGATTAAAATGCCTGAATACTGCGTTTCCCCGCCCTTTGGGGCGTAAATGAGCTAACGAATGACTCCACCGGACCCGGATCGTCTGATCTAACCGAGGCGCCTCGCAACTGCAACAACCACATAAGTCAAACTCATCAGGGTGTGTAAAACCACTAACGCCACTTCTAACTAGAAGGAAACGCATGCCCTTCCTGAGGTCCTCTCCCGTTTCTGGTTCACAACCGGGGTGTGAGGCTCGCGAATCAACGTTACACAAAGCTGTGCCACACAGGCTGTGCTTTGATCATCTACCACAGGACTCTGCTTTTCAACAGAAGCATTAGGCATGCCACCCAGGCAATTCACTCCATGCGTTTGATATCCATCAATATATAACCCCTGAGCTCGTACGTCTCAGAGAAGGGCGTTAAGCAAGAGAATAAATTCTCCGCCACCAAACAGATAGATATTTAATAGAAATCAATCGCACAGAATAAAATCCAATGTCAGACACACAGTCCATTTACAAGTTCGTTCTGGGTCTGAACGAAACTGGAGACACCTAGTACCTCGCATATCCACCGATCATCGATCTCCAAGTACGTCTGGACAACCACTAACTGATTCCCTCCTCTTGGGTGTACGGCCCAATCAAGATCATCAGTAATTATCCAACGACGTGAAGACCTCCGGTCTTCAACCACCGTCTTAATCTTCGACACCACGTCGAATTAGTTATTCAGAATGGGATAAACCCGGTCTTTCTTAATAACTCGCATATATAATAAACAAGTGTTACACAAAAACAACATATGCCTCATTCCAATTCAGAATATTCTTTTATTCAAATATTCTTATACTTTAGGAAAGGTTCCCATTAATTTCTTCAAAGATAAATTCTTTAAATTTATTCTTTAATCTTCTTTGAATATCAATTCAAACTAGACGGGATTAGCGAACCACACCGAAGTAATCATTTATTTCCCAATCCCAATCTATTCATCCCATGAAGTAAAACTGGTAATACTTCATATCTAACACCATTGTTTTATCGGTAAATTCAATTACCATTTCACGTTCAAATCTAATTAAAGATTTAACTATCACTTGGAGTAAAACAGGTGATACTCCATTCTCGATCTTTTCAATCTAATTAAAGATTCATTAAAACTCCACTTAGTTTTAATCTTTAACTGGGTTAAAGAATCAGTGTCATTTAAAACACGGTTCACGATAAACCCAAAATCACTTTCCATTAATTATCGGGTTAAAGAACAAGTGTTATTTAAAACGCTGTTCACGATAAACCCAAAAATCAATACCAATTCAATTCCAATTAAATATTATTTAATTAGTACACTTCATTAAATCTAAATAAAAAGATTCAATCTTTTTCCCAACTGGGCTTAAGAACAGTGTTAATGAAGACACCATTCACGACAAACCCAAATCACATTTGATATTAAATACAAGGCTCTGAATATAAAATATATCGACTTATATTCAATATCAAATTCTACGACCAACAAATATCGTATTGGAAATAACGATATAAATATATCTTTCAAATTCCCATAACAATACCTGTATCATCACGAAATCCAACATCGAAATATTTCAAAGACAATTTCGATTCAAATCCATTCCAATTCAATTATTGGAAATTCTGGTTACTTTTAAAACCCTTTTCAAATTCAATTTATTTATTTAAAAATAAATAGAATTATAATTCTAGTTCAAAACTAGTTCATTTCGATAAAAATTTATTTTTACCTTTTCAAATATGGAGTTTTTCATCCCAATTCTTCCCAAATCATTTCTTATGATTTTACACAAATTATTACTATTTTTAATAATTTTATCAAGGCCCGTACAGTCGATTTCCATCAACGGCCATCGAACTGCACTTACAACGACCTTTTCTAAACTTGATTTGGACATAATTCCAAATCCAACCGTTATATTTCTAATTTCTAATATTCGTTAGAAAGCTCTTTTCGATACGAACCCAACGGTTCCGGTTTTAGGAGAATCTGACGGTCGGATCTCCCGCAATATCCATTCGAAGTCAATGGTCGAAATTCACGAACTACCGCAGCGTGGTGCGTTCTATTCAGGCCATTATATATATATAATATATTATATATATTTCGTCGATTTCCTTTTAAAACATATTTTTATAATTCGTTTTAAATTCGTTTTCAAAATGATTTCAACTTCATTTCTAATTCAAATCAAAATTGAATTTTTCCTTATAAATTCGTTTTAAATTCATTTCAAATTGATTTCAATTCAAATTGATTTCTAATTCAATTTCAATTCGTTTTCAATTCAATTCAATTTCAATTCGAATTCATTTCTATTCAATTTCAATTGAATTCATTTCTATTCGATTTCAATTCGAATTCATTTCTATTCAATTTCAATTCGAATTTCAATTCTATTCCAAATATCAGATTTCAAAATCACTTTCGATATTCATTATAAAATGAATAAAATCGATATAAATATCGTTCACGTCAAAATGGCGTCAATCTAATCAACACGGCTTCATATATTTCTATTTTCAAATATTCTATTTCAAATATTGCTATTCAAATATTTTTTTCAAATAGTTCTCTTCAAATATTCTATTTCAAAACTGGAATGAGGCCCAATAAATTACCATAGATTTTATTTCTATGGATTTCCATACAACGCATGTATATATCAACAATGACAAATACTCATCCATCATCCAAGGTGCATTCTACACTATATAAGCATCAAATATAAATATTCAACGCTTATAACCGTCTGTCAACCAATCGATCGACATACAACTAATTATTGAGATTAGTGTACGTCATATATCATCCCAATACCCGTGTGGGGTTTCAAACAATCAAACATAGATTTTATTTGTGCAGTTGGCCGATGTGTAAAATTTATCGTCCTAATCAATATCAGTCAAATGTGTGTATATAAACAAATCGTCCGATTTGTTTATTTTTATTTCATTTTAAATACACGTTAAAAATTCTATTTTCAACTATAAATATTTTAACTATATAAATATTTTATTTCATTTCACATCACATCACACAATCAACTACACAGCAAAATCAAACAAACAAGCATACAAGCCATCCATGGTCTGTGGACGACGGGTGTCGGGTGCTACTAAACACCGTCTGCATCCTAGTACATATTTCAAACTAGAAATAAATTAAAGGTGAGGAGTTCTCACAGAGGGTTCCACTCCGCCGCGCTTTACTTTCGAACTGCTGAACCGTCTGGATCTGTTTGAAATTCCAATGCAGTTCTTTTCACGCTGTTCAAATAAAAATTATATTTTTATTACTTCATTTCAATAAATAAAAATCATATTTCTATATAAAAATTATATTTTTATATTTCTACTTCATATGTAAAGATCGAATTTTTATTATCATTACTATATAAAAATTATATCTTTATATTTTTACTTTAACAAAAACCATATTTTTAATACTCTACCTAAGTAAAAATCATATTTTTATTATGCCATTAGTATAAAAATCATATTTTTAATACACTACTGTAATAAAAATTATATCTTTATTTCTCTAACCTCATGATAAAAATCTTATCTTTTACCTTGCCACATATATGATAAAAATTATATTTTTCTTTGCTTCTTCATATAATAAAAATCTGCTCTTCTCTTTCAAAAAAAATCAAATCCTGTCTACGAAAAAAACCAAGTTTGTGAATGAACAAAATATAATCTTTTGTCATAAAAAGATCCTAGTTTTTATCACATAGAAAGATCAGTTTTTTTTCCTTTTCTAATCACTTAGAAAATCAGTTTTTTTTTCTCTAAATAAAATAATAATAAAAAGAAAAACTTACAGCGAAAGGCGAAGGGATGAGGGAGTCGCAGTGGTCGCCGGCTCCTGGAAGTGGTGGTGCTGCGCTCTAGAAGTGGCTGTCGATTGCGGGGGCTTGGATTTGGACCCACGGCTTCAGGGAGGGAGAAGAGAGAGGATGCGTAAGAGAGGGGAGAGAAAGAGCGGAGGCAGGCGCGACACATGGTAGCGGAAAGGGAGGGGGCGGCTCGTGGATCTCGAGGTGGGCGTAGGGTTTGGGTTTGGGGGCTGAACGGAGAACGATGGAGGGGGTGATGGCGCGAGAGGGGGAGGAGGGTGGTTGGGTGAGGTGCGCCGTCGATCGACGCTGGCCAGGCGGCGGGGAGGGCTGGGCGGAGGGAGGAGTCGTGGTCAACGGGGAGGGATTTTTTATATTTTTTTTGCTGAAAAGTTAAAGAGAGAGAGGGAAGAGTAGGGTTAGGATAATATTTTTTTTAATGGTTTATTTAATTTCCTTTAAGTTGCTTTTCCGTTCGAACTTCAATTCAAACCCAACGACTGTTGTCCCTAGCTAATTACCCCCATTCCGAACACAATGGGATATGTTTCGCAAGCCAATTCGATCGTTACGATCAGTTTCCGTTGAATTTAAAATATAACTCTATATATTCAATTTTGAACGTACATTTCAAATTACCGGGGTCACATACAGTCTCTAAAAATTACAGAAATTTATTTCTAACTTTGTATCGACGATACGGTCATAACAAAACTAATTTCATTGAATTCCGAGACCGTTTGAAAAATGGCCATTTTCCAATCGATTAAAATCAACTGAAACTGGTCAGACGCGTTTTCCTTTGCCACGCTCACATATTGATTTGAAAAATTACGAATTTTGGAATCTAGCAATAACTTGACATCACGGATCCAACAAAAGTGGTTTCGTCGAAAACCGAGGTCGTTTGCAAAATTCCCATTTTTAAGGGCCAGAATTCCATAGCGACTATTCTGAATTTTCAACTGGACGTAACTTTTTATCCCCACTATGAAATTTTGATTTTTCGGATTCGTTGGAAGGATGTTCTCAATTGGATTTTAATATTTTTGGTTTCGCAAAATCCGGTTTATTTTGCACCCGGTACATTCATTTGAACTTTGAAATCGAATTATCAAACTACCGTGCCATTTTCAATTCCTTTTATAATTTAAAATTAATATTTATATTCTAACGACGATTCAAATAAATATATACGTTCAAATTCTATTCAAAATAAATTTCTCATCGCTATTATTTAAAATAATTCATTTTAAATAATCAAAATTCACTAAAATTGCCAAAATAAAAATTTTAAATTGGCCCAGGTTTCCGGGTTATTACATATCATATTCGTATTTGCAAACAAACCATGTCGATTTAATATGATTTCCCAATTATCATATTATTGCAAATATAGGTTGCGGTTGTAGGTTTATAATAAACCTCACATATTCCATTTACCTTTCATAAAGTCTTTCAATATGTTACCCTCTTTGTTTCCATCTTTACAATTTACTATTTAGGAAATTAGACCTATTCCTTATTGATTGTTTATTAAAACTGTAAAAAATATATTTCCACAGCTTAAGGTAATTATTGCAATTGAAATCCAAATCACAATAAATCTCTTTCAATTATTTTTAGGCTATTGATTAGTGTGCAATATGGCTAAATCTCTATTTTGCATTAGTCCATGAGTTTATTTATTTTTAAACTTGCAATTATGTTTTATACTTCTTTTTCAAACCAAACTATGGGAATATACTTCCTTTTTCCTAACCACTTAAGCATATTTATGACTTCCTATTTTAATTCGTATACGCTAATTTCTATTTCATTTTATTTTCTACTTTTTGCACAATTACCGTAAATTTGGATATAATTGGGTTATGTACCTTTTCAATCTCAACAATTCTATATTCATCCCATTCTAAATTTGAAAGGTAATATTTTCAACTAACATAGAAATTCTCAGATTCAACATTTAACTACAAATTTACTATTTGTAATATTATTCATGCCATGAACACAGTTATCAAATCATCTTTTGTTCTTAATTCCAATTAAGTTACGTTTTTTCAACGTGCGCAAAATAATAATAATAAGTCATATAAATTAGTCACACAATTCAGTTATGTATATGTGAACGTTTCAGGTTTATATATATTTTGTGCATAACCAAAATTCAACTTAAACCACATATTTAGTTCAACGTAGAAAGAGGGAAAAGAGAAAGAAAAGAACGTATTATAAATTCTTACAAGAACTAAATGACATCATAGACTATTATAAGAAAATATAATTTAAATCCACTCATTTGGGATTTGCGCTCTAAGTTTTGGATCTGCGCTTACTTTCTATTTACTTTTCAATTTGGATTTACAGATCTATCTGGACATGGGATCTGGGTATCTACACCTTGAATCTGTTATATTTTCCTCCAATTCTTAAATCATTAATCCTAAATCTATAATATAATTTATTTCTAAAAAGTTTGGTGGATAAAAGAAATGACAGAGCTTTTGCGTCCTCTCGTAAAATATGAGTTGGAAGCTAGGCTATGCAGGTTTATTCATAGCTGCCCAAAAGAACCACGTCATGCGAAATAGGGGATTAGCCATATTGCGCACAAATCAATAGCCTATAAATAATTTAGAAAAAAAGGAATGTCTTGCAATTACGGGTCTTAGTTAACTTATATTATGGAAATAAATTTGGGTAGATTTCCATCAACCAACTACATTACGTGTATGAATAACTTCCTGTTAATGAGTAAACTTACAAAGATGGTAAAAATAAATATATAACTATAAGAGGTTATGTAAAGAAAATAATAAAAACCGTTGTAACATGAAATAAATGGGGAACATAACCTAATATTAATTATATGGAAATGAGAATGAAATATGATAGATAAACTTGTCATTGACAAGTGAAATAATAACATACGGGTTATAATTAAAAGTGGGAATGGAATAAGAGAGGCTTATTATGAATGAACTTAAATTACGGGAACTAAGTTTAATAAGGAAATCCACAAACTACGGTTATGGTAATGTTATAACATGAGGTTGCAATTAAAATAGAAAAAGGATATTGAAAGACTTATTATAAATAAACTTAAAGCTGGGAAATTAAGTATAATGAGCATATAATAATAAGCGATGGTCTGTTCTGGCAACGGAGGTTGACTCGAGAAAATAAATTGCCAATAAAATTAATGCGGTAATTGTGGTCCATTCTACGAACGAAGGCTGATTAAGGAAAATAAGTGGCCGCCGAAGTTAATAAAACAATAATTCTAGTTCAGACTAAATAGGTAAAATGTTTATGTTAATTAGTGATAAGATAGTGCATAATGAAAGATTAGACATAGGTCTAATAATAAAATGGTGAGGTTCTCTTGGACTAGTTCGAAAAAACCTAGGATGAGGAGCCTAATGTGGTAGATCATCACAGGTGTTTGGAGATGGTAGAAGCACGTCCAACTTATTATTCAACGTGACTGGAAGGAAGTGTTGGACTTCTATGGGATGTGAGGATACTCTGAGATGACCCTCTATGGTAGGCCTAACGAAGTTGTACCCACAGAGGCAGGTTAGTACGGTTCCATTTATAGAGTATGCCTTGGCTGCATTTATATCGAGGGCATCCTAAATGGATGATGGAATGATTTTTTAGGATTCGACGGCTTCCTCGGCTCCAAGAGAAAGCTTCACGGTTAAGACTAACAAGGATAGTAAATCATCGGATACCTGTCATCATCAGTTGATACGAGTATGGGAAAGACTGGACCTAAACCAACATGCCAATGATCTTTCACTATTAGGACATTGGATGAGGGACAATGTTAACTTAGATGCTTAGATTGTTTGTTAGGGGTACAGTCACTTAGCTCTTTGAATGGTATTTCATTTCATAGGGGAGCCGATTTTGACCATAGCCACCGAGAAAGAGATAAACTAATCCATGGATATCTGCAATGTAGGCCTAACGAGTCTATCCTTTACAAATATAGAAATCCTCCGGCTAAGTTCTGTAGGGAAAATCACGGTTAGGCCGCTTTGGTTAGCGCAGTGGTATAGGCTTATTCGCTTTCATAGCATAACCTAATATGATTTCATAGCGTGGCGATGGAGACTTAGTACGCCTCCGTAGTGCGGTCTAATATGTTTTGGCGATGGAGATTTAGTACGTTTTCTCAGTATAACAATGGGGACCACTCAAGAAGGGTACTATGGGGGAGTACATTGATACGTTGGACATATATCTACATATATATGATATATATGATTTATTAGGTTTAATCTACTGGGGAGTAGATGGATACGACGTATGTGAAGAGGAAAGATCATAATTAACGCATATAACCTAATGAATGTGAAAATATGATAGATTGATATGTGTAGTGTTATTCCTAGTACGTATTTTGTCTATTCCCCAGAACTTTTGTTCTGACCCCCTCCTCATAATAAACCCGCAACTTAGACAGGCGGCAAAGATTATACAGCTTAGAGACATTTGTTAGTCGGTGTCATTATTAGGGTAAGTATTTACTTACTATTTTATTTTATTCATACCGCTGTGAGATATTTTGTTGTGAGATTTGATATATTTTATCTTTGCCTTTCTGCAAGATAACAGACAAAGCAACTCAGGTTTCAATGGACTTGGATTTTAGCATTTTGCGAAAACTTAGGGCCCGTTGAGATTTGGGTTGTTGCATCTGGTATCAGAGCTTAGGTTTAGGATCCTTATATAGATATTTGGATTTTTAAAATATAAATATACCATATATATGCACCTAGATCCATAAAGGAACCCATTAATTAAGTGGGTCAGCAGATGGTGAAAGTTGGGATATCAGTTTTGTACAATAAGGAAATGGTTATGGAAATTTGAGAACAATAGGCCCATGAATGGGTAGAGTGAAAAGTGTATAATATGTTTTGAAAAGGAAAAATGAAGAGAGAAGATTCCATGTATTAATATCCAAAATTTTGGTATTTTAAATTAGTGAATTTGGCAGTAGATCCTTGTAAATTGAGAAAGAGTAAGAAAGAGAAAATGGATTAGGAATTTATGTATATTCATTTGGCGCAGAAGTGATGCTAGTCTCATTTTCTGTTTAGACATAGTTTTAGAGGAACTAGTGTGAAATAGAAATTTTGGACGAAGAAATATAATTTCACGCAAGGGATATGGAAATGACAGTTAAGAAACCACATTTTACTTAGCCCCACTGTTAAACTCTTAAAAAAAATTAAAAAAAAAATATAAAAAGATTTGAAGAATAAAAGTTTACAATTTTAGAAATTTATTGGTTTGTATTATTAAGAGTTGCATTAAAATAATTTTTGAGAAAATTATGCAATTTTTTTTTCAAAAAGAATAAAGTGCGTAAGCAATTGTAGGGTTAACCGATATAAACGATTAAGAGAAAGCACAAATATAAATGAATTAGACATATGTGGTTCATACGTGATCTTGAGCGAAAGAAAATATACAGGGTTTTCATAAAGAACGAATTGTGACACACTTTAACTTATTGGAAAAAGAAAAATTATATAATAAGTTTTTGTGAATCAATAAGTTATGTAAATGAATGTGTTTTGTTAAAGTGATAAGGGAATGTGCAATGAAAGAGATATACAAAATGTAAGTGAAACACCATATTTTGTGATATATATTTCAACAAAGAAATGGAAAAAATATTAAAATAATGGAGTTTCCTTGTTGCTTTACACTAAACACAAATATTCTCTTTAGAAAATATTTATATAAACTTGATCTTATTAATTCCTTTTGAAAAAGAAATGTGTATTAAAATAAATGAGAATCCCTAACTGAGTTAAAGTTCATAATCCTCTCTTCCCTACTTTTAACTTTTGAGAAAGGTTTTGAAAATAAGAAATTTTATTGAATTAAAGATATTTTAGTAAGATTGGCTCCAGTAGTATGCATGAATGATTGGTGAAGGTATGAGGAATTAAGTTTAGGGAACTGAAAAAGAAATTCTTTCAATGTGAACTGTGCTTGGAATAGAAAATAGGAATTTTTGTAAGATTAGTTATAAAGGTATCCAAGTACGGGAAAAAAGTTATGTAACAACCTGTCCGAAATGGACCTAAATTCTAACACAGAAAAGGCCAAACGGAACTTAAAACCATTCTAAACGAATCATTGGTTCCTATAAGGAAATACTAAAAAATGATATAATAGAGCAATCTAAACGTAATTAGAGTCTCACACAAAAAAAGGGATAAAATACAATATCTCAAAAATAGATGTACCATAGAATTAAAACAATATAAATGTCAAATACATAAGTCTCAACAAGATAATAAGGTACATCAATAATTATCCCAATATATAAAGATAACAATAATAATAACACCACCACAAATAACTAAGCTCCTTCCTAGGGCTCTGACTCCAAGCAATTACTAATCATCATTGATCCAAGCACCCTACCTACTAACCTGTTTATGCTAAGAGAAGGGAGGTCAGCACATAAAGTTCTGGTGAATGGAAAAATAAATAAATTTAAGAATGACTATTTTCTATATTTTGCAGTGTAAATTCTTCATGTTACGTATACGCAAATAAGCATACACAACTAAACATTTGAGGCGGACGTCCTTACCGTCACTTAAGGCATATACGTTAATCTCGTTATTGTCACTTAACATCCCATAAGTTAATGTAAGGGCGGACATCCTTACAGTCACTTAATACCCCACGAGGAGGGATAAACCTAGTCACTGAAGGCCATTGCCTAATTTATTAAGGGCAGATATCCTTATGGTCTCTTAACTACCCTATAGCAGACCACTAGCCACTTAAGACCTCGTCCCTAATGTCAACATCATTATATATATATACATATATATATTCTCCTTGTAGGTTAAGAAATAGTAACGACCACTTAATACCGGGTTTAGGTAGGAACACAACTTCATTTAAGACCTTCTTGGCAGACTACCTTTTTACTATCTAACTATCTCTACAGGTAAACTCCTAGCCACTTAATACTTCCCTTAGACGGTGGTTCCTTTAGGCCATTTTCATACACCATCTTAATATCATCCCTCACTAATCCCCTAAATAAGAAGCGGACCTTATTTAGAGAATTACCTTACTCGTACGCTATCGTCTATTAGGACCATTAATACCTTATTATAAGAGAAAGGCAGACCCAAAACAACTTGAAACCTAGAAGGGCGACTCCAGTGACTTTGGTCTAGAATCAGGAAGTGAACCTTAGGAACAAAACTAGTCCTAACCACTTAATACACAACCAAAGTAGGTCAGCCATTTAATACCTTTCCCAAGACAGGCCTACTTCACACACAAATATATATATATATATATATATATATGTGTGTATATATATATGAAAATTGGTTCACTTTATTATCAATTAAAAACCCGTACAAGAAGAGGTTAGCATACTAACCATTACATAACATGAGCAAAAAGAAAAAAAAAACTGAAAAATACAAGTAACTTTAACCACACACACACACTAGACATCTCATATTAAACCGACCACTTATAGATGTTGGATTTGCGAGGCAGCTACGGGCAAGCTTCTACTACCAGTTGGGCTTAACCTTACGTCTTAATGTACTAATTAGAATGGCCCATAACACCTAGACCTCTCACATTAACCAGTCTTACTTGCAGTTGCTGGATATGTCGATCAGTTCCAGGTAGGCTTCTACTACAAGCAATGGTTAACCTCGTGCCTATGTGTCATTAATTATAATTAAATTTATTAACTCACACACATGCATAAAAATTCCTATTGGGACAGGTTCAAATTTTAGTTCCTAATTTAAACATATTTAGTACACACTTAATACGCATTGATATTACGTTTAATTACGCTCTAAATATATAAATAAATAGGTATGAATTATGAAAATGAGAATAACGACCTAATCACATTTGAAATGTCAATCCTAACAATCAAAATTAATGTGTATAAGTTAATTTCCCTATCAATTAGCATGGTCCAACATTGTATATTCACAATTGATGACAAAAGGGGAAATAACAACACATATGAATAAAACTTACAACCTAAGCTTGAATAATTATTTAAATAATAAAAATATAGACAAGTTGCAATAAATCGAATTAAATATGCAAAAACCTTACTTTTGGCGCTGCTTCACTTTTATATTTATGTTGAGTACAAAAACATAGATAATATATTGTAAATAATATGTTCAAACCAGTCTATTTGAAATAAACGTTAGAACCTACTAATTTACAATATATGAATCTCATGTTTTCAGCACACAAACATTACATGAACATTAAATAAGAATCAAGTGAATGAGAACCAAAAACTAGGAATTTCACAGCACCCTAAGCCTAAATTTCCATTATCCAAATAACACAAACCCAAATACATTACTTTTGATTGACCATTTCAACGATAAATAAAATATAAGATTTAGAGGGTTTATAGCATTTTTTTTAATCCAAATCCCATACAGGCATAATATTCAAAATCTAAACTACAAAAGATAATAAATAGAAACTTATAGGGTTTCCACTCACGTTGATTTGAGGATGAAGAATAACAAGATATTTGCAGGATTAGATTTGGTCCTAGCCTTCGAAATCGTGCTCCAATCCTTCTATTAATATATATATATATATATACATACAAGAATCAAGTGAGTCAGTATCTTACATATATACAAACTAAATTCCTGAACTTGAATCTACTAATATTAGGACAAAAGGAATAGAAATGAGGTTATAGGAAAAGAAGAAAATCCTAACCTTATCTCTAGAAGTAGCAACGACGGAAGGGAAATATGGAGGCACATGGAGGAATGAGAATAGGGTTTAGAGTGAGGCTAGAGAGTCATATTCATAGTTGCAAGTGTAAGTATAGACCATTGGATTATTTAGATTTAATCTGAATGGTATAACTGATGCAAATTATATAAATCTCCCTAACAAAACACTCATCCACCCCCCACTCCACCCAGGAGGACAGTATACCCTCTGTGTAGGAGGGTGGTCGACCCCCCTCCTATAGGGTGATCGACACCCTTCTAGGGTCGACCAGGAGAATTAGTTCCCATGTAACGTTGTTTTCCTATTAATTCTGAATTGATTACTTTGATTTATTTCCATATGTTGATTATCTTTGTCCCCTTTACATATAAATATACACACACAAATTCAAATTCACTTGGAATATTCTTTCATGATAATCTATAGTTAAATATTTTTCGGATCTATATATAATCTATTTGAATTACAGAACTTGTGTGTTAATATTTACGCACAATTTATTTTATTGACATCTTTTACATACGTACTCCATTTTCAGTGAATAAAATATGAAAATGGATCAGAATCTAGTCACGAATGTAATAGAAATACTTTCGTGCCTAATTCCCAATTATCCAAAATTCCATTTTTAACCCATTAACTGATTATTGATTACTATTATTATTTATTTTAAATTACCTTATGTCTATTTAGGTTTATTTTCACAGTGTTACATTCTCCTTCCCCCTTATAAGAGATTTCATGCTGAAATCTTTTGAAGGGGCAAAGAACACAACTCCCTCTAGATAACCATTTGTACACCCATGTTATTTTATAAGCATTCATTACTCATAGTGATTATGTACTACAGACTTACTAAATTGAGCTCAGTCCTAGCATGTATATGTAGTAAGTGATGCTATATGTATGCAAATTACACTAATATGCATTAATTCTATATGAGTGCACAGTGCATTTGTGTTGCAACCATATCCTACCATCCAATCTAGCAACTATAATGCAACCATAAATGAAAATTTGATAGGAAATAATTACCTAAGAAAAGCTCAAGATGAGTTTGCCTAGTCTTCTCCTCAGTTTCCCAGGCACTTTCCATATGGTTATCTCCCCAGTGTACTCGAACTAGTCAAGTAGATTTGCTAGGAAATCTTTTGATTCTATGCTCCACGATCTTTGCAGTGGGACAGGGCACCCTAGACTCCAACTCAAAGCTCCTTAAGTCCCCAAAATCATCAAGCTCGAGTCTAATGGCTGAATCATGAATGCATTTTTGAAGATGAGAAACATGGAAAAATGTATGGACCCCCGATAAGCGCTTGGGAATACGATAAGCCAATTTCCCAACTCTATCCATGATCCTAAATGGTCTAATAAATCTAGGAGCAAACGTCCCAACCTTTCCAAACCGGTTTGTCTTCCTAGAAGGGGAAACTTTAACAAATACCGAGTCTCCAATGCTAAATTCTAATTTCTTCCTTCTCCTATTTGTGTATGACTTCTTGCCTGTCCTGGGTAACCTTCAGTCTCAGCCGAATAAAAGTGATAATCCCTGTATACTTGTGGATAAGGTCTGGTGCGAGCTGAATCTTGTCGGTAGTTTCCCATCAACAAGTCAGCGATTTGCTTGGCCGCTTGTACAATGCCTCGAAAGGGGTTATACCAATCGTTTCTTGATAATAATTATTATATGAAAACTATACCAAAGGTAAGTACTTCTCCCAAGCTCCTCCAAAGTCAATGGTGTAGGCTCTAAGCATATCCTCTAGAACTCTGTTGACTCTCTCCATCTGACCGTTGGTTTGCATGTGATAGGTTGTACTCAAACTTAGCGTCATCCCAAATCTTCTTGAAGGCTTGTCCAGAATTCACTAGCGAACAACTGGTCTCTATCGCTAACTATACTAGTTGAAATCCTAAGTAGTCTAGCAATCTCGTTGGCAAACAACTGAGCTAATAAAGCGGCGGTCCTATTGTTCTTGATCAGGATAAAATGGGCACTCTTCGTTAGTTGATCCACAATGACCCAAATTGCTTTATTTTCTTCTGACTCCACGGAAGCTCATCAATAAAATCCATAGAAATGTGTTCTCATTTCCAAGTGGGAATCTTCAAGGGTATCAAAAGTCCTACAGGCTTTCCTTGCTTCGCTCTGACTTTTTTATAAGTCAAATATCTAACAACAAACTCTGCAGCATCCTTCTTCGTTCCTTCCCAATAAAAGATTCTTCTCATATCCCTAAACATCTTATCTCCTCCGGGGTGTATGATCATCCACGACCGACGACACTCCTCAAGAGTCTCCTTCCTAAGTTCCTCACTCCTAAGGAGATAAAGTTGACTATTTCTCCTCAAACTACCACTGCTATCAATAGAATATCTATCCTAATGAGAAAAGATTCTCCCTTACAAAAAATTTCTTTTATTGACCTCAACTCATCATCACAGTCTTGCTTACTCTTAATCATTTCTATTAAAAGAGGTCTTACCTCCATAACTCAAAGAAACCCTTGAGCTGTCTTAAATGACGGATGCAAATTGAAACTAGAAAGAAACTCTAACTGTTTCCATTCAGTGATCACACTAAGGGTGGCATGCCTCTGACTTAAAGCATAGGCCACGAAATTACCCTCCCCAAAGGTGTACTGAATGGAAAATTCGAATGATGCTAGATATTCCATCCGTTGCTGTTGTCGAAGGTTTGAATCTCGTTGAAAAAAACAAATATCTAAAAGGCTTATGTTCGGTGAAGAGTTCAATCTTTTCTTCTAAAAGATAATGTCTCCACATATATATTTAGGGTGAAAACCACAACTGCTAACTCTAAGTCATGGGCAGGGTTCCTCTTCTCATGGTCCTTAAGTTGTCTACTTGCATAGGTAACTACTCTACCCCTCCTGCATGAGTACCGCTACTAAACCAGCCCCACAAACATTGATGAAAACTATGAACATCTTCGCTTCGTCAAGAACAATAAGAATAGGTGCACTTGTGAAAGATTCATTCAACCTCTCAAAGGCTAGTCCACACTTCCCACTCCATACAAACTCATGATTCTTTTTCATTAACTGGGTTAGAGGGCTTGCAATCCTCGTGAAGTCCTTAATAATTTTCGATAGCAGCCTGCTAACATAAGGAAACTCATAACCTCAGTTGCATTGCGTGGCATCCATCAATCTTGAACATCCTCTACCTTAGCATGGTCCACTGCTAATCCTTTTCCCGAAACAATATGCCCGAGAAACTTGACTTCCCTTTTCCAAAAGTGAAATTTCGAGAACATGGCCTTATGTAGGTTCTCCCTCAGAATTCCTAGGACTTTTCTCAAGTGATCCTCATGCTGCTTAAATTCCTTGGAAGAGACAAGAATGCCACATACAAACACAACCACTATCTTGTTGAGTATTCCCCTAAAAACCCTACTAATAAGAACTATAAAGAAAGCGGAGGTATAACCTCCCACTCAAATAATCCATTTGGCGTCTTAAACATTGTCTTAGGTTTATTCTCATCTGGGGTCCTCAACTTGTGAAATCCGTTAGGTATAACTAGCTATGAAAATATTTAGGTTCCTCCCAAATGGTCAAACAGATCATCTATCCTTGGTAAGGGGTATCTATTCTTCTTAGTCAGCTTGTTGAGTTCCCTATAATGCACACACAGTCTTAATGATCCATCAAATTTTGTGGCAAACTGTAACACCCCACATCCGTTAAGGTCACTCACAAAGGGGAATGCCTTAACTTCAATGGAGCATTATGGGTACTGGAACAGAAATATTACAAGACAGACATATATAAAACAGCGGAAAGTAAAGTAGAAGTACTCCAAATCATTTATTAAATATAATTGTTTACAATAAAAGCCCATCAACTTCCACTACCCAATTTCATAGCTAAAATTTCTGTCTTGCTCAAAAACAAAGAAGCATAAAAATAAATTGTATTATTCCCCAATAAAGCAAAGCAAGCCATAGCCTAGAGGGATCCAAGCCATACTGAGAGAGCCTGGGAGCTTGGTAACATCCGAACTAAGCTGTATTCCCACCCTGCGAACCTGGGGGGAAACGGAAGAAAAAGAGGTGAAACAAAATGGGTCAGTCATAAAGACTGATTAAGTCATAGTGACTTTCAGCATAAAAACAGGTAAAGATAACATGGCACGAATAAACTGAAAGTAAACATAAGCATGATGACAAGATAAGATACAGGCACGATAACTAAGAATAACATCATATGATTTTTGTCAAGTTTAACATCGCAAGGTTCCCATTTAAGATAAACAAAGTATAATTTCGCAATATTTCAATCAAGCATCACAAGATTTCTCTGCTTCACCATTAAAATATTTCTATGATATCTATTTGCTCTGCACCACCCGTACTAGTATCCCAACCTGTGTCATGTGTTGACTATAAAATGATCCCTTGCCCAATGTCATGAAATGACCCATTACTTGGTCCTACGAAATGATCTATTAATCGATCGTCTCCCTACAAGTCCTAGCTCGTTCATGTGTCTGTGTCATACGGCCCTATCACGAATGTAGTTACCTGTGCTGAGTCCACCACAGGGTGTATCAAGCCCTAGGGTGCCAACCCCCGACACGAATCAAGCACGCACAGTGTAAACCTACTGATGCCCAATGTCTGCTTTTTCAACTTCGGACTACGTGCACGACCATAGTCCGCCTGAACCTACACTGGCGCACCAACTCATCCGTCGTTCTGGTCGCTTACAATCAGCCCAGTAATCGTGCCCCACCCTGCCTAGTCCCAGGGTACCATGATACATCTAAGTGGGTTACTGCTGAAATGGACCGCGTAACTAGGGTTTTCGTCCAACAGGTTAAGTGTTGTCATTTAAATTCGTGACTTAACCCTTATCAGTTTAGCATGTCAAGTTGGTTAAGTGTTGTCATTCAAGTTCGTGACTTAACCTTTATCAGTCTAGCATATCAAGTTGGTTAAGTGTTGTCATTCAAGTTCGTGACTTAAGCCCCCTATGTGTCATGTCAAATTGGCTAAGTATTGTCGTTCAAGTTCATGACTTAGCCCTACGAATCATGTGTCAAGTTGGTTAAGTATATTTAAGCGGTTCATGACTTAACCCTAACAAATCATCGTGTCAAATTGGTTAAGTATATTCAAGTGGTTCATGACTTAACCCTACCAAATCATCGTGTAAAATTGGTTAAGTATATTCAAGCAGTTCATGACTTAACCCTACCAAATCATCGTGTCAAATTGGTTAAGTATATTCAATCGGTTCATGACTTAACCCGCCCACGTATCATGTCAAGTTGGTTAAGTATTATCTATATGTTCAAGTTGACTTAACCCTACCACGCATCATGTTATATTGGTTAAGTGTTCTCCCTTGTGTTAACTTAACCCACCAATGTATCATGTCATATCGGTTAAGTGTCATCAATCAATTCAAGTTAACTTAACCCACCCACTTGTCATGTTATGTTGGTTAAGTGTTATAAATCTACTCAACCGCACCCACTTGTCTAATTAACATGTTAAAATGGTTAAGTGTTCTCAAGCGATCAAGTTCAGGCTTTACTTAACCCACCCATTCATGTCATATCGGTTAAGTGTCATTAGTTTAGTCATATTACTTAACCCACCCACTTGTATAACTAAGATGTTGTATTGGTTAAGTGTTCTTAGTTTACTTAACCCCCTCCACTTGTCTAATTAATGTTTTATATTAGTTAAGTGTCATTAGTCCAGTCGCGTTAACTTAACCTTACCCTACTTACGGGTTTCATTGGCATTTATTATTTACTAATGCATCAACCTCTCACATTGGACTTATTTGCGGTCACTGGATATGCCGGGCGGTTCCGGGCAGAATTACACCGCAAACCCATTCCAACCTCGGGTTCAAGCATTCAATGCATTAACCTCTCACATTAGACATATTGTTGCAGTCACTAGATATGCCGGGCGGTTCCGGGCAGAATTACAACACAACTCAGTCTAACCTCGTGTTAGGCATCACCACAACCTAGTCTTTGCCTACGACCTCTCACATTAGACTATTATTGTTGTTGTCACTGGATATGCCGGGAGATTCCGGGCACAATTACACCACAACTCAAGTCTAACCTCGTATCAAAGGCATCCGTTAGATTGTTAATTACATATGTGTCATATAATTCAAAATTCCCAACTTTACATATTAATAAACAAATGCCCAAGTTCCAAATTACATGCCCATTAGTATATGTACCCAATTCTAGTCAGTTTACATATGTCCAATTCTTGCCTATTCACATGTATGCCAAGTTTATGCCATTTTACCCATATCAAGTTCTAGCCAAAATTACATGTATCAAGTTTCATACCCAAATAAACCCAAATCATGATTCATGATGTAGTTATCCCAAACTATAATCTTTTTATTACAATACATGCCAGTTGCCCAAGTTCATAATACATGTTTATGCCAATTATCAAGTTTACAATCGCTTTCATGTTCAAATTCCCAATTCTACATATGCCTAATTAACATAAGCCCAATCTTTTGATTTAATTTACATAGTCCCAAACTCGTGATTTAATTTACATGCCAATTCATGTATGCCCACTACGTGCCAAATTTCTTATGCCAAATTACGTATGTGCCAATCCCCGTTCTTGCAATTACCATTATAATGTCAATACCCAAATATCCAATTTCAGGTTAATGGTAGTAATACGTAAATATCCAATTTTTATGTTATGCCTTCAATTCTACCGAACACATATCCAACTAGGCAATATCCCAATATTTCCCACCGTATTCAATCGCACATAAATCGCGGTTTAGGCCTAGGTCCGAAATTGACCTAGGTTCATCAAAAGAAAATAAATAGGGGGAGGTAGAAGTTGCAATAAAAACAAGATCAGAGAGAAAACATCATGAATCATCATGACAGGCATAAATATTACAACTTGATGATAACATCATTACAAATCAAGAAAACTGCTAAATAAATCATAAACTTGACGCGATCATAAAGATTGACAAGTCTCAAAACTCAAGATTCAAGGAGCAACAGAAATAGATCAGAATCGATAAACATACTTAAATCCAATTCCACTTTATTCCATGGCCATATCATAATTAAATATTTAAATCTAAAAGTAACTAGAACTTACAGATCGTGGACTAATAAATTAAGATGCAGAAGTTGATTCTAGAAAGCAGTCGTTGAACGTTGAATCTCAATTTGATTGAAAATCCCCAATTTGCATATCTTGCCTTGCTTGAAGAAGGTAGAAGAACTCTCTAGATTTGATTAATTTTTATTTGAATCTTTGAAGAAGAAGAAGAAGTCATGTCCATCAAGAATTTGTGCAGCATAAGGTTAGAGAAGAACGGTGCGAGGAGGAATGGGGATTAGGTGGGTTTATTTAGGATTAGGAGAACGAATTTAGTCGGAAAACATGTCTAAAAACATCAGAATGCGCCCAGCTCAAAAACTGGGTTTCGTCACCAGGTCGACCCCCAGGTCGACCATAGGGTCGACCTGGCCCCTGGGAGGTCGACCATAGTGTCGACCCCCAGGTCAACCTGGTTCTGGGCGGGAAAATTCCCGCCCAGTCTGCGCTGGGGTTTGAATTCAAATTTCAAATTCGAATTTCGAGTTGTTTTCAATTCTGAAAATTCCTGAAACTTCGGAGGGTCATATCTCCCTCATACGGAATCCGTTTTTCCAAAACTCGGACTTGTTTCCATGCAGAATTTTGAGACAAACGCATTGGCGCAACCATTCCCCTAATTCTTATTTTAAAATTTAATTCTGCCTTGATTTATGATTTTAATATGTTATTAAAATACAGTGTATTACATTCTCCCCTCCTTAAAGGATCTCGTCCCCGAAATCTCCAAGTTAAGAAGAATGTGTCCTACCATCCATCATCCATCTACTCAAAACATCATCCACAACAATCATTGTCCTTAAAAGATCTCTAATGCTGTATGAACATATGCAGAAAGTGCGTGTGTGTATGTTCCTTATCTAATGCAAATGATCAGGCCTGATTGATCTTCTCAATGCAAAATATGTTTAGTGCCAAGAGTCCAACATGTATGCAAATAGTCCTATTCACATAAACACTATATGTGTGCACAAACATCCATCCATATGCAACATCCACATGATAACACATTCAATTTCATCTATAAACAAGTATAAACACTCATGCATATGCAATATGAAAGGCGACGAAGCCGATCTAGTGTCTAATCTGCGTGTATATGCATCCACGAGCAACCACTAGCAACCACTTGCAACCATCAATCATAACATGTCTCAAACACATGTTTACACCTAATTGTTCCTACCTAAAGATATAGTCGAATGATAGAAGCAAGTAAAAATTTTGTGCCCATTAGGCAATGTCAAGACTAGAAATCTACGTCACATATATACTGATTTGGAGAAGAACTCCCTAAGCACCAGCCCCGAAGACCGAAATCAACATTAGACTGATACCCAAAGAATTTCTTGACCCAACCAATATATGTGTTTCTAGGAAACTAAGCATGATGGACTCCTTTTAGGTCACAAGAAATCCCTTCCTAAAACTAACCCATATTATATAAAACCCAAAAAGTTTAGTCAACCCAACGAACACCTTCAAGCCCCAATATGTATTACTAACAGATGAGTCAAACACTACAACAAAAAAGGGATTTTATAGCGTTTGAAAAATGCTATTATATCCAACTATAGCATTTCAGAGAACGCCATGTAACGACATGCTATCTTAGGTCGTCGACTTCCAATAGCACTGAGTAAAACGCTATTAAAAGTTGATATTCTATAGCGTTTTAGCTGTGCTATCAAACATAAACGCTATATGAAATCATAGCCAACAACGACCTGTTATAGCGTTTACTCTATGTTAGTAATAGCGTTTTGGTGGATCATTTTATAGCATTTTAAAAACCCTATAATCTTGCATGCAAATCCATATCATTTACCATTTGTATATCACCATTTCAGCACTTTCGTTAATTTTAATTACATACATATCATTAAAACAACGCTCATATATATCATAATCTATTTCTCAAATATAAACAAACATAACATATTGCACAAACAAACATGTAAACTACAACATAATATTTCATACATATCATTGAAACAACATTCATATATTCAAACTTAATATTTCATACATATAATTCAAATTACTTCTCATATATCCAAACTTAACAATTCATACATATAGTTTGTTTAACTCTTACATGTCCATAATACGTCATATATACTTGCGTTAACAAGTTACTTACAAAGTAGTAAAATACTTAATCTTGCTTTGCTTTTGATATTTTGTCCAAAATATGTGCAATTTGGTCCTGTCACAACAAAAATAAGCAATATTTAGGTCAAAATATTTAAATCTGCATATATATATATATATGTGTGTGTGTGCGTGTGCGTGTGCGCGCATATATATATATATATATATATATATATATATATATATATATATATATATCACATACACAAAGGCACAACATAATCGAAAAATGATTCAAGAGGAAAAAACAATGAAAATGCTAATAAAAAGTAACATGGCAAGTAGCACAATAGCAGTCAATTACCTAAGTTGTTCCAAAATAAAATGCACCAATTTTCATTCCACAAAGAACTGAATCCCACCTACACAGATCGAAACCTGCATGCATTCATATAAACAAATTTAAGATGTATTCTTCAGTAACAACATATCTTCCAATAAATGCCCAAGTTTGAATGTATTCTATCCTAATAAATGAATATGATAGATTTCTTTGATATTGAGGCACAGTAAAATGGGACAACTAAGAAAATGGGATATAAAGGCTGTGGCATACAGAAATGAGGCACAGTAAAATGGGATAATTGGCAAGTCAATTGTGTTAGGGATATAAAGGCTGTGGCATACGGAAATGAGGCTGTGGCATACGGAAATGAGGCTGTGGCATAAGCATAATTCGCTACAACACTTAAATCAATGGTTTAATCTTTAAAATTACACCATTGACCTGCGAATTATGCTACAGATTGTCCCATACGGATATACTTATATTATTGGTGTCTCTTGTACTGCTTACTGCTTTCTTATCACTAAAAGCAATAAGATTTAAGCAAAGGAGCTGTTTAGCTTCCCTTTTGAGAAGTAAGCAGTTTTAGTGTCATATATTAATACTTTCATTGCCTTTTGACAATAAAATCATCAGTTATATTTGCCTTCTGACCGAAAAGAGTTTTTAACTGTGAAAGATAGTTTAACATCCATTTTAATATATCAGTTTTAGCAACTCAACACTCGAAGTCGGCCCTGATCACAACTGATATGGTGGTTGCTTGCAGTACTGTTGAGCAATATTGAATCAAAATCATTATACTAGACAGAATTCATAGGCCAAAAATTACATTCATCAGCAAATTTTTGCCTCTGGCTCTTTACAAAATTTCAGATTTTTCATTTTTACTTTTGCTCACAGTTCAAGCATCCAAAGATCTTTGCATCTTCTCTTGACTGCTCTCATTTTCGTGTCTTTCATTCTTATTTTGGAAAGCTACAATATTCTGTAGGCCTTTGCAGCTCAATTCCTTAGTTTTCTTACATTCACTTCATTATCCAGTTACCAGCAACTTCATTCTATTAATGGATTTTTCTTTCTCAGATGTTGGAACAACACAATCAATGTTTTTAGTTCAGAACATAAAGTCTCGTTCCACTGTTTCACATTTTATACATTAGATTTTAGTTTCTCTACCTGCAACATCAGATTTTAGATTTCTAAACCCTTCACCTCATCCCCAAATTACTGTTTTCTATGATTGAATTTTGCTGATAAATGATTTATTAGCTGACTTTCTTAGATCTGCAAGTTATTTCATCTCCTGGTTTAGATCTGCAAGTTCCTATTGGGAAGCTAATCACTCCCCTATAGATCTGCAAGTTATTTGATCTCCTGGTCACATAGTATATCGTTTGTATTATATGGAGTCTAGCAGTAACCATTTTCCAATTATGATTTGATTTGCATTTGAAAACCACCAGTACGTCTACAGAAACAACGATCGATAAGAAGGTTGAGTCATGTTCAAGGATGTTTCATGCTTTTCTGGTCTAACCTCGGAATGTGATGTGTAAGGATTTTGATAGTACGATGAGTGTATTTGAGAGATTTAAAAAAAACTAAGGTGTTAATTTGGTTATTTTATTTGTGATCTCATCTTGAACTTCGTTTCTTGATGTAGAATTTGATAATTTTATCAATCACAGTAGCATTTGCAGTGCATAACAATAAAAAATTATGCAATCTATGGGACTAACAGTAGAACAAATAAGTACAAATGGAATAAATTGATTTTTAAGTATAGTTTAGGTTTATTTTATACTGCAAATGCAGTTTCAGTTGTTTTATTAGGTTATTTCTGTTTTCATTTTTCTCGTGCAAATAATCAATGTGTGCAACTTTATTTGAAGTCTTAAAATTAGTTGTCTCAAATTTTTTTTTTACATATGATGATTTCTCACAAAAATATTTAGTGTAATATATGAACAAATTGGTAAATGCGCAACTTAATCAACCGTTTTAACACATAATTTTCATTCACCTATAATTTTGTATCACATAATCAAAGTTATAAAATGAAATAAATAGCACATTATAGAGAATATTTTATTTAATCTTCAGCAATTGCAAGCTTATATAATATAAGAACGGTAACCTTATATATTAAAATATGTTTTAAACTCAATATTAAAGTTGAGCACTGTAATATACCTGTTCAAACGTACCCAGTCTTTATCCATCATTCACAAAATACCAAAATCTCTCAAATCGAAGCAAGCAAAATTTCTCAAACATCGACCATTCAAACTAAGTAATCATATACAGTTAATCAACTTCATCATCATGTACAGTTAATGAAGAATACTAGTATAGTTAATCCAATGAATTATTTCTATAAACTATTCAAGTATATCCTTTTAAACATACAAATATCTATCTTTTACAAGCATCTAGTATAAATTAACTTGGAAAGAAAAAGAACATAAATTATATACATACAATGCAGCTTGAATTGAAATGTCATAGAAAATGTATGACATCAATCTAGCTTGGCTATAGGTGGAATGGATATAAGAGGCATGTGATTGGAAGATAATTTTATTTTTCACTTGATGTCTTGTTGAAAATGCCTGAATCTGTATTTTGGAGGAAAAACTGATGTTTAAATGCATCCATTTCAATTATTAAATTTAAAGGTTTACTTTCATGAAAAATAGTAATATAAATAATATACTATTTTGAGATGTTAAATTATTTTGTCATTGCTTGTGACAAACTAAAATGCTCTGAAGGAAGTATGAGCTAACATGATTGAGTTTTAAATTATAATGCATTAGACCTGTTGGAGCCTTGGAAAACAATCAGTCCTGTCAAATGTAGTCATATTTAGCAGTAAAACTGAGCATAATAGTTACATATATTTTTTGTTTCCAAATCATTGTTGGCACATATTTCATACTAACACCACATTCCATGCAAAACCATTGTCCATAATTAACGAACCAACAAATCTCCATTTAATTTGGATCTGCGTTTTTTAATCAAGTTAAATTTTACTGTTCTATTGTATATGCACTCATCTTTCAAACTGGGGCCTACAAACCACAACTGCTACTAACGTTCAATAGCAGACAAATAGTCATGTACCTTATATTAATTTCCCAGCACAGGTGGAAGGAAAAGCTGCATTAATGAATTCATCAAAATTCCCATGCATGTTGGCAAAGAACAGAGTGCGCATGCAAAGTCTGAGCTCAATCCCTATGGAAGGCATTAAACGGTGTAATTGAAAATAGTAAAAATGCGCATGCAAATACTGGACTCAATCCTATGGAAGGCAATCAAATGATATAACAGAAAGTAGTAAAAATCTTAGGACACAGAATGGTAAACACTATATGCTAGTAAAAAGTGACTCACTTTTTTAACATAAAACCGATCTGGCTGTGATGGTTACAAAAAGTGCAAAACTTGTTATGGTGATTAAAAATAATCTTGATAAATTCGATTCAAAAATTATAACTGGAATTCAAATAACATAGCGCACCCATATGCCACTAGGATGGGCAGTAGAATTCATAGTCTGAAAGAAGCAAGCCCTTGGATTGTGCGAACTTGTTACATTCTTTTTAGTATTAGTAAACAAAATAACTGTACCATTGGCATGCATAGTAGACAGAATTAGGATTATCAGTCACTATGATATACCCTTGTCCTTTTAGCAGGTCTTTCACTCTCGAAGCTTACTCAAATGCACCAATGGTAGAATTAATTTGAAACTTGCAGTCGACTCATTTATCGAAAGGAAATCAATAAAATGCAGGGTGAACAACTCATATTAAAAGCGAAAAAAATGATACGTTCGGCTGTATCTTTGGACTGGACAGATTGTGTTGGTAGCAACAATTGTCATGAAGTGAAAACTTCATTAGTTACATGACTTAAATGCCACTGACTATAGCTACAAACTATGTAGTGTAAGCAAATGACCATCAATATTAAAATTTCATTAGTTGGATAGTAATTCGTAATGTAAAACATAAATCACTATAAATTTTCCTAAGGAACAAAAGTACGGTGTCTGTAACATATATTTATTAAGTCTTTAACGCACATGTTTACAATGAGATCAAGGAAGTTTCTCGATGGTATTCCTTTAGGAATTTCTGGTACTTCAAATCCTGGATCTTCGAATTGAGAAAGATATTGAATGAGATCAAGAATTCTCACAATTTCTTAGATTCATGACCAAATTCGATTCAATGAGATCATTTATTCATATTTTTTACCACATGTTTACAATGAAATCAGAACGTGCTCAACAGACTACATTCGTAAATTACTCTTTTTGACAAAATTTAAAACATATTTGAACACTATTACACATTATTTTCTATCACCATATGAATGTGTTGATAGTTTCTATCTTTTAGTCCATTGTTCTTATACCAACGCGGCCTTTCTCCATTTCATAATGGGAAGTTCTGTAAACTAAAGAATAAGGATAACTAAATTAATAGTGGGAGAAACAGCTCCAAAGAAAACCTGTATTTTCTTTTTCGACTGAACATTATTTTAAAGTTTAAACAAACACACAGACATGTGAATAAGTGCTTCTCAAATGATCATTAAAATATTTGATCAATGGAATATAATATGTTATCCGTGCTTCGAGCATCTATTTCTTCCAGCAACATCTCTATGATTTTCACTTCTTGATGATTCCATGTTACTATTCCTTGATTGTGTTACTTTAAAACTACTTGTTTTCTATGCATGTAAGAAGGGATATTCTTATGTATCACATAAAACAATAAATTTACATTGCACAATTAATGGTTGTGTACAACGATTCTGAATCAGTCCAGGTTTTTTTTTTCCAGAAAATTGCATGAAAGTACTGGATGTAGAACTGGATTGCAACATCTATGCTGTAACCTTTCAAAAGGGAAAGATCATGAAGTGTCACGACGTATTTAACCTGAACATCGGATCAGTGAGAAATTGGTCCCTTTTAGATATTTAGTTATGATCATTCATCCATCCACGGCTCAATTATACAGAATCCGCGACAACTTTTGGTGATATTAAGCCGCATCACACAAAAAAATTATGTGCGAGGAATAAGCACAACTACCATATTTCATTGATGAATTTTGTACATAAGACATTATTTTGATTAAAGTGCAGATCCAAGCATCTATATAAATTTGTGGATAAAACAAAACCAACAAATTAACTAAGAATATTTCTTCATTTCCAAAAATCTAGCTGCACCATAAATTTAAACATAGGTCGAGTTTGCTGTGAAGTTACAATGTTCCATATAAGCATCGTTTTACAATGTAAAATTCAACTTCTTCACATCTGGCTTCTTTAAGTTGTTTTCTACCATTGTACTGCATGCATGCATGCTCACTTGCAGTATACTTGACATTTCAATTGATATTTCAAATCATATACAAACTTCATTATTTTTACACTAATACCCATAAAAGGACATTAAAATCCACATGTGTGCGCACGTCAATTTTCTAAAAAAATTACTACAATTAGCTATGGTGTTCTTTTTATATATGGAATATTATAGGACTACTGAAAGAATTTAATTTATCATAAAATATGTCATGCGAATAACATTGCATTATAATTAATATTGGTTACACTGCCAACAACTTCTCTAAAAGTTTCATGCCATAGCACCTAATATGTATTAGTCTTAACAGTAGCCTCGTAAGAAAACATAGATGATCGCTCAGCTGAAATTAATAGACGCAAGATACACGTTATTCATTTGATGTTATTCTTATGTTCCTTCCAAAATATTCACATGTTTGTATCATCCAAAAATGTTAACTGAGAAACTGAAAAATAAATATACAAAACTACAATTTTATTCATTCATTAAGTACAAACATCCCACCTACACCAAAATATATACAGTGCCATGTAGAATATTATTATAAGATCAAAGCGCTAGATAGAAAAAAGGTACGATTTTATAC
The DNA here is from genome assembly GCA_030737875.1 of Allium sativum. NCBI lineage: Eukaryota > Viridiplantae > Streptophyta > Magnoliopsida > Asparagales > Amaryllidaceae > Allium > Allium sativum. Next base: position 1,041,700,097 of record CM060918.1, read on the forward strand.
AAATAATCCAACTGCAACAGGAAGCTTAAGCATCCATACAACATTCTCCATCCAGAACGTGACAATATGAATCTCAACTCAAAAAGCACGGTTCATGCAAGCTTGACAGTTGAGAATTCAAACGTAGGCTAGTAACTCATGAAAGTGATTTTTTCTGAACTAACAAAGATGGTAATAGGCTAGTAACTAATGTGTGCTAATACAGCCTTTTGACATGCTTTTATTTAGATTAATATAAAAAAAATTGCTTTTTAAATTTTCTTTGGTAAACTTTCTGTGAGATGTCTTTTGTAACTGTGTTAATTATATGTTTATTGGTATTCTGTCTATTTTCCAGTCATGTAGACCATCTATTTTCCAGTCATGTAGACCTCACGGTTAATAGTATGATGAATTATTTAAATAAACAACCAAATTATATGAAAAACATAGATTAATACCTTGCAAGGTAGTTGAAATGTCGGCTGCGATTAGAAATTGGGACTAACTGCTCGATAGAGGAATTAGGGCACCGACGGCTTCGACGAAGGTGATAAGGGTTACACGGCCGAGATCTGCGGAGTGAACGTTTTCGATCTTTGGAGGATGATGGCGGAGATTAATGTATCTCAAGGCTGCGCTTAATCTAATTTTGGGAGGTGATTTTGGGAGGAGATGACAAACTAGTGAACGTTAATTTATTTTTTACCGCTGAAATTTTAGTTCCCGCGTTGTCCTCTGATAGCGTTGACCATCCCGCTTTTTTCTCAAATAATGTTGTCAGAGGAATAGCGTTTTAACCAAGATACGAAGCTGGTGCTATAGAAAACTCATATTCTTGTAGTGAAACTCCCTATGGGGTTTGCAACAGAAATAGGATTGAGAATAGGACCGAGAGGACATACTTAAAAGATAGCATGCAAGTAAGATTTACAGGAAAAGAGGGATCAAGGATATACTCTTAAAAAGAGATATGATGCGCGTATCTAGTCTTCAATCTTCTAAGTCGCATTTCCTTGAGCTTAACTCCATTGTGCTTTTACCGTCTTTAACTTCACAATTTCGTAGCTTCTTAATTCTTATTTCCAAAATATGAGTTGGAACTTATTTCACTGTCGCCTCTCGTTCCACTTTCACTTATTCTTTTTCTAGTATAGTCGGCTCAAACATAACTGCGTACTCATGGTTTCATGCAAGCTCTCCAAAATTCACTAGTGAATCCTGGATCTTGTTTACTCACTATAAGGTATTCCACGCAGAAGAACTATCTCTTGAAAATAAACAGATGTCAACCATATTTCCAAATGTACTTACTAAGGTGATTTTCTATAACTCATGCATAAGTGAAATGAACCATCCGTCATAGTGGCGAACACTACTCGAGCGGATCAATAAATGTATCAAGAGATTCTAGGTAACTAAGCATGGTAGAACCCTAAGGGTTACATTAGACTTCGAGGGCATTACCGAGGCAAGTCAAGAGTCTAACTACCCTCTTTTCATACTCGAGAATGGTATCATTTCTGGATAACCACTCCATCTCTTGAATCAACCCATAGCCCAAAAACATAAGCATTCCTTCTAAACTCAACACTTAGCATAGACATTCTCAAATCCAAACAAGTCATGAATAAATGAGCCGATTCCCCAATAGGATTTGAGACAAAAATGGGATCCTCTACCACGCTAGTACTAAGGTGCAGAGACTTAACTATCGAAGCAGAATTAAAAGGATGCGATGTACAAAAACAAAGTTCCCACGGTATGATAGAAAAGAAAAGCTAAACTTTTTACAGAAACGTTACCACCTCTCTTAGGTATGCTAGTAGTGAGAGCATACAATTGCCCTCTCGACGATCTTGTCCTTTGCCCTTGTCCTTGTCCTATAACACTTAACTACATGTCCCTTTTTACCATACTAACGATACTCTCTCTTGTCATGGGTTTTATTATTCTTTCACTTTGGCCTCTTCTGTTTCACCTTTTCCTCCTTTGTGGATTAAGCCATATCAACAAGTTTCTCATCCTTAGGCTTGTGTTCTTTATCTTCATTCTTACTATACTTGTATAGCTTGTTGACAAGTTTCTCGAAAGCTACCTCCATCGCACGACAACCCTACAAAGCTTGAAATAAGATTGGTCGCAAGTAAAACTACTGCGGCTACAGATGGAGGTTGGGCACTTCTTTGCCCTCTGACATGTGTCGTACGCATACAAAACTATGGTGAAAAGAGAGAAAGAAGAGATTCAAAGAGAGAATCAAAAGATAGTGCATATGGCTTTAGGGAATATCCCTTTCGTAAAACAAACCTTTTCTTAGAAAAATGCTTCTTTGTAAAGGTTTTGAAAATAATTTCAGAAGGTTTTTAAAAGACTTTGCCCAGTCTGGTAACCTTCTGCTCTGATACCAAATGTAACACCCCACATCCATTAAGGTCACTCACAAAGGGGAATGCCTTAACTTCAATGGAGCATTATGGGTACTGGAACAGAAATAATACAAGACAGACATATATAAAATAGCGGAAAGTAAAGCAGAAGTACTCCAAATCATTTCTTAAATATAACTGTTTACAATAAAAGCCCATCAACTTCCAATACCCAATTTCATAGCTAAAATATATGTCTTGCTCAAAAACAAAGAACAAGCCATAGCCAACAGATCCAAGTTGTACATGAGAGAGCCTGGGAGCTTGGTAACATCCGAACTAAGCTGTATTTCCACCCTGCGAACCTGGGGGGGGAGGGGAACGGAAGAAAAAGAGGCGAAACAAAACGGGTCAGTCATAAAGACTGAGTAAGTCCTAGTGACTTTCAGCATAAAAACAGGTAAAGATAACATGGCATGAATAAACTGAAAGTAAACATAAGCATGATGACAAGATAAGCTACAGGCATGATAACTAAGAATAACATCATATGATTTTTGTCAAGTAACATCGCAAGGCTCCCATTCAAGATAAACTAAGTATAATTTCGCAAGATTTCTATCAAGCATCGCAAGATTTCTCTGCTTCACCATTAAAATATTTCTATGATATCTATTTGCTCTGCACCACCCGTACTAGTATCCCAACCCATGTCATGTGTTGACTATAAAATGATCCCTTGCCCAATGTCATGAAATGACCCATTACTTGGTCCCACGAAATGATCTATTAATCGATCGGCTCCCTACAAGTCCTAGCTCGTTCATGTGTCTGTGTCATACGGCCCTATCACGAATGTAGTTACCCATGCCGAGTCCACAATTGGGTGTATCAAGCCCTAGGGTGCCAATCCCCGACACGAATCAAGCACACATAGTGTAAACCTACTGATGCCCAATGCCTGCTTTTTCAACTCCGGACTACGTGCACGACCATAGTCCGCCTGAACCTACACTGGCGCACCAACTCTGTTGTCGTTCTGGTCGCTTACAATCAGCCCAGTAATCGTGCCCTACCCTGCCTAGTCCCAGGGTACCATGACACATCTAAGTGGGTTACTGCTGAAATGGACAGCGTAACTAGGGTTTCCGTCCAACAGGTTAAGTGTTGTCATTTAAACTCGTGACTTAACCCTTATCAGTCTAGCATGTCAAGTTGGTTAAGTGTTGTCATTCAAGTTCGTGACTTAACCCTTATCAGTCCAGCATGTCAAGTTGGTTAAGTGTTGTCATTCAAGTTCGTGACTTAACTCGCCTACATGTCATGTTAAATTGGCTAAGTGTTGTCATTCTAGTTCATGACTTAGCCCTACGAATCATGTGTTAAGTTGGTTAAGTATATTTAAGCGGTTCATGACTTAACCCTAACAAATCATCGTGTCAAATTGGTTAAGTATATTCAAGCGGTTCATGACTTAACCCTACCAATCATCGTGTCAAATTGGTTAAGTATATTCAAGCGGTTCATGACTTAACCCAACCAAATCATCGTGTCAAATTGGTTAAGTATATTCAAGCGGTTCATGACTTAATCCACCCACGTATCATGTCAAGTTGGTTAAGTATTATCTATATGTTCAAGTTGACTTAACCCTGCCACGCGTCATGTTATATTGGTTAAGTGTTCTCCCTTGTGTTAACTTAACCCTCTAGTGTATCATGTCATATCGGTTAAGTGTCATCAATCAATTCAAGTTAACTTAACCCACCCACTTGTCATGTTATGTTGGTTAAGTGTTATTAATCTACTTCACAGCACCCACTTGTCTAATTAACATGTTAAAATGGTTAAGTGTTCTCAAGCGATCAAGTTCAGTTTTTACTTAACCCATCCATTCATGTCATATCGGTTAAGTGTCGTTAGTCTAGTCATATTACTTAACCCACCCACTTGTATAACTGACATGTTGTATTGGCTAAGTGTTCTTAGTTTACTTAACCCCCTCCACTTTTCTAATTAATGTGTTTTATTGGTTAAGTGTCATTAGTCCAGTTGCATTAACTTAACCTTACCCTACTTACATGTTTCATTAGCATTTATTATTTACTAATGCATCAACCTCTCACATTGGACTTATTTGCGGTCACTGAATATGCCGGACGGTTCCGGGCAGAATTACACCGTAAACCCATTCCAACCTCGGGTTCAAGCATTCAATGCACTAACCTCCCACATTAGACATATTGTTGCGGTCACTAGATATGCCGGGCGGTTCTGGGCAGAATTACACCACAACTCAATCTAACCTCGTGTTAGGCATCACCACAACCTAGTCTTTGCCTACGACCTCTCACATTAGACTATTATTGTTGTGGTCACTGGATATGCCGGGCGGTTCCGGGCAGAATTACACCACAACTCAAGTCTAACCTCGTGTCAAAGGCATCCGTTAGATTGTTAATTACATATGTGTCATATAAGTCAAAATTCCCAACTTTACATACTAATAAACAAATGCCCACGTTCCAAATTACATGCCCATTAATATATGTACCCAATTCTAGTCAGTTTACATATGTCCAATTCTTGCCTATTCACATGTATGCCAAGTTTATGCCATTTTACCCATATCAAGTTCTAGCCAAAATTACATGTATCAAGTTTCATACCCAAATAAACCCAAATCATGATTCATGATGTAGTTATCCCAAACTATAATCTTTTTATTACAATACATGCCAGTTGCCCAAGTTCATAATACATGTTTATGCCAATTATCAAGCTTACAATCGCTTTCATGTTCAAATTCCCAATTCTACATATGCCTAAATAACATAAGCCCAATCTTTTGATTTAATTTACACAGTCCCAAACTCGTGATTTAATTTACATGCCAATTCATGTATGCCCACTTCATGCCAAATTTCTTATGCCAAATTACATATATGCCAATCCCCATTCTTGCAATTGCCATTATAATGTCAATACCCAAATATCCAATTTCAGGTTAATGGTAGTAATACCTAAATATCCATTTTTTATGTTATGCCTTCGATTCTACCAAACACATATCCAACTAGGCAATATCCCAATATTTCCCCCCGTATTCAATCGCACGTAAATCGCGGTTTAGGCCTAGGTCCGAAATTGACCTAGGTTCATCAAAAGAAAATAAATAGGGGGAGGTAGAAGTTGCAATAAAAACAAGGTCAGAGAGAAAACAGCATAAATCATCATGACATGCATAAAGATTACAACTTGATGATAACATCATTACGAATCAAGAAAACTGCTGAATAGATCATAAACTTGACACGATCATAAAGATAGACAAGTCTCAAAACTCAAGATTCAAGGAGCAACAGAAATAGATCAGAATCGATAAACATACATAAATCCAATTCCACTTTATTCCATGGCCATATCATAATTAAATATTTAAATCTAAAAGTAACTAGAACTTGCAGATCGTGGACTGAGAAATTAAGATGCAGAAGTTGATTCTAGAAAGCAGTCGTTGAACGTTGAATCTCAATTTGATTGAAAATCCCCAGTTTGCGTATCCTGCGTTGCTTGAAGAAGAAGGTAGAAGAACTATCTATATTTGATTAATTTTTATTTGAATCTTTGAAGAAGAAGAAGAAGAAGTCATGTCCATCAAGAATTTTTGCAGCATAAGGTTAGAGAAGAATGGTGCGAGGAGGAATGGGGATTAGGTGGGTTTATATAGGATTAAGAGAACAAATCTAGTCGGAAAACATGTCTAAAAACATCAGAATGCACCCAGCTCAAAAACTGGGTTTCGTCACTAGGTCGACCCCCAGGACGACCATAGGGTCCACCTGGCCCTTGGGAGGTCGACCATAGTGTCGACCACTAGGTCGACCTTGTCCTGGGCGGGAAAATTCCCGCCCAGTCTACGCTGGGGCTTGAATTCAAATTTCAAATTCGAATTTCGAGCTGTTTTCGATTCTGAAAATTCCTGAAACTTCGGAGGGTCATATCTCCCTCATACGTAATCCATTTTTCGAAAACTCGGACTCGTTTCCAAGCAGAAGTTCGAGACGAACGCATTGGCACAATCCATTCCCCTGATTCTTATTTTAAAATTTAATTCTGCCTTGTTTTATGATTTTAATATGTTATTAAAATATAGGGTATTACATAAACACTACTGGCGCACCCTACTCGGACGTACTCCTCCGAATAAACCCTTTCAGCAATAACTCAGAGATTTGTCTATCAAACTCTCTCCTTTCCTTAGGAGCCATGTGCATTAATTACAATGCTACATGCCTCACATCCTTTTTGAGGTCTATTCTAAACGAGATTTCTGTTTGGGTAGGAGTCCTATGACCTCCTCAAAGACATCTGGAAACTTGCACACGATCAGCATCAAAGATGGTCCTTCTAAATCAGATGATAAGTAATACAATAAGGTTGAATCTCTATTCCCAGTCCTACAAGGGATCTTCTAGTTACGACCTCCACGGCTTCTTAAGCAAACAACTCTCTTATCGCAATTAAGGACGACCCCGCAAAATGATAATTGGTTCATTCCTAAAATGAGACCATATCCCTCGAATTCAAGTACATATGCATCGCAAAAGAAGTCAACATCACTGATGTCTAATACTAGGTCTTTACACAAAAGTGAAAGTTGCATGGTCCCTCCAATAGGGTTAAACACCCCTATCGGTTGGCTAGAAAAGGATAGGGGAAGCTTTAAGGAATCAATGACCTTTCTAGCAATGAAGAAGTGGGTCGCTCCCAAATCAAAGAGGGTACACAAAGAAATTCCTAGGATAGAAACTATACCTTCCAATGTTGTTGTCCTTGATCTTTACAGGGTTGACTTTGAATCAGCGCTATCTCTAAGTCATTGATTTGACCACTCTGTAGTCTGCACTTTCTCGGTTTAGGGCAGTTTCTTGCCAAATGCCCATTCTCATGGCAATTAAAGAAATTTCCTTTGAATTTTGGCTTCACAAGGTTTACTCTGCAGTCCATGGTGTTGTGGCCTTTCTTATGTAACCTTGAACACACCTTGGGTTCCTTTCTAAATTATCCTACCTTCTTCTTCATAAGCCAAAAACTTTTCTTTTTGTTCTTCCTAAAACTAGAGGCACTTTCTCCTTTCTCATTCTTAACTTCTTTAATCTCCTCAACTGTATATAGGATAGTTGTCTTAACAAGGGCTTTGAACATCCAAACGTCACCTAGGCCAATAAAATTTCCCTTGGCGGAGAATTTCAGCCCCTCACAAACATAAGGGATTTATTCATAGGGGTATCTACCAAACCTCTTCCAAACTTGGATATCCCCATAAATCTTGCTACATACTCTCTCATACTTAACTCGCTTTGATTCAGCTGAATAAACCTTTCCATCTATAGGCTCATCTCGGGATTATGTAAGAACTTTGTCTCAAAACGGGTCCTAAACTCCTCTAGAGTAAACACTCTACCCATATTCTCTTGTGAAATCATGTTCCACCATTATAGGGCCTCTCCCAACAAATGCAAAGCCACTACCCAAGGCTTAAGCTGGCCATCTTATCGGTAGCCTTGAAGATCTGTTCGCACTTGGTTATCCGTACTTTAGCTTCAAGTAGCTCTCAGTTCCCAAAAATCGCTTGCCGCCTAAACTCATGAAATATTTGCAAAGATGAGGAAGTTGAGGACCCCAATAACAGGTTGAGCTGCTGGTTTAGCTAAGGAAGAATTGGAAGTATGGACCTATTCCACAGTCCTAAGGTGCTATTGGAACCATTCAGGTAAGTACCGAGGCCTTGCAGGATTCCCCTGCTCTGGCTAGTTATTTGTCATTTCTCCTATCTAAAAAGGTAAAAAACCATTACGAAGTATCAAGGCCAAAAAGGAAGAAAGGAAAGGTTGCCTAGTATAATTGCGTATGTTTTTGGGGGTATTGTGTGTGTGTGTATATATATATAAAGTTTTGAAAACCTTTTCAAATAACAAATACATATCTCTTACGTATATTTTCCCATAATCGGGTAACCTATGTTATGATACCAGATGTAACAACCTTCCCGGAATGGACCTAAATTCTGATCCATAAAAGGTCCATCAGAACTTAGAATTATTCTAAACGGATCATTGGTTCCTATAAGGAAATACTAAAAACTGATATAAAAGAGCAATTTAATGGTAATCTGAGTTTCACACAATGAAAGGGATAAAATACAATATCTCAAAAATAGATGTATCATAGAATTAAAACACTATAAATGTCAAATATACGAGTTGTGGCACCCTACATCTGTTATTGTCACTCATAAGAGAATGCATTAAGTTCCATGAAGCGCAACAGGTAATCATTACAGAGAATATACAGGACAGGTAAAATAAGCTAGGGAAAATCTTAAACTTTATTATAAAGGAAATAAAGCATCGTTTCAGAATTACATCGAACCCAGTTACAACTAACAAACTATCTTAAATCTATCTTTAAAGCCATCTCAGAAAATAAAATACCAAAGTACATAAAGTCATATACCATGCCATAATCCAAACTAAAGAAGAGAGCAAGTCAAAATGATACATCACAAGAAGCCCAAGTTAAGTCCAAGCTGAGGAGATATCCTAGTTCTGTTGGGTGGTGTCACTATCAGGACCTGAAGGGGGAAAAGAAAGAAGAAGGCGAAAGAAAAGGGACAGACATAAAGTCTGGTGAGTTTCACTGACTTACAAACATGCATAAAATAGGAATGCCAAGACAAGTAAATAAGACTGGATAAGAAAGATACAGTTTCAAAACAGATAAACTAAACAGAATAGCAGAATAGATAGAATAACAGGAATAAACTTATGGTCGGATAGTGCTTCACATTTATACCCTAAAAACAAGTAATGTCTGAACATATACGTCTGCACCAGTACTAGTATAACAGATTTAACATGATTTGGTTCTTTGTTTAATTGCATATCAATAGGATTAAAAACATGATTAATAATAGAAAATAACAGCAGGGTTATACAACGGGATTAAACAGCAGGATTAGGTGTTCCCTAATTACATAAAAAGATTAGGTATTAACCTAATTACATAACAACAACATTAGGTGAACTTTAATTACTACCCAAGCGATCATCTCCCTACTATGTAAATACCTTGTCTCAGCCCCGACAATAGGGTGTATCACTCGCTATCCCAGTAACCATATGGTACAGACCTATTTACTGGTGCTATAGCGTGTTATGTTCCCTGGTCGGACCCATGCACGCTCATGACTCCACTGGAACGCACCCATAACCACCCCCATGTGAACCTCTTACTATCAAGTTCAGTAAAGCATGGCCTGAGCCTCTACCTAGTGCGAGGACCCAACAGATAAGATACATACAAGGATACAGACTGGTATGGGTTCCAAATAGCAGATTGAAACAAGCCAAACCTCCTAAGCTTGTGTCTCCAAATATCTAGGATTCAAAAGTCCCCAAAACCCGATACAACAACAGATGGGGGACCTCTTTTCTTATTAATACTTATGTTCAACTTAGCAGGTTAATATTTTACTAATAAGCATGGTTGTAATGTCATTATGTGTATACAACCCTGTTCTTAACATGTCATCTACTTACTGTCTATTTAAGACAAAGTTAACATGTCTGGTCAATATGCATATTATTTATCAACTATATCCCCAAGTTACAGGTTTATGCACAATGTCCATTTACGATAAGTGTCTACAACAAGTCTAAACAAGGATATCTATCCTTTTTTTCCAAATTATAATCGATTGAGTCCAAGTAAGTAACAAGCCTAAATTCGTCTTTCATGTTATTTATTATTGCCACAAAGGTACGTCCATTCTAAATCAGGCATAGCCCAGGCTTCCAAAGGGTTATGCTTGGCATAAAAATAAAAAGGAAAACAGAGGGAGAGGAATATAATCAAATCAAGTATGTATGTAAGACTGGAAATAAACATAGAAAATGGGAAAAGGGAGATAGATACATATAACTTGTTAATCTTTCCAACATCACAAGCATATATATAACTTGTTAATTAACAACATCACAGGCATATGTATAGCTTGTCCAATTAACATTATTATAGGCATAGGTATAACACAACATCACATGCATATGTATAGTTTGTTTAACTAATATCACATGCATAAGTATAATGGATTATAACGACATAGATGATAACAACGAATCAAGTATATTTATTTTACTATAGATCCTAACCAGTTTTATTTAACTGTCATGTTCAAGGCCTAAGAAATCAGATCTGTAAATAATAGTAACTCACAGTGAGTCTTGGTGAATATAAACATGTATAACACTAGGCCACAGAATGTCCAAATCAAATCCAAGTTGTACGTATGCGAGTCTTGATTGATGTTGCTTCATCCAATCTTTAGCAGCATTCCCCCATTATGTTTATATTTTTCAGAATAATTTAGAGGCAGAGTAAGATGTTAAGAATTTGTGTGAATTTCAGAATGAGGGAAGCCATCTATTTATAGAGTTACAGAGCCAACATCAACCATTAGATCTAGGTTTTAAATCTAAGTCGTACAAGTCATGCTGAGTCAGCATGAATACAGACACAAAATAATCCAGGTTCAAGCATTAGAATTCGGCCAGATCACATATGGGTAGACTCACCTACCACATGGGTCGACCCATGGGTTGACCCAACCCAGTGTGGGTCGACCCTTAATGGGTCTTTTTCCCGCCAACCTCCGCTCGTCTCGTTTTTGTTTTTTCTGGAATTATTATTTGATTTATGTTTACACACAAGCTCCTTATATGTATACAAACTTCTAGAGCCTATAACTTCTTCATACGTTATCCGTTTTACGAAAACTTAGGGTCTATCTGAACAAGAATTCCGAGACGAACGCAACGGTAATGTCGGTTTCAGTTAATTATGAATATTTATCATGGTTATAATGTATTATGGTTTTGGGGTGTTACATTCTCCCTTACTTAAAGGATTTCTTCCCCGAAATCTTCAAGTCTGGAAAAATGTTACTATCCTAACATCCACTTACAACCATCTACTCATCCACCATTCACATGCATCCACTGTCCTTAAGAGATTTCTAATGCTTTTATGAACTTATGCAAAGTGTTGTATGTATATGTCCTTGCCCTAATGCGAAAATCAGGTAGTCGACTGATTTAGTTGGCCTCCTTATTGCAATATATATTTGTGTCATGAATCCAAAATGTATGCAAATAGTCCTATTATATCATGTAAACTCTATATGTGTGCACAATCATCCATCCAAATGCAACATCCATATGATGATACATCCATTTCCATCCATAGAAAATCTAAAATGCACACACATCCATATGCAACATGTAAGTGATTTGAGCCAATATAGTGCCTAGTGTGTGTATATGTATCCACAAGAAACCAATAGCAAACACTTGCAACCATCAATCATAACATGTTTCAACACATGTTCCCAACCATTGGTTTTTACCTAAGGATCGAAAGGTACGAACGATAGGATAATTAAACTGGAATGGTAGAAGCAAATGCAAAGTAAAAGCTTGGAAAATAAGTCAAGAATGTACTCTCAAAAAGAAAAGGATACGAAGCGTGAATCCTATCTTCGGATTCCCTTGTCGCATCTTCGCGGTCTTCTCCCAATTGCACTTTAACCAATTTGATCTCCATATTACGAAGCTTCTTGATTTCTGATCCAAGAATATGAGTAGGAACTCGTCTTACTGATCCCTTTAGAGTGCTCGGCTCTACTATCTCAGCTGAATCATGGAGACATTTCCTCAAATGGGAAACAACGTCGTGTACACCTGCTAGTTTATCTGGTAGCTTAGCTCTATAATCCATCTGTCCTATCCTCTCTGCTATAGGGAATGGCCCTACAAATCTTGGCGCTAACTTCCTTATTGAACCAAAGCAAACTACATTCCTTAGCAGTGACACTTTAATGAAGATTATATCACCCACTTCAAATTCCAAGTCGGTCCTCCTCTTATCAGCATAAGATTTATGTCTATCTTGAGCAGCCTTCATCCTTCGGCAGATAAGATCGATCTTCTTTGAAGTATCTCGGATCATGTCTGGCCCAAGCAGAAGTCTGTTGGTAGACTCCCACCAACAAGTTAGCAATCTACAGGGTCGTCCATATAGTGTTTTAAAGGGTGCCATGCCTATGTTGGATTGTTAACTGTTATTGTAGACGAACTCCACCAAAGGAAGATTCTCTTCCCAAGTCCCTCCAAAGTGTAGGATACACAGTCTCAGAAGATCCTCAAGAACTCTGTTCACTCTCTTAGTCTATCCATCTGTTTGAGGATGATATGATGTGCTTAAACATAGCTGTGTACCTAGCGCTTCTTGCAAGATCTTCCAAAACTCACTAGTAAAGATGGAGTTGCGATCGCTCACTATACTAGAAGGTAACCCATGACAATTGAACTATCTCTCGGAGGTAAACTGATGCCAGCCAAGACGCTATCCTCTTGATAGGAATAAAATGGGCACACTTTGTAACCTGTCCACTATCAACCAAATGTTCGAATTACCCTTTCTTGATCTGGGCAATGCATCGATGAAGTCCATAGAGACTCTCTCTCGCTTCCATTGCGGGATATCCAAGGGATGAAGCAATCCGCCTGGTTTCTTTTGTTTAGCCTTTACTCTTTGGCAAGTCATGCATCGAGCTACAAATTCTGCCACATCCTTCTTCATGCCAATCCAAAAGAAAACCCTCTTCATGTGTCAATACATTTTTTCGCCTCCCGGATGGATAGTCATCCGAGAATGATGAGTCTTCTCAAGCACTGCCTTTTGCAATTCCCCAATCTTAGGGACACATAGCCTTCCATCTCGTCTTAACCGCCCTGTATCATCCATGGTATATATAACAAGGTGACTAGAAGTCTCCCCTCTATTGAGCTTATCCAAGATGTCTGAAATTCACGGGTCCTCTTGTTGCGTAGATCCAATTTTCTCTAATATAGTAGGCCGCATCTCTAAAGAGGCTAACAATCAAACTGTGAAATCTGTAGAAGGCTTAAATCAAAAATCAAGATGTACTCCAAGCTCTGCCTTTCTACGAATAGAGGACTAAAGGTCATCCTCTGCCTACTCAGTGCGTTCGTCGTTACATTACACCTGCCAAGGGTGTAAGCTATCTCGAAGTCCTAGGACGATTGGAACTCCATCCACCATTGCTACCTCAAGCTAGATCTTTTTGTGAGAACAAGTACTTGAGCGACCTATGATCTGTATACAGCTCAAATTTCTCTCCAAGCAAATAGTGTCGCCAAGACTTCAATGCGAACACTATAGCAGCTAACTCAAGATCACGGATTGCGTATTTCTTCTCGTGAACCCTCAATTTTCCGCTTCCATAGCACACTACCCTTCCCTCTTTCATAAAAAGGGAACCAATCCCTATGCCACAAGCATCCGTGTAAATCACAAACATCTTGCTTAAGTCTGGGAGAGTCAGAATTGGGGCTATTGTCAGATCCCTCTTCAACCTCTGAAAGGCATCCTCACAATCAATGCTCCGTGAAAAAGCCAAGTTCATTTTCGTCAATCAGGTAAGCGGGGCAGATACTCCTGCAAAATCTCTGATAAACTTTCTACAGTAGCCCACTAAACCTAGGAAACTTCTCACCTCCATTGCGTTATTTGGAGCCTTCCGATCTTGAACTGTAATGATTTTTGCGGGATCCACAGCTATCCTATCTATGGAGACCACATGCCCTAGGAACTTTACTTCCTTTCTCCAAAAGTGACATTTAGAAAACTTCGCCTTGAGTTGATGTGACCTAAGGATACGTAGAATTTCCCCTAGGTGTTGGGCATGATCCTTCTTGTTCTTTGAGAAGATTAGGATGTCATCCACAAAGACCACCACAAACTTGTCTAGAAACTCCCTAAACACCCTGCCCATCAAGTCCACAAAATAGGCGGGTGCATTCCCCCATTATGTTTATATTTATTTATTTTACTGTAGATCCTAACCAGTTTTATTTAACTGTCATGTTCAAGGCCTAAGAAATCAAATCAGTAAATAACTGTAACTCGCAGTGAGTCTTGGTGAAGATAAATATGTATAACACTATGCCACAGAACGTCCAAATCAAATCCAAGTTGTACGTATGCAATCCTCCATTATGTTTATATTTTTTAGAATAATTTAGAGCCACAGTAAGACATGAAGAATTTGTGTGAATTTCAGAATGAGGGAAGCCATCTATTTATAGAGTTACAGAGCCAACGTCAACCGTTAGATCTAGGTTTTAAATCTAAGTTGTACAGGTCATGCTGAGTCAGCATGAATACAGACATAAATTAATCTAAGTTCAAGCTTCGGAATTTTGCCAGATCACGTATGGGTCGACCCACCTACCACATGGGTCGACTCTAGGGTCGAACCAGCCTAGTGTGGGTCAACCCTTAATGGGTCTTTTTCCCTCCTACCTTTTCTCTTCTCATTTTATATTTTTCTTGAATTATTATTTGATTTATGTTTACACACAAGCTCCTTATATGTATACAAACTTCTAGAGCCTATAACTTCTTCATACGTTATCCGTTTTACGCAAATTTGGGGTCTATCTGAACCAGAATTCCGAGACGAACACAACGGTAATTTCTTTTTTTTGACAGCAAAAGGTAGTGAATCTAATGATTCATGCCTAGAAATATATTATAGCATGGAGTTCAGTACAGAGAGTGTAGAATAGTTACATCATTTACAAGCCAACCAAAACAACCATACCCTGACACAACAGGTAATACAAGCCAAAACAATACACATCATACTTAAGATACATCATAGATGATAATAAAGTACGGCATACATAGCAAATTAACCACCAATGCGTCTGCATTTGCAGTCATGAACACGTGCTGCAATAGTATCCACAAACTTCGCCTTCTCCATACCTGCCCACAGAGTAACATACTTAAGAATGACATAAATAGTATTATCAGTCGATTTCATCTTAAATTTGAACTTCCTAGAGTTTCTCTCGTGCCATAATAACCAAGTGTAGGCGAAGTTTAATAAAATAAAAAGACTCCTTTTGCGTGTGTTATCTAGATTTGGTAAAATGTTTAACCAAAAATCATGTTGGTCCTTAATTAAATCCCTCCAATTTAGATCTAAGTTAAGGAAAACAAGGCACTTCATCCACACATAGAAAGCATAGTCACATTTCCAGAACACATGCTTGTAGTCTTCCTCCACCTCATCTCAAAAAGCACATCCACCATTGACAACCAAACCCTTATGCCTCAAGCTGCAAGCAGTATTCAATCTATCGTGTATCACAATCCACATATGTATCTTAACTTTTAGCGGCACCTCCTTAATCCCCCACATTCTCTCAAACTCCAGTCGTCTTAGTCCCGCAAAGTTCATCAGTTTGTAAACACTTCTAACCCGAAAAACAACCTTGCCCCCATCTTCCATCCGTACAAATTCATCTTTATCATCCGTTAACTGGACATTTTCAAGCCACAAGTATAACTGGCAAAGTTGTTGTAAAGCAGCTCCAAAAACGAATCTGCAAAAAGAAAGTCTCCACTTAAAGTTTGTGGCCACTGAGTTATACATGTCTCCCACTGAGTAGTTTTTGTTACATGCAATATCGAAGAGCTCTCTCAATTTGTCTTTCAAAGGTATAGGCAGCAGCCAACAGTCGTACCAAAATGAGATATTCAACCCATTCCTCACCACCACCTTAGTTCCTATCTTAACCCAATGCGAAAAACACATAACCCCTTGCCAAAAAGCAGAGCAGTTTGACCAGTCTCTATTCCAATCAAAATTACCCCCATAGTAAGCATTTATAATCCATTCTTTCCATAGAGCCTTTTTTCCACCTAACATCATCCACAGCCATTTGCAAAGAAGTGCAGCGTTCATGTCTTTCAAATTAAGTACGCCCAAACCTCCTTGATCTTTGGATTTGCAAACCTGGTGCCATGAAACAAGACAACTCAATCTTTTAGTCTCCTTCTCACCCGTCCAGAAGAAATTCCTTTGCATGGCGTCAATTTCGATTTTAGCTAATTCTAAATATTTATTATGGTTATCGTGTATTATGGTTTTGGGGTGTCACACGAGTCTAAACAGGATAATGAGGTACATCAATAATTATCCCAATACACAAAGATAACAACAACAATAATACTACCATTAATAGCTAAGCCTCCTTCGTAGGGCTCCAACTCCAAGCAATCACTAATCATCATTAATCTAAGCGCCTACATCTACTAACATGTTTATGTAAGAGGAGGGAAGTCAGAAACATAAAATTCTGGTGAATGAAAAGCATATAAGTTTAGAAATGAATATTTTCTATATTTGGCAGTGTAAATTCTGCATGTTATGTCTACGCAAAAAATCATACACAAACGTATGAGACGGACGTCCTTACAGTCACTTATGGCCTACATGTTACTCTATAGCAGACATCCTTACAGTCACTTAATACCCCACTAGTTAATCTAAAGGCAGACATTCTTATAATGACTTAACACCCTATAAGTTAATCTAAGGGCGAACATCCTTACAGTCACTTAATACTCCGTAAGTTAATGTAAGGACGGACATCCTTAGAGTCACTTAATTCCCCACGAGGCGCGCTTACCTAATTTATTATGGTCGGACATCCTTACAATCACTTGATTACCCTATTGTGGACCCTTAGCCACTTAAGACCTTGTCCCTAACATCAACGTCATAAAATAAATATAAATTCTTCTTGTAGGTCGAGAAATACTAACATTTACTTAATACCAAGTTGAGGTAGGAACACAGCTTCATTTAAGACCCTTATGGCTTGCCATCTTGTTACTATCTAGCTGTCCCTACGGGTCAACTCCTAGCCACTTAATACTTCCCTTATAGACGATGGTTCCTTTAGGCCATTTATATAAATTGTTCCTAGGTCAGCCCTCATTAAGACCCTAAATAAGATGCATACGTTACTTAGAGTTGGAGAACTACCTTACTAATACATTATCGTCTATTAAGACCATTTTCTACCTTATAAGAGAAAGGTAGACCCGAAGACACATGAAACCTAGAAGGACATGTCACATGACATTGTTCCATAACCAAGGAGTGAACCTTAGGAACAGACCCAGTCCTAACCACTTAATACCCAACCAAAGGTAGGTCGACCACTTAATACCTTTCCAAGGCAAGCATGCTTCACACAAATAAATATATATATATTTGAAAATTAGTATGTTTTATAAAAGACTAGTCATATGCTTTCCTTATATGCCTCATCAAAACCTTGGAACCCCCTACTAGGTACTATACAAGGGAAAAGAGCACATATGAGTTCCACATATTAACAATACATCAATATTCGTTATTACAAACAAGCACCTTGGAGTAACAAAATCAAAAAAAGTAAATAATACAACTTAAAAGAGAACATCTACCAAAAGGCCCATGACCCACTCCACGTTATTCAAATCATCTCCTTCATTTTAGTCGCGCTAACCTGTATCATTAAGCTCAATACCTCAACGCTGAAGAAATAAGATGTTAGAAGCCGATTTGATAGTTCTACTTTCATTGCCACGGACTAGGTATTGAATCTCTCTTTCTATCTGCGCAAGTTTTGTGTAACAATCAGTCGATCGATTTGAAAAAATATGAGCATTCCTCTCCTGCCAAATGAAATAAGTAGGAGTGGTGAAAGCCCCAAAATCAATGTCACAAATTTGATCCTTTTGCTTGAAAGTAGTTAAAAGTAGATTAGCTTCTTCATCCAAACTGGGAAGAACACTAGTTGTAGATTTAGTTTAAACTTCAGGGAGTTGCAAATATATGGTGAATAATCACACACAAAAATTAAACGTTGGATTGTTTCTTCATGCTGATTACAGAGTGAGAATAATGTATTTGATGAAATTCCGAACCGGTGTAATATTGACTTAGTGCTAAGTCTACCACTGAATAAATAACAAAAGCCATTCGTTTACTATTTTTCGCATGCTAAATAACACTATAGATAGGCTTTAACTCTCCTCTAATTCTTATTTTGTCCCATGCATTATGAAATGAAAACAGCCCAGCATCACACCATTTTTATTTATCTTCATGTCAATCAGGGAATATAGAGATAGCTTGGACCTCTGCTGCAACTTCTTTAGTTGCTGGATGAAGCGAAGGGTCAAATTGGGAATGTCAAATGATCAAATTAACTATGTCTTGATGATGGCCAACTGCCTGGAACCAATGGAAACCTAGGAAATCAACAAGGCATTTGCAATTGAGCTAAGGCTCAAACCAGAGAGAGGTACGACTTCCATCTGCTATAACCTTATTTAAGATTTGTTTGGAAGATTTCCGTAACTACAACAGTGCTTTCCATGTCGAGGAAGCACTATTATCTATGTTCATGCTCAAAAATTCTTTATTCTGCCAATATCTTCTATTCAACCACTTACTCCACAGATTATGTTTAGTAAAATAATTCCATAAAAGCTTGATGAAAGCAGCCTTTTTTAAATCTGTTAACAACTTTAGACTGGCGCCCCTTCCTTTTTTGGTCTACAAAGCTTATGCCAAGCCATTTTATGCTTAGATCCCCCCTAAAAAATTAGCATAGATTGCCTATAATTTATCTAGTGTAAACCCTAGAATTTGGTTAAAAAATATCCCGTAAAGAATTGTTGGAGTTATTACGGAGTGAACCAATGTTGCCCTCCCAGCTGCCATGCCTCAATTTTGATTTGAACCCAATGAATTAAAGAGTTGCATTCTAAATAGTGTAGATAATTTGAGGAAAGAGGGATACCCAAATACTTAACTGCTAGATGACCAACCTCATAAGATAGTATATCTCTTATTTGATTTGTATTTCGACTGGACAAGCTAAAGAAAATTTTAGTTTTATCCACATTGACTACAACCCTTGCGTAAGTACTAATATTATGAAAATTTTTCTTTAATGTAGTAGCATTATGAATTGTAGATCTACCAAACACCATCAAATCATTTGCATACAGCAGATGTGTAATAATTGGCTTGAAGTTGGAAACTAGATCGAAAGTGTTAGTTGAAATTGCCTGCTCCAAAGTAACATAAATATTGCATAATCATTGTGGAAGGATAAGGCGAGAGAGGATCCCCTTAACGAATACCATGATTCGAAGTTATATAACCTTTGGGGATTCCTTGAAAAAGAATAGATAATGCAGTTGTTGAGATACATTCATATATAATGTTCACGAAATGAACTGGGAAACCCATGCAGGCCATTAGGTAGCAAAGAAATCCCCTATTAACCATAACATAGGCTTTAGATCCACCTTTGAACAAAATTTAGACACATCTTTCTTCTTGAAATCACGTAGAAGTTCATGAGCCAATAGTATATTATCTCCCACATTTCGGCTAGGAATAAATGCACACTGATTTTCGGCAATGAGATGACTTAAGAATAGCTTAATTCTATTGCACATTATCTTAGAAAAAATCTTGTAGTATACATTATAACAGGCTATGGGTCCATAATGTGTTATGTTGGTGGGTTTATCAATCTTGGGGATAAGTGTAATAAAAGTGTGATTACAACTATTGGGTAGTTTAGCAGAATTAAAAAATGTCAGTCATTGCTTATAGCAAGTCATACTTTACAAATTCCCATTGTAGTATATAAAATTTCGAGTTCATACCGTTAGGTCCTGGACTGGAGTGGTCGTAAATTGGGAACACTGCTTTTTGAACCATTTCCATTGAAATTGGTCAAATCTCCATTAAATAGTGAGAAATAGTAACCAATGGCCGGTTGTTCAATTTCTAAATCTTTATGCATTAATTGTCCGACTTCAGCGATGAAAGCCTTGGTGTTATTTATAAATTGCCTTGCTGACATCTTGGAGTAAAAAAATTGAATTGGTGTCACCATCTTCCAGCCAGGAAACTTCCGCTTTTTGTTTTAATCCCCAGCATTTGAGATTTTGTTGCGTATATAATTTATATTTAGCTTGTATCATGTGTTCATACACATTTAAATCAGTTAGATCTTTGTCCATCGCTTCCTCAAGTGCTTTAAAGGTTCCTTCCAACTAAAGTAAATTATCATCATGCTTAATTATATGTGTGTTCCAATTATTAAGGTCGTCCTTACATGTTGTGAGCTTACATAAAAATTGATAACTTGGATTACCCCATGTAGTATCCGATAGCCTCTTGTAAATACAATAATCATATCCGTCAAGTTAATGCCAATCGTTGCAGTATTTAAACGGATAACCCTTATGCCTAGATGTAGGAATGAGCTCTACCACTAGAGGGTTGTGGTCACTAGTCATCTGAGATAGAGACGGCTTTTAAATTTACAAATTTCTAAAGAAATGAGGTGTTGGTTAATATCTTGTCAATGTGAGTAGCTACACCCTCCTTCGCCATGTGAAATTGAATCCAAGAGGTTTAATCTCCATAAGACCATCTTGCATGAGACAGTTTTAAAATCCCCTAATTTGCTGAAATGGGATGGGAAGCCCACCTTTTTTTTCGTTTGGGGATATAGTGTTATTGACCCATTAAAAGCCATGAGTCTGTAATATTTTGCACCCATTGAATGAGATTGTTCTTCAAAACCTGCCTTTCTGAGAAGAGTTTACTACCATATATTACAGAGAGAATAAGAGAAAGGCCACTGGTATTTAGAGCTACTGCAGATATATGTTGTGGAGATGAAGAAATAACTTGTATTGACTAAACTGTAGCATCCCAAAGTAGAAGTATATGTCCTATACACTAATTTTAATTATTAGTTACATGGCACCACTGTGAAGGAAGCTTATTGAAAAAACTTTAAATTAGCTGCATTCAACTTTTTTCTACTAAGCCAACCACTATTGGCTTAAACTTGGCCAGAAGAGCGGATACATTAGTCATTCTAGTTGATGTACTCATTCCTCTGACATTCCACGGGGGGAATGTCATTTAAAAGAAGCAGAACTCCTCAAAACTCTTATAGGAGGAGTGTTTCTATTGCTTTTTAGAATGTATTTAAATATGCAACATTTTTGGTGATAAAGTCTGGTATATCTGTAGTATCCTCGGGTTAAACATCATCATTTATCACTTCGGCTACATGATGCATATCATTCTGGTGAATGTCATCAGGCAATTCTGGATCTAGAAAGGACAAATCATCATCAATTGTGGAAGGTTCTGCATCTTTGTCAATATTGGTGCATCTGAAGTGGATGGTTAAGTTGTCTTCTTAACCCATTTTGGCTAAGTGGTCAAATTATGAACTGAAGACTTATGACCAAATACATGACATAATATTTATAGAAATCTGAACTCTACTATATTTTTTAAACTTCTTTGCAGTGGCATTATCATTAATTTGCAAAGGTATGATGTAACTAGAAATAATCTGCATAGTCTCCAATGTCCATATTTCCGTCTTCAGATTCTGAAGACGAACCTAGATCTGGACATCAGTCGCTGAAAACTTGGAGTAGTCATAATCACTGTTTCAAATCTCGCAAATATCACTTGAGATCTCCTCCGAGATCTCGTTTTAGGCTCCTTCCGAAACGAAACAGCAAATACCACTCTAAATCTCCTTTCGAATATATCGTCTGAGATATTGCAATATCGAACGATATAACGACTGAGATGAAATACTGGAATATCGTCTGAGATCTTAGTTTTTTTGGTTAAAATTTAAATTTTTGCCTGAACTAGAACTATAATTAAAAAACTCAAATCTAGCCATATCAATCTTTTGTTATTTTACATTTTGCATGTTAAATGACTATATTGTACGTTCGTATTTGTTTTACAATGCTTATGATTTTCATATTCGTCTTTTTACATACATGTTACTTATGAAATTATGTATTTTATGGTCTATTTATGCTGAATTTTTTAATGTTTTGGATCCTTTTAATGTTTCCTATCTAACAATACTCCTGTTTTAAACATATTACGATTTAAGAGTATGAATGTTTTTTCGCAAAATAAAGAATAATGAAGTTATTTTGCATTTTTAGTTTAAGTTACTACGTTTTTGATAGCATTCATAAAAATCATTTTGTTAAAATATCATTTTTAGCATATCATGTACCTCGAGATTGTTCCGATATGAACTTTCTGATTCGAGATGAAAATCCGAGACGAACTCCCGAGTTAAACTCATCTCGTCCGAGATCTCCCCCGATACGAGACCGAGTCTATAAAATCCCCGAGATGAAACGTGACTGATGCATCAATCAACAATAACTCATCGAAGTGAGAGTCAGTCGTGCTTTCCATAATTTTGTCGTAATAATCTTTTTTTTCAAAGTGTAAAGCAAATGCTAATCAAGCGCCATATGCAAGTCGAAATCTCTTATTGGTTTCTATAACGGCCCGCCCCGCACCAGCCGACATTTCAAATGAAAGTGCGTTGTGCCAATGCCCCACTAGCACGGGACGGTCACCAAAGAAAGGAAAAGAAAGGAATTTGAACTAACAAGGAACCTGTAGAATGTCTCACAGCGCATGGGATAAAATATAATAATAACATAACTTTGACATAAAATAGACGAGACAGTGCATAAGCTGAAAACTAAACCATCATAGCAGCGAAAATCCAAAATAAAGATTATCATCCAAACCAACATTGTTACAACTTTTGAAATACTGTCTCAAAAGCGAAATAAAGAGGTACACTACTAATGCTCAAAATAAAGACTAGCAACAACACAGGGAGACTATATATATCATATGTGGAAGCCTCCTGCTCGTCTCCGGTACAACTGCTTGGCATAATCACCTGACCTATCTCTAGTCTGTCCGTTTAAGAGCACCCAGAATAATAAGAAGAGACATAAAACTCTGGGTCAGACAAAAGTGTGATATGAGCGATAAGCAGCAAAACAGAATAATAACAGATATACATAACCATACCTGAACCTGGACCTG
The DNA here is from genome assembly GCA_030737875.1 of Allium sativum. Classification (NCBI taxonomy): domain Eukaryota; kingdom Viridiplantae; phylum Streptophyta; class Magnoliopsida; order Asparagales; family Amaryllidaceae; genus Allium; species Allium sativum. The sequence goes on from CM060918.1 coordinate 1,041,723,377, forward strand.
TAACCAAAGAGTTAGCACAACAAGATGTACAATACTCTAAGGTGACACTAACACATGGTGTGAAAATAACGGGGAGGGGGTGTGCATGACATGGTGATAGCTAAACATCAAACATAGCAATCATCCTTACATCTCTCACTTAGTGCGTAAAGCATATGATATCTACCACTTTGATCACCCAATTCTTCGTTACGATCACTCTGCCCCCACAAAGTCTTGATGGCTCCACTGCATTGATCCATAACCACTAATACTTTTCTATGTCCATTCTTCCCCATGGAGTCATAACAACTCCATTGCACTGGCTCATAACCCTACTACGATCACTTTGCCCCATGGAATCATAACGACCCCACTGCAGTGATCCATAGCCACTAGTCCATCTCTCAATGGAGAGTCAAAGCTATAGACATCGATAACCCCTTTGCACACGTCCCGTAGCAAAGTCCAATTAATGAAGTTAGCTCATTGGTTCCCATCTGGATCCTGAGTTCTACTTCCTATTTTGACTTCCTTTGCATCTCGGGTTTTGGTCGAATGGGGGTTGGTCTTCAGAAGAGTCGTCGCGTACATGTAGTTCCAAATTCGGTTCGGTTCGGTCTCCATACCCTGTACGGTTTAGTGCTCGTAACCCATGCCTCGGTTCGATTCGAATACATGTATTGCTTCAGTCATCATCGGTTATGTTTGGGTCTCTCATTCAGTTCGGTTTGCTCATCTCCATCCGGTTCGGTTCGGTTACGATGAACCGATCCCAGCCGTTGCTCCAGCTCCTCTTCTCCGATCCGATCCATCCCATACTGGGCTCTGGTCCGATCCAATCCCCACTCCAACTCCAACTCTACACAAGTAGCCTTCCTTCTTGCCAAGCCCTATATTCAATCCGATCTGAAACCCTGCACATTCCCTGCAACTTTTCCAGCGACTGTTTTACGCCATAGGCAGCGTTTTCGACCATTCGAACTTTTCTAACCAATCACAAAGCATACCATACAGTCATAGCAACATGTACAATCAACAATTAACACAAAATGATGAATAATCATGCCAATATGAATCAAACATACCCAAAACCCATGGTTTTCTCCTTAATCATGTTTAACTATAACTAATGATAGTATTAGCAAACTTACTCCAAATTAACCCTAATTTTTATCAGAGCCCTAAAATAATATTTTAGAATTTTCCAGATTTTTCTGAGTCATAATTTCGCTAAGTAACACTAACCACCCCTAATTAGCCATAATTAGTGAAAAATAATGCAAATCACTCACCTTAGCCACAAATTAATCTTAGATCCGAAAATATCTCTGATTTGGGTTGAATCTCTATGCAAAACAGCAACTCCAACCCTGGTTTGATGTTATTTTAACTTGATTTGATGTTGATTAACTTAATCCTTGGTTAGAAAGTGATTAGAGATGTTTTTAGAAGGTAGAAGCCATTACTAGGGTTGAAGGAATGAAAGTGGCGGCTGCACAAATGACAAAGAAGGGTTTCTCTGGTCCCTTTCAGTCCTTAAATACCCATAATCCCGAAGTCCCCCAATGGGCCCAGCTGCTAATTACACAATTAGGCCCGATTAAGCTGTTTTTCACCTTCTAAACTTTAATTTAGCCATATCTCCTAAACGGTAAGTCCATTTAGTTAAGGTGACCACTCTACGGAAAGGTAAACCATCATCCGGATCTAATGGAAGTGGTTTCAGGTCAAAACTCCTTATCAATCAAAAGTTATGGGCAAAAAAAGAATCGCTAGGGGCAAAATGGTCATATAAAAATTGGAAAAAATCGTGAACATTGGAAATGACCCTAATAGTCGTTCCCCAAAGTTACACGGCCATACGACTTCGTACGAAAATGAAATAAATATTCTATGATCCTTCGATATGTATAATGCGGGTCATTACACTCTCTCCCCTTAAGAAATTTCAGCCCTGAAATTCCTTAACCAAAAACATACAAAGGTGTTCTGCATGCCTATCAGTCATTCACAAACAATCAAACATACACAACAAGCACAACAAGCCTACCCTAGCATGCGGTTTACTAACAAGGGAAAAAACTATCACTATTAAAATCTTACCAAGCAAAGAGTTCTGGATGCGATTCCCTTATGCTCTCCTCTGTTTCCCAAGTACAGTCACTCTCATTCTCGCCCCACTAAACCTTGACCAGTTTCACCGCCTTCTTTCGAAGTTGCTTCGTATCACTCTCGACAATACGGATTGGCTTGTGTTTCCCAACCGCCTTTGGTTCAATTTCGATATCATCCAACTGATCCAGTGAAATAGTCATATCAGGGTCGTGCACGAACTTCCTTTACTGGGAAACATGAAACACGTTATTTAATCCCGCCATTTTGTCTGGCAATTCAACTTTATATGCCAAATTCCCAACTTGCTCGAAAACTGGGAATGGACCAACATATCTTGGTGCTAACTCGCCTCTCCTGCCAAATCGAATCACGCTCTTTAACGGAGAAATCTTGACAAACACCAAGTCGCCAATGGAGAATTTTAAATCTTTTTTCCTTTTACCAACATAACTCTTCTGCTTATCTTGGGCAGCCTTCATTCCCTGTTGGATAACCTTGATCTTATCTGAGGTTTCTCTTATCACATCCGGTCCAAGCATAAATTTCTCATCGGTTTCTAACCGACATGATGGTGAGTTGCACGGTCTTCCGTACAAAGCTTCAAATGGAGCCATACCAACATTGGATTGATAACTATTATTATATGTGAACTCCACTAGATGCAAATGGTCATCCCAAGACCCTCCAAAATCCAATATACAAGCTCTCAAGAGACCCTCCAATATATGATTCACCCTCTCTGTTTGATCGTCGACTTGAGGATGGTACGTGGTACTAAGATGTAATTCTGATCCTAAAGCCACTTGTAATGTAACTACCCAGATTTTGAGTGACTTTGGTTATCGACATAAGCTCGATGTCGATAACCAAAACATCGAAAAATCCTGGTAATTAATGAAAGAAATTAGAGGGTGAGGATAGATAAGATAGAAACTTAGAATAGAAGAAGAAGAAGAACACAACATCAGAGTAACACGAACCTCACAGCGGAACGAATAACATATAATATATAACATAACTTTGAAATATAACAGTTATGTATACAATAGCACTTATCAGAGTACATCACTTACAACACAGCGGAAATAAACTATAGCTATATGATCCAGAAGCCTCCTGCTCCAAGCTCTTCCAGTATATCTGTAAATCCAGACTACTTGACTGCCCGTACAAATTTAGGCACCCAAGAGTTTAGGGAAAACAACAAAGTAAACTCCGGGTCAGTCATGGGACTGGTGTGAGTAAAACAGTTTAAACAGGTATATGAACAAGTAAACGATATCTCATAAGACCACGCCGCAGAACGGAACGAGTTTTTCCCTAATGAGAATCCAAAATATCTTTATATCAAAAACCTTTTGATATTATAATAATGTCTATGTACAAATAGATATCAACTAGCAGAAACGCTTTCATCTCACGTTCTACATATATAGTATACAATCAAAATCGCAAGCACGTATTGGATAATGGATTTCCAACTATGACAAGGTATGGAACCACCTTCCGATCAGTGTACTCTAAGAACGATACACCGGAGTTCAACAAGAACATCTTGTAACTCAGCCACACATGACCGACCACTCATTTTGCTTGAGTGTATCGAATGTATATCACCAACGGTTGGGATCAGCAACCGTTCCCGTATATATATATATGGGACAGCATTGATAGATTTAAGAAACAAATGAATATTCTCTAGATAGGTGATTATACACCCTACTTCGGTGCGACCGACTTAGCCATGCTGCCTGCCCGATTTCTGTCATTTACCGGTTGATGAGGCTAGAAGCTACGCTATATCATTACATCAGATTCACTTCGAATGCCACATTGTCAGATCCATCGAAAATCACTAATTGACGTCTATAACCCTACATTACGTGTCAGCTAAAAGAAGTTTCCTTCCCCACTTCCACTCTTGGTACGGTTGAAGAAATCAATGTACGTGACCTTTCTGGAAATACTCTGTCAGACATTCATTCATACAAGTCATCCTCATTCACTTAGAATGTCACATCGTCATACCCGCCAAATCACAAATTGATTTATCCAAAAATAACACGGGTATACATCTTAGAGAAACGAATTCCTCTGCCACCAGACGTGAATACGTTTGAACAGATCAACTTACGCGATCCATTGGATATACTCTGTCAGACCTTCGTCCATACAAGTTGTCGTGGGACTGGACAAACCGAAGGCACTATTCAGTATATCCATCTTAGTCACTGTTATCTAAGACTTATACAACAGCCCTTGCATTTTACTCCGTCTCCAATTATCTTTGGCATATATGATTCGCAACGCTTATGCCAATACAGGGTGGTTCTTTGGATAATAATCCAACCGGTCTCTCCATATTAACAACGTTAAAATGGTCAAAACTTCGATAGTCTGTGATTTAACCATCAAAGAAAAACAAGTGTGCAAACAACGATATTATTTCCAAATGGAAATTATATCTGTAAATCATCAACATATATCTATATATATATATTCACATTGCCTTATTTTCTATGTTTAGAAAATATATGTTATTAACACTGGAAAACGTTTTCCATTTGCTTATTTACAAATCACTACTCTTCCCCAACTATCAGTCCCTGACTGTGAACTAGTATGAGAACAATCCCCTAAGTATAAATCCCGAAGGTCGAAACCAATCATCAGATAGACACTTAGAAAACCATTCAATTTACTAATCTCTAGTCAGTTCTAATTTTACTTAACTCTATTTGATTAACTCTGATTGATTAACTCTAACTGGTTTTACTTGGTTTGACTAACTCAATTTATTAACTCGACTGACTAATTTAACTCGATTAACCTACTTGATTTACTTATCTCGATTAACTGAACTAATCACTTTGATTAACTCGACTAATTCACTTTGGTTAACTTAACCAACTCACTTAACAAATTCACTTAGTTTAACCTAACTACTCACTTAACTCCTGTCGAATAAACTATATTCGATAACTCCTCTAACTCTATTCGAATAAACTATATTCGATTAACTCCTTTACTCTATTCGAATAAACTACATTCGATTAACTCCTTTAATCTATTCGAATAAACTATATTTGATTAACTCCTTTAATCCATTCGAATAAACTATATTCGATTAACTCCTTTGATTTAACTCTAATCGATTAACTCCATCGAATAAACTATATTCGATAACTCCTTCGATTTAACTAATCGATAACTCCTTTCGATTAAACTATAATCGATAACTCCCTTCGATGAAACTAACATCGATAATCCTTTCGATGAAACTAACATCGATACTCCTTTCGATGAAACTAACATCGATTAACTCCTTTCGATGAAACTAACATCGATTAACTCCTTTCGATGAAACTAACATCGATTAACTCCTTTACTCTATTTGAATAAACTATATTCGATTAACTCCTTTAATCTATTCGAATAAACTATATTCGATTAACTCCTTTAATCTATTCGAATAAACTATATTCGATTAACTCCTTTGATTTAACTCTAATCGATTAACTCCATCAAATAAACTGTATTCGATAACTCCTTCGATTTAACTAATCGATAACTCCTTTCGATTAAACTATAATCGATAACTCCCTTCGATGAAACTAACATCGATACTCCTTTCGATGAAACTAACATCGATACTCCTTTCGATGAAACTAACATCGATTAACTCCTTTCGATGAAACTAACATCAATTAACTCCTTTCGATGAAACTAACATCGATTAAATCCTTTCGATGAAACTAACATCGATTAATTTAACTCGACGAACTTAACTCGACTCACTTATCTCGATAATCTAACTCAAGAACTTAACTCCTATCGAATAACTAATATTCGATTTAACTTCATTCGCTTGACTCTAGATCGCAGCGATCACAATGGTTACGCCTGACTCCCTCAGGAAACATCCGACCGCCGTAGGCTATTTACAGCCCTGCGAATTACGCTAGCGTCGTACGAGATGGCAACTTATCCTGAATAACTCTGTTTGACTAACCCTATCTCAAATAACTATATTTGATAACTCTAGTTCGTTTTAACTCTAATCGATTAACTCTACTAAGTAACTCAAACTCGATCAACTCGACTTGATTAACTCGACTTACTTAACTCAACTGGTTAACTTGACCTACTTAACTCACTGGTTAACTTGACTTACTTAACCCAACTGGTTAACTCTATTGAACTGGTTAACTCTACTGAACTAGTTAACTCTACCGAACTAGTTAACTCTACTGAACTAGTTAACTCTATTCAACTAACTCGACTCACTAAACCCTTTCGATTAGCATATTCGTTTTACTAACCTTCGAATACCATATTCGATTTACTCCTTCCGAATACCATATTCGATTTACTTTATTCACTTTATAAAGATTTCCTTTTTAACAACGTTTTATTCATTTGAAAAGATTTACTTTTAAATAACGGTTCTACACTTTAAAAATGATTTCCTTTTTATAACGTTTCCTTTTCGATTCTATTTGTAAATGGTTTACAAATATTTCCTTTTCAAATTTATTCTTGAAATATTCTAACTCCTTAAATTCTCTGAAAAATTCACCATAACCTCCTTTGTAACGGGAGCATCGGGAAAATCCCCAAACCCGCCACACAGGCCTTTCCATTCGAAAAGAAATTGTTTTGAATTTATTTCCTTTTTAAATTATCTCCTATTTATAAATATTTCAATTTATAAATATTCCTTATTTATAAATATTCAAATTTATAAATATCTCTTATTTATAAATATTCCATTTATAAATATTAGATTTTCACTATCACTTTGAAAATTCCATTATCAACATTCCCGTATGTTATGGTATTCAATCATATCAAATCACGATGATCAATATCGTCCAAACACATATAATCAACACAGATTATATATCACATCATATAACACAATATATGAACAAAACAGTATTATAAATATTGAGGAACCCAGTTGGGTCCCTCCAACCTGTTTCCCTGCATCCACAGATGTTACACAATATGATTGTCATCACTTTCAGTTTAATATAAATTATTCTGATAAACAGAATCAATATAGAAATTCAACTAAATGACTAGCAGTTCAATCAATCAACCATCACACAGAAATCAACAGATGATTAACAGTTCTAAAAATACGTTATAAAAATATAACTGTTCAGAGTTGGTGAGTTTTACTCACATTGGCAGTTCATCGTTAAAGAACGATAAACTGTTGTTGATTCAGATTGGACAATTTATTTCGCCATAAATTGTAGCGAGCTTCGATTCACTCCCCATCAGTTTCATTTGGTAGTCGTCGTCCATACGATCCCCACGGATCTTGTTTCGTTAGTTTCCTTCTCATCGGCCCAAGACCCACTCTTGTCCGCACTGCCATTTCTTCCCAGTGGCGAACTGTACATTTCCTCATCACAATTTCCCTGTGCTTTGTTCTACAACTCTTTCTCTTTATTGAACGTCATTCACCCAAAATATAAATACTAACTAACAATCTAATTAGGCCCTTAATCCACATATATACGTTTAACTACCCGCTCATCATCCTCACTACATTCTTTGCCCAGTACAAGGCACGCTCCAGCCACACTTCAGACAAAAACTTGGACAAAACAATCAAATTTCCTTACCCCTTTTTAATGAAAACCCCGACCCACTACCTCACGGCCCAATACCCTTTCAAAACACCCCTACGGTTCAACTCCTCACGACAAACCAAGACCCGCTTTGAACAGTACCTTTCTTCCTCCATCCCACTCCCGTTTCCAACTCCAGTACCACACGTTTCGATCCCCATTTCTCCTTCAACTCTTCATCATTCTCCAACCGAATACACCATCGTCCATCTCCTCGAAAATCTCTTCACTTCAGACCCTACACTCTCGAACTCGCACCCCTATTTCATACATACAAACGTCTCCACACTCCTTCATCCCAACAGACAACTCGACATCCAAAATACCACCCGCGTCTAACTGCTTCATCACCCTGCTACAAACGAACACGACAAACACCACAAATCTATCTACAACAGCTTCGAATTTAACCCTCAACTCCACAGATCCTATAACCCTAGTTTTCTGCGATTATTTCCAGCGAAAAAGAGGAAGGGTTCGGACCCTCAGAAAGACATACTACATCGAAGAGGAGAGCACAATGAATTTAAAGATCTTTGTTTTGAGAATTTAGGAATTTATTTTGATTTTTCTTGATTAAAACTCATGAATTTCCTTTTTTGGAGTGGCGGCCGGTATTGGTATTGAGATTGGGGAAAATGGGATTAGGTTATAAGAGTGTAGGGTTATTTATAGTATTTTCTAATATCTCATATATGCATGCGTGGGGAACATTGTCCAAGTGGTGAGGTATGTGGCTCTTGTTTTATGTTCACATATATACTTTTGAATTCCTTTGTGGCTACCGTTCCTTTGCAGTCAAGAATGTATATGTATTAAATCCTTATTTATTTATTTCGTTTTTGAAGGCTACATACCCCGCTACATATAATTATATTCATATATGAGTGTTGCGGACTGAAATAAATATCCCGTTGTAATCAGCGATGTGTCAGGATTCCAAAAATATAATAATACCGGTAGGTGGACTCATATTTTGAAACTTCAAAATCTTGATTTCAGGGTGCGAAATACTTCAAATAAAAAGTCGCTTATTAAATTAATTAAAAATTACAGTAAAATTCTAAAAATTAAATTATCACTATTTCCCAAAAGAACCTTGTCTGAATTCACACCCGATCTCTAGTTATATCGAATAAACCGTTACGGTCGATAAACGATTCTATATCGACTATTTTCAAATTTGATTTGGACATATCTCAAAATCTACACGACGAAATCCTGGTTTTTCTCTTCCACTAGAAGGATATACTCCACCAGCTCCACATGTTTCATGTTTCACAAAAATCCGACTTAAAACGAATCCTGTACATTCAGTTGAAGTTCGAATTGCCAATTTACGAACTGCAGCGCCATTTCAAGCTCGATTTTTATTTATATTAAAATTATACGTTCAAACTATTGTCGATTGAATATATTCGTCAATATAATTCTACTCTAAGCTGAATTAAATCTTACGGATGACCCAGTTCACAGAATATTGTGATTTCCAATATTTTTAATTATTTCTGAATTAAATATATTATTTAATTATTTAATTTAATTATTTAATTACATATTCCATATTATTTAATTAAAACAATATTTAATTCACTACATCACGATATATATAATTAAATAAATTAATTATAATACCTCTGACAATGCGGGTCATTACATTCTTCCCCACTTAAAATAATTTCGTCCTCGAAATTGCTAAGTTAGAGGACGACCCTATCTATTGGAACTCCTAACATTTGTTTACCCCTTATTTCTGATTTCAACTGAACCAATTAATATCGACTAAAATATTTATTCATTCCGACTAACTAAAATTTTCAAAAATTCTGAAAATTTTCTAACACTTTAATTATTCGGAAAATTTCGCCAGCACCTCCTTTGTACTGGTCAATAGCTCAAACTCCAACTCGCCTCTCTGGGCCTTCTTCAACCCAAAAGAAAATCAAAACGCCAAACGGCTTGCCAATTCGGCTCATAAATTCCAAACTCATATAAAATATAAACTTGTACCTTTTTGTTGGGCATATCATTATATCCCTACCATCTGTTATCAACTCGGCATATACAAATGCCATCCCAATCAACTCCAACCAAGTTATTCTTAACACAACCATTCGCTTATTCAAGCCGAATTCAATTTCAAATTCGAGTTTCAAATTCCAAACTCTCAACTTATCATTTCAAATCCAAATCGAGATTATTATCTAATCACTTCCAGTTTTTCTTAACCTATCATCTCAAGTTAAATTCTGGTTTATTATTTACTTTTACCTTCCCATTCGAATTAACTTCACAAGTTAAATTTTAATTTCTAGAACTTAAATTCCCGGTTTTATTTCAAATCAAATTTGAAATCATAATACCAATTCAAAACCTTTGAATTTCTAAACAACTTGTTTTCTCAAAACAATTCAAATCAAAATCTCTGGTAGTAATCCACCACTTAGAAACTCGAAAATCACACCGATGATACTGCGCAGTCATCATCGAAATTATTTTCCAACGACCCAAGTGATTTCAATACTATATCATTTCAAAACCCTTACTAAATACATCCATTTTGAAAACATCTCAAAATCTCCCAGGAACTTAAAATTTCCTTATTTTAATTCCAAATCTGATTTAAATTCATATTTAATTCATCTTATTTCATATACTTTACTTATATGATTCTGATTGGTAATATATAACCATTTCACTTTATAATCTCATTCTATTATAATTACAACCAATATATCTAATATATGTATTTTCTCAATATCAGGATATAATTTTGGGTAAATTTATTCTATTTACCCTCTTTTCAAAACATACCGTGTCGACCCATTGTATTCAAGTGTTTATCAACTCTTACCGACACAGTGGATCAAACTGATCGACCAGAACCCATAAACAACTCAGCCAATGAATCTCCACAATATAAAATTATTTTTATATCATAAACAAATACGCACTCGTATATATACACTCAAACTCAATCTAGGGTATTACTAACCCTATCTCTACCGAGTCACGCCACAGAGCCAAGTAATTCTTAACTTAAGCTCTGATACCAACTGTAACGACCCGGATTTTGAGCGACTTTGGTTATCGACATAAGGTCGATCTCGATAACCAAAACATCGAAAAATCCTGGTAATTAATGAAAGAAATTAGAGGGTGAGGATAGATAAGATAGAAACTTAGAATAGAAGAAGAAGAAGAACACAACATCAGAGTAACACGAACGTCACAGCGGAACGAATAACATATAATATATAACATAACTTTGAAATATAACAGTTATGTATACAATAGCACTTATCAGAGTACAACACTTACAACACAGCGGAAATAAACTATAGCTATATGATCCAGAAGCCTCCTGCTCCAAGCTCTTCCAGTATATCTGTAAATCCCGACTACTTGACTGCCCGTACAAATTTAGGCACCCAAGAGTTTAGGGAAAACAACAAAGTAAACTCCGGGTCAGTCATGGGACTGGTGTGAGTAAAACAGTTTAAACAGGTATATGAACAAGTAAACGATATCTCATAAGACCACACCGCAGAACGGAACGGGTTTTTCCCTTATGAGAATCCAAAATATCTTTATATCAAAAACCTTTTGATATTATAATAATGTCTATGTACAAATAGATATCAACTAGCAGAAACGCTTTCATCTCACGTTCTACATATATAGTATACAATCAAAATCGCAAGCACGTATTGGATAATGGATTTCCAACTATGACAAGGTATGGAACCACCTTCCGATCAGTGTACTCTAAGAACGATACACCGGAGTTCAACAAGAACATCTTGTAACTCAGCCACACATGACCGACCACTCATTTTGCTTGAGTGTATCGAATGTATATCACCAACGGTTGGGATCAGCAACCGTTCCCGTATATATATATATATGGGACAGCATTGATAGATTTAAGAAACAAATGAATATTCTCTAGATAGGTGATTATACACCCTACTTCGGTGCGACCGACTTAGCCATGCTGCCTGCCCGATTTCTGTCATTTACCGGTTGATGAGGCTAGAAGCTACGCTATATCATTACATCAGATTCACTTCGAATGCCACATTGTCAGATCCATCGAAAATCACTAATTGACGTCTATAACCCTACATTACGTGTCAGCTAAAAGAAGTTTCCTTCCCCACTTCCACTCTTGGTACGGTTGAAGAAATCAATGTACGTGACCTTTCTGGAAATACTCTGTCAGACATTCATTCATACAAGTCATCCTCATTCACTTAGAATGTCACATCGTTATACCCGCCAAATCACAAATTGATTTATCCAAAAATAACACGGGTATACAGCTTAGAGAGACGAATTCCTCTGCCACCAAATGTGAATACGTTTGAACAGATCAACTTACGCGATCCATTGGATATACTCTGTCAGACCTTCGTCAATACAAGTTGTCCTGGGACTGGACAAACCGAAGGCACTATTCAGTATATCCATCTTAGTCACTGTTATCTAAGACTTATACAACAGCCCTTGCATTTTACTCCGTCTCCAATTATCTTTGGCATATATGATTCGTAACGCTTATGCCAATACAGAGTGGTTCTTTGGATAATAATCCAACCGGTCTCTCCATATTAACAACGTTAAAATGGTCAAAACTTCGATAGTCTGTGATTTAACCATCAAAGAAAAACAAGTGTGCAAACAACGATATTATTTCCAGATGGAAATTATATCGGTAAATCATCAACATATATCTATATATATATTCACATTGCCTTATTTTCTATGTTTAGAAAATATATGTTATTAACACTGGAAAACGTTTTCCATTTGCTTATTTACAAATCACTACTCTTCCCCAACTATCAGTCCCTGACTGTGAACTAGTATGAGAACAATCCCCTAAGTATAAATCCCGAAGGTCGAAACCAATCATCAGATAGACACTTAGAAAACTATTCAATTTACTAATCTCTAGTCAGTTCTAATTTTACTTAACTCTATTTGATTAACTCTGATTGATTAACTCTAAATGGTTTTACTTGGTTTTACTAACTCAATTTATTAACTCGACTGACTAATTTAACTCGATTAACCTACTTGATTTACTTATCTCGATTAACTGAACTAATCACTTTGATTAACTAGACTAATTCACTTTGGTTAACTTAACCAACTCACTTAACAAATTAACTTAGTTTAACCTAACTATTCACTTAACTCCTGTCGAATAAACTATATTCGATAACTCCTCTAACTCTATTCGAATAAATTATATTCGATTAACTCCTTTACTCTATTCGAATAAACTATATTCGATTAACTCCTTTAATCTATTCGAATAAACTATATTCGATTAACTCCATTAATCTATTCGAATAAACTATATTCGATTAACTCCTTTGATTTAACTCTAATCGATTAACTCCATCGAATAAACTATATTCGATAACTCCTTCGATTTAACTAATCGATAACTCCTTTCGATTAAACTATAATCGATAACTCCCTTCGATGAAACTAACATCGATAATCCTTTCGATGAAACTAACATCGATACTCCTTTCGATGAAACTAACATCGATTAACTCCTTTCGATGAAACTAACATCGATTAACTCCTTTACTCTATTCGAATAAACTATATTCGATTAACTCCTTTAATCTATTCGAATAAACTATATTCGATTAACTCCTTTAATCTATTCGAATAAACTATATTCGATTAACTCCTTTGATTTAACTCTAATCGATTAACTCCATCGAATAAACTATATTCGATAACTCCTTCGATTTAACTAATCGATAACTCCTTTCGATTAAACTATAATCGATAACTCCCTTCGATGAAACTAACATCGATACTCCTTTCGATGAAACTAACATCGATACTCCTTTCGATGAAACTAACATTGATTAACTCCTTTCGATGAAACTAACATCGATTAACTCCTTTCAATGAAACTAACATCGATTAACTCTTTTCGATGAAACTAACATCGATTAACTCCTTTCGATGAAACTAACATCGATTAATTTAACTCGACGAAGTCTACTTGAATCACTTATCTCGATAATCTAACTCAAGAACTTAACTCCTATCGAATAACTAATATTCGATTTAACTTCATTCGCTTGACTCTAGATCGCAGCGATCACAATGGTTACGCCTGACTCCCTCAGGAAACATCCGACCGCCGTAGGCTATTTACAGCCCTGCGAATTACGCTAGCAGTCGTACGAGATGGCAACTTATCCTAAATAACTCTATTTGACTAACCCTATCTCAAATAACTATATTTGATAACTCTAGTTCGTTTTAACTCTAATCGATTAACTCTACTGAGTAACTCTAACTCGATCAACTCGACTTGATTAACTCGACTTACTTAACTCAACTGGTTAACTTGACTTACTTAACTCACTGGTAAACTTGACTTACTTAACTCACTGGTTAACTTGACTTACTTAACCCAACTGGTTAACTCTATTGAACTGGTTAACTCTACTGAACTAGTTAACTCTACTGAACTAGTTAACTCTATTCAACTAACTAGACTCACTAACCCCTTTCGATTAGCATATTCGTTTTACTAACCTTCGAATACCATATTCGATTTACTCCCTTCGAATACCATATTCGATGTACTTTATTCACTTTATAAAGATTTCCTTTTTAACAACGTTTTATTCATTTGAAAAGATTTACTTTTAAATAACGGTTCAACACTTAAAAATGATTTCCTTTTTATAACGTTTCCTTTTCAATTCTATTTGTAAATGGTTTACAAATATTTCCTTTTCAAATTTATTCTTGAAATATTCTAACTCCTTAAATTCTCTGAAAAATTCACCATAACCTCCTTTGTAACGGGAGCATCGAAAAAATCCCCAAACCCGCCACACAGGCCTTTCCCTTCGAAAAGAAAATGTTTTGAATTTATTTCCTTTTTAAATTATCTCCTATTTATAAATATTTCAATTTATAAATATTCCTTATTTATAAATATTCAAATTTATAAATTTCTCTTATTTATAAATATTCCATTTATAAATATTAGATTTTCACTATCACTTTGAAAATTCCATTATCAACATTCCCGTATGTTATGGTATTCAATCATATCAAATCACGATGATCAATATCGTCCAAACACATATAATCAACACAGATTATATATCACATCATATAACACAATATATGAACAAAACAGTATTATAAATATTAAGGAACCCAGTTGGGTCCCTCCAACCTGTTTCCCTGCATCCACAGATGTTACACAATATGATTGTCATCACTTTCAGTTTAATATAAATTATTCTGATAAACAGAATCAATATGGAAATTCAACTAACTGACTAGCAGTTCAATCAATCAACCATCACACAGAAATCAACAAATGATTAACAGTTCTAAAAATACGTTATAAAAATATAACTGTTCAGAGTTGGTGAGTTTTACTCACATTGGCAGTTCATCGTTAAAGAACGATAAACTGTTGTTGATTCAGATGGGATAATTTATTTCGCCATAAATTGTAGCGAGCTTCGATTCACTCCCCGTCAGTCTCATTTGGTAGTCGTCGTCCATACGATCCCCACGGATCCTGCTTCGTTAGTTTCCTTCTCATCGGCCCAAGACCCACTCTTGTCCGCACTGCCATTTCTTCCCAGTGGCGAACTGTACATTTCCTCATCACAATTTCCCTGTGCTTTGTTCTACAACTCTTCCTCTTTATTGAACATCATTCACCCAAAATATAAATACTAACTAACAATCTAATTAGGCCTAATCCAAATATATACGTTTAACTACCCGCTCATCATCCTCACTACCTTCTTTGCCCAGTACAAGGCACGCTCCAGCCACACTTCAGACAAAAACTTGGACAAAACAATCAAATTGCCTCACCCTTTTTAATGAAAACCCCGACCCACTACCTCACGGCCCAATACCCTTTCAAAACACCCCTACGTTTCACCTCCTCACCACAAACCAAGACCCGCTTTGAACAATACCTTTCTTCCTCCATCCCACTCCCGTTTCCAACTCCAGTACCACACGTTTCGATCCCCATTTCTCCTTCAACTCTTCATCATTCTCCAACCGAATACACCATCGTCCATCTCCTCGAAAATCTCTTCACTTCAGACCCTACACTCTCGAACTCGCACCCCTATTTCATACATACAAACGTCTCCACACTCCTTCATCCCAACAGACAACTCGACATCCAAAATACCACCCGCGTCGAACTGCTTCATCACCCTGCTACAAACGAACATGACAAACACCACAAATCTATCTACAACAACAGCTTCGAATTTAACCCTCAACTCCACAGATCCTATAACCCTAGTTTTCCGCGATTATTTCCAGCGAAAAAGAGGAAGGGTTCGGACCCTCAGAAAGACATACTACATCGAAGAGGAGAGCTCAATGAATTTAAAGATATTTGTTTTGAGAATTTAGGAATTTATTTTGATTTTTCTTGATTAAAACTCACGAATTTCCTTTTTTGGAGTGGCGGCCGGTATTGGTATTGAGATTGGGGAAAATGGGATTAGGTTATAAGAGTGTAGGGTTATTTATAGTATTTTCTAATATCTCATATATGCATGCGTGGGGAAACATTGTCCAAGTGGTGAGGTATGTGGCTCTTGTTTTATGTTCACATATATACTTTTGAATTCCTTTGTGGCTACCGTTCCTTTGCAGTCAAGAATGTATATGTATTAATTCCTTATTTATTTATTTCGTTTTTGAAGGCTACATACCCCGCTACATATAATTATATTCATATATGAGTGCTGCAGACTGAAATAAATATCCCGTTGTAATCAGCGATGTGTCAGGATTCCAAAAATATAATAATACCGGTAGGTGGACTCATATTTTGAAACTTCCAAATCTTGATTTCAGGGTGCGAAATACTTCAAATAAAAAGTCGCTTATTAAATTAATTAAAAATTGCAGTAAAATTCTAAAAATTAAATTATCACTATTTCCCAAAAGAACCTTGTCTGAATTCACACCCGATCTCTAGTTATATCGAATAAACCATTACGGTCGATAAACGATTCTATAGCGACTATTTTCAAATTTGATTTGGACATATCTCAAAATCTACACGACGAAATCCTGGTTTTTCTCTTCCACTAGAAGGATATACTCCACCAGCTCCACACGTTTCTTGTTTCATAGAA
The DNA here is from genome assembly GCA_030737875.1 of Allium sativum. Classification (NCBI taxonomy): domain Eukaryota; kingdom Viridiplantae; phylum Streptophyta; class Magnoliopsida; order Asparagales; family Amaryllidaceae; genus Allium; species Allium sativum. The sequence goes on from CM060918.1 coordinate 1,041,740,307, forward strand.
ATCCGGCTTAAAACGAATCCTGTACATTCAGTTGAAGTTCGAATTGCCAATTTACGAACTACAGCGCCATTTCAAGCTCGATTTTTATTTATATTAAAATTATACGTTCAAACTGTTGTCGATTGAATATATTCGTCAATATAATTCAACTCTAAGCCGAATTAAATCTTAGGGATGACCCAGTTCACAGAATATTGTGATTTCCAATATTTTTGATTATTTCTGAATTAAATATATTATTTAATTATTTAATTTAATTAAATATTCCATATTATTTAATTAAAACTCTATTTAACTCACTACATCACGATATATATAATTAAATAAATTAATTATATTACCTCTGACAATGCGGGTCATTACATGTAAGCTCTTCCAAAATCCACTAGCGAACAACGGATCTCACTCACTTACAATGCCTTTGGGTACTCCATGAAATCTCACTATCCACTTCATATACAGTTCTACTAATTTAGCTGTTGTTCTATTTGACTTGACAGGTATAAACCTTGCACTCTTGGTCAATCGGTCCACAATCACCCAAATGCTATCATGTCCCGATCTAGTCCTTGGTAACCCATCAATGAAACTCATTGAGATTTGTTCCCATTTCCATTCTAGAATTTCTAATGGTTGCAACAAGTCACTAGGCTTCTTTTGCTCGGCTTTAACTAGCTTGCAGTTCATGCATTTGGATATAAACTTCCCAACGTCTCTTTTCATCCCTTCCCAGTAGTAGGTCTGCTTCATGTCTTGATACATTTTATTACCACCGGGATGTATAATCAATTTTGAGTGATGGCATTCTCTAAGCACTTCATCTCTCAATCCATTAACACAGGGCACAACTATTCTCCCATTCTTTCGGAGCCATCCATCTCGATCAGGCCCATATTTGTTCATCCCCTTATCGATTCCCATCTCTAACTTCGAGATGATTTCCAATAGGTTAGGATTGTCCCTCTGAATGGAACCAATCCTCTCAATTAAAGTGGGTCTAATCATCAAACTTGCTAGCATTTCTGCATCCAATTCGCACTTTGGTCTGAAATCATACCCAGCGATATACTCCAGTTGCTTACATTAAAGAAACATAGCCCATAAACTGGCATGTCTTCTACTCAATGCATCAGCTACCGCATTGCCCCTTCCTGGTGTATATGTGATATCAAAATCATAGGAAGCCAAGAATTCTAACCATCTTTGCTGTCGGAGATTTAGATCCTTCTGAGAGAAGAGATACTTTAATGATTTATAATCAGTAAACAACTCGAATCTTTCTCCCAAGAGATAATGTCTCCACATCTTCAACGCGAACACGATTGCCACCAATTCCAAGTCGTGGGTAGGGTATCTTTTCTCATGCGGTTTCAGTTGCCGACTTGCATAAGCTACACCCTACCTCCTTGCATTAATACAGCACTTAGTCTGTTACCACATGCATCCGTGTATACTGTCATTTTTCATTCCCTTTTGGAATGAATAACACCAGTGCACATGTCAACTTTTCCTTTAGGTTCTGGAAAGAATTTTCACACCTTTCGTCTCAAACGAAAGCTTGATTCTTTTTGGTCATCTGAGTTAACGGTGCCACTATCTTGGAGAAGTCTTGGATAAACTTATGATAATATCCAGCTAATCACAAGAAACTTCTTACGTCTGTTCCATTCTTGGGCGTAGACCAATCCTGTACCGTAGCCACCTTCGCAGGGTCCACGGAAATACCATTCTCTGAAACAACATGGCCCAAGAATCTCACTTCCCTCCTCCAGAAGTGACACTTAGAAAACTTCGCTTTCAATTGGTGCTTCCTCAACACCTCCATCATTATCCTCAAATGTTCCTTGTGTTCATCCTTTGTCCTCGAGTAAACCAAGATATCATCTACGAACACAAGAACAATCTTATTCAATTGATCCCTGAATACCCTATTCATAAGATCCAAAAAATATGCTGCTGCATTGGTCAACCCGAATGGCATGATCAACCACTCATAGAATCCAGATAGCGGTCCGAAATGTCGTTTTAGGAATACTCTCAGGCTGATGAAATCCTATCGCGAGGTCCAATTGGGAGAACATCCTTGCTCCCTCCAGTTGATCAAACAAATCATCTACCCGCGGAAGAGAATACTTATTCTTCCTAGTCACTTTATTCAACTCGCGATAGTCCACACATAAACAAAGGGAACCATCTGCCTTGGTAGAAAATACAACTGGTGCTTCCCACTCGGAGACACTTCTTCTGATATATTCCTTCTTCAAAAGATCACTTACTTGCACCCCAAGCTCTCTCTGCTCCCTTGGTGCCATACGACGAAGTGCCATCACTATAGATCTGGCATATTTCACTAAATCAATACGGAACTCAATCTCTTGGTGTAGTGGAAGTCCGATCGCTTCCTCGAAGAAATCCGGATACTGGCCAGCAACGGGAACACCTGATAACTCGTCCTGTGGGATGTCGAGGGAATTTATAAAATTAGCCATCACCTCATCACTAGGTAGGCCACCAAACACTACCCTCTACCCATCATCCGCCCTAATAGTCACTGAAAATCCTTCACAGTCTACCACCACCCCGTACCTTTGGAGCCAATCGACTCCCAAAATAATGCCAAACCCAGTAAAGCCCAAAACAAAGCTATCACAAGCAAACATACATCCATGACTCGATAAGACCAAATTTTGACAAATCATACTATGGCTAGTCGAACCACTAATCGGGTTCGTCACAATTAAAGGTCTATCGACTATCTCGGGTTCCAATCCCAACCTATCTACTAGGTCACTAGATATGAAGGAACGGGAAGCCCCAGTCTCGAACATGAACATCATAGATAGAAACCACACCTCGAATGACGACATTCTTTCCTTTCTCAGCTGCAGTTGGGGTATTTGACGAAGAAGGTATGGCATTAATAGCATATGCTTTCACAATCTGCTTCTCTTTATGGGGTTGCGGACATTTATCATTATGATGTTCCACTTGGCCGCAGTTGAAGCACTTCCTATCCGCTGGCTTTGCTCGACATTCTTTAGCATAATGGCCCTTCTTGCCATAGCTAAAGCACTCAACATCTTTCTTATTCTTCTTCTGACCATCCTTAGATTGCATCTGACTCTGCTTCCTTTTATTCTGAGAATTATTCTTGCCTCCACCACTTGCTTGCGGCTTTACCCCTCTGCTTAGGATAAAGGCTTTCATAATAATCGATTCAAAAGTCTCATCAATATGGTTTATAAGCCTTTCCCCAAAGTACTGATTTAAGCCTGTTATGAACTTCTCATTCTTCTTCTCGGGAGTGTCAATAATGGATTATCCATACTTCGATAAAGTATCGAACTCAGCAATATGTTCCGAGATTGCCCTACCACTCTGTTTAAGCTCCAAGAACTTCCAGAACAATTCTAATTTCTGAGCACCAGGGATAAACTTATCACAGAATCGGGTCTTGAACTAATCCCAAATAACTTGATCATTAGGGGTTGTGAGACCCCGTAATTCTATAACATTAAGTTTCACAAATTAAAGTATAAATAATTTTTAGAAGAAGAATTAAGGGAAATGGGTTACGCCATTGCGTTCGTCTCGAAATTATACTTGAGATAGAGTCCGAATTTGCGTAAATCGGACTCCGTATGAAGAAGTTATGGCCTTCAGAAGTTTCAAAAATTCAAAATAAAGAAAACAACTCGAAACTGAATTCAAATTTCAAAACAGATTCAAAATTCGAATTCAAAACACGCACACGGGCTGGGAGGGAAATTTCCCACCTAGGTCGACTAGGGGGTCGACCTCCCCCCTATAGGTCGACCTGGGGGTCGACTTGGGGGTCGACCTGCCTTGTTTTTTCAGATCCGAGGCAGAATTCATTTTTATGTATCCGGGCTGATTTCTGGACCAAATTCATGAGTTCTACGCTATATAAATGCCCCTAAACTTCACTTTCTCCACACAACTTCATTACGCCTATATTCTGCCTAAATCCTAATTAAAATAAATCTTATTCTCCATTAAAACAAGTTATAGTTCTTCTTCAAATTGGAGATTCAAATCAAGATAAAACTTCAAGTTGGACCATAGGCATTCCGCTTCAAGCAACGTCACTCAAATCATAGCAAATCGCCTTTTCTAAACCGATCACTGTAAGTTCGGTTATTCCTTAGATTTGAACGCGTAATTGGAATTGTGAATGTAATGAATCAAAATACAGAACTATACCAATTTGCAAGTTAATTATCTTTGATTGTGCTTATGTCAAATCTAACGTTATCTATGCCTTTGGATCTGATTCTCGATTGTGGCCTAGAACTTATTATGGCTAATTGCCAATGACTATGATTATGGGACTTTTGCCTAAGACTATGATTATGAAACCATTGCCCATGAAATTATCGCCTATGACTATGATTCATGACAAAGAGACTATTACATATGACTATGACTATAAGACTGTTGCCTATGACTATGACTCATAATTTTGAGACTATTGCATATGATTCATGACTATGAGACTATTACCAAGATTCATGACTATGAGACTATTGCCTATGACATTGATTAAGAAACTATTGTGATTAGTCGCCCATGACTATTGTGGTTAATTGCCTATAACTATTGTAGTCAGTGACTTATGTCTATTCCCATTAACCTATTAGGTTGTACTTCGAACTGGCATTATGTTGGACCAAATCACCTATGCCTATTCCCCTAATTATGTTGATCTCATTTCTTGGGGTGTAACTTGTCTAGTTCATTCCTATTCGCTGTTATGTACATCAAACCCATTGGAACCATTATTTTTGTATTTGGTTCATTCTTGCATGGCTATTCTTTTATGTTAATTCTCGTGCTTATCCCCTATTCCTTGCTTTGATACTATTAGTATCATTTCATGAGTACTTAGAAACGTGTGAAATCATGTTATACGTACGATTACGGCGCGGGAATTTGGGCGTAGCTTAATTAAGTTAATTTGGCATAAAAAAAATATGTTGGCATAATCTAAATTTGCTATAATAGTGAATGATTTACATGCATATTAGACTTGGGCACAAAGTGATAAATTTAATTGGCCGCAAAGTGCGTAATTGGCGGGTAAACCAAGTTTTGGACATAAACGGTAAATTAGAATATTAAATCTAGTTTTGACATGAACCGTAAATTGGAATATTAATCTAGATTGAGCATGAATTGAAAAAGGGGAATATTAAATCTAAATCTATACTATATATTATAATTACTCAGTTTGTTTTCTTGCACTCTGAGAGGCTCTCCGTAGATTTAAAACTGAACCGTCGCAAACTTTATTTTCATTTTATACGCATCCTCTTTTATCAGCAATCCCTAAGTTTTTGGTGCCCCCAAATCTGTGCCTCTCCCCATCATACATTAACGTCGACCTCTCTTCGGGCAATCATCTCCAATGCCTACAGCTTCGACTCTCCAACCAACCCCTAAATCTCTGATCCTCTACCAGATCTTATTCCTGCGGAATTGAAAATGAAATCGGAGGCAGGTTCAAGCGGGTCGAGTTTGCTTTTTCCAACGTCTGCAATAAAGAATATCTACAGCGCTTACTTTTTTATTCTACTAGGTTTGATTCTCTCCATCGGGTTTTATAGCAAGTTAACATACCCAATTAACGTGTGGATCTTCTCTGTCCTAAGTCGCCAGTTTTCCAGGCTTTTCTAGCCATAACAATACCCGTACCGACTTGAAATGTAATTTCTTTATGAATCATGAATCTCCTGTTAACTGTCATATATGACAGAAAATTGACTATCGTTGTCAGGTACAGCGGCTACGGACTTCCACTTTGATCAATTACTTCACCAGTGCAGGTGACTCTTCTAAAACCGAGTGTTTTTTTTTTTTTTTTTTTTTTTTTTTTTTTTTTTTTTTTAATTTTTAGATCTTTTCATGGTATCTTTATTATATTTAGCTGTTGGGGCCTTCACCTAAATCTTACGAAGGTTTGAATTTGGTGGGATAGTCAGTGACAAAAGCCTTTTCTGTTTCGTTCCTAGGTCTATTCCTAAATTAATCCATCCATGAATCAGTTCGATATAGTGGCTTTTGTTCTAAGATTTAAAGGCATGCAACAACTTCAATTACTGTGGTGTCGAAGCATAATATTTTAGCTGAGTATTACTTTAATGTCATGATTTCATATTTTTTCAATCTAAAAGATGTAATGGAAAAGTTGTGGACATGATCAAAGTGAAATGGAGGAGGTTGTTTATTTAAGCATTAATAGAATTCATTGTTCAGTACTATTTCCAAAAGTATATCTTTAAATTTTTTTTATAACTTTTGTGATGATGCACTTCTAATTGTAACATATTTCTTTTAATTTGTCAGGTTTCATATATAGTCAGAGCTACTTTTAATGGGTTTGTTTTTGTTAATATGTATGCAAGTCGTTTCATGTATGTATGCATCTCTAATTTGTTTTACCTTCTTTGGATTCCCCAAATCTCAAAGAGTTTCCCACAAGTCACAGTAGAAATCCAGTATGTTTGAAATATTATCCTGAAGTGTTCCACTATTGACCCTCAACAACTAAAACTCTTTCTGGTACTCGACAATTTCTTTGAATATTAATATGCAATTTGGAATTCTTTCATATGCTTATGAAGGTGGCTAAAATATCTATATCCATCTGTTATTACTTATGATTCTCTCATGTTCACAAAAATAACAAGCATACCTCGGTATTGATATGAAGTAGCATTATAAGAATTCATACAAACTTTTTTGTATCTTTAATTATAATACACCAAATAATTACATATTAACTAGGAAACACCAAATAATTGAACTTTCTAAATGATATGAATGCAAATTAACTAGGATTCTATATTGATGAATTCAACAACAAAGTACCAGAACAACAGGGACCTCATAATATATATAATAACAATAAGTAAGATCATATTTTCCTTTGGTGATATTGTCATATAATTTTTGTAACATATATGTAATTAATTTTAAGGAGATGGTGTTTATAATAATGTACGTTTCTTAAATATGGTTCTTACGGTTTAACTTATTGGTAACACGGCTACATTGTTTGTAAAAGGATCGAAGGCTTCGAGATTACAAAAGACAATGAAGGACATGCATGCTTACAAATTGTAATGGTGGCTAAACTTTTATTCCTACTGAATATGCGTATCAATTTTCGTACGGAATGTCGATGTATTCTTATATGTTGTTTTCACTATCCTGATTTATAGACATTTTGATCCATTTTTTCTGTTCAGATTCCATACTATCCAAATATCATCATGTGCAGATCTTTTTTTTTTTCTTTTTCTAAATATACTACTTTAAATTTTAAAAGTGCAGAACCGGGGACATACTTTTATGATGCAAATGAATGAATATCCTTTTGAAATATATAAGACTCTTGAGTTACTAATTTTAAAGTTTAAATCTAAATGTTGTTGAAACCTCTACTAAGTAAAGGCTGGGACACACCATGCTTTATCACCTATTCTTTAGGAGTCCAACAATTTGGTAAATCTCATAATCTGATAGGAATTTCTCTTATGTTTTCAAAAATATGATTATCCACCTTAATAATACAATTAAAGTATGATTATTTGACTTAAACGTTGCTAATAACAAATTATTTTTTTCGCATCAGACTACACACTACAGCTTCTGCTAGAAACTCTTTCTGCTGCTCTGAAAGTCATAGTTGAATTGTTGAAATTCAAAAGAAAACAAAATTTCAGGGTACAATATGACCAATTACAAAGGGTAAATATGGATAATAATGAATAATAAATTTCTGATATGAAAATTGCATATCATAAATATAATATTTTATGAAAATTAATATATACTTTATCAACGAAGAATTTATCTTTATACATGTCACAGAATACTTTTTGACAAAAATCTTTTTGAAGAACAAAAAGTATTCTGTAGATTTATTTAGTTATTGACACTAGATTAAGAATTACAATTTATACAAATATCAACCCTTTACTAAGAGTTATGTAACTACTTAGTAATGAGTACCGTAGTGAAATGTATGAATTTTCATATCATGTCCTAATTTATTTATTTTCAACTTTACTTGCTATTTAGTGAATAAGAAGAATGACTTTGAATCTTATGTTATGTCACCGAAACCTTTTCTGATTATTGCAGAGTATAATATTATCACCTTCACATATGTCTCTGCTAGTCAATGTTGTTTCAAATATGTCCATATTGATTGCTGTTACTTCCATATGTTTACTTTTACTGGGAGAGTGGGCATTTTCTTTATCTGTATAAGACGGGCCAAGAGATTATTTGAATGATTTTGTTTTGTTTGGTATCAGTGGTTCATAATTTAATATTTATTGGTTTCTTATGTCCATATAAATAAATTTTGTACGCATGGTCCCATGTTTTACATATGTGCGTGTAATATACATGCGTGTCTGCAAATTCTTTATATATATATAATATATATATATAGAAAATTCAAGTTTTATGTACCGTTTTCTTCAGTATACAATTCATAAATTGTCCTGTAACCTATTCCGGCTATCCTTGAACAAATGTGAACAATAATGTAAAAAAATAGTTGTTTGCTATTTGAAAATTGTACCGGACACCAATTTTTAACACATATAAAATGGGATTTTTTTTTTTCATTAAGGTATATGATAGTCTATTAGTTTACTCTGCTTTACCCGTGATGAACCACTGCATTGGTTGTGTACCCCCATAACACTCATCTTTATATGAGTTTTTGGGTTGGAGGAGGCACATCTAATTTCAAGTTTAAGCATCCTAAGGCAACCAAAATTAAATCCTTTATCTGTAAAAAAAAAGTAATTGTATTACATTTTTTGATTTCTCATTATCAATGTTGTTCAGCCATAATTTATCAATCCTGGATTTTTGGTCAATTCAAGTCAATTTGTCGTTTAGTTTGCAATATTTGGTTCGATTTGATTTTTGAGATAAGAAACATAGTATCACTGTATGGTTAGAAAACTCTTCCATTTTTAAAATTTACATTTTTAAAATGAATTTATCCTAACTTCCTAATACTGTGCGCAATGGGTTCCATCTACAATTAGTGTGTTAATCTCTTCGCTTTTCTTAATCTTGCCTTCTTTCCTTTTCTAGCTATGGCAATTCGGACTTGTGATACGTTTATTCAAATAATAGAATGATAATTTTTTAGATATGTTCTATCAAACTTTATCCATATATTGGACTGGCTTTAGCAAGTTTATTTGTTCTGGTACCTAAACAAAGTTTCTTTAATAATTTACTGTAACTTGCCATCTATCTTCTTTACTTAAATATATTTGTTTGCTTGAATCTTAATGCACAACACGATTAGGACAATCAAAAGCATTACCATTGAATCAAATTTATTATTGCTTAACATTACCACAAAATAGAACGATCACATTTACTTCAAATTTAACATTGTATCTCATGAGAATGATCCAAATTCAGCGGTTAAGAATACATTTCCCGTTATGGTAGTAATCCATAGTTAACAGTGTGATGCTCATATGTTTCATATTTGGAAAAGTAAAATTTGATGAAATTGGCATAACCATTTATTCCTGCCATGTATATTTGGCACACTTTATTTCTTGGAATGTGTATTTGACATTTCCTTGTGTTGTCTTGACTGAGATCATACTCTGATTTGTTTCGCAAAAGTTAGGTTTTATTCAATGATTCAAATCTAGCAATGTACATATGATACTTTTATTCAAATAACTAACAATGTAAATTTTAGAAATACTTGCTAGCAAACTTTATCAACATACTGCTATAATAATTTACTATCACTTTGCCATCTATCTTTTTTTAAATGTTTTGTTCTTTGAATCTTAAAATCCAATTAATAACCAATGATGAAGACATGTAAACGCGTAACTATTGAATCAAATTAAATGTTGTATACCATTAGCACTAAATAGAACAATCACCTTTATATCCTACTAGAGTGACCCAAATTTGACAGCTTAAGATTTGTTTCCCATTATGACACTGATCCATGGTTCATACTGTGATGCTCGCCTGTTTTGATCCATGGTTAATACGATTGGCATAATCCTTTATTCTTGCAATATAAATATGACACGATCATTTATTCTTGCAATGTATATTTGACACTTTAGTGTTGAATAAGATTATATATGATTCGTTTCATAAAGTCGAATTTCTGTTTTCTGATGTATGCACTTACTGCTAGAAAATCATTATTGTCTGTTTTCCGACTAGAAAACAATTAGGAAAAGGAAAAAAATGATGAAGTATAAAATGAAATCTACTATTTTATAGCTTTAATAAAGGATCTACCATATAACTTTGATTTAACATAGAAACCTCTAGGCATACATGGTATGCACAATCCAATGTATCTTAGGGTATTACTGGAGTGCATGGTTATCACGTCGACGACTAGTCGTCGACTAGTCGTCGACTAGTCGTCGACAAGTCGAGAAGTCGCCTGGAGAGATTCCACGACTCTCGACTTGTGCAATTCCACGATGGTAGGCCGAATTGAGCCCAGAACCCTAATTCGAGCCCAAAAACCCTAGCTGAGCTGAAGTCGACTTCGATTTCGCTCTTCGTTTCAGTTGAACAAGCATCGATAAAAAAAACCCTAACTGCATCTCGCTGCCTCGCCGCTGCCTCCCTTCTGCCTCGCCGCTCCTCCTCCTGCTGCCTCGTCCGCCGCCAGCCGAGGTATGTTAATCGATTTGTGTTTTTTTTGTTTTCATCGACAGGAATTATTTCAGTAGCAGGTATTTTTAAAATTAACTGAGCAGTGTCTAATTAGCTGATTTGGTGACTTAGCCCTAACTTGTTTTTACTTTACTGATAAGTTTTTTTTTGACTGAAATGTTTTTTTTAATTAACTGATGATTTGTGTTTTTTTTTTGAATGAAATGTTTTTTTACTTAACTGATAAGGTTTTTTTTGACTGAAATGTTTTTTTACTTAGCAGATTTTTTTTTAATCGATTTGTGTTTTTTTTTTTTTTGATTGAAATGATTTTTTACTTAACTGATAAGGTTTTTTTTGTGACTGAATTAGTTTTAATTAACGGCTGATCAGTTTTTAATTATATTCGCAGCGGTTGAAATGGAGAATAACACAGAAAATACTTGTCATGAGATGGCTAAAGATCCTAAAAAGAAAGCTAAATCAAATGATCCCGGTTGGAAGTATGCATTTTGGCAAAACTTGAGCAATAAAGATGTGGTTAAATGCGTTCTTTGCGGGAATGAAAATCATTGTTATGTTATCATTGTTGAATTTGAACCTATTATTATGTTATCTTTATATCTAATTATATTACATATTTAAGTCTAATAAGTATATGCATATAAAAGACTTATCGACTAGTCACGACTAGTCAGACGACTTGTCGACTAGTCTTCTAGACGGTAGTGGCTCGACTTGGCTCGACTTGGCGTCGTAATAACCTTGCTGGAGTGATATAGTTGTTATATAAAGTTTAAAATTCTATTCACATATGGAAACTTTCAATCACAAACATATAAATTCATTGCTATTTTTTAAGCATGGTAACTACCTTTCTTTAGTTACTCACCTAGATGATTGTATCAAGTTAAAAATTACTCAAAGCATAAAAGGAGGAAAAATATTCGAACTATTGAATCCAGCTTTCTTTATTCTTGATGGCGCAGGTGGTCTAAATATAACATTTAAAAAATAGATTGAACTACATACCATAAATAGACGAAGAATCTGAGGAATTTCTGACTTTTGTAAGTATTATTTCAACCATACAATGGAAGACATCTTATTTTATTGCGGAAACAATCCAACAAATATACCTGCTTCTAAAGCAGGGATGTTGTTTTTTACATATTATACATTGAATAAGCTTATTTGCTAATGGTGGTAGTAAACGTCAACATATATATTCTGATGGTGTGAAGGATCCTCTGTTTTGTGTTCCTCCATATTAACCTTTTCACGACCTTCCACATTTTTTATGTATTGGTTTATGATTTACGCTTTGGGGCCTGAACCAAGACCTTTGATGTTAAGTTGAGTTAAAGTTATTGTTACTATGCACTTTTATAGGTTACCAAATTAATAATCATGATATAAATTACAGCTAGAATCAATTATGTTAAGAAATGGATTGAAAGTAAAGTCATACAGTTCAACCCAGCATGCAATGTTCATGTCTACGAACACAAAGAATTTTTTTCTAGATATTGACCATGTACAACTTATACGAAAAGGTACACAACTCACTACTTTCATTTTCAACTTAATACACATCATGAAATCCAAGCTAGCATGAAACTTCTTTCTTATGCTAATATCAGGAAAATGATCATGCAAAATTTTCCATGTTTATTCTAATACATTTCTCAATCTCAGAGTTTTTTTTCTCCAACCTAGAGAAATTTAGATGTTTAAGGTGCTGCCTGGTGCAACGGTAAGGTTACCCGGCTGGTAATCTGGAGTGCGCAGGTTCGAGTCCAGACCTCTTCACATATTTAAAGAAAAGGCTGTGCGCACTAATCGACCACCTCCAGAGCCCGGAAAGCCGTGAGAATAGTACTACGACGGAAGACTGCCTAGGAAGTCCTCTCGCGCTTGAGTACGGAAGTCTTTGTAATGGGGTATCCACGTAGAGAAATTTAGATGTTTGCATCAAAGATAAAAGGAAAATGGTACAATTAAATTAAAAAGTCTGATGGTGCCTTAAATTTACGTGTCCGTACAATTATCTTATTATGGTATACTTTATCATACTTGGATGCGATAAGATATATTAGGTTTTAGCATGTTTACTTTGTTAATGCATTTTGGAGCAACACTTAAATCTAAATTATGCCATTTAACATCTGTGCTTGCTTTGTGTATTTGGTTTCAGAGTGCATCGCTTCACTCATATAAAACATTGTTGATGTGCTCTTAGTCTTTTACTATTCTAGATATGGAATTGCTTCAAATGAAATCTTCTACCGGAGAAAGCGCCAAATGCCCAACTTTGCAGTAAACCCAAAATTCCTGTTAACTTATCATAGAGACCTCATATTCTTTTATGTTAAGTTTATAAAGTATAGTGTTATGTAACGTACTTATTAAGGGTATTATGTTTGTCATTTTTGTTTTGTAACTATTGTTTGCTACATATGGTTTGGAGCTACTGTGAAGGATTGTATTTTTCATGTGCTTGGGGGTTAAATGTAATGGTTCTGCGCCAGGGTTGGCATATTTGTTCTGTATGAATGATAATATGTAGTCTTTGTTTGTTTTAAAAAAATTAACGTACTTATTAAAAAGAAGTTTTAATTTATTATTTGAGTTGTTAGTTGGGTGGTGACAACCTTTCACGTTTAGTGCACATAGCCTGATTGGCCAATATGATGACAGTTGGCTTTTTTTTATTATGTTCACGGCCATAATGCAATTTTTAGCTTTAATGATGTAATACTCTATATATGGTAGGACTAGGGGACCATTTATTTATGGATTTCTTATCTTATTTAAGAAGACATACACTTTGATAGTTGTTCCTTTTTGTACTGTGGTTTACTTAGGGTTGTCAATGGATACCCGAAAAATCTGAAATCCGTCCGTATCCGCATCTGAAAAGCGGATAAATATCCGATATCCAAGAAATTGGATGCGAATGCGGATATAGGCATATCCGCATCCGAAAATTATCCGTCCGCTTTTTTTCTCGACTATAACTTAAATTATGTGTATTTTAATATAATTAAATATACTAATTTATTAATTTGCAAAATTAAAAGTCTGCTAAACGCATGTTAATTGCTCAAAATTATATATTATCGTCATATTTATTTATTTTTAGCACTTTAGTAATCAATTAGGTTGAAAAAGCTTAATATTAAGGTAAAAAAATTCATTTATGTTCATTGATTTATCGATTGTTGGCGCAGCGGATAATTATCCGATATTCGTCCATATTCGCGGATGCGGATATCCGATATCCGAAAATGGTTTCGGATGCGGATACGAATATGACACTATCTGTATCCGAAAGTATCCGTTGACAACTCTAGGTTTACTTTGTGGCACCTTAGTGTATCGGTTTGAATGAGGCAATTCGGTTTGTTTGCCTATGTCATTTTGAAAATTAGAAAGTCCATTTTCACGGCATGACTATAATCATTAGCAAATCTAAAAGTGGCATGAGTCTGCACGCTTGCTTATTTCTCAAACTCCTAAAGTGGATGTATTAATGCATAAAACGATACATGCATGAAAGTCTGTGGATTGAAGCATTTGAAATATGAACCAACGCAATGACTTCATGCTAATAAAATTTAAATTTTTATTCTATCAAATGCATGTTGTCCTACTATGTGCTATATTGCTTTGGAAAAGTATTTTATGCCAAGTCTTGGTTAAAAGATTAAACTACAATGAATTTATTGTTTTAACACTTTGATTTTAATGTTAATTAGTTCAGGCCGTAAAAAATTTCCTTCTCCATGGCTTTGCCTAACCATAAGTAAACTGCACTAAACTTTGCTAGAGCCCATCTTAAGGTCATACCTCAAAGGATGAACCATTTTGCAGAAAAAGTCGCACAAACGAAATATACTGCTTAATTAAAATAATTCATCAATGCTACCGAGAAAGTTAAATGAGATTACATTTACCAGTCTACGTAAATAAAACATAGCTAGCAAATATATTCTACAAACAGAATTATCCAGGTCAGAATAGGCTAGCTAGAAAATAATAGAAAATGTCTTTGCAACAACAGTTCTCACGCTCATTTTGAGAAGCGAGCAATAACGATGAGAATGTGGTGTCCAAATTTTCTGATGAAGGTTTTCCTTCTTTTTATCCTGTTGTCTGGGTAAGGAATTCGTGATATATAACAGTTTATGTTGTTTTTTCTCTCTTTCTCTTTGTACATGTATAAGTCTCAATATTGAATGTTAGGAATCTTCTTAAATTAGCAATGCGCTCCAAACTCATGCACCGTTTTACCTATAAACTGGCAAAGTGTAAGGACCATATGAAATCAGATTGCGATGATCCTTTAAGACGATATGAAATCTGATTGTGTGATTATCTACGGACTATTTTTGATATATTAACTGTATTTTATTTGGTTGATAAAAAAAATTAGATTGTGTGATTATCTACGGACTATTTTCCATGCTCAACTAAAAATTTAACGGCAAATTATTCATTTTTCAAGATTAATTATGTTTCTTTTAGTTTTTTTTCAAATTTACTTCTTTTAGCACGTGTACAACGCTATTTCTTATCCATTGTATGTTCTCACACTTCAATTTAATTTCATGCAGGCTTAATGTATTGTTTGTTATATTTTAAGTTTACAAAGTCGTGTGCAACTGAACACGCATTAACCTGAATTTATTTTGTTACAATTCTTTTGTTGTCTAATGAGTTTTAAGTGTCTTTTGTGTTGAATTGAATATGAACATAAAAGTTAATCTTGAGTCGGTGTTTTTTTTAATTATAAGAAAAACTGGAAAAACTATTTTTACCATGTAAAATTTCCAGTTGCCAATGGTAACAGTTTGTGCCGATGTACCAAAACTTGAATGATATGAGTTGGCATTTCATATTAGTTGAATGGAAGTTTTATAATTAATTGAAGGGGTATTTTTAGGTTGTATATCCACGTTCAAGACATGTAACCTTCTACCTCCCAAGTTCAAGTTGTTATGACTTCCAAAATAAAATTGTTTGTCCGACAAATAGGTACATATTTATTGTATTTCTTTGGGTTTGGATGATTTTATGAGCTGATTGGCTTTTTCTTTTTCTTTTGGATTTATGAGGGCCATGGGAGGCTATTTGAAATATCCCGAAGTCCCCGGTGCAGGGGAGGTTATGGCGAAAATTTTCGAAAATTTAGGGTGTTAGCTAAATTTTTGAAAAAATTGAAAAGTTCTTAGAAACTGAAAAGTTGAAGAACTTAAGCCATAATGGAAATAATGAAAGTTGAGTTGATTTGTTAAACAACTTTCGGCTTCGTTCCTTTTCGGGGACGAAAAGCTTGAAGTGGGGGAGATTGTAACAACCCGGAAAATCCGAGCCAATTTAAAATTTTTATTTTGGCAATTTTGGTGAACTTTCAATATTTAAAATGGATCTTCCTGCTACTGGAACCATCAATGATTTTTTTATGCTTGGATGTGGCCTTTTAACAATTTATATCAAATCTTTTATGATTTTTTTGGAGGACACCATGGATCAATTATTTAAAGCAACTGTAGAATACTAGCTGAGATTTCACATTAAGTAGCTTGCTTCCAAGAATTAAAGGAATAAAATAACTGTGGTATTAGTTTTTTCTTCCTTGGGTCCAAAACCCTACTTATTCCACCATATCAATTCAATTGCTTATTTGGTTGATTCTCAATTCTTGAACTAAATGTTTTAAAACATTTATATTGGATGTCTATTTATTTTGAGTTGGGGATGTCTATTTATTATAATTCCAATTCAGTTGTCCATGTATAATTATGATTTTAATTATAGACTATTCATTTTCAAAATTTGTTATGCTTCTTTTAAGTTCTTCAAATTTACTTTACAGTAAGAACATGCACATTGATAATTACTAATTAATATTTGATCTTCTACTACAACGTTTGTTACAATTCAAGACCAAAAAGCCGTGTGCGAAGCACGGGTTCGCACTTGTTGGTATAAAATGCAAGTTGGGTTAATTGATTGGTAAATCAAGTTTTGGGCATAGAATATAAGTATGTTAATTTGCATCACAGTTAAATATGATCTAAGCTAAATTGATTTACAGAAAATTTACATAAATAGTAAATATGTAAATTTAGTAAAAGATGAATTTTCCTAACCCGAGGTTAGACTGAGTTGTGGTGTAAAACTGCCCGGAACTGACCGGCACATCCAGTGACCACAACAATACCTGTCTAATGTGGATGGTTAGTGCATCAAGCCCAGAAAGGCTCGAGGTTAGACTGAGTTGTAGTGTAAACCTGCCCGGAACCGACCGGCACATCCAGTAACCACAACAATATCTGTCTAATGTGAGTGATTAGTGCTTTGATTAATTAATTAATTAAGGCTCGTGAATAAATCAAGATAGAAATGTTGAGGTTAAGTAATTAAGAAAACACTTAACCGTAATAACATGTTAACTAGACAAGTGGGTGAGGTTAAGAAAATTTAGAACACCTAACCATTGTAACATGTTAATTAAGCAAATGATAGGGTTAAGTTAACTAAAGTAACACTTAACCAATATATAATGACATGTGGTGGGGTTAAGTAATACAAGAGGAAAACACTTAACCAATTATATTACACGATGTATGTGAAGGTTTAAGTTAATACGAGAAGGCAACACTTAACTAATATAACATGGTTTGAGGTAGGGTCATGTTAACACCTGAAGGAAACACTTAACCAACATGACGTGACGAGTGGGTGAGTTAAGTTAACTTGAATTGTTTAATGACATTAACCAATATAACTTGATGAATGAAAGGGGTTAAGTTAAATGGGAAATACTTAACCAATATAACCTGATGAATGAACGGGATTAAGTTAATAAATCACACTTAACCAATCCAACATGATAAGCAAGATAGGTTAAGTTAATAAGAACCACTTAATCACCACGACTTGATGAGTATGAGGTTAAGTACACGTCGGGTTGGTGGTTAATATTAGTAAAAATAGGCCCACAAAACTTAACCATTATGTAAACATGTTTGGATCGATGGAAGGGTTAAGTACATCTCGTGTAGGTGGGTAATATTAGTACATATAAGCCCACAAACTTAACCGTTAAGAAAACATGCTAGAATCGGTGGGAGGGTTAAGTACATCTCATATAGGTGGGTAATATTAGTATATATAGACCCACAAACTTAACCAGTAGGAAACTCTAGTAACGGGGACCCATTTCAGTAGTAACCCACGTAGATGTATCATGGTACCCTAAAACTAGGCAGGGTGGGGCATGATTACTGGGCTGATTATAAGCGGTCAAAAATAGCGGCAGGGGGTACGTCAGTGTAGGTTCCGATGGTTTACGGGCGTGCACGTACTCCAGAGTGGAAAAAGCAAGCACTGGGTATCAGTAGTTATGCACTGTGCATCATGAATCGCGTTGGATCGCTATCATAAGGCTTGATACACCTTATGGTGGGGCCAGCACAGAGTATCTACACACAAGAGAGTGCCGACTGACACTGACACATGGAAAATTAATACAAAGTAGGTAGCATAATCCCTAGTTGGACCTAGGTCGCGTAAACCCTGAATCTGAGAAGCGTTCAATAGGTAGCATAAACCCAGTGGCCCTGGGTAGCGTAAACCCTGGTTGAATCTAGGAAGCGCTCGATAGTAAACCCTAGATTAGATCTAGGTAATAAATGGAATCCCCATAATAGATGTACACCTGAAGGCGACCGCAAATACAGGGATTGGGATCACGTTATCATATGATCATAGACTACTAGTTTGGGCACTAGTAGGCAGTGCAGAGATATAGAAATCAGTATAACAGGGTAGTTGCGAAGCAGAGAAGGAGTAGAAGTACATTCAGTTTATCAGTACATCAGTACATTCAATTTAATGGTACTTTCAGTTTATCTTGCCATGCTTACCCCCATGTTATCTTGTCACTATGGTTTAGTCTTATAAAGTTTATTCATGTCATGACCCTTTTCCTCGTTTAAATACTAAGAATCACTGGACTTACCAGACTTTATGTCTGACCTAGTTTGCTTTCGCCTCTTTTCTTCCGTTCCCCCCAGGTAGTCATGGAGGGAAAAGCTCAGCTCATTTTGGGGCCGTTACTCTTTCCGAGCTTGAAGATTCTTTGGCGCATTGCTTTGAACTCCATTTTCTACTACTATGGCTAGCTTATGCTTTATTGGAGAATATCATTGTTAGTTTGTGCTTCTTATATATTAAACAAGGCAGATGCTTTCTTGCAATAAGTATTGGTGTTGAAAAACAAGCTGTTTTAATCAATAAAGGTTATTTATTTTTTTCGCTGCATTATTTATCTATCTTGTAATTTTTCTGCATCCTGTACTAAAAATGCTCCACCGAAGTTAAGGCATTCCCTTTGTGAGTGTGCTTAACATAGGTGGGGTGTTTCACTTGGTATCAGAGCTGAAGGTTACCGGATCAGATAAAAGATTTGAAAATTTATTTTCAAAACAGTTTTAAAAGAAGCATTTTTCAAAAGAAAAGTTTTGTTTTAAAGGCATATTGCCCAAATCCATACGCACTATCTTTTGATCCTCTATTTGAATCCTTGTTTCCTTCTTTCTTGAGTTTCCGGGGCTCCTGGCTTTCTGGGAGGTAACCTCATCGCGGCATGGTTCCGTAGGCTTGATGAGACTAAGACACTTGTCAAAGGGCAAATAAGTGCCTAACTTCCATCTGTAGCCGTAATTTCCTTTCGATCTTTGTAGGATTCCCCGTGCGATGGAGGCAGCTTTCAAGAGACATGTCAACAAGTTACACAAGGATGACAAAGTTGAGAATGAGGGGGTTTGGCTAAGGAGCATACCACAAGGATGAAGAACCCATGGATATGGACTTGGTTCACAAAGGAGGAGAGGAAAGAATAGCAAAACCTAAAACAAGAGGAAGTATCTTTATTTTGGTATAACGGGTCGTATAATTAAGGGCAAGGGCAAAGAACAAGGGACAGGATTTTCCGGAAAGCAAGTGCATGCTCTAACTGCCAGCATACCTGAGAGAGAGGCAGTTAAATTTCGGTTGAAAGAGTTTTTCCTTTTTGATTATCCTGTTAGTACTCCTTCCGATTTTAGCGCTTCACATCTGTATATATATCTGCTTCCATAGTTGAGTCTCTGCACCCTAGATATTGTGTAGTAGAGGATCCCATTATAGTCTCAAATCCAATTGCTGGTTCGGCCCATTTATCTTTGACTTGTGAGGATTTGAGAATAGCTATATTTATGCTTATGTTTTTGGGCTATGGGTTGATTCTAGGCATTGATTGGTTAGCTAGTAATTGTGAAACAAGGGTAGTTAGACTTTCGACTTGCCTCGGGAATACCCTTGAGATATCGTACGATCCTAAGGGATCAGTCTGTCTTAGCTACCTAGAATCACTTTATTTGTCTATCGACGATCTTCGATCCGTTGGGGTAGTCCATGAGTACGCAAGATGTTTTGATTAGGGTAGATAGACTTCCGCATGTATCTAGATGACACTGCAAAGCCAGTCATGCGATCAACGATAATTCTGGAGCAAGATTGGCGAGGATAGCCGGAGTCGGTAAAGTGCTCAATTGTCTGGTTGTTTTGTTAGTATCATCTCACATAGATCGTCCAAATTCGGAGGAGGTATCCCTTGGATGCTTGTCTGATATTGGTTTAGGCCTTTGGGCTTGTACTTGAGGGATGTCGAGTTCGACTAGGATAGTTTATGTGAGAAATAAATGGTTGAGGGCTGACACCCTAAGTTAGACTGACCTTAAGAGAGGTAATAAGCATATTGTAACCATTAGATTTGGACCCTCAGACTTGCAGCATGGTGGATAAGCTAAGTAGAGGAGAGACCTCTAATCATCTTTGGATATACACTTGATATCATGGTTAATATCTGTTTATCTTGGAAAGATAGTTCGACTACATTGGATACCCTCTAGCATAGTAAGTGAGCGAGGTCCGATCTTTACTAGTGGGTTTTGGAAATGGAGGCCAAGAAGCTTCGCGATCGTGAAGTTAAATTAGTTAAGGTACAGTGGAGTGAAGCTCAAGAAGATGCGACTTAGAAGACTGAAGATTAGATACGCGCATCTTACCCTTTTTGAGGGTATATCCTTGATTCCACTTTCTCTATAATGTTTATCTTTTAAATATATCCCCTAGGTCGTATCTTCGATCCTTAGGTAAAAGCCAATGGATGTAAACATGTGTTTGAGACATGTTATGTTTGGTGGATGCGAGTGTTTGCAAGTGTTTGCTAGTGGTTGCACGTGGATGCATATACACACATAGGGCACTAGATCAGCTCAGTCACTTCCATATTGCATTTGCATATATGTATTTGTTTAAGGATTGAACTTGATGTGTTATCCTGTGGACGTTGCATTTGAGTGAATTGTTGTGCCCTCATCTACGAATAATATGTATCGTTAGGATTGCATACATATTGGAGGCATGGCACTGACATAATTCGCATTAAGGGGGTCAACTGAGTCAGTAGACAGCCTGATTTTGCATTAGATAAGGACATATACACACACTAAGCATATGAACATGAAAGCATTAGAAATCTTTTTAAGGACAATGAATGACTGTGATTGAATGATTGAGTAGATGGATGACTGAATGGTAGGACACATTCTTCCTAACTTGAAGATTTCGGGGACGAAATCCTTTAAGGGGGGAGAATGTAACACCCCGTAATTCTATAACATTAAATTTCACAAATTAAAGTATAAATAATTTTTAGAAGAAGAATTAAGGGAAATGGTTACGCCATTGCGTTCATCTCGAAATTCTGCTTGAGATAGAGGCCGAGTTTGCGTAAATCGGACTCTGTATGAAGAAGTTATGGCCTTCAGAAGTTTCAGAAATTCAAAATAAAGAAAACAGCCCGAAACTGAATTCAAATTTCAAAACAGATTCAAAATCCGAATTCAAAACACACACCTTGGCTGGGAAGGAAATTTCTCGCCCAGGACCCAGGTCGACAAGGGGGTAGACCTCCCCCTATAGGTGACTTGGGGGTCGACCTGGGGGTCGACCTAGGGGTCGACCTGCCCTGTTTTTCCAGATCCGAGGCAGAATTCATTTTTATGTATCCGGGCTGATTTCTGGACCAAATTCATGAGTTCTACGCTATATAAACGCCCCCAAACTTCAATTTCTCCACACAACTTCATTACGCCTATACTCTGCCTCAATCTTAATTAAAATAAATCTTATTCTCCGTTAAAACAAGTTATAGTTCTTCTTCAAATTGGAGATTCCAATCCAAATAAAGCTTCAAGTTGGACCATAGGCATTCCGCTTCAAGCAACGTCACTCAAATCATAGCAAATTGCCTTTTCTAAACTGATCACTGTAAGTTCGGTTATTCCTTAGATTTGAACGTGTAATTGGAATTGTGAATGTAATGAATCAAAATATAGAACTATACCAATTTGCAAGTTAATTATCTTTGATTCGTGCTTATGTCAAATCTAACGTTATCTATGCCTTTGGAACTGATTCTCGATTGTGGCCTAGAACTTATTATGGCTAATTGCCAATGACTATGATTATGGGACTTTTTCCTAAGACTATGACTATGAAATCGTTGCCCATGAATCTATCGCCTATGACTATGATTCATGACAAAGAGACTATTACATATGACTATGACTATAAGACTATTGCCTATGACTATGATTCATAATTTTGAGACTATTGCATATGATTCATGACTATGAGATTATTACCAAGATTCATGACTATGAGACTATTGCCTATGACATTGATTAAGAAACTATTGTGATTAGTCACCCATGACTATTGTGGTTAATTGCCTATAACTATTGTAGTCAGTGACTTATGCCTATTCCCATTAACCTATTAGGTTGTACTTCGAACTGGCATTATGTTGGACCAAATCACCTATGCCTATTCCCCTAAAATTTAACCATTATATAAACATGCTTGGATCGATGAAGGGGTTAAGTACATCTCGTGTAGGTGGGTAATATTAGTACATATAGGCCCACAAACTTAACCGTTAAGTGAACATGCTAGAATCAGTGGGAGGGTTAAGTACATCTCATGTAGATGGGTAATATTTGTATAGATAGGCCCATAAACTTAACCAACAGGAAACCCTAGTAACAGGGACCCATTTCAGCAGTAACCTACATAGATGTATCATGGTACCCTGAAACTAGGCAGGGTGGTGCACGATTACTGGGCTGATTATAAGCGGTCAAAAATGGCGACAAGGGGTATGTCAGTGTAGGTTCCGACGGTTTACGGGCGTGCACGTACTCCGGAGTGGAAAAAGCAGGCACTGGGTACCAGTAGTTATACACTGTGCATCTTGAATCGTGTCGGGTCGCTATCATAAGGCTTGATACACCTTATGGTGGGGCCAGCACAGAGTATCTACACACAAGAGAGGGTCGAATGACACAGACACATGGAAAATTAATACAAAGTAGGTGGCATAATCCCTAGTTGGACCTAGGTCGCGTAAACCCTGAATCCGAGAAGCGTTCAATAGGTAGCATAAACCCCAGTGGCCCTGGGTAACGTAAACCCTGGTTGAATCTAGGAAGCGCTCGATAGTAAACCCTAGATTAGATCTAGGTAATAAATTGAATCCCCATAATAGATGTACACCTGAAGGCAACCGCAAATACGGGGATTGGGATCACGTTATCATATGATCATAGATTACTAGTTTGGACACTAGTAGGCAGTGCAGAGATATAGTAATCCGTATAACAGGGTAGTTGCGAAGCAGAGAAGGAGTAGAAGTACATTCAGTCTATCAGTACATCAGTATATTCAGTTTATCGGTACATTCAGTTTATCTTGCCATGCTTACCCCCATGTTATCTTGTCACTATGGTTTAGTCTTATATTTAGTTTATTCATGTCATGACCCTTTTCCTCGTTTAAATACTAAGATTCACTGGACTTACCAGACTTTATGTTTGACCTAGTTTGCTTTCGCCTCTTTTCTTCCATTCCCCCCTCAGGTAGTCAGGGAGGGAAAAGCTCAGCTCATTTTGGGGCCGTTACTCTTTCCGAGCTTGAAGATTCTTTGGCGCATTGCTTTGAACTCCATTTTCTGCTGCTATGGCTGGCTCATGCTTTATTGGGTAATATCATTGTTAGTTTGTGCTTCTTATATAATAAACAAGACATATGCTTTCTTATAATAAGTATTGGTGTTGTAAAACAAGTTGTTTTAATCAATAAAGGTTATTTTTTTCGCTGCTTTATTTGTCTGTCTTGTAATTTTTCTGCATCTTGTACTAAAAATGCTCCACCGAAGTTAAGGCATTCCCTTTGTGAGTGACCTTAACGGAGGTGGGGTATTTCAGGGATAGCTAGCTTAATAGCATTCTACCATTTCATAGCCCATCCTTGCAGCTGACGAGATGCTAGCTTCCTCTTCATCGCATCATCGATCCCAAAGTCCTCGAAGATGTGCTCACAACTATCGAGCCAATCCTGAACTTGTGTAGCCGATTCCGTTTCGTGGAACGACTTCCCACCAAGACTAGTGTAGTCCTTACAGAGCTTGGCGAAATCGTCACTAGGCGCCTGCACCGCTGCACGACCACCATTTGCTGCATTAGGAGCTGCCCTTCGAACACCCTAAGCATCTCTCTCATAAAGTCGGTGAACATCGTCCTCATATCAGGAGCATTCCTATTATTGGCTCCTGAACCAGTATTCCTCATATATCGGCTCATTGTCGAATTTGTAAGGAGAAAACGATTAACCATCTCTTTAGTGGTGCCAATGCAGTGCGACTCCATCCTTAGATATACTAATAGTATGTATATATAATTTTTGAAAACCAAAATATTGCAAATACGTGTTCTCATATACGTACTATCTCTCTTTGGTGTTTTTCCCTAGGTTAACTACGCAACCTAGAGCTCTTACCAAGTGTGACAGGCTGCCCCGCACCAGCGAACATTTCCAATGAAAGTGCGTTGTGCCAATGCTCGACTAGCACGGGACGATCGCCCAAAAAAGGAAAAGAAAGTAATTTGAACTAACAAGGAACCTGTAGAATGTCTCACAGCGCATGGGATAAAATATAATAATAACATAACTTTGACATAAAACAGGCGAGACAGTGCATAAGCTGAAAACTAAACCATCATAGCAGCGAAAATCCAAAATACCACTTATCATCCAAACCAACATTATTACAACTTTGAAATATTGTCTCTAAAGCAAAAGAAAGAGATATACTACTAATGCCCAAAGTAATGACCAGCAACAACTCAAAGAGATTATATATATATCATACGTGGAAGCCTCCTGCTCGTCTCCGGTACAACCACTCGTGCATAATCACCTGACCTGTCTCTAATCTGCCCGTTTAAGAGCACCCAGAGTAATAAGAAGAGACATAAAACTCTGGGTCAGACAAAAGTCTGGTTTGAGCGATAAGCAGCAAAACAGAACAATAACAGGTATACATAACCATACCTGAACTTGGACCTGCAACCAAAGAGTTAGCCCAACAGGATGTACAATACTCTAAGGTGACACTAACACATGGTGTGAAAATAATGGGGAGGGGGTGTGCATGACATGGAGATAACAAAACATCAAACATAGCAATCATCCTCACATCTCTTACTTAGTGCGTAAAGCATACGACATCTACCACTTTGATCACCCAATTCTTTATTACGATCACTCTGCCCCATAGAGTCATAACGGCTACACTGCACTGATCTGTAACCAGTAATACTTTGCTATGTCCACTTTTCCCCATGGACTCATAACAACCCCACTACACTGGCTCATAGCCCTGCTACGATCACTTTGCCCCATGGAGTCATAATAACCCCACTGCACTGATCCATAGCCACTAATCCGTCTCTCAGTGGTGAGTTAAAGCTATAGACATCGATAATCCCTTTGCACATGTCCCGTAGCAAAGTCCAATTCATGAAGTTAACTCGTTGGTTCCCATCTGGATCCTGAGTTCTACTTCTTATTTGGACTTCCTTTGCATCTCGGGTTTTGGTCGAATTGAAGTTGGTCTTCAAAAGAGTCGTTGCGTAGAAGTAGTTCCAAATTCGGTTCGGTTCGGTCTCCATACCCTGTTCGGTTCGGTTGTCATAGCCCACGCCTCGGTTCGGTTCAAATACATGTATTGCTCCAGTCGTCATCAGTTCGGTTGTGTCTCTCATTCAGTTCGGTTTGGTCATCTCCATCCGGTTTGGTTCGGTTACGACGAACCGATCCCATCCGTTGCTCCAGCTCCTCTTCTCTTATCCGATCCACCCCATGCTAGGCTCTGGTCCGAACCAGTCCCCACTCCAACTCCAACTCTATACAAGTGGCCTTCCTTCCTGCCAAGCCCTATATCCGATCCGATCTGATCCAAAACCTTGCACATTCCCTGCAACTTTTCCAGCGACTGTTTTATGCCATACGGCGGCGTTTTCGACCATTCTAACTTTTCTAACCAATCACATAGCATACCATACAGTCATAGAAACATGTACAATCAACCATAAACACCAAAATGATGAATAATCATGCCAATATGAATCAAACATACCCAAAACTCATGGTTTTCCCCTTAATCATGTTTAACTATAACTAATGATAGAATTAGCAAACTTACTCCAAATTAACCCAAATTTTTATCAGAGCCCTAGAATAATATTTCAGAATTTTACAAATTTTTTCAGATTTTTCTAAGTCATAATTTCGCTAATTAACACTAATCACCCCTAATAAGCCGTAATTAGTGAAAAACAATGCAAATCACTCACCTTAGCCACAAATTAATCTTAGATCTGAAAATATCTCTGATTTGGGTTGAATCTCTATGCAACACAGCAGCTCCAACCCTGATTTGATGCTATTTTAACTTGATTTGATGTTGATTAGCTTAATCCTTGATTAGAAAGTGATTAGAGATGTTTTTAGGGGGTAGAAGCCATTACTAGTTTTGAAGGAATGAAAATGGCGGCTGCAAAAATGATAAAGAAGGATTTCTCTAGTCCCTTTCATTCCTTAAATACCCTTAATCCCGAAATCCCCCAATGTTCCCAGCTGCTAATTACCCAATTAATCCCGGTTAAACTATTTTTCACCTTCTAAACCTCAATTCAACCATATCTCCCAAACGGTAAGTCCGGTTGATCTCTACGGAAAGGTAAACCATCATCCGGATCTAATGGAAGTGGTTTCAGGTCCAAACTCCTTACCAATCAAAAGTTAAGGGCAAAAAAATATTCGCTGGGTGCAAAATGGTCATCTATAAATCGGCAAAAATCGTGAATATTGGAAATGTCCCCAATACTCGTTCCCCAAAGTTACACGACCATACGACTTCGTATAAAAATGAAATAAATATTCTACGATCCTTCGATATGTAGAATGCTGATCGTGACAGTTTCCAGACACAAGCAATATAATCTTTAAGTTTTATGAAAGATATTCTAAAATCGACAGGATGAAGAACAATAGTATTTGTCCAAATTTCTTCTGATTTTTGATTACTTCTGCAGGTAGAACAACGCATTAAGATTGAGGTTGAACGAATTTGAGAGTGCGGTAGGGAGGTAACGTGGAAGTTGAGCGGACAGTGTCGGCATACGATCTGGATGGGGTTGGTTCGCCAGAAGCCGATGAAGCGGTTGGGAAAGATGGTTGATCAGGCAGTTTACACTTTGGAGAACGTGGGAAGTTATTTCCAGATGCCACCGTTTTTTTTTAAATTACACAAATATATACACACGCACACACTAGGCATATCATATTTAACCAACCACTTGTAGATGCTGGATTTTGCGGGAGGTTTAGGGGAGGCTTCTACTACAAGTGGGCTTAACCTCTCATCTTCCTGTACTAATTAAAATGGCTCATGACACCTAGACCTCTCACATTAACCAGTCTTACTTGTAGATGTTGGATATGTCGGTTGGTTCCGGAAAGGCTTCTACTATAAGTATGGTTAACCTCGAGTCTATGTGTCATTAATTATACTTAAAGCCATTAACTCACACAAATGCATACAAATTCCTATTGGTACATTCAACTTCTATTTCCTAATTTAAACGTATTTAGTACACACTTAATACGCATTGATATTACGTTTAGTTACGCTGTAAATATATAAATAAATAGGCGTAAATTATGCGAACGAGAATAATTACCTAATCACATTTGAAATGTCAATTCTAAAAACACGATTAAGATATACAAGTTAATTTCTCTAGAAATTAACATGGTCCAACATATATATTCACAATTAATGATTAAAAGGGAAAAAACATTACATATGAATAAATTTGCAACTTAGGCTTAAATAGTTATTTCAATAAAAGAAATATAGGCAACGTGCAATAAATCTAATTACATATGCAAAAACCTTGCTTTTAGTGCTGCTTCACTTTTATATTAATATTGTGTACAAAAACTCAAGATAATATGCTGTAAATAATACATTAAAACCAATATATTTGAAATTGACATTTAAACCTACTAATTTACAGTATATGAATCTCGTGTTTTTAGCACACAAACGTTATTTGAACATTAAAATAGGAATAAGGAGAATCAAAACCAAAAAGTAAGAATTTCACAACACCCTAAGCCTAAATTTCCATTATCCAAATAATACAAACCCAAATACATCACTTTTGATTGACCTTTCGACGATAAATAAAATATAAGTTCGGAGGGTTTAGAACATTTTATTTTTATTTAATCCGAATCCTATATAGGCACAATATTCCAAATCTAAACTGAAAAAATAAGAAATAGAAACTTATAGGGTTTCCACTCACAGTGAGTTGAAGATGAAGAATAATAAGATATTTATAAAATCAAATTTGGACCAAGCTTTCGACATCGTGCTCCAATCCTTCTATTAATATATATATATATATATATATATATATATATAAAAGAATCAAGTTAATCATAATCTTATATATATATACAAACTAAATTCCAAAACTTGAATCTATAATAATCGTAGAACAGAGGGGATGGAAGTGAGGTTATAGGAATACAAAAAAATCCTAACCTTATCTCTAGAATTAGCAATTGCAGAAGGGCAGTATGAAGGCATGGAGAGGAACGAGAATAGGGTTTAAAGTGAGGCTAAATAGTCATATTATAGTTGCAAGTGTAAATATAGACCGTTGGATTATTAGGTTTAATCTGGACAGTTTAACTGATGCAAATTATATAAATCTCCCTAACAAAGCACTCATTCACCCCGTCGACCCCCTTTGTCGGAGGGCGGTCGACCCCCTCCTATAGGGGTGGGCAACCCCCTTCTGGGGTCAAATCAGGATAATTAATTCTCCTGTAACATTGTTTTCTTGTTAATTCTGAATTGATTGATTTGATTTATTTCCATATGTTGATTATTTTTGTCCACTTTGCACATAAATGTATACACAATTTGAAATTCGCTTGAAATATTCCTTAATGCCAATCTATAATCAATATATCCCAGAATTATATATAATCTATTTGAATTTTAAACCTTGTGTGCTAATATTTAAGCACAACTGTTTTATTAATATCTTTTACATATGGACTCCATTTTTAGTGAACGAAATACGAAAATGGATCAGAATCTCGCCACGAACGCATAACAATACTTTCGTAACCCGATTCCCAATTACCCCAAATCCCATTTTCATTCCATTAACTTATTATTGATTATTATTACTAGAGTGAACCCATGCTACGCACACGGGTTGTAGTTAGTTTTTTTTACCTTAAACAATCTTCCAACGTGGTACCTTATCATCAGTTGAATTATTATTGTGATAATTAACATTTAAAATTTGGTTGAATTTATTTTTTGTTGATATATTACCAAATTTTGAAGCATAAATCTTATGTTAGTAAGCAGTATTTTTTGTAAAACATATATCTAATTTTTATATTACATTAAGAAAGCAAACATTCGGGTAAATCTTGCATGTGGTTTGTAGTACGTTGAAGGGAATGAAGTTTCAATGCAAGTCCCTCTACCTTTTTTCACTGTGTTGCTATTATATGATAAGTGAGCTTCTAACTAAGGAAATCGAACAAACACAAAAAGATAAATGAACCAATTAAAGATTTGAATAATTACAAAAGCTTGTTGGGTTTTCATGCTAGACTTTATACAGCAAGTAGGCCTTGAAGAACAACAAAAATATGTTGTAAAATAGTCAAACTTTGGAAAGACATAAGAATGTTAAGATTGAAGTTATCAAAAGCTAATAGCCTTTATAGCTAAATTCCTTAGTATTATGTATACCTCCAGATGGGTTCCAATCAGAAGCACGCTTATATTAGGAGTTTTGATAAGTTTAAGGACATTAAATAACTAAAATACTAAATTTTAGCAAAAAAGAAATAGAAGAAATAAAAAAAATCAAACCTTAGTAAAACATCAACAAATTCTAATTATGTATTTTTATACATCTGCACCAATAACATAATAAAAATAATTAGCTAAATTAGTTTGTCTCTATTGCATTATGACAAATAGTTAATGTCACTAGCATTCATTCTGTATTTTCTTATGACCAAATTTATATAGTAATATAATATTTAAGGTATAAGAAGAATACAATTTAGTGGTAACACTAATCATTTAGCATCATGTGGAAAAGACTTCTGTAATCATTTCAAAATATTAGAATGTTGGGGCAAGTGATACTCATACCAAAGAAAAGCTATAAAATGCTACAGCATGACAAAAAATTCATGCAGGGAAACAAAAGCGAAGGCCTAAGATATTGTCCCTGTATGGTGAAACATATGAACTAGAAAAAGGATAGGCACTTTGTGGACACATAAGTACAATTACTTGCCTTGCACACGTATATTGAACAATATCAAATCAACACACAATGCCAAAGCACATAAGTATTATGATATAATATTATCATTCGATAAAGAAATGATATATTTATGCACCACACTACTAATCAAGGATAAGCGACGTAGTTTGTATCAATTGATCAACCATAATATCTTGAATTATTATTAGATTCAGCTTCTTAATATCTTGAACTTAACTTTCCAACAGCCATGTAGCATCAAATAAAGAAGTCGCATATACATGGAAAAAATATATTATATCCTATATAGTTCGTATAACACCAAAAATAAAGGATAACCAAACAAAAAAGGGTAGATATATCTAGAACTTCAAGAAAAAGAGCACTTGGACTTACTGGTGTTTGAATATTTTTTGCTTTATCTGGGTACATGCTTTGTCTGAACCTAACATAAATTTAATAAGAGATTCGAAAGCGTCAGAGATAAAGCAGGCAATAAGCTAAAGCACAGTATCACTTTGTGTATGTGATAAAGAAAGGGCATTGTTATTACACTCCAAATATTGCTAAGGGGGGGTGTAATAACCCGGAAATCTGGGCCAATTTAAATTTTTTATTTTGGCAATTTTAGCGAATTTTGATCATTTAAAATGAATTATTTTAAATAATAACAACGAGACATTTATTTTGAATGAAATTCGAACGTATATATTATATAGATCGTCGTTAGAATATAAATATTTATTTTAAATTATAAAAGGAATTGAAAATGGCGCGGTAGTTCGATAATTCGATTTCAAACTTCAAATGAATGTACCGGGTGCAAAATGAACCAGATTTTAGTGAAACTAAAAATAATAGGATCTATTTGGGAATATCTTTCCAACGAATCCGAAAAATCAAAATTTCATAGCGGGAATCAAAAGATATGTCCAGTTGAAAATTCTGAATAGTCGCTATGGAATTCAGGCCCATAAAAATAGCCATTTTGCAAACGACCTCGGATTTCGATGAAACCACTTTTGTTGGGTCCGTGATGTAAAGTTATTGCTAGGTTTCAAATTTCATATTTTTTCGAGTCAATATGTGAGTGTGGCAAAGGAAAACGCGTTTGACCAGTTTCAGTTGATTTTAATCGACTGGAAAATGGCCATTTTTCGAACGGTCCCAGAATTCGATGAAACTAGTTTTATTAGGACCGTATCGTCAATACGAAGCTAGAAAATATTTTTCGGGAATTTTTCGAGTTAGTATGTGACCCCAGTAAATTGAAATGCGCGTTCAAATTCAATATATAGAGTTATATGTTGATTTTGACGAAAACTGATCGTAATAGTCAAATCAGCTTATGATACATATCCCATTGTGTTCGGAATGGGGGTATTACGTTAGGGACGACAGTCGGTGGGTTCGATTTCGAGTTCAAAATATAAAGTTACTTTTTGAAATCAATATATAATTAAATATATTTATTTTATATGAAGCCCCCCATATTTTCCTATAACCGGTCAACCCCCCCCCTCATTCGATCAAAACAGAAAAACGAAAAAAAACCTACAGCAAGAATCGCGACCCCCCCTCGACCAGTTCGCCCCCCACCCCACCCAGGCGCCGACGGCGCCGCGACCCCCCCTCCTGCTGCTGACGCCCCCCTCTCTCCACCAGAGCGACGCGCCCCCCCCCCCCCAAACCCCCCCGTGCCACCGCGACGCAACCCCCCCGCCCCTTCTGCTCCTCCTTCCTCCGCTTCTACAACACCTCGAGCCCTCCACCTTAATTCGACAGCCACGTATTCGGTTTTGGTGAGTTTTTATATAATTTATTTATATATAGTTATGTGTTTTTCAGTTTTTATTATGTAATGGCGAGAAAATAAAATCTGAAATTTATTTAATCATGAAAGGGTGGTTTTTACGAATAAAAGATGGGATTTTTACAAACAAAAATATGATTTTTGACTTATATTTTTCACATGTATAGATTGGACCTTTATTGTTGTGAGCAATAACAACATAGAGATTAGATTTTTTTGTTAAAGGGCGAAAACTTTATAATGTAAAGTTGGAATTTTTATCTACATGAAAGACGTGATTTTTATATTATAGAAAGAGTAAAATTTCGATTTTTATATATTGAATAGCAAAGTAAAAATTCGATTTTTATATATTGAATAGCGAAGTAAAAATTCGATTTTTATATATTGAATAGCAAAGTAAAAATTCAATTTTTATATATTGAATAGCAAAGTAAAAATTCGATTTTTATATATTGAATAGCAAAGTAAAAATTCGATTTTTATATATTGGATAGCAAAGTAAAAATTCGATTTTTACATATGTAGAGAATACGGGCAAAGAAAGTGACAAGAGGCAAGAACGGCGAAGATTTCTACCTAAGAAGAGTCATGGGATTGGATTAGCAATTCAGTGAGAACATCTCACTTTAACTTTCTTTCTCTAGTTAATAATATATACTAGGATGCAGACGGTGTTTAGTAGCACCCGACACCCATCGTCCACAGACCATGGACGGCTTGTATGCTTGTTTGTTTGATTGTGATGTGTAGTTGATTGTGTGATGTGATGTGAAATGAAATAAAATATTTTATAGTGGAAAATATTTTATAGTTAAAAATAGAATTTTTAACGTGTATATGAAATGAAATAAAAATAAACAAATCGGACGATTTGTTTATATACACACATTTGACTGATATTGATTGGGACGATAAATTTTACACATCGCCCAACTGCACAAATAAAATCTGTGTTTGATTGTTTGAAACCCCACACGGGTATTGGGATGATATTTGACGTACACTAATCCCGATTGTTTAGTTGTATGTCGATCGATTGATTGACAGGCTGTTATAAGCGTTGAATATTTATATTTGATGCTTATACAGTGTAGAACGCACTTTGGATGATGGTTGATTATTCATCGTTGTTATTGTATACATGTGTTGTAGAAAATCCATATAATTAACATTATATGGTAATTGATTGGGCCTCATTCAATATTTGAAAAAGAAACATTTGAAATAGAAATATTTGAAATAGAATATTGGAAAATAGAAATATATGAAGCCGTGTAGATTAGATTGACGTCATTTTGACGTGAACGATATTTATATCGATTTTATAATGAATATCGAAAGTGATTTCAAAATATGATATTTTGAAAAGAATTGAAATTCAAACTGAAATTGAATAGAAATGAATTCGAATTGAAATTGAATAGAATTGAAAATGAACTGAAATTGAATTAGAAATCAATTTGAATTAAATCGATTTGAAATGAAATTAAAATGAATTTATGTTGAAAAATTCGATTTTGATTCGAATTTGAAATAGAAGTTGAAATCGTTTTGAAAACGAATTTAAAACGATTTATAAAATACGTTTTGAAAGGAAATCGACGAAATATATATAATAGCCTGAATAGAACGCGCCGCGGCAGTTCGCGAATTTCGACCATTGACTTCGAATGGATATTACGGGAGATCCGACCGTCGGATTCTCCTAAAACTAGAACCGTTGGGTTCGTATCGAAAAGAGCTTTCTAACGAATATTAGAAATTTGAAATCTAACGGTTGGATTTGGAATTATGTCCAAATCAAATTTGAAAAAGGTCGCTGTAAGTGCAGTTCGATGGCCGTTGATGGAAATCGACTGTACGAGCCTTGATAAAATTATTAAAAATAGGAATAATTTGTGTAAAATCATCAGAAATGATTTGTAAAGAATTGGGATGAAAAACTCCAAATTTGAAATGATAAAAATAGATGTTTATCGAAATGAACTATTTTTGAACTAGAATAATAATTTATTTATTTATTTTAAAATAAATAAATTGGATTTGAAATGGTTTTAAAAATAACCAGAATTTCCAATGATTGCATTGGAATGGATTTGAATCGAAATTGTCTTCGGAATATTTCAATGTTGGATTTCGTGATTAGACAGATATTGTTATGGAAATTTGAAAGATATATATATATATCGTTATTTCCAATACTATATTTGTTGGTCGTAGAATTTGATATTGAATATAAGCCGATATATTTTCTATTCAGAGCCTTATGTTTAATATCCAATGTGATTTGGGTTTGTCGTGAATGGTGTCTTCATTAACACTGTTCTTAAGACCAGTTGAGAAAAAGATTAAATCTTTTTATTTAGATTTAATGAAGTGTACCAATTAAATGATATTTAATTGGAATTGAATTGGTATTGATTTTTGGGTTTATCGTGAACAGTGTTTTAAATAACACTTGTTCTTTAACCCGATAATTAATGAATGTGATTTTGGGTTTATTGTGGGCCATGTTTTAAATGACATTGTTCCTTTAACCCAGTTAAAGACAGGATATTGATTTCTGTGAAGATTTAAACTAAGTGGAGTTTTAATGAATCTTTATTTAGATTGAAAAGATCGAGAATGGAGTATCACCAGTTTTGCTCCTGGCGATAGTTAAACCTTTAATTAGATTTGAACGTGAAATGGTAATTGAATTTACCGATAACACGGTGGTGCTAGATATGAAGTATGACCAGTTTTACTTCATGGGATGAATAGGTTGGGATTGGGAAATAAAATAAATGACTACTTCGGTGTGGTTCGCTAATCCCGACTAGTTTGAATTGATATTCAAAGAAGATTAAAGATTAAATTTAAAGAATTTATCTTTGATAAAATTAATGGGAACCTTTCCCAAAGTAGAAGAATATTTGAATAAACGGATATTCTGAATTGGAATGAGGCGTATGTTGTGTTTGTGTAACACTTATTTAAAGTATACGCGAGTTATTCGGGAAGACCGGGTTTATCCCATTCTGAATAACTGATACGACGATAAGTCGAAGATGAAGACGGTGGTCGAAGACCGGTGGTCTTCGCGTCGTTTGGGTGATTACTGATGATCTTGATTGGGCTGTACACCCAAGAAGATGGAAATAGTTGGTGATCGTCCAGACGTACTTGGAGATCGATGGATATGCGGGGTACTAGGTGCCTCCGGTTTCGTTCAGACCCAGAACGGACTTGTAAATGGACTGTGTGTCTGACATTGGATTTTAGTCTGTGTGATTGATTTCTATTAAATATATATCTGTTTGGCGGCGGAGAATTTATTCTCTTGCTTAACGCCCTTCTCTGAGACGTACGAGCTCAGGGGTTATATATTGATGGATATCAATCGCATGGAGTGAATTGCCTGTGTGGCATGCCTAAGTGGCAGATGATCAAGGCTTTTGTTGAAAAGCAGGGTCTTGTGGTTGATGATCAAAGCACGGCCTGTGTGGCATAGCTTTGTGTAGCGTTGATTCGCGAGCCTCACACCCCGGTTGTGAACCAAAAACGGGAGAAGGATCCAGGGAGGGCATGCGTTTCTTTCTAGCTAGGGTGGTGTCAGTGACCTACCAGCCCTGACATTTATATACTTTTCACCTATGTGGTTGTTGCTGTTGCGAGGCGCCTCGGTTTGTTTGGACGATCCGAGTCCGATGGAGTCATTCGTTGGCTCATTTACGCCCCATAGGGCGGGGAGACGTAGTGTTCAGGCATTTTAATCCACATCGGTGGACCGGCCCTGTGGCTCCTAAGGCTTGACAGAGTACTTGCCTGAGGCTCGGGCTAGAGAGTCTCGAATTCGGTAGAGGACTATCTTTTGCCTCGATTCACAGATGGAAAACCAATTTCCAAATACATGAATTTGCGATTTTGATTGTATAATCTATATATGGTGACATAGTGGTATGGGGCATTCATGCCGCCTATGATTGATACTTATGATTTGAAATTGACTTCTTCACTTATAGCGATAATAAAAGATTTGTTTTAATGTATCAAGCATTCTTTGGCTATTATAAGGTAAAAACCCTATCCTCTGGTTTGTGTTGCATTGTGTGATGGGACTTGGGTCTTATAATAGCTTCATTTTTCTTTATTTAGCATTGCGCTGTTTGTTTTATGCACTGGTATTCTTGGGAGGAAACCCGTTCCGTGTTAGCGGCGTGGTCCCTTGATTTACCTAACTTTGAAAATAAAGATAAATAACTGTTTTAGTTCTCACACCAGTCACATGACTGACCTGGAGTTTATTGTTTTAACCTAAACTCTGGGTGCCCTTATTTTGACACGGGCAGCTAGTAGTTTTGGTTTTGCAGATTTATATTCACAGGATCCTGGTTTACAGCTGGAATGATATCCGGAAAGCTTTGTATCCGTATATCTCTTCTAGTTGTGTATTGTATTATTTTCCGCTGCTATGTAATGTATTGTAATCTCTGATATTTTCTGTGTAATATTCATTTATACTCTGCATATTCTTGTAATCTGATGGTATTGTTGTAATAAACAATGAAACGTTCTCCCGTCTGCGTTGTGATCAGTCTTGTCCTCAAAGTAATTCGTTCTTTCTCTTCTCTTCGGAGAACGGGGAAGTTCGGGTCGTTTCATCGTGGTATCAGAGCTTTGGTTTACAAAGCTAGAGAACAAGGCACATTAGAACCGTACGAAAGAATTCGTCAGATATTGGATTAGCAATATTCAATGAGAATGACTCGTTAGAGATGAGATCAGTAGTATCCTAGAACGAGTGTGAAGAGTATATTTTTAAAAACGAAAACCCATTTTGTTTTGAAATTTAAATCGTTGTATACGTATTTGAATATTTATTTTATATTGAATTTGGACAATCCAATATATAAAGATTTTGCATATACGCCTTGCAAACGTATATTCGAAGTTTTAATATACTGGATAGATATAGAATCACACTCTAGTCACCCGGGGATGATCCTGATGATGGTGCATCGTCATCGGCATTTATATTCGAGTGTCGAAGGTGTGATATCTATATATTTCCATTAGACTGGTGTGAGAACCAAAATTAGATAGGGCCTATTGTTGTGATTTGGCATCAAAAATTTGATTTTTGACTATGTATCAAAGTTATGAATTTCAAAAGCTAATCAACTAATTGATTGATGGTTGTGTTGTTGATTATTGGTTGATTTATTAAATTTTTTAACCATTTAGCCAATTGAACCAAATAGTGAATTGTATTGAAATTAGTCGCATTTGCATGCATATACATGTACTTACATTGAACAGGTCATAGCAAGGAGGCTAGAGCAGAGAAATAAAATTGTTTGCCCGACAAATAGGTACATGTTTACCATAATTTACTGTTTTGTTTGGGTGATGATGATTTTATGAGCCGATTGGCTAGCCGCTTGGCTTTTTCTTTTTCTTTTTGAGATAAGAGGGCCTGTATGGCAATTTTGGGATTTTCCCGTGCTCCCGGTGCAGGGGAGGTTATGGCGAAATTTTTCGAAAATTTAGGGTGTTAGCCAAATTTTTGAAAAATTTGAAAAGTTCTTAGAAACTGAAAAGTTGAAGAACTTAACCCGTAGTCAAAATAATGAAAGTTGAGTTGATTTGTGAAACAACTTTCGGCTTTGTTCCTTTTCGGGGACGAAAAGTTTTAAGTGGGAGAGATTGTAATAACCCCGAAATCTGGGCCAATTTAAAATTTTATTTTGGCAATTTTAGCGAATTTTGACCATTTAAAATGAATTATTTTAAATAATAACGACGAGAAATTTATTTTGAATGGAATTCGAACGTATATATTATATAGATCGTCGTTAGAATATAAATATTTATTTTAAACTATAAAAGGAATTGAAAATGGCACGGTAGTTCGATAATTCGATTTCAAACTTCAAATGAATGTACCGGGTGCAATATAAACCAGATTTTCGTGAAACAAAAAATAATAGGATCTATTTGGGAATATCTTTCCAACGAATCCGAAAAATCAAAATTTCATTGCGGGAATCAAAAGATATGTCCAGTTGAAAATTCTGAATAGTCGCTATGGAATTCAAGCCCATAAAATAGCCATTTTGCAAACGACCTCGGATTTTGACGAAACCACTTTTGTTGGGTCCGTGATGTAAAGTTATTGCTAGGTTACAAATTTCATATTTTTTCGAATCAATATGTGAGCGTGGCAAAGGAAAACGCGTTTGACCAGTTTCAGTTGATTTTAATCGACTGGAAAATGGCCATTTTCGAACGGTCTCAGAATTTGATGAAACTAGTTTTGTTAGGACCGTATCGTCAATACGAAGCTAGAAAATATTTTTCGGGAATTTTTCGAGTTAGTATGTGACCCCAGTAAATTGAAATGCGCGTTCAAATTCAATATATAGAGTTATATGTTGATTTTGACGAAAACTGATCGTAATAGTCAAATCAGCTTACGATACATATCCCATTGTGTTCGGAATGGGGGTATTATGTTAGGGACGACAGTCGGTGGGTTCGATTTCGAGTTCGAAATATAAAGTTACTTTTTGAAATCAATATATAATTAAATATATATATTTTATATGAAGCCCCCCATATTTTCCTATAACCGGTCAAACCCCCCCTCATTCGATCAAAACAGAAAAGAAAACCTACAGCAAGAATCGCGACCCCCCCCTCGACCAGTTCGCCCCCCCCCCCCCCACCCAGGCGCCGGCGGCGCCGCGACCCCCCTCCTGCTGCTGACGCCCCCTCTCCCCTCTCTCCACCAGAGCGACCCCCCCAAACCCCCCCGTGACACCACGACGCAACCCCCCCCCCCCCCCCCCCCCGTGCCCCTTCTGCTCCTCCTTCCTCGGCTTCTACAACACCTCGAGCCCTCCACCTTAATGCGACAGCCACGTATTCGGTTTTGGTGAGTTTTTATATAATTCATTTATATATAGTTATGTGTTTTTCAGTTTTTATTATGTAATGGCGAGAAAATAAAATCTGAAATTTATTTAATCATGAAAGGGTGGTTTTTACGAAAAAAAGATGGGATTTTTACAAACAAAAATATGATTTTTAACTTATATTTTTCACATATATATATTGGACCTTTATTGTTGTGAGCAATAACAACATAGAGATTAGATTTTTTTTAAAGGGCGAAAACTTAATAATGTAAAGGTGGAATTTTTATCTACATGAAAGACGTGATTTTTATATTATAGAAAGAGTAAAAATTCGATTTTTATATATTGAATAGCAAAGTAAAAATTCGATTTTTATATATTGAATAGCGAAGTAAAAATTCGATTTTTATATATCGAATAGCGAAGTAAAAATTCGATTTTTATATATTGAATAGCAAAGTAAAAATTCGATTTTTATATATTGAATAGCAAAGTAAAAATTCGATTTTTATATATTGGATAGCAAAGTAAAAATTCGTTTTTTACATATGTAGAGAATACGGGCAAAGAAAGTGACAAGAGGCAAGAACGGCGAAGATTTCTACCTAAGAAGAGTCATGGGATTGGATTAGCAATTCAGTGAGAACTTCTCACTTTAACTTTCATTTTCTAGTTAATAATATATACTAGGATGCAGACGGTGTTTAGTAGCACCCGACACCCGTTGTCCACAGACCATGGACGGCTTGTATGCTTGTTTGTTTGATTGTGATGTGTAGTTGATTGTGTGATGTGATGTGAAATGAAATAAAATATTTTATAGTGGAAAATATTTTATAGTTAAAAATAGAATTTTTAACGTGTATATGAAATGAAATAAAAATAAACAAATCGGACGATTTGTTTATATACACACATTTGACTGATATTGATTGGGACGATAAATTTTACACATCGCCCAACTGCACAAATAAAATCTATGTTTGATTGTTTGAAACCCCACACGGGTATTGGGATGATATTTGACGTACACTAATCCTGATTGTTTAGTTTATGTCGATCGATTGATTGACAGGCTGTTATAAGCGTTGAAAATTTATATTTGATGCTTATACAGTGTAGAACGCACTTTGGATGATGGTTGATTATTCATCGTTGTTATTGTATACATGTGTTGTAGAAAATCCATATAATTAACATTATATGGTAATTGATTGGGCCTCATTCAATATTTGAAAAAGAAACATTTGAAATAGAAATATTTGAAATAGAATATTGGAAAATAGAAATATATGAAGCCGTGTAGATTAGATTGACGCCATTTTGACGTGAACGATATTTATATCGATTTTATAATGAATATCGAAAGTGATTTCAAAATATGATATTTTGAAAAGAATTGAAATTCAAACTGAAATTGAATAGAAATGAATTCGAATTGAAATTGAATTGAATTGAAAACGAACTGAAATTGAATTAGAAATCAATTTGAATTAAATCGATTTGAAATGAAATTAAAATGAATTTATGTTGAAAAATTCGATTTTGATTTGAATTTGAAATAGAAGTTGAAATCGTTTTGAAAACGAATTTAAAATGATTTATAAAATACGTTTTGAAAGGAAATCGATGAAATATATATAATATATATATATATATATATATTACATATATATAATGGCCTGAAAAGAACGCGCCGCGGCAGTTCGCGAATTTCGACCATTGACTTCGAATGGATATTACGGGAGATCCGACCGTCGGATTCTCCTAAAACCGGAACCGTTGGGTTCGTATCGAAAAGAGCTTTCTAACGAATATTAGAAATTTGAAATCTAACGGTTGGATTTGGAATTATGTCCAAAAAAATTTTGAAAAAGATCGCTGTAAGTGCAGTTCGATGGCCGTTGATGGAAATCGACTGTACCGGCCTTGATAAAATTATTAAAAATAGGAATAATTTGTGTAAAATCATCAGAAATGATTTGTGAAGAATTGGGATGAAAACCTCCAAGTTTGAAATGATAAAAATAGATTTTTATCGAAATGAACTAGTTTTGAACTAGAATAATAATTTA
Source organism: Allium sativum (assembly GCA_030737875.1). Classification (NCBI taxonomy): domain Eukaryota; kingdom Viridiplantae; phylum Streptophyta; class Magnoliopsida; order Asparagales; family Amaryllidaceae; genus Allium; species Allium sativum. The sequence continues at coordinate 1,041,781,654 of CM060918.1, forward strand.
TTTATTTATTTTAAAATAAATAAATTGGATTTAAAATTGTTTTAAAAATAACCAGAATTTCCAATGATTGCATTGGAATGGATTTGAATCGAAATTGTCTTCGGAATATTTCGATGTTGGATTTCGTGATTATGCAGATATTGTTATGGAAATTTGAAAGATATATATATATATATATCGTTATTTCCAATACGATATTTGTTGGTCGTAGAATTTGATATTGAATATAAGCCGATATATTTTCTATTCAGAGCCTTGTGTTTAATATCAAATGTGATTTGGGTTTGTCATGAATGGTGTCTTCATTAACACTGTTCTTAAGCCCAGTTGAGAAAAATATTAAATCTTTTTATTTAGATTTAATGAAGTGTACCAATTAAATGATATTTAATTGGAATTGAATTGGTATTGATTTTTGGGTTTATCGTGAACAGTGTTTAAAATAACACTTGTTCTTTAACCCGATAATTAATGAATGTTATTTTGGGTTTATTGTGGGCCGTGTTTTAAATGACATTGGTCCTTTAACCCAGTTAAAGACAGGATATTGATTTCTGTGAAGATTAAAACTAAGTGGAGTTTTAATGAATCTTTAATTAGATTGAAAAGATCGAGAATGGAGTATCACCAGTTTTGCTCCTGGCGATAGTTAAATCTTTAATTAGATTTGAACGTGAAATGGTAATTGAATTTACCGATAACACCGTGGTGCTAGATATGAAGTATGACCAGTTTTACTTCATGGGATGAATAGGTTGGGATTGGGAAATAAAATAAATGACTACTTCGGTGTGGTTCGCTAATCCCAACTAGCTTGAATTGATATTCAAAGAAGATTAAAGATTAAATTTAAAGAATTTATCTTTGATAAAATTAATGGGAACCTTTCCCAAAGTAGAAGAATATTTGAATAAACGAATATTCTGAATTGGAATGAGGCGTATGTTGTGTTTGTGTAACACTTATTTAAAGTATGCGCGAGTTATTCGGGAAGACCGAGTTTATCCCATTCTGAATAACTGATATGACGATAAGTCGAAGATGAAGACGGTGGTCGAAGACCGGAGGTCTTCACGTCGTTTGGGTGATTACTGATGATCTTGATTGGGCTGTACACCCAAGAAGATGGAAACAGTTGGTGATCGTCCAGACGTACTTGGAGATCGATGGATATGCGGGGTACTAGGTGCCTCCGGTTTCGTTCAGACCCAGAACGGACTTGTAAATGGACTGTGTGTCTGACATTGGATTTTAGTCTGTGTGATTGATTTCTATTAAATATATATCTGTTTGGCGGCGGAGAATTTATTCTCTTGCTTAACGCCCTTCTCTGAGACGTACGAGCTCAGGGGTTATATATTGATGGATATCAATCGCATGGAGTGAATTGCCTGTGTGGCATGCCTAAGTGGCAGATGATCAAGGCTTTTGTTGAAAAGCAGGGTCTTGTGGTTGATGATCAAAGCACGGCCTGTGTGGCATTGCTTTGCGTAGCGTTGATTCTCGAGCCTCACACCCCGGTTGTGAACCAAAAACGGGAGAAGGATCCAGGGAGAGCATGCGTTTCTTTCTAGCTAGGGTGGTGTCAGTGACCTACCAGCCCTGACATTTATATACTTTTCACCTGTGTGGTTGTTGCTGTTGCGAGGCACCTCAGTTTGATCGGACGATCTGGGTCCGATGGAGTCATTCGTTGGCTCATTTACGCCCCATAGGGAGGGGAGACGTAGTGTTCAGGCATTTTAATCCACATCGGTGGACCGGCCCTGTGGCTCCTAAGGCTTGACAGAGTACTTGCCTGAGGCTCGGGCTAGAGAGTCTCGAATTCGGTAGAGGACTATCTTTTGCCTCGGTTCACAGATGGAAACCCAATTTCCAAATACGTGACTTTGCGATTTTGATTGTATAACCTATATATGGCAACATAGTGGTATGGGGCATTCATGCCGCCTATGATTGATACTTATGATTTGAAATTGACTTCTTCACTTATAGCGATAATAAAAGATTTGTTTTAACGTATCAAGCATTCTTTGGCTATTATAAGGTAAAAACCCTATCCTCTGGTTTGTGTTGCATTGTGTGATGGGACCTGGGTCTTATAATAGCTTCATTTTTCTTTATTTAGCATTGCGCTGTTTGTTTTATGCACTGGTATTCTTGGGAGGAAACCCGTTCCGCGTTAGCGGCGTGGTCCCTTGATTTACCTAACTTTGAAAATAAAGATAAATAACTGTTTTAGTTCTCACACTAGTCACATGACTAACCTGGAGTTTATTGTTTTAACTTAAACTCTGGGTGCCCTTATTTTGACACGGGCAGCTAGTAGTTTTGGTTTTGCAGATTTATATTCACAGGATCCTGGTTTACAGCTGGAATGATATCCGGAAAGCTTTGTATCCATATATCTCTTCTAGTTGTGTATTGTATTATTTTCCGCTGCTATGTAATGTATTGTAATCTCTGATATTTTCTGTGTAATATTCATTTATACTCTGCATATTCTTGTAATCTGATGGTATTGTTGTAATAAACAATGAAATGTTCTCCCGTCTGCGTTCTGATCTGTCTTGTCCTCAAAGTAATTCGTTCTTTCTCTTCTCTTCGGAGACCGGGGAAGTTCGGGTCGTTTCAGGGGGGGGGGCAATTTTTTTTAAATAATTGTTAAGGGGAGTACCAATAAGGAAATTAGCCCCTTATTAAATAAAGGTAATTTTACCTTATTATCCATTTAGCCCCTTAACAAATAAATGTAATTTTATTTTAACAAATACTACAAGGGTCGTAGTAATATTTTTCGATTCGCATATTTCTATCTTTTTAAATCCTAAAGGATAAGCTTTTTCGGGGTAATAGGAACGAACTTTTTTTTTGGTTGACATAAATATGCCGAATTTTATAATTACGGAGCTAATGCACCAAAAAGATTATTAATTTCGACATATCATCGTCGAATACATATATAATTGATTACATGCTGCATTTGGTGTAGTGGTGATGAACTGCTTATTTTAATTTGGTTTCCTTTATCCAATAAGTTTTTTTAATCTAATTTAAAAGGGCAATACAAGAATATTAAGTAGTGTGAAATAATATGTTTGTGTGACCCCTTAACAATTTTTCAAAAAGTGGAGTGTTTTTAAAAAATGGTCTCCCTTTAACAATAGTTGGAGTGTCGATAACAACACCCTAAAGAAATGCAAATAATTAGCAATCAAATTAATAAAGAATGAAGATGTAAATCAAGGAATATAAGATTCATTTCTTATTGGTGTATATAACACTAAAATTTGGTTTAGAAAATAAACTAAAGTGGGCAAGGAAAAGAATGAATCAGCAAAGAAGAAATGTAGCTCCCACTCCAATAACAGGACAAAATCAAATAAAGAAAATATTATTCTACATACCAAACCATGCACGTCATCCTCATCAAATCAAATAAAGACTGAAGTATCTATTTGTTCTCTCAATCACAACCCCACTAAAAATCTGCCATGCCACTATAACTGCTTTTTAGTTCTTTGTTTTTTGCAATATCAGTACTCAAAGCCACTTCGTCACTCAATCTATATATGACAATATTATATTAGACTATATATCATCATCATAGACATTTTTGTTTTATGTTACTGGACAATTCTATTCCTTGATAGCCTGAAATAACCATGGACATTACTTTCTGTATCAACCTTAAACTATAGTTGCAACATAGTATGCATCGACAGGAAAAAAGTGAGATAGATCCTTTGACTCATAGCCTGATTCCACATGCTCCAATAACATTACATTCGAGTTAAATCTTATAAAAACACAATAACAATATGCATACACACTCCTAAATTTAAGTTCCTATCATTTTTCTTGCCATTTGCTCGTCTAACAATGAACACCACTCCCTTTTTTATTCCTTCCTAGTAATGTCAAGATTTTTATTCAAAATAGAATACTAATTTACTCGGTTTCATTAGATATAACAGTTGTAATCATATCAGAATTCACTGAATAAAAATATCAAAGAACTTTGTTGAAAGATACAGCCTCTCCTCCTTCTCAAAGAATCAATAAAAAAACTTTTTAATCTCAAAAATTCCAAACAGGTATGATAGCCAAATCAGGGAGATAAACCGTATTATTAATCGAGTGTTCCTTTTATCTAAACACAATAAAACCCTAAAAAGAAGCCCAAAGAAAAATAACAACAGGGATATATCATATATGTGAATCAAATAACTAACCTAATGTCCACCTTGGCACAAGAAAACATAAATCTACATCCAACGCCACTTCAAGATATATTCCCTTATTGATCCATGACTCCTATAAAAGTACAAAAGGGAGACAAAATTGTGATTCAATTTTGAAGTTTATTATTGTCTGTTACTGGGATCGCATTTTATAGTTGTCCACTCATGAAAAGGTGGGTACTAAAGGCAATATGAAAATTTTGGCTTATCGTGGACTATTTAATCAAAAGGAAGGAAGTTTTGGTTTATCAGAATAATATACATGCTTTTCATTCAAAATAAAACATAGACCTTTTCAACTGATTACTATTTTTTTATGTTACTTAGCTAAAATTGAACAAATATTTATGTGAAAATTTTCATAAAAGTTCCAAAAAATACGTTGGACGATTACTATTAGTCAATAGCCAAACTGAAAGTTAAGATTAAAAAAAAACAGCATGTAAAAAGTGTGAATCATGGAAATACTAATACATGATACACTATTTGTCTATTAGCATTTGATTTGTCTGTGCATTGTAATACTAGAGTAATTTACAAAATTGAAATGGTTTTTCTTCATTTAATAATCAGTAAATAGTTATTATCGAAGGGACCTATTATGTTGGAAATAAATTCTATTTTCTTCTTTGACATATAGATAAATTTTGGAATGAAAATGGTAATGGTTTCATATCAATAAGCATTTAAAAAAACTTTTATGAAGGAAATGATGAAGACAACCTGGCTTTTACTTGACCATCGTCTCTTCATGCTTCACGCATAACATGTGAATCCAATTTATCAAAGATTTTTAAAGTAATTACTTTTAAAAAAAAGCTGAGCACAGGTGCAGTTAAAGTTGGATTTTATGAAGAACTGTGATTCAAGAAAGTGAAATGAAGTTGCGGAAAAAGCTTTATTATTTCAGAAGAAAAATGAAACGAATACAATACTTGTTACAGGGCTATCTGAATGTATTTGTAGTATTTGAAAAGCAAGAATTAACAATATGGGCTAAGCCCAATTACATGTAATTAGCCTAGTGGCGTGTAAAGCGGGGAATAAAAATAAAGGTCTCATGTATGCCATTTACTTTTACTCCCCCAGAAAACTAATCCCAATTAGGTCTCGAGAAATAAAATAAATGTCGGCTTCAACTTTGATGAATGAATCTCTCTGCTTTAAACCTTCACCACAAACAAATCCTTGAATGACTTGAGCTGTTCGACTTGATTATCTAGATGATTGTTGTAGAGAAGTTTAGATTAGGTTTCGAACAGATTTGATTTTCAAATTTGTCGAAATCCTAACTAAATAGAGTAGATCTGATGTCGATTAGATAAAATCATCTTCAATCTGGAACATAGACAATTTTGGTGGACCTTTTGCTCAGATCTACAACATTGACGTTCAGTTCTTCCTTCAGCCTAACAAAGCTAGGCCTCGAAAGAGGTTTTGTAAGTATATCTGCTTTTTGATGTTGCGATGGTATGTATCCAACCATCAGTTTCTTTTGTATGACCTGTTCTCTTTTGAAATATAAGTCGAGTTCTATGTGCTTCGTTTTTGAATGTAGAACATGATTTGATGTTAACGAAATTGCACTGACATTGTCACACCAGATTGTAGCCTTTTTCTCAAATTTGACGTTACGTTCACTTAGTAACGATTCGATCCATACAACTTTAGTTGCAGTACTTGCTACACATCTAAATTCTGCTTCTGTGCTTAACCTTGAAATAGTACTTTGTTTTCTAGCACTCCATGATGCACGATTTTTCCCAAGAAAAATACAATATCCTGATGTTGATTTTCAGCCGTCAACATCAGTACCCCAGTCTGCATCTGCATATGCATTTATTATCAATGAATTGCTAGCATTCAGCATTAGACCATGATCTGTTGTACCTTTTAGATACCAAAGTATTCTTTTAACAGCCTTCCAGTGATTATCTAAAGGGTTCTGCATATATTGACTTGCTTTATTAACACTATAGGATATATATCTGGCCTTGTTATTGTAGCATATTGAAGTGAACCAATGATACTTCTGTGACAACTCGGATTCCGACGGACCGATTTTTTTTCTCAAAAATCCAATCCCCCGAAACCCGAGTTGGTTGCTCTGGTATCCTGCAGAAAAAGACAAAGAAAAGAGATATGTCATAGTTCAGAAAACACCTCACAGCGGAAGGAGTAAAATATAATTTATTTAAAACATAGCTTTACCTTAATCACAATACTGCTAAATCAGCATTCCCAAAGCTATAAGTCTCTGTCTAACATGCGAATGTTATGAGGAGGGGGTCAGAACATAAGTTCTATGTGAATGGATTTAAACTACACTTCTTGAATAATCCTACATATAACGTTCAATTACACTTTCTTATTTATTAGGTTATACGTGTTATTAGCACTCAAAGCTTACACACACGTCACACCCATCTACCCCCCTAGTAGATTAACCTAATATAGTGTATATGTAGCTACCCCCAAATTGAGGTACACCCCGTGATACCTCACTCGCATGGTCTCCTCCGTATCGCCGCAGTAATATGCGCAGTCCCTCATTCTATGCCATAGTAACGTACAATGCTACATCCGCATAGAACCACTATCGGTGTGCTACGTAAGCGTACTGACTGCTATCCTCAAATAATCCGATCGAGTTTGGTTCCATCACTGAATAAGGCCCTTTAGTCTACGATACGCCACCCAGAGCAGACATGGTTGTACCTAGATTTGCCCACGTACGTATCTTCAATCGTACTCGATGTTTCTACTGCACATAACCTCTATTTGTGCACCCAAGTTCCGTGGTGGGCTACACCAGAAAATACGGAACTCGGTCGGGCGCTTTTCTATATCTGTAAGGGCCCGCCTCTAAGAGTATTGTAACAACCCGGAAAATCTGAACCAGTTTGAAAATTTTAAATTGCTAAAATAGTGAATTTAAAATACTTATAATAAATATTTTAAATAATAACGACAAAAAGAAAGTTTGAATTGACGTTTGAAAATAAATATAATTAATTCTAATTATAAACAAGGCCTGAAATGGCGCGGTAGTTTCAAGATTTGAATTCGAACTTTAAATGACTGTACCGGGTGCAAAACAAAACGGATTTTAGTGATACCAAAAATATTTAAATCTGTTAGTGAATATCTTTCTAAAAAATCTGAAAAATTGAATTTTCATAGCTGGAAGCAAAAGTTATGGCCAAATGAATTTTCAGAAAGGTCGCTATAGAATTTATATAGCCCGTGAAAATGGCCATTTTGCAAACGACCTCAGAATTCGACGAAACCACTTTTGTTGGATCCGGGATGTTAAATTATTGCTAGGTTTCAAATTTCATAATTTTTGAAGCTAGTATGTGAGCGTGGCAAAGGAAAATGTGTTTGGTCGATTTCTATTAAATTGGATCGACCAGAAAAGGACCATTTTTCAAATGGTCTCAGAATTCGATGAAACTAGTTTTGTTGGGACCGTATCATCAAAATATAGCTAGATTTATTTTTCTGGAATTTTTCGAATCAGTTTGTGGCCCCGGCAAATTGAAATGTACGTTCAAATTAAATATTGAATGTTTTATACTTTAATTTGAAGGATAACTGACTGAAACAGTCGAATGGGCCTACAAAACATATCCCATTGTGTTCGGAATGGGGGTATTTAGCTAGGGACGACAATCATTGGGTTTGAATTGGTGTTCGTGTGTGACAAGGGGTATTTTTGGATTTTTAAAATTTATAAATATAAAAAAAAAATCATTGGTCCATGTTTTTTTCTCTCTCCCCGACAGCTCAAATCGCACGGCGGAAAACCCTTCCAAACTTCTCTCTTCAATTTCTCTCAAACCACTCAATGAAATCACGTAATTCTTGATTCATTTTGAAGCTCTCTCTATCCTCTTCAAATCCATATAGGATTTGTAATTTATAATTTGGTATTCGTCGAGATTGAAGCCTCCAAACATCAGAACTTTCTGTCGCCGCCCCTCCTCCTAGGCGCAGTCGAACTGGCCAAATTCTCCCTGCGCGGGATAACATATGCTAGGTCATTTGCCAAAAAGCTACAGAGAATACCAGAACCAGCATGCGAGCTAAGCTTCCATTTTCCGGTAAAGGTGCATATATTATTATGGTTAGTATTACGATATTATTATGGTATTATATAATAAATAAAGTATTAAACATCACTACATGCCTACTGTGTCAGTAACTTCTAGTGGAGTTATGTTGATTCTTAACTATTTTAATGAAAAATAGTCGAGGGATCTTACAACATTATATACAAAATGGCTACTTTTGCAAAAATAGTAGGAATTTCTATGAGATGAATATTAATTAGTGAAATTGCCAAAATAGATAGTTAATGAGTAATATATGAATTAATTTGAATATTGAACACTATACATACTGAACTTATTATTGTATTTATTAACCTAATAACGAACATTTCAATATGAGTATTTAAGTAGAACCTCTTAAGAAAGCAAAATGAATGGCAAAAAAATAAATGGGAAAACACAAAGCGAAGATGTAGGGAAAATTCCAGCTTCCTCGGTGGCATATATCAAGGAAAGTGAATGATAGATGAATGCGTCGAGATTTAGCCAGCCAAGAAAATAATTCTATTACAATGTATTAATAAAGAAAACAATAAAAGAAAGTAAAGGAGAAAAATCTACAGTGGGAAAGAAGAGGGAAACCAAGTCAGTTGAATTAGATACAACATAACTGATTCTTCATTAATATTCTACAAAGAAAATGAAAAGCATGTTCCAAGCATTCAACTGTCAAAAATAATAATTAGTAAAATGAAACTGTGAAAAACTTCAAAAGAGAAGCAAACCTTTAGATCATGGAAATTGATCGAAAATAATGGATGTCATGTAAAATTTAATAGCGTCAAAACTGCTAATAATCATGTTGGAAATAATATTCATACCATGAGAGTTTAAACATCACCTAAAGTCATTAAATTATATCTAAAATAAACTAAAAGTATATGAAAAAAAAAATCTAGAAGAAAAAAAAATTATGATGATTTAGTGTAAACAAAATTAGTGCACATTTTATTGTTGCAAGTATAATTATTTGTGAGTGACACCTCTATTACGCATTAGTTCAAAGGAAAAATCAAATGAAAAAGTAATCATCACTGTCTTGACTTTGGAAATCCTATAGCATAAGAAAACGTGTCAGTATGGCAAGCAAGAAAAATAATAAAAACTTACACAAATGTAGCCATTACAATATAACTTATTTGATTATGGTTGTAAAATGAATTCTAATTCATCAAATAAAATTGAAAAAGATTGGTTATAAACTTTGAGGTTAGTGAAAAAGTGTGTTGTAATTATTATATTCAGCTACCAAGTAGCAGTATGTGACAGTCAAACTAAAAGCTACTTATTATATGTTACAGATATAACCTGAATACCAACCTTAACCAAGATAGTTACAATTTCAAGTGCAGTACACATATAATTTGAAAAATATAATGGAACCGAATTGTTAGAATAATGAAATTTCTGAGCATATAATATTAAAACAATACATTTGTATTCAAGTTCATATATGTTTCGAATCTACTTCAGTTTTGGTCACCATGCTTCATTGATGAAACCATCAATATTTATTTTGTGTTGATTATGTTTATGTAATTAGTATATTCTATGCTTTTGATTTTAATATAATTTTAGTAAAACATTATCTTCACGTTTCAAAATTTAAGAATATCCTCTACATAACTTGAAAGTATGGAAGTAATGCAGAAAATAGGATATATAAAACTTAATCAGCTTCTAGCAAATATATGGAATGTAGTTGAACATAACTGCAACATCCTGCATTGAAGCCAGACATTAAAAATTTGGATTCGTTAGATTGTCTCACTAATTAGTATCAAAGTACATAAAAAACTCACAAAATCTTCAACTTTCTAGTTTCCTACTTCATGTTAAGATCTTGAGGTTAGCATCAAATTCCTAAATTTGGTTTCTTATTGAATGATGATGTTTACTACATTTTTTGTTAGTTATTCATTTCAGTGATGACACTTATAGTATAAAGTTTTTTTTTTCATTTTGTATTGTAATTTCTTTTTTTATGGGCTTTGGTTAATTTTTTTTAGGGATCTAGTCAAATGCCTCCGATATCTTAATGATTAATCATGTTTTTCAATAATGTTTTGAATGGTCGCAAGTTCCCATTACTAAGATTGTAATATATTATGTTTTTAAAGTAGCGTACATGCATTACATATATCTATTTATTCGAAACCTTTCCTTTATGATTATTGTCTGCAACAATATATGTCTATTGATTTGCATAAACATTATATTATATAGAATGATTATCAAGGCTTAATGATATCTTATTGTGGTTCAGATTAGTAGTATACAGACTGGTGCATTACACTTGTTTCCAAAGTTGAATTATCAATATTGAATTATAACAACAATGGTAAGAACTATTTTTCTTCAAGCATTACGTGTCTAATATTTAAATATCCTTCATTTCAAACTTTATATTATTAAATCATGCATTTTTTTTTACATATGAAAATCATGCATATTTGCCACAGGATGAAGGAAATCATTTATGTAGATGAAGTTGATGTTAACCCTGTTGTAACACCCCATGTCCGTTAATTTCACTCATTAAGCAATGCATTAAGTTCCGTGAATCGTTATAGGTAAATAAGAACATAATAGCACAAGATAGACATGTAAAATAGCAGCGGAATTGAAAACTTAAAAAAAAATTATTTAAATCAAAACATTATGGTCCCAAATACTGAGTTTACATCATAAATAACTAATTACATTAATCATCTGTCTTGCCAAAAATATCGGAGTACAAAAGCATAAACCCATATTTCCCTGTGAAGCCATAAGAGAGTTGACCAGATGTCAAATCCAAGCTAAGATGAAAGAATCCAAATCAACTCTAGGCACTTCCACCATAAGAACCTAAGGGGGGAGGGGGACAGAAGAGAGAGACGAGGAAACAAAAAGGGTCAGAAATAAAGTCTGGCGAGTCCAGTTACTTTTAAATATAAATAAATAAAAGTATCATGGAAGGTATATATAAAACTGGAAGAACAAGATAATAGTAACAATAACAAGTGTGAACTGAGCAAGATAAGACGAACAAGATATATTGCACTTCTTAAATACATTTCTCTGCACCGCGCAGATACTAGTATATCAAAAGTAGAATGATCCCTACAAATACCATTCCATTTCTTTTTCTTAATTATTAGGTTACTTAGGTTAGTAGAACTCAAGACTTATCCGCGCATCGTACCCATTTACTTTCCCATGGATTCACCTAATACAGTATATGTTGCTATCTCTCAATATTGAGATACACCCCATGGTAGCCCACTCGCACGGTCTCCACCGTAGTGAACGCGGTCCCTCATCCTACGCCGGAGTGACGTACGGATCTTTATATAACAATGTTACATTCCGCATATATCTGTCATTACTATGCTACGTAAACATACGGACTACCACCATCGATCGAATGAGATTCCTTATCGGAATAGTGCCCTCTAGCTTACGATACACCACCCAGACAAGATATGCATGTATCTAGATTGTCCCACATATGTACTGTAATTGTAGCTCGATGCCTCAATCAGACGTTCTATAATGTGCACCGAGTTCCATTGCAGGGCTAAACTAGAAACACGGAACTCGGTCGGGAACTTTTCCATACCTATACATGCCGCCTTTAAGTTCCTTCAAATACAGATATTCCTCGGGTCTGTTTTCCATGGTGGCTATGGCCCCACCTCGGCCCCTCCCTCAACTAGTAAAGACTACAAGAGCTAAGCGACCGCCCCTAATACAACCAATCTAAACATCCATGTGGCATCTACCCTTAACCCCGTACCTCGATAGTGAAAGGTGAAATGATATCTTGGGTTTAGCTCTAATCTTTTCGCATCCCGCAGGCTGTCGATGACGGATATCCGACAGTCTACTATCCCTGTTGGTCGTGACCCTCTCTACCTCCTCATGAGGCAACCGTAGAATCACCCTGGTGTCACTTCGTCACAGTATTTTGACTGCATAGCTATATCTGCAGTCATGACCCACCCTCCTTGTAGTTACGCACAGACCCAACCTTTGCGAGTATAACCTAAGACATCTGTCACCGCACAGAGGACTACTAGGAGCACCGTACGTACTTCAGGAAGCCGCGTGCTTCCCCTTCCAATCCTTTGGAGTCGTCATAACAATCAAATGAATGTGCGCTCCCCTTGTGTCTTATAACACCTCGATGATCTACCGCGTTGGGTTATTCATGCCCAAACGTACGGGCGGGTCCAAGAGCCTTTCTTTAATATGCTATTAGACCCTACGTCTAAATGTTCTTTTACGTGCTTGCCTTATCTCCCCGGGTTCCCACTGACTTGGTTATTCCTGTTCATATTGAATTCTTATTCAAATTACCAAGTTTCTCTTGCTTATTAATTTCAGTCATATAACTTAATCCATTTAAGTTTACTAATAAGCCCACAACATGTTATTTTCTAGATTGTGGCCCAAGCTCTGTAATCATCAATTTATTTAATATTCTTGTTTGGTTACATCATTACAATAACATTTTCTTCTTAGTATATCTCAATTCACATGCTTCCAAATTAACATGTCACTTACCATTTATGATTAAATATAACGTATTTATTTTACAAGTTTTCCTCATTCTTTCTCATATAATCATAAATTCAATTAACACCGTCACTACAACTTATCGTTGTTTACTTAGCAGATTATTAAGCATATCTAATTCTATCATTTCTACAAGTTATGCTTACCTTACAAGGTGTCTTTAATTTCATAACTTTATTATATTTTCGACCGGTTATATATACCACTAGGTGTCTTTAATTACATAACCTTATTGGGTTAAGTTCATGGGCCTATATGTAAATATTACCCACCACCTCTATTTTACTTAACCCAGCCACTACCCATCCAATTTTTCTTAACCCTAACTTAAATTCATAATCATACAATCCTTATGGATTAAATTAGGTGTAGTAGTCCAATTCATTACCATGTCCAATTATGGTAATAATGGGCTAGACCTCCCACATTAGGCCTACAACATGTGGATGCTGGATATGCCGGTCGGGTCCGGGCAGTATTATTCCACAGTTGGGTCTAGCATCGTGTCTTAGCCCGATTCATATTTGCACATTTAGACCTCTCACATTAGGTTCAACATTAGTGGCTACTGGATATGCTGGTTGGGTCCGGGAAGACTTCCACCACTAATGCAACCTAACTTCGTGCCATAAGTGTAGTTACAATTCCTAATTGTAATTATTAGACATTCCATTTTTATCCAAATCTACCTATGTCATTATAGGTGATTATTTCTCCTTTTCCCCATATTTAATTATATGCCCAATTAACTATTCAAATCATAGACTTTTACACCCCATTTCAATTCACCTTTTAATTACGCACCATATGCTCTTTTTCCTAAGTTATAAGTGAAGGCATATACATATGTATATGTTATGAACAAACCCAAATCTACATATTTTCCAATTTATGTTCCTAGTCCATATTCACCCATTTCAATACAAGTTATACCCGAATCCATATTCGCATATTTTCCAATGTATGCCTAAAATTCATATTCACATACGTCCCAATTTATGTCCCAAATCAGTACTTACACACGTCCCAATTTTATGCTCAGATTATATTTTCCAACGTATGCCTAAATTCATATTACCCAACATGACATATCCCCCCAAACCCATATTTGTATATTTCCAAATTTATGCCCAAATTTATATCCATATTTTCCAATATCAATTATGCCCCAAATTATGTCTTTCCCAATCGTTCCCAATTTCCCATGTTCACATTTTTCAACGTTAGGCCTAGGCTCGAAGGTAGCCTGGCTATAAAAATAAAAAGGGAAAAAGAGGGAGAGAAGAGAATAAAGAATAGGCATAATAACGAATCAATAATAAACTGATAGAAATAGACATAAACTGAATAAGCATATTATGACAAGATTTAACATGGTGGGGATATGAACATATAAAAGAAGATCTGATAATTATGTCATAATGAAACTGGTTAGGCACTGATTCAAGATCTAGTTTTTATATACATATCAAAATTGCTATTTAAATATTCAGATCTAAAAATAACATGAACTCACAGTGAATAGATCTAAGGAAATGGATCCAAATTACTGCGAAGAACATTCTGAATAATTGTTATAGCCATCGCTGAATTTGTTGTGGTAATCTTCGAATATGTATAATCTTCTTTGAATTGATTTAGGAGAAGAAAGGTCATTTTAATTTTCGTTGTAGTAGAGCTTCGCCGTCAGCATTATTTTTAGATGAATAAAACCTAGGTCTAAGGTCCTTTATATAGCCTAGGGTTTAATGAATCTTGCTCAGAAAGGTTTCCAGATACAAAATGAAGTATTTCGCCCGGATCTGTCAGGGGTGGTCGATCCTTCTTTGAGTGGGTCGACCCCCCTTTGAGTGGGTCGACCTATGGGTCGACCCCCCTTTGGGTAGGTCGACCCCCCTTTGAGTGGGTAGACCGACCTGGGTGGGAAATCTGCCGTCTTCCTAAGTTTCGAATTTTGAGCCGAATTTCTAGACCCATTTTTGAATTTTTGAACCTATTATATATATATATATATTCTTCTTGTGCGTATACAAACTTCAAGTCTTAATAACTTCTTCATACGATGTCCGATTTTTGCAAACCAGGTGTCTATTTTGACCAGAATTTCAAGACGGACACAATGGCGCAGTCCATTTTACTTAATTCTGAGTATTAAATTAAGTTTTCCTTAATTAATTGTTAATAATGTATTTCATACTAATTATTCTTTAATTCATCATTTTTAGTCTTATTAAAATTCTAGGGTGTTACATTATCCCCTACTCAAAGGAATTCCTCCCCAAAATCTCTAAGTTAAGAAGAACGTATATCCTAACATCCAACAGTCATACATCCATCTAGCAATCACAGGCATCCATTGTCCTTAAGGAATTTCTAATGCTTTTATGAACATACGCAATAGGTGTGTATATGTACGTAAACTAATGCGAAAGATCAGACGGTCTACTAATTCAGTTGACCTCCTTAATGCAATGTATGTTTGTGCCATGCAACCAAAATGTATGCAAATCATCCTAATCTATGTAAGTTCTATATGTGTGCACAATCGCCCATTCAAATGCAACATCAATGTAACGATAATCCATAAAAAGTTAAAATGTACACACATCAATATGCAATATGTAAGTAATTGAGCCGACCTAGTGCCTATTGTGTGTATATATGCATCCACAAGCAATCACTAGCAACAATTTGCATCCATCAAACATAATATGTCTCAAACACATGTTTACATTCATTAGTTTTGTATCTAAAGACTCGATCGATAGGAGATATTCAAACGATAGATGCAAGAATTAATTCGAAGCTTGGAAAAGAAGTTAAGAACATATTCTCGGAAAGGAAAGGATATGAAGCGCGAATCTTGTCTTCGGCCTCCCAAGTAGCGTCCTCATGGCCCTTTCCCCATTGCACTCTTACTAGTTTCACTTCTTTGTTGCACAATTTCTTAACCTCCGATCCAAGTATGCAAGTCGGGACTCGTCCTATCATTGCTTCCTTCTATACTTCCACTTCCTCTTGCAAGTTTGTCTTCACTACCTCGAACTCTATTCATTTTATCGCCTCTTAAATGAATAGTCGTCTTAGAATGGCGGGCTTTCTCAAGGACTGTCTTCAATAGGTTTCCCATTCCGATATAATTTACCTATCAAACCACTTCTCAAATAGCTCCCCTACTTGCTTACAAAGTTCCCTCTTTTCTTTTAGGAGTCATATGTCGCACAGGCAATGCAACTGGCTTTGCATTATCTACCAAGTGTATGCGGAAACCAATCTCGTGTCTCGAGGGTAAACCCCGAACCTCATCAAAACGTAAGGATACTCACAACTATTTGTACAAATCACAAAACATCGATAGATATATCAAGAGATTCTAGGAGACTAAGCATGATAGACCCTTTTGGGGTCATAAGAAATCTCGAGAGTATTTCTATGGCTAGTCAAAAGTCTAATGACTCTCCTCTCACAATCTAGCATGGGTCCATATATGTAATTAACCAATACATCCCCAGAATCAAACCATATCATATGAAATCAAGAACATAAGCGTTGCAATCAAACTCGACACCTAACACAGAGATTCTCTATCCCCGACAAATCCCCGATAAATGAGTCGTACCTCCACTGGGGTTTGAGGCAATAACGGGATCCAAAACCATACTAGTATCTAGGTGCAGAGACACAACTAAAGGATCAGATATAAAAGAATGCGAAGTGCCAGGAAAAGAATCCTAAAAGGATGATCAGAAATAGAAGTCAATCCTTCAATGGAAACTTTCCTACCCCTATCCTGTCCACCAGCTATGAGAACATTAGCTTTCCCTATAGAAGTTCCTCCCCTCTGGCCTTGTCTTTGTCTCCTCGGGCACTCCTTAATTTGGTGTCCTGCATTACCAACGTGGTAACAAACGTCTTTCCTCTTTCTACAATCCTTTTCCAGATGACCCACCATTCCAAAGTTATAGTATTTCCTCTTTTCTTCTTTTATCTATATTCCCTTCTTAAGCCACCATTTTCTTTCATCTTTGGGATGTGCTCCTTAGCCCCAATTTCCTTATTCTCCTTTTTACCATCCTTGTGCAACGTGCTAACAAGTCTCTTGAAAGTTGCCTCCATTGCACGGAAATTCTTATGAGGCTTGAGAGAAAATAAGATGCTGGTGAAACCACTGCGGCTAAAGATGGAGGTTGGGCACTTTTTGCCCTTCGACATGTACCGTAGTTTTAACATGTCTACGGAACCATGCCGAAATAGGGATACCCTTTTGGGAAGAAACGGTTCCCCGAACAAAAAGGATAAGGAATCAAGCGGAGAATCAAGAAGGTATTTATGGCTTTGGCAAATATGCTTTTCAGAAACAGACTTTTTAATTTAAAATACTTTGGGTTTTGAGACCTTTTTGAAAACCATTTTCATAATACTTTATCCGATCCTATAACCATATGCTCTGATACCAAATGTAACACTCCACGTCCATTAATGTCACTAGCTAAGGGAATGCATTAAGTTCTATGAAGCGTTATAGGCAAATAAGAACATAATAGCAAAGACAGACATGTAAAATAGCAACGGAATTAAAAACTTTAAAAAAACTTTATTTAAATCAAAACATCATGGTCCCAAATACTGAGTTTACATCATAAGTAACTAATTACATTAATCGTCTATCTTGCCAAAAATATTAGAGTACAAAAGCATAAAACCATATTTCCCTATGAAGCCATAAGAGAGTTGACCAGAAGTCAAAGCGATACATCTATATCCAAAATCCAAGATAAGTTGACAAAATCCAAATCAACTCTAGGCACTTCCATCCTGAGAACCTAGGGGGGTGGAACGGAAGTGAGAGAAGAGGAAACAAAAGGGGAGACATAAAGTCTGGCAAGTCCAATTACTTTTAAATATAAATAAATAAAAGTATCATGGCAGGTATGTATAAAACTGGAAGAACAAGATAACAGTAACAATAACAAGTGTGAACTGAGCAAGATAAGATGAACATGATATATTGCGCTTATTAAATACATTTCTCTGCACCGCGCAGATACTAGTATATTAGAAGTAGAATGATCCCTACTAATACCATTCCTTTTCATTTTCTTGATTATTAGGTCACTTGGGTTAGTAGAACTCAAGACTTATCCGCGCATCGTACCCATTTACTTTCCCATGGATTCACCTAATACAATATATGTAGCTATCTCTCAATATTGAGATACACCCCATGGTAGCCCACTCGCACGGTCTCCACCGTAGTGAACGCAGTCCCTCATCCTACACCAGAGTGACGTATGGATCTCTATATAAAAATGTTTCATTCCACATATTTCTGTCATTACTATGCTACGTAAGCGTATGGACTACCATCATCGATTGAATCAGATTCCTTATCGTATTAATGCCCTCTAGTCTACGATACACCACCCAGAGCAGATATGCATGAATCTAGATTGTCCCACGTATGTACTGTAATTGTAGCTCGATGCCTTAATCGTACGTCCTCTAATGTGCACCGTGTTCCATGGTAGGGCTAAACTAGAAATACGGAACTCGCCCGAGAGCTTTTCCATACCTGTAGAGGCCGCCTTTAAGTGCCATCAAATACAGAAATTCCTCGGGTCTGTTTTCCATGGTGGCTATGGCCCTACCTCGGCCCCTTCCTCAACTAGTAAAGACTACAAGAGCTAAGCGACCGCCCATTATACAACCAATCTAAACATCCATGTGGCGTCTATCCTCAACCCCATACCTTGATAGTGAAAGGTGAAATAATATCTTGGGTTAGCTCTAGTCTTTTCGCATCCCGCTGGCTGTCGATGACGGATATCTGACGGTCTACTATCCTTGTTGGTCGTGACCCTCTCTACCTCCTCGTGAGGCAACCGTCGAATCACCCTGGTGTCACCTCGTCACAGCATTCTGACTGCATAGCTACATCTGCAGTCTAGGCCCACCCACCTAGTAGTTACGCACAGACCCAACCTCTGCGAGTACAACCAAAGACATCAGTCACCGTAAAGAGGACTACAAGGAGCACCTTACATACTTCAGGAAGCCGCATGCTTCTCCTTCCAGTCCTTTGGAGCCGTCATAACAATTAGATGAATGTGTGCTCCCCTCGTGTGTTATAACACCTCGATGATCTACCCGGTTGGGTTATTCACCCTCAAACGTACGGACTGGTCTAAGCACCTTTCCTTAATATGTTATTAGACCCTATGTCTAAACGTTCTTTTACGTGCTTGCCTTACCTCACAAGGTACCCATTTACTTGTTTATTCCCGTTCATATTGAATTCTTATTCAAATTACCAAGTTTCTCTTGCTTATTAATTTCAGTCATATAACTTAATCCATATAAGTTTATTAATAAGCCCACAACATGTTATTTTCTAGATTGTGGCCCAAGGTCTGTAGTCCTCAATCTATTTTATATTCTTGCTTGGTTACATCATTACAATAACATGTTCTCCTTAGTATATCTCAATTCACATGTTTCCTAACTAACATGTCACTTACCATTTATGATTAAATATAACTTATTTATTTTACAAGTTTTCCTCATTCTTTCTCATTTTATCATAAATTCAATTTACACCGTCACTACAACTTATCTTTGTTTACTTAGCATATTATTAAGCATATCTAATTCTATAATTTCTATAAGTTATGCTTACCTTACAAGGTGTCTTTAATTACATAACTTTATTATATTTTCCACCGGTTATGTATACCACTAGGTGTCTTTTATTACATAACCTTATTGGGTTAAGTTCGTGGGCCTATATGTAAATATTACCCAGCCCTTCTATTTTACTTAATCCACCCACTACCCATCCAATTTCACTTAACCCTAACTTAAGTTCATAATCATACAATCCTTATGGATTAAATTAGGTTAGTTGTCCAATTCATTACCATGTCCAATTATGGTTATAATGGGCTAGATCTCCCAAATTAGGCCTACAACGTGTGGATGCTGGATATGCCGATCGGGTCCGGGAAGTCTTATTCCACAGTTGGGTCTAACCTCGTGTCTTAACCCGATTCGTGTTTGCACACTTAGACCTCTCACATTAGGTTCAACTTTAGTGGCTGCTGGTTATGTCGGTCGAGTCCGGGAAGACTTCCACCACTAATGCAACCTAACATCGTGTCATAAGTGCAATTACAATTCCTAATTGTAATTACTAGACATTCCATTTTAATCGAAACCTACTTATGTCATTATAGGTGATTATTTCTCTTTTTCCCCATATTTAATTATGTACCCAGTTCACTATTCAAATCTTAGACTTTTACACCGCTTTTCAATTCACCTTTTAATTATGAACCATATGCTCTTTTTCCCAAAGTATAAGTCAAGGCATATACATATGTATATGTTATGCACAAACCCAAATCAACATATTTTCCAATTTATGTTCCTAGTCCATATTCACCCATTTCAATACAAGTTATACCTGAATCCATATTCGCATATTTTCCAATGTATGTCTAAAATTCAAATTCACATACGTCCTAATTTATGTCCCAAATCAGTACTTACACACGTCCCAATTTTATTCTCAGGTTATATTTTCCAACATATGCCTAAATTCATATTATCCAACAAGACATATACCCCAAACCCATATTCGTATATTTCCAAATTTGTGCATAAATTTAGATCCATATTTTCCAATATCAATTATGCCCCAAATTATGTTTTCCCAATCGTTCCCAATTTCGCATGTTCACATTTTTCAACGTTAGGCCTAGGCTCGAAGGTAGCCTAGCTATAAAAATAAAAAGGGAAAAAAGGGAGAGAAGTGAATCAAGAATAGGCATAATATTGAATCAAAAATAAACTGATAGAAATAGGCATGTTTGGATCTATTATGACAACATTTAACATGCTGGCGATATGAACATATAAAAGCAGATCTGATAATTATGTCATAATAGAACTGATTAGGCACCGATTCAAGATCCCCTTTTTATATACATATCAAGATTGCTATTAAAATATTCAGATGTAAAAATAACATGAAATCACAGTGAATAGATCTATGGAAATGGATCCAAATTACTGCGAAGAACATGTTGAATAAGTTGTTGTAGCCATCGCTAAATATGTTGTAGCAATCTTTGAATATGTATAATCTTCTTTGAATTGATTTAGAAGAAGAAAGGCCATTTTAATTTTCGTTGCAACAGAGCTTGCCGTCGGCATTATTTTTAGATGAATAAATCCTAGGTCTAGGGTCCTTTATATAGCCTACGGTTCAATGAATCTTGGATAGAAAGGTGTCCAGATACAAAAACGAAGTATTTCGCTCAGATCTGTCAGGGGTGGGTCGACCCCCCTTTGAGTGGGTCGACCCCTCTTTGAGTGGGTAGACCCACCTGAGCGGGAAATCTGCCGCCTTCCAAAATTTCGAATTTTGAGCCAAATTTCGAATTTCTGGACCCATTGTTGAATTTCTGAACCTATTATATATATATATATATATTATATTCTTGTGCATATACAAACTTCAACCCTTAATAACTTCTTCGTACGATGTCCGATTTACGCAAACCAGATGTCTATTTTGACCAGAAATTCGAGACGGGCGCAATGGCATAGTCCGTTTTACTTAATTTTAAATATTATATTAAGTTTTCCATAATTAATTTTTAACAGTGAATTTCACACTAATCATTCTTTAATTCATCATCTTTATTGTCGTTAAAATTCCGGGGTGTTACACCTGTTAAAAACACATGAAGACATGAGAATTGCTCAACAGTTCATCTAAACATTATGTCAAATGATATAAGTGCACTCGAACTCAAGCCATTCGAGCACCACAAACTCAGCTCAATACAAGACAAACAGCTAATGATTCACCCACATCCATGGCTAGATCGCATCCAAGGTCAGCAGCAACACGTGGTCGAGCAGTGTTCTTCAATGACGGGTCGAGCATCAGCGTCAGACTGGTCGGTCGAGCATCTACCTCTCTCCATGGGTTGAGCATCTGCTCTCTCCATGGGTAGAGCATCACCTGGAAATCTCAGTCGAGCAGCATCTTTCAGCCAGGGGTCGAGCAACATGGTGCCACGAAGGTCGGCCGACCACCACCAGAGCAGTGGGTCAAGCAACATCTTCCTACCATGGGTCAAGCAATGCTTTTTGCTGTTATGCTTGAGCATGTTCTTCCTCATGAATTAATGAAGCAGCTAAGTGGGAAAAGGATGGCTTGTGCATCATAAAAAAGACAGATATATGATAAAATGGACGTATAGATATTATGTATTATCACGTGGGAACAACTGTGAGCATCTATAAAAGTGGATCAATCAGTTTTAATTCCACGATGGCAAAGTTGTAATTTAATTGGTCGCTTATAAATATTCATATGGGTCGCGCATTCCTGGTCGTGCAAGAATTTCTGATCGCGCACTCTTGGTCGTGCATTTATTCCAGTCACAAATAATTTTCGGTCAGTCTTACAACTGGCTGCAGCTGTGTACAGCTGTCTAATGATAGTTTCGTAAGTACATGTGTGAACGACCTGCACCCTGCACACCTAAATTACCTCTTTGCACTACCTCCAAACTATACCTATAAATACCGCACTTCTCAACCATTCAAGGGACCGATTTTTCTACCCCTAGGGGTTGTCCAAACCATTTCCCTATCACTCTCAAGCAGTCCAAGCTCCGTTAATGGCTTCTCAAACTCAATTCATCTTCCTCCAACAACAAATGGATCAAATATTCTCTAAACTCCATTAGAATTTGCCCAAGTTCAATTCAATCTTCTCTAATCTCCATCAATCCTCTCTAAAGCCTAGATATAACATAAAGTTGTCATGGAATCAAGGAAAATCACTCAAGTGTTGAAGATATTCGTCAATCGTCACCATAGTTAGAGAGATCAAACCATTCCTTTGATATATTCAAATGAAATCTAGATCAATGAGAGAGAAAAGAAAGAAATATCATAAAATGATTGAAATGTATAAAGCAATGTACTTTGTAAACTCAAGTATGATAATGAGAAGTGATTTCATAGTGGACGTAGGTCTAAATTAACTGAACCACTCTAAAAATCCCTTGTTCTTTACTTTTTGCTCTTTATTTTGTGCTTGTGGCTCTGTAATCTCAAATTATACCATTTGGTGAAGTGCACTAAGAGCACCTTTGGTATTGAGGTTATTTTTTGACTTCAACATTTGGCGCCCACCGTGGGGCCACGTTCACATTTCTCTCAAATTTAAGAGCCTTCCATTGAAGTTCCAAACTCGTTTCCACTGTAGATCCTTCAAATCTAAGATCCGGGCCCATTGTTGAATTCTATCCGGAAATCAAAGCTTTGTCGTCCGAGATAATGGCAAAATCTAAGAAAACTGCAAGTAAAACCATTGGAAAAATCTACAATGTTGCAAATGACGAAGCTATACCACTTGCTAACGACGAAGCTACACCACTTGCAAGTAAAACCATTGGTCCATTAAAGGACGCCGCTATCGCCAATTTAAACCAACGAATGGATAGTTCTACGAAGGCTGTGATGGAGAAGTTAGATGCGGTTCTTAATGCTCGACCAAATCCAGCCCCTCAGAAGGTCCATGTTGATAATTGCCGGAAATGCCTATTCATCTGCTTCTGATCGAAACCGCATCAACAACATGGAAGATGATAATGACTGGTTGAGCGACAAAGACGATGCTAACGTCGAGGACTTGAAGCTAAAAGCTAAAAACACTTCCGAGGGAAATACTCGAAGGGTTACTAGCCTCGCCAAGAGGGCACTTCCTCATCGGGAAGGTAAAGGTCCTGAGTCTTCTAATTATGATCGCTTACCTCGAAGAGCATTTGGTAAAGAGATTCAAATCAGCCCCGCGAAGTAGCATACCACTGAAGAGTACATCTTGGATATGATAGAACAAATCATGAAGAAGAATCGAGCTCGCAATGACAATGAAAGTGAATGGGATTTCTCTCCCTATAAAACTCTATTTATCGAGAGAATCCGAGAAACAGAGTGTCCGAAGAAGTCTACTCCTCCAACTTTTCCTCCGTACAATGACATTGTTGATCCTAACTAATTTCTGTTCAAGTACGAGTGGCATGTAAGCGCGGAAAGGAAACAGATGAGATGAGATGCCTATACTTTCTTCTCTACTTAGAAGGTACTGCGTCACTATGGTTCACAAAGCTACCACCTGGGTCCGTAGACCGGTTTTCTGACTTGACCAAAAAGTTCAAGGAGCAATTCCGCCTGTATGCTACCAAAGCTAAGAATGCTATAATACTTTCAGCAATGAAGTAGAATCCAGGGGAATCTGTTAAAGGTTTTCTCAGTCGATTTAATGTTGCCTTGTCTGAAGTGACGAATCCAGAGCCTCGCATAATCCTTATGTCTCTAATTCACGCCACAGAGGAAAAGAGCAAATTTGGTAGATGGATTAAAATGAAAGAACCAAACACGCTTGAAAAATTCTATAAAAAAACAAAAAGTATATGAAAGTGGACAATAATCCAGTGCCTCTTCAGATTATTGATGGTAACCAACTTCTTGAAGCTACCAAAGATACTGCTACTCAATACAATCAAAAGAATCTAGGGGGTGGTCAAAAGAAGGGAAATGATGGAAGGGATGACCGGAACATTAAGAAACCCCACTTATTCAAGAATTCTGAATTAATCCCTTTGACAAAAACTCTAGAGAACATCTTTGTTGCGACTAAAGACACCGAAAATTATCCAACACCAAAACCTCAGAAAGTAGGGGACGATCAAGCGAACTCTGAAAAGTCCCGTCGCTTCCACAATCAACTCGGTCACAGTACAAATGAATGTAGACATTTGAAAACTTGATTGAGGATTTGATTCAAAAAACAGACTTCAACAATATGTGAAGAATTCACAAGTCTCAGACTCTACTCCAGCTCTTCAAGGAAAAATGAACCTACTGATCAATTCGGTCCAAGTAACCGATCTTCAACTAGGACAGCTGCAAGATCCGTGATCAACTGACAACCATCGATTGGCATTCCATCTCTAAAGGCTTAGAATAAGCGATCATTATTGCAACTGCGTTGTTTTCATGCTTTACTTCATGTTGTATTCAAAATTCTCGTAAAACAGTCCGTAATATTTTACAAACATTATGCTGAACATTAGCTCATGACTAAGAGCACGTTTGCCTGAATAAATCTCCTACTTGCAAAAATATTTTGTCCAATCAAAATTTGCTCAAAGCAATTTTATATTGCAGGTCATCTACCGAGCGCTTGTTCCTTTAAAATCTGACGAAACATAGCGACCGTAACAACACTAGTTCAAGCGCCAACGACTGTAAGTATCAACATGCACAAATGCAGAAATAGAATAGCACCTCCTTGGAAAGTGAATGGGAAGACTGACAAAGATTCAAACAACAAACATGCACCATGACAAACAAACGAGGGGGTTGTAACTTTCATCGAAGGGGCACTTCCCCAAGAGAGAGGTTCAAAGCCTCAGTTTGTAAATTGAGATGGCCAGCCAAGTCAAGCATCCGACAAAGGAGTTGGTGCCAACCCAGTGAAACGATACAACAACTGTCCAATTAACTCGCGTAGTGTCTGAGTATCTCAGATACGATGGGTGTTGGACATTAACCAATTAACTCGCTTAGTGTCTGAATATCTCAAATGCGACGGGTGTTGAACATTAACTAATTAAATCGCGTAGTGTCTGAATATTTCATATGTGACGGGTGTTGGACATTAGCCAACTAACTCATGTAGTGTTTGAATATCTCAAATGCGATGGGTGTTGAAAATTAACCCATTAACTCGTGTAGTGTCTGAATATCTCAGATGCGATGGGTGTTGGACATTAACTAATTAACTCACGTAATGTATGAATATCTCAGATGCGACGGATGTTGGACATTAACCAATTAACTCGCGTAGTGTCTGAATATCTCAGATGCGATGGGTGTTTGACGTTAACTCATGTAGTATCTGAATATTTCAGATCCGACGGGTGTTAGACATTAACCAGTTCACTTGCGTAGTGTATGAATACCCTAGACGTGACAAGTGTTAGATTTTAGCCCAAGCAGGGGCACAAAATTCAATGTCCTTCCCAAGTGGGGGAATAACAACAAAATTCCTTTTCATAGAAAGGGAAACTTCTCCATAGCAAAGAATAACGATACTCAGTGAAGTCTATCATGCTGTTTTAGTTGGCAAGAGAAGATGAACGTTGGATCATAAACGACCTCTCCATAGTAGGGTGATCCAATGGAGTCTCCGATGTCAGAACTGATCGACAAAGAAGACGAACATTGAGCACCAAGATTCCTTTCCACAACAAAGGCCAAAATACTTCCCACGGTGAAGGATAAAGGCCTCCCAGATAGGGGCACAAATATCCAAGATTCTCCAAAAGGAAGCAGGAAATAAATCATGAGTACGCGTTTCGTAAAATATGAAATGTAGTACACAATCATATATGTCGTCAAAATAGAAGGGATTTAAAATCCACAGTCGAATTATACCGACAAGTTGTCCTTAAGCATTAACGCGAATTCGAATTAGAATATCGTATTTGTGCAGATAATGTTCGATGAGTTATAAACCGCTGAATAAAATAGTTCTATATAGACGCACCATTCAATTCAAAATAAAAATTCACCATAATTAAAAAAGAGAACGTTAGGCTAACATCCCTATTAACTTTCAAAATTAAAAAAAAGTCCAGCCGCTGTAACATTAAAAATTAGGTCCCTATTTTTGAATGCGGGTCTATTATTTCCAGTTTTACCCTTATGTCGCCTCATAAACCTAACCGCGACTACATACAACAAATCAATGTTCTAAATCAGTCGATCAACAAAATAAATCAAACCCTAATCGCGATCTTCACTTAATCTCAATCTTCTGAAAACTGGAAAATCATTGTCGTTTTATCAACAATGGTGCGAGGGAAGGTATATTTTTGTATTCTTTATTTCATATTTCACTGTTTATGAAAAATGTATATTATAGATTGTAAACAACAATAATCAAAAGTGATTGTGGCAAATATTGTACTTAGTTACTAAAAAACTTCAGTATTTACTGATTTTTCGAATTATTATCAAAATTTACTGTTACTTAAAATTGTTGCATCCTTGAATGTTGTTATTGTAAATTCTTGCACGTTTGTGTGGTTTTATTAATGATAGTCGCATGCGTAAATGTTGTTATTCATAATTTTATTCCGGATAAAATTATTAATATGGTTTTATTAATGTTTGTTGCTTGATTACATAATTTTATTCCGGATAGTTGCACACTTTCGTGCTATTATTCATGATAGTTGCACACATGTGTGATTTTATTCACGATAGTTGCATTCTTGGATGATTTTATCACGGATAGTTGCATACTTGTATGCTTTTATTCAGCATTGTCGCACGCTTGTGTGCTTTTATTCAGGATAGTTGCACACTTGTGTGCTTTTATTCAGGATAGTCGCACGCTTGTGTGCTTTTATTCAGAATAGTTGCACGCTTGCGTGCTTTTATTCAGGATAGTCGCACGCTTGTGTGCTTTTATTCTGCATAGTTGCACGCATGCGTGCTTTTATTAAGGATAGTTGCACGCTTGTGTTCTTTTATTCAGGATAGTTGCACACATGTGTGATTTTATTCACGATAGTTGCATTCTTGGATGATTTTATTACGGATAGTTGCATACTTGTATGCTTTTATTCAGCATAGTCGCACGCTTGTGTGCTTTTATTCAGCATAGTTGCACGCTTGTGTGCTTTTATTCAGGATAGTCGCACACTTGTGTGCTTTTATTCTGGATAGTCGCACGCATGCGTGCTTTTATTCAGGATAGTTGCACGCTTGTGTGCTTTTATTCAGGATAGTTGCACGCTTGATTGCTTTTATTCAGGATAGTTGCATGCTTGTGTGCTTTTATTCAGGATAGTTGCACGCTTGAGTGCTTTTATTCAGGATAGTTGCACGCTTGTGTGCTTTTATTCAGGATAGTCGCACGCTTGTGTGCTTTTATTCAGCATAGTTGCACGCTTGTGTGCTTTTATTTAGGATAGTTGCACGCTTGTGTGCTTTTATTTAGGATAGTTGCAAGCTTCTGTGCTTTTATTCAGGATAGTCGCACGCTTGTGTGCTTTTATTCAGGATAGTTGCATGCTTGTGTGCTTTTATTCAGGATAGTTGCACGCTTGTGTGCTTTTATTCAGGATAGTTGCATGCTTGTGTGCTTTTATTCAGGATAGTTGCACGCTTGTGTGCTTTTATTCAGGATAGTCGCACCCTTGTGTGCTTTTATTCCGGATAGTTGCAGGTTTGTGTGCTTTTATTCAGGATAGTCGCACGCTTGTGTGCTTTTATTCCGGATAGTCGCACCCTTGTGTGCTTTAATTTAGGATAGTCGCGTGCTTGTGTGCATTTATTCAGGATAGTCGCATGCATGCGTGCTTTTATTAAGGTTAGTCGCACGCATGCGTGCTTTTATTCAGGATAGTCGCACGCTTGTGTGCTTTTATTCAGGATAGTCGCACGCTTGTGTGCTTATATTCAGGATAGTCGCACCCTTATGTGCATTTATTTAGGATAGTCGCATGCTTGTGTGCATTTATTCAGGATAGTCGCACGCATGCGTGCTTTTATTCAGGATAGTCGCACACATGCGTGCTTTTATTCAGGATAGTGGCACGCATTCGTGCTTTTATTCAGGATAGTCGCACGCTTGTGTGCTTTTGTTCAGGATAGTTGCACACTTGTGTGCTTTTATTCAATATAGTCGCACGATTGTGTGCTTTTATTCAGGATAGTCGCATGCTTATGTGCTTTTATTCAGGATAGTCGCACGCATGCGTGCTTTTATTCAGGATAGTCGCTCGCATGCATGCTTTTATTCTGGATAGTCGCACGCATGCGTGCTTTTATTCTGGATAGTCGCACGCATGCGTGTTTTATTCAGGATAGTGGCACGCATGCGTGCTTTTATTCAGGATAGTCGCACGCTTGTGTGCTTTTATTCAGGATAGTCGCACCCTTGTGTGTTTTTATTCAGGATAGTCGCACGATTGTGTGCTTTTATTTAGGATAGTCGCATGCTTGTGTGCTTTTATTCAGGATAGTCGCATGCATGCGTGCTTATATTCCGGATAGTCGCATGCGTGCTTTTATTCAGGATAGTGGCATGCATGCGTGCTTTTATTCAGGATAGTCGCACGCATGCGTGCTTTTATTTAGGATAGTCGCACGCATACGTGCTTTTATTCAGAATAGTCGCACCCTTGTGTGCTTTTATTCAGGATAGTCGCACTCTTGTGTGCTCTTATTCAGGATAGTCGCACGATTGTGTGCTCTTATTCAGGATAGTCGCACGATTGTGTGCTTTTATTCAGGATAGTCGCACGCTTGCGTGCTTTTATTCAGGATAGTCGCACGCTTGCATGCTTTTATTCAGGATATTCCAACGCTTGCGTGCTTTTATTCAGGATAGTTGCACGCTTGCGTGCTTTTATTCAGTATAGTCGCACGCTTGCGTGCTTTTATTCAGGATAGTCGCACGCTTGTGTGCTTTTATTCAGAATAGTAGCACGCTTGCGTGCTTTTATTCAGGATAGTGGCACGCATGCGTGCTTCTATTCAGGATAGTCGCACGCTTGTGTGCTTTATTCAAGATAGTCGCACGCTTGTGTGCTTTTATTCAGGATAGTTGTAAGCTTGTGTGCTATTATTCAGGATAGTTGCATGCTTGTATGCTTTTATTAAGGATAATTGCGTTATTGTGTTCTTTTATTCAGGATAGTTGCATGCATCTATGATTTTACTCACGATGGTTGCATTCCTATATTCTATTGTTCAAGATATTTTCTTTCCTATATGCTTTTATTCAGGATAGTTGCACACTTGTGTGTTATTATTTATGATAGTTGCACGATTGTGTAATTTTATTAAGAATAGTCGCACAAAAGTGCTCAAATATCTTCATATATTCAAAACTTATTTAAATAATTTTTTAACCCTTATTATAGAGAGCAAATGTTGAACAAGGAGATAATGAAGAGATTCAAAAAGAAACAGCAATAATTCTCACAGAAAACCTTTCAAAACATGCACCAATAATCAAACGAAGGAAAATTGAAGATGAACAAATGCTTCCCAGGAAGGACAATGTTTATAGAAATAATATTAAGGCGTTCATTGAGTTGGTGGAAAACATAAACAAAGATCAACTATTTACAGCACAACATTCAAAATATTTGAAAAAACTGCCGCTCTACAAGTTTATTAACATGATTTTTGATGGGCTCATTTCACCTGCAGAAACCATTAAAAATTCTACAACTTTAGATCTCATCATCAAGAACTACAAGAATAACTTAAAATATTTTCAGTTTGGTGATATCATGCTAACTTTTACACAAGAAGATGTTGCAGATTTACTAGGTGCTCCAATACAAGGACATAAAATAAAAACAACAGGGCACTTGAAAAAGAACGAGAAGGAAGATGAAGAATATAAATCGTTCATGGAAAGACATTTTAAAGGAGAAGCCTCAGTCAACAAGAAAAATATAAAGAGACAGATTTTTTTGACATTAAAAGAAGACACAGCCGAAGCAAAATTTGATGCAGTGAAGCTTATTCTTCTTTATTTGTCCGCAACATTTCTTCTAACAAACACAAAATACAGCTTACCATTGACCTTGATTCCATATTGTGTATGCAGCCAAAAATTAATGAAAATATCTTGGCCAAAAACCATACACAACCATCTCATAACCCAGGTGGAAAAATACTGTGATACACCACACAAGATTAATGCTTGTGTGACACTATTGCTGGTACTATTTTGAACTTTTTTGTGTGTTTCTTATTTAATTATTGTTCATTCTAATAATAAATAATTTTTTTTCCAGTGGTGGGTTTGCGAAAAAACCTATGTTCTAAAAAATACAAAGAATGAATACAGTGATGTATATTCCCTGGCTGCAAAATGGGATATAAAATTGTTGAAGCCAAACATGTTAATAAACATCAAATACACAACTGTAAGTGATATTTAATTTTGAATAATTTTTTAGTGTCATATTAAAAATGTTGCATACAACTATGCAGATATATAGGAATAGTTACATACTTGTTTGCATCTATTATAAAGAGGTGCGTCCATGTATGATTATAATCATAACAATTGCACGCATCTATGTGTCTATTCACAACAGTCAAATTCAGTTTCATATATTTGTGCATATATTTTGAACAGATGCATCTATGTATTCATCTGTATAAAAAATGCATGGATGTATGCACTTATTTTCTACAGATGCATACTTTACTGCATTTATTTTCAGTATTAGTTGAACATTTGCTCCCTTTGTTTTCAGGAGTCCCAAGGAAAGGATTTAGAACTGTTATAACAAGCTATTTACAAAGACAAAGAGTACGAAGCGGTTTACCAAAAACGGGTGGAAAATTACACGAGCTTGATAGTAAAGCTACAACAAGAAAATAAACAACTTAAACAGGAAAATTTAAGGTTAAAAAAAAGACTACAAGGACTTGCTGACAGTGATGAATCTAAAGAAGATGAAAGTGAGGAAAATAAGGAGAGTGACGAAAACGCTGATAGTTAGAAAATTAATGAGAGTGAAGAAAGCACTGAGAGTGACGAAAGCACTGAGAGTGAAGAAAAGGGAAGAAAAGTACAACTTCGAATAAAAGATGCAAATGCAATTGAAAATGAGGATAATGATGAAAGTGAGGATAATGACAATGAAAGTGAGGATAATGAAGAGGAAAAGGATAATGAGGATAAGATTGAGAATGAAAGTGACAATGAAAGTGAGGCTGAGTATGACGGTGAGAGTGAGAATGAAAAGCAGAAAAATGATAATATGAACGATGACAATGAAAGTGAAAATAATGACGAGAGTGAGGATGAAAAGCAGGAAAAGCATAATATGAACGATGAAAATGAAGATGAGAATAATAATGCCGATGATGATGAGAATAAAAGTGCCGAAGGTGATAAGAATGAAAATGTTGACAGAGATAATGTGGAAAAAGAAAACACTGCAGAAGATGAAGGAAATGAAGAACCACAAAAAAATTTAGATGTTGGCATGCAGGATAAAGATAAAAAAGCTGATACAAGAAATATTGATCAGATTGATAACATGGAAGTAGATACAGAGAAGAACAATGATGAGGTTGGACAGAAGGAAGAGGAGCCAGAGAAGGAGGCGGAGAAAAAACAGAAAGATGTGGAGAAGAAACAGGAGCCAAAGAAGCCAGAGAAGGAGATGGAGAAAGAAAAGAACGTGGTGGACAAAGAACAGAAGGAGGTGGAGAAAGAACAGAAGGAGGTGGAAAAGGAAAAAGGTAAAAAATAATTATAGTATTCTGATGGTAATAAATAATGAACACATTATTTAGTTTCAAGCAATACAGTATAACAAAATTATTGCATTCTTATGTGCATCTATTACTAATTGTTGCATGCTTGGGTGCATTTGTTCAGAATAGTTCTATGCTTGTTTGCAACTATTCAAAAATAGTTGCATGTTTGTGTGCAGCTATTTCTGAATAGTTGCTTGCTTGTGTGCATCTATTCAATTATTGATGAGATTAATAATATGTAAATAGATAACATGGAAAAGAATAATGATCATAAAATTGATGATGAAAAATCAAAAGACATAAAAGAGCTGGAGAAGAATAATGACAACGGGAAGAAAAAGAAGCTGAAGCTTCAAAATGTTAGAAATCAAAAAGGTAAAAAAAATAAAAATAATTTCTAATGGTAATAATGTTCCAAATAGAAAGTTTCCATCAATACATTGCTGATATCTTATATTATTCTCAGCTACAGCCCAAAAAAACAGAAAAAAACAGGAACAAACAAAAACCGTGATTGTTGAGGATTATGAGATGAGAACAACATCAGAAGAAACGAATGTACGAACAAAAATGGACGTCAGGAAATTTAACAATGTTAAGCAACTACCAGAGGATCAAATCCAGAAACTAGAAGCATATTTTTCAAATTCAGACCTGGGGTAAAATTACTTAAAAACTTAATTAAATTTTCTAAATGTTTTAATTTTAAATAAAAGTTGTATATATATATATAGATATATATATATGCAATTATTAAGATTAGATGCATAGATCAGTGCTAATATATTTCTAGAAATTCTCTAAATATATTACATAAATTAGCAGTAGAAGCGCATACCTTAATGGCGACGCAGACATATACATTTTTGGAGTTTCATTGGCTGATTTAATAGCTGGTGGATTCCTTGACTCACAGGTATAGCCGCAGTCAAATTCAAATATAGTATCATATGATGATTATTAGCTGGAAGTTTTCCTTAACATTTACAATCTACTAATTTAAACAGATAATTGACTGGTGTGCACATGAGCTCAACAACGACCATCCAGAAATCATGTACATCAGAACTATTGCTTCTGTAAGTTTTTATTAATTTTCTAGCAAAATTTTCTTGTAACATCAAAAATTTTGCTCACTAAAATGATTGCAATTACAGGCATTAATTAAGAATGAATCATCAGAAAACAGAGAGTATTTGATAGATAAAAAAGTGCAAACATTCTACAACATAAGCACAAAAATATTGATTCCTATCCACGAGGGAAACCATTTTTCATTGTTAGAATTTATAAATGACAGTAGAAGATGGATACATTACGATTCCAACAAAAATCGTCGTGAAGGAGGAAATCACCAAAGACTTGCAAGAGATTTTGTATGTAAATTGAAGATAATTGACATTCAAACTAGTATATAAACTGTTATAAATAGTCATATGTATGTGTTTTTTTTATACATATACAGAGAATTTACATCAGTGGATTGCTGAAAAAGCTAGAGAACAAGAATTTTCAGAAACATGGACAACTTGAAATTGCTAATTGCCTACAACAAGGCGCCACGTAAGTAAATAAAAATAATTGCATACTTGTATTTACAATTATTTTACACTTGTATGCATACTTGTATTTACATACTTGTATTTACAATTATTTACTGATATAGTATGAATATGTGCATACTTGTATGCAGCTTTCTTAAATACTAGCATATAATTAATCATGTTTTACAAATTCTGCAGGGTCGATTGTGGAATGTTCGTTA
Source organism: Allium sativum (assembly GCA_030737875.1). NCBI lineage: Eukaryota > Viridiplantae > Streptophyta > Magnoliopsida > Asparagales > Amaryllidaceae > Allium > Allium sativum. Next base: position 1,041,815,739 of record CM060918.1, read on the forward strand.
TTAACATGATGAAACAGAGAAGCGAGTACAAAGAAATTGATAAACATGATGAAATGTACAAGCCTGCGACTATTTATCTACAACGGGCCAAGCTTGCTTACGAACTTCTCAATCGCAAACCTCATAGTTGGACTCCAGAAGAAGACCTGACACAGAACTTTATATTTTCAGATGCAAACAAACCTTCTGCTTAAATTTATGGAAAATGGTCTTTTCACTTCTTGTAAATATTTTGGCTAAAATACACTGATCAAAGTATTGTAAATGTTCTGACTAAAGTACAATGTATGAACTACTAGCAAGTGATTATCTAGTTTTCAAGCTGAATCAATGTGTAATTTTTTGTATTGAGTTAAGTTCGTTAAATTTTACTTATATTTCTTACATTACTGTTGCTGATTCAATTAATTGTTAAAAAACCGCATACTATTATGTACATATCCAAAATAGTTGCATACTTATATGCGTATATTTAGAAAACGTGAATTTATGTTCTTTATACCAATTTATTACTCGAATGTATGCATCTAATCATTGTAAATGCAAAATCATATGCTCATATTAAGAAAATCTGAATATATATGTACTGTATACAAATTTGTAGCCGGAATGTATGCATCTATATAGCAAAGTTACATACTAAAATGCTAATATTCGAAATAGCAGCATACATGTATGCATATATACAGGAAAAAAAAACTGGCTACTTACATTCATACACAGTATTCACATAAACAATAAACCAAACTTCATCACAAAACACTAAACACAAATTCACAGTATGTATGTGTACTGTATACAAATCTATAGCCGGAATGTATGCATCAATACAGAAAAGTTGCATACTAGAATGCTAAACATTCTAAATAGCAGCATACATGTATGCATATATACAGGAAAACAACAGGCTACTTGCATTCATTCACAGTATGCATATATACATGTATGCAAAACAGAACACATATATTGACAATAATATTCAAAATACAAAACCAAACTTCAGCACAGAAACATTAAAATAATAAACCAAAGTTACAAACATAACAGAAATAATCAACTTGGTTACAAACAGTAAACAACAAAACAGAAAAATTCAAACTAGTTACAAACATATCAAAATACTAAACCAAATTGCAATTAGTTTCCTTGTGAAGAACAAGTCCTTTTGTTATGCCCCAACTTTTTGCATAACCCACATCTAATAGTCTTTGTAAATTCACCAGCAGATTTTAACCTTTTAGAAGACGATGGACGACCGGGCATTCTTCTACCTTTTGGAGGAGCTATAATTGCATCTTCAATTGCAACATCTTCACCCATAAAGTCTATGATAGGATTGATTGCATGAGAATAAGCTAATCGAAAATAAGAAACTTTGAAGTAATCTTCGATGTAGTCATACACATCCAACTTCTCACAACTTAAAATACATCGTATAGCATGAGAGCAAGGAAAACAATTAATTTGCCACATGTTACAAGAACACACTCGACTATGTAAATCAACGGATTGATGGACCGGAGAATGAACTTCAAACACATATTCACTTGATTTGATAACAAACCACGAAGCTCCTTCCAAATAAAGGTTTCTTAATCGAGTTTCAATCACAGGACATAAAACACTATTCCAAGTAGAAGCAACGTCACGACGGTCAGACATAAGTTTCATTAACTTCATTCTAATTTTATCCAAACAAGCAGTAATTGGTAAATGTCTTTCCTCCAAAATCCATTTGTTAAAACTCTCCGAACAATTAGAAGACATCTCACCATAACGACAACCAGGAAAAAAAACATTTGCAAACTTCTCAAAAGGAATTCCGCTCAAAAAATTTACCACTTTGGATCCTCCAACATCTCTAAAATTCTTCAATGCAGCATTAAAATCAATCAAATTATAAGCATAAGCAACTCGTGCAAACAAATCTAACAACAACTTCTTATTTGATTTGGAAAATTCAGATTTTAGAGCAACCTTTAGATTGTTATTCAAATGATAAAAACAAGAACCATGAACTGAATTTGGAAACACTTTTGGAATAGCAACAAGAATACCAGGATGACGATCAGAAATGAAAACAAAGCTTCTACTATCATCCTTAAGAAACTCTTTCAGTTGTTCACAATACCAAATCCAATTGTCTTCATCTTCCCCGGACACAATAGCAATTGCTAAAGGAAAAAAACCTGTTAACAGAAACAAACATATTATCAAACAAAAAATAAAATCAGCAACAATTATAAATAATTTTTGCAAATTTTTAGATCAGTTGCATTATTGTGTATTCCAAATAATAGCATACTTGAATGCAAATTTACAAAACAGATGCATACAAGTATGCACTTATTCAGAACAGATGCATGCAAATGAATGCATGTATATATGCACTTATTCAGAACAGATGCATGCAAGTATGCACATATTCAGAATATATGCATGCAAATGAATGCATGTATTCATAATATTTACACTTATTCACAATAGATGCATGCATATATGCACTTATTCAAAAAAGATGCATGCAAGTATGCACTTATTCAGAATAGATGCATGCAAATGAATGCATGTATTCATAATATTTACATACTTCTATGAATGTATTAAGAATAGCTGCATAATTGTATGCATACATATAGAAGATTATTATATCCCTATGCATTCATCCAGAATAGTTGCATACATGAATGCATATAATAAATATAACTGCATACTTTTATGCATACACATACAGTTATAAACTGACAAAACACCATACCTTCATTTCCATTTTTACCAGTAGCAGCCATCAAACAACCTTGAGCTCTTCCTTTCATAAAAGTAGCATTAACAAAAATTAAAGGACGACAATATTGAAATCCATGTGCACAAGCTTCGAAACCAATAAAAACCCTTTCAAATTGACGTGTATCATCATTACACTCCAACACAACTTTACTCCCAAGATTAGTAGTAACAACATCATCACAAAATGACTGCAAATGATGATAAGACATTATATCGCTTCCATGTAACTCTTCTAATGCCAACTTCTTCCCACTATAAGCATAGTAATACTTCAAAATAACATTATACTCGGTTTGAAACAAATTAATAATATCCTTGGTCTTCATTAATGGATTAGAATGAATATGATCATAAACTAACAACTTAATGAATTTGTTGGATACAACAGGATTGTTTATATCATGAATTCCAGCACCACAAGTATGATCAGGTTGAAATCTCTTTAAAACAAAATAGCCAGGAAGATTGAACTTAACAGAAGCATGAATCCTAAAAGTACAATTTTGCTTAGAACAAACGGCTGTAACTCTTTCCTTGTCATTCTTAACCAAATTAAGCTTGTATCCAGTCTTCATACTATACATCATCACATACAACCTAAATTCAGTAACACCTCCTGGAAATTGCTGACCAACACCAGAAAAAACAGGTTGATTCAAATCACTTCTCAACAATTGTTTCAATTGATTGTTTGAATCACATGTACTAGAAAAAGAAGAATCACTACCACAAGAAACATCATCTGACCTAGCATTGTTAACTGACGAACTACTACGATTGACCTCATCAAAAAAAACCAAATAATCCTCATGATTATGTGCAGCCAACAATAGAATAGATCGAAGATCAGAATTACTTTGAATATTCCTTCTCAAGCCATCTCTAATGTGATACAATTCAAATGACAATGGACTTAAGTCAATTCATTTACCACAAACAGCATCTCTCACAATATCAACAGTACTATCAAAATAAAGACGTATAGAAAAGCTATCATTCCCAAACTTCAACAAGACCAATACATCAACATTAGCAGGAACACTGCTATACAAAGAAGAGAATTATTAATAAACCTTATCAGCATTAATCAAATAAAACTACACACACGTTTGCAGCATATTATAATTATATGCATACATGTACACATATATCCAGAATATCAGCGTACTTTTATGCAACTGTTAATAATAGTTGTATTACATATATTCAGAATAGTTGCATATCTGTATGAACATATAGGGAACAGTTGCATATCTGTATGCGCATATTCAAATTAGAAGCGTACAATTTTATCCACTATTTAAGAAAAGTTGCATATTTATATGCACATATACAAAATAGTTGCATACTTATATGCACATATTCATGACAATTGCATACATTTGTTATCCAAAATACAAAATAGTTTCATACTTGTAAGCACATAATAAAAATATTAGCATACTTGTATGCACAGTTGCACAAATGTATTGAAATTTAATCTCACAAAAGAAGCCTTACAAATAATAATAAATATATCAAAACAAATCGAAAATAATAATAACACACGTATGAAAAAAAAGAAGTGCAAATTACCTTGAAGATGAAACATTCATTATATCTCTCAATCGCTGAAGAAATCGAATATTAGATTCTTCAACAAATCGCAATTAGATCGAATATTGAATCTCAGAAAAAAAACACTGACGACAGCAACATTAAATCAACTAAAATATTCTCTCTAAATAATAGTCGTATGAATCAAATTCATGAAGCCGCCATGAAAAGAAAAATGCATTAATTTGAACAAGGGTATTTATGGAAAAAGAATACCCGAAAAAAAATAGGGATGCGAAAAGTATAATTTAAAGCAGGAGGATTACATGTTAATTAACTTTAATTTTAGGGATGTGTGCCTAATTTTCACCTTAAAAAATGTTAACTGACTAATCTATTGTCAATATGGGCAGTCGATAACAAAATATTCGCCCAAAAACGTGCAATGTTTTCTATTGTTACAGAACAGGTTGTAGCAAAGAAAAAAGACACAACTATCGTTCACTTCAAAAGGTGTACTGCTTCGGTAAAATTCGATGGCTAAGCGAGTTCGTAAAACAAGTAATTTATCGTGAATTGGCCATGACCATTTCAATGAAAATTTGGCATGACCAATCCATCGCGTATTTTACTTGTCTTACACATTCGAGTCCAAGTTCAAATTGGAGCAATCACACACTGATGACACGGCGTTATCAACGACAAATTCTTGAATTCAAAACTAAAGCGTCTGTTTGGCTCAACAAAGCCTGTGCAGTAGAGCATTTTAAGCGTGCATACAAAAATATATTCATTACCAATAAGCTTTTAGGTGCTCGATAAAACTTGGATCAGAATGCAAGTTTCATATGCAAGTCGAGCAGGTAAAGTGAGCATCCGAATGAAAACACACTGATCCATCTTAAACGTTTATCCACAATCTATTCATGTGCATTTAACATGGAATATATTAACAAAGACATTCGTTTCGAAGCCTGCATTTTTCACAAGCAAAAATACAAGCTTCGAGGGGCAAACGTTAACCCTATTAAAAACACATGAAGCCATGAGAATTGCTCAATGGTTCGTTCAAACATTCTATTAAACGATATAAGTGCAATCGATCATATTTCATATGAAAAAGAGGACCTCTGTGTGTAAATGTATATACTATTCTCAAGCCATTCGGGCACCACGAACATAGCTCAAAACAAGACAAACAACTAATGAGTTCACCACATTCATGGTTTGATCGCGTCTAATATCAGCAACAACACGTGGTCGGGAAGTGTTCTTCAATGATGGGTTGAGAATCAGCGTCAGACTGATCGGTTGAGCATCTTCCTCTCTCCAGGATCGAGCATCACCTGGAAATCTCGGTCGAGCAGCGTCTTTCAGCCATAGGTCGAGCAGCATGGTGCCACGAAGGTCAGTCGGCCACCACCAGAGCTCACGGGTCAAGCAACATCTTCCTACCATGGGTTGAGTAATGCTTTTGCTGTTATGCTCGAGCATGTTCTTCCTCATGAATTAATGAAGAAGCTAAGTGAGAAAAGGATGGCTCGTGCATCATGAAAGATGGACATAGGAGAAAATGGACGTACAAATATTATGTATTAGTCAAGTAGGGACAACTGTGAGCATTTATAAAAGTGGATCAATCAATTTTAGTTCCACGATGGCAAATTGTAATTTAGTTGGTCGCTCATAAATATTCATATGGGGTCGCGCATTCCTGGTCATGCAAGCATTACCGGTCGCGCATTCTTGGTCATGCATGCATTCACACATAATTTCTGGTCAGTATTCTAGCTGGCTATAGCTGTGTACAACTACCTAGTGGTAGTTTCGTAAATACATGTGTGAACGACCCATACCCTGCACACCTAAATTACAGCTCTTCCACTACCTCCAAACTACACCTATAAATACCCCACTTCTTAACCATTCAAGGGACCGATTTTTCTACCCCGAAGGGCTGTCCAAACCATTTCTCCACCACTCTCAAGCACTCCAAGCTCCATTAATTGGTTCTCAATCCATCTTCCTCCAATAAAAAATGGATCAAATCTTCTCTAAACTCCATTAGAAATTGCTCAAGTTCAATTCAAACTACTCTAATCTCCATCAATCCTCTCTAAAGCCTAGATCTAACGCAAAACCATCATGGAATCAAGGAAAATCACTCAAGTGTTCAAGTGTTGAAGATATTCATCAATCTCCACCATACTTAGAGAGATCAAACCATTCCTTTGATATATTCAAGTGAAATTTAGATCAAAGAGAGAAATATCATAAAATGAGTGTAATGTATAAAGCAATGAACTTGTAAACTCAAGTATGATAATGAGAAGTGATTCCATAATGGATGTAGGTCTAAATTGACTGAACCACTCTAAAAATTCCTTGTTCTTTACTTTTTACTCTTTATTTTGTGTTTATGGCTCCGTAATCTCAAATCATACCATTTGGTGAAGTGCTCTAAGAGCACCTTTGGTGTTGAGGACATTTTTTGATTTCAATAGTTGATAAGAATTATGAAATAGAAGAGGTAAAGATAACAAAGTATAGGTGTGTGTGTGGTATGTGCGGTGCGATACATCTGAGAATGCAATAATTCAAATCAAAATTCATTAAAGATATCGTAACATCAGTAAAACTATTTATCCGTAACTCAATATTATATGCATTTAGCCTATGATAACATAGTCCATTAATCACTACATAGTTGCAACTGAATTAGTGCATTTTTTGAATACCCGTATGCTTTGCATATCCCAAGATCATATAACTATTTGTTTTATGGAACAATGAATTATTTCAGTCTGATGTATTCATATAATCAAGCTGAACTTATTCTATGACTTAAAAACAAATGCGTATGAAACAATCTCAATATTGTTCATATCCAAGAGTATGAGGATAAAAGAAGAAAACATATATTATTCAACAACCGCTGAATCACTCTTGCAACTCGATTTGGATGTCATCAACAAATCAACATGTCATCACATAAAGAAATCCACAAATGAAATTTGGGTTGACCAGCGTATGTGGTAAGAAGTTGGAATTGGTGGAAGAGAGTACAAAACAGAAGGAAGTTATGTTGACGGTAGGGAAAGAATTGAACTACAAATGCGTAGCTTTTTTAAGTAACCGACTAACAAAGCAGAACATTTTGTCGAAAATGGGAAGGGGTTAGCGCCACGTCAGATTTAAAACAAAATGAAGTGCTCCACCTAATGTTTTATTCTATTTTACTTTCCATTATAGGTAATAGATAGGTTTATTTTAAATTAAATTATACTATGTTTATTCTAGGGTTATTTTACGAGGTGTTACAAGGTACATAAAAGTAGGATGGAAAATACAAATTTTCCATTTCCTACCTTTTTCCTAACATGAGAAATCGAATTCGAAAAATTAGTTTTTTCTTAAATTTGCAAATTTAAAGTTGGTTAGTATGGTTTGGAAGCAAAAACTGGATGGACTATTCCCTTGTTCAGTAAGGGTGAGAAAAAATTAGATGAGAAGATATTTTTATTTTAAAATTATTGCATTCATTTAAAATTGGTAGTATATTTAGGTAGTGTGCATCATGTTTTCAAAATATATTTGAAAGATAAGTGCATTCATATAGGAGATTCCCCTTAGGCATTCTTTGCATTCATGATTTTTTATGATATGTTACACTTTGCACAAGTACACTAATGATTACAAAATTAGATATATATATATACATGATAGTTGTAAATTTTGTGAGAAATTACATTATTTTACCCTTATTAAATTTCGAGGACGGAATTTCTAAAAGGGTGGAAGAATGTAACACCCCGCATTTTTAATTATAAAAGTGGTTATAATAATTACATAAACCAAATTGCAAAATAAATAAGCAATAAATAAAACTTGTCATTATGCAAACGTAATGTTACAATGGTATAAATAGGATTAAATAAAAAGAAACGTTAGATAAGAATGAATGGAAGTTAATTAATAGTAATTATAAATTAATAAATAGAATTTATTGTTAAAATTTAAAAATGGAAAACTAATTAATAGTAACACGCATGTAAGCGTATGTAAATATTTATTTATTTCATATAAATATGTAAAGTATAAGTTTCAGAAGCAATGCGCATTTGAATTTGAAAGTCAATGTGTGTCATTGATAACGTTAAAAGAGAATTAAACGAAAATAATTTAAATTTTGGAAGAAGATAAATTTATTTTGGAAGGTTGACAACTTGACATACATGTGAACGCATATGTATATAAAAATGTGTATGGACATACATATCAGAGGTGGCACGCATTTGGTTTAGAAAATAAACGTGCGTCACAAATAGAATTATATTATGGGGGATTTCATGGCATTAAGTAATGTTCTAATTTAAAATGAGTATGCACATATCAATTCTGAAATGACACACATTTGAAATTAATATTAAACATGTATTTAAAACAGAAGAAAATTAATGCACAAGTAATAAAATTGGAAATAAACATAACGTTAGAAATAACGCTTGAAACCTTGTGTAGATATACAAAAATAAATCTTTGAATATACACGCATATTAATTACGCATTTAAAATTCGAAATAGAAGAACTACAAAAATGGAAAGAATAAATGAAAACGGTTAAGAAATAAGAACATTAAAAGTAACGTTTAATATGGCAAAAATCATGTTGGGGAACAACCTAAAACACAGTTTAAAACCATGTACGGGTCGACCTAAACTTAATATGGTCGACCCACTAAAGGGATGTGTCGACCAACGGGTCGACCCATTCGGGTCAAAGGTGACGTGTTTTTATTTTTTTTGACGGCTCAGATTTAATCTTCATGAATCGAATAGACATGGTTCTTCTTGATAGCTATAAATAAATGTACAAGTAGGCCTGTAAACGGGTGCAAAGGGATACAGATTGTGCTATATTTGTATCTGTATCCGAAAATAAAAATCCGTATCTGAATCCGTATCCGATATCCGTGAATACCTATTAAATAATATCTGTATCAGAAAATAAAAATCCGTATCTGAATCTGTATCAGATATCCATGAATACCTATTAAATGATATCTGTATCCGTATCCACGAATATTTTTCGATATTCGAAAATATCTGTATCCGACTTAGCGAATATAGATATTTTCGAATATTCGTATCCGACTTAGCGAATGTAGATTTTATCGAATATCCGAAAATATCTGCATACGAACTCTAAACATATCTGAAAATATCTGAAATTTAATTCAGTATAATGCAATTTTGCGAATTTCATTTGACTTTGAACAATAGCTTAAAAAATAGTAGTAATACATAACATACATCAAATTAACAATAGCTAATCCTATCACATAAAATTCATAAAATAATGTTTCATTATATAATCCATATGTGAAATCCATATGCTAATTCAATCACACAAAAGTATAGAAAAATATTACCATAAAGCAAATGCCTCATACATGTTTTAAATTGTAGCAAATACCATAATTTATCTTAATAGTACACATACAAATTAAAATACTACAATCTTTCACCATGAAACGGGTGAAGCTTCCAGAAAATGACCCTGCAGAAGAGTGGCACAATTCCAATTATATAAAATAAAATATTGTATATTTTGTAGCAAAGGCCCAAGCTTGCTGTGTCAAACAGCAAGCCGTCTTGCTATGTCAAACACAATAAGCCACCTTGTTGTTCGACACAGCAAGTCAGGCTTGCTGTCAGGCACTTGTTGTGCCTGGCACAGCAAGCATGACTTATTGTGTCAAACATAGCAAGCAAAACTATTAATGAAGAAAAACAAAAGAATTATCTGCATGACTTATCATTACCCCTCTAGTGCGAAGCATGTTTATAATGTAACCATAGCATCATCAACAAACTCGACATTATGACCTATTAAAAGAATAAAAAAAAGAATTATATCATAAATGGGATGATTATTGTATTGAAAACATGTAGAAAAATATAATAGTTTTACCAATATCAAATGGCAACCAATCCTTTATACAGCTCAAAGTTACTACAATATCAGAAGATAATGAAAATTTACTCTTGGAAATCAATCTACCTCCACTACTAAACGATGATTCAGATAATATGGTTGACATCAGAATGACTAAATATCACGAGTCATCCCTGCAAGAATTGGAAAAGTTAGACCATTTGTTCACCACCAAATCAAATATTAAAATTGTACTCATCTTCACCCATTGGTAACATTTCATCTTCTAAATACTAATCAAGTTCCGTTTTCAAAGCTTGTGAGCTACCAACTTTTTGCTCAACATAGTTTCTCCGTTTTTGTTCTCTTCTTAAAACCAAGATTGAAGAATCAACCATATCACACAAAAATCGTAGATTGCCCCACAGAAGATGCACATTTCGTTTCATAAAAAGAAAATAAGATGCCAAAGATTCACGAATTTTTACAACATAAACTTGTGCATGTTCACCGTAAACCACGTCAAAGAAAAATTCAATATAAGTCATTCTGTAATAGGGATCTAAAACCATATCGATACCCGTCATTAGATTGCAAGTGCTCCAATACTTGTTAAACTTAATTCTCATCTTTTGGGCCATACGTCGAATATACTCATGCTCGTTTAGCTTCCAAGTTAAAATTCTTTCATAGACATCGCAAATTCTTTTAAAATATAAACTAGCCATAGGATATTTAACACCCGGAAAATTGAGTGTAGGTTCATAAAATATTTTCAAACATTCACATATTTCTTTTTCTATTTCCTATTCTTCATTTGATGGCTACCATTTGTAATCGTAGGTTAGATCAACCAATTGCTTAAATGTCAGACGCACTTCAAGAGACTTTCAAGCATTAGATATGTTGAATTCTAACGTGTTGGAACATCATAAAACATTCCTTTCCTAACCAATTGAGTTTGAGCCAAAGCATTTTCCTAATTTTGCTTTCTGATTTGCGATGATTTTGTATAGTTCACGGTTTATCTAAATTTTTCAATAAGACATTACACCATTATTAGTCCAACTTGAACAATCAAATTTAGTATGTCATGCAACAACGCATATGAAACAATTTAGCACTAAGAGGCACCGCATTTTTACCACTCAACCATTCTTTTAAATCTCTTATCATTACATCATTATTTGACGCATTATCAACCGTAAATGCAAATAACTTCATATCAATATTCCATTGCAATATTTTTTATTTAAGAGAAGTGCTAAGTGCGTACCCTGTGTATGGTGGGGGCAAATTATAATAAGCAATGACTTTTTTTGCAGCTTCTAATCATCATCGATAAAATAACAAGTTATGCAACAATAGACTATGTTTTATTAGATCAAAGGTCCACAAATCTTAGTGAGGCTAACACGGACTGACAAACAATCAAACATCTCTTGTAATTTGCGTCTCATATTATTATAGAGTTTAAAAACATCGCATCAAACTGTATTTCTAGAAAGGAATTTAATTGATGAACTAATTCGTCTAATATATTCTTGAAAATACATATGTTCAATCATGTTAAATGGATAATCAACCTTAGTAACCATATGTGCAAAACACATTCGGCTTCTATATTGATCGAACTTCCAATTCAATAATTTAATTAGTTTGTTGGGAGAACTTTTGGTAGTCAATAGTTGTTCCCTAGATATTCTTACACGATTAGGATATTTTAGACATGGTTTTAGATGATTTTTCAAGTGGGTTGTTCCCATTGAAGTAGCTCTATTAAATAATATGGAATAATGTTTACAAGCGGATTTAATAGCAACGACCACTACTTCCCTATTAAAATCTTTCCATACATCAGATTTTAAAAATCTTATATTTGAAGGTGCAGATTTTTCTACATCCGCAAAATGATATTGGATATTTGTCTGATTGAAAAACTAGAGTTTGTAATAGTGTTTGAAGTGTTTCGATTTTCTTCCACGACTACAATTACCACAAATATCCTTATTACTACAGCTTGATGAGGTGTTCATCATTTTCAAAACTCTACAATGTCAAATAAAATAAATTTTATTACTGTATAAGCCTAAAAGAGATGCATGTAGTAAAATATCAGTAAAGACAGAAATGACCTGTTTTCTTTATACATGTACTTGTTTCATTACTATCTAACGTGAATTTTATAACTGTCTAACTTGAAAAGCTGTTTTAGGCTAATAGTACAGACTTTAGACAATTAGCTTATATGAGTTTAATGCTCAATCGAAGATGCATATAGATATAGTTCTAGAATTTGAAGGCTGTAAAACAAGTCTAGAGTTTATCAAGTAAAAGAGTAATCATCTAATCATAAAATGTTCAAAAGCAGTAAATGGTTAGAAATTGAGTGCATTGTATTAAACTAGCAATCCAAAGGTTTATCAAGAAAATGAACCAAAATTCATTTACAATTGCTTAAGAATAACGCAGATGCAGGAAACAAGAGCAAATCCAAAGGTTTATCAAGAATAGTCGCTTAAGAATAATCCAAAGGTTTATTCATAATCCAAAGAATAACTGCTTAAATAATAATCCAAAGGTTATCAAGGAACAAAAGTAGGGTTGTTAGGTTTCGAAAAGCTAAAAAATCGAATTAATTTTAGGGTTTATAGTTTGTACCAGATTGACGATGGTGCAGCAAGACGTGGACCGTGGGCTTCGACAAGGTGGTGGCGGGAACTATCAAGGAGGAGCTCTCCTTCGCGTTTGTTCATTGCTGAAGCTTGAAAACAAATCGTGGAAAGCTAGTAAAATAGCGGCATCGGCATGTTTAATCATGAGAGAGGTAAAGGGTTTCTAATAAAGATTGTGAAAACTGAAAATCTAAGGGTTAGGGTAAGGAACGTTAAATTTTCATCCAACGGTTGTATAGTTTTTGTTTGTATGAGGGTTGGAATATAAGGGTTTTGTATGTATAAAATAGAAAATATAACTATAACATAAATATAAAAATACATAAATATATATTTGTACAATGGACGGATATTTTTTGAATACGGATATTGCCATTATCTGTACTCGTATCCGATAAACATTTCGGATATCGAATATCCGAATCCGCTTTTCGGATATCAGATATTTTTCACATTTTCGAATGTGGATATAGACGAATTTCTTATTTTTCGGGTATTCATTAACATCCCTACGTACAAGCCAAGCCACCAAGCACAATTTTTTTAGCAAGAACAGAGACATCGTCGTTTCATTTCTTTTTCATACTCTTTTGAAATAGAAGTATTAGCCTTAGGATTTCTGATTCAAGGTTTGGTGATGAAGGTTGTAGATTTAGGTTATAGGCACCAGAATTCCCCATCCATATGAGGTAAATTCCGTGAATCTAAAAATAATATTATTATTTTCATTCCTTTCGACACTGATTTTTAAATACATGGTAATTACAGTAGTAGATTAAATTAGAGAGGACCATGAATGATAAATTTTGAATCAGACTTAGCAATTGGATAGCAATATGGTGAGTGAATTTAAATTGTCCTTTTTGGTAACGGTATATAATCATTTGGTTCTTGTAATATTTAGTGAGATAAATAATTCTGAAATTATTCAGTTGCGGTAAATCAATTTCTGTATGTTTGGGGAATGGTTCAAATAGTAAAATCCCTTCCTTGACCTCTTTCTATTAGAAATAACAATATAAACGGTGAATCTGCAATGTGATGAGGTTATGAGTTCATAAACTAATTGGGGTAGATTACATTAAATTGTTGGGAAAGGGTAAAAGCGGTACAAACTTGATTATATTCAGAATTACAATAATTATGTGAAAAACTTGGAAATTGGTTGGTACAGAAACTAAAAATATACCTAAAATAAATGGAAATTATAAATAAACTAAATTAATTGGTTACGGAAAAGTAGCACATTTCCATAATTAGATCCATTGCGAATACAGAGAATGTAATTGCAAGAAAATGGAAAATAATATGGGTTAGTGCGAAATAGGGGATTAGCCGTATTGCACACTAATCAATGGCATATGAAAATTTTAGAAAAAAAGAATGTCTTGCAAATACGAGTCTCAGTTTATTTATATTATGGTAATAAAATTTGGTACATTTTCAACAACCAACTAGATTAGGTATGTGAACACCTTCCTATAAATGAGTAAACTTACAAAGACAGTAAGTAAAATAAATATATAACTATAAGATGTTATGTAAAGAAAAAAAGCAAAAACCATGGTAACATGAAATAAATGGGGAACATAACCTATTATTAATTATATGGAAACGAGAATGAAATATGATAGATAAACTTGTCATATGGACAAGTGAAATTATAACGTATGGGTTATAATTAAAAGAGGGAATGGAACAAGAAAGGATTGTTATGAATGAACTTAAATTACGAGAATTAAGTTTAATAAGCGAATCCACAAATTATTGTTAATGGTAGTGTTATAACATGAGGTAATAATTAAATAGAAAAAGGATATTGAGATGGATTATTATAAATAAACTTATAATTATGAAATTAAGTTTAATGAGCATATAATAATAAGAGATGGTTTGTTCCGATAGGGAAGGTTGACCAAGGAAAATAAGTGGCAAATAAAATTAATGTGATAATTAAGGAAAATAAATAGTCAACGAAGCTTATAAACAAATAATTCAAGTTCAGACTAAACATATAAAATGTTTTTGTTAATTAGCGGTAAGAAAGTGCATAATGAAAGATTAGATTGGATCTAATAATAAAATGGTTTAGTGCACTCGGACCAATTCAAAAGAAGCCCGAATGAGGAACCCAATGGGTATATCATTGCAAGTGTCTGGAGGAGATCATCGCAGGTGTCTGGAGGAACGGTGGGAGCACGTCAAACTTATTATTCGATGGGACAGCAAAGATGTGTGGGACTTCTATGGGATGTGAGGATACTCTGAGATTGCCCTTTATGGTAGCCTGACGAAGTTGTACCCACAAAGGTCGGTTTGTATGGTTCCATCCATAGAGTATGTCTAGGGCAATCTAAAGGGCTGATGGAATGATTTTTTAGGATTCGACGAATGTCTTGACTCCTAGAGCAGGCTTCGTGGTCAGGACCCAACAAGGACAGTAAGTTGTTGGATACCCATCATCATCAGTCTGTGCGAATACGAGAAAGATTGTAGCTAAATCAACCAGCCAATGATCTGTCACTATCGAGACATTGGATGAGATACAACATGAAATTGGATGCTTATATTGTTTAGTAGGAGGACAATCACTTAGGTCTTTGAATGTTCTTCCATTAGCTTGGGGGCTGAGTGATGCCATAGCCACCGAGACAAAAATAGAGCAATCTATGGATATCTGTAATGTAGGTCTAACGAAGCTGTCCTTTATAGATATAGAAATCCCCCGACTGAGTTCTATAGGGAACCTTAGAGTTAGGGTGCTTTGTTGGCGCGATAGTTGAGGCTTATTCGTTTTCATAGTATTAGTACACTTTCACAGCGTAACAATGGAGACTTAGTACGCCTTCATAACGTGGTCTAGTACGCTTTCATAGCATGCAACGGAGGTTTAATACATTTTTGCAATGATGGGGAATGCTCGAGAAGGGTATCACGGAGAGTACCTTGATATGTTAGGCATATAGCTACCCCACCATACACCCACATATATATATATTAGGTTTAATCTACTAGGGAGTAGACGGGTATGACATGTGTGAAGAGGCAATATTATAATTAACCCAAATAACTTAATATGTATGGAAATATGATAGAACGATATATGTAATGTTATTCATATAAAGTATAATTTGTCCATTCACCAGAACTATTTTTATAACCCCATTCCTCATAACAAACCTGTACGTAAGATAAGTGGCAGAGATTATATAGCTTAGAGGCACTAGTTAGTCAGTGTCATTATTATGGTAAGTATTTACTTATAATTATATTTTATTTATTCTGCTGTCAGATATTTTATTGTGAGCTCTGATATATTTTGTAACACCCCGCATTTTTATCTCAAGATAATAAAATAAGGATAACTTAATTAAATATTCAGAATTAAGTAAAACTCTCCATTGCGTCCTTCTCGAAATTCTGGTTTAGATAGACATCTGGTTTACGTAAAACGAACACCGTATGAAGAAGTCATGAGCATTCGAAGTTTGTATACATACAAGGAGCTTATATGTATATATATTAAATAAATATATCCAGAAAATTTGAAAATCAGTTCAAAAATCAAAATTCACGGGCAGGAAAAGATGGAGGGAAATTAGACCATTGGGGGTTGACCTAGGGTTCGACCCACCAACAAGGGGGTCGACCTAGGGGTTGACCTACCCACAGATCTAGAAAGTTCTTTTCTAATATGGACGGTTCTGATGTTTTTAAATTTAATCTAAGGGTCCTGGTTCCTTCGCTACACCTACAAATAAGACCTTAGACCTAACCCTAAACTTCATAATTTGGCGGCTATGCTGGGGCTCTGCCATTACTCTCTTCCTCTCTCTCCTCAAATTACATTCATAAATTTAGATTTATAAATTAGAAAATCTTAAATTAAGACCTGGAGGGAAGAGATTGATGGGTTTTTTAGGCGTTCAGAATTACCTGAAAAGCAAGGTAGTGTTGCAGATCCAATCTATTCAATTTTTCCTCCTTTTTCTTTTCTCTTTCTCTTTTAGTAAAAATAGAAAATCCATGATTATTAGGTTCTGAATTCAATTAGGGGAAAATCATGGAAGATTAGATCTGGACCAGATCCAGGATTTGGAAAGCTTACGAGGTGAGTGGATTTAAGCCACATTATTTTAGATAGTGGTACATAATCATTTAGCATTCCCTTTTTTATTAATTGTGAAATTGCCAGATTAACTACAAATTATTGTTGTAACGAGTTGAAATGCTGATATGAATATGTCAGGAAATTCCTATGTTGAATTGGCTAGAGTATTGAATGTTTACATGTTGGAGAAAATAAACTTATTAGGATATGAATAGCCAATTCAGTGATTGTAACTACATGATTTACTTATGGCATAATATTGAGTAATTGACTTGTAACTTTTTAGATCTGAACAATTACCCGATTAAATGCTTAGATGTCAAAAATTAGAATTAAATACATGTTAAAAAGGACATGCGCCAAAATATAAGCATAACTTGACGACTTGTAAATTGGATTACAGTAGACATATAAAGAGGGTATTATGCCAAAATTTTACATGGAAAAAAGAGGATAACTATTAAAATATGAACATGCTTAAATACATGGTAATTTGGAACTGTAACGCCTCACACACGAGGTTAGATTACACTTGTGATAGAAGTCTTCCTGGGCCCTCCTGACATATCCAGCATTCACAAGTGGTAAATTAATGTGAGAGGTCTAAGTGCATAACTAAAGATGGTGCTAAGGCACGAGGTTAAGTCGACTTGTGGTAGAAGTCTGCCCGGACCCGCCCGGCAAATCCAGCGCCCACAAGTGTAGGATTAATGTGAGAGGTCTAGGCATATATATGCACATAAATATATAAATATATGTATATAACAAGATAGCAATAAATGGCAATCATGGTAGTTAAATGTCTAACTCAGAAAATAGGAAAGGAAGGGATGTAATGAACTGAGTTGGTGGGATACGAAGGAAAATAATGTATTTCCCTAAATGACCTGTTTCTGAGAATGTGGTTGCAAGTAAGCCACAATAAATAACGTAAGAAAAGTAAAAAAATTACTTGCTACTACGAATTTAGATGGGAATACGTTATGAAAATAAATCATTGATTCCTTCTATCAAACTGATAAGGTGCATGAAGTGTTTTCCTTAATATAATAAGGAATATATATTACGGTGAATGAAGAATAATGGTTTACATCAGTAAATGGTTTAAAAGGGAAATGATAATAACCTATTATAAATAAATAATAATGTTGTATAATAGGTAGACTTATCCTAGAGACAAGTGAATATTATAACTTAGGTTATAATAAACTAGTAAGGGAATGGGATAACAGGTGAATTGAGTTAAGGGACACTTAATTGTAACTTAAGTAATCAGTAAAGGAGAAAACCTGAAACCAGTTAAGAAAAGGGGGAAAATATATTGTACTTAATTACAAATTAAGTAATCCGTAAACTTGGAGGTCTGAAACCTGCCGATAAGAATAACATGTTCGGACTTGTCCTAGGGACAAGGGGAAATTATAACATAGGCTATAATAAATGGGTAGAGAAACTTATTAATGGGCCTTTGTGACGGCCCGCCCCGCACCAACCGACATTTACTCCAAAGGTGCGCTGTACACATGTCCAATTGGTACGGAACGGGTCGTCAGAAGGAAAAGGGAAGGAGGAAACGAACATACAAAGAACCTGTAGAATGTCTCACAGCGCATAGAACAAAATATAATAATAACATACTTGACATAAAACAGGAGAGACAGTGCATAAGCCGAAAATCAGAACTAAACATCATAGCAGCGGAAATCCAAAATACAGCTTATTACAACTTTCAAACTGTCTCAAAGCAAAAGAAAGATAAAGGAGGTACACTACTAATGCCCAAGTAGCGACCACCAACGACACAGGGAGAATGTGTATATATATATCATACGTGGAAGCCTCCTGCCCGCCTCCGAATCAGCTACTCGCGCATCACCAGCTAACCTGTCTCTAGTCTGCTCGTGTGAGCACCCAGAGTAATAAGAGGAGACATAAAACTCTGGGTCAGACATAAAGCCTGGTATGAGCGATAAGCATCTAAAGTAAACAATAACAGGTAGACTAAAACATACCTGAACCTGGACCTGCAACCAAAGAGTTAGCACTACATACTGTACAACACTCTAAGGTATCATATCAAACAGTGTAAAGATACGGAGGTGGGGGAGGTGTGCATGTCATAATGATGGCAAACAATCAAGCATAGCATCCATCCTCACATCTCTCACTCAGTGCGTAAAGCATACGATATTCACCACTTCGATCACCCAACATACCTCGCTACGATCACCTTGCCCCATGAAGTCATAAATGGCTTCACTGCACTGATAACGTAGCCACAAATCCTTCGCTATGTCCACTTTGCCCCATGGAGTCACAAGAACCCCACTGCACTGGCTCATAGCCTTACTAATCCTTACTATGTCCACTCTGCCCCATGGAGTCGCAATGACCCCACTGCACTGGCTCATAGTCTTACTACGCATCACCTTGCCCCTCGGGTCATAATGACCCTACTGCATTGATAACGTAGTCTTGCTACCATCACTTTGCCCCTTAGGTCATAATGACCCTACTGCACTGATAAGTGGCCCATCATTCATTTTTAGTGGTGAATCGAAGTTATGAACATCGACAACTCCTTAGCACACGTCCCGCAGCAAAGTCCAACCATGAAGTGAACTCATTGGTTCCCAACTGGTTCCGGGATCCTGAGCTCTAACTTCCATTTGGATCACCTTTGCATCTCGGGTTATTGGTCATTACCAGATCGGATCGGATCGTGGCCTTCAGATCGGATCGGTTCGGAGCCTTCGTCACCACGGTTCGGATCGAGCTCCTTCATTCGGATCGAGTCACGCCATCAACCCGTGGTCCTCCAGTTCCATCGGATTGGTTCGAGTACCCTTCAGCGGATCGGGTCGGGGTCTCCAAGTCCATCGCCATGGATCGATTCGTGGTAAGTTCCTTCGGATCGGATCGTGGTCCTTCAAGCGGTTCGGGTCGGAAAGCACTCCTCCAGGTCGACGGATCGTGCTCACCCTTCTTGGACGGATCGGGTCGTAATGCTCATTCGCGATCCGGATCGGAGTACTTCAGTTTGGGCACGGCGATGCATCGATTCGTCTCGTGGGCCTTGCGCAGGTGGTTCGGTTCGGAGGAGATGACTCGACTCGTGGTGATGTCCCACGGTCCCATAGGGCGATCCGATCGTCCCTCAATCCCCTATCCGATCCGAATCTCTGCACCTTGTCCAGCGAGCTGTTTACGCCATTCGACGGCGTTTTCGACCATTATTACTATTCTAATAAATCACAAAGCATACCATACAGTCATAGCAACATACATAATCAACCACAAACATCAAAACATCAATATGATAAGTAGAAATGGATCAAACATACCCAAAATCCCATATTTCCCCTTAAGCATGTTTAGGTGAAACTTATGATAGGATTAGCAAATCTTAACCAAATTAACCCAAATTCATATCAGAGGTCTAAAACATCATTCCGAATTTTATAAACATTTTTCCAGAATTTTATCATGTTTAAATTCGCTAATTAACACTAATCACCCCTAATTAGCCATAATTAGTGTAAAACTATGCAAATCACTCATCTTAGCCACAAATAAACTAAGATCTGAAATAATTCTCTGATTTGATGTGAATCTCAATGCCAAACAGCAGCTCCTTTGTTGATTTGGTGAAGATCCTCCTTGATTAGGGGTTGCTAAGCTTAATCCTTGACCAAAAGATGATTTGGAGGTGATTTAGAGGTTAGAGGCCATTTTTAGGGATCCTTGGTGATAAGTGGAGGCTAGAAAACTGAAATGGAATGATTCTCCATCTCATTTCAGACCTCCCATAACCCTAATCCCGAAATGGGTTATGAGCCTACTCACTAATCACCCGATTTGGCCCGGTTAAGCAGTTTTTCACCTTCCAAACCTTGTTTCAGCCATATCTCCCAAACGGTAAGTCCGTTTGGCTAATGTGACCACTCTACGGAAAGGTAAACCATCAAACGAATCTAATGGAAGTGGTTTCAGGTCAAAATTCCTTTCCAATCAAAAGTTATGGCCAAAACAGTACCAACTAGGGGCAAAATGGTCATTTAAAAATCGATAAAAATCATGAACATGGGAAATGACTCTAATAGATGTTTCCCAAAGTTACACGACCATACAACTTCACTTGGGAATGAAATAAATATTCTATGATCCTATGATGTATAGAATACGGGTCATTACACTCTCCCCCCCTTAAGAAATTTCGCCCCCGAAATTCCCTAATCCAAACACACACAAAAGGTCCCGCATGCCTATCAACCATAAAACAACCATCAAACATGCAAAACAAGCAAAATAAGTCTACCCTAGCATGCGGAAAAACTAAATCGCAAAGTAAATCTTACCAGGCAAAGAGTTCTGGATATGCCTTCCTAATGCTCTCCTCTGTCTCCCAAGTACAATCATTCTCGTCCTCGCCCCACTGAACCTTGACTAGCTTCACCGCCTTCCTTCGAAGTTGCTTCGTATCGTGCCCCACAGTACGGATCGGCTTGCGGTTCCCAACCGCCTCGGGTTCTACTTCGAAGTCCTCTAACTGACCCGGTGAAATAGTCACATCTGAGTCGTGAACGAACTTCCTTAGTTGGGAAACATGAAATACATTGTGAACTCCCGCCATTTTCTCTGGTAAGCCAACTCTATATGCCAAATTCCCGACTAATTCAAGAACAGGGAATGGGCCAACGAATCTTGGTGCTAACTTGCCTCTCCTGCCAAATCGTATCACGCTCTTTAACGGAGAGATCTTGACAAACACCAAGTCACCAACAGAGAATTTCAAGTCTCTTCTTCTCTTATCGGCATAACTCTTTTGCCTATCCTGAGCAGCTTTCATTCGTTGTTGAATGACCTTAATCTTATCTGACGTTTCTCTCACCACATCTGGTCCAAGCACAAATTTCTCGCCAGTCTTTATCCAACATGATGGTGAGTTGCACGGTCTTCTGTACAAAGCTTCATATGGAGCCATACCGATACTGGATTGGTAGCTATTATTATATGCGAACTCTACTAGATGCAAATGGTCATCCCATGATCCACCAAAATCCAATATGCACGCTCTCAAGAGATCTTCCAATATACGATTCACCCTCTCCGTCTGACCGTCGGTCTGAGGATGATATGCGGTACTGAGATGTAATCTTGACCCTAGAGCCTCTTGTAAGCTCTTCCAAAACCCACTAGTGAAAAACGGGTCTCGGTCACTCACAATGCTTTTGGGTACTCCATGAAACCTCACTACCCACTTCATATACAATTTTGCCAACTTGGCTGCTGTTCTGGTCGATTTGATTGGTATAAATCTTGCACTTTTAGTCAATCGATCCACAATTACCCAAATGCTATCATATCCCGATCTAGTCCTTGGTAGGCCATCGATGAAATCCATCGAGACTTGCTCCCATTTCCATTCGGGAATTTCTAATGATTGCAACAACCCACTAGGCTTCTTTTGCTCAGCTTTAACTAGCTGGCAATTCATGCATTTGGATATAAACTTCCCAACGTCTCTTTTCATCCCTTCCTAGTAGTAAGTCTGTCTCATGTCTCGATACATCTTATTACCACCGGGGTGTATAGTCAGTTTTGAGTGATGACATTCTCTAAGCACTTCATCTCTCAAACCATCCACGTTGGGCACAACTAGCCTTCCATTCTTTCGAAGCCATCCATCTCGATCAAGCCCATACACATTCATCTCCTCATCGATACCCATCTCTAACTTGGAGATGATTTCCAATAGGTTAGGATCGTCCCTCTGACTAGAACCAATCCGCTCTATCAAAGTGGGTCTGATCGTCAAACTAGCTAGCATGACTGGATCCAATTCGCACTTTGGTCTGAAATCAAACCCCGCGATATACTCCAGTTGCTTCCATTCAAGAAACATTGCCCCTAAGCTGGCATGTCTCCTACTCAAGGCATCGGCTACCGCATTACCTTTCCCAGGTGTGTATGCGATATCAAAATCATACGAAGCCAAGAACTCTAACCATCTCTGTTGACGGAGATTCAGATCTTTCTGAGAGAAGAGATACTTTAACGATTTATGATCGGTAAACAGCTCAAATCTTTCTCCCAAGAGATAGTGTCTCCACATCTTCAGCGCAAATACAATCGCTGCTAATTCCAAATCATGGGTAGGATACTTCTTCTCATGCGGCTTTAGCTGTCGACTAGCATAAGCTACAACCCTACCTCCTTGCATCAATACAGCACCCAATCCGGTACCACAAGCATCCGTGTATACCGTCATCTCTTCATTCCCTTTAGGAATGATTAACACTGGCGCACACGTCAACCACTCCTTTAGACTTTTGAAGGCATCCTCACACACTCCGTCCCAGACGAAGGACTGATTCTTCTTAGTCAACTGAGTCAACGGTGCTGCTATCTTGGAGAAGTCCTGGATAAACTTACGGTAATATCCAGCTAATCCCAAGAAACTTCTTACATCTGTTGCATTCTTGGGTGTAGGCCAATCCTGTACCGTAGCCACCTTCGTAGGATCCACGGCAATACCACTCTCTGAAACAACATGGCCCAAGAACCTCACTTCCCTTCTCCAAAAATGACACTTAGAGAATTTCGCTTTCAATTGGTGTTTCCTCAACACCTCCATCACTATCCTCAAGTGCCCCTTGTGTTCCTCCTCTGTCCTTGAGTAAACAAGGATATCATCCACGAACACAAGAACAAACTTATTCAACTGATCTCTGAATACTCGATTCATAAGATCCACAAAATAGGCTGGTGCATTGGTCAACCCAAACGGCATGACCAACCACTCATAAAATCCAGACGGCGTCCTAAATGCCGTTTTCGGAACACTCTCATCTGCTACTCGAAGCTGATGAAATCCTGTCGCGAGGTCCAACTGGGAGAACACTCTTGCTCCTTCCAGTTGATCAAACAAATCATCTATCCGCGGTAGAGGATACTTATTCTTCCTCGTCACCTTATTCAACTCACGATAGTCCACACACAAACGAAGGGAACCATCTGCCTTAGTGGCAAACACAACTGGTGCTCCCCACTCGGAGACACTTCTTCTAATAAGTCCCTTCTTCAAAAGATTGCTGACTTGCACCCCGAGCTCACGCTGCTCCCTTGGTGCCATACGACGAAGTGGCATCACTATAGGTCTGACATCTTTCACTAAATCAATACGGAACTCAATCTCTCGGTGTGGTGGAAGCCCGGTCACCTCCTCGAAGACGTCCGGATACTGGCCAACCACGGGCACATCTGACAACTCATCCTACGGGATGTCGAGGGAATTTACAAAACTAGCCATAACCCCATCACTAGGTAGACTACCAAACACTACCCTCCGCCCATCATCCGCCCTCACTGTCACCAAAAAGCCCTCACAGTCTACCACCACCCCGTATCTTTGGAGCCAATCGACTCCTAATATAATGCCATACCCAGTAAAGCCCAAAACAAAGCAATCACATACAAACATACACCCATGACTCGATAAGACCAAATTCCTGCAAATCATACTAAGGCTAGTCGAACCACCAATCGGGTTCGTCACTATCAATGGTCTATCGACTATCTCGGGTTCCAGTCCCAACCTATCTACCAGGTCACTAGATATGAAGGAACGGGAAGGCCCAGTATCAAACAAAACTCGAACTGGTACATCATAAATAGAAAGCATACCTTGAATAACGACATTCTTTCCTTTCTCCGCCGCAGTTGGGGCATTCGACGAAGAAGGAACAGCATCAAGAGCATATGCTTTCACAATCTGCCTCTCCTTAAGAGGTTGCGGACACTTATCCTTCTGATGTCCCACTTGACCACAGTTATAGCACTTCCTTTCTGCTGGCTTGGCCCGACATTCTTTAGCATAATGGCCCTTCTTTCCACAGCTGAAGCACTCAACATCCTTCTTGCTCTTTTTCTGGCCACCTTTTGATTGGTCCTGCTTCCTCTTATTCTGAGAATTATTCTTGCCTCCACTGCCTGCTTGCGGCTTTGGCCCTTCTACAGATGCAGCCTCAGTCTTTGACTTAGGGTAAAGGCTCTCTGATCTCAAAGCTTTCCCCACGATCGATTCAAAAGTCTCATCGATGTGGTTGATAAGCCTTTCCCCCAAGTATCCATCCAAACCAGTAATGAACTTCTCATTCTTCTTCTCAGGAGTATCAATAAGAGACAGTCCATACTTCGACAAAGTGTCGAACTCAGCAATATAATTAGAAACCGCCCTGCCGTTCTGCTTGAGTTCCAAGAACCTCTTGAACAACACTGACTTCTGGGCAGCTGGAATAAACTTCTCGCTAAAGCGAGCCTTAAACTGAACCCAAGTAACCTGGTCCTCTGGAGTAGCTGTTCTAATGGCATTCCACCAATTCATCGCTCGCCCTTGCAGCTGACGAGACGCTAGCCTTCTCTTCATCGCATCCTCAAGACCCAAGTCATCAAAGATACGATCACAGCTATCCATCCAATCTTGAACATCCGTGGCCGACTCCGTTCCGTGGAACGGCTTCCCACCAAGATTAGTGTAATCCTTGCACAACTTGGCAAAATCGACCCTAGGCGCCTGCACTACTGGGCCAACACCAACTCCGGGATTGGGAACTGCCCCTTGCACTTCTCTAAGCATGTCTCTCATGAGGTTAGTAAACATAGCCCTCATGTCAGCGGCATTCCCTTGGTTGGTTCCTCTACCAGCACCCCTTCTGTCTCGGCTCATCATCAATCTGAAAAAGGAAACGATTAACGACCCCATAGTGGTGCTAGTGCAGTGCGACTTCATTCTTTATACTACTAATAGTATATACATACATAGCTTTTAAAAACCAAAATAATCACAAATACGCGCTCTCATATATGTACTAACTCTCCCTAGTGTCTTTCCCTAGGTTAACTACGCAACCTAGAGCTCTGATACCAAGTGTGACGGCCCGCCCCGCACCAACCGACATTTACTCCAAAGGTGCGCTGTACACATGTCCAATTGGTACGGAACGGGTCGTCAGAAGGAAAAGGGAAGGAGGAAATGAACATACAAAGAACCTGTAGAATGTCTCACAGCGCATAGAACAAAATATAATAATAACATACTTGACATAAAACAGGAGGGACAGTGCATAAGCCGAAAATCAGAACTAAACATCATAGTAGCGGAAATCCAAAATACAGCTTATTACAACTTTCAAACTGTCTCAAAGCAAAAGAAAGATAAAGGAGGTACACTACTAATGCCCAAGTAGCGACCACCAACGACACAGGGAGAATGTGTATATATATATCATACGTGGAAGCCTCCTGCCCGCCTCCGAATCAGCTACTCGCGCATCACCAGCTATCCTGTCTCTAGTCTGCTCGTGTGAGCACCCAGAGTAATAAGAGGAGACATAAAACTCTGGGTCAGACATAAAGCCTGGTATGAGCGATAAGCATCTAAAGTGAACAATAACAGGTAGACTAAAACATACCTGAACCTGGACCTGCAACCAAAGAGTTAGCACTACATACTGTACAACACTCTAAGGTATCATATCAAACAGTGTAAAGATACGGAGGTGGGGGAGGTGTGCATGTCATAATGATGGCAAACAATCAAGCATAGCATCCATCCTCACATCTCTCACTCAGTGCGTAAAGCATACGATATTCACCACTTCGATCACCCAACATACCTCGCTACGATCACCTTGCCCCATGAAGTCATAAATGGCTTCACTGCACTGATAACGTAGCCACAAATCCTTCGCTATGTCCACTTTGCCCCCATGGAGTCACAAGAACCCCACTGCACTGGCTCATAGCCTTATTAATCCTTACTATGTCCACTCTGCCCCCATGGAGTCGCAATGACCCCACTGCACTGGCTCATAGTCTTACTACGCATCACCTTGCCCCTCGGGTCATAATGACCCTACTGCACTGATAACGTAGTCTTGCTACCATCACTTTGCCCCTCAGGTCATAATGACCATACTGCACTGATAAGTAGCCCATCATTCCTTTTTAGTGGTGAATCGAAGTTATGAACATCGACAACTCCTTAGCACACGTCCCGCAGCAAAGTCCAACCATGAAGTGAACTCATTGGTTCCCAACTGGTTCCGGGATCCTGAGCTCTAACTTCCATTTGGACCACCTTTGCATCTCGGGTTATTGGTCATCACCAGATCGGATCGGATCGTGGCCTTCAAATCGGATCGGTTCGGAGCCTTCGTCACCACGGTTCGGATCGAGCTCCTTCATTCGGATCGAGTCACGCCATCAACTCGTGGTCCTCCAGTTCCATCGGATCGGTTCGAGTACCCTTCAGCGGATCGGGTCGGGGTCTCCAAGTCCATCGCCATGGATCGATTCGTGGTAAGTTCCTTTGGATCGGATCGTGGTCCTTCAAGCGGTTCGGGTCGGAAAGCACTCCTCCAGGTCGACGGATCGTGCTCACCCTTCTTGGATGGATCGGGTCGTATGCTCATTCGCGATCCAGATCGGAGTACTTCAGTTTGGGCACGGCGCTGCATCGATTCGTCTCGTGGGTCTTGCGCAGGTGGTTCGGTTCAGAGGAGATGACTCGACTCGTGGTGATGCCCACGGTCCCATAGGGCGATCTGATCGTCCCTCAATCCCCTATCCGATCCGAATCTCTGCACCTTGTCCAGCGAGCTGTTTACGCCATTCGACGGCGTTTTCGACCATTCTAATTATTCTAATCAATCACAAAGCATACCATACAGTCATAGCAACATACATAATCAACCACAAACATCAAAACATCAATATGATAAGTAGAAATGGATCAAACATACCCAAAATCCCATATTTCCCCTTAAGCATGTTTAGGTGAAACTTATGATAGGATTAGCAAATCTTAACCAAATTAACCCAAATTCATATCAGAGGTCTAAAACATCATTCCGAATTTTATAAACATTTTTCCAGAATTTTATCATGTTTAAATTCGCTAATTAACACTAATCACCCCTAATTAGCCATAATTAGTGTAAAACTATGCAAATCACTCACCTTAGCCACAAATAAACTAAGATCTGAAATAATTCTCTGATTTGATGTGAATCTCAATGCCAAACAGCAGCTCCTTTGTTGATTTGGTGAAGATCCTCCTTGATTAGGGGTTGCTAAGCTTAATCCTTGACCAAAAGATGATTTGGAGGTGATTTAGAGGTTGTAGGCCATTTTTAGGGATCCTTGGTGATAAGTGGAGGCTAGAAAACTGAAATGGAATGATTCTCCATCTCATTTCAGCCCTCCCATAACCCTAATCCCGAAATGGGTTATGGGCCTACTCACGAATCACCCGATTTGGCCCGGTTAAGCAGTTTTTCACCCTCCAAACCTTGTTTCAGCCATATCTCCCAAACGGTAAGTCCGTTTGGCTAATGTGACCACTCTACGGAAAGGTAAACCATCAAACAAATCTAATGGAAGTGGTTTAAGGTCAAAATTCCTTTCCAATCAAAAGTTATGGCCAAAACAGTACCAACTAGGGGCAAAATGGTCATTTAAAAATCGACAAAAATCATGAACATGGGAAATGACTCTAATAGATGTTTCCCAAAGTTACACGACCATACAACTTCACATGGGAAAGAAATAAATATTCTACGATCCTATGATGTGTAGAATACGGGTCATTACAGCCTTAGTTAATAGAACTAAGTTAATAAGTGAACAACGATAAGTTGTATTGATGATGTAAAGTGAAATTATGATTCAATGAGAAAGGATGAGGAAAACTTACGAAATGAAATAAGTTATATTTAATCATAAATGGTAAATGACATGTTAATTGGAAAACATGTGAATTGAGATATGCTTAATTACATATTAAGTAGAACATGTTAGTGTAATGATGAAATCAAACTAGAAAATAAAAGAGATTGTGGATTACGGACCTTCGGCCACAATCTGGAGAATAACATTTTATGGGCTTATTTATAAACTTAAATGGGTTAAGTTATAATTGAAATTAATAAGCAAGAGGAACTTGGTAACTGATGAAGAATTCAATCTGAACGGGAATAACCAAGTTAAAAGGAAACCTGGTAAGGAAAAGCAAGCGCGTAAAAGAATGTTTTGACATAGGGTCTAACAACATATTAAAGTGAGGCGCTTGGACTAGTCCGTGTTTGTCCGAGACAACGTGATAGAGGGTTCTCGCTCTTGGCTTAGTGGCGAGCGGGATACTCTTACCTCTACACATCCCAAAGGGGGTTGTTTAGGCAATGGGGCCTGGACAGTCGAGAGGCTGGCCGTAAAACAAGGTGATGGGGTACCAGTGTAACGCCACAGCGGAAGGTAGGCATCTCCATTAGGGTTGTCACATCTAGTATCAGAGCTTAGGTTTAGGATTCCTATATAAATAGTGAGTGAACGTATTTGTATTTTTAAAAACATAAATATTATATATATATATTTATTTATTTATTTACCAAGATCCATAGAGGGACCCACTAAATAGAAAGAGCGTGATATGATAAGAAATGGGATGTTGTTTTGTACACTAAAGGAATGAATAAGGAAATCTGAGACCCTTAGGTAATTTGGGTGGAGAGTGTAACTATACTTTGTATGGAAGGAAAGTGAATCCCATATGATGATTATTTTGGGTCAGTGGGTTTGGTAGTAAAACCTTATAGATTGGAAAATGTTAGAAATAGAAAAATGGATTAGGAAAATATATAGTTGAGAGAATTGACCTTGGGGGTGTCTAGGGAAGCCTAGAAAAAAATTGGAAACCTGCTTTGAGTCTAACCCTATTGTTAACTTTTAAGAACTTGAAATTATAAAAGTTTGGAAAAATGATTTATGGTGTTTTCAAGTTTTAATCTTAAAAGTTATAGTTTTAAAATATGTAAAGAAGTATATATTGAGTTTTAAAGTAAAATTCTCTTAGTAAAAAGGTGCGTATTATATAGCACGTATAGCTCGCTAGTTTTCTTGTTATATTTCATAACAAGAAGTTTTATAAAAGGAGGATTTGAAATCTCTATTCTTATGATAAATCATTTTTGATAAATTACTTTAACAAGAGGATTTTGTTGGGTGGACAAAATAAGTCACAGAGATTACGAGTAAAGTAGATGTTTGCACCTTGTAGCTAGGGGCTGAACCGACCTTATAGGTAAGAACCAGTCGTAAACCCGATTGAGGAATAGTTCCCCTTATCTACTCCAGTTTTTGTGATTTGAAAAAAAAATGAATGAATGATTTGCATTTCTTTTAAGATGACATGTTTTTGTGGTTTGGCAAAAGTAATTTTTCATGAGGAAAATGAAATTTTGACACTTCTGAATTTTTGGAAGAAATATTTAAATGAAAAAGAAAAGCCAAACCATGTTTTGAAAGTATGGAGTAGGTAAGGATTAATGCCTAGGAAAGGCGGGAAATTTTTTGAGGCTATAAAGTAAATAACGAGAATTATCCTGGAATAATAGTGAGTTCCCGTAGAATGCAAAAGCATTGAATAGCCTGGGATGTTGCTTGAAATAATTGTTGGTACACAGCTAGGACTAGTGGCGACTACTAGATAGAAAAAGGGGCAAGTAAGTGTTTAGATCCAGTTACTAATTTTCATGATAGAGGTAAAACCCATTACTGCATTGCGGTTGGGATCGTTCCATTATATTGTTCTTGTCGGGAAGTTAGGGTAACACCTAAACTTGACATGGATCCCATAGTTTGGACTTTTATGTCTGAGGGGGACATAGTCTCGAGATTCTTGTCCCCTAGTAGTAGCTGTGTAGGGTGTCTGTTCTCTTGTTTTAGTTAAAAGACTAGAGGCTTATTTAAATTTAAACTAATATCAGATGATTAAATAAGCTAAGAGAATAAAAATAGTACAACTAAAAAGGAAACAGAAAATTTAGTAAAGCAACAAAAGTAGAAAATTATGAGAAAAGATGGATAAGAATAAAAAATTCCAAGATAAGATGAAAAAGAAAATCAGTAACAAAGAAAATTTTCTTATGTGGGTTGTGCTTGGATAGGAAATTAGGGAATCTTTATAAATAGTTACTTAGAAATCCAAGTACGGTTAGAAAAAGGTTGAAAAAGAAAAACGAAAGATGCAGAGTTTTCCGTTTTCCACCTTTTTGTAATATAAGAAATCGAATTTAGAAAATTAGATTTTTATGAAATTCGAAAAATAAAGTTGGTTGGTAGGATTATGGATGCAAAAATTGTTTGAACTATGCTCTTATTCAGTAAAAGAGTGGGAAAATTTGGACGAAGAAGCATTTTTGATCTTCAAAATATTGCATTCATGTAGAGCTGCCAGTATATTTAGGATGTGAGCATCATATTTAAAAAAAAGGATTTTTGAAAAATTTGCATACACATAGGAGGTACCGATTAGGCATATACGCATTATTATGTTGTACTTGACTTTGCACAAGTCCACAATGTTTGCAAAAATTGGATGCACACATATTGGATGTATATTATGCGAGGAGTTAGTTGATTTTAACCTTATCAAATTTCGGGACGAAATTTCCTAAGGGTGGGAGAATGTAATACCGCGCGTTTTTAACTCAAGATAATAAAATAAGGATAACCTAACTAAATATTAAGAAATAAGTAAAATGGACTGCGTCATTGCGTCCATCTCGAAATTCTGGTCAAGATAGACACCTGGTTTGTGTAAAACGGACACCGTATGAAGAAGTTATGAGCATTAGAAGTTTGTATACATATAAGGAGCTTATATGTATATATATTAAATAAATATATCTAGAAAATTCGAAAATCAGTTCAAAAATCAAAATTCACGAGTGGGAAAAGCTGGAGGGAAATTAGACCGTTGTGGGTCGACCTAGGGTCGACCCACCAACAGAGGGGTCGACCTTGGGATCGACCCACCAACAAGGGGGTCGACCTAGGAGTCGACCCACCAGCGGATCTGGAAAGTTCTTTTCTGATGTGGACGATTCTGATGTTTTTAAATTAAATCTGAGGGTCCTGGTTCCTCCGCTACACCTATAAATAAGACCTTAGATCTAACCCTAAACTTCATAATTTGACGACTACGTTGAAGCTCTGTCATTACTATCTTCCACTCTCTCCTCAAATTATATTCAGAAATTTAGATTTATATATTAGAAAATCTTAAATTAAGATCTGGAGGGTAAGCCGTTCAGAATTACGTGAAAAGCAAGGTAACATTCCAGATCCAATCTATTCAATTTCTCCTCCTCTTTCTTTTCCCTTTCTCTTTTTAGTAAAAATAGAAAATCCATGATTATTAGGTTCTGAATTCAATTAGGGGAAAATCATAAAAGATTAGATCTGGACCAGATCCAGGATTTGGAAAGCTTACGAGGTGAGTGGATTTAAGCCATATTTTTTTAGATAATGGTACATAATCATTTAGCATTCCCCTTTTTATTAATTGTGAAATTGCCAGATTAATTATAAATTGCGGTTGTAACGAGTTGAAATGTTAATATGAATATGTCTGGAAATTCCTATGTTGAATTGGCTAAAGTATTGAATGTTTACATGTTGGAGAAAATAAACTTGTTAGGATATGAATAGCCAATTCAGTGATTGTAACTACATAATTTACTTGTGGCATATTATTGAGTAATTGACTTGTAAATTTTTAGATCTGAACAACTACCCGATTAAATGCTTACATGTCAAAAATTAGAATTAAATACATGTTAAAAAGGGCATGCGCCAAAATATAGGCATAACTTGACGACATGCAAATTGGATTACAGTAGACATATAAGGAGGGTAATATGCCAAAATTTTACATGGAAAAAAAGAGGATAACTATTAAAATATGAACATGCCTAAATACATAGCAATTTGGAACTGTAACGCCTTAGACACGAGCTTAGATTGCACTTGTGATAGAAGTCTGCCCGGACCCGCCTGACATATCATTCACAAGTGGTAAATCTAATGTGAGAGGTCTAATTGCATAACTAAAAATGGTGCTAAGGCACGAGGTTAAGTCGACTTATGGTAGAAGTCTGCCTGGACCCGCCCGGCAAATCTAGCGTCCACAAGTGTAGGCTTAATGTGAGAGGTCTAGGCATATGTATGTACATATATATAAATATATATATATAACAAGATAGAAATAAATGGAAATGATGATAATTAAATGTCTAACTCAGAAAATAGGAAAGGAAGGGATGTAATGAACTGAGTTATTGTGATGCGAAGAAAAAGTGATGTATTACGCTAAATGACCTATTTTTGAGAACGTGGTTGCAAGTAAGACATAGTAAATAAAGTAAGAAAAGTAAAGAAATTACTTGCTACCACTAATTTAGATGGGAATACGTTATGAAAATAAATCATTGATTCCTTCTATCAAACCGATAAGGTGCATGAAGTGTTTTCCTTAATATAATAAGGAATATATATTACGGTGAATGAAGAATAATGGTTTACATCAGTAAATGGTTTAAAAGGGGAATGATAATAAACTACTATAAATAAATAACAATGTTGTATAATTGGTAGACTTGTCCTAGTGACAAGTGAATATTATAACTTAGGTTATAATAAACTAGTAAGGTAATGGGATAACTGGTGAATTGAGTTAAGGGGCACTTAATTGTATATTAAGCAATCAGTAAAGTAGAAATCCTGAAACTATTTAGGAAAAGGGGAAATATATTCTACTTAATTATAAATTAAGTAATCCATAAACTTGGAGGTCTAAAAGCCACTGATAAGAATAGCATGTTCAGACTTGTCCTAGGGACAAGGGGGAATTATAACATAGGTTATAATAAGTGGGTAGAGAAACTTATTAATGGGCCTTAGTTAATAGAACTAAGTTAATAAGTAAACAACGACAAGTCGTATTGACGATGTAAAGTGGAATTATGATTAAATGAGAAAGGATGAGGAAAACTTATGAAATGAAATAAGTTATATTTAATCATAAATGGTAAGTGATATGTTTATTGGAAAACGTGTGAATTGAGATATGCTTAATTACATATTAAGTAAAGCATGTTAGTGTAATGATGAAATCAAACAAGAAAATAAAAGAGATTGTGGATTACAGACCTTGGGCCACAATCTAGAGAATAACATGTTGTGGGCTTATTAATAAACTTAAACGGGTTAAGTTATAACCGAAATTAATAAGCAAGAGGAACTTGGTAACTGATGAAGAATTCAATGTGAATGGGAGTAACCAAGTTAAAAGGAAACCTGGTAAGGAAAAGCAAGCACGTAAAAGAATGTTTAGACATAGGGTCTAATAACATATTAAAGTGAGGCGTTGGACTAGTCCGTATGTTTTAGGGTGAATAACCAATGGGGTAGATCATCGAGGTGTTATAAGGCACGAGTGGAGCACACATTCATCTTATTGTTCTGACGGCCCCAAAGGACCGGGAGGGGAAGCACACGACTTCCTGAGGTACGTAAGGTGCTCCTAATAGTCCTCTGTGCGGTGGAAGATATCTTAGGTTGCGCTCGCAGAGGTTGGGTCTGCACGTAACTACTAGGTGGGTGGGCCTTCACTTCAGAAGTAGCTAGCTATGCGGTCAGAATGCTATGACGCGGTGACACCAGAGTGATTCGGCGGTTGCCTCAATGGGGAGGCGGAGGGTCACGACCAATAAGGATACTAGATCATCGGATACCCGTCATCGACAGCCAGTGGGATGCAAAAAGACTAGAGTTAAACCCAAGATACCATTCTCCATTCACTATCGGGGTAAGGGGTTGAGGGGAGATACCAAATGGATGTTTAGATTGTTTGTTATTAGGGGCAGTCGCTTAGCTCTTGTAGTCTTTATAGTTGAGGAAGGGGACGAGGTGGGGCCATAACCACCGTGAAAACAGACCCTAGGTATAATTGTATATAGAGGCTCTTTAAAGACGGGCATGTACATATATTGAAAAGCTCCCGACCGAGTTCCCTGTTTCTTGTATCGCCCAGCCATGGAACTCGGTGCACATTAGAGGACGTACGATTGAGGCATCGAGCAATAATTGAAGATACGTATGGTGGACATTCTAAATTCATGCATGTCAGCTCTGGGTGGTGTATTGTAGGCTTTAGGGCATTACTCCGGTATGAATTCGGATTCAAACAAAGGTGGCAGTCCGTACATTTGCATAGCATAGTAATGGCAGATATATGCGGAACGTAATATTATTATCCGTACGTCACTACGGCGTAGGATGAGGGACTGCGTATATTTCAATGGTGTTACGATGGAGACCATGCGAGTGGGGTACCATCGGGTGTACCTCAATATTAGGGGTAGCTACATATATACTATATTAGGTTAATCCACTGGGAAGTAAATGGATACGACGTATGTGTAAGCCCTGAGTGCTGATAACCCATGTAACCTAATAAATAAGATAATATGATTGAGCAGTATATGTAGGATTATACAAAGTGTATAGTTTAAATCCAATCACCAGAACTTGTGTTCTGACCCCCTCCTCATAACATACTCGCAGGTTAGATTCATGGCAGAGACATGATAGCTTTGGATATTGGTTAGGCAGTGTTAATAATACGGTAAGGTTGTGTTTTTATTATACTATATTTTATCCATTCTACTATGAGATATTTTCTGAGCTTTAACATATTTTATGTCTCTATCTTTTCTGCAGGATACCAGAGCACAACAACTTGAGTTTCGATGGATTGGAATTTTGAAAAAAAATTGGTCTGTAGGAATTCAGGTTGTCACATATTTTATCTTTGTCTTTCCGCAGGATACCAGACAGACCAACTTGGGTTTCAGTGGACTTGGATTTTAGCATTTTACGGAAAATTCGGGACTCTGAAATGTGGGTTGTTACAACAAGGAGGGATTAACGTCACGTCCTCATGTAATTTAGTATAAAGTGAAGGCTATTAACACTCATAAGCACACAAATTCCTAGTAGAGAAATTTAATTCAAAAATCCTTATTTAAAACCAGAATACGCGTTTAAGATAGACTATGCTATAATAAATATTAAGAATAACGCATTAAATAGGCACGTGTGGAAAACGTACTAATCACGCGAAATATCAATTTACACAAGGCTATAGATTTACAAGTCATTTTCCCTGTAATTCATTCACAACAAAAAGTGTAATGCCCCATCCTAAGACCCACCCTAATAAATAACATTACAAAGTAATATTGACTATTAGAGCGGAGAATAGGGCTGATTGAGTGCGACCATCCGTAATCTAGTGAGACGACCCCAAACCCCGTACAGACGGCGGCAAGGGTAATCCTTGGAATATAACACATAAACAGATAACAACATAACAGAATTAAATAAATACACCAGATAATGAACAAATAGTACACTGGATAAACATAATCATCAGAGTTACACAGTATACAGGATCATACTTAGTACAAATACAGTTCAGCTATACATAAATGTCTACAGCGGAAAACAAACAAAATATGTACAATAGGAGCTGAACAGCATAAAAAGAGATAAATGATAGAATCCATCTTTAGCTCCAGCTATCTAGAAAATCCTGCTAAACCTGAACACAAGGCTTCCCGTGTAGAAAAAGGGGCACCCGAGTTTGAAAGTGAAACAAACTACGAGTCAGTCAGGGGACTGGTATGAGAAATCTACTCAACACACTTAAAATATGGCTAATCACAGGACCACGCCACTTTCGTGGAACGGGTTTATTCCATTGGATTGCCAGTGCTTTAAAACAAATCATTCTTTTAAACATCGCAATGCTTTTTATAAAAATGAAGCCATTATAAGACTCAGTTCCCATCACACAATGCAACGCAAACCGGAGGATAGAGTTTTTACCCTATAATGGCCAAGATATGCTTGATACGAATAAAACAAAAGCATTTGATATTACTACTAGTGTTTATATGTTTCAAAAACAATTTCAAATCATAAGTATCAATCATGGACGGCATTAATGCCCCATACCACTATGTCGCCATATATAGGTATACAATCAAAACCGCACAGTCACGTATTTGGAAATTGGATTTCCGTCATGAACCAAGGCAAAAGATAGTCCTTACTGATTTCGAGACTTCCTAGCCCGAGTCTCAGGATCAGAACGCATCGACCCTTGGATCGTCAGGGCTGGTCCACACGGAGTGGATTAAAATGCCTGAACACTACGTTTCCCCGCCCTTTGGGGCGTAAGTGAGCCAACGAATGACTCCATCTGTCCCGGATCGACTGATATATCCGAGGCGCCTCGCAACATTAACAAACACATAAGTCAAACACGTCAGGGCGTGTAAAACCACTGACGCCACTTCTAGCTAGGAAGAAACGCATGTCCCCCCTGAGGTCCTCTCCCGTTTCAGGTTCATACCAGGGTGTGAGGTTCGCGAATTCACGTTATACACAAAGCTACGCCACACAAGCGGTGCTTTGATCATCACCACAAGACTTTGCTTTTCAACAGAAGCCCTGATCACTGCATCTTAGCATGCCACACAGGCAATTCACACCGTGCAACTGATGGCTATCAATCACATAGAATAAATTCCAATGTCAGACACACTGTCCATTTGCAAGTCCGTTCTGGGTCTGAACGAAACCGGAGGCACTATATACCTCGCAAACCCATCGATCACCACGTACGTCTGGACGACCACCACTCATTATCCATATTTCGGGATGCCTCCCAATCAGGACCTCGATTACCATCCAAACGAGGTGAAGATCTCCGGTCTTCGACCACTGTCTTCATCTTCGATTTCTTATCGTCGATTCAGTTATTCAGAATGGGATAAACCCGGTCTTTCTGAGCAACTCGCGTATATAATAAACAAGTGCTACACAAACACTACTACGCATCATTTCAATTCATTAGTCATTAACCGTCAATCAGTAAGAGAACGATTTCCAAAATATTAACCCCGAAGGCCGAAACCAACATCAGATCAATACCCAAGAAACCATTCGACTTAGCCAACCTTCAGTTAGTTTCTAAATTTCACATCCATATCGTTTATAATATTTTATAACGATTTATCGCTATTTTTATTTATTTTAAAATAGCCAATTTATTCAAAACGACGCTTCGGGCCATAACGCGGCCGTGGCGCTGTTTTTCTTCAGATTTGATTTACACATATCTGAAAACCTAACCGTTGGATCTTCACAAAATTTACATCATTAGAAATATCTTTTCAAAACGAATCCAAGGGTTCCAGTTTTGGGAAAATCCGACAGTCGGATCTCCCGGTACAATCGTTTGAAGTTTCGATTTCAAAATACGAACTGCAGCGTCGTTATTCGATTTAATATAATTATATTTATATTTATATATATAAATATAATCGATTCTGGCGCTGTTTTTCTTTAGATTTTAATTAAACATTCCAAACAATCCAACCGTTGGATCTTTACAAAGTTGGTGCCGTTGGAAAGATATTTCCAAAGCGAACCCAACGGTTGCGGTTTCGGGAAAATCCGATGGTCGGATCTCCCGCACTAATCGTTTGAAATCACGGTTTCAAAATACGAACTGCAGCTTCGTTATTCGATATATTTCAATTCTATTTATATATATATATCGATTCTTCGATTTCAAAACTATATGAATTTCATACATTTGATAAAAATGATATTTTTATCTAACTGTTTTCTATTTCAACACTTCACTATTTTTAACAATTCATGTATATAATAAAAATGTGATTTTTAATGTAAAACAATTTATTTCAAAACTCGACTATTTTATATAGTTAATATAGGTGATAAAAATAGGATTTTTATTATAGAACAATTTATTTCAAAATACGAAACCATTCAACACATGAATTTCAATTCAACGAATGAATTTCGATTCAACACTTGAAGGTTTTCTATAGTTTGTATATATAGATAAAAAGGTGATTTTTATATTTAAAACACGAATATCATTCAACACATGAATTTCAATTCAACGAATGAATTTCAATTCAACACATGAAGGTTTTCTATAGTTTGTATATATAGATAAAAAGGTGATTTTTTATATTTAAAACACGAATACCATTCTACACATGAATTTCAATTCAACGAATGAATATCGATTCAACACATGAAGGTTTTCTATAATTTATATATATAGATAAAAATGTGATTTTTATATTTAAAACACGAATACCATTCAACACATGAATTTCAATTCAACGAATGAATATCGATTCAACACATGAAGGTTTTCTATAATTTATATATATAGATAAAAATGTGATTTTTATATTTAAAACACGAATACCATTCAACACATGAATTTCTATTCAACGAATGAATATCGATTCAACACATGAAGGTTTTCTATAGTTTATATATATAGATAAAAATGTGATTGTTATATTTAAAACACGAATACCATTCAACACATGAATTTCTATTCAACGAATGAATATCGATTCAACACATGAAGGTTTTCTATTCAACGAATAAATATAGTTTCAACAAATGAAAATAATTCTAACACATGAATATTATTCAAAATTTCGGCATCATAACGGCAGGGTAGTTAAAACCGGGACCGTCCCTAGTACGGCTCCTCGCTCTACCTTAAAGCCTCGCAGCTTTTGACAATGGGGAATCATGCATCTAGTTCGCACGCAGGCGGCATGTAAATTTTTTTCATTTCCACAAACTAATCCTATGTGGTTTCAACCAAATATTTCTCAACCACAAACGGGTATTTTTCAACCACAATCAATCAATTTCAACCACAAACAATTTCAATCAACCATTCGCTATCAATCAATTTTCACATCAATCACAACCAATAAATATCGTCCATGGTTTGTGGACGAGGGGCGTATATATATATATATATATATAGCATTTCACTTCTATTTCAACACATATATAATTTTTACAACGCATATACAACTTATACATCGAACGTACGACTTATACAACGCTTATACAAGAGGTGTACAACGCTTATATAACTCATACATCGATTATATAATTTATACATCGTCGTTTTCTATATCGTTTATAAATTAGAAATCTCACATTGGGTTCCACTCCACCAAAAATAGCAGAAGGCTCAGAAAAATATGCGGTCTCTTCTAGAATGTAGAAGACGTCCACACGAGTCCACTGTCTCTTGTTTCACTGAATTTCGATCACACATGAAAAAGATATGAT
Source organism: Allium sativum (assembly GCA_030737875.1). Lineage (NCBI taxonomy): Eukaryota > Viridiplantae > Streptophyta > Magnoliopsida > Asparagales > Amaryllidaceae > Allium > Allium sativum. The sequence goes on from CM060918.1 coordinate 1,041,855,904, forward strand.
TTTTCAAAGTTTGCAACGGTTTAAAGGTGTTAAAACAGTTGAAAATAAACAAAGCCGATTACCTCAGCAAATCGTTCGAAACTAGGGTTGTAATTTTCTCCCAATCCGTTGATCGTTGTCTCGATCAGCCAGCGCCATGAGGGAGAGCACGGAGGGGCGCACCTACGCCAGGAGGTGGGGCCAGTTCGACGGCCTCAGGCGTGCGAGGCGGCGGTTCGAAGTGCTGAACTTTGGGGCGTCGGATCTCCGCGCACAGGCGATGGCAGGAGGCAAAGCGGCTATGGATGTGGAGAGGAGGTCTCGATCTTCAAAAAGCTCCAAAGGAGGGGGGTCTAATTCCTCTTGGTTTGGTCGGAAAAGAGGTGGGAAGCGGCGGTGTGGTTTCCGTCGCACGATCGGGGTCAACGGGGTTTTTTTTTATTTTAATTAATGAATGAAATTTTCCTATTCGCCGATATTTATATTAATCTGAAAATTGGGGTTTTCATAAACGAACTCCAATTCAAACCCAACGACTGTAGCCCCTAAAATTTTACCCCCATTCCGAACACAATGGGATATGTTTCACAGGCCCATTCGACTGTTTCAGTCAGTTTTCCTTCAATTTAAAATATAAAACATTCAATATTTAATTTGAACGTACACTTCAATTTGCCAGGGCCACAAACTGATTCGAAAAATTCCAGAAAAATAAATCTAGCTATGTTTTGACCATACGGTCCCAACAAAACTAGTTTCGTCGAATTCTGAGACCATTTGCAAAAAGGCCCTTTTCTGGTCGATCCAATTTAACTGTAATTGACCAAAACACGTTTTCCTTTGCCACGCTCACATACTAGCTTCAAAAATTATGAAATTTGAAACCTAGCAATAACTTCACATCCCGGATCCAACAAAAGTGGTTTCGTTGAATTCCGAGGTCGTTTGCAAAATTTCCAATTTCACGGGCTATATAAATTCCATAGCGACCTTTCTAAAAATTCATTTGGCCATAACTTTTGCTTTCCGCTATGAAACTTCAATTTTTCAGATTCGTTAGAAAGGTATTCACTAAAAGATTTAAATATTTTTGGTTTCGCTCAAATCCGTTTTGTTTTGCACCCGGTACAGTCAATCAAAGTTTGAATTCAAATTTTGAAACTACCGCGCCATTTCAGGCCTTGTTTATAATTAGAATTAATTATATTCCTTTTAAATTGTCGATTCAAACTTAGTTTTCATCTTTATTATTTAAAATATTTATTTTAAATATTTAAAATCCATTATTTTAGCCAATTTAAAATTTTAAATTGGTTCAGATTTTCCGGGTCGTTACAATCTCCCCCACTTAAAACTTTTCGTCCCCGAAAAGGAAAAAAGTCGAAAGTGGTTTGATTAATCAACTCTACGTTCAATCCGGCTTCCAATCTCCAACTTTTCAGTTTCTGAGAATTTTCAAATTCTTCAAAAATTTGGCTAACACCCGGAATTTTTGAAAAATTTCGCCATAACCTCCTTTTTACGGGGAGAGCTTTGGAAATTTATTGGGCCGTATTAGGTACCCAATAAATCCTAATAAGCATACACATAGCTATAGTGATATATTCTGGTGTTTACAGGGGAGCGTGTATAGATAATAACTCCAGAGAACAAATTCTCGTCACCCTGTCAAAGCCTGAGGAGTGTGTATTTTAATTGCTCCAGAGGATAAATCCTCGTCACCTCGTCCCGTGTGGGAAATAAATATTCCATGTGCCGTATCTAATGACTAGAGAGACGTGATTATTGTCAACTCCATACCCGTGTGGGGTTTTTATTAATTTGGCAATTTTATCGTTACAATTTAAATAGTCCATATCAGTCATCAGTTCAACCTGTAAAATATAGTCATCGCCATACAAGCCTCTCGCTCGTATGGTAAATCTTCCACCTCGTCACACAAGCTCCAAATGCTTATGTGGTATATGATGAAGTATGCCTATCTTCAGAAGTATGCCATGCAGTGTAGTTCAAAATTAATTGTTACTATCCTATGGCGATGTTTATTATTTCACACAGAACAACCAGCACTCCGCATCCAATGGCATTCACAGGAGTTGATATAATAATATTTCGCATCTAACTCATTAAGGTTTACCTATTTGTCGGGCACACAAATAAATTCTTTACTCAACAGCTATCCATTTACCTGTTCAAACATATATAATGCACATGTATATATTTCTATCTATTTTCTAATCAGTTCAATGTGTTATTTAAATGAATAAATTCTACCATTATTCTCTTATTGATTAAATTAACTATCGTTTTAATAATTCAATTAATCAAATCTACAATCACACAACACAAACAACAATCAAATTGTTTTTAACTTTTCAAAAATATACTAATCAATTTCTATATTCTTTTAAAATCATCCAGACTATAGAATTAAAAGTGCACATCCATGGAAAGAAAATAACAACAGAGTAGAGAAATAATTGGTAATGCAAAGTATGGTAAATGTACCTTGCACCGGAGTCAATCAGAGATATCCACTCGACACTTAGGATAGGCTTTCTGAATGCTCTCCTCAGTTTCCCAAGTACAATCTCGCGGATCTCCACTCCATTGCACTTTGACTAAGTGAACCTTCTTGTTCCTCAGCTCTTTGGTTTCTTTGCCGATAATCTTTAGCGGCTCTCTTCTCACAGCTAATTCTGGAGTAATTTCAATATCCTGTTGAGCTGCTTCTTCCACGATCAAGTCTGGATCATGAACGTGCTTTCGAAGTTGAGATATGTGAAATACATCATGTACTCCCGGCAACCAATCAGGCAATTTAACCCTATAAGCGAGAGTTCCAATCCGTTCAAGAATAGGAAACGGACCAATGAACTTGGGCGCCAACTTCCCTGTTTTACCGAACCGGATAACTCCTCTCATCGGCGATACTTTCAAATATACATAGTCGCCAACAGCAAATGATATATCTCTTCTTCTCCTATCGGCATAGCTCTTTTGTCGACTTTGAGCAGTGAGTAATAGTTTCTTAACGAAATCGACCTTGTCGGCAGCTTCTCGTATCATATCAGGCCCTAACACAAGTCTATCACCGGGTTCGACCCAACAAGCAGGAGATCGGCATGGTCTACCATATAATGCTTCGAATGGCGACATTGTCAGGCTCGCCTGGTAGCTATTATTATATGAGAATTCAGCCAAATGCAGATGGTCTTCCCATGATCCACCGAAATCTAGAACACAAGCCCGCAATAGATCTTCTAGAATACGATTCACCCTCTCTGGCTGACCATCTGTCTGAGGATGATAAGCGGTGCTCAAGTTCAACTTCGTTCCCAGCCCGACTTGAAATGCCTCCCAGAATTTGCTAGTGAATATTGGATCTCTATCACTCACTATACTGATCGGCACTCCGTGTTGTCTAACAATTTCCTTGAAGTATATCTACGCCAGACTCTGAGCAGTTCTGTTTGATCTGACAGGTATGAAATGGGCGGTCTTCGTGAAGCGATCTACGATCACCCAAATACTGTCATTTCCTTTTCTGGTTCTGGGCAAACCATCAATGAAGTCCATGGAAATATGTTCCCACTTCCAGCCTGGGACGTCCCGCGGTTGCAACAGTCCAGCAAGTTTCTGTTGGTCGCTTTTGACTAGCTGGCAAGTAGGGCATCGGCTAACATATATTGAAACGTCTCTTTTCATAGCCTTCCACCAGAATGTTCACTTGAGATCGTTGTACATTTTGGCCACACCGGGATGGATACTCAGCTTGGATTTGTGGCACTCGTCTAACACTTCCCTTTTTAACTCTGGGATGTTAGGAACAAAAATCCTTCCTTTCAATCTCAGGATTCCGTCGTTGTCTATTTGAAAACACGAGGGTTCGCCTTTCTGAATCCTTTTGATCATATCCTTAATAAAGTTATCCTCCTTCTGAAGAATAGATATTTTGTCAATCAAGGAAGTCGTAATAATAAAGCTGGCGATCATTACATTCTTTCGGCTTAACGCATCGGCCACGACATTGGCTTTCCCTGGAGTGTATATAATCTCAAAGTCATATGCTGCAAGAAACTCCAGCCAACGCTGCTGCCTCAGATTCAAGTCTTTCTGAGTAAACAAATACTTTAGCGACTGGTGATCTGTAAACAGTTCAAATCTCTCACCCATAAGATAATGTCTCCAGATTTTAAAGCGAATACTATAGCCAATAACTCAAGATCATGAGTGATGTAGTTTTTCTCATGTGGCTTCAGCTGACGGCTAGCATAAGCAATCACTTGACCTCTTTGCATTAACACTGCTCCAAGGCCTTCTCTAGAGGCATCTGTCCAGACTTTTAAATCCTGATTGCCGTCGATAATGGTTAACACTGGAGCAGTCGTTAATCTTAACTTTAGCTCTTCAAAAGCCTCCTCACTTTCTGGAGTCCATTTGAATTTAGAGTTCTTCTTTGTAAGCTTCGTTAAGTGACCAGATATCTTCGAAAAGTTTTTAACGAACTTCCGGTAATAACTAGCCAATCCGAGAAAACTGCGGACTTCTGTAGGAGTACTGGGCTGTTTCCAAATCTGAATAGCTGTGATTTTACTTGGATCCACAGCAATTCCTTCTTTTGATACGACATGGCCCAGAAATTTTACTTCATCTTGCCAGAATATACATTTGGATAGTTTGGCTTTTAATACATTCCTTCTGAGGATTTCCAGAACCTGTTCCAAATGCTTTTCATGTTCGGCCTTTGATTTAGAGCGCTAATAAAAACCAGAACAAATTTATTCAAAACTCCTCTAAACACTCTATTCATCAAATCGACGAAGTATGCTGGAGCGTTACATAAGCCGAACGACATTACTAACCACTCATAGAATAAGTCTGGACCTCTGAATGCTGTCATTGGAACACACTCTTCGGCAATTCGAAGCTGATGGAAGCCTGTAGCTAGGTCCATCCTTGAAAATACTTATGCTCCATTCAGACGATCCAATAAATCATCGATCTGCGGCAATGGATATTTGTTCTTTATTGTCTGCTTGTTCAAATCACGATAATCCACACATAGCCGTAGAGTACCGTCAGATTTTGGGACAAACACCACTGCTGCACCCCAATCAGAGAAACTAGGCCTAATCAGATCCTTCCATACGAGCTGTCGTGTTTGATTGTCAAGTTCTTCTTTCTCTTTCAAGGACATTCTTCGAATAGCGTGAACTACCGGCCTTGCATTCGGAATCAAAGCGATCTTGAAATCTGTTTCTCTTTGTGGAGGTAAGCGAACAACTTCTTCGAACACATCCGCATAGTTCTTGACGACAGGAATATCTTTGATGAGGTCAGGAATATTCTCTGTGACTTCAGGGATATTTTCTATTTGAACAGGAGAAACATCCAAAGCTGCCCAGAAGTCTTTTCTATTAGCATTTTGACCTTCACAGGGAATGGTTATATAATCACCTGATTTAATCTTCGCCTTTACGACTCTGTCGGCGCATTTAACTTCAACTTCATATTTGTTCAACCAGTCTAACCCCAAGATAAGATCAAACTCTGTAAAATTCATGACGACCGCGATGGTAGGGAACCGATATCGAGAAAAGGAAACCAGCACTCCACAAACGCAACTGAGATCGATGGAACCCCCGACCGGATTTTGGACAGTCATTTGTTCTTTGAGCTTCTTCAAATTTAAATCCAGTTTCTTAACCGCATTCTTGGCAATGAAGCTGCGTGACGCGCCAGTGTCAAACAGTACTTTAACAGGAATATTCTTGACAGTTAGCGTGCCTTCTAAAACATCTGGCCTTTCTTGAATAGCTGAGAGCTCAGACGTTTCTGCTACTTCATTTATATGTACCACTTTGGATTTCTTAAATTGCCCACAATCCTTTTCAAGATGGCCTATCTGATGGCATTGACAGCATTTTCTATTCTATCGAAACTGGTTATCGGGTTTAAACCCCTTCTTTCGTTTCTTCGAGGTTTTACAATTCCTGGTCAAATGCCCTGGTTTCTTGCAGTTAGAGCATGTGGTCGTCGTTATGGGTTATTTCTCAGTCTTAGCCCTTTTCCTCTTAGCACTGGGCTTCTTACTGATCTCAGACATCGTACTGGCCTCAGAATTATCAGTTTCAGGCTCACCTTTATTACTAGAACTGACCTCTTCTCCGTAAGGCAACATACCTTTCTTGTCGAGATCCTCGTATTGGTAAGCCATGTATATCATTTCAGAAAAAGGAAGCTTCACATTCCTCATTATACTATTCTGATATTTCCTTTGCAGGCCATGAATAAATCTCAGATTCTTCCTCTTTGGGTCTTGAATCAGATGAGGAGCAAAGTGAGAAAGTTCATTGAATTTCTTATGATATTCTGGAATGGTCATATCTCCTTGTATCAGATAAGAGAATTCATCACATAGTCGCTCAGTCACTTCAGGAGGAGTAAATCTTCCTAGGAAAATCTACTTGAATCTATCCCAGGTGATATCACCTTCTGGATTATCTTTGATTATTTTTTCCCACCAGATTAAAGCTTCTTTTTAGAGCGCCCAAGATGCTACTAATCTTTTCTGATCATCTCTCAGCTGGAAGCGCTCAAATATTCTTTCTGCAGAGCTCACCCAAGCTTGAGTTTGAATAATAGATTCATTTCCCGAGAATTGTGCTCCACCCAGATTTCGATATCTCTTAAATAGAGCCTCTAGATCTGGTTCTGCATTTCTTCTGTTTCTGACACTCATTTTCAAGTACTTCTGCAAACAGAAGATCAAGTGTCAGGTCACAGAAAAGGTATTTCAAAATATAGAGACATATACTTCAAATGTAAATGTGTCTATCGAGGTGTAATTTCATTCTGCTTTACTCATACCAGGATATTACTGATCCTATCTGTAATGAGTTACCCGTCATAGAATACTACTGGTTCTATTTCTGACGAGTTCGTTAATATGTAATATTCCAGAAATAAGCTTAACCAAAGCTCTGATACCAAATGAGACGACCCCAAACCCCGTTCAGACGGCGGCAAGGGTAATCCTTGGAATATAACACATAAACAGATAACAACAGAATAGAATTAAATAAATACACCAGATAATGAACAAATAGTACACTGGATAAACATAATCATCAGGGTTACACAGTATACAGGATCATACTTAGTACAAATATAGTTCAGCTATACATAAATGTCTACAGCGGAAAACAAACAAAATATGTACAATAGGAGCTGAACAGCATAAAAAGAGATAAATGATAGAATCCATCTTCAGCTCCAGCTATCCAGAAAAGCCTGCTAAACCTGAACACAAGGTTGCCTGTGTAGAAAAAGGGGCACCCGAGTTTGAAAGTGAAACAAACTATGAGTCAGTCAGGGGACTGGTATGAGAAATCTACTCAACACACTTAAAATATGGCTAATCACAGGAACACACCACTTTCGTGGAACGGGTTTACTCCATTGGATTGCCAGTGCTTTAAAACAAATCATTCTTTTAAACATCGCAATGCTTTTTATAAAAATGAAGCCATTATAAGACTCAGTTCCCATCACACAATGCAACGCAAACCGGAGGATAGAGTTTTTACCTTATAATGGCCAAGATATGCTTGATACGAATAAAACAAAAGCATTTGATATTACTACTAGTGTTTATATGTTTCAAAAACAATTTCAAATCATAAGTATCAATCATAGACAGCATTAATGCCCCATACCACTATGTCGCCATATATAGGTATACAATCAAAACCACACAGTCACGTATTTGGAAATTGGATTTCCGTCATGAACCAAGGCAAAAGATAGTCCTTACCGATTTCGAGACTGCCTAGCCCGAGTCTTAGGATCAGAACGCATCGACCCTTGGATCGTCAGGGCCGGTCCACACGAAGTGGATTAAAATGCCTGAACACTACGTTTCACCGCCCTTTGGGGCGTAAGTGAGCCAACGAATGACTCCATCGGTCCCGGATCGACCGATATATCCGAGACGCCTCGCAACAGTAACAACCACATAAGTCAAACTCGTCAGGGCGTGTAAAACCACTGACGCCACTTCTAGCTAGGAAGAAACGCATGTCCCCCCTGAGGTCCTCTCCCGTTTCTGGTTCATACCGGGGTGTGAGGTTCGCGAATTCACATTATACACAAAGCTACGCCACACAGGCGGTGCTTTGATCATCACCACAAGACTTTGCTTTTCAACAGAAGCCCTGATCACTGCATCTTAGCATGCCACACAGGCAATTCACACCGTGCAACTGATGGCTATCAATCACATAGAATAAATTCCAATGTCAGACACACTGTCCATTTGCAAGTCCGTTCTGGGTCTGAACGAAACCAGAGGCAATATATACCTCGCAAACCCATCGATCACCACGTACGTCTGGACGACCACCACTCATTATCCATATTTTGGGATGCCTCCCAATCAGGACCTCGGTTACCATCCAAACGAGGTGAAGATCTCCGGTCTTCGACCACCGTCTTCATCTTCGATTTCTTATCGTCGATTCAGTTATTCAGAATGGGATAAACCCGGTCTTTCTGAGCAACTCGCATATATAATAAACAAGTGCTACACAAACACTACTACGCATCATTTCAATTCATTAGTCATTAACCGTTAATCAGTAAGAGAACGATTTCCCAAATATTAACCCGGAAGGCCGAAACCAACATCAGATCAATACCCAAGAAACCATTCGACTTAGCCAACCTTTAGTTAGTTTCTAAATTTCACATCCATATCGTTTATAATATTTTATAATGATTTATCACTATTTTTATTTATTTTAAAATAGCCAATTTATTCAAAACGACGCTTCGGGCCATAACGCGGCCGTGGCACTGTTTTTCTTCAGATTTGATTTACACATATCTGAAAAGCTAACCATTGGATCTTCACAAAATTTACATCATTAGAAAGATCTTTTCAAAACAAATCCAACGGCTCCAGTTTTGGGAAAATCCGACGGTCGGATCTCCCGGTACAATCGTTTGAAGTTTCGATTTCAAAATACGAACTGCAGCATCGTTATTCGATTTAATATAATTATATATATATATATATATATAAATATAATCGATTCTGGCGCTGTTTTTCTTTAGATTTGAATTAAACATTCCAGACAATCCAACCGTTGGATCTTTACAAAGTTGGTGCCGTTGGAAAGATATTTTCAAAGCGAACCCAACGGTTGCGGTTTCGGGAAAATCCGATGGTCGGATCTCCCGCACTAATCGTTTGAAATCACGGTTTCAAAATACGAACTGCAGCTTCGTTATTCGATATATTTCAATTCTATTTATATATATATATCGATTCTTCGATTTCAAAATTATATGAATTTCATACATTTGATAAAAATGATATTTTTATCTAACTGTTTTCTATTTCAACACTTCACTATTTTTAACAATTCATGTATATAATAAAAATGTGATTTTTAATGTAAAACAATTTATTTCAAAACTCGACTATTTTATATAGTTAATATAGGTGATAAAAATAGGATTTTTATTATAAAACAATTTATGTCAAAATACGAAACCATTCTACACATGAATTTCAATTCAATGAATGAATTTCGATTTAACACATGAAGGTTTTCTATAGTTTGTATATATAGATAAAAAGGTGATTTTTATATTTAAAACACGAATATCATTCAACACATGAATTTCAATTCAACGAATGAATTTCGATTCAACACATGAAGGTTTTCTATAGTTTGTATATATAGATAAAAAGGTGATTTTTTATATTTAAAACACGAATACCATTCTACACATGAATTTCAATTCAACGAATGAATATCGATTCAACACATGAAGGTTTTCTATAATTTATATATATAGATAAAAATGTGATTTTTATATTTAAAACACGAATACCATTCAACACATGAATTCCAATTCAACGAATGAATATCGATTCAACACATGAAGGTTTTCTATAATTTATATATATAGATAAAAATGTGATTTTTATATTTAAAACACGAATACCATTCAACACATGAATTTCTATTCAACGAATGAATATCGATTCAACACATGAAGGTTTTCTATAGTTTATATATATAGATAAAAATGTGATTGTTATATTTAAAACACGAATACCATTCAACACATGAATTTCTATTCAACGAATGAATATCGATTCAACACATGAAGGTTTTCTATTCAACGAATAAATATAGTTTCAACAAATGAAAATAATTCTAACACATGAATATTATTCAAAATTTCGGCAGCATAATGGCAGGGTAGTTAAAACCGAGACCGTCCCTAGTACGGCTCCTCGCTCTACCTTAAAGCCTCGCAGCTTTTGACAATGGGGAATCATGCATTTAGTTCGCACGTAGGCGGCATGTATATTTTTTTCATTTCCACAAACTAATCCTACGTGGTTTCAACCAAATATTTCCCAACCACAAACGGGTATTTTTCAACCACAATTAATCAATTTCAACCACAAACAATTTCAATCAACCATTCGCTATCAATCAATTTTCACATCAATCATAACCAATAAATATCGTCCATGGTTTATGGACGAGGGGCGTATATATATATATATATATATATATATATATATATATATATATAGCATTTCACTTCTATTTCAACACATATATAATTTTTACAATGCATATACAACTTATACATCGAACGTACAACTTATACAACGCTTATACAAGAGGTGTACAACACTTATATAACTCATACATCGATTATATAATTTATACATCGTCGTTTTCTATATCGTTTATAAATTAGAAATCTCACATTGGGTTCCACTCCACCAAAAATAGCAGAAGGCTCAGAAAAATATGCGGTCTCTTCTAGAATGTAGAAGACGTCCACACGAGTCCACTGTCTCTTGTTTCACTGAATTTCGATCACACATGAAAAAGATATGATTTTTCAAAGTTTGCAACGGTTTAAAGGTGTTAAAACAGTTGAAAATAAACAAAGCCGATTACCTCAGCAAATCGTTTGAAACTAGGGTTGTAATTTTCTCCCAATCCGTTGATCGTTGTCTCGATCAGCCAGCGCCACGAGGGAGAGCACGGAGGGGCGCACCTGCGCCAGGAGGTGGGGCCAGTTCGACGGCCTCAGGCGTGCGTGGCGGCGGTTCGAAGTCCTGAACTTTGGGGCGTCGGATCTCCGTGCACAGGTGATGGCAGGAGGCAAAGCGGCTATGGATGTGGAGATGAGGTCTCGATCTTCAAAAAGCTCCAAAGGAGGGGGATCTAATTCCTCCTGGTTTGGTCGAAAAGAGGTGGGAAGCGGCGGTGCGATTTCCGTCGCATGATCGGGGTCAACGGGGGTTTTCTGGTGTTTTTTTTATTTTAATTAATGAATGAAATTTTCCTATTCGCCGATATTTATATTAATCTGAAAATTGGGGTTTTCATAAACGAACTCCAATTCAAACCCAACGACTGTCGCCCCTAGCATTTTACCCCCATTTCGAACACAATGGGATATGTTTCGTAGGCCCATTCGATTGTTTCAGTCAGTTTTCCTTCAATTTAAAATATAAAACATTCAATATTTAATTTGAACGTACATTTCAATTTTCCAGAGCCACAAACTGATTCGAAAAATTCCAGAAAAATTAATCTAGCTATGTTTTGATGATACGGTCCCAACAAAACTAGTTTCGTTAAATTCTGATACCGTTTGCAAAAAGGCCCTTTTCTGGTCGATCCAATTTAACTATAATTGACCAAAACACGTTTTCCTTTGCCACGCGCACATACTAGCTTCAAAAATTATGAAATTTGAAACCTAGAAATAACTTCACATCCCGGATCCAACAGAAGTGGTTTCATCGATTTCCGAGGTCGTTTGCAAAATGGCCAATTTCACGGGCTATATAAATTCCATAGCGACCTTTCTAAAAATTCATTTGACCATAACTTTTGCTTTCCGCTATGAAACTTCGATTTTTCAGATTCTTTAGAAAGGTATTCACTAACAGATTTAAATATTTTTGGTTTCGCTCAAATCCGTTTTGTTTTGCACCCGGTACAGTTAGTCAAAGTTTGAATTCAAATTTTGAAACTACCGCGCCATTTCAGGCCTTGTTTATAATTAGAATTAATTATATTCCTTTTCAATTGTCGATTCAAACTCAGTTTTCATCTTTATTATTTAAAATATTTATTATAAATATTTAAAATCCATTATTTTAGCCAATTTAAAATTTTAAATTGGTTCAGATTTTCCGGGTCGTTACATCTAGTGTTGGACGAGTATTGAATACGTTGACTGGATGTATAAATTTTCCATTCTTACTTCAGGTGGATTGTCATACTCAATTAATCTTAATATAAAACTATGATGGCTAAGGATCGCATTTAAGGCAAATTACAAAACATCAAAGGTAACAGATCACATTACAGATAACATATAATTACAAATAGAGAAATTACAACAATACATGTGTACATACTTAAATAGTTCAACAAAAATACATACAACAGTGAGTGGTAATAAATATACATCAAGTGACTCATATACAAACATAAGACTTATGAAATAGCTCCAGAAAGACATGGCCAAAGTGACAATGGGCAAGCTCGAATTTATAAATCTGCTTGTAACAACTCGGTCTGACCCGAGTACTAAATACATGGATCAGTCTAGCTTAAACATATCATTAATGATAATAGATGAAATAAAATATCACTTAGGCATTTATTTCTTTTTCCATAAAGGAATCACAAGATCATGGTATTTTTACGAAGACCTAGATGCAGTAATTCCTTTCCTTTGGAAAGGAATGTCATACAAATGAGATAACAAGGCATTTCATTTATAAGTCATAATATTAACATATACATTTGTGTGAGTTGAGAAACATGAACAAGGACTTAAACACTGCCCTTAGCATGAATTACCCGAACTCTATGATTAGGGTAGACAACATTCAGAATTACATAACAGTGAAGAACAACTCAGAAATCACTGAAATCAATAGAGCCGCTGAAACAGGGAATCAATTAAGAGTTCAAGACCACAGAAATGAAATCACCATATGCACACACAAAATCTTCCAATACTCGAAGAAATATCTGTAAATATAATAATCATCATGAAATGGTGAAATCAACAATAAACACAAAATCACCAAATGTTGGATATAACTATTGGAGGGGCAAAACGAAGTTATTCTTGCATATGTTAACAAGCAGGAATGAAACAAGGCCTAGCCGATACTTGTATTGACAAGAATGGTACTATACAACATGAATGACCTTAAGGTCTACTATGTTCGCATAGAATTGATCTGAATTTCTGCATAATTCACATAGAATCGACCCGATAGTCTAGGACCTAACAGCCCCAAGTGCTGGAGTACACACGAAATGTGTCACGAACTCACAGACAGTAACCTGAATAGTGGTAATTGTATGTCTTATACCACGCGCTTTCATTACTTGTTTACCAACTTCTCATCAATTACATACATGAAAACATAGAAATGCAAGAAACAATAGCTTCAATCAGACTAGTCTGGAATTAACCGACCTTATATACCTTCATGTCCCATATCACGAGGTTTACGATATTGTTTAATCACAATCATGCCTTCTAGAAGGGCGCAAAAATTTGTGGCTTTATATATGGAAAATAGTTAAATTAACAAATAGGTTTTATTGAATGATTTAGAAAACAATTTAACTATTCTTAAAGGTCTCTATACTTAGGAAATATCGTTTTTATTATTGTCTTGAAATGATTTTATTTATAAAATCGAAACATAGAAAAAATTAATTGCCCCAAAGCTAATAAAACACATATATTTACAAAGAAAATTCTTTTTCGAAACCATTCTATAGATGTGCACGGTCCCACAAGTGACTCACAAAATTCACAAGAAATCAACACTAGAATCAACACGAAATTCGTAAGAAATCAACATTAGAAATCAACACAAAAGTTCATGATCTAAATTATGGATTTTGTATATTTTAGCATGTCCTAGAATAGGATCAAAGCCTCATCAAATCATCTCCAATACCACCTTAAAAATAATCAAAACAACCAAAGCAATTAACAAAGATGGGCTCATGAATGCAAGGCAACAACAAAAGTTGTCTATATAAATTCTACTACCTCTGTTGTCACACTTTGATGATAATCCGGAGCTAAATTCACAATGTTTCGGTGCAATGTCAATTAATTTGATACACAACATACATAAGCAAGGATTTCATTATAACTTAAGTTTATGATAATCACCATCGTTCATTCAGATTATCACTCAGAAACAAGAACTCTAACATATCATTATGCCTAAGCTAGAAAGTGTAAGTTGAACAACTCATCTTGATCCAATTTTGATGATTCTAAGCCTGAGTAGATTGCACGAAGAGAGATTTTGGAGAAAATCCAATTTTATTCACTTGCAGGATGTCCGATCGTGACATTCAGTCTCATCGATTCTCGGACAAAACAAATACACATGAACAGAAAAATAGTATCAGTTTAGATCATTCAAAGTTAGAGTGAATTGAATTGGGCAAAATTCGAATTCACCACAATGTAAGAAGATGTTTGATCCATTATTAGTAGGAGGAAAATTTCAATTGTCCAGAAATCAAACATATATTTTATTGATTATATTATGTAGTCGACCGAATCACCTTCCAGAAATCAGTGTATATAAGTTTTTAAATCCTATAAATATGACCTCTACATCATCGGCAATGTGATAATATTTCAAGCAAAAATCAAAATCCAAAAAAAGCATTAAATTGTACCAATTTTTGTCAATTAATTTTTTGAGAAAAAGCGAACTCAAATCCATGACCAACTGCAAACAAGCAATCAAAGTAGCATCGATCAACGCCAACTCATGCCATCAAATTTTCATATGATCAAATTGCACAAAGGAGTGGCGAGTTGAAGAGAAAACAATAGTTTTATTATCGGACAAGAATGTGATAGTAGCCATTGAAGAAAAGGGAGGCCAGTCCCATAACAGTAACCAAGTCTATATTAAAAAGGGTCGGACATCTTATTATTTTTCCTTCTACTTTTTTTCTTCAAGTTTTATTACTATAGTTCATGTATTTTATTTTTTAATTCAACGTTTAATAAAATAGATACATTTTCAAGTAGTAATCGACATCATTTCAGTTTTTCACTCCTTAATTGTATTTTTATACGCATATAATTATAGCATAGAGAATGGAGTTGTTAAAGAATTTCCCCTTAACAAAATTACATCCTCACGATTCCTTATAGGGGAAAAGTAACACAATTTGTATCATGATTTATTTGGATTTAAGCTATTAATTGGACCACACCTCTATGGGAATGACACACCACTCTCATTGTTCTCATATGCAAAGAAATTTAACACACACACACACACACACATATATATATATATCTTTTGCCACACACTAAATTTTTTATAATTTTTTCTTTCTAACTTTCGAAATTATGAAAAATTTCGGTAGTGTCTCCTTTGTACAGAGGGACTTCATAATTTGACAATTATAATATAATCAACATACATCGACCACTTGGTCGAAAAAACAATATATATGACAATATTTAAATTATTATTGTGTTTAATCCAAAAACGTACCTTTCTATATTAACGTTCATTAGTGATTTAGCTTATTATGTGGCAAGAAATAAAAATTATTCTTGCAAAACCATCCATATTAAGCTTCATAATTACTTATACTACTCATGTTCAAATATTAGTTACCTATGAATAAAAGATAATAAACATCTGTTTATTACATTAAGTATGGTGCATTCAGATAATGGGTGAAGATCAAACAAGGTGCCAATGTAAGAATATTGAAACAAGTGTTGCATATATTTTGGTCAGTTTTCTCGAAGTAAAATATAGAACAGTGCAGCCAGGATTTCAAAAAGGAAAGAAGCTACACAAGCAAGAGCAGGGGGATCAAATCCATTGATGCAAGTGCAGTATCAGTATTATTATATATATTTTACCATGTAAAAGATAGAAAATTTAAGTGTAAAATCAGTTCGATTAAAACACCGTAGTGAGTGTAATAACCATTCAAACCATAAAGTACTTTCAAAATTGAATTCAGGATGAACAAGTCAAACCAAAGCTAAGTCAGCCAAATTCTCCAACAAGTCATACCCAAGTCAAAGCAAGAAATCAAAACCGAAGCTTAGAAATATATATATATATATATATATATATATATTGTCTTTATATGGAGAGGTGTAATTCATGGGGTGATCCAATGGTGCAAATCAATTATGTCACCATTTGTGTCAAAATTTTGTGTCTCTATAGAATTTCCTTATATATATATACATATATATATATATATAAAAACATATATTTCTCGCAATTATGCATGACCCAAGGGTGCAGAAAAACCAGAGTGTGCAGGACAGCAAGGATTAAATCAGAACTAGTGCACATGGTAACATTGGATCAGGTTAACAAATTCATAAGTCAAAGCATTGGATCAGGTTAACAAATTCATAAGTCAAAGCTCAAACAAGTAGCGAAGAAGGTCAGAACACATCAAAATGGACATGATACAGCATGACCAAAACAGCAACAATACACAAGGGATACACCAAGGATATAACAAGCGAACAGATCATCAAATTTAAGTATGCTAGTGAAATAGGTCAACATGAAAGCAAAAACTGTCTCAACAAACACACAAAATGATCAGTCCATGAACAAATAGGTTCAGTCAACAAAAGACAATTGAAGCTGCCTCGACAGCATGCTTAAACAAGTAGCAAAGATGATCAATCAAGTAATGCACAAGGCTATATACACGATAGTGCATAAATATGACGAACAACCACAAGATAGACAACATGAACAACAACCTCAAACAGGTAACCTTGTGCATGCATGCATGGTTATCAAAACACAAGGACAAATCATGTTTTGTCCAAATTGATGCACAAGAGCAAGCACGACAAGGATGGCACAAGTAAGCTACATATGGTGCAGCCATATCAAAAGGAACAGAGTAAAAGACAACGTGTACAAGGCAACTATAAGTGCATTGCACAAAAGCATAAAAATGTCCAGGGTAACATAGCAAAAAAATTGAATTCACTTAAATGAATAACGAGGTCTACACAGGGGAGCACAAAGCCTTAAGTCAAGGTGCACAAAATATGTGCAGCATCAAAGCAAAAATCCAACAGTAGCTACATGGTGACACACATGGTACATATGATCAGTGAGTACAACAGCAAGTGCATAACACTAATACATGTTCGAAACAAAATAACTCAAGAGATAAAAATGCACAACAAGGGATGCACTTGAACAACACACAAGTGCAATTGGTATAAACACAACTGCCTTGGTATGCAACAAGTATAAACAAGTATATAGGTACAATAGTAAATCAAAAATGGTGAAAAGCGGCTCAAAATAAAAAATGCCAGCAAAAGGATATGCACAGCAGGCCCAACACTGATCAAAATAGGTGTAGCATGGCTATAGAAGGTAACATGTGTACAAGACAAAACAAGAAGGTGCATAATGTCAAGTGCAATAAAAATGTAATGTTGGAATAACTGGGCAAGGCAATATAGAAACAGTCCAAACCGAAGTGCAAAGTTCAAGCATGCCCGGCTTAAATGGGAAAAGTGTAAACATGTAGCAGGTTAAGCAAGAAGGCACTCGTCCAACAAGAAAAGGGAACAACTCAAGATAACACATCAAGACAATCAGGTTACAAAACAATGAACATATCAGAGCATAACAGAAATGGAAAGTGCACTGCAGGCCATGATAATGGAGTGAACTCAACACAACACAAAACACAAGAGAACGACTATGACATAATATCTAGGCACAAGTTCAGAACTGTTTAAGTTTAAAAGTGAACAATTCATCATAGTTCAACTTCATTTCAACATGCATAGCGACATGCACAAGTGACAGAACTAACACAGAGGTCGAGCTCAAAGTCAAGTGCATGGTATAGCTCAAAAGAAATGCACAAATATGTATAGTAGTACAAGCAGGGATCAAGACATAATGGAAAAAGGCGTGCACATCAGCTCTTATCTAAGCACAATGACCAATGGACATGGAGCGCAAACAAATATTGCAGCATTTCAGGTTCAAGTATGGCATCAAGGCTACCAAACAACAAGTGCATAAGTACGAACAACTAGCTCAACAAAGGTTAAATACCAAGTGCTACAGGTCACAAGGCATATGGAATATGCTTTGTACTCAGTGAAAAGAAAATCAGTTGCTATAGGTCATAAGAATGCAATTCAAAAGTTGCAACATGGCGATACAATAGTTCAAGCATATGCACGAGTTTAAGTTCAGCAAGTGATCGAGACAGAAATAGGATGTGCACAACAATAGTGTCGTAGCACAAGTGCACAAATACACATGTGATTCAAGTACAACCATAGCCAAATACAAGACAAGAATAGCGCAACAGTTTCAGGTGTGAAAATAAAAGCCAGTAGCACAAATAGTATGAACAAGGAAACATGGTGCATCAAAACTGAAAATTGCCAAGCAAAGATGGAGTGCATAGCAACTCCAAGCTAACCAAATGCAACTCAGCATGCACAGTTGGTGAGATCAACACAGGGGTCACGACAAAATTCTTAAAGAAAGCACACAACAACAAGGTGAATTAGAGGGATGGTAGCACAAGCATTAGATAGTAACACATGTTCATAAAGCAAAAACCCAATGCAGCAATAAACAAAGTATCAAAGTTTAAGTGTATAATCTGCTCAAATAAAAAATTCAAAGAATTTCAAAAATGAAGTTGAAATGGTCCAACAATTCAAGCATATAATAAGTTCCAAAATTGCGTTGAAGGGGTCAAAAATCTTAAGTCAAGATAAGAGTTCTTGTCAAAAAATTAATAATTAATACCTTTAGAATAATAAATCAAGAAAACCAATTATTGCCAGCTACTACGATTAAACTTCTATATTCAAAATTTAATAATTGGAAAATCCCCTTTTATTAAAAAGCTATATGTATTTATATACAACCCAAAGGATTCTCCTTTACCAAATTATATTATGGAAATTGTACTCATTTTAGAAAAATATAGTTCAAAATTTTGAATTTGCAATTTACAAAGCTTCAACACGCATCCTGAATAATATATAAAAAGTTCTTAGATATTACATTCCATCTTCCCTATAGCATATATTATGGAAAAAAAATACATACTCGTATATTCTGATCCCAGTTTAGGTAGTGATGTTGCCTCGCCATCACTGCTACTATTCTCGTCTCATAAAGTGGTTTAACACTATTATCAAATGAAGATTTTATATTACACCTCCCTAAAATTTATTTTATTATTTCAAAATATTATGCTCGATCATCTCATATAACATTTAACAACTTCTTATTGATGATGATCAGATTATCGATCAGAACCCCTTAGAATACCCAATTCACCAAAAGGTTAATCACAAGTTTTTTGGTTTTCACACGGTTAACACAAATATTCTTAATTTACCCTTATTAGAACTCAATTATTAACCATCTATTTATTCTCATCTCTCAGTGAACCCTGAATAGGGGTTTATTCATTTACTCTCCATTCCATTAACCCCTCTTATAGGTTTATAAATTTATTTATGCTTAGTGCAACCTAAATAGTTCACCTATTTTAGCTATGCAACTTTGATAAGTCTCAAACTGTTACCCTTTTTATTTCAATATGAGTTTTACTTTTATTATTTTCGATTTAATTCATTTTTCCATTCTAATTTATTTTATTAAACTGAAACTTCAACCAAACTTAAGAGGATACAAGTTTAAATTTCATCAAAATTTAAACCTAAAATTTTTGAACACCAAAGGCTCAAGTGGGTGAAAGTGTCTACAAAAATAACACAAATAATCGAGTTTGACTTATGGAGTACTACGTAATGAAATACATTCTAGATGTATTCTCAAACCGAGGTTTTCTAAAGACCTAAATGATCAAAACTTAGATCAAGGATAACAATGTGAAGTGTTAGAAATAGACAAGAGTGTTATCCTTCCTCGTTGTAACACATATACTATTATGGTTCTATGATGTGTTACTTGTACCTTGATTTGGAATTTTCTCTAATACCAAAATGTAATGTTCCACCCTGAAACACACACTAAGAAAGAGCATTACAAAGTAATATTGTCTATTAGAGCAGAAAATATAACTGATTAGGAGCAACCATCCCTAATTTAGTATTAGACGAGTATCGAATATGTCAATTATGTGTATAAATTTTCTGTTCTTACTTCAGGTGGATCGTCGTACTCAATTCATCTGATATAAAACAATGATGGCTAAGCATAGCATTCGGAACAAACTACAACACATCACAGATAACAGATCACAGAACAAGTAACATATAATTACAAACAACGAAATTAC
Source organism: Allium sativum (assembly GCA_030737875.1). NCBI lineage: Eukaryota > Viridiplantae > Streptophyta > Magnoliopsida > Asparagales > Amaryllidaceae > Allium > Allium sativum. The sequence goes on from CM060918.1 coordinate 1,041,876,312, forward strand.
AACAATACATGTGTACATATTCAAATAGTTCGATTGGAAATATATACAACAACAAGTGTTAATAAATATACATCAGGTGACTCGTATACAAACACAAGAGTCATGAAATAGCTCTAGAAGGTTATAGCCAGAGTGACAACAAAGCAAGCTCGTATCTACAGATCTACCTGAAACAACCCGGTTTAACCCGAGTATTAAATACATGGATCAATCTAGATTAAACATATTAGTATTGATAATAGATGAAATAAATATCACTTAGCATTTAATATTTTTCATCCAAAAGGAATCTCAAGATCAAGGATTTATATGAAAACCAAAATGCAGTAGTTCCTTTCCATAAGGAATGTCACACACAGGATAAACAAGGTACTTTATTTATAAGTTCATATGATTAATATATATGCCTGAGTGAGCAAGAAACACGAATAGAGACTTAAACAATTCCCTTAGAACAAATTACACGGACTACACGATTAGGGTAAATAACACTTGGAATCACATAACACGAGAAGGAAGAATCAGAAATCACTAGAGTCACTGAAACGGGAAATCAATTAAGAGTTCAGGACCACAGAAATGAAATCATCATATACACACAAATAATCTTCAAATACTCGAAGATATATATATATGTATGTATGTGTAACGACACGGATTTTGCCCGCCCTTAATCGATCGCAAAATCGACCAAGACCGTTCAAATCCCGCATACGTTAACTTTGGGAATACAACAACATTAGAACAAATAACAGCCGACTTTTATAAACAGTACAAAATGTTTACATCAGAGTACGTCTAATTATATTACAGCGGAAGATTAAATTTACAAAAATTATAATACATCACAGTGCAGCGGAAATAAAATAACTAAGCTCTGGACACAGCTTTAAACTTCAATCCAGAATCCTGCTCGAGAGATAAACCTGTAGACAAACTACTCGACTGCCCGTGTGGAGAAGAGGGAGTTACAAGATTTAAAAAAAATAATAATAATTAGCAATCCAAATATGGTTATATGTTTATTGTATATGGACAAACATGAAATAACATTTTTTTTCTAACATAAGAAATGTAACATCTTTATATGACAAATTTTAATTGAATATAATTAAATGACATTACTAACTTATTATAGCATTTCAAACAAAAATGACATTTTAAATATGAACGAACATTACTCTACATAAATGACATTTTAATTAACATACCTGATTCTAAATAAAGTGACATTTTTAATTCTAACATAAATGACATTTTTGAATTCTAACATAAATGTTCCTTTTTAATTCTAACATGACAAATTAAAATTAAAATGTTTATTTTGTCTAAAAATGAAAAATGTTAATTTTTGTCTACCATGACAAATTATAACTAGAATGTCTATGTTGTTCTAACTTGGCAATTTTAACATAAATGATGCTTTTATTTAGATAATACATTCCTAACCTTAATGAAATCCCTTTTATGATAACATTATAATGAAATTTTTTAATATGTTAACATAAAAATGATAATTCTTTTATTTTCTTAGCATACCACTCTTTTTATTCTTTAAACAATAAAAATGTTATTTTTTATTTATTCCTAACATGAACATCCTTTTTGTACATAAACGATAAAAATATGATTTTTTTTTAACATGAAACATCTTAGTTATATATATAAACAATAAAAATATGGATTTTATTGTATGCACAAATATGGCCTAACAAGAATATACACAGTTCAATTCTGATTTATTTTGAATCCTGTACATTCAGTTATAGTTAAAAATCAAAATTTCAAACTACAGCGCTATTTTAAACTCCTTTTATATTTAAATTAAACTTATTCGTTTTAACTTCAATTAGAATAAATTTTTGATCGTTATTATTTAAAATAAATTATTTTAAATCTTTTAAATTCATTAAAATTTCTAAAATAAAAATTTTAAACTGGTCCCAAAATTCCGGGTTATTACAGTATGTATGTATACACATAACATTCATCAAGAAATGGTGTAATCATCAATAAACACGAAATACCCAAATCACCAGATGTTGGATCCAACCATCAGAGGGGCAAGCCAAAGCTATGCATGCACATGCTAACACACATGAGTGGAATAGGGATTCGCCGGTTCTTGTATAAACAAAAATGGTACCATAAACAACACAGATGATCCAAAGGTCCATTGAGTTCACACAGAATTGACCCAAAGGTCCATAGAGTTCACACAGAATTAACCATAAGGTCTATGACCTAATAGACCCAAGTACTGGCAAACACACGGAAAGTGTTACAGACTCACAAATAGTAACCCGAATAGTGGTAACTGTGTGTCTCATACGATACGTTCTCAAAACTGGTTTACTAATCGCTCATCAATTCAATACTAGAAAACACATAAACACAAGATAGCACATGACAATAGCTTCAATTAGACGAGTCTGGAATTAACCGATCTCATATGTCGTCGTGTCCCATCCCATAAGGTTTACGATATCGTTTAATCACAATCACGCCTTCTCGAAGGATGTAAAAATGTGTGGTTTTATATATGGAAAATAGTTGGTTAAAAAACAGGTTTTATCAAAATGATTTAGAAAATAATTAATTATTTCTTAAAAATCTCTATACTTAGAAAATATCATTTTTCCTATTGTCTTCGGACGATTTTATTTATAAAATCGAAACATAGAAAAAATTAATTGTCACAAAGCTAATAATATATACAAATAAAATTATATTTACAAAAAAAAACTCCTTTTCCAAATCGTTCTCTAAATATGCATGGTGTCACAAGAGACTCACAAAATTCACAAGAAATCAACATTGAATCAACATGAAATTCATAAGAAATTAACATTAAAGTCAACACAAAAGTTCATGATCTGAATTATGGATTTTATATACTTTTAGCTTGTCATAGAGTAGGATCAAAGCCTCATCAAATCATCACCAAAACCATCTCAAAAATCTTTAAAACAACCAAAGGAATTCAGAATGATGGGCGCGGGAACAATAGACAGCAACCGAATTTATCTACATAATTTCAACTAACTATGTTTACACTTCGACGATAATTCGGAACCAAATTCACAATGTTTTTGTAACGACCCAGGTTTTCGCGATCCTGAGTAATCGACATAAACTCGATGTCGACTATCCAAGCATCGGAAATACCGGATAGTCCATGAAAGAAATTAGAGGGTGATAATAGATAAGATAGAAACTTAGAATAGATGAAGAAGAAGAACATACAACATCAAAGTAAACACGAATCTCACAGCGAAACGAACAATATATAATAGATACATAACTTTGAAATAAAATCAGTATATGTATACAGTAACATTATCAGAGTATAACACTTACAACACATCAGAAATAAACAATCTCTATATATTCCTGAAGCCTCCTGCTCCAAGCTCTCCAAATATATCTGTAAAACCTGACTACTTGACTGCCTGTACAAATTTGACACCCAAGAGTTTAGGGTAAAACAAAACAAAACAAACTCCGGGTCAGTCATGGGACTGGTATGAGTAAACATTTTAAAACAGTTTGAGAAAAATAACGATATCTCATAAGACCACGTCGTATAACACGGAACAGGTTTTCCCTTATGAGAATCCAAAACACTTGATTTATCATTCAAAACCCGTTTGAAAGAAACGAAAATCTTTATATGAAAATATAATTTGGATATTACAATAGTGTCTATCAACCACAATATAATAATCATCTAGCTGAACGCTTTCATCTTACGTTCCACATACATAATATATAATCAAAAACTGGCGCTTATTGGGTAATGGATTCCAACTTGCAAGGTATGGGACCACCTTCCGACAGTGTATCTCTAGAGAGGAATACACCGGGTTCAACAAGAACATCTTGTAACCCAGGCTAAACATGACCGGTCACTCATTTCGCTTGAGTGTACCGAACGTATTATCACCAACTGTTGGGATCAGCAACCGTTTCCCGAAAGGGACAGCATCGAAATAGAATAGAAGTAAACGAAATTTCTCTAGATTAGGTGACAATACACCCTAATTGGCAGCTAACCACTTAGCCATGCGACCTACCCGATTTTATATCATTTCTCGGTTGTGAGGCTAGAGGCCACGCTTATCTCTGACAGATCACATATTTATTCACTTTGAATGTACCATTGTCATACCCGTCAAATCGAAGATAGATTTCTCCAAAAATACCATGGGTATACAGCTAAGAGAAACGAATTCCTCCGCCACCAAACTTAAATATGTTTGAAGAGATCAACTTACGCCATATATTAAATATACTCTGTCAGACACTCTTCCATACAGGTTGTCCTGGGGCTGGACAATCCGAAGGTACTATTCTGTAAATCCATCTTAGGCAATTTCTACCTAGGATTTACTGAACAGCCCTTGCATAACTCCGTCTTGAATTATCTTCATCAGATTTGATTCGCAACGCTAATGCTATACGGAGTGGTTTTCAGATAATATATCTGATCCCGGTCTCTCCGTATTGACAGCAGAAATAGTCAAAATCTTTGATGATTTAACTATCAAAGGAAAACATGTGTACAAACAACGGTCGTATTCCCAAATGGAAATCTTACCAATCAATCATCATTTCATTTCCCAATTTCCTTTATCGCTTCCATATATTCATAAATTCCTTATTTTCTAAAATTGTAAAATATACATTATTAACTTTGGAAAACGTTTCCATTTCTGATTCACGTATCAATATCTTCCCACCTCTATCAGTCTCTAACTGTAAACTACTAAGATGACAACTTCCCAAGCATAAACCTCGAAGGCCGAAACCAACATCAGATCGATACCCAGAAAGCCATTCAACTCAACTAATTTCCAATCAGTTTCTAATCTCAGTAATTCCATTTAAAATTCCTAATTCCAACCCCAAATTCCTTTATAATATTTTATTTGCAATATATTTACTTAAATCCTTTATTCACTTAGAATGTGAATAATATTTCTTTATATAATCAAAACAGTTTGATTTCGTATTTAAAAGCAATATCTCAAACCCAAATTCTATTTATATTTTTATTTGTAGAATTATTCATACAAATCTCCCTTTTTAGTTCTAACACTTAAATCTCATTTATAATTCCCTTTATATAATTCTATATATTCAATATAAATCCTTTTATAAAATTCTATTTATTCAATGTAAATCCTTTTATATAATTCTATTCATTCAATATAAATTCATTTATATAATTCTATTCATTTTATATAAATCCTTTTATATAATTCTACTCATTTCCCAATTATTTCCTTAATTATATTTTCCAATATTTGTTTTCCAAATATTACCTTTTATAATATCCAATTTATTTCATATATAAATATTTCATTTTTAATATTCACTTTGAAAATTTCCTTTATACATTCCAGTATTTCATATGGTATTTAAAATACCAAATAACATGACCAGTGTCATCATAATCAATCATAGATTATATATCCCATCATATATCACAATATATTAAAACAAACAGTATTACAAATATTAAGGAATCCAGTTGGATTCCTCCAACCTGTTTCCCTGCATCATAGATGTTAAACAATATAAATAACATCGATTTCATTTCAATATGAAATAATCTGATTAACAGAATCAATATATGATTAATGATTTATATATATATATCGTTATCTATAATTTCAACCAATACATCAGCAATTCAACCAAACAATCATCACACAACAATCAATCATCATTTGTCAATACTAAATTATATTTATAAAAATATAACTGTGCAGAGTTAGTGAGATTTACTCACATTGGATGATCATCATTTAATAACGAATCGGTTGATTCAGACAGACAATTTATTTCACTATAAATTGTAACAAGCTCCAATGCACTTTCATTCAGTTCCATTTGTAGCCACCGTCCATACGATCCTAACGGACCATACCATTCAAAATTCTGTTCTCGTATGACAATGATATATATAATTTAAGTTTGTATACTATCTTATATATAAAAATAAACTTAATTAAATTTTGTATTGGCTTTACCTTTTTCTATTGGCCCAAAACCCGTTCGTATAACTGTAGACCTATAATGAATAGTATCGTTTCTTCCCCCATGGTTTTAAACACAACCGCTACTCCAAATTTCCGCAGCTACACACTTCAATCCCATCGTATCTCCAGGCAACCCGTTAACCAACTTTATTTGAATAGTTTTCTCTCACCATTTCCAAATATTACTTCCCATTCGAACTCACTGTTACAGCCACTCACAACATTAAATCCTCATGATCCTTTAAAGTCGTATGCTTCACAAACCCCACACACAACAATACTCCCCTTCTCTCCCATTTTCCAGCTCCAGACTTTAACCCGCAAGAAGCTCTTGTATTTCTCAAACCATGTCTGAAAACTCCTTCATGTGTTTCTACTTCCACATCACATAAATCTCCAAAACGTCAGTGCTAATTTACTTCTCCTCGCTTGCTCTCTCTCCGACCAAATCCCTCTTCCAGTTCGCATTCCCTTTCCTACGCAAGTTCCGCATTACGTTCACTTCCTGCCAGTTTTCGCGTTCAACAGTTTGGGCTTCCTTTCATCATTTTTTTTGATGCAAGACCATCCCTTACTATACACCCAAACAATAGTGTGTGCCTTCTTCCTAAATAAAGAATAAAACCAAGCTTATTGCACTCAATATTCCACCATTTTCCACGTCCTTACGAGCTGCTTATACTTCGCCATCACGGTAGGTTTCCAGGCTTCACGCTCTTCACCCATGGCAGTCACGATAAAAGTATACTCCATCATTCCTTCATTACTGTGCAAATTCCAAAGACCCACTAACATATATTAGGCCATGCATTCCCTCTTGTCAGACCCCGTCTTCCAGCGTGATTGGATGGATGATTACGAAAAAGTGATGGCTAGCATCCACAAGCCGTTTGCTCTAAGACCTTGCCGCCATCTTCCTTTTCTTTCGTTTACTGTATTATTATTATTTTATTATTCGAGCCATTTAAACTGGTTGACTAAACTGGATTCAGGAAGAAGAAATCTTAAGGTAGGTGCGTATGTATTTATAATATGAGAAACTTAGTTGTTAAGTCTTCGTACAGCGTAGGGTGCTTTTTCCCAAACATAGTCTGTTTAGACAAGTGACAATTCATTTCTAGCTTGATAGTATATAGTAGGGGTCTGCGCAAGGGTAGGTGAGCTACTACTTATGCATGAAGTTCTTTGGAAATAACAGGCTTTATGCAGGGTAGGGAGGTTATTGGCATTAATTGAAGAAAGGACATGCAGATAATTCGTATCCGCATAACATAAGCATGGTCATTACGAAAATAAGTCCTGATGTGAACATGGATGGTTATCACATGATTTTCGTTTGTATTGGTCTTCTTTAGGCAAAACAATCATGACATATCAAATCTTTTGTTAACGTTATACATGGGCTAATACTCTTAACTAAGCCAATGTAGTTTTATGTTGTAAAAGTTTTAACATACCCCGATGCGCAAAACTCCATTCATTTACGTACTTCTATCGACAAAAATAAACGTACCATTGTGTACAGCAATGTACCACGATCCCAGAAATATAATAATATAGACTAGTTAACTCATTCTGTGAAACCCCAAAATGCTGATTTAGGGTGTAAAACACTCCAAATAAAAAGTGGCTCATTTTCCAAAATAAAATTTTTAGAAAAATTCTAAAAATTAAATTATAACTACATCTAAAAGGATTTGTCCAAATTCAAAACCAATATTTAATTATAATTAAATAATCGTTATGCTTTATAAAGAATCCATAGCGACTATTTTAAAATTTGATTTGGCTATAACTTACCATCTGTAAAGCGAAATCTCAATTTTTCTCTTCCATTAGAAAAATACAGTTAATTAGATTCAATTTTTTCTTGTTTCACAGAAATCCGACTTAAAACGCATTCTGTATATTCGTTTAAAGTTTGAATCGCCAAATTACGGACTGCCGCGCTATTTCGAGCTCGATTATAATATAAACTATACATTCAAATGACATTTATAAATAAATTTGTTAATGTAATTCAAATTTTAAACTGAATTATATATTTTAATTTGTCAATTCACACAATATTGTCAATTCCACTATTTCCGTCTATTTTCGGAATTAAATATATTATTCTATTACTTATATTATTTAAATATTCAATATTATTTAATTAAACGACCATCTAAATTTCTAAATCATTATTTAAGTAATTAAATAAATTAATTATTATATCGATAAAAATACAGGACGTTACAATCTTCCCCACTTAAAATAATTTCGTCCTAGAAAATGCTAAGGTAGAAAACAAACCCTACAAACTAGGTTAAAAATTATTTGTTTACTTCTTAGCTTCGGTTTCAACTAAACCAATTGGTTTTAATTAAATATTAATTCATTCCGAATAACTAAAAATTTCAAAAATTCTGAAAATTTTCTAACACCTTAAATTTTCAAAAAATTTCGCCAGCACTTCCTTTGTACTGGTCAATCGGTACAACTACAACTCGCCTCTCTCGGCCATTCTCAATCCAAAAGAAAATCAAACAGCCAAGCGGCTTACCGAATCGGCTCATAAAATCTCATACCATATAAAATATAAACTTGTACCTTTTTGTCGGTCGTATCATTATATCTTTTCCATCTGCTACCAATTCAACATATACCAATATCGTTCCAATCAAACTTCGATCAATTTTTCCTTACCACAATTATTGGTTTCATACCTAAACCAAACTCCAATCCAACTCAAGTTCCATCCTCCATTCCAAATTCTTAACTCATCCATCCAATAACATTTCAAATTCCTACATCATAGATCCAATGTTTTTCGATATCATTCTATTTCGATTCAATTTCAATTTGCTTTCTCATGTTTCTATTTAATTTTTCTTTAATTCAACAATCTTTCCCTGGGAATTTTAAACAGTTTAGCTTTTCTAATACCAGATATCCCTTTTCAGGATTCAAAACAACTTATTTCCTTTAAATAATTCAAAACAAAACCTTTGGTAGTAATCCATCACTTAGCAACTCGAAAATGACACTAATGATGTGGCCAGCATCATTAGAATTATTTCCCAGCGATCGAAGTGAATTCAATACTATATCACTTTTCAAAACTCATATTTAAACATCTCCCTTTTGATATTTATTTTAAAATATCATCCATAACGCCTGTATAATAATTTAAAATCTCCCAGGATTTTAAAATCCTCATATATTTAATTCAAATTCATTTGCAAACTCTTCTCAAATTTTAGGAATTTTAAATTCCAATTCTGATTTAAATCCAGATTTAATCCATCTAATTTCATATATTACATGTATATGAATCCTGATCGGTTATTTACATAAGCATTTCTATTATAATCTTATTAATTCAAATAACAACCAATATATCCAATATATTATAATAATCCCAATATATAGATTCCTTTTATAACAAAATATATTTCGGGTAAAATTATTTCATTTACCCTCTTTTCAAAACATACCATATCGGTTCATCATATTCAAGTGTTTATTAACTCCTACCGATATAGTGGATCAAACTGATGACCAAAAATCATAAACAACTCAACCAATAAATCTCCATAATATAAAATAATTTTATAAAATTTACAAATACGTTCACACGTATATATACACTCAAACTCAATCAAGGGTATTACTAACCCCTATCTCTACTGAGTTATGCCACAGAGCCAAGGTAATCACTTAACCTTCAACTCTGATACCACTGTAACGACCCGAGTTTTCGCGATCTGAGTAATCGACAAAAACTTGATGTCGACTATCCAAGCATCGGAAATACCGGATAATCCATGAAAGAAATTAGAGGGTGAGAATAGATAAGATAGAAACTTAGAATAAAAGAAGAAAAAGAACATACAACATCAGAGTAAACACGAATCTCACAGCGGAACAAACAATATATATAGATACATAACTTTGAAATAAAATCAGTATATGTATACAGTAACATTATCAAAGTATAACACTTACAACATAACGGAAATAAACAATCGCTATATATTCCTGAAGCCTCCTGCTCCAAGCTCCCCAAGTATATCTGTAAAACCGGACTACTTGACTGCCCGTACAAATTTGATCACCCAAGAGTTTAGGGTAAAACAAAACAAAATAAACTCCAGGTCAGTCATGGGACTGGTATGAGTAAACAATTTAAAACAGTTTGAGAAAAATAACGATATCTCATAAGACCATGCCGTATAACACGGAACGGGTTTTCCCTTATGAGAATCCAAAACACTTGATTTATCATTCAAAATCCTTTAGAAGGAAACGAAAATCTTTAGATAAAAATATAATTTGGATATTATAATAGTGTCTATCAACCACGATATAATAATCATCTAGTAGAGCGCTTTCATCTCACATTCCACATACATAATATATAATAAAAAACCGTGGGCGCTTATTGGGTAACGGATTCCAACTGGCAAGGTATAGGACCACCTTCCGATAGTGTATCTCTAGAGAGGATTACACCGGGTTCAACAAGAACATCTTGTAACCCAGGCTAAACATGACCGGTCACTCATTTCGCTTGAGTGTACCGAATGTATTATCACCAACGGTTGGGATCAGCAACCGTTTCCCGAAAGGGACAGCATCGAAATAGATTTTAGAAGTAAATGAAATTTCTCTAGATCAGGTGACAATACACCCTAATTGGCAGTTAACCACTTAGCCATGCGACCTACCCGATTTTATACCATTTCTCGGTTGTGAGGCTAGAGGCCACGCTTATCTCTGACAAATCACACATTTATTCACTTTGAATGTCACATCGTCATACCCATCAAATCACAAATTGATTTCTCCAAAAATACCATGGGTATACAGCTAAGAGAAACGAATTCCTCCGCCACCAAACATAAATACGTTTGAAGAGATCAACTTACGCGATATATAAAATATACTCTGTCAGACACTCTTCCACAGGGTTGCCCTGGGACTGGACAATCCGAAGGTACTATTCTGTAAATCCATCTTAGGCAGTTTCTACCTAGGATTTACTGAACATCCCTTGCATAACTCCGTCTTCAATTATCTTCATCAGATTTGATTTGCAATGCTAATGCCATACGGAGTGGTTTTCAGATAATATATCTGATCCCGGTCTCTCCGTATTGACAACGAAAATAGTCAAAAATTTTGATTGTCAGTGATTTAACTATCAAAGGAAAACATGTGTACAAACAACGGTCATATTCCCAAATGGAAATCTTACCGATCAATCATCATTTCATTTCCTAATTTCCTTTAACGCTTCCATATATTCATAAAATCCTTATTTTCTAAAATTAGAAAATATACGTTATTAACTGCAACGGCAAGGAATTTCGCTCGATCCGAACCGATCGTTAAACCGACTAAGACCGTTCGAAACCCCTTATCGTTTTGAGAACAAGACAAATTGGAATGCAGATGGAAGAACATTTCATTGTCATTACAACAATTCCATCAGATACAAGAATATACAGAGTATAAATGAATAAATTACATTCAACAAATATAAGAGATTACAATAAATTACATAGCAGCGGAAAAATATACAAAACACAACTGAAAGTGATACACGGATACAGAGCTTTCCGAGCATCGTTCCAGCTGTAAATCAGGATCCTGTGGATATAAATCTGCAAAACCAAAACTACTAGCTGCCCGTGTCGAAAATAGGGGCACCCGGAGTTTAGGTTAAAACAATAAACTCTAGGTCAGTCATGTGACAGGTGTGAGAACTAAAACGGTTATTTAAAACTTTATTTTAAAGATAGTAATTCAAGGGACCACGCCGTATAACACGGAACGGGTTTCCTCCCAAGAATACTAGTGCATATAACAAAACAACGCAATGCTTTTTGAAAAAATGAAGCTATTATAAGACCCAGGTCCCATCACACAATGCAACGCAAGCTGGAGGATAGGGTTTTCCCTTATAATAGCCAAATAATGCTTGGTACGTTTAAAACAAATCATTTGATACTATTATAAGTGTATAGTGTCAAAACAATTCAAATCATAAATATCAATCATAAGCGGCATGGGTAGCCGTACTAGTTCTACAATTAAAACCGCAATATCACGTATTGGAAATTGGATTTCCGTCATGAGTCGAGGCAAGGGGCAAGCTCCTCTCCGCGTTCAAGACACTCTAGCAATGCCTCAGGACCCCACTCTGATCCTTTGGAACCTCCAAGGCCGGTCCTCTCTTACTTTTGAGGATTGGCAATTCCTGAACACACGTTTCCCAGTCCTTACAGACCTATATCCGAGGCGCCTCGTATCCAACAACCACACAGGTGAAAAGTATATAAATGTCAGGGCTGGTAGGTCACTGACACCACCCTAGCTAGAAAGAAACGTCGTGCACTCCTTGGGTCCGTATCCCGTTTTTAACTCATACCGAGGTGTGAGGCTCGCGAATTCACGTTATACACAAAGCTACGCCACACAGGCCGTGCTTTGATCATCAACCACAAGACTTTGCTTTTCAACAGAAGCCTTGATCAATTGCCACTTACGCGTGCCACACTGGCAATTCACTCCATGCGACTGATGTCCATCGATATACAACCTCTGAGCTCGTACGTCTCAGAGAAGGGCATTAAGCAAGAGAATAAATTCTCCGTCGCCAAACAGATGTATATTTAATAGAGATCAATCAACACATAATAAAATCCAATGTCAGACACACAATCCATTTACAAGCTCGTTCTGGGTCTGAACGAAACCGGAGGCACTTTCCTCGCATATCCATCCATCTCCAGGTACGTCTGGACGATCACCAACTGTTTCCCTCATCTTGGGTGTACAGCCCAATCAAGATCATCAGTAATCACCCAAACGATGTGAAGACTTCCGGTCTTTGACTACCGTCTTCATCTTCGACATCTCGTCGAATTGGTTATTCAGAATGGGTATAACCCGGCCTTTCTGAATAACCCACGTATATGATAAACAAATGTTACACAAACACAAAAAACGCCTCATTCCAATTCAGAATATTCTTTTATTCACAAAATCACATTCTTAGGGAAAGGTTCCCATTAATTTTATCCAAGATAAATTCTTCTAAATTTATTCTTTGATCTTCCTTTGGATATCATTTCAAACTAGTCGGGATTAGCGAACCACATCGAAGTAATTATTTATTTTATTTCCCAATCCCAACCTATATATCCCATGGAGAAAAACTGGTAATACTCCATATCTAACAGCACGGTGTTATCGGTAAAATTAATTACCATTTCACGTTCAAATCTAATTAAAGATTTAACTATCGCTTTGGAGCAAAACTGGTGATACTCCACTCTCGATCACTTTTCAGATTTGATAATTTAAATTATCAATTCACATTTTAATCTAATTAAAGATTCATTAAAACTCCACTTAGTTTTAATCTTTTCAAAAATCAACATCTTGCCTTTAACTGGGTTAAAGAACCAATGTCATCTAAAACACGATTCACAATAAACCCAAATCACATTTGATATTAAATATAAGGCTCTGAATAGAAAATATACCGGCTTATATTCAATATCAAATTCTGAAACCAACAAATATCGTATTGGAAATAACGATATAAAATATATCTTTCAAATTCCCATAACAATATCTGTATAGTCACGAAATCCAACATCGAAATATTCCGAAAATAATTTCGATTCAACTCCAGTCCAATCCACGTATTGGGAATATTGATTATTTTTAAAATCACTTTCAAATTCAATTTATTTATTTCAAAAATAAATTGATTTTAATTCTAGTTCAAAACTAGTTCATTTTGATAAAAATCTATTTTTATCATTTCAAATGTGGAATTTTTCAGCCCAATTTTTCCCAAATCATTTCTTATGATATTACACAAATTATAGATATTTTTAATAATTTTATCAAGGCCCATATAGTCGATTTCCTTCAACGGCCATCGAACTGCACTTACAGCGACCTTTTCCAAATTTGATTTGGACATAATTCCAAATCCAACCGTTAGATTTCGAATTTCTAATATTCATTGGAAAGCTCTTTTCGATACGAACCTAACGGTTCTGGTTTTAGGAGAATTCGACGGTCGGATCTCCCGCAATGTCAATTCGAAGTCAATGGTCGGAATTCACGAACTGCCGCGGCGCGGCGTGTTCTATTCAGGCCATTATATACATAATATATATATATATATATATATATATTTCGTCGATTTCCTTTTAAAATGTATTTTATAAATCGTTTTAACTTCTTTTTCAAAACCATTTCAACACTATATTCAATTTCAAATCGATTTGATTTCAATTCAATTCGAATTCATTTCAATTTTATTTAATTCGAATTCAAATTCGTTTCAATTCAAATTCTAATTCGTTTCAATTCAATTCAATTTGAATTTACCTTCTATTTAATTCAATTCGAATTCATTTCAAATTGATTTCAATTCAATTTCAGTTCGTTTTAAATTTCATTTAAAACGATTTCAATTCGTTTTAATTCAATTTCAATTTTATTCAATCTAAATTCATTTCTATTCAATTCAAATTCACTTTCTATTCAATTCGAATCGAATTCATTTTCTATTCGATTCGAATTCAAATTCACTTTCTATTCAATTCGAATCGAATTCATTTTCTATTCGATTCGAATTCATTTCAAATTGATTCAATAAATTTTCAATTTGAATTTTAATCTAATTTAATTTGAATTTCATTTCAAAATATTAAATTTTGAAATCACTTTTCAATATTCATTGTAAAACGAATAAAATCGATATAAATATCGTTCACGTCAAAATAGCGCAACTCTAATCAACACGGCTTTATATATTTCAATAAATTCGTTATTCTATTCAACAAATGAATATATATATTCCATTCAACACATGAATCTATATTTCTCTCAACACACGACTAATCTCAACACATGAGTATTGTCAACACATCACTATTTTTGTTATGTAAAATATTTTATAAAATTATGGTATCTATCGTTTGATTTTTAAATCAGACTCCACTGTTAAGTAGTTCTAATTTTAAATATGATAAAGATGTAAATTTTATTGTTAAAATATTTTACTCAACACACTAATATTTTCAACACATGAACATCATCAACACATGACTGTTTTTATATTCAACACATGAATTTTCTTTTATAATATTCATTATTTTCCCGATTGGAATGAGGCCCAATCAATTACCAAATAATGTTAATTATATGGATTCCATACAACACATGTATATAATAGCAATGATAAACAATCAACCATCATCCAAGGTGCACCACACAACTGCATAAGCATCAAATAAAAATAATCGACGCTTACACAGTCTGTCGACCAATCGATCGACATATAATTAAATAATTGGGATTAGTGTACGCCAAATATCATCCCAACACCCGTGTGGGGTTTCAAATAAAAAAACACAGATTTTTATTCGTGCAGTTGGGCGATGTGTAAAATTTATCATCCCAATCAATATCAGTCAAATCAGTGTATATAAACAAATCGACCGATTTGTTTATAAATATTCATTTATTCACTTTCACGTTAAAAATTATATTTTTAACGATAATTAATTTATTTCAACACATGAATCTCTTTATCTATTTCACATCAATTTCACAAACAAATTTTCACAACATATCAATCAAACAAACAAGCCATCCATGGTCTGTGGATGACGGGTGTCAGGTGCTACTAAGCACCGTCTGCATCCTAGTATATATATATAACTAGAAAAAGAAATTGAGAGTGAGAAGTTCTCACCGATTGCTATCCTAACTCCACGACTCTTCTTATGTAGAAATCTTCGTCGTTCTCGCCTTTCATCACTTTCGTTGCCCGTATTCTCTACATATGTAAAAATCGAATTTTTACTTTGCTATTCAATATATAAAAATCAAATTTTTATATTGTTGTCATGTATATAAAAATCATATTTTTATTATCACTCGATATAGATAAAAATTCTATTTTTACATCGCTACTATATAGATAAAAATTCTATTTTTACATTGCTACTATATAGATAAAAATTCTATTTTTACATTGTACTATATAGATAAAAATTCTATTTTTACATTGCTACTATATAGATAAAAATTCTATTTTTACAATGCTAAAAATCGTATCTTTTCTATTTTAAAAATAAAAAATCTCCCCTTTTTAATCTATAAACATCTATGTAAAAATCTAATTTTTTTCTACTATAAAAATTAAAACTTTATTCGCTATTTACATATATAAATACCAAAACTTTTCATTGCTAAAAGTTTAATCCTTTCCTACTTAAAAACATAATCTCATTACAAACAAGAATCATATTATTTTTTTATATATACTTCTTCATATAAATTAAGAATCATGTTTTTCATTAACATACCAGTCTTATATAAAAATAAATAAAGCTGTATATTATAAACAACAACTCTTACAGGTTTTCTCAAAGGGGTGAGATGGCGCGGAGGCAAGGGGTGGCGCAAGGACTGACCGTAGGCGGGGAGGTCGCGGTGATGGGCTACGGTGGTTCACGGTGGGGCGTGGAGGGTTGAAGGGGGTTCGGTCTTCGATTTCAGGCAGGAGGGTTTCGGTCTTTGGCTGCTGCGGAGGAGAGAGAGGGAGGAGGGGGTCTTTGGTGGTTTCGGCGCCTGAAGGGAGGCGGTTGGCGATCGATGATAGGGCGGCGCGTCGAGTTCGAGATCCGGTTCTTTTTTCTTTTTCTTTTTCTTTTTTATGTTTTGAATGAAACGATGAAGGGGGGGCCAGCGGTTTTGAAGGGGAGAGAGAGAGTTTTAATTTTTTTATTATTTTATTTAATTATCTCCCAAAAAGCAACTTTTATTTTCGACCTCTAAACGAGGCCCACCGCCTGTCGTCCATAGCGTATTACCCCCATCCCGAACACAATGGGATATGTATCGTAGGCTGATTCGACTGTTTCGATCAGTTTTCGTTAATATCAACATATAACTCTATATATTGAATTTGAGCGTGCATTTCAATTTACTGGGGTCACATACTAACTCGAAAAATTACAGAAAAATATTTTCTAGCTTCGTATTGACGATACGGTCCTAACAAAACTAGTTTCGTCGAATTCTGAGACAGTTGGAAAAATGGCCATTTTCCAGTCGATTAAAATCAACTGAAACTGGCCAAACGCGTTTTCCTTTGCCACGCTCACATATTGATTCAAAAAATTATGAAATTTTGAATCTAGCAATAACTTGACATCACGGACCCAACAAAAGTGGTTTCGTCGAAATCCGAAGTCATTTGCAAAATTCCCATTTTTAAGGGCCTGAAGTCCATAGCGACTATTCAGAATTTTCAACTGGACATATCTTTTGATTCCCGCTATGAAATTTCGATTTTTCGGATTCGTTCGAAAGATATTCTCAATTAGATCCTAATGTTTTTGGTTTCGCTAAAATCCGGATTGTTTTGCACCCTGTACATTCAATTGAAGTTTGAAATCGAATTATCGAACTACCGCGCCATCTTCAATTCTATTTATAATTATATATAATTATTTATATTCTAACGACGACGTATATAATATATACGTCGAATTCTATTCAAAATAAATTTCTCGTCGATATTATTTAAAATAATCTATTTTAAATGTTCAAAATCCGCTAAAATTGCGAAAATAAAAATTTTAAACTGGCCCAGATTTTCCGGGTTGTTACATTAACTTTAGAAAACGTTTCCATTTCTGATTCACGTATCAATATCTTCCCACCTCTATCAGTCTATAAATGTAAACTAGTAAGTGGACAACTTCCCAAGCATAAACCCCGAAGGCCGAAACTAACATCAGATCGATACCCAAAAAGCCATTCAACTAAACTAATTTCCAGTCAGTTTCTAATCTCAGTAATTCCATTTAAAATTCCTAACTCCAACCCAAAATTCCTTTATAATATTTTATTTGCAAAATATTTACTTAAATCCTTTATTTACATAGAATGTGAATAATATTTCTTTATATAATCAAAACAGTTTGATTTCATATTTAAAAGCAATATCTCAAACCCAAATTCTATTTATATTTATATTTGTAGAATTATTCATACAAATCTCCCTTTTTATTTCTAACACTGAAATCTCATTTATAATTCCCTTTATATAATTCTATATATTCAATATAAATCCTTTTATAAAATTCTATTTATTCAATATAAATCCTTTTATATAATTCTATTCATTCAATATAAATCCTTTTATATAATTCTATTCATTTTATATAAATCCTTTTATATAATTCTATTCATTACATATAAGTCCTTTTATATAATTCTATTCATTTCCCAAATATTTCCTTAATTATATTTTCCAATATTTGTTTTCCAAATATTACCTTTTGTAATATCCTATTTATTTCATATATAAATATTTCATTTTCAATATTCACTTTGAAAATTTCCTTTATACATTCCAGTATTTCATATGGTATTTAAAATACCAAATAACATGACCATGTCATCATAATCAATCACAAATTATATATCACATCATATATCACAATATATGAAAACAAACAGTATTTTAAATATTGAGGAATCCAGTTGGATCCCTCCAACCTATTTCCCTGCATCACAGATGTTAAACAATATAAATAACATCGATTTCATTTCATTATGAAATATTTTGATAAACAGAATCAATATATGATTAATGATATATATATATATATTGTTATCTATAATTTCAACCAATACATCGACAATTCAACAGAAAAATCATTACACAACAATCAATCATCATTTGTCAATACTGTATTATATTTATAAAAATATAACTGTGCAGAGTTAGTGAGATATACTCACATTGGACGATCATCGTTAAATAACGATAACTATCGGTTAATTTAGACAGACAATTTATTTTGCTATAAATTGTAACGAACTCTAATTCACTCTCATTCGGTTCCATTTTGTAATCACCGTCCATATGATCCCAATAGACCATACCGTTCGAAATTTTGTTATCGTATGACAATGATATAGACAATTTAAGTTTGTATACTATCTTATATATAAAAATAAACTTAATTAAATTTTGTATTGGCTTTACCTTTTTCTATCGGCCCAAAACCCATTCGTATAACTGTAGACCCGTGATGAATTGTATCGATTCTTCCCCCATGGTTTTAAATACAACTGCTACTCCAAATTTCTGTAGCTACACACTTCAATCCCATCGTATATAACATCCCCAGGCAACCCGTTAACCACCTTTATTTGAACAGTTTTCTCCTCACCATTTCCAAATATTACTTCCCATTCGAACTCACTGTTACAGCCACTCACAACATTAAATCCTCATGATCCTTTAAAACTGTATGCTTCACAAACCTCACACGCAACATTACTCCCCTTCTCTCCCATTTTCCAACTCTAGATTTTAACCTGCAAGAAGCTCCTGTATTTCTCAAACCATGTTCGAAAACTCCTTCATGTGTTTCTACTTCCACATCACATAAATCTCCAAACCTTCAGTGCTAATTTACTTCTCCTCGCTTGCTCTCACTCCGACCAAACCCCTCTTCCAGTTCGCATTCCCTTTCCTATGCAAGTTCCCCATTACATTCACTTTCTACTAGTTTTCACGTTCAATGGTTTGGGCTTCCTTTCATCATTTTTTTTTTGATGCAAGACCATCCCATACTATACACCCAAACAACAATGTATGCCTTCTTCCTAAATAAAGAATAAAACACAAGCTTACTGCACTCAACATTCCACCATTTTCCACGTCCTTACGAGCTGCTTATACTTCGCCATCACGGTGGGTTTCCTGGCTTCATGCTCTGCACCCGTGGTAGTCACGACCAAAATATACTCTATCATTCCTTCATTGCTGTGCAAATTCCAAAGACCCACTAACACATATTAGGCCACGCAATCCCTCTTGTCAGACCCTGTCTTCCAGCGTGATTGGATGGATGATTACGAAAAAGTGATGGCTAGCATCCACAAGCCGTTTGCTCTAAGACCTAGTCGTCATCTTCCTGTTTCTTTCATTTACTGTATTATTATTATTATTATTTTATTATTCGAGCCATTTAAACTGGTCGACTAAACTGGATTCGGGAAGAAGAAATCATAAGGGAAGGCGCTTATGTATTTATAATATGAGAAACTTAGTTGTTAAGTCTTCGTACAGCGTAGGGTGCTTTTTCCCAAACATAGTCTGTTTAGACAAGTGACAATTAATTTCTAGCTTGATAGTATACACTAGGGGTCTGCGCAAGGGTAGGTGAGCTACTACTTATGCATGAAGTTCTTTGGAAATAACAGGCTTTATGCAGGGTAGGGAGGGTGTTGGCATTAATTGAAGAAAGGACATGCAGATAATTCGTATCTGCATAACAGAAGCATGGTCATTATGAAAATAAGTCCTGATGTGAACATGGATGGTTATCACGTGATTTTCGTTGGTATTGGTCTTCTTTAGGCAAAACGATCATGACATATCAAATCTTTTGTTAACGTTATACATGGGCTAATACTCTTAACAAAGCCAATATAGTTTTATGTTGTAAAAATTTTAAAGTACCCCAATGCGTAAAACTCCATTCGTTTACAGACTTCTATCGACAAAAATAAAAGTACCATTGTGTTCAACAATGTACTATGATCCCAGAAATATAATAATATAGACAGTTAACTCATTCTGTGAAACCCCAAAATGCTAGTTTATGGTGTAAAACACTCCAAATAAAAATTGGCTCATTTTCCAAAATAAAATTTTCAGAAAAACTCTAAAAATTAAATTATAACTATGTCTAAAAGGATTTGTCCAAATTCGAAACCAATATTTAATTATAATTAAATAATCGTTATGCTTTATAAACGAATCCATAACGACTATTTTAAAATTTGATTTGGCTATAACTTACCATCTATAAAGAGAAATCTCCATTTTTCTCTCCCATTAGAAAAATACAGTTAATTAGATTCAAACGTTTCTTGTTTCACAGAAATCCAACTTAGTATGGATTCTATATTCGTTTAAAGTTCGAATCGCCAAATTACGAATTACTGCGCCATTTCGAGCTCAATTATAATATAAATTATACGTTCAACTGACATTTATAAATAAATTCGTTAATGTAATTCAAATTCTAAACTGAATTATATATTTTAATTTGTCCAATTCACAAAATATTGTCAATTCCACGATTTCCAACTATTTTCGGAATTAAATATATTATTCTATTATTTATATTATTTAAATATTCAATATTATTTAATTAAATGACCATCTAAATCTCTAAATCATTATTTAAGTAATTAAATAAATTAATTATTATATCGATAAAAATATGGAACGTTACAGTTTTGCTGCAATGTCAATTAGTTTGATATACACAGGACATACAGAGGTAAGAATTTTATTATAACTTAAGTTTACACTAATCATCCATCAGTTATTCAGATTATCACCCAGAAGCAAGAGCTCTAACATATCATTATGCCTAAGCTAAAGTGTGAGTTGAACAACTCACCTTGATCGGATTCTGATGATTTCAAGCCTGAGTAGATTGCATGAAGAGAGATTTAGCGAAAATCCAATTTTAGTCACTTGCAGGTAGGGATGGCAAAAAAATCCGTACCCCCGGATAACCGTGGGTAAAATCCGTCATGGATATGAAACAGATAGTTAAATGGGTATCCATGGGTAAAATAAACGGGTATTTTTAATATCCGTTAATTAATGGGGCGGGTACGGATAGTAAGATATCCATGTCTGCGGGTACCCGTGCCCGTATTGAATGCGATTTATTCTCAATAGTCAATACAAAAATTTTTGTTATTGGTTGTTCGGTATTTGTGTGCATGCTTTTACTCAACAATTTATAACTAGCTGTTGATATTTTGATGGTTACTTCTGCTGTTATCTCTTCCTTTTTGGATGTTGGTTTAAATATGTATTGGTATTTTAGCATTTAAGAGTTGGTCTAATTTGTTTTTTTACCAAATGCACTTTTGAATAATTTCAATAAATGGCTAAAAAATAAATTGAATAAATATAATGGATACCCACGAAAACCCGCCATTACCCGCAACCTATTTAAAACCCGTTTAATGGATACCCAACGGGGCGGGTGATGGGGCGGTACTACCCGCGCCCGCCCCGCCCCATTGCCATCCCTACTTGCAGGATGTCCAATCGTGAGATTCAAACTCAGCAAATTCACGGACACAATAAATACACATGAACAAAAACAAATATAGTATCAATTTAGATCATTCAAAGTTATAGTGAATTAAATTGGTGAAATTTTGAATTCACAACAAATGTAGGAAGATGTTTGATCCATTATTAGTAGAAGGGAAAATTCAATTGTCTAGAAATCAAAGTTATATTCTATTGATTATATTAGGTAAGTCGACTGAATCATTTCCCAAAAATCAGTGAATGTAAGGTTTAAAATCCTATTACGCCCATCTACATTATCGACAATGTAATATGATTTCGAGAAAAACTCAGAATCTAGAAAAAGCACCATGCCAATTTTAATTAAGTAATTTTTTGAGAAAATGAGAACTTTAGATCCATGACCTACCGCAAACAAGAAATCAAATTAGCATAATCTACTCCGACTCAAGCCATCAAATTTGCATATGATCGAGGTGCACAGAGGAGCGGCGGGTTGAAGATAAAACACTAGTTTTATTATTAAAAAGGAATAAGACAGTAACCATTGAAGAAAAGGGAGGCAGACCCTAAAACATAGTGACCAGGTCTACATTAAAGGGGTCGATCCTTTATTATTTTTCCTTTTTTTTTCTTCCAAGTTTTATAACTGTAGTTCGTGTAATTTGTTTGTTAATTCATACTAAAATAAATACATTTTCAATTAGTAATCAACATCATTTCAATTTTTACCTCATTAATTGTATTTTTATGCGCATATAATTATAGCATAGAACATGGTTATTACATAAAGGATCTAAAAATAAGACTCACAGATTAGGTAGGGTAACAATAACCACATATAGCATAGATAGACTTGGAATCTTAGGTCTTAGATTACTTCAGCAAACCAAATGGACTTATTTATATATAACATACGTATATTTTTATTTTAGCCTAATTTCACTTCCTTTCAATTTATGTAGACCTTATATGGAAATAAGGATCTAGGTTTCATGTAACAACCCACCGGGAATGGGCCCCAATTTCAACCCCAAAAGAAAACTTGAAACTTAGAGCCATTTTAAATGGATCATTGGTTCCAATAAGAAAATGGTATAACAGAGCATACTAAAATAAAATTAGAATCTCACACAGCAGAAAGGATAAAATATAATAACTTAAAATAAATGTACCTTAAGTTTAAAACCATCATAAATATCAGTTACAACAAGTCTTATGCAATAATAGGTACATCAGCATTAATTATCCCAACTTAATAATATTGTCATAATGCCTAATAACTATGGATCCTCCATCGTTAGGCTCCGACTCCAAGGTATCATTGATCCAAGCGTTCCCACTGACCAACCTGTTTATATGTTAAGAGGAGGGAGGTCAGAACATAAAGTTCTGGTAATTGAAAATAATATGTGTTTAAAGACTATACTCTAGATTTGGCAGGTTATATATGTATCAAGGTATGTCTACGAAACATATAGGTACATACATATAAAGAAATATTTTTAATAATGAGGTAGATATCTGAATCAATCACTTAAGACCTTCAATGATGCATTTAGGGTGAAGACCCAACGAGGTTGACGTTCTCGGCCACTAACGGCCCATTCTAGCATGTTTATTAAGGGTGGATTCTTATGATCTCTTATGACCCTAAGGAGGACCCTAGCCACTTAAGACCCCATCCTAACACGTCAACGTTCTTAAATATATATTCTCATAAGTAATATGAGAAGTGGTATCTTGCTGCTTAATACCGGTTTAGGGTAGGCCCGCATATAGCCATGAAGACCCCTCCGACGGACGGCTCATGTTACTACTTAACTGATATTACAGTAGAACACCTATGCCGCTTAAGACTTCCCTTAGACAGTTGCTTAATTAAATAGCATGATACGTCCCACGTATACCAAATCTGTCCGTAGGTTAGCCCTCACAATGCTCCTAGAGGAAGTGGACATTCCGGTAAATTACCCTAATCCGTTATCGCCATGACTAACCACTTTTAGAGAAGGAGGACCCATAAACCAACTTCAAATCTAATAAAAGCGAGTCCCATGATTTTGGTCCAAATCCAAGGAATAAGCCTTCGGAATGGTCCTAACCTTTGACCACTTAAGACCCAAACTAGATAAGAAGGAGGCCATCCATTTAAGACCTTCTCAAGGCATAGTAATCCTACCTATTTACACACAATATAGGTATGGATATATATACTAGACCTCTCACATTAAACCGTCTAATTGTAGATGTTGGATGTGCCAAGCTGTTCCGGGAAGACTTCTACTTCAAGCAGGCATAATCTCGTTTCACACTGTACTAAGTTAAATGGCACATAACACCCAAACCTCTCACATTAGCCAAACTCACTCGTGGTTGCTGGATTTGCTGGTTGGCTCCGGGCAGACTTCTACCAAAAATGACGACTAACCGCATGTCTATGTGTCAATATTTAATATATATATGTGTGTGTGTATGTATAAGTCATTTTATACACACACAAGCAACAATTAATATTGGGGACATTTCAAATTCCTAACTTTATTCTAACGTATTTATTACGTCAGACTACGTTGATTATGCTATATAAATATAATATTTAATACATTCTATTAAAGGAAATTTCCTTTCAAATGGAAAACCGTTTAAATGATGTAAATTGTCAGTCCGGTCTACATTAAAGTATACAAGCTAATTCCCACATCAAACTACTAAATACATGGCATAATTTGTGATAGCAGTAAGGGAAATAATAACAACATGTCTATCAGAACTTATATTCCTAGGCTTATTAGAACAATTCAAGTAATGAATTATAAAAATGGTGTTAATTTCGTACGTACATACATATTTAACATATATACATAGACCTCTATTTAATCCAATTTACCCTTTTCTATGTTGTGCATAAAAACATTAATATTTGATTTCCTCCAAATCTGAATACGTTCAAATTATCCCTTTTAGAATGGAAATCTAAACCTATTCAAATAATAAGACCAAATCAAATCCTAATCTTTTTACATCACAAACACTCTTCAAAAAAAGAGATAAATCAAACTAAATAAAAGTAAATCGCCAAACTATTCTTCATACATAACCCAAACAATTCACAAACCCAAACATTGATTGACAACTTTGTAAGATATATATATATATAGGAGATTTGGGGTTTTATAATATGATGTTATAGTGGAACCAAATCTCCCTAGGCATACTGGTCAATATAAAAATCTACAAAATGTAGAATTTAGACTAAACAAGTATTATTTCCACTCACAGAGATTTTGGAGAAGAGATATTACTGGGTTTGAATGTTGAAACTGTCGTTCTTCGATTCTACTATAGATCTATATAAGAGAACCATACAGATTTGAATCTCATATATAAAATATAGAGAATTCCAGAATATAAACTAGATAGAATTAGATTAGCAATGAAATAGGTAAGGGATAGAAGAAGAAACCTAAATTATCGGAATGTCAACAGCAGAATGGAGGCACATAGACTGAGAGGTTTAGAGATTTGTGAGATGAGTTAGGTAGTATTTATAGGTGTATAGATGAATAGAATCTGTTAGATTAATATAGGTTTAATATAGGCTATCCATTTTATAAAAATCGACCTAAAACACCTCATAAACCGGCCCCTCATTGTGCTCTGGCCGCACCAGGCAGTCGACCTCTTCCCTAGGAGGGCAGTCGACCGGCGGTTGACACCCCTTAGGGGGCGCTCGATCTCCTAGTCATAAATATGGCCAATGGCCTGCGTTGACGGTTGGGAAGATATTTTATATAACGTTGTTTATATTAATTTTTATCTTGCCTTTTAACCAATATTCTTGTCCCTTATTGTATGCATATATGTATATACACAACTTTGAATTGAATGGAATATTCTAATCAACCATTAATTATTTTCATTTTATTCCATTTATTTGTATTACAATTCAAATTTCAAGCATTATTGCATATATATTAACGTATAACATCATTTAAATGTAAATCTTTCACACGGATTCAGATTTTGACATATTATGTATGTAAATTGATCAAAATCTCGTCATGTATACAACTATGCTATTTTCATGGACGAATTCTGAATGTTGTAAAGTTCCATTTTTCTATTATCTTAAATTTATCGTTTATTTAACTTATTATTATTTAAATTTTCTAGTTATATATATATTTACTAGGTGTTACATTCTTTCCTCCTTAAAATAGATTTCGTCCTGAAATCTGTCTAAAGGGGAGATAAACTCAACTCGCTCTAAACAACCATGTTATACCCTCATGTTATCTTAAATACATCCATGACTCA
Source organism: Allium sativum (assembly GCA_030737875.1). NCBI lineage: Eukaryota > Viridiplantae > Streptophyta > Magnoliopsida > Asparagales > Amaryllidaceae > Allium > Allium sativum. The sequence continues at coordinate 1,041,902,853 of CM060918.1, forward strand.
CGGTGATTATGCATGGCAGACTTACAAAAGTGAGCTCAATCCTAACGTGTATGTGTAATAAGTGATGTAGTATGTATGCAAAACACCTTAACATGCATATAATTTCTACATGAGTGCTTGGTGATTTTGTGTTGCAGCCATCTCCGACCATCCAAACTAGCAAGCACAATGCAACCAAAACTCTTAAATTTTCGAGGGAGGCTACAAATTTTTAAAATTTTCACATCATCTCTCGAATTTTCTCCTTACCGTACCTGAACCAATCTATATAAATAATGCGGAGTCTCAAAATATCGTGCTCCAAATTATCTATGGTGGCACAAGATTTCAGAGGTTTCGTCTTTGTCCCCATTTCTTGATTAGGCCCTACCAAAAATTCATTGTACCATGAAGGTATCTTATATAACATAAAACTTTTATTGGTTCCTATTCATAATATCATATATCTCCCTAGCTTAGGAAAGCCTAAAATATAATATCGACTCATTATCCTCCACAGTCTTCCTAATCAAAGTAGACTTTTTCCAAAGTCTAACCACAAATTTGGTTCGAATAGGAATTTAACAATGGTTATTCCATCAACACTTTGGTATTTTATGGGGCCTCCTTGAAGTTCTTCAAGAGTGCCAACTAATTAGCAAAAAGATACTTATGCTACTCCTATAAATATTACTATTATTCCTATTATCTAAGAGACGAATGTTGCAGGTCCTTCCTCTTATCCCCAAAGTTTGGCTGTCTTCATTTTGTTCTCGAGTCTTAAACTAAAGTTTGATCCAAAAATAATTTCCTAAATCAAATCTCTAGATCTAACTAATTAATGTCTAATCTATACTAATGATTATAATATTTTCCTATGCTCCAATTTTACTTGAATTTAAATCTGAGTTAGGTCATTTGTTTTAATTTTCATAAATTTTCCAAAATGATATTATTGACATATTTAAAATTATAAGGAATGGGTATTGTTTTATTTTCAATGGATAGTGTAATCTACTCGCAAATATGTAAAATTGCAGATCACATCCTTTATATTTTAAGTATATTCCTCATAATTTCAAATATAGTCTTTTTTTTTTGAAAAAATGACAAAAAGACTAATTTAAAATTTTTTAAAAAATATCCTTAAGCAAACCAAAACACGGTTATATTCAAACAAAAAGGATAATACAAACCTAATTAACTAGGTCTTTTCCTTAATCTCATACTTTGTGTTCTTATTCTTGAGAATGTCATTCTATAAGGCTAAATTTTCAAAAATCGCAAGACCAATACACTTCCTCTATATAGGACACAAAACCAATTCCGTTATTAACCTCTAGATTCCATATATAATAAGTCGCTAGGTTGAATGTCCCCATGAGGTTCTTCCTCTTTACACATTTATCTCAAGAATTTAATAAGGGTTCTAAATCCAAACATCTCATGCATTACAGGGATTTCTTATTTATATCATGTTTATACCCTTATCCAATCAATACGGAAGAACCACTAACGATCACAACCTAAAAGTCATTTTGGAATTTTTCTCTTACAATTAGAAGGCCTAAATTGACCTGAGGTCTCAATACTTTTAATCCAAATCCTTAAGATGTCAAATCCATACCTTTAAACCTTCCATCTTTGTCCTATTTATATTTGTGATCCATTCAAATATATATATATATATATATGTATGTATATATATATATATCACCAGACCGTTCCCCGAATATTTATTTAATTCCCTCATGATCCATCAAACTTGAAATATATCTGTTTCCTTTAAACCAATCTGTCTTCTAAATCAGTCCCCAAAATTTTCTTTTGATCTTATTAATTACAAATTCATTTCCCACTAAATTTGCATTTAATAGTCATGAATTCTATTTTCCGAAATCACAAAGTACATTGCTTAAATTATACCTATATCTTTATATATATTGCTAATTGTTGGCTATAGTTATCAATGTATTAATTCCTAAAAAATTATACCTATATCCTTATATATATTGCTAATTGTTGGATATAGTTATGTATTAATTCCTAACTATGCTATCTCGTGCAAATTAGTTTACAACCAAATCTTATTTCTGGGTACCTATAGAATTCACCAAATTTTCAAACATAATCCTTTTTTGGACTGACATTAAAATTTTCAGATTTATTGTATAAGTTATTCTATCCTAATTATAATTTGCCTAATTTACTACTACTAAATCTATTTCTTTTGTAACAGTATAAGTCTCAGCAGCAATATTAAATAAATTCATTTGTATGCTACAGTCATTTATATGTATGTAAGTATATATCCCATTATGGCAACAATTTATTAAGGTTTCCTGAATTCCAAAAATTCGCATTCAACGTCTTTTTAAATGTTGAAGCATTAAAATTTTGAATTTCCTTTCCAACTCCTATATTTATTGATATGTTGAATGTCTGTCATTAACACATTATAGGAAAAATAAACGTTTTATGGTCTTGCATCAAAACAAAAGCAGATTCTATTTAAAATAAATCTTAATTAAATGCCAAAATTTAATTAAGTTTTCTAAAACATGTCTAATTGACATTAATTATTATATTTTCAAAATATGTTATTACTTCACACAATAATACTTTTGAGACATTACTCAATAAAGCTAAATCACCTCTTTATTTCTAGTAAAACGTTCCAAATGAATATCTCAATTTTAACGTTTTACAAATATTTACTACACGCCTAAAATTTCCTAATTTAACAGTAGAATATCTTTCCTTATTCCAACACTCATCTTTTATTCGCATACTGAACGTTAGTCTTTAATGACTTTCAATTCGACAATTGTTTTGAAATAAATGTTCATTTTTATTTGAAAACGAGACATAATCTATTAGCATCGAATTAATTAGCAATTAATTCTCTTATTCATGTCTATATTTTCAGTTATTCTTTTACTTTCAAATATATCTTGAAACATTGGATTGCGTTCAGTTTAGCACTAAAATTAAAATTCTCGTTTATATATATATATGAATTTTGAAAGTCCTTAATGAACATAACTATTCATTATTCTTTTGTTTGCACAGTGAGGGGTCTTTCAAATTTAATTTAATGGTCACGAATATATTCCAAATTACTAAATAACTTCTTTGGAGTAGTCTTCTATGCGTTATACTACTCCTAATACTCTTACTTTCTCATGTGTTTCTCATTATACTCTACCCAATTTTAGTAAATAATTTTACTATCTTTTCACTTTTAATTAGTATGTCAACGAAGTTTATTTTACCAAGCTTATATGTCTTATCTTCTTTCTCTTTTTGATTAAACGCTAATTTACTATCACAATTCATACTAGATTTTTAAGGAAAAGAATATTTTCAAATCTAAACTTTAAAAGCTCATTACATCAAGACCATGGAAATTTTAAATTAACCATTTGAATAGTTTATTTAATTTCTTTTCCATTAAAGCTCTTATTTGCAAACATTTACAATTAACCTTTTCATCTTCTGTTTTCGCTAAAACTCGTATTTATAGTTTGTCTAACAGAAGAACTGATTAAAATTTATAATTCCATTTTTTTCAATTGGAATTATTATGTAATTCTAGCCCTTATATAAGAGGTTAAACGGTTTTTTTATAAAAAATTCCTCTTTCAAATAATTTTGTAGTATTTCAAAAATTCATCTTAATGGGTTTCTAAATATTCTTGGTTTTTTGTTCAAATTTTCTGATGCACTTTCTACGGAAGTTCATTTCTTTAAATTTCTAGTTTTCAAATAAATTGATGGTATATCAAAAATCATATTTGTAGGCTTTACATTTCTTTTTCGATTAGGAAAACATGTTTATTCTTTCAATTTTTCTACCGCACCTACCATCTTTTCAACAAATATTGATACCTTCATTTACGAATTTTTGTATCTTATCTTAACCCTTTTCTTCAGTATTATTTAATGTTTCCTATTCTTACACACTTCTAATACATGTTCGTTATGTCCATTTAAACCGTTTTAAATATTTCTTAATCTTATGAACATTTTTAACATCTCATCCAAATATTCATACCTATAGACGGTCTTAATAAATACATTAATACTTTATTTTCTGACAATCTAGCGTTCCTTTGAAATCTTAAACATTCATAGCTCTATTCTCGAAGTTTATGTCAATAATCAAAGATGTACTTCCGTTCTTTAGCAAAACTGAACATATTTCTCAAATTGTTCCGTATTAAATGTTCACATAATGACACTTATTTGAATGTTTTCTTTACCATAATAGATAATTCATCAATTAATTTCCATTTATCTCTTACTGAACAAGGAGGTTTAAATCCTTTCCATGCTCCAGATTCTACAAGCATCCAAAGCTTAGAGGTCTCTAAATTAACAAGAATGTTGTTATATTACTATATGGCCTCTAGATTATTTCTAGAATTTAATGCCAAGCCTTTCCTAAAAAGACTTGCAGATGCTCTTTTCTAAAGATATGCGTACTTTTTATATATATATATATATATACAGTAAAACTTTTGAAAATTCTTTTTAAAAATAACAAGTATGCCTCTAATATGTATATATTTTCCCCATAAATGGGTAACTTGACTCAAATACCAAATGTAACAACCCACCCAGAATGAGCCCAAATTTCGAACCCAAAAGGAAAATCAAAACTTAGAGCCATTCTAAATGGATCGTTGGTTCCTACAAGGAAATAGTATAACATATATAACACAGCATACTAAACGAAATTAGAATCTCACACAACGGAAAGGATAAAATATAATAACTTAAAAACCTTTAGTTTAAAACCATCATAAATATAAGTTGCATCGAGTCTCATGCAATAATAGGTACATTAGCATTAATTATCCAAATATAATAACATTGCCATAATGCCTAATAACCATGGATCCTCCATCTTTAGACTCCATCTCCAAGGTATCATTGATCCAAGCGTTCCCACCTACTGTCCTGTTTATATGTTAAGAGGAGGGAGGCCAGAACATAAAGTTCTGGTGATTGAAAATAATAGGTACATCAGCATTAATTATCCCAATATAATAATATTGCCATAATGCCTAATAACCATGGATCCTCCATCGTTAGACTACATCTCCAAGATATCATTAATCCAAGCGTTCCCACCTACCGTCCTGTTTATATGTTAAGAGGAGGGAGGTCAGAACATAAAGTTCTGGTGATTGAAAATAATATGTGTTAAAGAATGTACTCTAGATTTGGCAGGTTATATATGTCAAGATATGCCTACGAAACACGTATGTACACACATACAAAGAAATATTTTAACTAATGAGGTGGATATCTAAATCAATCACTTAAGGCCTTCATTGATGCATTTAGGGTGAATACCCAACGAGATGGACATTCTCAGTCACTTAAGGCTCATTCTAGCAAGTTTATTAAGGGTGAATACTTATGATCTCTTATGACCCTAAGGCTCATTCTAAACACTTAAGGCCCGCATATAGCCATTTAAGACCCCTTCGGCGGATGCCTTATGTTACTACTTAACAGACATTATGGTAGAACGCATATGCCTCTTAAGACTTTGCTTCGACTGTTGGTTAACTAAATATCATACTACGTCCCACGTATACCAAATTTGTCCCTAGGTTGGTCCTCACAATGCTCCAAGAGTAAGTGGACATTCCGGTAAACTACCCTACTCCGTTATCGCCCTAACTAACCACTTTTAGAGAAGGAGGACCCATGGTCTAACTTCAAAAATAATAAAGGTAAGTCCCATGATTTTGGTCTAAATCCAAGGAATAAGACTTCATAATGGTCCTAGTCTTTGACCACTTAAGACCCAAACTAAATTGGAAGGAGGTCAGCCACTTAAGACTTTCCCAAGGCGTAGTAAGCTAACTATTTACACATAATATAGGTATGTATATATATACACTAGACCTTTCACATTAAACCGTCTACTTGTAGATGCTGGATGTGCCGAGTAGTTCCGAGAAGACTTCTACTACAAGTGGGCTTATCATTGTGTCATACTGTACTAAGTTAAATGACCCATGGCACCCAGACCTCTCACATTAGCCAAACTCACATGTGGTTGTTGGATTTTCCGGTTGGTTTTTGGTAGAATTTTACCACAAATGACAACTAACCTCGTGTATGTGTGTCATTATTTAATATATATAAGCCATTTTATACACACATAAGCAACAACTCATACTAGGGACATTTCGAATTCCTAACTTTATTCTAACGTGTTTATTACGTTGGATTACGTTAATTACTCTATATAAATATAATATTTAATACATATTATAAACGCAAATTTCTGTTCGAATGAAAACACGTTTTAAGGATGTAAATTTTAAATCCAGTCCACATTAAAGGTATACAAGCTAATTCCCACATAAAACTTCTAAATGCATGGCATAATTAATGATAGCAGTAATGGGAAAAATAACAACATATCTATCAAAACTTGTATTCTTAGGTTTGTTAGAACAATTCAGGTAATGAATTAGGAACAAGATGTTAATATCATGCATACATACATACATATTCAACACACACACAAACATACATACATATATATATATATGTATGAATATACATATATACATAGACCTATATTTAATACAATTTACCCTTTTTTATGTCGTACATAAAAACATTAACAGTTGATTTATTTCAAATCTGAATACGTTCAAATTATCCCTTTTAGAATGGAAATCTAAACCTATTCAAATAATAAAACCAAATCAAATCCTAATCTTTTTACAACACAATCATTCTTTAATAAAAGAGATAAATTATGCTAAATAAAAGTAAATCATCAAACTATTCTTCGTACATAACCCAATTAATTCAAAAACCTAAATATTAATTGACAACTTTGCGAAATATATATAAAAATAGGAGATTTGGGGGTTTTATAATATGATGTTATCGTGGAACCAAATTTCCCTAGGCATACTAGTCAATATTAAAATCTACAAAATGTAGAATTTAGCCTAAACAAATAGTACTTCCACTCAAAGAAATTTTGAAGAAGAGATAATACTGATTTGAATGTTGAAAGCATCGTTCTTCGATTCTTCTGCAGATCTGTATAAGAGAATTGTATGGATTTGAATCTCATATATAAATTATAGATAATTCCAGAATATAAACTAAATAGAACTAGATTAGAAATGGAATAGGTTAGGATAGAAGAAGAAACCTTAATTCCTAGAATGTCAGCAGTAGAATGGAGGCACAGAGAATGATAGGGTTTATGTAACGATCCAGAATTTTTAACCAATTTAAAATTGGAATTTTTATTACTTAATTTGAATTTAAATTTAAATTTTACATAAATGTATGTGGTTAAGAATTTTGATTAGTTAGATGATAGATTTTATTTGAATTATAAATGAGAATGATTATTAATGAGTTTGGATTTACTGATACTATTTGTCGTTCAATCGGATTTGTCAAACCATAACATGAATTAGTAGCATTAGAATTGAGTGTTGCCTTTATTTTACATAGCATTTAAGGGAAAAAGCTAACCAAAGTTCACCTTCTCTTCTTAAGACAAGTGTATGGACACTTGTACTTTTGCATGTAAACTTTCATGCATGGTTTCCAGTTGTCCCCCCTTATGTGTCTTTACCTCCTTACTCCTCCTTTCCTATATAAGGAGCTCTTTACTCCATTTTTTATCATCCATTTTCATTTTTCCTACCTTCCTTCTTCTTAAGCTTAAGGACATGGTTTCCATGGCATAAGTGTTCCTCTTTTCCACCACCACCTTGCCAAGGTTCCTTGTCATCCTCCTCTTCCTCTTATAATACAAAGAAAGAGAGATTAGTGTATATTATATTATATATATATATATTAGTGAAGAAGATGTTGTGCCGAAATACTCTCCGACGGTTTACTCAGCTAGGCTCGCCTACCATGAAGATTTGGAAAGCCGTTAGTGAGAACTTTTAACCATGGTTTATATTTTTGATCAGTAGTTAGACTAATTTAAATATAGTGATGAATTATTAGTGGTTAATGATGATTGATGTTTGTTGTGATGGATGATGGATGCGTAGTTTAGAACACACACACTATTAAGCGTTAGTGTTATAACGCTTGTGCACTGTTATGATTTATTTAATTATGTTGATGATGGTTGCTATAGATGTTTATAATGGTTGTTGATGTTGTTTTGCACACACTATGACATAACAAGTATGGTATCACATTGGTGATCGACAAATCTCCTTCGTAATTACAAGCAATATCATAATTGAAATTGAAGGTTAATAATTGTGAAAGACCATATGTATGAATTCATATATATTGATAAAGTTCTTTAAATGAATAAATAAATATCGGGATATTCTAGGATGACAAAGAGGATAGTGCATAGGCTTGGGTTTGGAAAATATAGTTTCCTACTCTCCCTGGCTATCTTTAACTGATCCGACGAATGGGATGGTTAATTTGAAATTATCTGAATTTAGAAATAAATAGGAATTTGATTTATTAGGTAAAAATTAAAAGTTGAAATTTAAACCCAAAATAATTTTGGAAAGTCAATGTAAATTACTTTAAATGGTTTTAAATGATTTACATGAGTATATAATGGTTTTCTAAGGTATTTTGAAGTACTGAAGAATAATTTTTATTTCTGTCAAAATAGAGTTTGTCGCACAATGGTAATTTGTGTATTTTAATTACAAACTTTAAACGCTTATAACTTTTGCAATTCAAATCGGATTTCCATGAAATGAAAAACATTTGATTTCCATTAACAAGAAATTTCAAATGAGTGAAAGTAGATTTTAAATTCGAGTTATAATTTTCAAGTTATGTTTGAAACCCTTTGGAAAAGGTCGTTGTAAGAACAATTGTTGACCATAACAATAAACAACTGTTTTTAAATGTTTAAAAATATGCAAAAAAAATGTAAAATCATTACAAATTATGAAAAGGTGTTTTGAATTGTAAAGTTTAAGTTTTCGCTAAGGTAAACGATATTTTGATCAAAATAGTTTAGATAACTGTTTTGTAACGCTTTTGTAACACTTTTGAAATGCTATTGTAACGCTTCCTTTGAAAACAATCTATTTTGAAGTTTTAACCCGTAACTTATTTCCCGAACTATAAGTAATGATTTGTGGAATGTTTTCAAAGGTTTAAAAGTATTAGAAATGTTTTACAAGGAATTTAAATTGATATTAATACGGGTTTCCAATTTTAAATAATTATGGTTGGAGATAAATCTTCGGATGTTTGATATTAATTCGATAGATGATGACTCTTACTTTTGAGGAATTTAAAAGTTTATTCACTATTATTCTGCTTATAGCTTGAGTTGGATACAGAGATTAATATTAAGTATAAGTGGATTATATTTCTATCTAGATCTAATGTCAAAGAGTTGGATAAATCTTTAACTTAAGATATGGGTTTCCCAATTTGATTGGATAAATTGGATAGAAATAATCTTTAGATATTTGATATGAAATTCTTTGGTGTAAACGTATACTATTTGAGGAATTTGGAAGATATTATTATTATATCGTTATTCCACTTATATTATTCGTTGATTATGAGAATTGATATTGAATATAAGTAGATACAATTTATGTGTAACATATATTCAACATCGATTGATTTGAGTTTTGTCGTGAATCATATCTTCAATAATATCATTCTTGAAACGCAATGAGATTGAGTTTGAAAATTCATATCGTAATTTGGTGATTTAACCAAATCTTTGATTTGAGGAAATTAAAAATAAGGAATTGGGAAGGAAGAATAACCTTTTAGTTAAGATTACAGAATTGAATGTTCGGAAACCAATTTAATTGGAAACTAGGGTTGAAATCTGGGGTAAGGGTTTTAAAGGAAACTAGGTTTTGATAACGAGTTATCAAATGGAAAATTTATTAAGGCTTTGAGGCAAAATTATCTTTGATTTAAGGGATGTGTTTTAAAAGAGAAAGGTTAAATATGGATTTTGTTATAATTTGAGAAAGGATTTAAAGAATTTTAATTTAACAGAATCAAAGATGGAAGGAGATTTGGTTGAAAGCCTGTGTGTTCCGTAATTGTATTTTTTTAAATTGCGCTTATTATTTGGAAAGATGGAGATCGAATATATGTTCGAAAACCAGTCCAAGTAATAATACGACGTTATGAAGAAATTCAAGACTTGGAAAATGACGAATGAAGACCAGGATTCTTTGAATCGTTTGGATTGATTGTTGATGTCTCGGTTGGGCTAATCCCCCAATATGAGGTTATAAGTGGCATGAGGTTTGAATATATTTGGAGATTTCTGGATTGGTGTTTCGTTCAGACCTAGAATGAGTGTTCTCGAAATATAATTCTTCGCTTGTCGCTGGGTTTATCTTAACTCGTTGTCATCTTTTGACGATCACTGTCTCCCGGATTGTCATGCTTGGATTTTTGTTCAATTTCGTTCTTGAATCCTTCTTTCTGCCCTACTTAGACCAAACCATGGACAAGTAGATTAGTGACATGGTTTTGAATTTGAAATGAGTATATTAATTTATATCTTAATTTGAACGTGAATTTGTACTAAGTACAAAAGAATTTCAAAATGATCCAAGATGCTATTTTAGCAAGATTATTGGATGATATGGGAAAAGGAATATTTATTAAAGGATTTGGATTCAAAATAATTTTTAGAAATTTGAGGTATGAACACTTAATCTTATGATTTGACTTAATTCGTTAAGTAAACCCTGAGTTCCATAGATTTAGTAGTAAGTTAGAAAGTTATTTTGCACGGGCAGCCAGTAACTTAGTTTGAAGTTTTAGCTTTCAGAGTTGGATTAGGGTTGGAGCTAGAGCTATATTTTGGATTTCCTTAGTCTGCTGAAGAGTTTATTTCCGCTGAGCTTATGTTGTACTCTGATGTTCTTGGTAACTCTGATGTAATATTTTGTAATGAAATGAAAATTTTTGTATTTTATTTGCAAATATATTAGTACCCATAACTATCCATCTTTATGAACGGTTTAAGTTGGTTTAATTACCGGCGAGGACCGGGCAAAAAGCCGGGACGTTACATTTTTGGTATCAGAGCTTTGGTTTATACAAAGCTATGGGGTACGACATATTTAAACAGAAATAAGGATTCATCAGAGTTATGATATCTCATTAGAGATAGGGTTAGAAATACCATAGAATGAGATTTGGGAATATTACGCTTGAGAGAGCGTCTTTCATCATAAAATCAATGTGTTATTAAATTTATGAGTCGAAATTAACTTATGGAAATATTAGAAACTTTCCTTAACATATAAATTGGTAGGCATTTATAATCTTATATGGTAATAAATAACTTAAATGAGTAAAACCCTTAAAAAGGATAGTAAGGGAATGTTAGGTTGCGCCGGAACTTAAATAAGAATAAGAATGACCTAGATTAGGTAAATTTAAGTCTTTTGATTATTTGAATAGATATTAGAATACTTCAGGTAAGGAATTCAAAGTATGAATGCTAAATGAGTATAAATTTAACTTATAAATGGATTAACATGAGACTGGAAACAATTTGAATAAAAAATTAAAATAGAATGAGTGTTCTCGAAATATAATTCTTCGCTTGTCGCTGGGTTTATCTTGACTCGTTGTCATCTTTTGACCATCACTGTCTCCCGGATTGTCATGCTTGGATTTTTGTTCAATTTCGTTCTTGAATCCTTCTTCCTTCCCTACTTTGACCAAACCGTGGACAAGTAGATTAGTGACATGGTTTTGAATTTGAAATGAGTATATTAATTTATATCTTAATTTGAACGTGAATTTGTACTAAGTACAAAAGAATTTCAAAATGATCCAAGATGCTATTTTAGCAAGATTATTGGATGATATGGGAAAAGGAATATTTATTAAAGGATTTGGATTCAAAATAATTTTTTGAAAATTGAGGTATGAACACTTAGTCTTATGATTTGACTTAATTTGTTAAGTAAACCCTGAGTTCCATAGATTTAGTAGTAAGTTAGAAAGTTATTTTCTAAATTTTAAATTTTGTTAGGGTCGTAGATATCTAGGTATTAGGCAATATTTATCCCAGTTGCTCCTTAGTGGTAGTGGTAATAGCTCTGAGTCTAACTCAGAAAATATTCGATTATAAACATGACCGATGACGACCCTAGTGGTTACGAGATTATATAAACCTTTATTTTAACGAGAATCAGATAGAGTATGTAGAGAATGATATGGGCCTTGGTTTTGACCATTACATTTCCGATATGTTAAGAGAGAAATGGGAATTTAAACTGGTAAAGGAGTATAAATTTACTCGTCTTCCTTTTCGAGGATGAAAAGTTTTAAGGAGGGATGAATGTAACGATCCAGAATTTTTAACCAATTTAAAATTGGAATTATTATTACTTAATTTGAATTTAAATTTGAATTTTACATAAATATATATGGTTAAGAATCTTGATAAGTTAGATGATATATTTTATTTGAATTATAAATGGGAATGATTATTAATGAATTTGGATTTATTGATACTATTTGTCGTTGATCGGATTTGTCAAACCATAACATGAATTAGTAGCATTAGAATTAAGTGTTACCCTTAGTTTTCATAGCATTTAAGGGAAAGTGCTACCAAAGGTTCACCTTCTCTTCTTAAGACAAGTGTATGGACACTTATAATTTTGCATGTAAACTTTCATGCATGGTTTCCACTTGTCCCCTTATATGTCTTTACCTTCTTACTCCTCCTTTCCTATATAAGGAGCTCTTTACTTCATTTTTTATCATCTATTTTCATTTTTCCTACCTTCCTTCTTCTTAAGCTTATGGTCATGGTTTCCCTGGCATAAGTCTTCCTCTTTTCCACCGCCACCTTGCCAAAGTTCGTTGTCATCCTCCTCCTCCTCCTCTTATAATATAGAGAGATTAGTGCATATTATATATATATATTGGTGAAGAAGACGTTGCGCCGAAATAATGTCTGATGGTTCGCTCAGCTTGGCTTGTCTACCATGAAGACTTGGAAAGCTGTTAGGTGAGAACTTTTTAACCATGGTTTAAATATTTAATTGGTAGTTAGACTAATTTAAATATAGTGATGAATTATTAGCGGTTAATGATGATTGATGTTTGTTGTGAGGGATGATGGATCGTAGTTTAGAACACACACTATTAAGCATTAGAGTTATAACGCTTGTGCACAGTTATGATTTATTTAATTATGTTGATGATGGTTGCTATAGATGTTTATAATGGTTGTTGGTGCTGTTTTGCACACACTATGACGCAACAAGTATGGTATCACACTGGTGATCGACAAATCTCCTTCGTAATTAGAAGAAATATCATTATTGGAATTGAAGGTTAATAATCGGGAAAGACCGTATGTATGAATTCATACATATTGATAAAATTCTTTAAATGAATAAATAAATACCGGAACGTTCTAGGATGACAGAGAGGATAGTGTCTAGGCTTGGGTTTGGAAAATATAGTTTCCTGCTCTCCCTGCTACCCCTAACTAATCCGACGAATGGGATGGTTAATTTGAAATTATTTGAATTTAGAAATGAATTGGAATTTGATTTATTAGGTAAAAAATAAATTTGAATTTTGAACCCAAAATAAATTTGGAAAGTCAATGTAAATTACTTTAAATGGTCTTAAATGATTTACATGAGTGTATAATCGTTTTCTAAGGTATTTTAAAGTACTGAAGAATAATTTTTATTTTGGTCAAAGTAGAGCTTGTCGCACAATGGTAATTTGCGTATCTTAGTTACAAACTTTAAACGTTTATAACTTTTGCAGTTCAAATCGGATTTCCATGAAATAAAAAACGTTTGATTTCCATTAACAAGAACTTTCAAATGAGTGAAAGCAGATTTTAAATTCGAGTTATAATTTTCTAGTTATGTTTGAAACCGTTTTGGGAAAGGTTGTTGTAAGAACAATTGTTGACCACAACTATAAACAGCTATTTTTAAGTGTTAAAAAATATGGAAAAAATTAGTAAAATCATTACAAATTATGAAAAGGTGTTTTGAATTGTAAAGTTTATGTTTTGGCTAAGATAAACGATATTTTGATCGAAATAGTTAAGATAACCGTTTTCTAACGCTTTTGTAACACTTTTGAAATGTTATTGTAATGCTTCCTTCGAAAACAATCTGTTTTGAAGTTTTAACCCGTAAATTATCTTCCGAACTATAATTAATGATTTGTGGAATGTTTTCAAAGGTTTAAAAGTATTAGAAATATTGAATATGGAATTTAAATTGATATTAATATGGGTTTTCATTTTTAAATAATTATTGTTGGAGATAAATCTTCGGATGTTTGATATTAATTCGGTAGATGATGACTCTTACTATTTGAGGAATTTGAAAGGTAGTTCACTATTATTCCGCTTATAGTGTGAGTTCGATACAAAGATTAATATTAAGTATAAGTGGATGATATTTTAATCCTGATCTAATGTCAAAGAGTTGGATAAATCTTTAAATTAAGATATGGGTTTCCCAATTTGATTGGGATAAATTGGATAGAAATAATCTTCGGATATTCGATATGAAACTCTTTGGTGTTAACGTATACCATTTGAGGAATTTGGAAGGTATTATTATTATATCGTTATTCCACTTAGAATATTCGTTGATTATGAGAATTGATATCGAATATAAGTAAATACAATTTCTGTGTAACTTATGTTCAATATCGATTGATTTGGGTTTTTTCGTGAATCATATCTTCAATAATATCATTCTTGAAACGCAATGAGATTGAGTTATGGAAATTCATATAGTAATTTGGGGATTTAACCAAATCTTTGATTTGAGGAAATTAAAAACAAAGAATTGGGAAGGAAGAATAATCTTTTAGTTAAGATTACAGAATTGAATGTTTGAAAACCAATTTAATTGGAAACTAGGGTTGAAATGTGGGGCAAGGGTTTTCAAAGGAAACTGGGTTTTGATAACGAGTTATCAAACGGAAAATTAATTAAGGCTTTTGAGGCTAAATTATCTTTGATTTAAGGGATGTGTTTTAAAAGAGAATGGTCAAATATGGATTTTGTTATAATTTGAGAATGGATTTAAAGAAGTTTAATTTAACAAAATCCAAGATGGAAGGTGTAACGAACCAGAATTTTCTAAATTTAAATATGAATTTCCATAGCATATTTTGAGATTTTCTGAATACATATTTCTGGAGTTAATAGGATTTAATATTTGAAATTCCCTTTTATTAGTTTAAATAAATAATTTTTATTTTGTATAAGACTTATTTTAAAGATTTTGTATAGAAATGATTTTTTTGAAATTTTACATAATGGTTTTTATATTTATAGAAGTAATATTTTGTATTTATATATATATATATAAATGTTTTATAATATGAAATTTTATAATTAGAAGATTTATTTCAAGGAATATTTAATATATAAAGATTTAAACAATTATATATGGATTTTTAATTTTTAATAGTTGTTTGACTTGAAAATAAATTATAAAAAAAAAATATCGGTTTAAAATATTCATCCGAATTCTGTACGCGTAATTTTAAAATAATTTTTAGAATTTTTCTGTAATTTTTATTTTGAAAAATAAGCAGATAATTTTTCAACGTATTTTGGGTATAAATGTGGTCCTTTAGACGCTTTACAAAATTGATCAATCAGACCGGTTTTATTGCTGTTTTCAAATCAGAGCGTGTTGTTGTTTACGATGATAGTCTTATTTCAGTACAACTCGCGGTTAATAACTCTAAAAATTAAAAATTGGAAGTGAACAAAATAAATACACTACATTTGGACTTGAAATATGGGGGCAACGCATGAATGTTTGTCACGGCGCATGGATGCGTTCATAAAAGGTGAAGAGCATGGATCGTTTGCTTTTGCTTTTGAGGTAGCAAGTGTCCTTGAGGTGGCATAATGCATGAATGAGTAGTGTAGTGGAGGGACACGTGTGAATGTATGTGTAGAAGTGCATGAGAATTGTGTTCTTTAATGGACGTGTGTCCTTTGTTTATGCCAAATCTACCCCTAAATCCTATTATAAAGGACACGCACTTAAGTGAAGGCCTCCTTTCTACTCCACACGCCTGTACCTAGCCACCCTTCTTCATTTTATTTTCGCTCTTCCACTTTCGCATCAGCAACTCGCGGTTCTCCAAACCTCCCTTCCGCAAAACCTCCTTTGCATGCGAGACAGCACCCTCCAGTCCTCCACCTGACCGACGCCTGCACACCACCCGCAGCCACCAACATTCCATCCACCAAGCCTCAACAGTCCGCAAGTCTCTCTCCCCCTCAGGCCGCAACTACACCAGTCCGCAACACCACTACCTGGTCAGCACCCATCCGCAAGTTCATTACTTTGTTTTCAGTCCGCAACTCTACCTCTCAAATAGTGGCTCGCATGCAAACATTTCAACCCTTTCTCTCTCCTGGTCTGTACGCGTCCGCTTCCATTATTGAAGAAAAAAAAAGAGAGAGAAGAAGTATATTCGCAGTAAAGTTGTGTGGGTCGCTTGCATGTAAATTTCGGGGTGTAGTGTGTGTGCGCGACGAGAATGGTGTCCGCGAAAAAATATCTTGATCATTAGTAGATTTGTGCTCAGTTGATATGGGTTTTGGCGACGGATACTTGGAGAGCTAGTTCGGTGAGAATTCTAATTTAAAATTTATTTAAAATTTGTTATTACGTTTAATTATAATTAGTTTTAATTATAATTTGTTAATGATCGTGAACTGTATGGATGAATGTCATTGGTTGTTCGATGAATGTTTATACAGTTAAAACCACCGTAATTTACACTGAGCATTTATTGACAGTAACGCTCTACGCACAGTTAACTGATTATTTTGATTGTTGTGATTGTGATGGATGAAATTGTGTTTGTTTGGTTATGTAATTGGATTTGTTCTGATTCACCATACACCATAGCTGTGTAATTATACGGTAATCGATTCACATTCTCCTTCCATAAATGAAAATTTATTTATTAAATAAGGTTGTGAATTAGTTGAATATAAACTATTTGAAATCAAATTTAAGTAAATAATATCCGCATAAGATGTGTTGAAACAAATCCCGAACGCTAATAAGTTTGAATTGTGTTTTGAAACTTAGATTTGAAAAGGATTTGAAATATGGATTAAACGTTGTTTTATACAAACAAGTGGGTTTGATTATCTTATAATGATTGATAATACGGAAAATATAGTATTTTGGGGAGAAATCATAACTTATAAATTTAAGTAAGAAGTTTTAAATTATTTAAAAGGATTGAACTATTTATATTTTTAAATCAATATCGAACATTGATAACATCTTTTCAATGGTAATAATAACATATACCAGAACGTTCCAAGATGACAGAGAGAATAGTGTCTAGGCTTGGGTTTGGAAATGCGACTTCCTGCTCTCCCTGGCTATTCCTAACTGATTCGACGAACGGGATGGTTAAAATTGAAATTTGTTAAATTTAGAAGTAAGTTAAAATATAAAAGTATGATTTCAGGAAAAGAGACTTAAAATATATTTTGATTCGAAGTTATGAAATTTGTTTGGAAATGGGAACGGAACGATTTTATTTTTATAATGTAAATCGAACGCATCGCGCAGCGACAGTTTGATAATATCGATTTTTTTTCAAATGATTATAACTTGATCAATTTGAATCGGATTGTCATTGATAATGGGTTTTGCTTAAAAGAAGAATTTTCAATTTCCAGCAAATGGTTTTCAAATTATGTTCAGATTAAAATTTGAAAGGGTCGCTATACGTGCAGTTCGTCGACCGTAACAGAAATCGAATGAAAATGACTTATAAAGATTTTATGTAAAAATCCAGTAAAAATTTGATAAATCATATTTTATTTTTTAAAAAGTGATTTGAGTTTTAAATTTGTAAATATGAAATGATTTTGGATCTATTTGGTAAAATAACCATTCCGCAACGCTTTCCATAACGCTTTAAACGTTATTTATACCATTTCTTTGAAATGGTTTGAATTTAAAGATTTCAAACATGAATCATTATGAAAAGGATGTGTTTGAAAGAATTCGAAATACATTCAAATGTTAATATTTGGAAAAATACTAGTTTGAAACTTGAATACACCAAATCAGAGTGCGTAGCGAAAGCGTGATGGTATTTTGAATAAAAGGTTACAAGAGATTTCCCGTCGATAGGAAAATATGAACTTTGCGAATAAGATGTGATATCTGAAATGAGAATGAATATATATATAAGAATTTAAATATCTGATATGGAATTGAGAATGAGATTTTTAATTAAAGAGGGGATGAGTTTTAGATAGAATTTGTCGTCTAGTAGTCGATATGGAGTTGCTGGAGCAGACGAATACAGTCAGAAATATCAAACATATCCATATCCAGATTCTGATTGTGTTTGCCTGAGTTGGTGAATCAATATCAAATATAAGTCGATAAGATTCTATTTAAACTTATATTGGAATAAATTATTCAAAAATCCAAATAAAGATTTGGTAGTTTCAGCATAACGACGAATCAATAAAGATCGTTGTGAAATATAAGGTTGGAAAATGGTTAAAATGATAACGTTTTCTGGGGAATTGAATTCAACCTTAATTCGAAATAAAGTGACAGTATTTGGAAAGGAGATTTGAATTGAGAAACTTGTATAGTCCATAGCTATTCTTTTAAATACGCTTATTACTTGGAAAGTCCGGGATCGGATATAGGTCCGAAAACCATTCCAAGTAATATTACGACGCTATGAAGAAATTCAAAGCTTGGAATCGAAGATGAAGACCGAGAATATTCAGATTATTTAGATTGATTGCTGCTAATATCTCATATCGGCCCGTACACCCAGTACGAGGTGTAAGTGGCATGAGACCTAAATATATTTGAATATTTTCGGGTTGTTGTTCCGTTCAGACCCAGAACGGACTTGTATGGATGGTGTGTCTGACATCGTAATTGACCACGTAACACTGATTCGGGTGAATATATATATGATTTGTGGCAATTGAATATCTCCGTCTCTAAGTTACGTTCTTAGAGAATATGTATTAATTCGAATCAGTGATATGTGGAGATATTGACAATGTGGCATACCCAAGTATGATATGAGCTAATGATGATCAAAGCATGGCTTATCGAAGCGTAGCTTTGTGTATGACGTGACATCGACAAACCTCACACACCGGATGATGAGAAACTGGCGGTTTGGTCCGTATATATATATATAATTTGATGAGTGCTGCAGCAGTGGGAAACCACTTGTGAACTGGGGATGGGGTATGTTCGGGGGGCCGCGTCTGGTCGAAAACCGTAGATACTGCCCTGGCGATTTGTTGCGTTACACTTCGCTCAAGTCCCTGATTGATCTTTCGTGCCAGGAATCATCAAGATGGAAATCCAAATCTCCAATACGAGCCTTGCGATTTTGATTGTATTTATATATGGCGACATAGTGGTATGGGACACTCATGCCTTCTAGGATTTAATACATTTAATTGCGAATTTGTTTTCCACACTATATGATAATATCAAAGAGGATTTTCACGTATGAAATCATGTTTGGTTATCATAAGACAAAACTCACCCATCTGGTGTGCGCTTGCATTGTGTGATATGGGACGAGCTTATGATAGCTTCATTTTTCGAAAGTCATTGCGTATTTCTATGCACGGGAATTCATATGGAGTAAAACCCGTTCCGCATTAGCGGCGTGGTCCGTTGAATTACCCAACTTTAAAATGAAACCTAAAGGATAACTGTTTTTGAGTTCTCACACCAGTCCCACGACTGACTTGGAGTTTATTGTTCCTACCTAAACTCTGGGTGCCCACTAATTTCCACATGGGCAGCTAGTGTTTAGTTTTGCAGTTATGGATCGTTGGAGAAGATTCAGAACGCTTCCGGAGTTAGAGTTCACGCTAGAGTTGGAGCTTCCGCTGTATCAGATAATGTTCTTCCGCTGAGAGTTTTATTTCTTCCGCTGTGTATATTTATGTGTAACTCTGATATTCATGTAACTCTGATGTAATATTGAATTATTCAATGAAAAGTTCTGTTGTTTTTGTTCAATGTATGTAAGTACCCATAACAATTCGTCTTTATGAACGATTTGAGTCGGTTTAATTACCGGCGAGAGTCGGGCAAAAAGGCGGGTCGTTACAGTTGGTATCAGAGCTTTGGTTATACAAAGCTACTGGGTACGTACATATGTGGACAAAAGAATAGGACTCCTCAGAGTTATATTATCTCATTAGAGATAGGGTTAGAAATACCCTAGAATGAGATCTCGGAATATTATGACGAGAGAGCGTATATTATTGAAACCGATATAAGGTATTTTTGAATAAGTAAATCATTTTGAAACGATGATTATTTGAAATATAATTTGAAATAAGGATTTAGAGTGTTTTATTCGACGTCATGATTGGACTATCGAGTATGTAAGGATTTAAATATACGTCTGATCAACGTATATACGAAGTTCGGTATATACTAGATAGATATAGAATCCCATTCTAGTCGCTGGAGGATAATTCTGTTGGTGATCCGGACATCGTCAGTGATTATTCTTGAGTTTCGAAAATGGGATGACCGTATGATTCTGATTTAAACGTCGAGAATATTTGAAACCATTTTCATAAGTGTTTGAAATTGTTAATGAATTAAAGTGAGAGTTGATATAGTAACTTGAAAATAGGAATGAAATATAGGTTATATCTTCTTAAATAAAGAATATAAATGTAATTCGCAAATAAACCAAGATGAGTAGGGAATATTTATGAATCTAGAAATTTGATGAATAACTTAAGTATAAAACTCTTTAAATAATAGTTAAGGAAGTGTTGGAATTGTATGGAAACTTAAGTAAAGTTATCAACCATTTGATTTCTGGATTGATTTAGTAGGAATTAGGATGCCCGATTTGGACCCTTGACCATTTGTTGATTTTGGTAAACCCTTTGCAAATTTTAAGAACCTAAAAAGGAGAAATTTTGGGTATAAGCACTTAATGTGAATCGTTTTGGTTAAGTTAATGATGAGTAGGTTGGGACGACCCATGAGCTTAAACTTTTAACTTTAAGGTAGTAAACGGCTAAGTGTACGGTAGTATCTTGTTCAGTTCCGGCCTAAGGGTAGCGGGAATGGAGAACTCAATCATTTCCAGTAACTGGGATAACCATAGGATAGTTGAGATTCCATCAAAAATTCCAACCTGATTCAGGACCAGACCAAGTGCCCAGCAGTAACATGGACAGTAGTTCTGATCTTTTATCTTGATGTGTTAGGAATAAGGCCCAACCCTGCAGTAGGACGACCCTGTAAGAATGTATGAGTATGCGCTAGGACCCGTGATTATTAACTTGATGATATGGGATAAGGCAGCAACCTACTTTGGATTCAATGTTCCCCAAAAGATTAATAATGATACGTTAGAGTTTTGTGGGGGCAAATCCTAGACCAGAGGATCAACAGTTGTTAGGAAATGCCGCACTAGCGCAGGTCGCACCAAAGGACATTAATTGGCCTATAGATCCTGTATTTGTTGAGCAGTTAGGAATGTTGATGCATGAAATGGGATAACCAGCAGTTATAGCTGAGGACGACCCACTCCTAGAGGCGGGAAATGAATATTTGATGATGTTGTAGAGGAGGTGGAGAAACCCCAATATGGTGATGATGTCGTAGTAGATGTTGCAGCAGATGAGGGTGATTTTGACTAACCTACATTCGAGGATGACCTACTTCCAGAAATGGGAGATGATGAGTTTGATGGAGGATATAGACCAGCCCTTGGACAAGGCTGATGAAGATGGATTTATGGGTAATGAGCACGATAAATTTATCATGAGAGTAGATGATGATGGCTTCATGGAAGACGATGAAGAGCCGTTAGCTGATGAAGATCCCGAGGAGATTGGCTTGACCGATCCACCAGATAATGGGTCGACAGATGATTAGTTGCGATGAGTCTGGACCTTGTATGTATATAGCGTTTATATGTTGTCTTAAGACCCCAGATGCACTGAGTTGTTTTGGGCTAGTATGGTTTTGAGGACTAGTAACAGATAGCTAGGTGCACCCTTGATGACTGTATTTTTGGCTGCCCAAGTGCGTAGTATGTGCTCAGGAAAGGTTAGATACGTTTTGTATGCTGACTTGAGAGATCAATATGACATGATATGTTGGATTGACTATGATATGCGTGTCCCACTATTTAATTTAAATCTGTTTGTTTTGAATATTTATAAAACCTGTTCCAAATCATATAGAAAGGTTTGATTTAGAGTTTAAAATTTACTATCTTCCTTTTCGAGGACGAAAAGTCTTAAGGGGGGAAGAATGTAACGAACCAGAATTTTCTAAATTTAAATATGAATTTCCATAGCATATTTTGAGATTTTCTGAATACATATTTCTGGAGTTAATAGGATTTAATATTTGAAATTCCCTTTTATTAGTTTAAATAAATAATTTTTATTTTGTATAAGACTTATTTTAAAGATTTTGTATAGAAATGATTTTTTTGAAATTTTACATAATGGTTTTTATATTTATAGAAGTAATATTTTGTATTTATATATATATATATAAATGTTTTATAATATGAAATTTTATAATTAGAAGATTTATTTCAAGGAATATTTAATATATAAAGATTTAAACAATTATATATGGATTTTTAATTTTTAATAGTTGTTTGACTTGAAAATAAATTATAAAAAAAAATATATCGGTTTAAAATATTCATCCGAATTCTGTACGCGTAATTTTAAAATAATTTTTAGAATTTTTCTGTAATTTTTATTTTGAAAAATAAGCAGATAATTTTTCAACGTATTTTGGGTATAAATGTGGACCTTTAGACGCTTTACAAAATTGATCAATCAGACCGGTTTTATTGCTGTTTTCATATCAGAGTGTGTTGTTGTTTACGATGATAGTCTTATTTCAGTACAACTCGCGGTTAATAACTCTAAAAATTAAAAATTGGAAGTGAACAAAATAAATACACTACATTTGGACTTGAAATATGGGGGCAACGCATGAATGTTTGTCACGGCGCATGGATGCGTTCATAAAAGGTGAAGAGCATGGATCGTTTGCTTTTGCTTTTGAGGTAGCAAGTGTCCTTGAGGTGGCATAATGCATGAATGAGTAGTGTAGTGGAGGGACACGTGTGAATGTATGTGTAGAAGTGCATGAGAATTGTGTTCTTTAATGGACGTGTGTCCTTTGTTTATGCCAAATCTACCCCTAAATCCTATTATAAAGGACACGCACTTAAGTGAAGGCCTCCTTTCTACTCCACACGCCTGTACCTAGCCACCCTTCTTCATTTTATTTTCGCTCTTCCACTTTCGCATCAGCAACTCGCGGTTCTCCAAACCTCCCTTCCGCAAAACCTCCTTTGCATGCGAGACAGCACCCTCCAGTCCTCCACCTGACCGACGCCTGCACACCACCCGCAGCCACCAACATTCCATCCACCAAGCCTCAACAGTCCGCAAGTCTCTCTCCCCCTCAGGCCGCAACTACACCAGTCCGCAACACCACTACCTGGTCAGCACCCATCCGCAAGTTCATTACTTTGTTTTCAGTCCGCAACTCTACCTCTCAAATAATGGCTCGCATGCAAACATTTCAACCCTTTCTCTCTCCTGGTCTGTACGCGTCCGCTTCCATTATTGAAGAAAAAAAAAAGAGAGAGAAGAAGTATATTCGCAGTAAAGTTGTGCGGGTCGCTTGCATGTAAATTTCGGGGTGTAGTGTGTGTGCGCGACGAGAATGGTGTCCGCGAAAAAATATCTTGATCATTAGTAGATTTGTGCTCAGTTGATATGGGTTTTGGCGACGGATACTTGGAGAGCTAGTTCGGTGAGAATTCTAATTTAAAATTTATTTAAAATTTGTTATTACGTTTAATTATAATTAGTTTTAATTATAATTTGTTAATGATCGTGAACTGTATGGATGAATGTCATTGGTTGTTCGATGAATGTTTATACAGTTAAAACCACCGTAATTTACACTGAGCATTTATTGACAGTAACGCTCTACGCACAGTTAACTGATTATTTTGATTGTTGTGATTGTGATGGATGAAATTGTGTTTGTTTGGTTATGTAATTGGATTTGTTCTGATTCACCATACACCATAGCTGTGTAATTATACGGTAATCGATTCACATTCTCCTTCCATAAATGAAAATTTATTTATTAAATAAGGTTGTGAATTAGTTGAATATAAACTATTTGAAATCAAATTTAAGTAAATAATATCCGCATAAGATGTGTTGAAACAAATCCCGAACGCTAATAAGTTTGAATTGTGTTTTGAAACTTAGATTTGAAAAGGATTTGAAATATGGATTAAACGTTGTTTTATACAAACAAGTGGGTTTGATTATCTTATAATGATTGATAATACGGAAAATATAGTATTTTGGGGAGAAATCATAACTTATAAATTTAAGTAAGAAGTTTTAAATTATTTAAAAGGATTGAACGATTTATATTTTTAAATCAATATCGAACATTGATAACATCTTTTCAATGGTAATAATAATAACATATACCAGAACGTTCCAGGATGACAGAGAGAATAGTGTCTAGGCTTGGGTTTGGAAATGCGACTTCCTGCTCTCCCTGGCTATTCCTAACTGATTCGACGAACGGGATGGTTAAAATTGAAATTTGTTAAATTTAGAAGTAAGTTAAAATATAAAAGTATGATTTCAGGAAAAGAGACTTAAAATATATTTTGATTCGAAGTTATGAAATTTGTTTGGAAATGGGAACGGAACGATTTTATTTTTATAATGTAAATCGAACGCATCGCGCAGCGACAGTTTGATAATATCGATTTTTTTTCAAATGATTATAACTTGATCAATTTGAATCGGATTGTCATTGATAATGGGTTTTGCTTAAAAGAAGAATTTTCAATTTCCAGCAAATGGTTTTCAAATTATGTTCAGATTAAAATTTGAAAGGGTCGCTATACGTGCAGTTCGCCGACCGTAACAGAAATCGAATGAAAATGACTTATAAAGATTTTATGTAAAAATCCAGTAAAAATTTGATAAATCATATTTTATTTTTTAAAAAGTGATTTGAGTTTTAAATTTGTAAATATGAAATGATTTTGGATCTATTTGGTAAAATAACCATTCCGCAACGCTTTCCATAACGCTTTAAACGTTATTTATACCATTTCTTTGAAATGGTTTGAATTTAAAGATTTCAAACATGAATCATTATGAAAAGGATGTGTTTGAAAGAATTCGAAATACATTCAAATGTTAATATTTGGAAAAATACTAGTTTGAAACTTGAATACACCAAATCAGAGTGCGTAGTGAAAGCGTGATGGTATTTTGAATAAAAGGTTATAAGAGATTTCCCGTCGATAGGAAAATATGAACTTTGCGAATAAGATGTGATATCTGAAATGAGAATGAATATATATATAAGAATTTAAATATCTGATATGGAATTGAGAATGAGATTTTTAATTAAAGAGGGGATGAGTTTTAGATAGAATTTGTCGTCTAGTAGTCGATATGGAGTTGCTGGAGCAGACAAATACAGTCAGAAATATCAAACATATCCATATCCAGATTCTGATTGTGTTTGCCTGAGTTGGTGAATCAATATCAAATATAAGTCGATAAGATTCTATTTAAACTTATATTGGAATAAATTATTCAAAAATCCAAATAAAGATTTGGTAGTTTCAGCATAACGACGAATCAATAAAGATCGTTGTGAAATATAAGGTTGGAAAATGGTTAAAATGATAACGTTTTCTGGGGAATTGAATTCAACCTTAATTCGAAATAAAGTGACAGTATTTGGAAAGGAGATTTGAATTGAGAAACTTGTATAGTCCATAGCTATTCTTTTAAATACGCTTATTACTTGGAAAGTCCGGGATCGGATATAGGTCCGAAAACCATTCCAAGTAATATTACGACGCTATGAAGAAATTCAAAGCTTGGAATCGAAGATGAAGACCGAGAATATTCAGATTATTTAGATTGATTGCTGCTAATATCTCATATCGGCCCGTACACCCAGTACGAGGTGTAAGTGGCATGAGACCTAAATATATTTGAATATTTTCGGGTTGTTGTTCCGTTCAGACCCAGAACGGACTTGTATGGATGGTGTGTCTGACATCGTAATTGACCACGTAACACTGATTCGGGTGAATATATATATGATTTGTGGCAATTGAATATCTCCGTCTCTAAGTTACGTTCTTAGAGAATATGTATTAATTCGAATCAGTGATATGTGGAGATATTGACAATGTGGCATACCCAAGTATGATATGAGCTAATGATGATCAAAGCATGGCTTATCGAAGCGTAGCTTTGTGTATGACGTGACATCGACAAACCTCACACACCGGATGATGAGAAACTGGCGGTTTGGTCCGTATATATATATATATAATTTGATGAGTGCTGCAGCAGTGGGAAACCACTTGTGAACTGGGGATGGGGTATGTTCGGGGGGCCGCGTCTGGTCGAAAACCGTAGATACTGCCCTGGCGATTTGTTGCGTTACACTTCGCTCAAGTCCCTGATTGATCTTTCGTGCCAGGAATCATCAAGATGGAAATCCAAATCTCCAATACGAGCCTTGCGATTTTGATTGTATTTATATATGGCGACATAGTGGTATGGGACACTCATGCCTTCTAGGATTTAATACATTTAATTGCGAATTTGTTTTCCACACTATATGATAATATCAAAGAGGATTTTCACGTATGAGATCATGTTTGGTTATCATAAGACAAAACTCACCCATCTGGTGTGCGCTTGCATTGTGTGATATGGGACGAGCTTATGATAGCTTCATTTTTCGAAAGTCATTGCGTATTTCTATGCACGGGAATTCATATGGAGTAAAACCCGTTCCGCATTAGCGGCGTGGTCCGTTGAATTACCCAACTTTAAAATGAAACCTAAAGGATAACTGTTTTTGAGTTCTCACACCAGTCCCACGACTGACTTGGAGTTTATTGTTCCTACCTAAACTCTGGGTGCCCACTAATTTCCACACGGGCAGCTAGTGTTTAGTTTTGCAGTTATGGATCGTTGGAGAAGATTCAGAACGCTTCCGGAGTTAGAGTTCACGCTAGAGTTGGAGCTTCCGCTGTATCAGATAATGTTCTTCCGCTGAGAGTTTTATTTCTTCCGCTGTGTATATTTATGTGTAACTCTGATATTCATGTAACTCTGATGTAATATTGAATTATTCAATGAAAAGTTCTGTTGTTTTTGTTCAATGTATGTAAGTACCCATAACAATTCGTCTTTATGAACGATTTGAGTCGGTTTAATTACCGGCGAGAGTCGGGCAAAAAGGCGGGTCGTTACAGAAGGAGATTTGGTTGAAAGCCTGCGTGTTGCGTAATTGTATTTTTTTAAATTGCGCTTATTATTTGGAAAGAGCAGGATCAAATATATGTTTGAAAACCATTACATGTAATAATACGACGTTATGAAGCAATTCAAGACTTGGAAAATGACGAATGAAGACTGGGATTCTTTGAATCGTTTGGATTTATTGTTGATGTCTCGGTTGGCCTGATCTCCCGATACGAGGTTATAAGTGGCATGAGGTTTGAATATATTTGGAGATTTCCGGATTGTTGTTTCGTTCAGACCCAGAACGGACATATATGGATTGTGTGTCTGACATTGTAATTGGCTGCGTAGCACTAATCTCTGTTAAATGTATATCTTCGTGGTGGCAGAGAATTTATTCTCTTGCTTAACACCCTTCTCTAAGACATATGAGCTTAGAGGTAATATATCAATGGAAATCAGTGATGCTTTGTGAATGGACAATGTGGCATTCTTAAGTTATGTGATGAGCTATGGATGATCAAAGCATGCCTTATTTAAGCGTAGCTTTGTGTATATCGTGATCTCGGCAAGCATCACTCCCCGGTAAATGGCCAAAACAGGAAGAAATGCAGTAGGGTTATAAGATGTTGTCTCCTTCTAGATAAAAGGTGTACTATGCTATGGAGCCTAGGTATTATCCTATGTGGTAAAAGCATCTACTTTTGTGGTTGTTGTTGGCGCACGCTTGGAAAGGTCGGTAATGACCGGGAGATGGCATACTCAGGCGTACTCTAAGTTACCTAGTTAAGGGGTAATTCGACCTTGTATCGGCATGAGGAGCATTAGTTGATCCTCGGATATCCCTCTAGAGGTGTTCAAAATTCGGTCCGGAAGGAAGTTTCTTTGCCTGGTCATTGTTGGAAACCCAATCTCCGCTACGAGCCTGTACGATTTTAGTTGTATGCCATACGTCAGTATGGTATATGGTACCTATGCTGGCTAAGACTGATTCATTTACTTTCGAAAGGATTTTTCACACTATATTAGAGTATTGAAAGAGGATTTTCACGTATCAAGCATTTTTTACTATCATAAGGAGAAACCTCGCCCATGTGTGCATTTGGATTGTGTGTGTGCAGCGAGATCTTATGGTAGTTTCATTTTTCAAAAGTCATCTATGCATGGGAATTCATATGGAATAAACCCATTCCGCATTAGCAGCGTAATCTGCTGAATTACCCAACTTTAAAATGAATTCTAAATAACTATTGTTTTGAGTTCTCACACTAGTCCCACGACTGACCTGGAGTTTATTGTTCCCACACCTAAACTCTGGGTGCCCATAACTTTGCACGGGCAACCAGTAGCTTAGTTTGCAGGTTTAGCTTTCAGAGTTGGATTCAGGGTTGGAGCTAGAGCTATATTTTGGATTTCCTTAGTCCGCTGAAGAGTTTATTTCCGCTGAGCTTATGTTGTACTCTGATGTCCCTGGTAACTCTGATGCAATATTTTGTAATGAAATGAAAAGTTCTGTATTTTTTGTGCAAATATGTTAGTACCCATAACTATCCATCTTTATCAATGCTTTAAGTTGGTTTAATTACCAGCGAGGACCGGGAAAACAGCCGGGTTGTTACAGTTTAGAGATTTGTGAGACGAGTTAGGTGGTATTTATAGGTGTGTAGATGAATAGAAACTGTTAGATTAATACAGGTTTAATCTAGGCTACCCATTTTATTAAAAAAACAACCTAAAACACCTACCAAACTAGCCCTCACTGAGCTCTAGCCGCACCAGGCAGCTGACACCTCTTCTAGGGGCGCTCGACCTCCTGGTCATAAATATGGCCAATGGGTCGCGTTGATGGTTGGGAAGATATTTTATACAACGTTATTTATATTAATTTATATCTGACCTTTTAAACAATATTGTCCCTTATTGCATGCATATATATATACACACACACAACAAAAAAATTTGAATTGAATGGAATATTCAAATAAACCATTAATTAGTTTGATTTTATTCCATTATTTATATTACAATTCAAATTTCAAACATTATTGCATATATATTAACGTTGAACATTTTTCAAATGTAAATCCTTCATCCGAACTCGGATTTTGACATATTATGTATGAAAATTGATCAGAATCTCGTCGCGAATACAACTACACTATTTTCGTGGCCAAATTCCAAATATTGTAAAATTCTGTTTTTTTTATTGTCTTAAATTTATTGTTTATTTAACTTATTATTGTTTAAATTTTGTAGTCTACTATATATATATATATACGTGTTATTACATTTCATATAGTTCGTAGCACTCAAATCCACCATTTTATGAATAAAACAGGGATTTGACTGTATGTGATTTACTGTCCCTTAATCCATTAATATAAATCTAGGTTTTGGATAAATGGAGGAAAAAAGTAAAGCAGACTATTTTTGATTATGAAATAAGAATAAAATCCCCTTTACTTACATCCATAACCCAAAATACATATAAATAACATAGATTGACACTTCCATTTTATTTAGAATTTGAGGGGTTTAGTTTGGTTTTCGTAATATCCAAATCTCTTAGGATACACAATCCAAATTTTAGACAAAACAAGTAAAGATATAAAGAAATATGTAAAGATCCTACTCACAGCCTTTAGAGAAGAACCATGCTTAACTCTAATTGGAATCCTTCTTTGGATTGATGCTACATGAATTAAGTCAAAATATTCTCTCTCTTTATTTTTACGTATGTATAAAATTAAGAAAGAATCATATACATACATAAAAGTTATATCTAAAATAAATAATAGTTTAGTAGTAGGAGGAGAGAAGAAAAAGAATAATCAAGCTTTCCTAAATTTGGGACTAAGATGAGATAAGAATGGAGAAGCGTAGCTATAGAAGAATGTGAACTATTAGTTGGGGTCTAGGGCTCTATTTATAGATGCTAGCATGTATAGGAATAGTTAGATTTAAATAATAAAATCTAAACCATTTGTGGCAACAAACCAAAAGAAATATTTGAGAAAACCATAGCCGTCACTTCCTATTCTTCACCAAGCGGTCGATCTAACCTACATAGAGAGATTGATCTAGCGATTGACCCTTTTAGAGGTAGGGTGGTAATGGCACCCCATAAAAATATACCCTAAATAGACATAAATGATTAATTAAAGAATGAATAACAATTAATAAAATATTAACGGGTTGAAAATACGAATATTTAATAATTGAGAATTGAACCATGAAAACATTTCCATTGTATTTGTAGTGAGATTCTATCCCCTTTTCATATTTTATTTATCGAAACGGAGTTCATATGAAAAATTATGAATAAAACAAGTTGTACAAAAATAATGTACACACAACATCCAAGATTCAATCTATAAATGAGAAACTAGAATAAAAATAAACACCCATGGAATAATGGAGTATTCCTTTTGAATTTTAAAACTGTGTGCATGCATATATATATATATATATATATATATTATTTTTATACATATAAATATATAGACACACACACAAACAAGAAGGGGGCAAGAAAAGAAAGAAATGGAAACAATCAATTTAATTTATTACGTATTAAATAAAATAGGAAGCGACTTGGAGAATAAATCTTACCACGTTTGACCCTTAAGGGGGGTCAACATCTCCCTTGAGCGGGGTCGACCGCCCTCCTAAGGAAGGTGTCGACCGCCCTTAAGGCGCGAAGGCGGGTGGAGGCTTGTTTTTGTAAAGGTTTTAATATATTTTGTTAAAATGGACAGTCCAGATTATATAAAACTAATATGACGGACCACACACACTCCAGCAAGTATAAATAAATCCCTAGCCTCTCCTTTAAATCCTCCATTGTCTTCTCAACTCTGCCTCCATTCTACTTCTCCTCCATTTTACTATATTCCATAATTTAGGCCAAGTCAGATTTCATCTTCTTCCCTAACCTATTTACTAATATAATTTCTTATTAGAATATGGAATTATGCATATATAAGATTCTAACATGATATATACATACACACACATACATATATATATATATATCTGTGTGTGTGTGCGCGCGTGTGGGTATATATATATATATATATATTTACGAGTAATATTTGGAGTATGCTATTTCGAGGATTCAATTTAGATTTTGGTTCTACACAACTTTTATCCTTCACCTAGTAATTCTGTTGGTGGAAATTATATTAAGTTTACTGTTTTATATCATTGAAGTGTAGAATTTGGATTGTTATGCCTAAAAGAGATTTGGGGTTCTTATGAATAATAATATATATATAACTCCCCCAAAACTCTTATTTAATTCGGAAATGATCAATCATGTGATATTGTTAAGTTTTGGATTATGAATATAATAAAAGGTTGGATTTTTGGGTGTTGTATACTTTTGATATTTGGTCTGATTTATTTTTTCTTCACTTCTATTGTAAATATTGATTTGTGCAAAAACACTTATTTGGGTATTGTAGTTTATATATGTTTAAACATCTATTTTTCTTATAAAATGTGTAGTTTAAATGTATTAAAACACGTGTTGCTGAAATCTTAGTTTTTGTACAAATCTGATATAAAAAGCAAAGCAGTACCAAAAAGAAGTTATACATATTATTGTCACATGGCACCTTGTCCTTTCTTTATTATTGAAATAATCTTTAAAACCTAGGTTGCAAGTTATTATGTTTATATTTGTTATTTCCTTATCATCGATTTGAATGCGAATTAACATTATGTGCTATGTTGAATAAGTTTGGGAAATAAACTTGTAAACCTTAATTTTGTTTAGAATTGATATTTCTACATTTTAGGACGCTTCTTTTTGTGCACTTTAATTACATTCTATTTATTACTAATAATAGCATAACTAACGTACTATAAATCTGTATTAAATGCATATAATTAGAAATTCAAATTTAAATGTCCTCATAGGAAAATATGTATACATGTGAGTGTTAATGGCTTTTATTAATATTAATGACACATAGACACAAGGTTAACCCCTACTTTTAGCAAAAGACTTTCCAAACCACCCGACAAATCCAGCATCTAAAAGTAGTTGGTTTAATGTGAGATGTCTAGTGCCATGAGTCATTATAATAAGTACACGAAGACGCAAGGTTAAGCCCACTTTAGTAAAAGTATTCCCGAAACCGCCCGATAAATCCAGCATTTACATGTAGTCGGTTTGATGTGGGGCGTCTAGTGTAATAATTACTTAAGTGAAGTAGGCCTGCCTCGAGAAGGTAATAAGTAGTTAACCTAACTTATTTGGGTGTTAAGTGGTCAGGACTAGATCCGTTCCTAAGGTTCACTCCTTGGTTTTAGACTTAAGTCATGGGACCCTCCCTTATTACGTATTAAGTAGT
Source organism: Allium sativum (assembly GCA_030737875.1). Taxonomy (NCBI): domain Eukaryota; kingdom Viridiplantae; phylum Streptophyta; class Magnoliopsida; order Asparagales; family Amaryllidaceae; genus Allium; species Allium sativum. The sequence goes on from CM060918.1 coordinate 1,041,935,583, forward strand.
CATTGGGTTCGTCTTTCTCTAATAAATGTATGAGGTATTAAATTGTCTTAAATAAATGATAGATCTATGAGTGAGATAGTTCTCCAGAAGTTGTCCACTTCTTATCTGGGGGCTATGTGAGTGCTGGCCTAGGAATGGGAAACTAAGAGTTCTGCCAACCATGTCAGGGAAACCACCTCTCTAAGGAAGTATTAAGTGGCTAGGAGTTCATCTGTACTGATAGCTAGCTAGTAAATGATGGGTTCGCCGGGAGGGTCCTAAATGGCGATGTGAGTCTACCTCAGACTCGGTACTAAGTGGCAAATTACTATCTCTTGATTTACACCAAGAGTATATTTTACAATGTTGTCGATTAGAAGACGATGTCTTAAGTGATTAGGGTCCGTCATAGGGTATTAAGTAATCAATGGAATCCACTCGTAGGGTATTAAGTGATCGTAGGAATCCGCCTATAAATAAATATAAAAATGGCCTTAAGTTACCAAATGGTTGTCCGCATTGAAGGGTATTAGGTGATTATAGAAATCCGCCCTTACATATACATGCGACTAGTCCGCCTAATTAACGCATATGTATGACATATTGAATTATGTGTTAAATTCGCCTAGATATAGTCTAATGAATCTATACCGCCAAGTATATGAAATAGAATTCCTTTAAACTTATGTGATTTTCATTCATCAACACATTGTTGTTCAGACCCTTTCCTCCTAACAATAGGGGTTAGTAGGTGTGAATGCATGATTGATGACGTGATGAAGACTGGAACTTGGCGCTGGATATTTTATCTAAGTTTATTATTATGTCTAACAGTTACCTGTATTTATGAGATATTATTAACGTACATTGGCATGACATTCGGAAATTTGATGTAGCCGACATTATTATAGTTTTGGTAAAAGGTACATTTATTTTGGTTGTTGTATTTTGTCCCATCCACCGTGAGATTCTGATTTCGCTTTTTGTTTGGCTCTGTCATTAATTTCTTATAGAAACCAACGACTTGCTTATAATGACTCTAAGTTCTGATGGGCCTTTTCTGGGTTGGGATTTAGACCCACTCCAGGTGGGTTGTTATAGCAGTCGACCGCGCTTCGTACCTGGGGCGCAGTGGATTTATGTACCGACCAGAAATTTTGGGCCGAATTTAAAATTTTATTTTAATTATTTTAATGGGTTTCTAATATTTAAAATAATTTATTTTATATAATAACGACTACAAATTTATTTTAATCGAAGTTAAAATGAATAAATTATATTTAAATTATAAAAGGAGTTAGAAATAGCGCGGTAGTTTGAAAATTTGAATTTTAACTTTGACTGACTGTACAGGATGCGAAATAAATCGGATTTTAGCGAAACCAAAAATATTAGAATCTATTTAAAAATATCTTTCCAATGAATCCGAAAAATTGAAATTTCATAGCGGGAATCAAAAGTTATGACAAATTCAAAATCTCAGAAAAACGCTATGGAATTTATATATATAATACATGGGACCCAAAACGCTACTTGTTACATACGAATGAATTGGGACTCGAAACCACTTCCATTAAGTTCAAAATGATGTTTCTGCATTGAAAAAGTATAAAAACTGATATATTTCGAGATTCGGAATTTATTTATTTATTTATATATGTATTTTTAATATAATATATATGCGCCTTAAAAATGGCCATTTTTCAAACGGACTCAGAATCCAATGAAATTAGTTTTGTTGGAACCGTATCGTCAAAAAAAAGCTAGAAATAATTTTTCTGTAATTTTTAGAATTAGTATGTAATTATAATTGATTTTACAGTGTAAAATGTCAATTTTCAGATTTTAATAATTCATTATTAATACATACGGACTCGGAATTCGACGATATCAATTTCCTTGGATCCAGAATATCATTAAACAGTTGTGTTTCAATTTTCAACTAAATTAGAATCCGTAGGTGATGATACGAATTTTTAAACCATGAAGATGGACTTAAAATAAATAAAATAATATAACGCAAGGGGTGATCATTATTTAATAAAACATGATTAAACTAAGTAAGTGCTAAAACATAATTTACAAATGTCAATATAATATCATAAAGCCAGCCCATAACCTAATTCTGAAACCCTAGTCTTCCATCTTCATTTTCATGGCGGCTACACTCCTTCTTCCTCCAAAACTTTCTTTGCAAATAAACCCCTGAAATTCAATAATTTATTTCTCTCAATCAGACCAAACCCTTTCTGGGTTTTGTTCATATCAATAAACACTACCCACCACGAAGAATTAAAGACCTATCGTCGCATTAATTCGCCGGAATCTGAGTTTGAACACAGAATACTAATTTCGGATGTTGGCGTATAACTCTCAAATCATCGAGAATTAGACGATGGCCCAGTTGGAGAAATTTTAGAGGAGACAAAGATCTCCAACTTTGCTATGAATCATTTCGTGTGAAAGTGTACGGATTGGCGTGAAAATCGAGATGAATTGTACTGTGCAAAATCAGAAAGCTGAAAACCTGGATCATCAATTTCCGACGTCGTGATTGGGTTATAGGCGAGGGGGCGAGCATGGAAGTTCTTCGTCTACGCGAGGCAGAGGCAATGGCGGTGGTGCACGACCGCCAGGTGGTCGGAGGTGACGGGAATTCCGGTTGAGGCGGCGGTCGGGTTTAGGGCGATTCTGGCATGGCGGCGGCGATCTAAGCCCCACCATTCACGGTGGAGGCGCGGTTCAGAGGGGGGAAGTCGGCTGGGCGGTTGGTCGGCGGTCTGGTGGCCCGACGTGGCGGCAACGAGGAGACAGAAGGTGGGAGCTGAGGTTGAAGGTGAAATTTAGGGTTTATAGTTAATTAATTAATTAATTAATATATTCAATGTTCGTGACGCTGTAACTTTTACATATGAGGTCGGAATCTGACGATTTCAGATCCGCTGCGATCGCGGAGTCGAGAGCTTCGCAATGACAATAACTACGTTCAATTCTGAGCAAGTTGAAATTTGGGTAATTTCCACGATTTAATTAATTATTTAAATTATTTAAAATTCAGAAATTAATATCTTTTTGTTACAAACTCGAAATCACGCAAAACAGGATTTGCCACGACCAGTGAGTTGAGAGCTTCGCATAGACATCAATTTTGTCAATTTTGGAGCATTTGGATTTTGGGCCAAAATTGGGTTCGAAACGTCAATTAAAAGCCTGATCAAGGTGAGAACTCTTTGTCTCTCAACCTTTTTGCACAGTTATTTATTTTTATAACTGAAGAGTAATAAATTGTCTGTGATTGAAATAATTGATTATTGGTTGTACCTATTGCACGGATGTTCGTGATTTGTATGATATGTTATAAGTTGAAACATTAATCATGTTAAAAATAATGTTATATCATTTATGATTATTTAAAATAATTTTACACTGCCATTTACAAGTTACCTGACTTGTTTATGTGATTGGGTTGATAATTTTCACACATCGCCCATGTGCACAAATAATAATATATTATTTAATTATTTGTTGGTTGAAACCCCACACGGGTCTTGGGAGATATTCTGATTACACGTATCCCTTGTGATTAGCTGTAAAGTGCACTCTGGTTGTTATTTGGATGTGTAATGAACATTTATCATTATTTCAGAATTCATGCGATGTACGAAATCCATATAATTAAAATTATATGGTAATCGATTGGGTCTCATTCCAACTTAGAAATAATCAAATGTTTTATAAAAAAAGTTATTCTTTTTATTTTGTTGAAATTAGAAAGAGGACATTATTTCATTTTCATTTTTTTTAAATTAAAAGGGACATTTTGTCGTAAGAAATAGTGAAACAAAAATTATCATTTTTTTTGAATTAGAATGGTCAAAATTAAAAGATCATTTATTTTGTTGGAATTGAAATGGACAAAATAAAGCCAGTATTTCGTCGCATTGATTTACAAAAAAAAAACCATTATTTTCGTCGCATTAGAAAATCTTTGTTTTGTCACATTAGAAAATTATCATTTTGTTACAAAAAGAAATTATCATTTTTGTTTACACTAAAAGGACTAAAACAAAAAGTATCATTTTATTACATTAAAATGTTTGAAGTAGAAGTATCATTTTATTACATTATATTGTTTGAAATAAAAGGTATTGTTTGGTTGCATTAAAAGTTTGATATAAAAGATTACATTTTTCAATGTAATAAAGTTTGAATCGGAAATTATTACATATTCCATTGTAATAAAGATTTAAATAAAATTTTCCAATGTAATAAAGGTTGAATTACAAATATTACATTTTTCAATGTAATAAAGGTTGAATTAAAAGATTACATTAAAAAGATTTCATTTTTATTTAAGATTGATTACATTAGAAAGAATACATTTTTAAAGTTAATTTGTTTCATTAGAAAGATTAGATAATAAGAATCACTTTCACTCATTTTGTTGAAATAGAATTGTTAGCAAAATAAAAGAATCATTTTCACTCATTTTGTTGAAATAGAATTGTCAACAAAATATAAGAATCATATATTTATGTAAAAGAAACATTTTTACGTAAAGAGCATCTTTATGTAAAATAGAAAAAAACATGTCAATGTAAGAGATTATTTTAAAATAAAGAATATTGCAAAGTAAATAATATTTTAAAATAAACAATATTTTAAAATAATATAAGGTGAAGAATAAGATTATGATTTTGATGTCCGTCATTGAACGGACACACAAATATAAATATGAAGTCGTGTTAAGTAGCAAATGCCATTTTAACCCGAACGGGTTTATCGATCGATTTTAATTCATTTTATAATGAATGTTGAAAAGAATTGATTTCTAAATATAATATTTTGAAAATATTATTATTTTAATATGATAAAGATATAGAAGATTCAATTTTGATTTAATATTGAAATTGAAGTTAAAATCGTTTTGAAATGAATTTATAAACGATTTATAAAATACGATTCAAATAGAAATGATGATATATATATAATATATATTATATATATTTAATGGCCTAAATAGAAGGCGCCGCGCAGCGACCGTTCGTGAATTTCGACCATTAACTTTAAATTGGAGTAACGGGAGATCCGACCGTCGGATTCTCCTAAAACCGGAACCGTTGGGTTCGTATCGAAAAGAGTTTTCCAATGAATATAAGAGAATTGAAATCCAATGGTTAGATTTGGAGATATGTCCAAATCAATTCCAGAAAAGGTCGTTGTAAGTGCAGTTCAGTGGCTGTTATTGGAAACCGACTGTATGAGCAATAATAAAATTATTAAAAATATGGAAAAATTATGTAAAATCGTAATAAATGATTTAAAAAGGTTTTTGATGAAAAATTCCAAGTTTATAAAGATAAAATATATCTTTATCAGAATTAGTGATTTTTTTTTAAATAAATAAAAGGATTTAGATGGTTTTAATAAAACCAAGATTTTCCAATACATATATTGGAATGGATTTGAATGGAAATAATCTTCGGATTATTTCAGTATTGGATTCTGTGATTATACAGATAGTATTGTGGGAATTTGGAAGATATTAATATCGTTATTCCCGATTTGGTATACGTTAGTTTTCAGAATTTGATATTGAACATAAATCGATATAATTTCCATCCAAAGCACGATATTTAATATCTGATTAGAATTTGGGTTTGTCATGAGTAGTGTCTTAAATAACACTGTTCTTAAACCCATTTGAGAAAAAAAATCTTTTAATTAAGATTTAAATAAGATTTCCAATTATTAAACATAATTGAAAATTAAGTGAAACTGACTTTTGGGTTGATTGTGAACAATGTTTTTAAACGACATTAGTTCTTGAAACCCGATTGAAAATGAAATTTAGATTGGTAATTCATAAATCTTTTAATTAAGATTAACGAAATATTCTAAAGAGAAGTTTTCAATTTAGTATATTAAATTGGAATATGATTTTGGGTTTATTGCGAACGATGTTTTTAAGAGACATTTGTTCTTTAATCCAGTTAAAGGCAAGATTATTTCTTGAAAGTTAAATAATCATTAAATAGTGATTCTTGAAGATTAAAACTAAATATAGTTTTAATAAATCTTTAATTGGACTGAATGAGGATAAAAATAATTAAATTTACTTAATTCGAGAAATGAACAATAATGGAGTACCACCAGTTTTACTCCAAGCGATAGTTAAATCTTTAATTAGATTTGAAAAGATAAAATGGTAATTAAGTTTACCGTAACACATTGGGTGTTAAATATGGGGTACCACCAGTTTTACTCCATGGGTTGTATAGGTTGGGAATAGGATATTAATAAATGATTACTTCGGTAAGGTGTTAATCCCAACTAGTTGGATAAACCTTAATTTGGTTTAAATTAAAATCAAAGAATATTCTTGATTGGAATGAGGCATTGTTTGTGTTTTAAAGCACATGATTTTAAATTGCGCAAATTATTCAAAAAGACCGGGTTTAACCCATTCTGAATAATTCATACGACGATTGAAGATCGATGATGAAGACGATTATTGAAGATCAAGAAATTTCCATATCGAATGGATGATTATTGATATCTTGATTGGACCGTACACCCAAGATGAGGGAAAAAATGGTGATCATTCAGACGTATTTGGAGATCTACCGGATATGGTTTCGTTCAGACCCAGAACGGACTGGTAAGTGGATTGTGTGTCTGACATTGTATTCCTTTATATTGTATTCGTTGATCTCTGCTAAATATATATATCTGTTGGTGCCGGGAAATTTATTCTCTTGCTTACACCCTTCTCTGAGACGTACGAGCTTAGAGGTTATATATTAGTAGAAATCAATGGTATGGTATGGACCGACAATGTGGCATGCTAAGATGCAAATGATCAAGGCTTTTGTTGAAAAGCAGAGCCTTGTGGTTGATGATCAAAGCATAGCTTTAATTAGCATAGCTTTGTGTATAGCGTTACTTCGCGAGCCTCACACCCCGGTATGAAACAGAAACGGGAGAGGACAACAGGGAGGGCATTGCGTTTCTTTCTAGCTAGGAGTGGTGTCAACGTTTTGCAAGCCCTGGCATTTTACTCATGTGGATGTTTCTTATTATTACTTAATGGATAGAGAGGCGCCTCGGATATATCCGGCTACTGCGAGAGCCGATGGAGTCATTTGGCTCATTTACACCCCATAGGGTGGGGAAACACATGCTTAGGAATTATGAATTCACTTAGCGTGGACCGGCCCTGCATGTTACCTAGGTACAGTTGCAACTGAAGCCTGAGGCATGGGCTAGACTGTCTCGAAACGGAAGGATTGCGCCTTACCTTGGTTCATAGATGGAAATCCAACTTCCAATACGATATTTCAGTTTTGATTGTAGAACTAGTATGGCGACATGATATATGGTACCCATGCCGCCTATGATTAATACATTTATATTCGAAGTTGATTTCTTCACTTATAGTAATAATAAAAGATGAAATTCGCGTATCAATCATATTTGGCTATTAAAAGGGAAAACTCTATCCTCCGGCTTGCATTGCATTGTGTGATGGGACCTGAGTCTTATAATAGCTTCATTTTTTCTAGAAAGCATTGCGTTGTTTATTCCATGCACTGGTATTCTTGGGGGTAACCCCATTCCGCCGTAACGGCGTGGTCCCTTGAATTACCTAACTTTAAAATCAATACCAAATAACTGTTTTTGAGTTCTCATACCAGTCCCATGGCTGACCTGGAGTTTATTGATTTAACCTAAACTCTGGGTTCCCCTATTTTCCACACGGGCAGCTAGTAGTTTTGGTTTTGCAGATATTATATTCACAGGATCCTAGTCTACAGCTGAAGCGATATTCGGAAGGCTCTGTATCCGTGTATTTCTTTCAGTTGTATTTTGTATTATTTTTCCGCTGCTATTTAAATGTAATTTAAATCTCTGATATTATATTTAACAAATGTATACTATTCATTCATACTCTGGAATATTCGTGTACTCTGATGTAATTGTTGTAACAGCAATAAAATGTTCTTATGTTTGTGTTCTGATGTGTGTTGTTCTCAAAACAATCCGGGCTTTCCATTACTGGGAAGTTTGGGTCGTTTCAATTTATTTCACGCATCTATTATTTATTACCACTTACTGTTAAGTAATTTATATTTAATGTCTTTTAATGTATCCCTTTTGTATCTATATATACACATACACAAGTTCAAATTCAAATCTCGAATAAAATTCTAATTCAATTTTTCAAGTTTTTTATTGTAAATTCAAGAACTTAATTTATTTATATCTTTTTCTACAGGCTCCGTTTTCCAAATATATAAACATAGATTAGAATCTCGCCATGAACACAATGGTATACCTATAGTGGCTAAATTCCATAAGTAATAAATTTAATATTTGAAACTTTATTATATAATTATGTTTTCTATGTCCATTCAGGGTATATTTTATGGGGTATTACATTCTCCCCCTCTTAAAAGTGATTTTTTCACGAAATCTTTTCGAAGGGCAAACAACACAACTCGTACTAATAAACATGTTATACACCCAAGTAATTAATTTATACACTCGTTAAACAACCAAGTTCAAATGTGGTTATGTGCTACAGACATACTAATATGAGCTCAATCCTAACGTGAATTGTGATTCGTGATGTTGTACCTATACAAAACACCATATAATGCATATAATTTCCATATGAATGTACTTGTATTGTGTATCATGTTGCAGTCAATTCCTATTATCCAATCTAACAACCACAATGCAACCAAAATCCAAATTTTAAAGAGAAAATTTTAAAGGAAAAAGGCTTTAAAATAAGAAATTTTCATGCCTTCCACCCGATTTTTGTTCATAATGTACTTGAATCAATCTAACTTGTTATCGCACAGCCTTGGAGTTTCGTGCTTCACAATATCTATGATAGCACGAGACGCCAAGGATTCCGTCTTAGTCCTCATTTTCTGATTAGGCCCTATCAAAATTGCAATATTGTGAAAGTATCTTATCAAATACAAAAACACAAAAACGTCTTAGGCTCCAATTACCAATAGTTCTCTTACTTCCCTAATATTAGGAAGGTCTAATAAATATGATGCCATCTTCTATAACCATCACAAGCTGCCTAATCAATTTTGTTTTTTCTTCCATAGTCACTTAACACAAATTTGCTTTGAGTAGAAATTTGTCGATGGTTTCCACGAACACTTTGGTAATTTGCATGGATCCTATGAAACAATTCAAGAGCGCCGCACAGATTACCAAAAGCTAACTATGATACTCATATAAAGATATAATAATTCATAACGTCTACAGAGATCCATGATGCAAGCTTTTCCAAAATCCTCCAAGCTTAGTCTACACCTTCTGTACGTCTTTTAGGTCTTCAAGTGATGAACAATCCTACAACTCGATGAATTTCCTAAACCAAAATTATGAAACTAGTTTCTAAGAATAGTTTTTATGGTCAGTAGCAAACTCCTGCAAATTTCCTGGTAAGCCAAAGGTACATATTGCAAAAGATGTTAACAACAATTCTATACAAATGAATTGGAGATGCCGGAGTTGTAAGATTTCTAATAAAGAATGATGCCACCTATTTCTTAATCCCATGCATTTAATCTTTTTTCTCTATAGGTGACATTTTATGAGTTAAATTTTATTTTCTTCCAATATTACAAGATTGAGGCATTTATCCATTATAGGCTGCTAAATCAAGTTTTATTGTTAATCTCCAGTCTTAAATGTGGTTTATTGCTAGTTAAGTGTTTCCATAAATTGTTGCTAAATTTTATTTCTAGATAAAATTTACTAAGTGTTTTTAAATCTCAATCAGTACAAACACAAATAAGGATAGATCACTTTCACTACCTTATACCATTGTCCAATCATCATAGAGGACCACTAGCAGTTATAACCTCAAAATCAAAGAAAAGAAAATCCTTCTAGAAGTTATCACTTATAATTAAGTGGTATAAATAATGTTGAAGTCTTAACACTTTATTCCAAACTAAACATGTCATTCCATTACTATTTATTCTTCTTAATTTTACATTTGTACTTTTCTCATACATGTGGTCCATTCATAATCCTAATTAATATATCCATAATGATCAAAATTGGATCATCTAACAATTCCTTAATTCCTTTCATCTCTTTCAGGTTTGAATATATATCCATTCCACCTAATCTAATTGTCTTTTAATTAGACCTCATAAATTCCCTTTACTCTTATTCATTACAAATTTATTACCCACCAGATTTACAGTCAATATCCACGAATCCTAAATTCAAAAATTGCTAATTAATTCATTTTTGAGTATAAATTATGCTATATCTATATAGTTATATTTCTAGTTACTAAATGTGGTGTTGCGCACATATTGATTTCTAGACTAAACTATCTAGGGCAACCTAGTTTACAACCAAATCCTTATTTTGAAAATTTTTGGTCAGCTTTTCAAGTAAAGTTCTTTGGGATTAATACCAAAATTTCCAAATCGGGTTGTATAACCTATTATTATCTTATCCTAGATCCTAATTCTGTTCTATCTAAATAGCTACCCTTATTTACTCCATGAAAACTTTACTTATACTAAAAGCATAGTTCGAGCAGTTAGACAAAATGAGTATACTTGTGTAATATTGTTATTTTTACCTTGATTATATACATTTTTCAAACAACTCACTAAAAATTGCTAAATTCAAAAATGAGTATTTAATGCCTTTTTAAAACCTGAAGTGTTAAAATTTCATTTTTTTTCTTTTAAAATCCAAATCTTTTAATAAGAACTTGATATTTTACATTCTTCTCAAATTAGCACTTAACCTAATATAGTTACATGCATATTTTTAATAAAACATTCTTTATTAAGAATTCAATTATTCTTTATAAGATGTTACATTAATGAAAATTAAATATCTTTTTTTAAATATGACAATTAAAAGCATTTATTAAGGGTTTACAGTTTTTTGGTTTTCCAAATTAACAGTAAAATAATTTTTGTTCTTTTCAACATTGTCTTTATTTTAAAATATTCAATGTCAAAATTTAATATTTTTCAAAAATGACAAATGTCTTCAGGTTAAACAGAAAAAATACTATTCGATTTTGAAAATAGAATGTAAATATCAAAACTCAATTAAAACGACAGTTATGTTGTCTAAAAATATATTATTTGGCAAAGCCGACCGATTTTTATAGTGATCTGTTACTCTTTTTATTATAACAAATAATATATACAATAGGTACAGGAGATAGATATGTCCCATCAACTACACACTTTTTAGAGTAGACTAGCCACTTAAATAGTTTTTAAAGTGGACCGACCACTACTCACATACCATGCATGGTGTAACATTGCTAAACTTATTTCCTAAGAAGTCCACAAGGAAAACAAAACATAGACAGTTGCCATGGTAATCTATTATCTGCAGGCAGGGAGATTACATACTCAAAATAGCATACAGAATACAGTCTAGGCAAATTACATTTCTAAAAAGTCACATAATATTAGAACTGTAACACCCCACCTCCGTAAAGGTCACTCACAAAGGGAATGCCTTAACTTTGATAGAGCATTTTAGTAAACAGAACAGAATATTACAAGACATATATAAAAATAATACTTGAAAAACTTTATAACTTTATTGCAGCGGACATAAATCAGTTTGGTTACAACTTTACCATAAACTCAAGTACATATATATCAGCCTTGTACAAAAGCCATCAGAGTACAAAACTTTAAAATCATAATCCCCGCCAAAGATGCCAGAAAAAGACAAGCCATACTTTAAGCACTTCAAGCACTCCAAGCAGGAAGAAAGAATCCGGATCAAGCTAGAGTATTCCCTCCTTGAAAACCTGGGGGGAAACGGAAGAAAAGAGGCGAAACAACAAGGGTCAGACATAAAGTCTGGCAAGTCCAATGACTTTCAGTTATGAACAGATAATAATGTCATGGCATGCAAATAAAACTGGATGAGAGATAATAGGAAACAGGAATAACAGATATACTTAGGTTAAACAGAAGAAACATGATGATATTACTTTTCACTTCTCTGCACTAATACTAGTATAACATGATTAGGTATTACCCTAATGTCTAAACAGAAACAGAATAATGGGCATTTACCACCCTAACAGAAGGTACGGAAACATAATGCTAATAATGAGCCTTTACCACCCGAACAGAAAGTACAGAAACAGAATGCTAGTAATGGGCCTTTACCACCCGAACAGAGACAGAAACGGAAACAGAATAATCCCTACGGAAACAAAATGTTAGAATTAGGTGTACACTAGTAAATGGGCCTTTACCACCCCAACAGACGGTACCACGCAGAAACAGACAGGTGTTACCACCCAACAGAAACAGACGGTACCCCACAGAACAGACAGAACTAAGTGTACCCTAAATCCTACCCCACGCGATCGGCTCCCTAATACATAAATACCCTTTGCCAGCCCCCACAAAAGGGTGTATCATTCCCTAAAGTGGCAACCTTTGAATGACACAGACCTATTTATAGATGTCACGGCGTCTTACATCCTCAGAGGCAGACCGCGATCCATGCACGCACATGACCCGGTTGGAATGCACCATCAACACCCCTCGCCATTATCAGAATGAACCGCTTATAATTAGTTCAGTAAGCGTGCCCGGACCCTGCCTACTGTTGGGTCAAAGTTTTGATACCAGAAAGGGTTACTGACTAATATGGGTCCCAAACAACAGATGACACAAGTATTTTCCCTCCTAACCTTGTGCCCCCAGACTAACAGATTTCAGATTAACTTGTTTACAAGTTCAGACATACAGAGTTCAAGTCAACTAGTTCACAGATCAGAAAATCAAGTTAATAAGTTTTCAGACTAACGGATCAGACATACAGATTTAACAGATTTACAGACTTGTCTAACTTTCTACTGGGCCTACAGATTCATGAAACGGGTTTATTAATTTCATTAGTTGGTTTAACCCTATCCACCCAACACGTTTTAGACATCATATTTATCTCATATTTTCATTAATTAAATATTAATGCCCAGACCTCTCACATTAGACTGACAGTTTGCGGCTACTGGTTAGGCCGGTTGGTTCCGGGCAGATTTCTGCCACAAACTGAGTCTAACCTCGGGTTTCAAGCATGTTATGACTAACTTCTCACATTAGAACCTATTGTTTGCGTCTACTGGATGTGCCGGGCGGTTCCGGGCAGGATTACGCTGCAAACTCATTCTAACCTCGAGTTAGCCATGTTTATCTTTGCGGCCAATTAATTAATAATTTACCATTTATGCCCATGCCTAATATACATGTCAATTATTCATAACTATAGCCAATTCAGATTATGTCAATAACAGAATAAATATATCAACTCAGCAGATAACAGATTTCGCAGATTAGGCGACTTAACAGATTTAGCAAATTAAGCAATTTAGCAGATTTAGCATATAACGGATTAGGCATTTTCAGCAGATTTAGCAGATGACAGATTTAGCAGATGAACAGATCTAGCAGATTAGGCAATATAGCAGAACTAGCAAATTAGGCAATATAACAGATTTAGCAAATAACGGATTAGGCAATTTAACGGATTTAGCAGATAACAGATTTAGCAGATTATATATATCTAAAACTCTATTTAACTATCTTGCCTAATCATAGATTTAGCCTAAACTTACATGCCTAAATCAAGGTCATAATTCATAATACAATATATGCCCCAAATCTTAGCCTTAATATTCCCATTTACAGTTCATGTCAAAACTAGATTTAATATTCTATTCTAGTTTACCATTTTTGTCCAAGACTAATATGCATGTAAATCATTCTCTATCATAGCCAATTCAAATTATGCCAACATATTTATTAACTTAATTAAGCTACGCCCAATGTTTCAACAAGTTCTCTAAGTACTCATGAAATGGCCATAGCAAAAGGAATAGGAGACAAGCACAAGAAAGAATAGGCATGAAATAATGAACCAAATACAATGATAATGGCCCCACTAGGCTCGATGTACATAACAGTGAATGGGAATAAACTAGCAAAGTTACATACTAAATATGAGATCTAGTATCATTAAGGGAATAGGCATAAGAAACTAACTACAATAGTCATGGGCGACAAATCACAACAGTTTCTTGTTCAATGTCATAGGCAATGGTCTCATAGTCATGAATCATAGTCATAGGCAATAGTCTCATAGTCATGAATCATAGTCATAGGCAATAGTCTCATAGTCATGAATCATAGTCATAGGCAATAGTTTCATGTCCAATTATGCATTATTCATTATTTGTCCCAAAATTTAGCGTTCGTGCATTAATCCCTTATGAGATTCGGCGCAGGCTCGTAGTAGCCTGGCTTTAGAACAGAAAGAAGAAAGAGATACAGAATAAGATAGATCTAAACAGAACAGAACAAACATAACCTCAGATTCAGATTTACAATTCATGCCACAATCATAATTAACGTTTATATCGGAAAATAACTGTACTTGCCTTTCGTGGCTAAAGAAAAGGATTATAAATCGAATTTGATGCAGAAACGCTGATTAATCTTCTTCGATTGTTGTTGCAGCTCTAAACTTTAATTTGAATTGTGAGTGAACACTTGAGATTAGATATAGAGCCGACGGCTAGGGTTTAAGAGAGAGTTTGGTAGCATAATGGTGTCATAGACAATATTCTATGAATTAGGGTTAGGTGAATCACATATTTATAGGAGTAGGGAGTGTTTCAGAACCATTAGATCACCCTAGAAGCCATCAGGTCCGTCCAGCACATCAAAAATCGTCATTAGAACTCTCTAGGACCCTATGCAGGTTTTTGGCTCGACATGGGCGCACTTCCCAAGTGCGCCAGTGTATTTTTGTGCTGGCGCACTTCACAAGTGCGCCAGTGCATTTCTGGCCTGTTTCCGGTTTTTCTGCCTAACTTCGTTCGTCCATATCTCCTTCATACGGTATCCGTTTTACGCAAACTCGGACTCTATCTCAAGCAGAATTTCGAGACGAACGCAACGGCGCAACCCGTTTCCCTGAATTCTTCTCCTAAAAATTAAGTATACTTTAATTTGTTACTTATACGTTCACAGAAAATACGGGGTGTTACATTCTCCCCTCCTTAAAGGATTTCGTCCCCGAAATCTTCAAGTTAAGAAGAATGTGTCCTACCATCCAATCATCCATCTACTCAAGCATCATCCACAAGCATCCATTATCCTTTGAAAACTTCTAATGTTGTATGAACATATGCAAAAGTGTGTGTATATGTCTCCTATCTAATGCAAAGATTAGGTGGTCTACTGATTCAGTTGACCTCCTCAATGCGAACCATGTTGGTGCCATGAGTCCAATTATGTATGCAAGAAATCCTATTTGATACACATCATTTCTATATGTGTGAGCAATCATTCATCCAAATGCTACATCCATGTGATGAATCAATCATTTTGCATCCACAAAATTGAAAATGCACACACATCCATATGCAGTATGAGAGTGTTTTCGAGCCGATCTAGTGCCTAGTGTGTGTATATGCATCCACGAGAAACCACTAGCAACCACTTGCATCCACTGGCAACCATCAAACATAACATGTCTCAAACACATGTTTAAACCCATTGGTTTCTACCTAAAGTTCGAAGATTCGATCGATAGGATATAGTCGAATGATGGAAGCGAGTACAGATGAAACAAAAACTTAGTTTCCATTAGACCATGGTTAAGGGAATAATTTCCCTAAGTATCGGCCCTGAAGACCGAAACCAACATCAGATTGACACCCAGAGGATTACCCTCTTCAGACAATGTCAAAACTGGAAATCTTAAACTTATCAGAAATATTCAGATATTTACAGATTACTGGTACAGATCAGATTACCGAACTAAGCATGATAAAAACCAGAATGTATGCGTCCTACTTGATGCCTAACACATATATCTCTCAATCCCCAATCTATCACAAACAGATGAGTCCTAACCCTTAGGGGTTTGAGTCTACAGCGGAATCAGAAACAATACTAGTATTAAAGTGCAGAGTATCGATTACAGAATCAAAATGCCAGAATCAGAAAGAGTTTTAACTCAAAAATCAGATAAGAAAATTAAACCTTCTACATAAATTTTCTTATTTCTACCCTATCTACCAGCCACTTGAGCATTCGCCTGTTCTCCAGAAGTGGGTTCTGCCCTCTGCCCTTGCCCTCGTTTCTTCGGGCAGTCCCTAGTGAAGTGTCCCATCTCACCACAGTTGAAGCAAGTGCCCTTCCTTTTTCTGCAATCCTTGTTCAGATGAGTCGAGCTTCCACAAGTAAAGCACTTTTTCTCCTTCTTATCTTCAGACTTCTCATCCTTCTTTTGTGTTCCCTTTTTGGGCCATGCTTTCTTATTCTGTGGTTCTTCCTTCTTTGTCTCTTTCTGGTCCTTGTCTTCCTCGTGCAATAGTGCCATGTCCACCAATTTCTCGTAAGTCGCTCCCATGGGTACATGGGTCATGGCTAGGCTGTGTAGTGGCTCGTTCAATCCTTTAACAAAGCGGAGAGCCTTTTTATGCTGAGTGTTGACTAAATCCAGTCCGAACCTAGCCAGTTGGTTGAACTGGTTGACGTATTCCTTGACCGTCATACTTCCTTGCTTAAGAGATAAGAACTTTTCCAATTGTAGACTTCGTTCGGCTTAAGAGAGGAATTTCGTCTCAAACCTTGTTCTGAAATCCATCCATGTTTCAACCGGCCTCTCGGCGTTAGTGACTTCCCACCAGTAGGAAGCTTCATCTTTGAGCAACCATACCGCCAACTATACCTTTTGCCTATCGTCCACCTCGAAGATAACGAATAGATCCTCAGTTTCTTTAAGCCAGTTTCTCGCTTCTACGAATGATTCAGTTCCCTTGTAATCCTTTCCACCCATGGCCCTAAAGTCTTTACAGATCTTTGAGAAAGTAATTGCACGAGGAGGGGGATCATTTGCTGGACCTACGGCGGCGGTCCTAGCCTCAAGGTATTGACGAAACCAATTGGGTACATGAACACCCTCTGGTATCTCCGATGCTTCAGACATGCTGAAACGAAAAAGGAAAGATTCAATACAAAAAGGACCGAAGGAAAGATATATGGCTCTTGGGGATTATGTTTTTCAAAATAAGCTTTACTTTTGAAAATACTTCCTTTTAAAACCTTTTTGAAAATAGTTTAACCTTCAGCTCTGATACCAAGTGTAACACCCCACCTCCGTTAAGGTCACTCACAAAGGGAATGCCTTAACTTTGATGGAGCATTTTAGTAAACAGAACAGAATATTACAAGACATATATAAAAATAATACTTGAAAAACTTTATAACTTTATTGCAGCGGACAGAAATCAGTTTGGTTACAACTTTACCAAAAACTCAAGTACATATATATCAGCCTTGTTCAAAAGCCATCAGAGTACAAAACTTTAAAATCATAATCCCCACCAAAGATGCCAGAAAAAGACAAGCCATACTTTAAGCACTCCAAGCAGGAAGAAAGAATCCGGATCAAGCTAGAGTATTCCCTCCTTGAAAACCTGGGGGGGAACGGAAGAAAAGAGGCGAAACAACAAGGGTCAGACATAAAGTCTGGCAAGTCCAGTGACTTTCAGTTATGAACAGATAATAATGCCATGGCATGCAAATAAAACTGGATGAGAGATAACAGGAAACAGGAATAACAGATATACTTAGGTTAAACAGACGAAACATGATGATATTACTTTTCACTTCTCTGCACTAATACTAGTATAACAGGATTAGGTGTTACCCTAATGTCTAAACAGAAACAGAAACAGAATAATAGGCCTTTACCACCTTAACAGAAGGTACGGAAACATAATGCTAATAATGAGCCTTTACCACCCGAACAGAAAGTACAGAAACAGAATGCTAGTAATGGGCCCACCCAAACAGAGACAGAAACGGAAACAGAATAATCCCTATGGAAACAGAATGTTAGAATTAGGTGTACACTAGCAAATGGTCCTTTACCACCCCAACAGACGGTACCATGCAGAAACAGACAGGTGTTACCACCCAACAGAAACAGACGGTACCCCACAGAACAGACAGAACTAAGTGTACCCTAAATCCTACCCCACGCGATCGGCTCCCTAATACATAAATACCCTGTGCCAGCCCCACAAAAGGGTGTATCATTCCCTAAAGTGGCAACCTTTGAATGACACAGACCTATTTATAGATGTCACGGCGTCTTACAACCTCAGAGGCAGACCGGGATCCATGCACGCACATGACTCGGTTGGAACGCACCATCAACACCCCTCGCCATTATCAGAATGAACCGCTTATAATTAGTTCAGTAAGCGTGCCTGGACCCTACCTACTGTTGGGTCAAAGTTTTGATACTAGAAAGGGTTACTGACTAATATGGGTCCCAAACAACAGATGACACAAGTATTTTCCCTCCTAACCTTGTGCCCCCAGACTAACAGATTTCAGATTAACTTGTTTACAAGTTCATACATACAGAGTTCAGGTCAACTAGTTCACAGATCAGAAAATCAAGTTAATAAGTTTTTAGACTAACGGATCAGACATACAGATTTAACAAATTTACAGACTTGTCTAGCTTTGTACTGGGCCTACAGATTCATGAAACGGGTTTATTAATTTCATTAGTTGGTTTAACCCTATCCATCCAACACGTCTTAGACATCATATTTATCTCAGATTTTCATTAATTAAATATTAATGCCCAGACCTCTCACATTAGACTGACAGTTTGCGGCTACTGGTTAGGCCGGTTGGTTCCGGGCAGATTTCTGCCACAAACTGAGTCTAACCTCGGGTTTCAAGCATGTTATGACTAACTTCTCACATTAGAACCTATTGTTTGCGGCCACTGGATGTGTCGGGCGGTTCCGGGCAGGATTACGCCGCAAACTCATTCAACCTCGAGTTAGCCATGTTTATCTTTGCGTCCAATTAATTAATAATTTACCATTTATGCCCATGCCTAATATACATGTCAATTATTCATAACTATAGCCAATTCAGATTATGTCAATAACAGAATAAATATATCAACTTAGCAGATAGCAGATTTCGCAGATTAGGCGACTTAACAGATTTAGCAGATTAAGCAATTTAGCAGATTTAGCATATAACGGATTAGGCATTTTCAGCAGACTTAGCAGATGACAGATTTAGCATATGAACAGATCTAGCAGATTAGGCAATATAGTAGAACTAACAAATTAGGCAATATAACAGATTTAGCAGATAACGGATTAGGCAATTTAACGGATTTAGCAGATAACAGATTTAGCAGATTATATATATCTAAAACTCTATTTACCTATCTTGCCTAATCATAGATTTAGCCTAAACTTACATGCCTAAATCATGGTCATAATTCATAATACAATATATGCCCCAAATCTTAGCCTTAATATTCCCATTTACAGTTCATGTCAAAACTAGATTTAATATTCTAGTTTACCATTTTTGTCCAAGACTAATATGCATGTAAATCATTCTCTATCATAGCCAATTCAAATTATGCCAACATATTTATTAACTTAATTAAGCTACGCCCAATGTTTCAACAAGTTCTCTAAGTACTCATGAAATGTCCCTAGCAAAAGGAATAGGAGATAAGCACAAGAAAGAATAGGCATGAAATAATGAACCAAATACAATGATAATGGCCCCACTAGGCTCGATGTACATAACAGTGAATGGGAATAAACTAGCAAAGTTACATACTAAATATGAGATCTAGTATCATTAAGGGAATAGGCGTAAGAAACTAACTACAATAGTCATGGGCGAAAAATCACAACAGTTTCTTATTCAATGTCATAGGCAATGGTCTCATAGTCATGAATCATAGTCATAGGCAATAGTCTCATAGTCATGAATCATAGTCATAGGCAATAGTCTCATAGTCATGAATCATAGTCATAGGCAATAGTTTCATGTCCAATTATTCATTATTTGTCCCAAAATTTAGCGTTCGTGCGTTAATCTCTTATGAGATTCGACGTAGGCTCGTAGTAGCCTGGCTATAGAACAGAAAGAAGAAAGAGATACAGAATAAGATAGATCTAAACAGAACAGAACAAACATAACCTCATATTCAGATTTACAATTCGTGCCACAATCATAATTAACGTTTATATCGGAAAATAACTGTACTTGCCTTTCGTGGCTAAAGAAAAGGATTATAAATCGAATTTGATGCAGAAACGCTGATTAATCTTCTTTGATTGTTGTTGCAGCTCTAAACTTTAATTTGAATTGTGAATGAACACTTGAGATTAGATTTAGAGCCGACGGCTAGGTTTTAAGAGAGAGTTTGGTAGCATAATGGTGTCATAGACAATATTCTGTGAATTAGGGTTAGGTTAATCACATATTTATAGGAGTAGAGAGTGTTTCAGAACCATTAGATCACCCTAGAAGCCATCAGGTCCGTCCAGCACATCAAAAATCATCATTAGAACTCTCTAGGACCCTGTGCAGGTTTCTGGCTCGCCATGGGCGCACTTCCCAAGTGCGCTAGTGTATTTTTGTGCTGGCGCACTTCACAAGTGTGCCACTGCATTTCTGGCCTGTTTTCGGTTTTTCTGCCTAACTTCGTTCGTCCATATCTCCTTCATACGGTATCCGTTTTACGCAAACTCGGACTCTATCTCAAGCAGAATTTCGAGACGAACGCAATGGCGCAACCCGTTTCCCTGAATTCTTCTCCTAAAAATTAAGTATACTTTAATTTGTTACTTATACGTTCACAGAAAATACGGGGTGTTACAAGAACAACCACAAACTCCATTGAATCAGAAGACTAATGCATCACACTCTAGTGAAGGAATCAAACAGCATCAGCTAGCATAACATATCATCAATCAAGCACTACATTTGAATGCAAATTCACAACAATGGAAAGGAAACAAATTCCACCTTAACAAACTAATGTGTTGTCGTACCCAGTACAACAGCCTAATGACTTCACGAGCTTTCATCCAAAAATGCAACAACCAAGGAGGCAACTGCTTCAAAATTATGGCCACAAGACTGACATTTCCAACACCATAAACTAATAACGAAAGAAAATTACCTAAGAAACAAACAGAAAGCCTATACAAACAATACCAACACCCAAATCAATACAGAAATCAACTTTGTTGCATTGCAATCACCGAAAATAAAATAAGTTGTATAGTAGGATGAAAGACGCAGGGTAGATGAACTACGTCACCAAACTGACATGAATTTCATACCGAATAAATCCAAAGAAAACTCAAATAAACTGCCCACCCCACAAACTATAACAGAGAACAAGATTGGGGATGGAAATGGGTTGGATAATATGCGGGGAATACATCATCCGCCTCCATCCCCACTACCCATTTATGTCCTCCGTACCCACCACATCCCCGCTTAATACCCAATGGATTCAGGTAGGGGAATATCCAACGGTTATGGAGGATCCGTCAGGTAACCAATAACCATTAACTCAAGTGTATAACAGTCACTTAAATGCTAAAGAAATGGTCTAGACAATGTCATGTCAACAACTTAGAAAAAATGGTAATAAGATGTATATTTATGTCATGCATGCATTTATGTTTATCCCTGTTCATGTGTTATAAAAAATTAAAAAGCAGAAAAAGTAGTGTTTTATTATTTTTGTTACTGTGCATGTTTCCAAGCATGTATAATTATGTTATGCATGCATGTATATTTGTACCAATTCCTGTGTTTGTAAAAAAATAAAAAGAAGAAAAATTATAGTGTTTTGTTATATGCATATGTTTCTAGGCATGTATATTTATGCCTGCATATTTGAAATGAATGGTTTAAAATTTTGCATATATCGGGTCGGATAAGGGGCGAATAGTACTACCTCCTTACCCGCCCTGTACTAGCTTCTGGTACTGAAATCATCCTCCGCCCCCACCCCATTACCAGCTAAGTCGGGGAATCCCCACCAGATTTGGTGCAGGTCTCTGCGGGTACCCATCACTACGGATTAAATTTCCATCTCTAAACAAGATATAACTACAAGTTGATACACCCAATCAAGAACCAGTCGAAAGCCAAACCTATTGAATAAGGACACAGAGTACCAATAGAAACATTACAAACAAGAAACCTAAACCGAACAGATCAAAGTCGAATCCAATCTGAGAGTTGTGACACCACAAAGTGTGTCGAGACGCGCTCATACCATAGTTTTCCAACCACAAAGGCGACAACAAGCTTAAGCGGAATACTAGGACAGAGAGAAAACATTTAAATCTAGAAAAGGATCTGGAGGCAAGCAAAGCGGCGAAATCGCGAACCTAAGGCTTGAACTACAATAAGGGCAAACAGGAGGAGAAGGATAAGGGACACAATGTGGGTTAAAATGGAAGTCGGAGACATTAAAGGAAGAGCAAGATTAAAGAGATCTGAAAGGCATATGGATTTTTTAGAGCTCGTTTCTCCCAGTGATGGAGAAAGCTAGGAAGATCTGGCGTAAAGAAAATGAAAGAGGATAAGTGAACGAAGAAAAGGGATACAGAAGAGGTGGTGGAGAAAGGGATGGAACCCTAGTCCCTATTGATAGAGAAACAAGCTCTATACTGATTTAGGAATTATCTTATTGAGTTATCTAAAAATATTAATAGCATTTGTTGCTATATTCCTCTCTATGTATTATATTTATCAAAACTCTTTTTGAGATCTTATTCAAAATCTATGTTGTCTTTCTACAAATTTTTTATGTAATTATATCTAAAAGTTTTTACTGTCATAAGAATGTTTGCTCATATTAAATTTGACATTAATTTATATTTTCAACTTTGAATTTTTTTGCTATCTCATGAACGCTTTTTCAAAGAGAAAATGTCCAATTTATTCATCGTAATCTATTTGCATCTTAAAGATGCTTTATAAAATGCAATTAATAGTCATAAATAATATATTTACGATAATTAGTGGCATCTTTCATCTTACTCCTATTACTCTCTTATATACTCTTTATTACTAGAATAAAATTAATCATTTCATTATCATCTAAAATCCAATAATCAATTTTCTACATTTTTCTTCTTTATGGGTATATCTTCCCTATCTATCCTATCAGATATTAGGAAAATTTTCTCTCCTTTCTCTTTCATTTTAAACTAGTTTTCACTTCCTTAGTAAAAAACTGTTACAATCCGGAATTTTAGAACTAATTTGAATTATTATTATTTTTAGAAATTTTAATGGATTTTAAAATTTTAAAATGATTTATTTTAAATAATAATGACTAAAAATTTATTTTAATTGGAGTTAGAATGAATAAATTTATTTTAATTATATAACGAGCCTGAAATGGCGTGGCAGTTTGAAAATTCGATTTCAAAATTTCAAATGAATGTACAGGATTAAAAATAAATTGGATTTCAGTAAAACAAGAAATAATTGAATCTGTTTAATTATATCTTTCTAACAAATGTGAAAAATCTAGATTTCATAACGGGAATAAAAAGTTATGTCCAGTTTAAAATTCAGAATAGTCGCTATGGAATTTATATATATTTTAATATAATATATGCCCTTAAAAATAGCCATTTTGCAAACGACCTCCTTTTTTTATGAAACCACTTTTGTTGGATCTGGAATGTCAAATTATTGCTAGATTCCAATTTTCATAATTTTTGGAATTAATATGTGAGCGTGGTGAATTTAAACGCGTTTGGTAATTTCAGTTTGAATTTAATCGACTGAAAAATGGCCGTTTTTCAAACTATCTCCAAATTCGATGAAATTAGTTTGTTAGGACCGTATCATCAAAACACAGCTAGATTTATTTTTCTGTAATTCTTGGAGTTAGTATGTGGCCCCGGTACATTAAAATATACGTTAAAATCAATATAGAACGTTATATTAATTAATATTTTAATTTTAACGAAAACTGATCGAAACAGTCGAAATGGCTTACGGGACCTATCCCATTGTGTTTGGAATGAGGGTAATTAGGTAGAAATGATAGTCGTTGGGTTCGATTTGGAGATTGGATGAAAAATGTACTTTTTGAAATTAAAAATAATAAAATATATAATTAGTCAACACCTTTCTCTCTCTCCCTCACTCTCTCTTACCTCGTCGTGATTTTTCATTAAGAAAAAAAACGCACCGTAACTGCTCTACCCCACAAGCACCACCGCACCTCCGGCCATGGCGCCGCCGCCCTCCCTCAGCTCCTCCCTCCTTTCTCCTTCTTCTTCTCCTCTCTCCCTCTCCATTTCAAGAACCCAAAGCCTCAATTCCACAAACCCTAGCCATCGTGGGCCACTCTATCTCCGCTACCACCCACCAGCGCCAACCCCACATCCAGTTAGGTCCCCCGCTTCCTACAGCACCACCCAACTCTGACCTCGAGCCCCACATCCTCTAAAAATCAGATTTTTACAAAAATTCACGCATACATAACAGCCTAGATCTATTTTACCCTATATCTTCCAAACCGAGCCCCTATGGCTAAAACTCCATAGTAGCAAAGTCGAAGATCTCATTTTTCTCTTCGATTTGAGTATATGGAAGTCCTATTTTGGATTGCGGAGCTATACAGAAAAAGCGTCCTAAGATCGCGGATCTGCTGTTGGTTTTCGCGATTTCCGATGAATTGGTGCAGTTTTGGAAGAAAGTCCACTAGGTAAAAGTTGTCCGGAATGGCGCATTTAGGCTAGTGACAAGGTTTGGTGAAGATTGGAGGCCGTATGCAAATTTTAGATCCAAAGAAGCGAATTTATGTGCGGAGAACGACAAAAGCGAGCGCGACAACAAGAATTTTCTGCATTAAAAGAATCGCGACGAATTGGTTAAGCTTCTGGATGAGAACTCCTTCTCACTTAATTTATTTTACAATTAAAAATATTCTAGGATGCAGAGGGGCTTAGAGGCCCTCGACGCTATTTATTGTACAAACCATATTACGTGATTTGAATTATATGGAGTTCAACACTCGAATTCGCACAATCACATAATTGAAAGCGATGTATGGATATTACCGACACAAGGATTCCATACTCCGCGAATAGCCACTTAGGCATTATAAATGGCATTTGGGGTAGTTGAGTATTTATTTATTTGGATGTTCAATGTGATTTGATTATGATTGTAAAATTGGTTGTGGATTTGATTTGAATGTGAACTGGTTTGTGTATGGAACGAGCCAGTATTAGGCGAGGGATAAGGCTAGACCTTATTCCAGTTCTAGTATCGTGCCGTTATGCTGCCGAAATTTTCTAAAATGTGTTAAAAAAATTAATAGCTAGCTAAAAATATTGTTTTTAGTTTATAACTACGATGAATAAAATTATTTAGACGTTGTATAGAATTTTATAAGCTAAGTTATAAAATTCTGTATATTTATTAGATAGTTAAGAATAAGTTTACACATCCATTTACAAGTCGGACAACTTGTTTATGCTCGCTTATTTTTGTGATATCGATTGGGACGATAATTTTACACATCGCCCAAGTGCACGAATAATAATTATTGTTTGATGGTTGAAGCCCCATACAGGTATTAGGATGATATTTGACGTTAACTAATCTCAATTGTTTAATTGTATGTTAATCGATAGGTTGACAGACTGTTATAAGCATCAATTATTTATATGTAACGCTTATACAATTGTGTAGTGCACTCTGGATGATGGTTGACTGAGTATGATTATTATTGTTTACATGTGTGTATGAAATCCATATAAATATTATATAGTAATTGGCTGTGCCTGATTCCAATTAAGAAAGAACGAATATTTTAAAATAACGAATTTTTTAAAATAACGAATATTTTAAAATAACGAATATTTTAAAATAATATTCTATAAAGGATAAAAGTATGATTTTGATGTCTGATTTGGGATGGACACGAAAATATTGGAATGTGTAAAGTCGTGTCGTTTAGATTTGCGCCATTTTGACGCGAACGATATTTATATCAATTTTATTCATTTTTATAAATAATATCGAAAAGGAAATTATTTCAAAATATGATATTTTGAAAATATTATCATTTATATTATAATGATAAGGAATATTCAATTTTGATTTAAAATTGAAATGAAAGTGGGAATCGTTTTAAAACGAATTTATAAACGATTTATAAAATACATTTTTTATGGAAATCAAAGAAATATATTTAATATATATATTATATATATTCATGGCTTGAATAGAATGCGCCGCACCGCGACCATTCGCGAATTTCGACCATTGACTTCGAATTGATATTACGGGAGACCCGACCGTCGGATTCGCCTAAAACCAGAACCGTTGGGTTCGTATCGAAAAGAGATTTCCAATGAATATAAGAGATTTGAAATTTAACGGTTGGATTTGGAATTTTGTCCAAATCAAATTTGGAAAAGTTCGTTATAAGTGCAGTTCGATGATCATTTATGGAAATCGACTGAAAGCGGCTTAATAAAATTATTAAAAATATTAATAATTTGTGTAAAATCATAGTAAATGATTTGGAAAGAATTGGGATGAAAATTTCTATATTTGAAAAGATAAAAATATATTTTCATCGAAATGAAATAGTTATTAATTAGAATTATTATCCAATTATTTTTAAATAAATAAATTGGATTGAGAATGGGTTTTATTATAACCAGAATTTCCAATACATGAATTGGAATGGAAATATTCTTTGGAATATTTTGATATTGGATTCCGTGATTGTACAGATATTGTTATGGAAATTTGGAAGATATATTTATATTGGTATTTCCAATACGATATTTGTTGGTTTCAGAATTTGATATTGAATATAAGCTGATATAATTTCTATTTAGACCTTGTATTTGATGTCAAATTGGATTTTGGGTTTCTCGTGAACGGTGTCTTTACTAACACTGTTCTTAAACCTAGTTGAGAAAAGAATAAATCTTTAGTTTAAGATTTAGTGAAGTTTTCCAATTAATTAATATTTAATTGGAACTGAATAAAAGAATTGGATTTTGGGTTTGTCGTGAATGGTGTCTTAAATAACACTGTTCTTAAACCCCGTGTGAAAAGAATAAATCTTTTAATTAAGATTGTTAGAGTTTCCAGTTACATTTAGTAACTGGAATAAAATGGAATGTGAATTGGGTTTATTGTGAACTGTGTTTTAATGATATTCGTTCTTTAACCCAATTAACAGTGAAATGTGATTTGGAATTTATAAATCTTTTTATTAAGATTTAAAGGAAATTTTCCAAAGTAATGTTTTCCAATTTAATACAATAAATTGGAATGGAATTGAATTCAATTTGATAATAATCGAAGTGAGTTTCTGCGGAGGAAGACTGTTAATATATATATGGAATTTAAAAGGCTTTGTTGTTATTCCATTTATATTATTAGTCGGATACGGAAAGTGATATCGATTATATATTGATCTGTTTTCCGTGAAGATTCCATAATTAATGGAATGCGATTTTGGGTTTATTGCGAACCGTGTTTTAAATGACATTGGTTCTTTAACCCAGTTAAAGACAGAATTTCATGTCTAACATTGTATTTCAGACTGTATTGTTGATCTCTGCTAAATATATATATCTGTTTGGTGGCGGAGAATTTATTCTCTTGCTTAACACTCTTCTCTAAGACGTACGAGCTTAGAGGTTATATATCGGCGGAAATCAATGGTACGGTGTAGATTGTCAATGCGACATGTTTTTCCCAAAGTTAAATAATGTAATGGCGCGTTTTGTTAGCTGTCGAATAATTAATTTATTTAATTATTTATATATCGATTTGGCGATATCAATAACTTAAAGTAAAACGTTCAAACTTATAATTTATAATTATAATTAAAACGAACCTGAAACGTCGCGGCAGTTCGCAAATTGGCGATTTGAACTTCAACTGAATGTACATGATTCATTTTAAGCCGGATTTCTGTGAAACAAGAAACGTGTGGAGCTGGTGGAGTATATCTTTCTAGTGGAAGAGAAAAATCAGGATTTCGTCGTGTAGATTTTGAGTTATGTCCAAATCAAATTTTAAAATAGTCGTTATAGAATCGTTTATCGACCGTATCGGTTTATTCGATATAACTAGAGATCGGGTTTGAATTTAGACAAGGTTCTTTTGAGGCGTAGTGATAATTTAATTTTTAGAATTTTATGGTAATTTTTAATTAATTTAATAAGCAACTTTTTATTTGGAGTATTTGGCACCCTGTATCGACATGTCGGGATTTCACAATATGAGTCCATCTACCGGTATTATTACATTTTTGGGACCAGAGCACGTCACTCATTTCAATGGTATTTTTGTTTCTGTCCATAACAGTCCCTACGTGAACAGAATATTTCATAGTACGGTACACTATGTTTTTAACTTAAAACAAACTAAAACTGAATGGTTGACTGGTCAAACGAACTCGAAATTCAACGAAACAAGTTTCATACGAAACCTTAGGAAGAGGTCTAGTGAAACGTCAAGGCCTCATATTTTGAGGATTTTTTTGGAATTGTTAGGAATTATTGCTCGGTGTTTTTCATCGATATTTTCTAAAGGATTTTCGCAAACGGTGTCGGAATTCGACGAAACCTGTCCCATTGGATCCGGAATACGTTTTTATACTAGGAACAGGTATTAGATCTCTATTTTAGAGAATATTTGTGATAGTTTTAAAGGTGAAACGAATTTACAAAAGAATATTCTGGGAATATTCCTTGGCATTAAAAATATCCTATTTCTTTGCACCAAAAGGAGTCCACGCTCCTTTATTTCAACCGCACAAATGCTGGTGTCCTCAAACCAAATACGTATGACCTCCTACCACCATTCCTTTGCCATGAAGGGAGCCACACGTGATGCATGCGCATGTATATTAAAGGAGATCCGCATGTTTTCTCGCCTGAAGCAGGAACTTGAATGTTTTAGGAAGTAGAACGTGCAGTGTAAAGTTTTGGCAAACGAGAGGGAATGAGGAGGTTAACGTCGGCATTGCTTCGTGATGTTTGACAGGAGCAGGGTCCATGCTGACTTCGACCATGGGTTCAAGCACTGGAGCGAACGTATAGATGAACAAGGAACGTGACTGTGGAGTATGAAGCATACTGAATATGGAGGGGGTGGCGTTAGTTTCAGGGACTCGAAGCAAGCTTATACTTGAGACTTGCGATAGTGCTGTCGGTCAGTGATGGTGCTCCGGGAAGATGCGAATTCTGGTGCATGGTGAAGGAGAATCTCGGTTCAACAGCATGTAGGTGGGGAACGTTTTAAAGTGGCATTCATGGTTACGGTGCGAGCTGATGATGTGGCGCACGTGTACTACATGGAAAAAGGACATTAAGGAGTTTGTTGGTGAACGGCATGGCGGAGTCTGTCGAATCAGCATGTTGGAAATTCCTGTAGCTAGCGTATGAAGGAGGGAGAACGGGATTTGAATGGGAAGGATAATACTGGAAATTGCAAGGAAGACGGAACTGTCGATAGGATTTAAAAAGGGAGTACGTCCTGGCAGTTGGATAGAGTTATGGAAAGTGGTGAAGAAGTGATGTTAGCGGCATTGTTGCAGTGTTCGGCTACAGCACGGACCGCTGTTCTTTTACTGAAGAGCAACAGGAAAACAGTTTAACGCAAATCGTTATCTAAACGGTTAACGCGCGAAGGTGAGTAAAACTCACTAACTCTGAACAGTTTATAATTTCATGTTGTATTGTTAGAACTGTTAAAATTGTCTGTTTGACTGTGTGTTGATTGTTTGATTGAACTGCTAGTCAGTTAGTTAAATTTCTATATTGATTCTGTTTAACAGAATATATCATATGGAACTGAAAGTGATGTTATCTATATTGTCTAACATCTGTGATGTAGGGAAACAGGTTGGAGGGATCCGACTGGATTCCTCAACAGTTATTTTATTGTTTTTCATATATTGTTATATGATGTGATATAAAATCTGTGGGCGATTATATGTGCTTGGACGATATTGAATATCGTGATTTGATATGATTGAATACCATAACATACCGAAATGTTGATAAGGGGATTTTCAATGTTTATATTGAAAATGAATCTTATTTATAAAATCGATAGGATTTTATAAAAGGAAAACATTTATTTAATTTGAAAATAAATAAATGAAAAAGGAAACATTTATTTAGAAAATAAATGAAATAAAATAGAAACATTTATTTAGAAAATAAATGAATTAGAATATAAAGGAATATTTATTTGGGAAATAAATATAGGAACATTTATTTAGATTATAAATAAATGGAATAAAGGAATATTTATTTAAGGAATAAATAAAGGAACACTTATTTGAAAAATAAATAAAATTATACATGGATAGGTTTAAACCCGTGCTTCGCACACGGTATAACACGATATGGATTTAAATGAGATATTAAATAGGAAATCTGTTTTAAACAGATAAATTGAAGTAGATTTATTTATAAATAATGTTTTATAAATTAAATAAATTATTTATCGTTGATAAATGGAATATATATAAGTCTGGACTTATATAGAGAAGTAGAAACGTTATTAAAAGGACATTTATAAAGTGAAGAACCGTTACTAAAAGTAAATCTTTATAAATGTATAAACGTTGTAAAAAGTAAATCTTTATAAATGGATAAACGTTGTAAAAAGGAAATCTTTTGAAATGAATAAACGTTATAAAAAGGAGTTAATCGAATTTAGTTATTCGAAATGAGTTATTCGAATTAGTTATTCGAATAGAGTTAAACACGTAAGAGTTAACTGAATATTAGTTATTCAATTTGAGTTAATCGAATTTAGTTATTCGAGAAGAGTTAAATCGAATTTAGTTATTCGAAAGGAGTTAATCAATTTGAGTTAAGTTAATCGATTTGAATTAAGTTGAATCGAAATGGAGTAAATCGATTAGAATTAAGTTAATCGAGTTAGAGTAAATCGAATATTAGTTATTCGAAGGTAAGTTATTCGAATTAGTTATTCGAAGGAGTTAATCAATTAAGTTATTCGAATGAGTTATTCGAAGGAGTAAATCAAATTAAGTTAATCGATTAGAGTTGAGTTAATCGATTTGGGTTAAGTTAAGTTATCGAGTTAAGTAATCGAGTTAAGATTTATCGAGTTAAGTAATCGAGTTAAGAAATCGAGTTGAGATAATCGAGTTAAGAAAATCAAGTTGAGTTAATCGAATAAGTTATTCGATAAGAGTAAATCCATTTAAGTTAAATCGGGTGTTAGTTATTCGATAAGAATTGACACATTTAAGAAAATCGAATATTTGTTATTCGATAAGAGTTAATGAAATAGAGCCAACCAAGAAGAGTTATTCGAATATTAGTTATTCGATAGGAGTTAATCGAAATAGAGTTTATCGAATATCAGTTATTAAAAAGGGAGAGTTAATCGAATAGAGATTACTTGAAAGAGAGTTATACGTCGAATTCGAGTATAGCGAATTCGGGAAAGTACTATTTACTTTCCAGGGTTTAAATCAAGATTTAGTTATTGATTTAGAAATTAGGTGTTTGTTAAATTATTCGAGTTAGGAAATAAATTTATAATTTAGGTTAGATATTTTAGGGGTAGGAATTATAACGTTATAATTGTAATCAAACGTTGTCATATAATAAGTGGATTCGTAACCTAAATCCGAGAATTCGCGTAAACAGATGATTGTAAAAAGTGAGTGATGAGCTTCATCTATTTCACAGTAAAGGACGTTGTTCAATTAAGGTCTGCGAGGTAATTATACCCCAACTTGATTGACTTCAGAATTGACAAAGGAATAGTTGTGGTTCGATCTAAAAGGTTGATTAGGAATAAAGTTAAGGAATAAGCGATAAATGGATTAAGCGAAACGATGTTTTATACAACGTTCATTGGAAATCCGTAAATGAGTTTTGGAAACGTTTTCCAAATATAGTCAGATATGTTTTCTTAACATAGAAAATGAAATGTTTTCATGATAAGAATTTAAGAAATAGAGTTAAGCAAATTCAGAAACTGACTGGAGAGGGTAAGTTGAACGGTTTTCTAAGTGACGATCTGATGTTGGTTTCGACCTTCCGGATTGATACTTAGAGAATTGTTCTCATACTAGTTACAGTTAGGGACTGATAGTTGCAAAATAATAGTGATGTGAAAATAAGTTATGGAAATGTTTTCCAATGATTAATAACATATATTTTCTAAATATATGAAATAAGGAAATATGAACATATGATGATTGATCGATCGAATTTCCATTTGGAAATAAGATCGTTGTTTGTACACCGACATGTTTTCATTTGATAGTTGAATCACAGACTATCAAAGTTTTGACCATATTCACGTTGTAAATATGGAGAGACCGGTTGGATTATTATCCGAAGAACCACTCCGTATTAGCATAAGCGTTGCGAATCAAGTACGCTGAAGATAATTGAAGACGGAGTGAAGGGCAAGGGCTATTGTGAAAAGCCTAGGTAGGATGGATTCACTGAATAGTGCCTTCGGTTTATTCAGTCCCAGAACAACGTATATGGACGAGTGTCTGACAAAGTATTCTTAACGAATCATATATGTTGATCTCTTTAAACGTATTACGTTGGTGGCGGAGAAATTCGTTTCTCTTAGCTTTTATACCCGTGATGCCTTGAGAAATCGATAATGATTTGGCGGGTATGACGATGTGGCATTCAAAGTAATTGAAGAAATAATCTGTCAAAGTGATAAACGTGACCTCAAAACCTCACAACCGGAAAATAACAGAAGTTGGGCTAGGCAGCATGGCTAGTTGGGCCATACCCAAGCAGGGTGTATTATCACCATCTAGAGAATATTCAATTGTACTTCTTTATAATCTATTTCAATGTTGTCCCTTATCGGGAAGGATGGTTGCTGATCCCAACCATTGGTGATAATATATTCGTTACACTCAAGCTAAATGAGTGGACGATCATGTTTGGCCGGGTTGCAAGACGTTCATGTTGAACCCTAGTGTATCTCCTCTAGAGTACACTGATCGGAAGGTGCTCCCATACCTTGTCTGTTGGAATCCAATCTCCAATAAGCGCTCACGGTTTTATTTGTATACCATGTATGTGGAACGTGAGATGCAAGCGTTCTGCTAGATTGATATCTACTTGTATTTAGACATTATTATAATATCAGAAAGATATCCTTTATTTAAGCAAGTGTTGGAGTTTTATTCACACCAGTCCCATGACTGACCCAGAGTTTATTTTGTTTTGTTTCCCCTAAACTCTTGGGTGCCTAAATTTGTACGGGCAGTCAAGTAGTCGGGATTTTACAGATACACTTGGAGAGCTTGGAGCAGGAGGCTTCCGGATTATAGCTATTATTATTCCGCTGTGTTGTTAAGTGTTGTACTTTGAAATGGTATGTATATACGAGTACTGATTTGTATTTCAAAGTTATGTTATATTTTATTCGTTCCGCTGTGAGATTCGTGTTTACTCTGATGATGTAAGTTCTTCTTCTTCTTCTATTCTATTAGTTCTATCTTTTCTTCCTCACCCTCTACTTTCTTTCACTAACGTCGCGGGATTTTCGACTCTCGAGGAGTCGAAAATTTCCAGCCGTTACAGTTGGTATCAGAGCCTAAGTTAAGTGATCACCTTGGCTCTGTGGCATAACTCAGTAGAGATGGGATTAGTAATATCCTAGATTGAGTTTGAGTGTATATATATGAGCGCGTAATTATTATTCAATATAAAATGGTTTTATATTGTGGAGACTCATTGGTTGAGTGGCTTATGAATTCTGGTCGATCAGTTTGATCCACTGTATCGATAAGGGTTACTAAACACTCGAATACGATGAACCGTCATGATATGTTTTGAAAGAGGGTAAATGAAATAATTTTTCCCAAAATATATTTGTTTATAGAAGAAATATATATCTTGAAATTATTATAGTATATTGATTGTGTTGGTTGTTATTATAATCGAATAAGATTATAAAAGGGTGAAATGGTTATAAATGACCAACCAGAATTCATATGAATGTAATATATGAAATAGTTTGAATTAAATATGAATTTAAATCAGAATTTGGAATTTAAAATAAGGAAATTTTAAGTTCTTGGGAGATTTTGAAAATGTGTTTCAAATTGAAAATGATATAGTATTGAACTCACGTCGATAGCTGGAAAATAGATTCTGATGATGAATCTAGACATCATCAGTGTTCATTTTCGAGTTCTAAGTGACGGATTACTACCAAAGGTTTTGTTTTTGAATTGTTTTGAGAAAACAAGTTGTTTAGAAATTCAAAGGTTTTGAATTGGCATTATGATTTCAAATTGATTTGAAAGAAACCCAGGAACTTAAGTTCTGGAATTAAAATTTAACTAATGAAGTTAAATAAAATGAGATGGTAAAAATAAATTGAAATTTAACTTGAACCGAGTTAAATAAAATTGAATTGGATTAGAGATAATCTAGAATGGAACCAAATTGATAAGTCAATAATTTGGAATTTGATATTAGAGTTCGAATGAAATTCGATTTGGATTTGAGGATATGAACTGATTGGAGATCAATTGGAATGGATAACATTGGTATATGTTGAAGTGGTAGCAGATGCAAGGGATAGAGTTAAATTCCCGACAAAAAGGTACAAGTTTATATCATATATGAGTTTGGATTTTATGAGCCGAATTAGCAAGTCGCTTGGCTATTTTGGTTTCCTTTTGGATTGGAGGAGGCCTAGAGAGGCGAGTTGTGGTTTGACGTATTGAGCCATACAAAGGAGGTTATGGCGAAATTTTTCGAAAATTTAAGGTGTTAGAAAAATTTTAGAATTTTTGAAAATTTTAGTTGGTCGGAAATGAATTAATAAATTAATTAAAATTAAATGAGTCCAGTCGAAACTGAAATTTAGAGGTAAACAAAAAAGGATTTTTTTTTTTTAAATCTAGTTAGTAGAGTTAGTAGCATTTTTCTAACTTAGCAATTTCGAGGACGAAATTATTTTAAGGGGGGAAGTCTGTAATGGCGCGTTTTGTTAGCTGTCGAATAATTAATTTATTTAATTATTTATATATCGATTTGGCGATATCGATAACTTAAAGTAAAACGTTCAAACTTATAATTTATAATTATAATTAAAACGAACCTGAAACGTCGCGGCAGTTCGCAAATTGGCGATTTGAACTTCAACTGAATGTACATGATTCATTTTAAGCCGGATTTCTGTGAAACAAGAAACGTGTGGAGCTGGTGGAGTATATCTTTCTAGTGGAAGAGAAAAATCAGGATTTCGTCGTGTAGATTTTGAGTTATGTCCAAATCAAATTTTAAAATAGTCGCTATAGAATCGTTTATCGACCGTATCGGTTTATTCGATATAACTAGAGATCGGGTTTGAATTTAGACAAGGTTCTTTTGAGGCGTAGTGATAATTTAATTTTTAGAATTTTATGGTAATTTTTAATTAATTTAATAAGCAACTTTTTATTTGGAGTATTTGGCACCCTGTATCGACATGTCGGGATTTCACAATATGAGTCCATCTACCGGTATTATTACATTTTTGGGACCAGAGCACGTCACTCATTTCAATGGTATTTTTGTTTCTGTCCATAACAGTCCCTACGTGAACAGAATATTTCATAGTACGGTACACTATGTTTTTAACTTAAAACAAACTAAAACTGAATGGTTGACTGGTCAAACGAACTCGAAATTCAACGAAACAAGTTTCATACGAAACCTTAGGAAGAGGTCTAGTGAAACGTCAAGGCCTCATATTTTGAGGATTTTTTTTGGAATTGTTAGGAATTATTGCTCGGTGTTTTTCATCGATATTTTCTAAAGGATTTTCGCAAACGGTGTCGGAATTCGACGAAACCTGTCCCATTGGATCCGGAATACGTTTTTATACTAGGAACAGGTATTAGATCTCTATTTTAGAGAATATTTGTGATAGTTTTAAAGGTGAAACGAATTTACAAAAGAATATTCTGGGAATATTCCTTGGCATTAAAAATATCCTATTTCTTTGCACCAAAAGGAGTCCACGCTCCTTTATTTCAACCGCACAAATGCTGGTGTCCTCAAACCAAATACGTATGACCTCCTACCACCATTCCTTTGCCATGAAGGGAGCCACACGTGATGCATGCGCATGTATATTAAAGGAGATCCGCATGTTTTCTCGCCTGAAGCAGGAACTTGAATGTTTTAGGAAGTAGAACGTGCAGTGTAAAGTTTTGGCAAACGAGAGGGAATGAGGAGGTTAACGTCGGCATTGCTTCGTGATGTTTGACAGGAGCAGGGTCCATGCTGACTTCGACCATGGGTTCAAGCACTGGAGCGAACGTATAGATGAACAAGGAACGTGACTGTGGAGTATGAAGCATACTGAATATGGAGGGG
The DNA here is from genome assembly GCA_030737875.1 of Allium sativum. Classification (NCBI taxonomy): domain Eukaryota; kingdom Viridiplantae; phylum Streptophyta; class Magnoliopsida; order Asparagales; family Amaryllidaceae; genus Allium; species Allium sativum. The sequence goes on from CM060918.1 coordinate 1,041,971,905, forward strand.
GTGGCGTTAGTTTCAGGGACTCGAAGCAAGCTTATACTTGAGACTTGCGATAGTGCTGTCGGTCAGTGATGGTGCTCCGGGAAGATGCGAATTCTGGTGCATGGTGAAGGAGAATCTCGGTTCAACAGCATGTAGGTGGGGAACGTTTTAAAGTGGCATTCATGGTTACGGTGCGAGCTGATGATGTGGCGCACGTGTACTACATGGAAAAAGGACATTAAGGAGTTTGTTGGTGAACGGCATGGCGGAGTCTGTCGAATCAGCATGTTGGAAATTCCTGTAGCTAGCGTATGAAGGAGGGAGAACGGGATTTGAATGGGAAGGATAATACTGGAAATTGCAAGGAAGACGGAACTGTCGATAGGATTTAAAAAGGGAGTACGTCCTGGCAGTTGGATAGAGTTATGGAAAGTGGTGAAGAAGTGATGTTAGCGGCATTGTTGCAGTGTTCGGCTACAGCACGGACCGCTGTTCTTTTACTGAAGAGCAACAGGAAAACAGTTTAACGCAAATCGTTATCTAAACGGTTAACGCGCGAAGGTGAGTAAAACTCACTAACTCTGAACAGTTTATAATTTCATGTTGTATTGTTAGAACTGTTAAAATTGTCTGTTTGACTGTGTGTTGATTGTTTGATTGAACTGCTAGTCAGTTAGTTAAATTTCTATATTGATTCTGTTTAACAGAATATATCATATGGAACTGAAAGTGATGTTATCTATATTGTCTAACATCTGTGATGTAGGGAAACAGGTTGGAGGGATCCGACTGGATTCCTCAACAGTTATTTTATTGTTTTTCATATATTGTTATATGATGTGATATAAAATCTGTGGGCGATTATATGTGCTTGGACGATATTGAATATCGTGATTTGATATGATTGAATACCATAACATACCGAAATGTTGATAAGGGGATTTTCAATGTTTATATTGAAAATGAATCTTATTTATAAAATCGATAGGATTTTATAAAAGGAAAACATTTATTTAATTTGAAAATAAATAAATGAAAAAGGAAACATTTATTTAGAAAATAAATGAAATAAAATAGAAACATTTATTTAGAAAATAAATGAATTAGAATATAAAGGAATATTTATTTGGGAAATAAATATAGGAACATTTATTTAGATTATAAATAAATGGAATAAAGGAATATTTATTTAAGGAATAAATAAAGGAACACTTATTTGAAAAATAAATAAAATTATACATGGATAGGTTTAAACCCGTGCTTCGCACACGGTATAACACGATATGGATTTAAATGAGATATTAAATAGGAAATCTGTTTTAAACAGATAAATTGAAGTAGATTTATTTATAAATAATGTTTTATAAATTAAATAAATTATTTATCGTTGATAAATGGAATATATATAAGTCTGGACTTATATAGAGAAGTAGAAACGTTATTAAAAGGACATTTATAAAGTGAAGAACCGTTACTAAAAGTAAATCTTTATAAATGTATAAACGTTGTAAAAAGTAAATCTTTATAAATGGATAAACGTTGTAAAAAGGAAATCTTTTGAAATGAATAAACGTTATAAAAAGGAGTTAATCGAATTTAGTTATTCGAAATGAGTTATTCGAATTAGTTATTCGAATAGAGTTAAACACGTAAGAGTTAACTGAATATTAGTTATTCAATTTGAGTTAATCGAATTTAGTTATTCGAGAAGAGTTAAATCGAATTTAGTTATTCGAAAGGAGTTAATCAATTTGAGTTAAGTTAATCGATTTGAATTAAGTTGAATCGAAATGGAGTAAATCGATTAGAATTAAGTTAATCGAGTTAGAGTAAATCGAATATTAGTTATTCGAAGGTAAGTTATTCGAATTAGTTATTCGAAGGAGTTAATCAATTAAGTTATTCGAATGAGTTATTCGAAGGAGTAAATCAAATTAAGTTAATCGATTAGAGTTGAGTTAATCGATTTGGGTTAAGTTAAGTTATCGAGTTAAGTAATCGAGTTAAGATTTATCGAGTTAAGTAATCGAGTTAAGAAATCGAGTTGAGATAATCGAGTTAAGAAAATCAAGTTGAGTTAATCGAATAAGTTATTCGATAAGAGTAAATCCATTTAAGTTAAATCGGGTGTTAGTTATTCGATAAGAATTGACACATTTAAGAAAATCGAATATTTGTTATTCGATAAGAGTTAATGAAATAGAGCCAACCAAGAAGAGTTATTCGAATATTAGTTATTCGATAGGAGTTAATCGAAATAGAGTTTATCGAATATCAGTTATTAAAAAGGGAGAGTTAATCGAATAGAGATTACTTGAAAGAGAGTTATACGTCGAATTCGAGTATAGCGAATTCGGGAAAGTACTATTTACTTTCCAGGGTTTAAATCAAGATTTAGTTATTGATTTAGAAATTAGGTGTCTGTTAAATTATTCGAGTTAGGAAATAAATTTATAATTTAGGTTAGATATTTTAGGGGTAGGAATTATAACGTTATAATTGTAATCAAACGTTGTCATATAATAAGTGGATTCGTAACCTAAATCCGAGAATTCGCGTAAACAGATGATTGTAAAAAGTGAGTGATGAGCTTCATCTATTTCACAGTAAAGGACGTTGTTCAATTAAGGTCTGCGAGGTAATTATACCCCAACTTGATTGACTTCAGAATTGACAAAGGAATAGTTGTGGTTCGATCTAAAAGGTTGATTAGGAATAAAGTTAAGGAATAAGCGATAAATGGATTAAGCGAAACGATGTTTTATACAACGTTCATTGGAAATCCGTAAATGAGTTTTGGAAACGTTTTCCAAATATAGTCAGATATGTTTTCTTAACATAGAAAATGAAATGTTTTCATGATAAGAATTTAAGAAATAGAGTTAAGCAAATTCAGAAACTGACTGGAGAGGGTAAGTTGAACGGTTTTCTAAGTGACGATCTGATGTTGGTTTCGACCTTCCGGATTGATACTTAGAGAATTGTTCTCATACTAGTTACAGTTAGGGACTGATAGTTGCAAAATAATAGTGATGTGAAAATAAGTTATGGAAATGTTTTCCAATGATTAATAACATATATTTTCTAAATATATGAAATAAGGAAATATGAACATATGATGATTGATCGATCGAATTTCCATTTGGAAATAAGATCGTTGTTTGTACACCGACATGTTTTCATTTGATAGTTGAATCACAGACTATCAAAGTTTTGACCATATTCACGTTGTAAATATGGAGAGACCGGTTGGATTATTATCCGAAGAACCACTCTGTATTAGCATAAGCGTTGCGAATCAAGTACGCTGAAGATAATTGAAGACGGAGTGAAGGGCAAGGGCTATTGTGAAAAGCCTAGGTAGGATGGATTCACTGAATAGTGCCTTCGGTTTATTCAGTCCCAGAACAACGTATATGGACGAGTGTCTGACAAAGTATTCTTAACGAATCATATATGTTGATCTCTTTAAACGTATTACGTTGGTGGCGGAGAAATTCGTTTCTCTTAGCTTTTATACCCGTGATGCCTTGAGAAATCGATAATGATTTGGCGGGTATGACGATGTGGCATTCAAAGTAATTGAAGAAATAATCTGTCAAAGTGATAAACGTGACCTCAAAACCTCACAACCGGAAAATAACAGAAGTTGGGCTAGGCAGCATGGCTAGTTGGGCCATACCCAAGCAGGGTGTATTATCACCATCTAGAGAATATTCAATTGTACTTCTTTATAATCTATTTCAATGTTGTCCCTTATCGGGAAGGATGGTTGCTGATCCCAACCATTGGTGATAATATATTCGTTACACTCAAGCTAAATGAGTGGACGATCATGTTTGGCCGGGTTGCAAGACGTTCATGTTGAACCCTAGTGTATCTCCTCTAGAGTACACTGATCGGAAGGTGCTCCCATACCTTGTCTGTTGGAATCCAATCTCCAATAAGCGCTCACGGTTTTATTTGTATACCATGTATGTGGAACGTGAGATGCAAGCGTTCTGCTAGATTGATATCTACTTGTATTTAGACATTATTATAATATCAGAAAGATATCCTTTATTTAAGCAAGTGTTGGAGTTTTATTCACACCAGTCCCATGACTGACCCAGAGTTTATTTTGTTTTGTTTCCCCTAAACTCTTGGGTGCCTAAATTTGTACGGGCAGTCAAGTAGTCGGGATTTTACAGATACACTTGGAGAGCTTGGAGCAGGAGGCTTCCGAATTATAGCTATTATTATTCCGCTGTGTTGTTAAGTGTTGTACTTTGAAATGGTATGTATATACGAGTACTGATTTGTATTTCAAAGTTATGTTATATTTTATTCGTTCCGCTGTGAGATTCGTGTTTACTCTGATGATGTAAGTTCTTCTTCTTCTTCTATTCTATTAGTTCTATCTTTTCTTCCTCACCCTCTACTTTCTTTCACTAACGTCGCGGGATTTTCGACTCTCGAGGAGTCGAAAATTTCCAGCCGTTACAGTTGGTATCAGAGCCTAAGTTAAGTGATCACCTTGGCTCTGTGGCATAACTCAGTAGAGATGGGATTAGTAATATCCTAGATTGAGTTTGAGTGTATATATATGAGCGCGTAATTATTATTCAATATAAAATGGTTTTATATTGTGGAGACTCATTGGTTGAGTGGCTTATGAATTCTGGTCGATCAGTTTGATCCACTGTATCGATAAGGGTTACTAAACACTCGAATACGATGAACCGTCATGATATGTTTTGAAAGAGGGTAAATGAAATAATTTTTCCCAAAATATATTTGTTTATAGAAGAAATATATATCTTGAAATTATTATAGTATATTGATTGTGTTGGTTGTTATTATAATCGAATAAGATTATAAAAGGGTGAAATGGTTATAAATGACCAACCAGAATTCATATGAATGTAATATATGAAATAGTTTGAATTAAATATGAATTTAAATCAGAATTTGGAATTTAAAATAAGGAAATTTTAAGTTCCTGGGAGATTTTGAAAATGTGTTTCAAATTGAAAATGATATAGTATTGAACTCACGTCGATAGCTGGAAAATAGATTCTGATGATGAATCTAGACATCATCAGTGTTCATTTTCGAGTTCTAAGTGACGGATTACTACCAAAGGTTTTGTTTTTGAATTGTTTTGAGAAAACAAGTTGTTTAGAAATTCAAAGGTTTTGAATTGGCATTATGATTTCAAATTGATTTGAAAGAAACCCAGGAACTTAAGTTCTGGAATTAAAATTTAACTAATGAAGTTAAATAAAATGAGATGGTTAAAATAAATTGAAATTTAACTTGAACCGAGTTAAATAAAATTGAATTGGATTAGAGATAATCTAGAATGAAACCAAATTGATAAGTCAATAATTTGGAATTTGATATTAGAGTTCGAATGAAATTCGATTTGGATTTGAGGATATGAACTGATTGGAGATCAATTGGAATGGATAACATTGGTATATGTTGAAGTGGTAGCAGATGAAAGGGATAGAGTTAAATTCCCGACAAAAAGGTACAAGTTTATATCATATATGAGTTTGGATTTTATGAGCCGAATTAGCAAGTCGCTTGGCTATTTTGGTTTCCTTTTGGATTGGAGGAGGCCTAGAGAGGCGAGTTGTGGTTTGACGTATTGAGCCATACAAAGGAGGTTATGGCGAAATTTTTCGAAAATTTAAGGTGTTAGAAAATTTTTAGAATTTTTGAAAATTTTAGTTGGTCGGAAATGAATTAATAAATTAATTAAAATTAAATGAGTCCAGTCGAAACTGAAATTTAGAGGTAAACAAAAAAGGATTTTTTTTTTAAAATCTAGTTAGTAGAGTTAGTAGCATTTTTCTAACTTAGCAATTTCGAGGACGAAATTATTTTAAGGGGGGAAGTCTGTAATGGCGCGTTTTGTTAGCTGTCGAATAATTAATTTATTTAATTATTTATATATCGATTTGGCGATATCGATAACTTAAAGTAAAACGTTCAAACTTATAATTTATAATTATAATTAAAACGAACCTGAAACGTCGCGGCAGTTCGCAAATTGGCGATTTGAACTTCAACTGAATGTACATGATTCATTTTAAGCCGGATTTCTGTGAAACAAGAAACGTGTGGAGCTGGTGGAGTATATCTTTCTAGTGGAAGAGAAAAATCAGGATTTCGTCGTGTAGATTTTGAGTTATGTCCAAATCAAATTTTAAAATAGTCGCTATAGAATCGTTTATCGACCGTATCGGTTTATTCGATATAACTAGAGATCGGGTTTGAATTTAGACAAGGTTCTTTTGAGGCGTAGTGATAATTTAATTTTTAGAATTTTATGGTAATTTTTAATTAATTTAATAAGCAACTTTTTATTTGGAGTATTTGGCACCCTGTATCGACATGTCGGGATTTCACAATATGAGTCCATCTACCGGTATTATTACATTTTTGGGACCAGAGCACGTCACTCATTTCAATGGTATTTTTGTTTCTGTCCATAACAGTCCCTACGTGAACAGAATATTTCATAGTACGGTACACTATGTTTTTAACTTAAAACAAACTAAAACTGAATGGTTGACTGGTCGAACGAACTCGAAATTCAACGAAACAAGTTTCATACGAAACCTTAGGAAGAGGTCTAGTGAAACGTCAAGGCCTCATATTTTGAGGATTTTTTTTGGAATTGTTAGGAATTATTGCTCGGTGTTTTTCATCGATATTTTCTAAAGGATTTTCGCAAACGGTGTTGGAATTCGACGAAACCTGTCCCATTGGATCCGGAATACGTTTTTATACTAGGAACAGGTATTAGATCTCTATTTTAGAGAATATTTGTGATAGTTTTAAAGGTGAAACGAATTTACAAAAGAATATTCTGGGAATATTCCTTGGCATTAAAAATATCCTATTTCTTTGCACCGAAAGGAGTCCACGCTCCTTTATTTCAACCGCACAAATGCTGGTGTCCTCAAACCAAATACGTATGACCTCCTACCACCATTCCTTTGCCATGAAGGGAGCCACACGTGATGCATGCGCATGTATATTAAAGGAGATCCGCATGTTTTCTCGCCTGAAGCAGGAACTTGAATGTTTTAGGAAGTAGAACGTGCAGTGTAAAGTTTTGGCAAACGAGAGGGAATGAGGAGGTTAACGTCGGCATTGCTTCGTGATGTTTGACAGGAGCAGGGTCCATGCTGACTTCGACCATGGGTTCAAGCACTGGAGCGAACGTATAGATGAACAAGGAACGTGACTGTTGAGTATGAAGCATACTGAATATGGAGGGGGTGGCGTTAGTTTCAGGGACTCGAAGCAAGCTTATACTTGAGACTTGCGATAGTGTTGTCGGTCAGTGATGGTGCTCCGGGAAGATGCGAATTCTGGTGCATGGTGAAGGAGAATCCCGGTTCAACAGCATGTAGGTGGGGAACGTTTTAAAGTGGCATTCATGGTTACGGTGCGAGCTGATGATGTAGCGCACGTGTACTACATGGAAAAAGGACATTAAGGAGTTTGTTGGTGAACGGCATGGCGGAGTCTGTCGAATCAGCATGTTGGAAATTCCTGTAGCTAGCGTATGAAGGAGGGAGAACGGGATTTGAATGGGAAGGATAATACTGGAAATTACAAGGAAGACGGAACTGTCGATAGGATTTAAAAAGGGAGTACGTCCTGGCAGTTGGATAGAGTTATGGAAAGTGGTGAAGAAGTGATGTTAGCGGCATTGTTGCAGTGTTCGGCTACAGCACGGACCGCTGTTCTTTTACTGAAGAGCAACAGGAAAACAGTTTAACGCAAATCGTTATCTAAACGGTTAACGCGCGAAGGTGAGTAAAACTCACTAACTCTGAACAGTTTATAATTTCATGTTGTATTGTTAGAACTGTTAAAATTGTCTGTTTGACTGTGTGTTGATTGTTTGATTGAACTGTTAGTCAGTTAGTTAAATTTCTATATTGATTCTGTTTAACAGAATATATCATATGGAACTGAAAGTGATGTTATCTATATTGTCTAACATCTGTGATGCAGGGAAATAGGTTGGAGGGATCCGACTGGATTCCTCAACAGTTATTTTATTGTTTTTCATATATTGTTATATGATGTGATATAAAATCTGTGGGCGATTATATGTGCTTGGACGATATTGAATATCATGATTTGATATGATTGAATACCATAACATACCGAAATGTTGATAAGGGGATTTTCAATGTTTATATTGAAAATGAATCTTATTTATAAAATCGATAGGATTTTATAAAAGGAAAACATTTATTTAATTTGAAAATAAATAAATGAAAAAGGAAACATTTATTTAGAAAATAAATGAAATAAAATAGAAACATTTATTTAGAAAATAAATGAATTAGAATATAAAGGAATATTTATTTGGGAAATAAATATAGGAACATTTATTTAGATTATAAATAAATGGAATAAAGGAATATTTATTTAAGGAATAAATAAAGGAACACTTATTTGAAAAATAAATAAAATTATACATGGATAGGTTTAAACCCGTGCTTCGCACACGGTATAACACGATATGGATTTAAATGAGATATTAAATAGGAAATCTGTTTTAAACAGATAAATTGAAGTAGATTTATTTATAAATAATATTTTATAAATTAAATAAATTATTTATCGTTGATAAATGGAATATATATAAGTCTGGACTTATATAGAGAAGTAGAAACGTTATTAAAAGGACATTTATAAAGTGAAGAACCTTTACTAAAAGTAAATCTTTATAAATGTATAAACGTTGTAAAAAGTAAATCTTTATAAATGGATAAACGTTGTAAAAAGGAAATCTTTTGAAATGAATAAACGTTATAAAAAGGAGTTAATCGAATTTAGTTATTCGAAATGAGTTATTCGAATTAGTTATTCGAATAGAGTTAAACACGTAAGAGTTAACTGAATATTAGTTATTCAATTTGAGTTAATCGAATTTAGTTATTCGAGAAGAGTTAAATCGAATTTAGTTATTCGAAAGGAGTTAATCAATTTGAGTTAAGTTAATCGATTTGAATTAAGTTGAATCGAAATGGAGTAAATCGATTAGAATTAAGTTAATCGAGTTAGAGTAAATCGAATATTAGTTATTCGAAGGTAAGTTATTCGAATTAGTTATTCAAAGGAGTTAATCAATTAAGTTATTCGAATGAGTTATTCGAAGGAGTAAATCAAATTAAGTTAATCGATTAGAGTTGAGTTAATCGATTTGGGTTAAGTTAAGTTATCGAGTTAAGTAATCGAGTTAAGATTTATCGAGTTAAGTAATCGAGTTAAGAAATCGAGTTGAGATAATCGAGTTAAGAAAATCAAGTTGAGTTAATCGAATAAGTTATTCGATAAGAGTAAATCCATTTAAGTTAAATCGGGTGTTAGTTATTCGATAAGAATTGACACATTTAAGAAAATCGAATATTTGTTATTCGATAAGAGTTAATGAAATAGAGCCAACCAAGAAGAGTTATTCGAATATTAGTTATTCGATAGGAGTTAATCGAAATAGAGTTTATCGAATATCAGTTATTAAAAAGGGAGAGTTAATCGAATAGAGATTACTTGAAAGAGAGTTATACGTCGAATTCGAGTATAGCGAATTCGGGAAAGTACTATTTACTTTCCAGGGTTTAAATCAAGATTTAGTTATTGATTTAGAAATTAGGTGTCTGTTAAATTATTCGAGTTAGGAAATAAATTTATAATTTAGGTTAGATATTTTAGGGGTAGGAATTATAACGTTATAATTGTAATCAAACGTTGTCATATAATAAGTGGATTCGTAACCTGAATCCGAGAATTCGCGTAAACAGATGATTGTAAAAAGTGAGTGATGAGCTTCATCTATTTCACAGTAAAGGACGTTGTTCAATTAAGGTCTGCGAGGTAATTATACCCCAACTTGATTGACTTCAGAATTGACAAAGGAATAGTTGTGGTTCGATCTAAAAGGTTGATTAGGAATAAAGTTAAGGAATAAGCGATAAATGGATTAAGCGAAACGATGTTTTATACAACGTTCATTGGAAATCCGTAAATGAGTTTTGGAAACGTTTTCCAAATATAGTCAGATATGTTTTCTTAACATAGAAAATGAAATGTTTTCATGATAAGAATTTAAGAAATAGAGTTAAGCAAATTCAGAAACTGACTGGAGAGGGTAAGTTGAACGGTTTTCTAAGTGACGATCTGATGTTGGTTTCGACCTTCCGGATTGGTACTTAGAGAATTGTTCTCATACTAGTTACAGTTAGGGACTGATAGTTGCGAAATAATAGTGATGTGAAAATAAGTTATGGAAATGTTTTCCAATGATTAATAACATATATTTTCTAAATATATGAAATAAGGAAATATGAACATATGATGATTGATCGATCGAATTTCCATTTGGAAATAAGATCGTTGTTTGTACACCGACATGTTTTCATTTGATAGTTGAATCACAGACTATCAAAGTTTTGACCATATTCATGTTGTAAATATGGAGAGACCGGTTGGATTATTATCCGAAGAACCACTCCGTATTAGCATAAGCGTTGCGAATCAAGTACGCTGAAGATAATTGAAGACGGAGTGAAGGGCAAGGGCTATTGTGAAAAGCCTAGGTCGGATGGATTCACTGAATAGTGCCTTCGGTTTATTCAGTCCCAGAACAACGTATATGGACGAGTGTCTGACAAAGTATTCTTAACGAATCATATATGTTGATCTCTTTAAACGTATTACGTTGGTGGCGGAGAAATTCGTTTCTCTTAGCTTTTATACCCGTGATGCCTTGAGAAATCGATAATGATTTGGCGGGTATGACGATGTGGCATTCAAAGTAATTGAAGAAATAATCTGTCAAAGTGATAAACGTGACCTCAAAACCTCACAACCGGAAAATAACAGAAGTTGGGCTGGGCAGCATGGCTAGTTGGGCCATACCCAAGCAGGGTGTATTATCACCATCTAGAGAATATTCAATTGTACTTCTTTATAATCTATTTCAATGCTGTCCCTTATCGGGAAGGATGGTTGTTGATCCCAACCATTGGTGATAATATATTCGTTACACTCAAGCTAAATGAGTGGACGGTCATGTTTGGCCGGGTTGCAAGACGTTCTTGTTGAACCCTAGTGTATCTCCTCTAGAGTACACTGATCGGAAGGTGCTCCCATACCTTGTCTGTTGGAATCCAATCTCCAATAAGCGCTCACGGTTTTATTTGTATACCATGTATGTGGAACGTGAGATGCAAGCGTTCTGCTAGATTGATATCTACTTGTATTTAGACATTATTATAATATCAGAAAGATATCCTTTATTTAACCAAGTGTTGGAGTTTTATTCACACCAGTCCCATGACTGACCCGGAGTTTATTTTGTTTTGTTTCCCCTAAACTCTTGGGTGCCTAAATTTGTACGCGCAGTCAAGTAGTCGGGATTTTACAGATACACTTGGAGAGCTTGGAGCAGGAGGCTTCCGGATTATAGCTATTATTATTCCGCTGTGTTGTTAAGTGTTGTACTTTGAAATGGTATGTATATACGAGTACTGATTTGTATTTCAAAGTTATGTTATATTTTATTCGTTCCGCTGTGAGATTCGTGTTTACTCTGATGATGTAAGTTCTTCTTCTTCTTCTATTCTATTAGTTCTATCTTTTCTTCCTCACCCTCTACTTTCTTTCACTAACGTCGCGGGATTTTTGACTCTTGAGGAGTCGAAAATTTCCAGCCGTTACAAATAATCATTAATATTGATTTTTGGGAAGATTAAAACTAAGTGGAGTTTTAATGAATCTTTAATTAGATTGAAACGTGAATGTGCTAATTTAAATTATCAAATTTGGGAAATGATCGAGAATGGAGTATCACCAGTTTTGCTCCAAGCGATAGTTAAATCTTTAATTAGATTTGAATGTGAAATGGTAATTAAATTTACCGGTAACACCTGGTGTTAGATATGGAGTATTACCAGTTTTGCTCCATGGGATGAATAGATTGGGATTGGGAAATCAATCAAATGATTACTTCGGTAATGTGCCTAATCCCGACTAGTTTAGATAAACCTTAGTTTGGTTTGAATTGATATCCAAAGGAAGATTAAAAAATAAATTTAAAGAATTTATCTTTGATAAAATTAATGGGAACCTTTCCAAAAGGATATGAATATTTAAATAAAAGAATATTCAGAATTGGAATGAGGCGTATGTTGCGTTTTATAGCACTTGATTATAAAATACGTGAATTATTCAAAAAGGTCGGGTTTATACCTATTCTGAATAATTGATTCGATGATAAGTCGACGATGAAGACGGTGGTTGAAGACCGGAGGTCTTCACATCGTTTGGATGATTACTGATGTCTTGATTGGGCTGTACACCCAAGACAAGGTAATAAGTGGTGATCGTCCAGACGTACATAGAGATCAACCGGATATGCGAGGACCTCTCTCCTGTATTGGACATATGGGATGAGGAATAAGGTGCCTCTGGTTTTGATTAGACCCAGAACAATCTAGTAAATGGATGTCTGTCTGACATTGGATTTATTCTGTGTTGATTGATCTCTATTAAATATATATCTGTTTAGTGGCAGAGAATTTATTCTCTTGCTTAACACCCTTCTCTGAGACGTACAAGCTCAGAGGTTATATATCGATAGACATCAATAGCATGGCATGAATTGCCTATGTGGCATGCTGAGATGCAAATGATCAAGGCTTCTGTTGAAAAGCAGAGTCTTGTGGTTGATGATCAAAGCACGGCTTTAAATAGCATAGCTTTGTGTATAGCGTTAATTCGCAATCCTCACACTTGTGTATGAGTCAAAAATGGGATAAGGGACCCAAGGAGTACATGACGTTTCCTTCTAGCTATGGGTGGTGTCATGGTATGGAGTCCAGACATTTATTATATTTTTACCTATGTGGATGATGGATAGCGAGGCGCCTCGAATATATCGTTTACTATGGAGCCGATGGATAGGTCCTATAGGATCGGGAAACATGTGTTCAAGAATTGATAATCCTTAAACATAAGAGAAGATCGGCCTTGGAGGATCCAAAGGTTGCCCAGAGTGTGCAACCCTGAGGCATTTGCTAGAGCATCTCGAAGCCGGCGAGGAGTACATCCCTTGCCTCGAATCATGACGGAAATCCAATTTCCAATACGTGACATTTCGGTTTTAATTGTAGAACTAGTATGGCGACATAGTAGGATTGGGTTCCTATACCATCTATGATTGATACATTTATATTTGAAGTTGATTTTGACACTATACACTTATAATAGTATCAAAATGATTTGTTTTAAACGTACCAAGCATTTTTGGCTATTATAAGGTAAAACTCTATCCTTCGACGTCCGTTGCATTGTGTGATGCGACCTGAGTCTTATAATAGCTTCATTTTTCCAAAAAAGCATTGCGCTGTTTTGTTATATGCACTGGTATTCTTGGGAGGAAACCTGTTCCGTGTTATACGACGTGGTCTCGTGATTTACTCTATTTTGAAGTAAAGTTTTAAATAACTGTTTTAGTTCTCATACCAGTCACATGACTGACCTGGAGTTTATTGTTTTAACCTAAAATCTGGGTGCCCCTATTTTCCACACGGGCAGCTAGTAGTTTTGGTTTTGCAGATTTTTCTTTTCCAGGATCCTGGATTTACAGCTGGAGCTATATTCGGAACACCCTGTATCCATGTATTCCTTGCAGTTGTGATTATGTATTATTTTTCCGCTGCTATGTAATGTATTTTAATCTCTGATATTTTCCTGATGCATATTATTTATTCATACTCTATATATTCTTGTACTCTGATGTAAATTGTTGTAATAAGCAATGAAATTTTCTTCTTTTTGCTTTCTGATTTGTGATGTTCTCAACTCAATCCGAGCTTTCCCGTAAGGGTGAGTTTGGGTCGTTTCGAAAACATTGGAAAGCTTTAAACTAAAGTAACTTTTGAATTTTTTTATTGCATGTGAAACATAACATAAAAAGGTAAAACAAAGAAAAAATGGAAACTTTAGTCAACAAATGTAAATATTTTAAAGCTAATGAATGTAAACTTTTATAGTTGTTAATTTACAATCAAAAATATTAACCATTTATTTATTTTAAGAATTCATCTCATATTTTCTCAATAATTTACACTTATAATTTATCTAGTAGAAGTGATGGTCATTTTTTCCAAAGTTAATTAGAAATATTTATGTTTTCAAAAATCTCGTCTTCGGCTTCCTTTTTAAATGGGGATTGTTATTGACACTCTCAGTATTGTTAAGAGGGGTCAATTTAAAAAAAAAAGAATTTGTTAAGGGGAGTACCAATGCAGAGAGCACCCTATTAACAAACAAAATTTATTTTACCAAATTAGCCTTCTTTACAATAACCTCTTTTTTAGTTGTTAATAAAAAAAATACGGTATATTAGTCGAAATGCATCATATTTATATACCAAATTATCAAAAATCTCATTTTTTTGATATGCATCAAATCAGATGAAAATATATCATTCATTGAAAATCGATATACATATATGGAGCAATTTTTTTATATGGAATCCCACCATCGAATTTGTAGATACACCCCATTTCTCCCACTTCGGCAAGCCGACAATGAATACAAATTTCAAAAACGATGAACAATGTCAAAAAAAAATATGGCATACCTACGTCGTTTATGTCGTTATGTAACAATTCACTTATTTCGGCGATGACAAATCGAAAAAAATAAAATGATCATCTTCCATCGAGCAAAATTTGACACCCCGATGTTCCACTCTCGAGAAAAACATAACAGAAACCCCAACTTTCATTGTTAACCTCGTTTCCAAGGGCATTATATAATTGATTTCACATACCTTATCAACAGCTTATACACTACCTTAGGACTTAGGAGGAGCCTTTCACGTTCTTGGTTCGCGCAATTATTTCTCCCCAAACGATTGCTTTTTTTGTTTGCAAATTATTCGGGGATTTGTTGTTTTTTCATTTGAAATTGATTGGAATTTGGGATGGTAACTGATGTTATTACCAGGGTGAAATGGGAGTATAAAAAATTAAGTACATGCCCCCTAACATTCTTTTTATGATTGGAGCGTTTTTAAAATTTAACCCCCCTTAACAATATTTGGAGTGTCAATAACAATGCCCTTTTAAATAGGAAAAATTATAATAGCTTAAGTCTATTAATATAAATATTTCATATTTTCTTTAAATTTCATTTTTACAAAAGGGTTTGGTATTATGTCCCAAAAATTAACAAAAATCATTTTTCAAGGTTTTCTATCAAATCTCTTTGCTCCAGAAAAATCATGTTTGTTTTTACTTCGGCTTTCTTACCTTACCATATTATCCTTTTGACAAGAATTAATGTTCATATTTCTACGGAAGTCTATCTTTTTTTTAATTTCTTTTATCCTATGTTATTTATTGTTACACTTCTTAACATTCCACTTTTTTACCTTTATGAATGTTCTTTTTGTCCATTTAAATAATATTTAAATAACGCTTATCCTTATGGACACTTATTTTCTCAAATCACATGTTTACATTTTTCGATAACGGGTCTTAATTGTGTAACGACCCAAAATTTCTGGTCGATTTACTTTGTATATTTAATATTATTTTAAATATTGAGCTGATAATATAAATTGATTTTTATATTGAATTATCGATATAATTATCGTAATACGAGGATCTTAAGTAATTCAATTTGAAATGGAGTCAAAATGATTTATATGCATTTTTATTTGAATTTAAACGATAATAATAATAATTTATTATAAAGGAATTTAAATTAGATTATATTAATTTATTTTGGTTATTTATATTTACGTTCAAATTAAATATCAAAATATATTCAGTTAGTTCAGAATAGTGTTACACTGTTGAAACAACAGTGGTTACGTTAAAATAGCGGTTCGTGGTTTAAATTAATGGACCCCGAGATACTTGATTGTGGATAGGTTTGAAATCAAATCGATATCATTTTAAAAAAGAATAAAAATCTCTTTAAGTCAAATCAAATTAAATTAAATTATATTTAATATCAGAATCAAATCTTTTTAAATATATTTGCTATGTACTTAACCCAACCACTATTTAATACCGTGTACTTTCTGTTTTCTTTCTTCTTCTATAAAATCGCAACCACACCTCTTCTGTTCTTTATATTCCGTTCCTTTCCATTTTCATTTGCTAAAAAAAACCGTTCAAGCTAAATCGAAAACATCAGGAGGAAAATAAGATGGTTTTGCCTTTAAATCCCTAAACCAAAAATTAAAACACGGTTTGGAATCGCCAGTGGTTTTCTGAATCCAGCATCAGAAGCCGCGACAGCAGTAGGGAGGGCAATCGAATACGATTTCGAGTTTCATCTGAGGCTAGGGTTGTTTTAAAATGAGGACTAGAGGTTGCGATTTGGATTTTTGGGGGGTTTTTCTGAAGCTCGACAGCGAGATTGAGGTGATGGTGGGGGGTCAGTCTCTGGTTGGAAGTCGCGATCGATTTGGGATTTCAGTTTGGTGCGACATCGAACAAGGGAGGAGTGTGAACAACAGTTGTGGAGCTCGAGATTTGGAGCGATGATGGCATTCAGAATAGCAATGTCAGAACAGGTTCGTCGTTAGTGAAAAATAGAGTGCGACAGTGGGAAATACACAGATGATTTGGGGGAGGTCGGAGCCTAAAACTGTTGTGATGCTTCTTCCTGTGAGCACCAAAGTCGAAATGCTTAAAATTTGGTTCCTGCTTGGTCTGATCTTAATAGGATGGAAGAAAAAAAAGGTTAAGTAAGGTATTGTTATTTATTTGTTTATTTAAAACTCATAAAATAAATTGTTTATTTTTTTTAATATATAGTTTAAATTATAAGTAGCTTAATCGTTTAATATAAAAAAATGAACCATCATAGGTGCAAGGCATATTGATTCGAGTTGAATCAAAAATGCGAAGATGCCATTTAATCGGGTATTCAACAAATGAAATTACTGTGAGTAAATCTCACTCACCTTAATTAGAATTATTTGTATGTCGTTAAAAATAATTGTTGTTGCTTGTTTGAATGCTTGCTGATTGTTAGTTATTTAGGGTCGACTATTATATATATATTGGGTTGATGGTTGGATTGATTACCGCAGTCTCATTAGCGGACGCCTGTGGTACCATTAGCAGATGATTTCCCTATGTGCCCCATAAATATATATTAGTGGATGACCTTCTATACCGCGATATCCTGCCTCGAAGCAGGATGGTATTATTTATGTGCTAACGTCTGTGGATGCAGGAAAACAGGTTGGAGGAATCCAACTGGATTCGTCAAAATATAATATCTGTTTGTTTATTTGTTTGCATATATACTGGCATATATGATGTGTTAGAAACCCCCAAATAAATAATTGGTTGTTCGGTGTTTAAATATCACTGGGCCTGAGGGTTGATTTATAAAATATCATGGAAAGGATATTTGAGATTTTAAAGGGAAATTCTATATTTTTTCGAAATAGAATTTGAAATTCGAATATAATAAAAATATTAACTTGTTTTGAATATTTAAAACAAGTATTTTGTTTGTAAACAAAGTTTAAAAAGGAGGTGAAATGAATTATTATTTGATAAATTCAGGAAATATAAATATAAGTGGAATTTAAATAAAGGGAAATTTATTTTTCCGAAGTAAAATATTTATTTCGAATGAAGTACAAGTCGAGACTTGTTTTAATATATATAAACAAGTAATATAAGGCGATGTTTACAAAGAAAGGTGAAAAACCATAAATTGGATAATATGGATATTTTAAATTCAAATGGAATTTAAACAAAGGGAATTCAAAATTAAAATTTGAATATAGAAACTTAAATGGAATTCGTTTATGGAAATTAAAAGGAGTTTGAATATAGAAATTCAAACGGGATTTGAATATAGAATTTAAATATAGAATTTGAATATAGAAATTCAAAGAGAATTCAATTATAGAATTTGGATATAGAAATTCAAATAGATGTTGAATATAGAAAATTTAAAGGAAATTCAAATATAGAATTCGAATATAGGAATGTAAATTGAATTTGAATATAGGATTCAAATAGAGTTAAAATGGAATTTGAATATAAAATATAAATAGAATTGAAATAGATTTGAATATAGAAATTCAAATGGAGTTTGAAAATAGATTGGAATATAGAAATCCAAATGAAGTTTGAAAATAAATTGAAATTCAAATGGAGATTGAAAATTGAATTTGAATATAGGAAATTCAATTTGAAATGGAATTTGAATATAGAAGAACGAAGTATAAATAAATTTATTTCCGAGTTAGGAAAAATCGACAATTTTAGAAAATCGGAAATATGATGTTGAATTGGGAAAACTGGTTTGATATATATTAAAAATATATTAGAATGGAGTTGAATTTATTTTAAACGAAGTTTAAAACGTTTATATATTAAATATAATTAAAACGAACTCGCCACAGCTTGGTAGTTCGTAAATTGGCGATTCGAACTTCAATTGAGTATACAGAGCTCAATTGAAGTCGGAATTCTTTGAAACAAGAAACGTCAGGACCGATTTGGTAATAGTTTTCTAATGGAGGAGAAAAAATGGATTTCGTCGAATAAATTTTGAGTAATATCAAAATTAAATTTTCAGAAAAACAGCGCCATAACCATTTAAAAACCATAACGGATTATTTAATTTTATAAAAGGATTTTAAGCGAATAAAATCCGAATTTCTATTTAGAAAATTTCAGATTTGAATTGTAGATTGTATGTGAACTCAGGTGGAGTAATGAATTGATTTTTGAAACAGAAATCAGATTTTTGATTATTGAATAGAATTAACTAATTTGAATAGTAATTAGTTAATGAGATTTTGAATTGATATTGGGCTTTGAATAAGTGAATTCGATTTGAAAATTTATATTCAAAATCGAAAAGAGAAACTAGAATTGAAATTTCAATTTGGTTATGAGCAAGTTAAATACTTTGTTTGAACATGTTATGTTCAAACAAAGAAGTGAAATAGGCAAAATAGCTAATTAAAGAATAAATGAGCGAAACTGAATTCAAACGATTGGATTGAGTTGAATTGAATTGATAACAGGTGAGCATGTGTTAGACAGGTATGGGATGAAGTGTATGAAGATTTTAATTTATGTGCCCAACAAAAAGGTACACGTTTAAATTCGATATGAGGTTTTATGCGCCGTATCGGCAAGCCACTTGGCTTTTTCTTTTTCTTTTGGATTGGTGAGGGCCATGGGAGGCTATTTGAAATATCCCGATGCTCCCGATACAAGGGAGGTTATGGTAAATTTTTCCGGGAATTTAAGGAGTTAGAATATTTTTAAGAAAAATTTGATAGTTAGAAATAAATGTGTCGATATATATAGAATTCGATAAGGAAACAGATTTAAAAATAGGATGTTATAAACAAAAAGGATATCGATAGGCTGGTAATAGAAAGAGAAATATATATACGTTTTAAAATGAATAATTGGTTTTTATAATGTTGATTATTCGGGGTAAGTGGTTTTGTCTGTTTTGAAGTTAATGATGTTTTCAGTCAAGGTCTGAGAGGTAATTTTACCCCAACTTGATTGATTTCATTTTTAATTGATAAATAGCAAGATCCAATCTCGAAGAGAAGTGTTTGAATAATATTTAGTTGAATAAAATATTTTGGGTTGTTGTAACGATGTTTACACAGCATTCGTTTTAATCCAAGTGATGGAATTTTGGAAATATAACAGTAAATATTTCCTGAGTATAATTAAAGTAATCGGGAAAGAGATAAGTGATTGAAATTGTTTCTTTTCAAATACAAATAGAATATATTTTCTAACTATAGAAAATAATAGAAGGCGGTGTACGGAAATGTTTTCCAAATAGTGTAAGAGACCAAGATGATTATCGAAATTATTTGATTAACAAATATTGATAGAGAAAAAGAGAAGTGAATTAATTAATGAAATATTAATTAACAGGCCCAGTGATTGATTGATGTTATGGATGGATAAATGTTTGTTTGTTTTTCTTCGATAGTTAAATAACCGACTATCGAAGTGTTTGCCAATATCGTTGTCAATATGGAGAGATCGGTTGGATTATTATCCGTGAACCACTCTGTATTGGCGGTAGCATTGCGAATCAGATTTTATGAAGATAATCGAAGACAGAGTGAAGTGCAAGGGCTTTTTCTATTAATAGAAATTTTGCCTTCGGTTTCGTTCAATCCCAGAACGAACGTATAAGGACGAATGTCTGACAAAGTATTTCCAATAATCGAATATGTTGATCTGTATAAGTATACATGGTGGCAACAGATTTATTCCCTTAGCATAACATCCAGAATATTTGTGCAAATCAATTAGTGATTAACGGATCTGACAATGTGGCATTCAAAGTGATTGTGCTATCAATGAATAGAAAATAATCGTAGCCTCAGGCCTCAACAGCCGGGAAATGAAAAAAATAGGGCACGCAGCATGGCTATGTGGGTCGCTCCCATTAGGGTGTATAATCACCTATCTAGAGATTCATTTAATTCCTTATTCTATTCGATGCTGTCCCATTCGGGAAACAGTTGCTGATCCCAACCGTTGGTGATATACATTCGATACACTCAAGCGAAATGAGTGGTCGGTCATGTGTGGGCCGGGTTGCAAGATGTTCTTGTTGAACCCAGTGTATTCCTCTCTAGAGATACACTAGTGGAAGGTGGTTCCATACCTTGTCATGTTGGAAATTCAATCTCCAATAAGAGCCATGCGGTTTTTGATTTTATACTATATATGGAGCGTGAGATGCAAGCGTTCCGCTAGATTCTATTTATTTGATGTAGACATTATTATAATATCACTGGATTTGATATCAAAGATATTTTGGGTTATCGTAAGGTAAAAAACCATCTGTGTTTATGTGTGGATTGGTCTTACGATTATCTTTTCTTTTGAAAGGATTTTTAAGTTAAACAAATGGTTGGAGTTTACTCACACCAGTCCCATGATTGACCCAGAGTTTATTTTGTTTGTTTTCCCTAAACACTTGGGTGCCCAATTTTGTATGGGCAGTCAAGTAGTCAGGATTTTTCAGATTTACTTGGAAGAGCTGGAAGCAGGAGGCTTCACCAGTTAGCTATAGACTATAATATATTTCGCTGTGAACCATGTTTGTATTTGGAAACAGGTGTTTATAACTGTTCCAGGAATAACTGTTGTGCTCTGATGATGGTATGTATATAAAGTTACTGATTTGTATTTCAAAAGTTATGTTATTTAATATATTTTATTTGTTCCGCTGTGAGATTTGTCTTCTTTGTTTTCTTCTATTCTAACCTTTCTTTCTTCCTATTTCTCATCCTCTAACTTCTTTCTAATAATGATTCGTATTTCTGTGCAATTTGGGTTGGATGTGTGGTGTTATTAGTCAACTCAGATAGTATGGATTTGCGGGTCGTTACAGTTGGTATCAGAGATTAGGTTGAGCAAATTCCTAGGCTTTGGTGGGTTTGTGCTCATTAGAGATAGGGTCAGCAGTACCCTAAAATGTGTTGAGTGTATATATACGAGAGAGCGTATTTGTTAATTGACATAAAAATTGTTTTATATTATGTTGGCTAGTCTGCTGAGTGATTTATGAATTCTGGTCGAATTGTGGGACGCCACGACGTCGATAAGAGTTTGTAAATACTTGAACAGAAGATTGAACATGATATTGTTTTAAAGTGGGTGAATGAAATTAATTTAACCAAAATTCTATTTTGATATAGAAAGAATAATTTTTGAAATATATGGATGTATTGGTTGTTATTACTATAATTAAACGAGATTATAAGAAATGAAATGGTTATATAGAACCAAATAGAACTTGTATATTAATAAGATATACAATTGAGATGAATTAAAATTTAATTCAAACCAGAATGAGGAATTTAAATCCTGGGAAGTTGAAAAATATTTTTCTGAAGTATATTAAAATAATATAGCTTTGTTTCGAAAGGGATTTTTGAATAAAAATCATTTTGAATGGGTTTTGAAATTGTTTAAGCACTGAACTCACTTCAGTGACTGGAAAATAATTCTGATGAGGACTGCAGCTTCGTCAGTGTTCATTTTCAAGTTTCTAAGTGATGGATTGCTACCTTAGAAAATTTTCCGATGGAAATTTGTTTAAAAGAAAACAAGCTGGTTTGGAAATTCAAATGTTTTGGATTTGATATGGTAATAAATGTATTTATATATGGGATTTCAAAAGGATTTCAAATGAAAACCTCGGGGATTTGAATTCTGGAATTAAAATTTAACTCAAAGCAAGTTAAATGGATTGAAGAAAATAAATTGATCTAAATCAATGTGAATGAAAATGAATTGGACATGAATGAACGGGTTGAAAATCATTCAAGGTAAATAAATGGAAACCAAAAGTTTGGTAGAACTAAAATTGCAGAAGTATAAAATGTTGAGTTAAAATTTAGTGAGTTTTGAAAAGTAATGGGTTTGAAACATTTTTCCTACCTTAGCAATTTCGAGGACGAAATTATTTTAAGGGGGGAAGAATGTAACGACCCGGATTTTCTGGTCGATTTACTTTGTATATTTAATATTATTTTAAATATTGAGCTGATAATATAAATCGATTTTTATATTGAATTATCGATATAATTATCGTAATACGAGGATCTTAAGTAATTCAATTTGAAATGGAGTCAAAATGATTTATATGAAATTTTATTTGAATTTAAATGATAATAATAATATTTATTATCAAGGAATTTAAATTAGATTATATTAATTTATTTTGGTTATTTATATTTACGTTCAAATTAAATATCAAAATATATTCAGTTAGTTCAGAATAGTGTTACACTGTTGAAACAACAGTGGTTACGTTAAAATAGCGGTTCGTGGTTTAAATTAATGGACCTCGAGATATTTGATTGTGGATAGGTTTGAAATCAAATCGATTTCGTTTTAAAAAGAATAAAAATATCTTTAAGTCAAATCAAATTAAATTAAATTAAATTAAATTAAATTTAATATCAGAATCAAATCTTTTTAAATATATTTGCTATGTACTTAACCCAACCCCTATTTAATACAGTGTACTTCCTGTTTCCTTTCTTCTTCTATAAAATCGCAACCACCCCTCTTTTGTTCTTTATATTCCGTTCCTTTCCATTTTCATTTGCTAAAAAACCGTTCAAGCTAAATCAAAAACATCAGGAGGAAAATAAGATGGTTTTGCCTTTAAATCCCTAAACCAAAAATCAAAACACGGTTTGGAATCGTGAGTGGTTTTCTGAGTCCAGCATCAGTAGCCGCGACAGCAGTAGGGAGGGCAATCGAATACGATTTCGAGTTTCATCTGAGGCTAGGGTTGTTTTAAAATGAGGACTGGAGCTTGCGATTTGGATTTTTGGGGGGGGGGGTTTCTGAAGCTCGACAATGAGACCGAGGTGATGGTGGGGGGTCAGTCTCTGATTGGAAGTCGCGATCGATTTGGGATTTCAGTTTGGTGCGACATCGAACAAGGGAGGAGTGCGAACAACAGTTGTGGAGCTCGAGATTTGGAGCGATGATGGCATTCGAAATAGCGATGTCAGAACAGGTTCGTCGTTAGTGAAAAATAGAGTGCGACAGTGGGAAATACACAGATGATTTGGGGGAGGTCGGAGCCTAAGACTGTTGTGATGCTTCTGCCTGTGAGCACCAAAGTCGAAATGCTTAAAATTTGGTTCCTGCTTGGTCTGATCTTAATAGGATGGAAGAAAAAAAAGGTTAAGTAAGGTATTGTTATTAATTTGTTTATTTAAAACTCATAAAATAAATTGTTTATTTGTTTTAATATATAGTTTAAATTATAGGTAGCTTAATCGTTTAATAAAAAAAATGAACCATCATAGGTGCAAGGCACATTGATTCGAGTTGATTCAAAAATGCGAAGATGCCATTTAATCGGGTATTCGACAAATGAAATTACTGTGAGTAAATCTCACTCGCCTTAATTAGAATTATTTTTATGTCGTTAAAAATAATTATTGTTGCTTGTTTGAATGCTTACTGATTGTTTGAAATATATTAGTTATTTAGGGTCGACTATTATATATATATTGGGTTGATGGTTGGATTGATTCCCGCAGTCTCATTAGCGGATGCCCGCGATACCATTAGCAGATGATTTCCCTATGCGCCTCACAAATATATATATATATATATATATTAGTGGATGACCTTCTATACCGCGATATCCTGCCTCGAAGCAGGATGGTATTATTTATGTGCTAACGTCTGTGGATGCAGGAAAACAGGTAGGAGGAATCCAACTGGATTCCTCAAAATATATTATCTGTTTGTTTATTTGTTTGCATATATACTGGCATATATGATGTGTTAGAAACCCCGAAATAAATAATTGGTTGTTTGGTGTTTAAATATCACTGGGCCTGAGGGTTGATTTATAAAATATCATGGAAAGGATATTTGAGATTTTAAAGGGAAATTCTATTTTTTTTTCTAAATAGAATTTGAAATTCGAATAGAATAAAAATATTAACTTGTTTTGAATATTTAAAACAAGTAGTTTGTTTGTAAACAAAGTTTAAAAAGGAGGTGAAATGAATTATTATTTGATAAATTCAGGAAATATAAATATAAGTGGAATTTAAATAAAGGGAAATTTATTTTTCCGAAGTAAAATATTTATTTCGAACGAAGTTGAAGTCGAGACTTGTTTTAATATATATAAACAAGTAATATAAGGCGATGTTTACAAAGAAAGGTGAAAAACCATAAATTGGATAATATGGATATTTTAAATTCAAATGGAATTTAAACAAAGGGATTTCAAATTTAAAATTTGAATATAGAAACTTAAATGGAATTTGTTTATAGAAATTGAATGGAGTTTGAATATAGAAATTCAAACTGGATTTGAATATAGAATTTAAATACAGAATTTGAATATAGAAATTCAAAGAGAATTCAAATATAGAATTTGGATATAGAAATTCAAATAGATGTTGAATATAGAAAATTTAAAGGAAATTCAAATATAGAATTCGAATATAGGAATGTAAATTGAATTTGAATATAGGATTCAAATAGAGTTAAAATGGAATTTGAATATAAAATATAAATGGAATTGAAATAGATTTGAATATAGAAATTCAAATGGAGTTTGAAAATAGATTGGAATATAGAAATCCAAATGAAGTTTGAAAATAAATTGAAATTCAAATGGAGATTGAAAATGGAATTTGAATATAGGAAATTCAATTTGAAATGGAATTTGAATATAGAAGATCGAAGTATAAATAAATTTATTTCCGAGTTAGGAAAAATCGACAATTTTAGAAAATCGGAAATATGATGTTGAATTGGGAAAACTAGTTTGATATATATTAAAAATATATTAGAATGGAGTTGAATTTATTTTAAACGACGTTTAAAACGTTTAAAAATTAAATATAATTAAAACGAACTCGCCGCAGCGCGGTAGTTCGTAAATTGGCGATTCGAACTTCAATTGAGAATACAGAGCTCAATTGAAGCCGGAATTCTTTGAAACAAGAAATGTCAGGACCGATTTGATAATAGTTTTATAATGGAGGAGAAAAATCTGGATTTCGTCGAATAAATTTTGAGTTATATCAAAATCAAATTTTTAGAAAAACAACGCCATAACCATTTAAAAACCATAACGGTTTATTTAATTTTATAAAAGGATTTTAAGCGAATAAAATCCGAATTTCTATTTAGAAAATTTCAGATTTGAATTGTAGATTACATGTGAACTCAGGTGGAGTAATGAATTGATTTTTGAAACAAAAATCAGATTTTTGATTATTGAATAGAATTAACTAATTTGAATAGTAATAAGTTAATGAGATTTTGTATTGATATTGGGCTTTGAATAAGTGAATTCGATTTGAAAATTTATGTTCAAACAAAGAAGTGAAATAGGCAAAATAGCTAATTAAAGAATAAATGAGCGAAACTGAATTCAAACGATTGGATTGAGTTGAATTGAATAGAAAACAGGTGAGCATGTGTTAGATGGTTATGGGATGAAGTATATGAAGATTTTAATTTGTGTGCCCAACAAAAAGGTACACGTTTAAATTCTATATGAGGTTTTATGCGCCGTATCAGCAAGCCGCTTGGCTTTTTCTTTTTCTTTTGGATTGGTGAGGCCATGGGAGGCTATTTGAAATATCCCGATGCTCCCGGTACAAGGGAGGTTATGGAGAATTTTTCCGGGAATTTTAGGAGTTAGAATATTTTTAAAGAAAAATTTGATAGTTAGAAATAAATGTATCGATGTATATAGAAATCGATAAGGAAACGGATTTAAAAATAGAATGTTATAAACAAAAAGGAAATCGATAGGCTGGTAATAGAAAGAGAAATATATATACGTTTAAAAATGAATAATTGGTTTTTATAATGTTGATTATTCGGGGTAAGTGGTTTTGTCTGTTTTGAAGTTAATGATGTTTTCAGTCAAGTTCTGGGAGGTAATATTACCCTAACTTGATTGATTTCATTTTTAATTGATAAATAGCAAGATCTAATCTCCAAGAGAAGTGTTTGAATAATATTTAGTTGAATAAAATATTTTGGGTTGTTGTAACGATGTTTACACAGCATTCGTTTTAATCCAAGTGATGGAATTTTGGAAATATAACAGTAAATATTTCCTGAGTATAATTAAAGTAGTCGGGAAAGAGATAAGTGATTGAAATTGTTTTTTTTTCAAATACAAATAGAATATATTTTCTAACTATAGAAAATAATAGAAGGCGATATATGGAAATATTTTCCAAATAGCGTAAGAGGCCAAGATGATTATCGAAATTATTTGATTAATAAATATCGATAGAGAAAAGGAGAAGTGAATTAATTAATGAAATATTAATTAACAGGCCCAGTGATTGATTGATGTTATGGATGGATGAATGTTTGTTTGTTTTTCTTCGATGGTTAAATAACCGACTATCGAAGTGTTTGCCAATATCGTTGTCAATATGGAGAGACCGGTTGGATTATTATCCGTGAACCACTCTGTATTGGCAGTAGCGTTACGAATCAGATTATATGAAGATAATCGAAGATGGAGTGAAGTGCAAGGGCTTTTTCTATTAATAGAAATTGTGCCTTCGGTTTCTTTCAATCCCAAAACGAACGTATATGGACGAATGTCTGACAAAGTATTTCCAATAATCGAATATGTTGATCTATATAAGTATACATGGTGGCAACGGATTTATTCCCTTAGCATAACATCCAGAATATTTGTGCAAATCAATTAGTGATTAACGGATCTGACAATGTGGCATTCAAAGTGATTGTGCTATCAATGAATAGAAAGTAATCATAGCCTCAGGCCTCAACAACCGGGAAATGACAATAATCGGGCAGGCAACATGGCTATGTGGGTCGCTCCCATTAGGGTGTATAATCACCTATCTAGAGATTCATTTAATTCCTTACTCTATTCGATGCTGTCCCATTCGGGAAACGGTTGTTGATCCCAACCGTTGGTGATATACATTCGATACACTCAAGTGAAATGAGTGGTCGGTCATGTGTGGGCCAGGTTGCAAGATGTTCTTGTTGAACCCAGTGTATTCCTCTCTAGAGATACACTAGCGGAAGGTGGTTCCATATCTTGTCATGTTGGAAATTCAATCTCCAATAAGAACCATGCGGTTTTTGATTTTATATTAAATATGGAGCGTGAGATGCAAGCATTCCGCTAGATTCTATTTATTTGATGTAGACATTATTATAATATCACTGGATTTGATATCAAAGATATTTTGGGTTATCGTAAGGTAAAAAACCATCTGTGTTTATGTGTGGATCGGTCTTACGATTATCTTTTCTTTTGAAAGGATTTTTATGTTAAACAATTGGTTGGAGTTTACTCACACTAGTCCCATGACTGACCCAGAGTTTATTTTGTTTGTTTTCCCTAAACTCTTGGGTGCCCAAATTTGTACGGGCAGTCAAGTAGTCGGGATTATTCAGATTCACTTGGAAGAGCTGGAAGCAGGAGGCTTCACCAGTTAGCTATAGACTATCATATATTCCGTTGTGAACCATGTTTGTATCTGGAAACAGATATTTATAACTGTTCCAGGAATAACTGTTGTGCTCTGATGATGGTATGTATATAACGTTACTGATTTGTATTTCAAAAGTTATGTTATTTAATATATTTTATTCGTTCCGCTGTGAGATTTGTCTTTTTTGTTTTCTTCTATTCTAACCTTTCTTTCTTCCTATTTCTCATCCTCTAACTTCTTTCTAATAATGATTCGTATTTCTGTGCAATTTGGGTTGGATGTGTGGTGTTATTAGTCAACTCGGATAGTACGGATTTGCGGGTCGTTACAAATTGCCTCACTATCAGGTTCCATTTCTTGTAACTTTTAATTAATGACCATTTATTTATCTTTTCAAATTATAGTATTTCCTGTTATGAAAGATTCTATTACCAAAAGGTGTACTTCTATTTCTCATTAAAACTTGGCATATTTTATGCATTTTGGTATATATTTGTATTAATGGTCAACCTAACAGACATCCATTTGAAGTTTAAATTCCTTCTTTCTATTCCTTCCTTATCTCCACCATTAATGACCAATGGGCTATTATTTTTATTCTCGTTTATTTTAGATCAAGCAGAAAATCTTAATTCCTTCCATATTTCCAAACCTTATGATTCATAAAACCAATATATGTTTGCATGTTTATAAAGTAATAAGAAATGTAGCCAATCACTATATGGATAAGTTATGTCCAAGAATTAAGGTCAAGCTTTCCGTATAAGATCCTACATATACTATCTTTGATGTGAAAAGCAAAGTTTACCTCTATTTGTTCCTTCCACTTATAGCTGCCTCACCCATCCCTTCACAGTATGGTTGCAACTATTTCATGGTTAGAATCTAACTAGAAAACACATACTTTATATATAGTAAAACTTTTGAAAACTCTTTTTCAAAGTAATAAGTAGGTCTCTCATACATATAGTTTTCTCCATAATCGGGTAACCTAGGCACTGACACCAAAGGTAACAGCCCACCCGGAGCGAGCCTAAACCCAACCTAGAAAAGACCCGTTGAAACTTATAGTCATTCTATATAGGTCATTGATTTTTATAAGAGGTAAATTTAACAAAGTGAGACTATGATGAAATAAAAACTTACAACGGTATGGACATAGTATATTAGTAAATAAGATGTACCATTTCATAAAACCATAGTAATGTCAAGATACAACACAACCACAAAGTCATAAATGCTGAGCCGTAGAAATGGTTATACCATAAATATAATACTAAATAACATACATAAAAATAAGATAACTGTCA
Organism: Allium sativum; assembly: GCA_030737875.1. Lineage (NCBI taxonomy): Eukaryota > Viridiplantae > Streptophyta > Magnoliopsida > Asparagales > Amaryllidaceae > Allium > Allium sativum. The sequence continues at coordinate 1,042,001,266 of CM060918.1, forward strand.
TTATAGCCATATCCTCCATCATCGAGCTTGAATTGTGAGGCTATCCTACCCAACTTATGATGTTAAGAGGAGGGGGTCAGAACAACAAGTTCTGGCGGGTTTTTCTTCAAGTTTAAACCTTTTTACCTACACTTGGGAAGTATAAAACTATCAAGGGTATGTCTAGGCAGTAATACACGCATATACGACTATATGTCTATTAATATATATTATAAAAAGGAGGACCATACAAACACTTAATACCATATAAAAATAAGTGTTGATCCAATTATCACTTCATAGGCAAGTGCAGATCCATATGATCACTTAACACCCAATGGAGGACCCAGTTACTTAAGATCTAATTCTCGGTAGACAATACAAATGCATAAATGCTTACAAAATAGTATGAGAGATAGTATGTAGAGACTTAACATCGAGGAGGCAGGCGACTCTTCTACCATTTAATATGTAATCAATGACGGACCCCTTCGTAATTATCTAGCTATCACTAAAGGCAAACTCGTAGCCACTTAACACTCCCCATAGACAATCGGCTCCCCTTACATGTTAGGCGAATTTTTAACTAGCACATCCCTAGGTGCACCCTTACTATAGTCCCCTAAAGGAAGCAGAAAACTTTCGAAGAACTACCGAATCCAATTTGAGACCATTTAATACCTTAATTTAAAACTATTAGAGAAAGGTGGACTCATTTATAACTTAATATCCCTACGACTACAACCCGTTCTTCTAAGGGTAAATCCATTAGGAAAGAGTCGACTCCAACCATTCAATACCCCAAAATGGAGGATCAACCACTTAATACCTTCGTCAAGGTTGTCATATCATAATGTTAAATGGACCATGACACTATACATCTCACATTAACCCTCCTTATAGCTACTGGTAGTTGGATTGTCTGGGCAAACTTTAGGAGGTTAACCTCGCGTCCTCATGTCATTTAATACAAAGTAAAGGCCATTAACATATACAAGTTCACAAATTCCTAATGGGATCATTTAATTTGAAAATCCTAGTTTAAAACGGGAAGTACGTGTTTTAGATACATAAATCACGCTATTATAAGTGTTAATATCAGTGCATTAAATAGACATGCATGGAAAACACATAATCATGCGAAATATCAATCTGTGCACAATATTATAGATTTGCAAGTAATTTTCCCTAAAATTTATTAACAACATAATGGATCCAAAAAATTGGACTTGCAGATTTAGTAGGGCAACAATAATAACGTATGCCACAGACAGACTTGAAATCTTTGGTATCAAATTACTTCAGTAAACTAAAGGGACTTATAAACAACATATGTATATTTGTTGTAAAAAATATACAATTAGAAATCCATAAGAGGAGGAGAAAGAAATACTTTTATTCATTCTAAATTTTTAGTACACTATTTACATTACATGAGCTTCTTATATAAAGGCTTGGGAGCTTGGAGTAAAACTTACCCCGCAATGTGGGACTAAACAGAATATGACAAAAGCATATTCACTCTTATATATTATTGTTGTATATAACGCAGTTGTATATAACGCAGTTGTATATAACAATTATATGATTTTTATTTGATGATAACAAACAAGTATATATTATTTTAAATGTGTTTGTTATTGTACTGTTATATCACATCACAGACAGAAATATAATATTTATACTTAAATAGAATACAGTTGTACACAAATTCAAATATTCACACAGTATTTTATTTAAATATAAATATTTTATTTCAATATTCAAACAGTACAACTTTTACAACTCCACTATTTGTACACTCCACTGTTACTTTTCATATCAGCACAATTTTCATAGATTCATTACTTTTTCATTTACACAAATACACTCAGTCACTCAGTTGTACATTTTCATTTATACATACATGCACTGACACAGTCTTCAGTCTTCAGTCTTTTGTCTCCTGCCTGCTTCACAGTCAGTCCAATCACCGTCAGTCCAGCCATCTTCATGCTTACCTGTCACATAAAACACACGCACAGCACACTGCAATAGAAATGAAACAGAATACATGCAAATATAAATTTTATTTTAAAATTTTATTTGCCTCAGAATTTCGGTGTGTTTCTCATTATTTTTCATGACTTGGTCTAATATGTATATATTTCTAGTACACACTGATCAGCCTCAACACATTACACCAGTCTGCTGATCATAACCAGCGTCATAACAAGCTGATTCTGAACAGCCTCAACACAGTGCAGTGGTCTGCTGATATATCTTCATAACTGTCAGCCACACATATATACAGACATGTATACACACACATACATGCATATATACACATATGTATACAGGAATACAATCATAAACAGTTCAGCATGACAATAAAGTGGTTGAGTATTCAAGCAGCATGTGTGGAGATACAACTATACAAGTTCAGTTTTCATTTTCAAAGAAGCATAGATTTCAAGAACTTGGTGAAACATGCATGAACTCAATCTTTTTCAAAACAGTGGTGTAAAAAAAAGTGCAACAGAGTATTTCCAGTTTTGGTGCAAATAGTTTAATGTTTCAAGAACTAATAAGTAAAGTATATGGGTGCAGCATGACATGATGAAATGGGTCGAGCTGCATATTGAACATGCATAAACAAAGCCATGATACATGTATGGTGAAAGCAAGTATCCATTTTTCATAAAACTTCATGGGTAAAGCAAGTATGCATTTATACATAATAATGTATGCAAAGCAAATGGTTCGACAATTTCAAGTGGGACAAGCTGGTGCATCACAACCCAGAATATGGACAATGGAGCTACAGCATATGACAAAGCATATAAAGGTGCAATAGGGTAATGCTACAACATAGTTAATTGTCAAGACTTTACAGTTCAAAGAAAGTGGTGCACAAAGGAAACAGTTCAAAGAAAAAGGGTCAAAGCATACATATACAAGCTGCCTCAACATTCATCAAACTGGATAAACAAGCATTATCAACTCAGCAACTATAAGGCAGCAGCAATTCACATACACAAGCCAAAAGCAATGCAAAACAGTTTCCTACTGGGAAGTGAACAAGTGTACAAGCTCAACATATATGTGTGGTCATGCCAGTGTGTGTGAAAGTGATTCAGCAATATCATTCGAGTGAAACAAACAGAATCAAGTTTATATGACAAAGCAAATTCATGGCAAAAAGCAGTTGGAAGTTATCACACTTTAGTTTCCAGAAATTATGCTTTCAGATTTGGCAAGGAATTCAAATCTGCTAGTATTTAGCAAAGGAAAATCACAAAGTTTTTTCTAAGTGGGCCAGTGTCGTATTTCATGATTCCACAAAGTATATAATCATGCAAAGGAGAAAATAGATTTTCCAGTATTGCCAAAATCTATTAAGGGACAGAATTCATTTCCAGATTTCGAATAGGATTGTATGGGAAATAAATTAAAACTTGTATAGCATGAATCATGGAAACAAACAAGGGCAACAAATTGAGCATTTTATTCATACAAGAATTCTTTCAATCAAAGCCAATTTTATCAAAGTCGAGAATTCAAAAGAGGAAAACACAACCAATCAGGGTTTTCACACGCAAGCATTCAGATCAAATCACTTTCACGAAATCAGAGTTATTTTAGGTTTTCTATTACCCTATATATATTCTATACACAGATTCATCATAGGAAGAGAAAACATCGAAATCGAAACCGAGCATCACAGATTCAAGAACAAAAGAAAATAAAATACACACAAATTTCTCCAGAGAGTTTCGATCACAAAATTGACAACAAGGAATCAAATACCAAATCGAAGCATCAAGCAACAAAGAATCGAGCATCAGAGAAGCTATTCCATCAATTCTAGAAAGCCATCGATTCGATTTGGAGATTTAGAGAGGAAACCCTAGTTTTTGATTTTCACTTCCTAGCCGCAATTTTCAATAGAGAAAGAGATCGAGGCAAAAGAAAATAAAGATGGACCGACCTACTTAGCTTGGCTAAGCCAAGTCTAATGTTTTAAAGGAGGAGTTTTAAATTTCTTTTAAAACTAGGGTTTTACTTGTTTTTTATTTTATTTAATTGTTTTTGTTGTATTTTTCAGTTTCTTTTGTAACTGTCTAAACAGTTGCTAGAGTCTGAAAAATTCTAGGAGAATCCAGTTAGGGTTTAGCTGGCAGTTTATTAGAGTCTGTAAAATCTAGGGTTACGGATTACGGGTTTGTAATTCAGGAAAATCTGGTCGAGGGGATATCGATCAGTCTAGGGTTTTGAGCGTAGGGTTAGTACAGGAGCAGGGTGTGCGATTTTACAGTGTCTGTAAGCGGGATCTGTTATTAACACCTAGTAGAAACCTTAGTGAATGCAGCAGTAGGACGAGTCTGCCGAAGCTGGGTATATCTGTGTGTTATTTACTGCATTTATTTCCCTGTTGATTATCTGTGCTGCGATTTATATTAATAACAGTTCAAAACTGTGATAAACCCTATCCCCCCCCCCTAGGGTTAATCTATATCCAACAATTGGTATCGGAGCAGGTATTTTCATTAACTCTAGAGTCATGGGTAACCCTAGTTATCAGTCCACCGAGAGTCAGTCTAGTAATATTCCACCTATTTTCAATGGAACGTATTTTTTAAATTGGAAATTAAAAATGAAAATTTATTTAAAATCTGTTCATATTAAATATTGGAATATTATTTTTAATGGAGGAGATCTTCAGATAAAAAGTGTAAAGCAATCAATACCTGTTCTTTGAACATTATTTTTTCTTGCCTTAGCATTGATCAATTTAAACTTGTCTCCTGTTGTTTAATTGCATAGGAAATATGGAGAACTCTCGATGCAAAATACGGACGAAATGACAAAAATTGCTTAAAACCCCATAAGGACAACTCAAGCTCAGAATTTTGCCTGACCGGATTTACCAAGGATGAATCTGAAGATGAGGACTCAACAGACGATGAGACAAGAGATTACTCATATGAAGATTTGGTTCATTTTTGTACTGAATTAAGAAAAGCTGTTGATAGTCTCAAATCTAAAAATAAAACTTCGAAATCTGAAAAGCTTGAGTTGATCACCAAAAATAACATGTTGGAATTAAAGCTTGAAAATGTCCGAAATTTAGAAAATTCTGACTGCAAAAATTATTTCAATTTCAAATCTGATTTAGTTCATTAAAATGAAGATCTGAAAAACCTTGAAAATGAAATCATGATTCTAAAAGAAAACGAGAATGAACTAATTTGTAAAAACAATTTTTTGCAAAAGGAATTGGATGATTTCAAGACGTCTAAAAATTCCAAACTTGAAATTTTTGAAAAAGAAAATTTGCTGAAAACTGAATCTATTTTGAAAGAACTTGAAAAAGAGATTGAAAATTTCAAGAGTTCTGAGGAATTTCATTTTGAAAAGCAAAACAATTTGAATCTAAAATCTCGGAATCCCAAGCCAAAATTAAATTTCTTAAAGATGAAAACTTGGTTTTGAAAAATGATTTTGAAAAGAATAAGATCACAAAAAACTGCTTTTCAGATTTAATGAAAGAAAATGGTGATCTTAAATTTAAAATTCAACAACTTTGGCTAATTTTTCTAATGGTGAAAAATCTTTGAATATGTTGTTGAAAAACCAATTTTCTTCTGAAAATAAATACAGTCTTGGCTTTAGGAGGAATAATGTTTTTGAGAGATGGAATTCAAATGATTTTAAAAAACCCTTCAAATTGCTTTGAAAAGGGTCGTTCTAAAATTCTAAACTCTGAAAAATTCAAAGGATTTTTGAATCAAAATCGTGATGTGAAATTGTTTTATAATAATCCATCTAAACAATCCTGGATCCCAAAAAGAAATAAAACAAACTTCGTTAAATTCAAACAGATTTGGGTTCCAAAGGGTACAAAGATAAATTCAGATGGTTTGTTATACAAACAGATATGGGTACCAAAAGATATGAACAAAATTGTGAGTGGTTTTACAAATTTTGTTAAGCCACTCGATTCCCTAAACAGTTAGGTACCGGAGGAGGCTGAGGAACTGCCATGCAGAAAGAGAAACTGGATTCAAATTGCTTCATAACATTGAATCACTTTCAGTTCCTTAGCCAAACCTGTTGAGTTAGAGGTTTATTTGCTTACATCGATTTCAGATATAATCTCTAAACTCATCTTTGTAAATATTCTCTGTTTTATTTTTTATCTTTGTTTATTCCTCCTTCTACCCCTTTTGTTTATTTTCATTATCTCTTCTGTTTTGGTTTGTCACTGTCATATCATTGTAAATTCTTTCATTAACTTCCAATTGTAGTATTCATGGTCTTCTGGAAATTCACATTATTTGAATAGAACTCTGATGTTTTTTAAACTTTCCAGATCTTGATTTTTAACTTTGTAAATATCTGCAATTGTTTTGAAGTTTATTTTCTAATTTCTGAGTTTCTAACAATGCTGAAGCATTCATATCTTGAACACTATTAGTTTAAATTCTAAAATTTTGAAGATCTGAATATTTAATGAAATTTCACATGTATTTGCTGTTTTGAGCTTTCACTAATTCTTTTTTGAAAAGCTTGAAATAATATACTCATTACAGCACAACAATATTTATCTGTGGTGATAATTTCATTATTTTTCAGATTGGCTTGGAAATTTTAAATGTCTTGAATCAGTGATACATCTTGAAATTCATCTTTATTCATGATTATTATGGTTGAAATTAGTTTTGTTTGAAATTATCTAAAATTCTTGATATTTTGAATACCACACACCACTTAAATTTGAAATTATCAATCTTGTGTGAATAATTCATTATATCTCAAACTTGACATTGATTCAAGTGATTTCAAATAAATTATTTTTAATTTTTTGGGTCAAGAATACCTCTCAAACTTAATGTAAATGATCTGAAATTTCTCATGTGCTTGTCAGAAAAATTCTTTGAAAAAATCTTTTGAAAATATAGTCTTATAACTCTCTACTATTTCATGATGATTTGATGTAAATATTTGTTTGTTTAAAATCATTTGAAATTATTGATTTATTGAATCACACACATATCTTGAATTTGAAATTTATATTCTGGTGTGATTGATTCACCGAATCTTGAGAGTTTCATATTCCTCAAATGATTTCAAATAAACAGTATTTTTAATCATTGGATCATGAATCACCTTATGTGACCGTCATCTTGACAAGTATGATTTGAAACTATTTTATGTGCTGCTCTGATACCGTTTTGAAATTTTTTTTGTTTTGGAATCAACTGTTTGCTGCTCTGATAAAAGTGCCTGATTTGTTAGTCTTGTCTGTTTGGGATTTGTGCTTAAAATTCTTTTGTCTATGATATTTTTTTGTCTTCAGTGTCTTGTTACAAGCCTCATTAATAGAGACACCAATTGGTATCAGATGTGCTGAATTTTTTTTGTATATATTTTAATTCCTCTTATCCTGTATAGCTTATCATATTCCTCTCGAATTGATTTACAATTTTAAGATTATCTATTGATTATTCATTCAGAAATTGAAATCAATATCCAAATAGGACTGTATTTGTAATTCATCAAAATTATTACCAGTTTTTGAAATTGTGATGAATTGTGACTGCAGTATATTTCACAACAAGAGGAGATTTTATTTAGATTTTCGTGATGGTTGAACGTTCATTATTATATCTTTGAACTGGCAATTATTTCACGATCATCTCCTTTATCTATCATCATTCTGCCATCCATCGTGTTTTTTATATTAATGTGGAGAGTTTAATATATTTAAAAAAAACATCTGAAATAAACAGTGAAAATTTTTGTGATAGAAATTGGACTATGTTATTATTCAGAATTAGTGATAATTGAAAATTATCAATGATCCGGTACGGTCAAGCATATTTCATAATATAATCAGTTTTGAAATTTATTTCACATATCGTTTTTGTACCTACCACATTTCTATCATCCACATTGGTTTCATATACTGAGGAGTTTTTCCTTTTGAAGTTGAAAATAATAAATATATAATTAACATACAAGTGTGTCTCTAACCTCATTTAAAAATCCACGCTCTGGTCATGCATGGTTAAGAGATAACTTATAATTTAAGCTGCATCTGACCTCATTTAGAAATCCAAGCTCTGGTTATGCGTGGTCAGTGTGCTCTTAAATAAAATAAATTGAAAAAGGAAATAATGTGCTATAAATAGAAATTAATCTGAAATACTCCTTGGTGTTTATAAAACCAGCCTATCAATCCATCTTTCTAATCTGTGAAGTGTGTTAATATTTTATGATGTATTATGATTTGTTGATTGATAGTTATTGGGATTTGAGAGTACTTGATTTTGCACTTAAAACTGAATTATTAATTATAGTCCAAATCTGTCATTGTTTTTTAACTTCATTTTTATAAAAAAAATTGAAATTCATATTTTTATAACTCTCCTCATTTTTATAAAATTCATTGTAAACCCATCGTTCTAAAATGTGAAATATGCCACCTGTTCTTAGTTTATTATGATTTTTGGTAGACTGATTGAGATTTTATGATGACCGTTCTTCCTCTTATGCTGAAATTATATTTTTAGTCAATTTTCATCTATATTTTAAATTCTGAATCCTTTTGATGATAACAAAAGGGGGAGAATGGATTGATATGTTGATTTATGAGTGAATATTTATAAATATTTTAAATTTTGAAAATTCATTATTATTCGTTCATTTCACTCATGCATAGTTATAGGGGGAGTTTCTGTTGTAGGGGGAACATTCAAATAGGGGGACTTCTGTTCTTCACTGACAAACACATTTATTGTAATCAAAATCTTAATATTTGTTTATCATCATCAAAAGGGGGAGATTGTTGTATATAACGCAGTTGTATATTACAATTATATAATTTTTGTTTGATGATAACAAAAAAGTATATATTATTGAAATGTGTTTGTTATTGTACTGTTATATCACATCACAGACAGAAATATAATATTTATATTTAAATAGAATACTACTGTACACCAATTCAAATATTCACAAGGTATTTAATTTAAATATAAATATTTTATTTCAATATTCAAACAGTACAACTTTTACAACTCCACTATTTGTACACTCCACTGTTACTTTTCATATCAGTACAATTTTCATACATTCAGTACTTTTTCATTTATCCAAATACACTCAGTCACTCAGTTGTACATTTTCATTTATTCATACATGCACTGACACAGTCTTCAGTCTTCTGTCTCCTGCCTGCTTCGCAGTCAGTCCAGTTACAGTCAGTCCAGCCATCTTCATGCTTACCTGTCACATGAAACAAACACAAAGTACACTGCAATAGAAATGAAACAGAATACATGCAAATATAATTTTTATTTTAAAATTTTATTTGCCTCAGAATTTTGGTGTGTTTCTCATCATTTTTCATGACTTGATCTGATATGTATATATTTCTAGTACCCACTGATTAACCTCAACACACTATACCAGTCTGCTGGAACCAGCGTCATAACTAGCTGATTCTGAACAGCCTCAACACGGTGCAGTGGTCTGCTGATATATCTTCATAACTGTCAGCCACACATATATACAGACATGTATGCACACACATACGTGCATATATACACATATGTATACAGGAATGCAAACATAAACAGTTCAGCATGGCAACAAAGTGGTCAAGTATTCAAACAGCATGTGTGGAGATACAACTACACAAGTTCAGTTTTTATTTTCAAAGAAGCATAGATTTCAAGAACATGGTGAAACATACATGAACTCAATCTTTTGCAAAACAGTGGTGTAAAAAAAAAGTGCAACAAAGTATTTCCAGTTTTGGTGCAAATAGTTCAATGTTTCAAGCACTAATAAGTAAAGTATATGGATGCAGCATGACATGATGAAATGGGTCGAGCTGCATCTTGAACATGCACAAACACAGCCATGATACATGTATGGTGAAAGCAAGTATCCATTTTTCATACAACTACATGGGTAAAGCAAGTCTGCATCTATACATAATAATGGATGCAAAGCAAATGGTTCAACAATTTCAAGTGGGACAAGCTGGTGCATCACAACCCAGAATACGGACAAAGGAGCTACAACATATGACAAAGCATATAAAGGTGCAACAGGGTAATGCTACAACATAGTTAATTGTCAAGACTTTACAGCTCAAAGAAAGTGGTGCACAAAGGAAACAGTTCAAAGAAAAGGGTCAAAGCATACATATACAAGCTGCCTCAAACATTCATCAAACTGGATAAACAAGCATTATCAACTCAGCAACTATAAGGCAGCAGCAGTTCGCATACACAAGCCAAAAGAAATGCAAAACAGTTTCCTACTGGGAAGTGAACAAGTGTACAGGCTCAACATATATGCGTGGTCACGCCAGTGTGTGTGAAAGTGATTCAGCAATATCATTCGAGTGAAACAAACAGCATCAAGTTTATATGACAAAACAAATTCATGGCAAAAAGCAGTTGGAAGTTATCACACTTGTTTCCAAAAATTATGCTTTCAGATTTGGCAAGGAATTCAAATCTGCTAGTATTTAGCAAAGGAAAAACATAAAGTTTTTTCTAAGTGGGCCAGTGTCTTATTTCATGATTCCACAAAGTATATAATCATGCAAAGGAGAAAATAGATTTTCTAGTATTGCCAAAATCTATTAAGGGACAGAATTCATTTCCAGATTTCGAATAGGACTGTATAGGAAATAAACTAAAACTTGTATGGCATGAATCATGGAAACAAACAAGGGCAACAAATTGAGCATTTTATTCATGCAAGAATTCTTTCAATCAAAGCCAATTTTATCAAAGTCGAGAATTCAAAAGAGGAAAACACAACAAATCAGGGTTTTCACACACAAGCATTCAGATCAAATCACTTTCATGAAATCAATGTTATTTTAGGGTTTCGATTACCCTATATATATTCTACACAGAGATTCATCATAGGCAGAGAAAACATCGAAATCGAAACCGAGCATCACAGATTCAAGAAAAAAATAAAATAAAATACTCACAATTTTCTCCAGAGAGTTTCGATCACAAAATTGACAACAAAGAATCAAATCCCAAATCGAAGCATCAAGCAACAAAGAATCGAGCTTCAGAGAAGCTATTCCATCAATTCCAGAAAGCCATCGATTCGATTTGGAGATTCAGAGAGGAAACCCTAGTTTTCGATTTTCACTTTCCAGCCGCCTTTTTCAATAGAGAAAGAGATCGGGGCAAAAGAAAATAAAGATGGACCGGCCTACTTAGCTTGGCTAAGCCAAGTCTAATGTTTTAAAGGAGGAGTTTAAAATTTCTTTTAAAACTAGGGTTTTACTTGTTTTTGATTTTATTTAATTGTTTTTGTTGTAATTTTCAATTTCTTTTGTAACCGTCTAAACAGTTGCTAGGGTCTAAAAAATTTTAGGAGAATCCAATTAGGGTTTAGCTGTCAGTTTACTAGAGTCTGTAAAATCTAGGGTTATGGATTATGGGTTTGTAACTCGGGAAAATCTGGTCGAGGGGATATCGATCAGTTTAGGGTTTTGAGTGTAGGGTTAGTACAGGAGCAGGGACTGCGAGTTTACAGTGTTTGTAAGTGGGATCTATTATTAACACCTAGTTGAAACCTTAGTGAATGCAACAATAGGCAGAGTCTGCCAAAGCTGGGTATATCTGTATGGTATTTACTGCATTTATTTCCCTGTTGATTATTTGTGCTGCAATTTATATTAATAACAGTTCAAAACTGTGATAAACCCTATTCACCCCCTCCCCCTCTAGGGTTAATCTAGATCCAACAATTACAACACTCCCCCTTGAATATGCGTATGTAAAGATGATAAGATTAATTGCCTCAATAAAAACCTTTTTATGAAAAACCCTGTGGGAAAAATCATAAACAAGGAAAAGAGTACAATTTTTATTCCATATCTAGGTAACATGTTGATAATGCTCTAATGAGGGTTGATACTTCTGGATCAAAATAATGCCTCATTAAAAACCTTACTAGTAACAACCCATTGGGAAAAATATTAGTGAAGGAAAAGAGTACATCACAACATGCTATATGCTTCCTCTGATTCGTAACGCATTATTCAAATAGTTTGGTGATGCAAGCGGCACATACTAATTTTATATATGATCTTCTGCAACATTGATTTTGGAAGTGCCTTCGTGAATGGATCTACTGGATCTTTTTTTTTAAGATTGGATTTGCTTCACTTCTATCTTATTGTCCCTTTTTGGAGCTCATGTGTGAAAAAGAATTTTGGAGAAATGTGTTTTGTCCTATCACCCTTGATATAACCTGCTTGAATCTGAGCTACGCATGTTGCATTGTCTTCATAAGTAATCGATCTTTCTGTAGTTGAGGGAAATTGACATGTGCTCCGAATATGTTCAATTAATTATCTTAACCAAACACATTCTTGACTTGCTTCATGTAGTGCTAGTATTTCAGAATGATTGGATGATGTTACTACTAATGTTTTCTTTGTAGATCTCCATGAAATAGCTGCATTGTTGTTTGTAAACACATATCCAGTTTGTGGTTTTTCTTTATGTGGATCAGAAAGGTAACTTTAACACTCCTCCTTGAATATGTGTCTTCAAATTCTTGAATTCTCTTATAGTTGCTTGAAATTATCCCCTTTGAAAGATTATTGCTCCCCCTCATAGTAAATTGCTTGCAAATATCTATTAGGATGACATAGATATTGTTTGTTGCCTCATTAAAAACCTCTATTAGGAAATCTCAATGGGAAAAACCTAGATCGAGGAAAAGAATGCAACTCTTGAAATTGTAAATACCATATTAAAATGATATTTCTCCTAAGAGTTCGATACTTAAGGATCAATTAATGCCTCATTAAAACCTTACTAAGAAAAAACCTTACTAAGAAAAACCCTATGGGAAAATCTTAGTGAAGGAAAAAGAGTACAAAAACATATTTTCAATAATATGTAGAATGATACTTCTGGATCAATATAATTCTTCAGTAAAAACCTTACAAAGGAAAACCTAGTGGAAAAACCTTAGTTAAGGATAAAAATACAGGTTATCTTAAATAACATATTTGAGATGTTATTCCTTGATGTGGTGCTTGATTCTTCTAGATCAAGATACTGCCTCATTAAAACTTTCAAATATTACTTTGAGGATGATACTTCTGGATCCATATATATGTATCTCATTGACAATATTACTCAAACAAATTTTGTGTAGAAAATAAAATCAAGAGATAATAATCTTTAGTCTTCATACTTCCGATGTTCATCATTTATTAACATCTGCCTCATTAAAACCTTCATAATGGAAAACCCTATGGGGAAAAACCAAAGTGAAGGAAAAAAGAGTACAACACCACAAGATAATTCTTAATAAATTTTTCTTTAAAAACTTTGTGTGCATTTTCATGCTTCAGGCATGTTTTCTTATTTAAAGCACCTTTTGTTTGTGCTTGCTTGCTATACACTTTGATTGTTTACAATTTTATACTTCAATCAGGTTTGCACACTGCAATACATTTGTAATGAACAATAATAGTTTCATTACAACAATACTTAAAAGTAGAAAGTAATCTACTCATCTTGAATTATATCAAGATATTCATTACAACAATACTTAGAAGCAGGTTGTAATCTATATTCCATGTTCTTTGCATTCTTTAAAATTACAAAAGTTATTTGTATTCTTCAGGAACCTGTACACTTCAATGAAATTTGCATATCGCAACTATACTCAAAAGTATATTAAATATTTCATTACAACTATACTTAAAAGCAGGAAATAGTCTAGCCATCATGAATTATATCATAATTTTCATTATAACAATACTTAAAAGAATGTTACAATTGTAACAACCTGGAAAATCAGAACCAATTAAAAAAAATTATTTTAGTTATTTTTATGAATTTTGAATATTTAAAATGATTTATTTTAAATAATAATATTTTAAAATTTATTAAAATCGAAGTTAGAACGTATATATTTATTTTAATTATAAAATGAGCCTGAAATCGCGTGATAATTTGAAATTTTGATTTCAAATTTTAAATGAATGTACAGGATTCAAAATAAATCGGATTTCAGTAAAAACCAGAATTATTTGAATCTGTTTAATTATAACTTCCTAACGAATGTGAAAAATTTAGATTTCATAACGGGAATTAAAAGTTATGTCCAGTTTAAAATTAAAAATAGTCGACATGGAATTTAATATAATATATAGCCCTTATAAATAGCCATTTTGCAAACGACCTCCGTTTTCGACGAAACCACTTTGGTTGGATCCAGAATGTCAATATATTGCTAGGTTTAAAATTCCATAATTTTTTGAATTAATACATGAGCGTGGTAAATCAAAACGCGTTTGGTAATTTTAGTTTGAATTGGATCGACCAGAAAATTCCATTTTTCAAACAGTCTCCAAATTCGACGAAATTAATTTTGTTAGGACCGTATCATCAAAACATAGCAAGATTTATTTTTTGGGAATTTTTGGAATCAGTATGTGGCCTTGGTAAATTAAAATGTACGTTCAAATTTAATATTAAATGTTTTATATTTTAATTTAAAGAATAACTGACTGAAACAGTCGAATGGGGCTATGAAACATATTCCATTGTGTCCAGATTGGGGGTATTTAGTTAGGGATGATAATCATTGGGTTTGATTTGGAATTCGTATGGACATATGGGTATTTATAGAATTAATAGAATTAAAAATTAAATACATATATATACACACCCCATATTTTTGAAACCCTATTCTCCCTTTACACGAGCCGCCGTCGTTGCTTCGTTTAATGGATGTGATCTTCGAATTTTCCTTCCTCAATATCCTTTAATCCATACAATATTTTCAAACAATTCTTAAGCCAAAATTCAAGAGGATCGAATAATCTACAGATCCGTATGGTGAGATCTTCCCTTGAGTTTCAGTTTTCGAGAACCGTTCCCCTAAAGGACCGCCACTCGCACCTGATTTCCGCCACCCCAAGGCATGCAAGTTTGACGTCGTGGTAGGTGGAAGGTCGGCTTTCGGAGGCACACGAGGTGGTGCCACCAAATCGGCGTCAGGCGTTGTAATTTGGGCGCAATTTAAAACCCTGGTTTGGAGCTAGAAGTGTAGAACGGTGGCCTGGGTTTACTGTGTGGAAGAAAGGTTAATTTTTATATTAATTATTTAATTAATTAATCTTAAATTGACATTACCCTTTGAAAAATCACATCTTGCTCATACGATAATGAAATTCGATGAAACATGAGACATTGGACTCATGGCGACGTCATCTACATTTTAGAAGAGTCTGGAGAATTTTTGGATCTTTCTACAATTTTAGAAGGAATAAAAAGCAATGTGATATTTCTGAATTCAAAAATTAACGAATAAAATTATATTAAGATGCAGATAGAGCTTAGTAGCTCCCGACACTGTCGTCCATAGACCATGGACGACTTGATTGTATTGTGGTGTGAAATTGATTGATTGTGGTTGAAGCGAAATTGGATGTGATTGTGGTAAATTCACAGTGTTGTGAAAATGAATTATATCGTGAAATTATAAAAATGAACCCTTGTATCGCCGCGAGGCCTAGGATATCAGAGGAGCCGTACTAGGGATGGTGCTAGTTTTAATTACCCTGCCGTTATAATGCCGAAATTTTCTGAAATATTCATGTACTGAAAAAAATTCATGTTATGAAATAAAATTGTTTGAACAATAAAAATCACATTTTTATTGTATGTACAAATTAAGTAAAATGTTCATGTTTTGAAATAGAATTGTTTGAACAATAAAAAAATAGATTTTTATTGTATATATAAAATATGCATATGACCATAGTTAGAAATAAAAACATGTTAAAAATAAAAGTTACATTTTTATGTTATATGTAAGAAGATTGCACATGATTATAGTAGAAAATAAAAGTATGTTAACAACAAAAATTTCATTTTTATTGTATATGTAGAAATATCTTAAAATGATCATAGTAGAAAAGAAAAATATGTTAACAATAAAAATTTCATTTTTATTGTATATGTGGAAATATATAAAATGATCATAGTTGAAAATAAAAATATGTTAACAATAAAAACTTCATTTTTATTGTATATATAGAAATATCTAAAATGATCATAGTAGAAAAAAAGTATGTTAATAATAAAAATTTCATTTTTATTGTATATGTAGAAATATCTAAAATGATCATAGTAGAAAAGAAAAATATGTTAAAACTAAAAAAATTCATTTTTATTGTATATGTAGAAATATCTAAAATGATCATAGTTTGAAAAGAGAAAATTATGTTAACAACAAAAATCACATTTTTATTGTATGAATAGAATATATGAAAATGATCATTGTTTTGAAATAAAAATATGTTAACGATAAAAAAATCACATTTTTATTGTATATTAAAAATGATCATTATTGGAAATAAAAACATGTTAACAATAAAAATCATATTTTTATTGTATGAATAGAATTTGTAAAAATGATCATAGTTTGAAAAGAAAAATATGTTAATAATAAAAATTTCATTTTTATTGTGCATGTAGAAATATGAAAAATGGTCATTATATGAAATGAAAATATGTTAAATATAAAATTTACATTTTTATTGTGCTTGCAGAAAAGATTAAAATGATCATTGTTTGATGAAAATATGTTGTCACATTAAAAATTACATTTTTAATGTAAAGGTGATTCATTTAAAAAGATTCTAGTTTGATAAAATGTTTTAACATTAAAATTTACATTTTTAATGTAAGATTGAATCATTAAAAAGATTCAAGTGTAATAAAAATACTTTAACATTAAAATTACAATTTTTAATGTAAGATTGAATCATCAAAAAGATTCAAGTGTAATAAAAATGTTCTAACATTAAAATTTACATTTTTAATGTAAGATTGAATCATTAAAAAGACTCAAGAAATGATAAAAATATTTCAACATTAAAATTTACATTTTTAATGTAAGAAGGAATCATTAAAAAGATTCAAGTTTTGAAAAAAATTATTTCAACATTAGAAATTACATTTTTAATGTAAGAAAGAGTTAAAAAAAAGATTCAAGTTAAAAAAAAATATGTTTTGTTAGATCAAAACATTAATCATTGACATGTTATCAAAGTTAAAAAAGAATCACTTGGTAAATATGTTTTGTTAGATCAAAACATTAATCATTGACATGTTAGCAAAGTTAGAAATAGAACCATGCGTTAAAATATATTTTTTGTTAGATAAAAATGTTCTTTTTAACATGGGTATGAAGTGTATGAAATTATTTAAAGAATAAGTATTTTGATATCGTCGAACGAATTATATATATAGTAAAATAAAATGAATCGCGCGCGGTAGTTCGCGATTTGGAGTCGTAACTTTAAACGATTATACCGAAAGATCCGACCGTCGGATTTTCCAAAACTAGAACCGTTGGGTTCGCTTTGGAAAGATCTTTCCAACGATATAAAATTTGATAAGATCCGACGGTTAGATTTTGAGAAATGTGTAACTCAAATTTTAATAAAAACACCGCCAGGGCCGCGTAATGACCTGAAGCGTCGTGTAATTAAAAAGGGTTATTTTTATATAAATAAAAATAGCGATAAATCGTTATAAAATATTATAAACGATGTGGAATGAAAAGAATTGATTTGAATTATATATATTCACGAATTATTTGAAAAAGCCAAGTTAATTCTCATTTCAAATAATTATACGACGACTAGAAATCGAAGATATTGAAGATGGTGGTTGAAGAGCGGTGATCTTCACATCGAATGGACGAATACTGATGCCTTTGAATGAAGTTGCTGCCTTGAAAGGGTTATAGTGGTAGTTGTCCGGACGTACTTGTTGATTGTCCAGATATGGGAGAGCCTCTCTTCCGTATTGGACATATGGAACGAGGAATAGGGCGTCTCCGGTTTCATTCAGACCGAGAACGGACTTGTAAATGGATGTGTGTCTGACATTGGATTTTATTTTGTGCTGATTGATTTCTATTATTCTCTTGCTTAACACCCTTCTCTGAGACGTACGAGTTCAGAGGTTACATATTGATAGGCATCAGTCGCATGGCATGAATTGTCAGTGTGGCATGCCAAGATGCAAATGATCAAGGCTTTTGTTTAAAAGCAGAGCCTTGTGGTTGATGATCAAAGCACAGCTATAATTAGCATAGCTTTGTGTATAGCATTGATTCGCAAGCCTCACACCCCGGTATGAACCATAAACTGGAAAGGACTGCAGGGAGAACAGGCGTTTCTTTCTAGCTAGGAGTGGTGTCATGGTATGGAGTCCAGACATTTTTACTTATGTGGATAATGGAATGAGGCGCCCCGGATTTGAGTCCCTAGTGGCTCTAAATTTACGCCTCATCGGGCGGGGAAACGTATTGTTCAGGAATTAACAATCCTCAAACATAAGAGAGGACCGACCCTGAAGATCCAAGGTGTAGTTGCGACTGATCCTGAGATATGGGCTAGATTGTCTTGAATTCGGTAAGGACGTTCCCTTGCCTTAGTTCATGATGAAAATCCAACTTCCAATACGAAATTACGGTTTGATTGTAAAACTAGTATGGTGACATAGTATATGGTAGTTATGTCGTCTATGATTGATACATTATGATTGGATTATTTTTGAAACATATAAACACTAATAATAATATCGAATGGTTTTGATTTATACGTATCAAGCATATTTTGCCATTATAAGGTAAAACTCTATCCTCTGGTTTGCGTTGCATTGTGTGATGGGACTTGAGTCTTATAATGGCTTCATTTTTTTAAAAAGCATTGCATTGTTTAAATGATTTACTTTATTTCATGCACTGGCAATTCAATGGAGTAAACCCGTTCTGTGTTAGCGGCATGGTCCAATGACTAGCCTTATTATTAAATAGGTTAAGTAAGATTTATCATACAAGTCCCATGACTGACTCGTAGTTTGTTTCACTTTGCAAACTTGGGTGCCCTCTTTTCCACATGAGCAACCTTCTATTCAAGTTTTAGCAGACTCATTCTGGATAGTTATGGATCTGAAGATGGATTCTACCATTTCTATTATGTTGTTCAGACTTCATTTAGTATATTAAGTTTGATTCCGCTGTAGACATTTTATATTAAGCTGAAACTGTATTATATAATTAGTTTGATCTTGTTATGCTGTGTAACTCTGATGTTGATATTATTTCCAGTGTAACTTTGATGTACTTTATCTGGTGTAATTTTATGATTTTGTTCTGCTGATATTGTTTATGTGTTATATTCCAATGATTATCCTTGCTTCCGCGCAGGGCCGACCCTGGGCATAGGCGACCTAGACGGTCGCCTAGGGCCTCAGGCGCCGGAGGAGGAGGAGGGAGGAGAAAGGGGGCCTCAAAATTTTGGTTGAAATGAAAAGAAATATAGGTTATCTGATGTCCAATATGCAAAAGCTCCGTCGCTCAGTGGTAAGGCTGCAAATTTCCTCCCACTTGACCCAAGTTCAATTCCCCTGACGTGCATGTAACATAATTTTGATTTTTTTCCTTTATACGAATGCTGCACTTGCCTTCTGCTGTTTGAACCTTGGGGCCTAGAAAAAAATTTCGCCTAGGGCCTCCCCGTGCTCAGGGACGGCACTGCTTCCGCGACACGAGGGTTTGGGGTTATTACAATTGGTATCTGAGCTTTGGTTAACCTTAGCTCCGGAATATAACATATTAATGAACTCATCGAAAATAGAATTAGTGGTATTCTAAGATGAATAACTCATTATAGATAGGATCACTAATATCCTAGAATGAGTATAGCAGAATAAAATACACCTCCGTAGATGCATTTACATTTAAATATATGTCTCTATGCTTTACAATATCTTTTCTATTGGCCTGACTCTTTGTCTGCTATTTGCAGACACAGTAGAAAATGAGTGGCAGAAACAGAAGAAGTAATTCTATGGTTCAACAATCTAATGAGCCAATTGTGCTCCCACAATAAGAATCAGAGCTTGAAGCTCTAGTAAAGAAGTATCGAAATCTGGGTGGAGTAACACTTTTGGGCAAAGAATCTGTTACTGAAACACAAGCGTAGATGCATTCTTCTGACAGAATTTTTGAAGGCTTAAAGCTGAGAGATGATCGGAAAAGATTAATAGCATCTTGGGCACTCAAAGACGAAGCTTTAATCTGGTGGGAAACTGTTACTGAGGAAAATCCAGAAGGTAATATTACCAGGGATAGATTCAAAGAAATTTTCAAGGAAAGATTTGTACCTCTAGAAGCAACTGAGCGGGTATATGATGAGTTCTACCATCTGAAATAAGGGGATATGACCATTCGGCAGATCAGAATAAATTTTATGAACTTTCCCGCTTTGCCCCAGAACTAATTCGAGATCCTATAAGAAAGATTCTGAGATTTATCAACGGACTTCAAAAGAAATATGAAGGTAGAGTAATTGCTCATGTGAATCTTCCTTTTTCTAAGATGATACAAATGGCTTATCGCGATGAGGATCTTAATAAGCAAGGTGTTTTGGAAGACGAAGAGGAAGGCAGCTCCAGAAGCAAAAGGAAGTTTGAAACTGATAGTCCTGAGGCAAGTACGAAGCCTGAGGTCAGCAAGAAGCCTAAAGCTGATAAGAAAGGGGCTAAATCTAAGAAATAACCGTTAATGATTGCCATATGCAATAACTACAATAAGCAAGGGCATTTGCTAAAGAATCGCAAATCGTTGAAGAAACGAAAGAATGATGGATCTAAATCCAATAAGAAGTCTCAAGAGACCAAGGAATGCAATCTTTGCCATAAGTCATGTCATATAAAACGAGATTGCCGGCTTCTAAAAATCGCTAAGGTGGCTCAAGTCAACAACACGACATATGCTGCAATGCCCTCAGCTAGTAGGGAAAGGCAGGATGTTTTGGAAGGCACGCTCACTGTCAACAATATTCCTGTTACGGTGTTGTTTGATACAGGCGCGTCACAAATCTTAATCTCTAGCAATATGGTTAAGAAGTTGAAGTTAAAACTAAGGAATCTTAAAGAATCGATTTGAGTTCATAATCCGATAGGAGGTCCTCTTGTTCTCAGTTTGTATTGTAGAGTGCTCGTTTCTTATTCTTGTTACTGGTTTTCCTTTGATTTAATTGTTATGGATTTTTCTGAATTCGATATCATTCTCGGGTTGGATTGGTTAACCAAATTTGAAGCCGAAGTTAAACGTGTAGAAAGAGTTGTTAAAGTTAAACAAAGCTTGGAAATATTGTTATACCATGCGTAGGCTCAGATTCAGATAGAAAAGAATTTTGGGCTGCTCTTGAGGTTTCCCCCACCGCCATTAAAGATATTCCTGTCGTCAAGAATTATGCAGATGTGCTTGAAGAAGTTGATAGCTTACCCCCATGGAGAGAAATTGACTTCAGGATTGATTTAGTTTCGAATGCAAGGCTAGTTGTGCATGCTATTCGAAGAATGACATTGAAAGAGATAGAAAAATTGAGCAATCAAACTAAATAGCTTTTGTGGAAAGGTCTGATCAGGCCTAGCTTTTCAAATTGGGGTGCAGCAGTAGTGTTTGTTCCAAAGTCAGAAGGTACTCTCAGATTGTGTGTGGATTACTGAGACCTCAATAAGCAAACACTAAAGAATAAATATCCATTACCGCGTATTGATGATTTATTAGATTGCTTGAATGGAGCACAAGTATTTTCTAGAATGGACCTAGCTACAAGTTTCCATCAACTCCGGATTGCCAAAGAATGTGTTCCTTTGACAACTTTTAGAGGTCCAGACATATTTTATGAGTGGTTAGTAATGCCATTCGGCTTATGTAACGCTTCGGCTTATTTGTCGATTTAATGAATCGAGTATTCCGCGATGTCTTGAATAAATTTGTGTTGGTTTTCATTGACGACATTTTAATCTTCTCTAAGTCAACTACCGAGCATGAGAAGCATTTGGAAGAAGTTTTGGAAATTCTGAGAAATAATGTTTTAAAAGCCAAATTTCCTAAATGCATATTCTGGAAAGAAGAAGTAAAGTTCCTCGGTCATGTAGTATCGAAGAGAGCAATTTCATTAGTTCCAGGCAAGATTACAGCCATCTGAGATTGGAAGCAGCCTAACATGCCTACTAAAGTCAGAAGGTTTCTAGGATTGGCTGGCTATTATTTGAAAGTCTTTAAGGACTTTTCGAAGCTATCTTGTCCATTAACGAAGCTTACCAAGAAGCATACAGGTTTAATTGGACACCTGAATGTGGGGCAGCTTTCCAAGAGCTGAAATTAAGGTTGACTACTGCTCTAGTGTTGACTATTATAGATGGCAATCAAGATTTGACAGTTTATACAGATGCTTCTCTCGAAGGTGCTGTTGCGGTATTAATGCAAAGAGGCAAAGTAGTTGCTTATGCTAGCCGTCAGTTGAAATCGCATGAGAAGAGATATTCTACTCATGATCTTGAGTTGTTAGCAGCCGTATTCGCTTTGAAAATATAGAGGCACTATCTTTTGGGTGAGAAGTTCGAATTATATGCAGATCATAAGTCATTGAAATAACCATTCACCCAGAAGGATTTGAATTTGAGGTAGCAGCGTTGGTTAGAATTTCTTGCGGCATACGTTCTAGATATTTTGTATACTCCAGGGAAAGCCAATGTTGTAGCAGATGCGCTTAGCGAGAAGAATGCAATTATTGCTAATCTCATTATTACATCTTCATTGATTGATAAAATCTCTACTCTTCTGAAATATGATGAATTTATTCAGAGAATTAGTAAAAGAGATCAGGAAGGCAAACCCTCGAGTTTTCAAATTGATAACAAGGGAGTTCTGAGGTTATTGGGCTGAATTTGTGTTCTGAATATTCCTGAGCTCGGAAGGGAAGTGATGGATGAGTGTCACAAATCCAAGCTTAGTGTTCATCCAGGGGTGAGTAAGATGTATCATTATCTCAAGCACATGTTCTGATGGAGATATATGAAAAGAGACATTTCCATTTATGTTAGCAGGTGTTCTACTTGGTAACAAGTCAAAAGCAATCAACAGAAACTTGCCGGCTTATTACAACCATTAGAGGTTCCAAATTGGAAGTGGGATCAAATCTCCATGGATTTCATTGATGGTTTGCCCCGAACCAGGAAAGGTAATGACAGTATATGGGTGATCGTAGATCGTTTCACCAAGACCGCCCATTTTATTCCTGTCAGATCTACTAGAACTGCCCAAAGTATGGTGAAAATTTATTTCAGAGAAATCGTTAGATCACATGGAGTTCCCAGTAGTATTGTTAGTGATCGTGATCCGATATTCGCTAGTAAATTCTGGGAAGCATTCCAAGAGGAGTTAGGGACAAAGTTAAATCTGAGCACCGCATATCATCCTCAAACAGATGGCCAGACTGAGAGGGTGAACCTTATATTAGAAGACTTGTTGCGGGCATGTATTCTTGATTTTGGCGGATCGTGGGAAGATCACTTGCATTTGGTTGAGTTTTCATATAATAACAATTACCAAGCAAGCTTACAAATGTCGTCATTCGAAGCATTGTATGGCAGGCCATGTAGATCCCTGGCATGTTGGGTAGAACCAGGCAATTGGTTAGTATTTGGTCCCGACATGATTCGAGAAGCATCAAATAAAGTCGATTTCTTTAAGAAGCGACTTCAGACAACTCAGAGCCAACGGAAGATTATGCAGATTCAAGAAAAAGGGTTTTGGAATCTGCTGTTGGTGATTATGTATATCTAAGAGTTTCCTCATTGAGAGGAGTAGTCTGTTTCGGGAAGACAGGGAAGTTGGCGCCTAGATTTATTGGTCCATGTTCTATACTTGAGAGGATTGGAACTCTTGCTTATAGGGTTCAGTTACCTGACTAGTTGCCAGGGGTACATGATGTATTTCACGTGTCTCAATTTTGAAAGCATGTACATGATCCAGATCTGTTTATGAAGGAAGTAGCACAACAAGAATTGGAGATTACCCCAAGCTTAGCAGTGAGAAGAGAGCCAGTGAAAATCATTGGCAAAGAAACCCGAGTTCTGAGAAATAAGAGAATTCATTTAGTCAAAGTGCAGTGGAGCAGAGATCCTAGAGACTGTACATAGGAGATAGAAGACAGCATTAAGCAGGCTTATCCCAAGTGCAGAGTGGACATCTCTGATTAGTTCTGGTGCAAGGTACACTTACAATATTTTACATTTCCGTTTTATTTCCTACTTTACTGTTGTTTCCTTTTCGAGGACGAAATTTTTTTAAGTGGGGAGGATGGTAACAACCTGGAAAATCAGAACCAATTTAAAAAAAATTAGTTATTTTTATGAATTTTGAATATTTAAAATGATTTATTTTAAATAATTGCAATTTAAAATTTATTTAAATCGAAATTAGAACGTATATATTTATTTTAATTATAAAACGAGCCTGAAATGGCGCGATAATTTGAATTTTGATTTCAAATTTTAAATAAATGTACAGGATTCAAAATAAATCAAATTTCAGTAAAACCAGAAATATTTGAAACTGTTTAATTATATCTTCCTAATGAATGTGAAAAATCCAGATTTCATAACGGGATTTAAAAGTTATGTCCAGTTTAAAATTAGAAATAGTCTCTATGGAATTTAATATAATATATAGCCCTTATAAATAACCATTTTGCAAACGACCTCCGTTTTCGACGAAACCACTTTGGTTGGATCTGGAATGTCAATTTATTGTTAGGTTTAAAATTCCATAATTTTTGGAATTAATATGTGAGCATGGTAAATAAACCGCGTTTGGTAATTTCAGTTTGAATTGGATAGACCAGAAAAAGTCCATTTTTCAAATGGTCTCCAAATTCGACGAAATTAATTTTCTTAGGACCGTATCATCAAAACATAGCTAGATTTATTTTTCGGTAATTTTTGGAATCAGTATATGGCCCCGGTAAATTAAAATGTGTTTTCAAATTTAATATTAAATGTTTTATATTTTAATTTAAAAAATAACGGACTGAAACAGTCAAAAGGGCCTATGAAACGTATTCCACTGTGTCCGGAATGGGAGTATTTAGCTAGGGGCGACAGTCGTTGGGTTTGATTTGGAATTCATATGGACATAAGGGTATTTATAGAATTTATAGAATTAATAGAATTAAAAATTATATATATATATACACACCCCACATTTTCGAAACCCTATTCTCCTTTTACACAAGCCGCCGCCATTGCTTCGTTTATGGTTGTGATCTTCGAATTTCCATTCCTCAATATCTTTTAATCCATACAATATTTTCAAACAATTCTTAAGAGAAAATTCAAAAGGATCGAATAATCTACAGATCCGTACGGTGAGATCTTCCCTTGAGTTTCAGTTTTCGAGAACCGTGCCCCTAAAGGACCACCGCTTGCATCTGATTTCCGCCACCCCAAGGCGTGCGAGTTCGACGTCGTGGTAGGTGGAAGGTCGGCTCTCGGAGGCGCACAAGGTGGTACCACCAGATCGGCGTCAGGCATTGTAGTTTGGGCGCAATTTAAAACCCTAGTTTGGAGCTGGAAGCGTAAAATGGTGGCCTGGGTTTATGTGTGGAAAAAAGGTTAATTTTCATATTAATTACTTAATTATTAATCTCAAATTGACATTACCCTTTGAAAAATCACAGCTTGCTCATACGATAACGAAATTCGATGAAATAGGAGACATTGGACTCGTGGCGACGTCTTCTACATTCTAGAAAGAGACCGGAGAATTTTTCGATTTTTCTACAATTTTAGGAGGAATAAAAAGCAATGTGAGATTTTTGAATCTAAAAATAAACGAATAAAATTATATTAGGATGCAAACGGAGCTTAGTAGCTCCCGATACCGTCATCCACAGACGATGGACGATTTGATTGTATTGTGGTGTGAAATTGATTGATTGTAGTTGAAGCGAAATTGGTTGTGATTGTGGTAAATTCACAGTGTTGTGAAAATGAATTTATTGTGAAAATTATAAAAATGAACCCTTGTATCACCGTAGAGGAGTCGTACTAGGGACGGTGCCGGTTTTAATTAACCTATCGTTATAATGCCGAAATTTTCTGAAATATTCATGTATTGAAAAATATTTATGTGTTGCAAAATATTCATGTTATGAAATCAAATTGTTTGAACAATAAAAATCACATTTTTATTGTATATATAAAATATGTAAAATATTCATGTTATGAAATAAAATTATTTGAACAATAAAAATCACATTTTTACTGTATATATAAAATATGTAAAATATTCATGTTATGAAATGAAATTGTTTGAACAATAAAAATCACATTTTTATTGTATGTACAAAACATGTAAAATGTTCGTGTTTTGAAATAGAATTATTTGAACAGTAAAAGTTAGATTTTTATTGTATATACAAAATATGCATATGATCATAGTTGAAAATAAAAACATGTTAAAAATAAAAATTACATTTTTATTTTATATGTAAGAAGATTGCATATGATCATAGTTGAAAATAAAAATTTGTTAACAATAAAAATTTCATTTTTATTATATATGTAGAAATATCTAAAATGATCATAGTAGAAAAGAAAAATATGTTAACAATCAAAATTTCATTTTTATTGTATATGTAGAAATATCTAAAATGATCATAGTAGAAAAGAAAAATATGTTAACAATCAAAATTTCATTTTTATTGTATATGTAGAAATATCTAAAATGATCACTGTAGAAAAGAAAAATATGTTAACAATAAAAAATTTCATTTTTATTGTATATGTAGAAATATCTAAAATGATCATAGTTTGAAAAGAGAAAAAAATGTTAACAATAAAAATCACAAAATATGTTAACAATAAAAATCACATTTTTATTGTATGAATAGAATATATGAAAATGAACATTGTTTTGAAATAAAAATATGTTAACGATAAAAATTCGCATTTTTGTTGTATATAAGAAAAGATTAAAAATGATCATTAATGGAAATAAAAATATGTTAACAGTAAAAATCACATTTTTATTGTATGAACAGAATTTATAAAAATGAGCATAGTTCGAAAAGAAAAATATGTTAACATTAAAATTTTCATTTTTATTGTGTATGTTGAAATATGAAAAATGATCATTATATGAAATGAAAATATGTTAACGATAAAATTTACACTTTTATTGTGCTTGTAGAAAAGATTAAAATGATCATTATTTGATGAAAATCTGTTGTCACATTAAAAATTACATTTTCAATGTAAAGGTGATTCATTTAAAAGATTCTAGTTTGATAAAATGTTTTAAGATTAAATTTACATTTTTAATGTAAGATTGAATCATTAAAAAGATTCAAGTGTAATAAAAATACTTTAACATTAAAATTTACAATTTTTAATGTAAGATTGAATCATCAAAAAGATTCAAGTGTAATAAAAATGTTTTGACATTAAAATTTACATTTTTAATGTAAGATCGAATCATTAAAAGACTCAAGAAATGGTAAAAATATTTCAATGTTAAAATTTACATTTTTAATATAAGAAGGAACCATTAAAAAGATTCAAGTTTTGATAAAAATATCTCAACATTAGAAATTACATTTTTAGGAAAGAGTTAAAAAAAAGATTCAAGTTAGAAAAATATGTTTTGTTAGATCAAAACATTAATCATTGACATGTTATCAAAGTTAAAAAAGAATCATTTGGTAAATATATTTTGTTAGACCAAAACATTGATCATTGACATGTTAGCAAAGTTAGAAAAGAACCATGTGTTAAAATATATTTTTTGTTAGATAAAAATATTCTTTTTAACATGGGTACAAAGTGTACGAAATTATTTAAAGAATAAATAATTTGAGATCGTCGAACGAATTATATATATATATATATATATATATATATATATATATTAAAATAAAACAAATCACGCGCAATAGTTCGCAATTTGGAATCATAACTTTAAACGATTATACCGAAAGATCCGACCGTCGGATTTTCCCAAAACTGGAACCGTTGGGTTCACTTTGGAAAGATCTTTCCAACGATATAAAACTTGACAAGATCCAACGGTTAGATTTTGAGAAATATGTAATTCAAATTTTAATAAAAACGGCGCCAGGGTCGTGAATGACATGAAGCATTGTTTAATTAAAAAGGGCTATTTTTATATAAATAAAAATAGCGATAAATCGTTATAAAATATTATAAATGATGTGGAATGAAAAGAATTGATTTGAATTATATATATTCGTGAATTATTTCAAAAATCCGAGTAAATTCTCATTTCAAATAATTATACGACGACTAAAAGTCGAAGATATTGAAGACGGTGGTTGAAGACCGGCGATCTTCACATCGAATGGACGACTACTGATGCCTTTGATTGGAGTTGTTGCCTTGAAAGAGTTACAGTGGTAGTTGTCCGGACGTACTTGTTGATTGTCCGGATATGCGAGAGCCTCTCTTCCATATTGGACACATGGAATGAAGAATAAGGTGTCTTCGGTTTCGTTCAGACCCAGAACGGACTTGTAAATGGATGTGTGTCTGACATTGAATTTTATTCTATGCTGATTGATTTCTATTAAATATATATCTGTTTGGTGGCGGACAATTTATTCTCTTGCTTAACACCCTTCTCTGAGACATACAAGTTCAGAGGTTATATATTGATAGACATCAGTCGCATGGCGTGAATTGTCAATATGGCATGCCAATATGCAAATGATCAAGGCTTTTGTTGAAAAGCAGAGCCTTGTGGTTGATGATCAAAGCACAGCTATAATTAGCACAAATTTGTATATAGCATTAATTCGCGAGCCTCATACCCCGATATGAACTAGAAACGGGAGAGGACTGCAGGGATGACATGCTTTCTTTCTATCTAGGAGTGGTGTCATGGTATGGAACCTAGACATTTTTACTTATGTGGATGATGGAATGAGGCGCTTCGGATTTGAGTCCCTAGTGGCTCTAAATTTACGCCTCATAGGGCGGGGAAACGTATTGTTCAGGAATTACCAATCCTCAAACGTAAAAGAGGACCGGCCCTGAAGACCCAAGGTGCAGTTGCGACTGATCCTGAGACATGGGCTAGATTGTCTCGAATTCGGTGAGGACGTTCCCTTGCCTTGGTTCATGATGGAAATTCACTTCCAATAAGACATAACGGTTTTGATTGTAAAACTAGTATGGCGACATAGTATATGGTAGTTATGTCGTCTATGATTGATACATTATGATTGAATTATTTTTGAAACATACAAACACTAATAGTAATATCAAATGGTTTTGATCTATACGTGTCAAGCATATTTGGCCATTATAAGATAAAATTCTATCCTTCAGTTTACGTTGTATTGTGCGATGAGACTTGAGTCTTATAATGGCTTCATTTTTCTAAAAAGCATTGCGTTGTTTAAATGATTTACTTTATTTCATGCACTGGCAATCCAATGGAGTAACCCCGTTCCGCGTTAGCGGCGTGGTCCTGTGATTAGCCTTATTATTAAATAGGTTAAGTAAGATTTCTCATACCAGTCCCATGGCTGACTCGTAGTTTGTTTCACTTTGCAAACTCGGATGCCTTCTTTTCCACACGGGCAACCTTGTATTCAGGTTTTAGCAGACTCATTCTGGATAGCTATGGAGCTGAAGATGGATTCTATCATTTCTATTATGCTGTTCAGACTTCATTTAGTATATTATGTTTGATTCCGCAGCAGACATTTTATATTAAGCTGAAACTGTATTATGTACTAAGTATGATCCTGTTATGTTATATAACTCTGATGTTGATATTATTTCCAGTGTAACTTTGATGTACTTTATCTAGTGTAATTTTATGATTCTGTTCTGTTGATATTGTTTATGTGTTATATTCCAATGATTATCCTTGCTTCCATGACATGGGGGTTTGGGGTTATTACAGTAATTAACTCTCTTTGTTCTTTATATTCTATATAACCAACAAAGTAGTTTATGTTCTTCAGGAACTAATATTCTTTCATCATTTAGTGTGATTTAACAAATATTCATACCTTTGAGGTTTATTCACTACTTTGCGAACTACAGGTCCACATTTCTCAATTAGAAAAGGATTCATGATGGCCAATCATGATTTAACATAAGCGCTTTACTTTTAGAAATTTATCATCGATGATTATCTATTGTCAGTTCTAGACATAATTTATTGAGATATCTTTATTTATCTATTTTAGGTACCTAAACCACTAGGATTATTTGACAATCATGTCATGGATCTCTTCAAGAGACTCCTTAGGTGTTTCTTCAAGAACACTCACCTCCTTCATCTGGCATCTTTATTACTTACTTCAAAAGTATTTCGAACTGACTTTTAAACCAATCTTTAAATGTGGTTTATGCATTTTGATCCTTTAGGGATTCAAATAAATATTGAAGCAAGTCTACAGGGGATATTATTTATAATTTATTCATGTATTAATTATTTAACACTGATACTCAAAATGATATTGTATCCCCTTATCCTCCCCCTCAATGTTGACAAACCTTATCACACTAAATAATAATCATCATGGGATTCTCATTTTGATCCATTATCACATTGCTGCTAGCAAATATATTATATGTATATCAGTTGAAGGAGGATAACCCTTTAATTAGTCGACAAGATGCATTCATATTTTTTTATTACTTATTCTCTTTCATTGATCTAGCAATATTGGAGGAATTTTCTTATTATGCAGATCATTTGAATATACATATGACTTCAGGTCATTCAACATTCATGTTGATTGAAATTTAAATTACTAAATAATATTTATGCATAATCTATAAAATAATCTAATAACAAACTCCAGGTTGTTAGTTAAATATTTATAGAAATGAATATATAAATACGTGTGTCCACGTATTATAAATTTGCATAGTCTTTCTCACTTGAGTTAGTGATTTTAGAATAAATTATTACAAAAATCAAACTATTGATTTCAATGTATTGATCAATGTCATTACAAATTCTTCAGGATTATATGATAATGTTCAAAACTTCTGGTTTGAAAACATATCGAACTTCTAGTCCAAATAAATATATGAACAACTTCAAGTTGTTAAGTTGATGGAGTTTTAATATCGCCTCTGGGATATTCCATAAACACCATTTGTGGAGTTTAAATACATATTTTCTCTTTTAAGAGAAATTTATGAACTTTTCTACAAATATTTATCACTTCTAATTGCAAAAATCCCTTCTAGAGATATTTTATTATTTTCAAATAAGCAGATCTCTTCTAGAGAAATCTTACCATTTCCAAATATACAAATATCCTATAAAGATATTTTGTTATCACTGCTTCTGGGGTGAACTTATCTCCTCTAGAGATAAATATATACAAACTATTGAAATGTCATATCAATATACAAAAATACATATCAAACTTTAAATGCAGTAACAAAATTAGATGCATTAAATAAAAATAAGATTCAAGAAAAGAAATCACTACTTCTGGAGTGTATGATATTCCTTCAGGGAACATATCTTTCATTTATGTAATTGCAATGCAACAAATAAAAAAATCTCTAACATCTCTTCTAGGATATTGGATTTGCTATATAAAATAAATCTCTAGAACATCTCTTCAAGAGATTAATATGCATATTATATCTTCAGGATATTCAGTTAATATAAATTGTACATGAAAGATGTCAGTTAGATGAAACCTGTTCAGAGATTTTCTATTGAATCCAATGTTATTGTCACATATTATTATGTGTGTGTCTCTTTAAACTTCTTCTGGAAGTACAATCTTTTCATGTCACAACTTCAAGAAAGCTTAGGGTTTCTATTTCTTGAGTATTATGATTTTTATTTCCTTTAACTTCTTCAGGAAGTAAAATCTTATCATTTTACATAATTTCAACATACCTTCAAGCTACTTATTCATGAACTTCAACTTCATTTTTTTAATGAACCTCAGGTTCTCAAATTATGTGTAAACTTCTTGTTTAGAAGCTTATAAATTTTGACAAGTTAAGAAAAATATTGATATGAATTCAAGACTTTAGCTCTTGGGTTTTGAGTTATACAACTGCTTGTTAAAATAATTTCTTCACACAACTTCAGGTTGTTGTTGAACCTATTTCTTCCATTATATCATATATTACTTGCTAAATTAATACATAAAAAAATCATACTTATATCCATATTCTGAGCATGAACATATCATATTTAATTTACAATAACCAATGCATTTATGATAATAGTAACTACAATTAACATTTATATCGCCTAGGATATAACTATTGTCACAGTAGAATGATTTCATTACAAATATATGAATCAATTGAGAAATGGTACTTAAGTAACACAATTTCATCTCAGGTTTAAGTTCAGTATCACTCAATAATAAAATTAAAATGAATATCTTAATAATGAAATTTATTTCTTAATAATTAGATTTCCTAAAATAAATATCTCTTCTTGATATATATATATATATGTGTGTGTGTGTGTGTGTGTGTATAACACCTTCATACAAATATAATAGCATCTTCAGGATGCACAAATCTTACATCTGTAATTTTAGCAAATGAGATATATTGCATAAAAAATTTCTATCTCAAACAACAAATGCATTCAATAATTCATGGAAACTCAAAATTTTTGACTATAAAGGAATTATAAGTTTTCAACTTTTATTTCAAATACTAAAAATTAAGTTTTTCGTGTATGCTTTCATTAATAGTTCCATTCACTGCAGGTGCTAAATCAAAAATAACTTCAATAAATGAAAACTTTTATTTTTCTTCTTCATTTCTTTTTCAAATCCTTTTCTATTACATGTCATTTGCTATAAGCAAAAAAATTAAATGCAATTTCATGCTTCGAGGCTTTTATTTCACTTTCTCATTTGCATATGAACTTCAGGTTCTTCATTTGCATATGAACTTCAGGGTCCTTATTTGCATATGAACTTCAGGTTCCTTATTTGCATACGAACTTCAGGTTCTTCATTTGCATATGAACTTCAGGTTCCTAATTTGAAAAAAATCGTTTACATCATGAGTTTTCAGTTTCACTTCCGGTGGTAAATCAACATTGCTATTGAGTTTAAACGCTACATCATCATTTTTTATACCTATAATATTGTCGGGTCTACATTAAAAAAATTATATATTTTTTATCTTCAGTCTATCCAAAAGAATTACATACGAAAAGTAATAGTAGATTGGAAAGGATAAAACTAGATCTACCTTTACATCATCAATAATGTAAATAATACATATACAATCGAATCTCCATCAAATTGGATTTGGAAAATTCAAAATTAGATCCGCAAAGAAATGAAAGAATACATCTACACGTGTTTAGGATCAACAAAAATAATTAGATCTAAAAGTTAGATCCATTAGAATATAATCAAGATCTACAAAAAAATAGGAAAAGAGATCTAGAATTTGAGTCAGATCTAAAAGAACAGAGGATATGAAAAATTCATAGATCCATTGATCAAATATTCTCAAACAGAAAATAATTGTATAACAAATATATAAATCCATGAATTGACATCTTCAAATAAAAATTACATACATGATAGATCCATAGATATAGATCTAGTATATTTCAAACAACAGCTCTAATAGATCCATAATAACGTGTTGTATACAATATACAATTAGAAAGCCACTAGAGGAGGAGAAAGAAATACTTTTATCCATTCCAATTTTTAGTACACTATTTACATTACATGAGCTCCTTATATAAAGGATTGGGAGCATGGAGTAAAACTTATCCCACAATGTGAGACTAAATAGAATATGACAAAAGCATATTCACACTTATATATTACAAAAATACTTTTATTTTAGTCAATTTCACTTCTTTTCAATTTATGTAGACTTTATACAAAAATAAGGATCTTGGTTTCACGTAGTTTACAACAGTCAAAACCACCATTTTAGAATGAAACAGGGAACTAACTGCATAGGTTTTGGATAAGTAGAGGAAATAAAGTAAAAAAATGTATTTTGTTTGAGATAAGAAATAAGAATAAAGATCCCTTTTACTTACATCCATAACCCAAAATCCATATAAACAACATAGATTGACACTTTCGTTTTATTCAGAAATTTTAAGATGTTTAAGTTTAGTATTCGTAATCTCCAAATCTCTTAAGCATACACAATCAAAATTTTAGACTAAATAATTAAGGATAAAAAGGAAACTGTAAAGATCCAACTCTCAGCCTTTGAGAAGAAAACCATGTTGAATCCTAACTGGAATCCTTCTTTGGATTACTGTTGCGTGAGTCAAATCAAAATCTAAGTCTTCTAATCTTTATGTTTACATATTGTAACGACTCGAAAATTTGAACCCTTTGAGTCGACTAAATACAATACAAGTCCGACCCAAATTATACGAAAATATGAACATTAATAGAAAGAAGTTAGAGGATGCGAAATAGAAAAGATAGAAAATTAGAATAGAAGAATTAAGATAGAAGAAAGATCTGAATAACATTGAATCTCACAATCACAGCGGAATAAAATAGAATATAGATATAAGCTTTGGAAAATACAAAAGTGTATCTGAACTTACATACAACATCAGAGTACATCATATATACATCACAGCGGAAATAAACCCTATATAACTCATGCTGAAACCTTCTGCTCCAGCTCCTTCCAGATCATCTGTAAAATCTTGAACTACTTAACCGCCCGTACAAATTTGGGCACCCAAGAGTTCAGGGAGAACACAGAAAAATAAACTCTGGGTCAGTCATGAGACTGGTGTGAGTAATCGATTTTAAACAGTTTACTTAACTTGGAAAATTTCTTTAGAAAGAAAAGATAATCGTAAGACCGATCCACACATAAATACGGAAGGTTTTTACCTTACGATAACCCAAAATATTTTGAAATCACAACTACGCTGATACTATAATAATGTATAGGGTTTCCACAAATAAATTAGAATATAGCGGAATGCTTGCATCTCACGCTCCACATATATATAGTATACAAACAAAACCGCTTGGCGCTTAGGGATAATGGATTTCCAACTATGATAAGGTATGGAACCACCTTCCGATTGTGTATCTCTAGAGAGGAATGCACTGGGTTCAACAAGAACGTCTTGCAACCCGGCCCACACATGACCGACCACTCATTTTTCTTCAGTGTATCGGATATATTGCCACCTTATGGTTGCTAGCAACATAACTGTTCCCAAAAGATACAAAAGCGAAAGAAGTAACAAAATGAATATTCTCTAGATGGTGACAATACACCCAAATGGAAGCGACCTACATAGCCATGATGCCTGCCCGATTTTTGTCATTTCCCGGTTGTGAGGCTTGAGGTCAAAACTTACCTTTAGATATATCATGACTTCGTTTACTTTGAATGCCACTTCGTCAAACCCGTCAAATCACAAATTTGTCTCTCCAAAACTATGGGTATAAATCTAAGAGAAACGAATTTCTCCGCCACTAAACATAGTTTTGAAGTGATCAACTTACGCGATCTGTTAGACATACTCTGTCAGACATTCATCCATACAACTTGTCCGGGGTCTGGACAAACCGAAGGCACTATCCTGTAAACCCATCTTAGAAAATTTATATCTAGGATCCTCAGAATAGCCCTTGCATAAACCCTGTCTTCAATGGTCTTCAACTTGACTTCAATTTAATCAACGCCTAGGTCGAAACAAAGTGATATTTGGATTTCATTTAGAAAACCAATGCCGGTCTCTTTGAATCGATGAATGTTAATATCTTTTAGGGCTAAGTGATAATTAAAGGAATCAGATCAATATATTTCACATGTGTTTCTATATTCTTAATTGAGTTTCCATATTTGTTTACTGGAAATGTTTTACACATAAGATCCCAGATTTCAGCAGTAGCTTGGATAAGTCAAGATAAACAAGATGTAACTAAACAAGTTAATTGGGTTATGTCACAGCTTTTCAATCAATAAATCACCATAGATTGGGTCTATCACATTTCAACAATGCCAATAAACATTGTTCATAAATTTGATGATCTTAGAAAATAATCATTTCCCAGGACATATCTATATAAGGTTTAACTCTGTTTAAGAATCCTATTTGATTATAATAGTAATTTATAATCCATACGTAAATATCTATATGGAAAATTACTATTTATTTCCTTAGATAAAAATGCAATATATATAATTTAAATATTTAATTAAATGGAAATTAAGCGATACTTTCCTTGAATTCACTTAATTGATTTTCAATTTAACACCTCTTGCCGATTATCTCCATTCCAATCATTTTTTGAACTTTGGAACCTCGTTCTTACAAGTCAAACAAATTTCCAATATCTCCCACAACCATTCTTATCTGGCAAAGCATCTATTTCCACCGTTATTCACTTTGGAATGTGAACATCATTTCTTTGGTCCTTGTTTAACTCATTTCACTAATTAATACAAGGTTAATACAATTATCTAGTTGCTATATAAATTCACAGTTACATAGGTATCAACATTTAGTTCAAACGTTATTAATTTAACTTTTAAATCATTTCTTGATTTAATTTATATTTAGCATTGCAATGTTTATTCAAGTGATTGAGCTTATCTCAACAATATTATTAACGTTCAGCATAATAAAGTCAATTACAGTTCAATTAATCTGACTTGAACTAATTAACGGATTTTAGATTTAAGTGAATCCACATTTATTTCTATTTCACTTAACCCAAGGAAAACCAAAATTATATCAGAATAACTTCGTTTACCTTTGGCACTGTGTATCCACTCTTATATATATACACATATACATATACATATATACTAAATAATAAATTTACACTTTAAAAATCTTTAATTTTTTATTTTATTTTATTAATATTAGTACTCTATCTTTTTCTAGAATTAAATTTCTACCTTTCAATATTCTTTTCTGTTTTACCATTTCTTTAATTTCCTTCTCTCTCTTTTTTCCAATCCATTTCTACCGTCTTTATACTTTGCTTTTCATTTATAATTTCAGCAGCCCACACAAACGCAGGCCCATCATCTCGGCCTACTTTCTCCTTCCCTTATTTCTTTTATTCGGCCCAACTACCGAACAGATCCCAGCGTCCCATTTTCCCTCTTTCCTTTGATCTGATGTAACTGACCATCTCCTTCCCTATCCATTTTTGCGTGAATCAAGTTTAAATAACTTCAACCATTGTCTCACCATAATTTGCTCAACCTGCTGGCCTAACCAAGACCCACCATTGCGCATCCTAACTGTCCACTTCTTTCCTTTTCTTCCCTCTTCTTTCCTCATTTTCCAGTTCCAAATACTGATGCACAGCACACTGTGCATATGCACAAGATTTCCAACCCCTATTTCGAGATTCTCACTATTTCCGCAAACCACATTACCCATCCTAAGGTCGCTACCGCACCCTAGAATTGCATCCTCTCTGTTGAACGAAATCTGACAGTTCACTGCTGCTACACACAACATAAAAATGTCACCTTCCCCGACTCTAAAAATGTCACTATTTCCGCAAATTGCCTTACATAAAAATGTCATGCAATGCCACCCTACTACCCTGATTCTGGCCAAACTTCATCCAGAAAACCCCGAAACTCATTTCTGGCGAACCTCCGTGGTGCGCACCCCTACGGCTCTCTTATAGCGGTGCAGTTTGGCCTCCAGGTACCGTCACACTCGATACTCCAACGGTGATGTTTTTCCTTGTCATACAGAACTATTCAACCTAAAGGAAAAGAAACTAATTCCATCTTATTTATGAATCCTAGCCTGCTAGAATTTTAGTTAATATTTTTACTATGATCTCTACTTCACCCAAACCCTTCCAGCATGAGACTCAAGACTCCACCTCCTTTGGTTTCGCCCGAACTTGGTAAAACCCAATTTCCGATTAACCTAAGAAATCCCCTTACCCTTAATACTATAAATCATGAAATTGATATTAAGATTCAAGTTATCCAGTAACAGTCTCGACCATATGCCTATATTACAGTATATTATCGTTTTAAGTTGCGAGAAAATATATTCCTTACTGTAATTAATTTGTTTATGAAGATATGTGTTGCCATTTAAGTTCAAACAAGATTTTTAACATACACTAGAGACTTAAACAATCGACTTCCGTGATGAAATCAAACCTTATTTCTATCTAAATTTTAAATTATTAGTTTTAAAGCAGAGGAACCTATTCCTGTTAAACTATAGGCACAATTATACTTAAACATCTTAGACGGTATTCTAGGATTCGGCAGAAAACATACATTTATACTTTGTCAGTAGTAATTGAGATAAAGAAAAATTTTAATCATCGGTGTCACTCAGGACTATAATGTTTTATTGCCTTCCTTTCTAGTTTATATATTCTGTTCCAACTTTTATCATTTATCCTATATGACTATGATTTCACGGCTAACATGAAGATAGAATTCATTTGGAATAATACATCAAAAAGGCGTATATACATATATATATATATATATATACAAGTCGTAATATATATATATATATATATTAAACCATGAATAGTTTTTAATTGACAAAAAAAGTTTACTCACTCTTTCTTCTTACTGGTTCCAGGTTTCAAGCAATATCCTTTATTCAACACACATCAAACACTTTCAGCCTTTACTCTTTGCTAACAATACATGCTTTTATTCATTATACTAAATATTTGCAATATTACTTATACTATACAAATCATAGGCCAGACAAAACTAGAGGTTGAGTTATCATTTTAGAGTGACAAACAGGAGGGTTTTACTGATGTAAACATGTATAAACGCTCACATACGATACGTTCTCAATCTAAGTCATGGTGTAACAAAATGTGTTCATTAAATGTTTCAGATTTTAGGTTATAGGCTATAACTTCCTAGCTACCAATAGTCATGCCTCGTTTGTAAGCAATCAGTCCATGTTATAAAGATTTAATGCAAACATAAATTGGCTAGTGCACTGAAAAAGTGCAAAATGACAAAACAATGTGAAAACACCATATTCTTATTAATTTATTTTGATTTGCCTCTCTTTACATTATTATATGACATGTTGTAATCCAATTATGGTTATATATATATATATATGTATGTGTGTGTGTATGTGTGTGTGTGTGAAGTAATAAAATATTCACAAAAACACAAACAAAAATTACTATCTTGTTATACATATATGCATACACATATATATACTAAAGATTTTAAAAGATAAATTTATATTTTCTCAAATATAAAAACTCCAAGTTTACATTACTTTAAAAATAAAATTTTAAATGCGAATAAAATGTTGAAACAACTTTTACCCGTGTATATATAAAGTACCAGTTAAAAATATTCATCGGATTATGAACTAATGACTATTCAAAAATATATATAACATTCAAATTAAATATTATTTAATTGAATTTATATTAGAATAAATCTAAGATTTACATATTACAAAGTTGATCAGAAATCCGGGACATTACAATCTACCCCCTTAAAAGAATTTCATCCCCGAAATTTAGTAGTGACGGAAAAATTCCAGTTATAGTTAAAATCATAGACTTATATCAACACACACACACACATGAGTCGTACCCTTAGCAATCACAGTATACATAGCATCCAAAACACACCGGTTAATTATCAAGAATTTCATAACAATCAAAGCATTCAATATACATCAACAATCAACCATCAAACAGAACTCCGGATAGACTCCTCACATACTATCTTCAGCCTCTCATCTCAAAATTTCTTCGTTTCCTTTCCTTGTTCTCGACAAATCATTGATGAAATTTGTATTTGTCCAAATTGATTTTAAATCAATTTATTTACCCCTTTTTTTCCTTATCTAGTTCTTATTAAATCAATTTTTTTTAGTTATCAAAATTCTCTTTGGAATTAAATTCCTAAATTTTCGAGAAATTCAATCGAGTCTCTCTCGTATGGCTCCATCAAATAATAAAAAAAATCCTTTCTATATCTTCTCTAGTCATCAAAGAATCCATAAAACTAACTAGTTTTCCACATAAGCTCATCACATCCAACTAAAATACCACTTGTATCTTTGGTCAGCATTTAACTTTTATCCTCATGTACTTTTATCTATAAGCGTCCATCAATCCAAACATATTCATTCGTATAACCAGAATTATATGTTATTACAGTCTAAAAACATTTCCATTTTTATTTACTAATTTTTACTCTTCAACATTCATCAGTCCCTAACCGTAGATCAGTAAGAAAATAATCCTCCAAGTATCAACCTCGAAGACCGAAATAAACATTAGATCAACACTTAGAAAATCATTTAACTTAGCCAATCTTTAGTAAAGTTCCAATTCCTTAAATTTAAAAATTCAGTCTATTTAATTCACATGAGTTCATATTCAACCAATCCTTTAATTATGAATTTATTTGGTGTAAATCCAAATTTTATTTACTCAAAACTCATTCAAAATTCGCAGAATTTGAAATTCCATTTCTGGTTTGTCTTATCTGTATATTGTTATACAGGTTTAATTTGGTTTTATATAGTTATCTTAATTTATAATCCTATACCAGATTATAATAGAAATCAACACACCTATTTATAATAATTTCAGAAATTATCCATTTTATAGAAAAATATATTTTTGGGCAAAATTATACCATTTACCCAAATACTCGTAGGATATGAGTCAAGGGAGAGACTGTTAGGATTGCTTCGCATGTTCTTAAGGAGGAATGATAGTTTGGATAAAATAGTCCCACATCTGGGAATAAATTGAAGGATTTGAGTACAAATATGAGTTGGTAGGCACGTAACATCAGGGATTCCTTTTGTTATATGGGAGATGTGTGCCAGCTCATATGCGTGCAAGGGAGGGGGATTTGTTCTGACCATCGTTACATAACAGTGGTATCAGAGCCGAAGGTTCGCACTGGGCCATGCAGGCAAGGCAGTACTATCAAAAGATACTCGTAGGATGCGAGTCAAGGGGGAGACTGTTAGGATTGCCTCGCATGTTGTTAAGGAGGAATGATGGGATGGAATCAATAGTCCCACATCATGGAATAAATTGAAAGATTTGAGTACAAATATGAGTTGGTAGGCATGTAACATCAGGGATTCCTTTTGTTATGTGGGAGTTGTGTGCCAGCTCATATGCGTGCAAGGAACGGGGGCTTTGTTCCGACCGTCGTTACATATCAGTATGTCGAATTATTATGTTCAAGTGTTTAGAAATTCCTATCGACGTAGTGGCATACCATTAGTCGACCATAATTTATAAACCACTCAACAAATCAATCAACAGAATATAAAATGGTTTTTATATCAATTAACAAGTACATGCTCATATATATACACTCAAACTCAATGTAGGGTATTGGTAACCCCATCTCTATCAAATCATGCCACAAAGCCAAGGTTATTACTCAACCTTCAGCTTTGATACCAAGTGTAACGACCCGAAAATTTGAACCCCTTGAGTCGACTAAATACAATACAAGTCTGACCCAAATTGTATGAAAATACGAATCATTAATAGAAATAAGTTAAAGGATGAGAAATAGAGAAGACAGAAAACTAGAATAGAAGAGTTAAGATAGAAGAAAGATCTGAATAACATTGAATCTCACAATCGCAGCAGAATAAAATAAAATATAGATATAAGCTTTGGAAAATACAAAACTGTATCTGAACTTACATACAACATCAGAGTACATCATATATACATCACAGCGGAAATAAACCCTATATAACTCATGCTGAAACCTCCTGCTCCAGCTCCTTCCAAATCATCTGTAAAATCCTGAACTACTTGACCGCCTATACAAATTTGGGCATCCAAGAGTTTAGGGGGAACACAGAAAAATAAACTCTGGGTCAGTCATGGGACTGGTGTGAGTAAACGATTTTAAACAGTTTTCTTAACTTGGAAAATTTCTTTAGAAAGAAAAGATAATCGTAAGACCGATCCACACATAAACACAGACGGTTTTCTTACGATAACCCAAAATATTTTGAAATCATAACTACACTGATATTATAATAATGTCTAGGGTTTCCACAAATAAAATACATTATAGCGGAATGCTTGCATCTCACGCTCCACATATATAGTATACAAACAAAACCGCTTGGCGCTTAGGGATAATGGATTCCCAACTATGACAAGGTATGGAACCACCTTCCGATAGTGTATCTCTAGAGAGGAATACACTGGGTTCAACAAGAACGTCTTGCAAACCGGCCCATACATGACCGACCACTCATTTCTCTTGAGTGTATCGAATATATTATCACCTTACGGGTTCTAGCAACACAACCATTCCCGGGAGATACAGAAGCGAAAGAAGTAACAAAATGAATATTCTCTAGATGGTGACAATACACCCTAATGGGAGTGAACCACATAGCCATGCTGCCTGCCTGATTTTTGTCATTTCCCGGTTATGAGGCTTGAGGTCAAAACTTACCTTTAGATATATCATGACTTCGTTTACTTTGAATGCCACGCCATCAAACGCGTCAGATCACAAATTGACCTCTCCAAACCCACGGGTATAAAGCTAAGAGAAACGAATTTCTCCATCACCAAACATATTTTTGAAGCGATCAACTTACACGATCTGTTAGGCATACTCTGTCAGACATTCGTCCATACAAGTTGTCCTGGGTCTGGACAAACCGAAGGCACTATCCTGTAAATGCATCTTAGGCAATTTCTACCTAGGATCGTCAGAATAGCCCTTGCATAAACTCTGTCTTCAATGGTCTTCAACTTGAATTCAATTTAAACAACGCCTAGGTCGAAACAGAGTGGTATTTGGATTTCATTTAGAAAACCAATCACAGTCTCTTTGAATCGATGAACGTTAATATCTTTTAGGGCTAAGTGATACTTAAAGGAATCAGATCAATATATTTCACATGTGTTTCTATATCCTTAATTGATTTTCCATACTTATTTACTGAAAATGTTTTACACATAAGATCCTAGATTTCAATGGTAGCTTAGATAAGTCAAGATAAATAAGATGTGACTAAACAAGTTAATTGGGTTATGTCACAGCTTTTCAATCAATAAATCACCATAGATTGGGTCTATCACAATTCATCAATTCCAATAAACATTGTTAATAAATTTGTTGATCTTGGAAAATAATCATTTTCCAAGTCATATCTATATAAGGTTCAACTTTGTTTAAGAATCCTATTTGATTATAACAATATTTTATAATCCATACTTAAATATCTATACGGAAAATTACTATTTATTTCCTTAGATAAAAATGCAA
Organism: Allium sativum; assembly: GCA_030737875.1. Classification (NCBI taxonomy): domain Eukaryota; kingdom Viridiplantae; phylum Streptophyta; class Magnoliopsida; order Asparagales; family Amaryllidaceae; genus Allium; species Allium sativum. The sequence goes on from CM060918.1 coordinate 1,042,044,456, forward strand.
TATATATAAGTGAAAAGTAAGTGATACTTCCCTCGAATTCACTTAATCGATTTTCAATATAACACGTCTTGCCGATTATCTCCATTCCAATCATTTTTCCAACTTTGGAACCTCGTCTTTATAAGCCAAACAAATTTCCAATATCTTCCACAACCATTCTTATCTGGCAAAGCATCTATTTCCACTGTTATTCACTTTGGAATGTGAACATCATTTCTTTGGTCCTTGTTTAACTCATTTCACTAATTAATACAAGGTTAATACAATTATCTAGTTGCTATATAAATTCACAGTTAGGTATCAACATTTAGTTCAAACGTTATTAATTTAAATTTTAAATCATTTCTTGGTTTAATTTGCATTTATCGACTTAATAGCATTTCAATGTTTATTCAAACGACTGAGCTTATCTCAACAATATTATTAACGTTCAACATCATAACGTCAACTACAGTTCAATTAATTTGACTTGAACTAATTAATAGATTTTAGATCTAAGTGAATCCACAATTATTTCTATTTCACTTAACCCAAGGAATACCAAAATTATATCAGAATAACTCCGTTTACTTTTGGCATTGAGTATCCACCCTTTTATATATATACTAAATAATAATTTTACACTTTAAAAATCTTAGATTTTTTAATTTATTTTATCATTATTAGTACTCTATCTTTTTCTAGAATTAAATTTCTACCTTTCAATATTCTTTTCTATTTTACCATTTCTTTAATTTCCTTTTTTCATTTTGTTTCTACCATCTTTATACTTTGCATTTTTATAATTTCAGCAGCCCATATAAACGTTGGCCTATCATCTCGGCCTACTTTCTCCTTCCCTAATTTCTTTTATTCGGCCCAACTTCAGAATAGATCCCAACGTCCCATTTTCCCTCTTTCCTTTGATCTGATGCTACTAACTGTCTCCTTCCCTATCCATTTTTGCGTGAATCAAGTTTTAATAACTTCAACCATTATCTCCCCATAATTTGCTTAACCTGCTGTCCTAACCAAGACCCACCATCACGCATCCGATCTGTCCACTTCTCCCCTTTTTCTCCTTCTTCTTTCCTCATTTTCCAGTTCCAAATACTGATGCATAGCACGCTATGCATATCCACAAGATTTCCAACCCCTATTTCGATATTCTCACTATTTCTGCAAACCACCTTACCCATCCTAAGGTCGCTACCGCACCCTAGAATTCCATCCTCTCCGTTGATCGAAATCTGACTGTTCACTGCTGCTACACACAAGATAAAAATATCACCTTCCCCCACCCTAAAAAATGTCACTATTTCCGCACACCACCTTACATAAAAATGCCACGTGATGCCACCCTACTACCCTGATTCTGGCCTAACTTCATCCAGAAAACCCCGAAACTCCTTTCTGGCGAACCTCCCTGGTGCACACCCCTACGGCTCTCTCATGGCGGTGCAGTTTGACCTCCAAGTAGCGTCGCACTCGATACTCCAACGGTGATGTTTTTCCTTGTCACACAGAACTGTTTAACCCAAAGGAAAAGAAACTAATTCCATCTTGTTTACGAGTCCTAGCCTGTTTGAATTTTTGTTAATATTTTTCCTATGATCTCTACTTCACCCAAACCCTTCCAGCACGAGACTCAAGACTCCACCACCTTTGGTTTCGCCTGAACCTAGTAAAACCCAATTTCCGATTAACCTAAGAAATCCCCTTACCCTTAATACTAGAAATCATGAAACTGTTATTAAGATTCATGTTATCCAATAACAGTCTCGACCATATGCCTATATTACAGTATATTATCGTTTTAAGTTGCGAGAAAATATATTCCTTACTGTAATTAATTTGTTTATGAAGATATGTGTTGCCATTTAAGTTCAAATAAGATTTTTAATATACACTAGAGACTTAAACAATCGACTTCCGTGATGAAATCAAACCTTATTTCTGTCTAAATTTTAAATTATTAGTTTTGAAGCAGAGGAACCTATTCCTGTTAAACTATAGGCACAATTATACTTAAACATCTTAAACGGTATTCTAGGCTTTGGTAGAAAACATACATTTATACTTTGTCGGTATTAATTGAGATAAAGAAAAAGTTTAATCATCAGTGTCACTCGGGACTATAGTGTTTTAATGCCTTCCTTTCTAGTTTATATATTTTGTTCCATCTTTTAACATTTGTCCTATATGACTTTGATTTCACGGCTAACATGAAGATTGAATTCACTAGGAACAATACATTAAAAAGGCATATATATACACGTCATAATATTTATATTAAACCATGAATAGTTTTTAATTGACAAAAAAAAGTTTGCTCCCATTTTCTTCTTACTGGTTCCAGGTTTCAAGCAATATCCTTTATTCAACACACATCAAACACTTTCAGCCTTTACTCTTTGCTAACCGTACATGCTTTTATTCATTATACTAAATATTTGCAATATTACTTATACTATACAAATCATAGCCAGACACAACTAGAGGTCGAGTTATCATTTTAGAGTGACAGATAGGAGGGTTTTACTGATGTAAACATGTATATGTCTATAAAACAGAGGTATAGTGCCTCAATCTTCACACCACCTACTGTTAATAACATAAATGAGTATAATATGTCACTACCAAGTTAGTGCCGGTGCATACATACTATCAATAACATATCTGTCAAGAGTAAATGAAATAGACGGAATTGTTAAAGTGAGTTTACTCACTTATTTTCTCTTCCAATTTCAGGTTTCTCCTCCGTTTTAAGTTGTCTCGACCATTTTCCCTTTTCAGTTTAAGAGTATTCAAAGTGGCTTCCAGGATATGGAATTTCACCAATATAGCAGGGTATTTATAGTTGAAAATGGTGCATAGTTTTAAAGGTTTGGCAGTGTAGTCTATGGTTGACTTAGCCTTGATGGATTGGACATCCAATGTTGTTGTCATGTTTGATTGAAAGACCACACACTTGCACGTTTGACAGGGAAGAACAGCCAAGTTTGTAACTTGTTTTGCTAGTTGAGTGAAAGGGACAAAACAAAGTGTGTATAGCTGGTGTATTTAGTTTGATTGGAAAGATGACTACACATAGCTGTGTATGTCCTTTGATGAGCTCAGCCATGTGTTTTTGATGTACATCAGTGCATGTTATGAGCATAACCATGTGCAATAGCAAGATTTTGTAGGCTGATATGTAAGGGTAGCTACTGCTATGCACTTGGCTCTTTTGATTGAAAAGGATTTTATGACAAGGCTTCACACAAAAGAAAGGCATGGTTAAATCAATCTTGGAGTGCAGCATGTGCAGGTCTATATATATATACATATATATATATATATATATATATATATATATATATATATATCAAGGCATACTTGCCTGCTAAGTAATTCAGTCCATTACAAATGCTCACATACTATCTGTTCTCAATCTAAGTCATGGTGTAACAACACATGTTCATTAAATGTTTTAGATTTTAGGTTATAGGCTACACAATAGTCATGCCTCATTTGTAAGCAATCAGTCCATGTTATAAATATTGGATGCAAACATAAAATGCTAGTGTACTGCAAAAATACAAAATGACAAAACAATGCGAAAAACACCATATTCTTATTAATTTATTTTGATTTTCCTTTATTTACATTATTATATGATGACATGTTGTAATCCATTTATGGTCATATATATAAATATGTGTGTGTGTGTGTGCGAAGTAATAAAATATTCACAAAAACACAAACAAAAATTACTATCTTGTTATACATATATGCATACACATATATATATATATATAAAGTTTTTAAAAGATAATTTTATATTTTTCTCAAATATAAAAACTCCAAGTTTACAAAACTTTAAAAATAAGTTTTTAAATGCGAATAAAATGTTGAAACAACTTTTACCCGTGTATATATAAAGTACCAGTTAAAAATATACACTGGATTATAAACTAATGATTATTCAAATATATATATATAACATTTAAATTAAATATTATTTAACCGAATTTTATATTAGAACAAATCTAAGATTTATAGATTACAAAGTTGGTCAGAAATCCAGGACATTACACATATGTATAAAATCAAGAAGGAATCATATACATACGTAAAGTTAGATCCAAAAGCAATAAAATAAATTAGAAGGAGGAGAGAAGAAAGAGAAAGGATAAAAGAAATGTAACAACCTGGAATTTCAGAACCAATTTAAAATTTTAATGTAATCTATTTTAATGGATTTTGAATATAAATTGGTTATTTCTGCTCAATAAAATTTGAGAATAAATTTAAATTTATTTTTTATATTGTATTTGACGCAAAATAGGGTCGGTAAAATATTTAAATCCATTTATAAGCCTTGAATTTAAATATCGATATTTTAAAGCTACATCGATCGCTTATAAAAAGACCTTTTTCAAACAACATCAGAATTTGACAAAACCACTTTTATCGGATCTAGAAGGTCGAAATATGTCGTAATTTAAATTTTCAAGTTCAACGGAGTTCGTATGTAGAAGAACGACCTATGAACGAACATTGGAAATTCAGTTTGAATTTGAATTTAACTCAAAATAAGGCCATTTTTCGAACTGTCTCCAAATTTGATGTGGTTAGATTCGTTGGAACCGCAATTCCATAATGTAGCGAGATTTCAAATTTCGTAATTTTTGGAGTTAACGTGTGAGCGTGAAACTAGAACGAAGTTTGCATGTTGTAATTAATACATCCTCAAATTTGGTCACTTCATGAATGGTGGTAGTCTAATGGAAATTATACATATAAGGTCCTCTCTCTTTCACAAGGCAGTCTCTCCCTAATTGGTGCCTACATGAGAGGATTGGAGCTAATTAAGCTTAATTAGCTTTATGCTTTCATTCAATTTTGCAAATTAGGATTAGAAACACAAAAACTAAATAATGGTGCCCACTTTCTCTCCCTCCTCTCCTCCTACCGCCGCCTAGTAGGCCCCATCGCCTGCTCCTCCGCCGTTGCCACGTGAGCAGCTCCCCCCGACCAGGCGCACGACATCTCACCCCTCCTCTCTCCTCTTCTCTTCTTCAAAACATGAAAAGTTCCTCCATTTAAGTGTCTCCGCCTCCTATACTACCCTTAGCACCTCTTTTGTGGACCCTACGCTCCACGTGTCGCCTTGTGAAGCATGTTATACCCTCCTCTCTCGCTGGACAGCAAAGCTCTGAGCTCCAAAGACCATCAGTTCGCCAAAGATTGTCGTTTTCTAACTCCATTCACTAGTATAGACGTGTACGAGAATTGCCGAAAAGTTGGAGTCATTCCGAGCTAAAAAGGCGACATTTTTAAGTGATAGCTAGCGCCGAAAAGTCCGACATTGCAGTGCGTGGTTTTCCAATGGCTGAGAGATTCTCACTTTAATTAGTATATTTAAGTAGTTTAATTATGTATGAAAAGTTAATTAGTTAGCTGTTTTATGTTAGAAGTTAATGCGATAAAGTAAATTACAAGTTAGAGAACAGATTATTTTACGGTTAGTGCGACATTAAAATATTTGTCAGTTAGTTAATTAAATAATAACGAAACCCGGGTATTTCATTTGATTGGTATAAAAAAATAGTTATACGGTGCTTGGTAGCTCACATCACAGTTGTTTGCAAACCCATGGATGAAAGGTTGATTTATTGTGTTATGTTGTGATTGTGGATTGGAGATGTTTAAACATCTTAAAATAATGTTAACATACTAGTGGTAGTTGAAATTGGATATAAATATCCATTTAAAACTTGAAAGGTAAAATTATTCTTACTCATTTAGTTAAAATTCGTTAGTTACAAAAATAATTAAATTGGACTAGTAATGATTTCATGAATCAGTGTTGATTTTAAGTTGACAGTTTGTCGGTTGAAAACTCCACATGACTAGTAATGACCATTTATTTATCTTTTCAAATTACAGTATTTCCTGTAACACCCCGTATTTTCTGAGAATATTAAAAGGACGAATTAAAGAATACTTAATTATTAAACAGAGAATTAAGGGAAACGGGTTACGTTATTGGGTTCGTCTCGAAATTCTGCTTGGAATAGAGTCCAAGTTTTCGTAAATCGGACTTCGTATGAGGAAGTTATGGCCCTCAGAAGTTTCAGAAATTTACATAAATTAAAAACAGATCAGAGTTAAAAATTCAAATTTCAAACGAAAAGCAGGGAGGCGGGCTGGGCGGGATTTCTCCTGCCCAGGGCCAGGTCGACTAGGGGGTCGACCTCCCCTGCATATGTCGACCAGGGGGCCGACCTGGGAGTCGACCTACCCCCTCACCCAGATCCAAATCTGAGACGATTCTGACTAGTTGCTCAGTCCTTTCTGACCTGTTGCTGAGTCACTAGGGCTTAGGTGGCAATTCTGGATAATCTATCTAGTCTGGACGGTTGTGATTGCTCCTAAAACGATCTAACGGCACACATAAGATTTAACTTCTATAAAAGCAACCCTAATCCTCAAACCCTAAATCACACAAATTCATTCCAAGGAGCCACCATGTTGTCCATGCTCATTCTATCCTAGCCACCATTCCTTATTCAATTAGAAAACGAGTCAAAAGCTACGAATCAAAACTAACTTAGAGAAATTGATAGTCTTCTTCAAGGGATTTCTTTTCAAATTTAGAAAACAAATCCCAGAAAACAAGATTTTCTTTTCTTTGTCCGCAGGCAGGGAATACTTCAGCTTAGATCAGATCATTTCCAGCTTCAAGAAAGTAGATGTATTGCTTGGAATCTTTTTCCTTCGGCTATGGCTTTGGATACTCTCTTATTGGGGATTTATGCTGCCTTACTGTTGTTTTAATGCTTCTTTATGTTTTAATTCAAGACAGAGTTTTTGTTGTAATAATGTGGAAGTTGGTTTGAGACAGTTGTTGTAATGTTTTGTCTGAACCATATACTTATGAAATAAATTTAGTTTTTTTTTCCGCTGTTTATATGTCTATCTTGTAAATTACCTGTATCTTTTACCTATAATGCTCCGCCAAAGTTAAGGCATTGCCTTTGTGAGTGACCTTAACGGAGGTGGGGTGTTTCACTTGGTATCAGAGCTTAAGGTTACAGGATCAGATAAAAGATTTGAAAAATTATTTTCAAAACGGTTTTGAAAAGAAGCATTTTCAAAAGAAAAGTTTTGTTTTAAAGGAATATTCCCCAAAGCCATAAGCACTATCTTTAGATCCTCTGTTTGAAACCTTGTTTCCTTCTTTCCTGAGTCTCTGGGGCTCCTGCCTTTCTAGGAGGTAACCTCATCGCGACATGGTTCTGTAGGCTCGATGAGACTACTACACCTGTCAAAGGGCGAAGAAGTGCCCAACCTCCATCCATAGTCGTAATAGTTTCACCTACGGCTAATTCTCTTCCAAGCTTTGTAGGGTTTCCCGTGCGATGGAGGCAACGTTCGAAAGGCTTGTCAACATGGCTCACAAAGGAGGTAAAGAGAAAGAGGCAAAAGGGGAAGAATCACAAACAAGGGATTGGAATATAAGAAGGGCGGAGGAAATAATAGATCCCGCAATAAGAGGAAGTATCTTTTCTGCGGTATAACAGGTCATTTAATTATAGGAAGTAAAAGACAAGCGGTTGTTTTTAGAATGTGAGGCAGGGCATCTTATCAAGGATCCCAGAGGACAAGGACAAGGACAAAGGACAGGATTTTCAGGAAGGCAAGTGCATGCTTTCACCGCCAGCGTACCTGAGAGAAAGATAGTAAAGTTTAGTTTTTCTTTTTGATCATCCTATTAGTACTCTTTTTGATTTCAGCGCTTCACATTCGCTTATATCTACTTCCGTAGTTGAGTCTCTGCCCCTTAGTACTAGTATAATAGAAGATCCCATTATTTTCTCAAATCTGGTTGGTGGTTCGGCTTATTTATCTTTGGTTTGTAAGGATTTGAAAATATCTATATTAAGGATTGAGTTTAAGTGTAATGCTTATGTTTCTGATTTCATGGCTATGGGTTGATTCTAGGCATGGATTGGTTAGCTAGTAATTCTGAAACGAGGGTAGTTATACTTTTTACTTGCCTCGGGAATACCCTCGAGATTTCATGCGATCCTGAGGGGATCAGTTAGGCTTAGCTACCTATAATCACTTGATGCATCTATCGACGATTTGCGATCCGTTAGAGTAATCCATGAGTACGCAGGTGTTTTTGATTAGGTTAGGTATTCTCCCCCTAAAACTCGAGATAGACTTCCGCATATATCTAGTTGACAATGCAAAGCCAGTTATGCGATCAACGATAGTTTTGGAGCAAGATCGGCGAGGATAGCCAGAGTCGGTTAAGTGCTCAATTGTTTGGTTGTTTTGCTAGTATCATCTCACATAAATCGTCCTAATTCGGAGGAGGTAATCCTTGGGTGCTTGTCTGATATTGGTTTAGGCTTTGGGGCTTGTACTTGAGGGATGTCGAGTTCGACTGGGATGGTTTGTGTGAGAAATAAATGGCTGTGGTAGGCGCCCTAAAGTAAGGCTGACCTTAAGAGAGGTAAAAAGTACATAGCAACCTTTAGCTCTAGACCCTCAGATTTGTGACATAATGGATGAGCTAAGTAGAGGAAAGACCCCTAATCATCTTAGTATATACACTTGGTATCATGGCTCACACCTGTTTATCTTGGAAAGATAGTTCGACTACATTGGATACCCTCTAGCATAGTAAGTGATCGAGGTCCTATCTTTACTAGTGAGTTTTGGAAATGGAGGTCAAGAAGCTTCCAACTGTGAAGTTAAATTAGTTAAGGTACAGTGGAGTGAAGCACAAGAAGACGTAACGTGGGAGACTGAAGATAAGACACGCGCATCATACCCTTTTTCTTGAGCGTATATCCTTGATCTCTTTTTCTAGGAATTCTATGCATGTTTGTTTCTATCTTTTTAGGTATATCCTCTAGGTCATATCTTCAATACTTAGGTAGAAGCCAATTGATGTAAACATGTGTTTGAAATACGTTATGATTGATGGTTGCAAGTGGTTGCTAGTGGATGCATATACACACATCAGGCACTAGATCGGCTTAGTCACTTTCATATTGCATATGCACGAGTGAATTTTTATATATATGAACTGAAACTTGATGTGTTATCATATGGATGTTGCATTTGTATGAATGCTTGTGCACTCATGTAGGAGTTATAAAGTATGATTAGGAATAATTGCATACATGATGGACTCATGGCACTGACATAATTCGCATTGAGGAGGTCAACTGAATCAGTAGACCGCCTGATTTTGCATTAGATAAGGACATGTACACACTCTATGCATATGATCATGAAAGCATTAGAAATCTTTTTAAGGACAATGGACGCGTATGATTGAATGGTTGAGTAGATGGATGTTGGATGTTAGGATATGCATTCTTCTTAACTTAGAGATTTCGGGGACGAAATCCTTTAAGGAGGGGAGAAAGTAACACCCCGTACTTTCTGGGAATATTAAAAGAACAAATTAAAGAATACTTAATTTTTAAAGAGAGAATTAAGGGAAACGGGTTACGCCATTAGGATCGTCTTGAAATTCTACTTGGAATAGAGTCCAAGTTTTCATAAATCGGACTTCGTATGAGGAAGTTATGGCCCTCAGAAGTTTCAGAAATTTATATAAATTAAAAACAGATCAGAGTTAAAAATTCTAAATTCAAATGAAAAGCAGGGAAGCGGGCTGGGCGGGATTTCTCCCGCCCAGGGCCAGGTCGACCAGGGGGTCGACCTCCCCTGCACAGGTCGACTAGGGGGTACACCTACCCCCTCGCCCAGATTCAAATCTGAGACGATTCTGACTAGTTGCTCAGTCCTTTCTGACCTGTTGCTGAGTCACTAGGGCTTAGGTGGCATTTCTGGATAACTCTATCTGTCTGGATGGTTGTGATTGCTCCTAAAACGATCTAACGGCTCACATAAGATTTAACTTCAATAAAAGCAACCCTAATCCTCAAACCCTAAATCACACAAATTCATTCCAAGGAGCCATCATGCTGTCCATGCTCGTTCTAGCCTAGCCACCATTCCTTCTTCAATTAGAAAACGAGTCAAAAGCTACGAATCAAAACTAACTTAGAGAAATTGATAGTCTTCTTCAAGGAATTGCTTTTCAAATTCAGAAAACAGATACCAGAAAACAAGACTTTCTTTTCTTTGTCCGCAGGGAGGGAATGCTTCGGCTTAGATTGGATCATTTCCAGCTTCAAGAAAGTAGATGTATTGCTTGGAATCTTTTTCCTTGGGCTATGGCTTTGGATACTCTCTTATTGGGGATTTAAGCTGCCTTACTGTTGTTTTAATGCTTCTTTATATTTTAATTCAAGACAGAGTTTTTGTTGTAATAATGTGGAAGTTGGTTTGAGACAGCTGTTATAATGTTTTATCTGAACCACGTACTTATGAAATAAATTTAGTATTTTTCTGCTATTTATATATCTGTCTTGTAAATTATCTGTATCTTTTACCTATAATGCTTCGCCAAAGTTAAGGCATTCCCTTTGTGAGTGACCTTAACGGAGGTGGGGTGTTTCATTTCCTGTTATGAAAGATTCTATTACCAAAAGGTGTACTTCTGTTTCTCATTAAAACTTGTCATATTTTATGCATTTTGGTATATATCTGTATTAATGGTCAACCTAACGGACATCCAATTGAAATTTAAATCCCTTCTTTCTGTTCCTTCCTTACCTCTACCATTAATGACCAATGGGCTGCTATTTTTATTCTCTTTTATTTTCAATCAAGTAGAAAGTCTTAATTCCTTCCATATTTCCAAACCTTATGATTCATAAAACCAATATATGTTTGTATGTTTATAAAGTAATAAGAAATGTAGTCAATCACTATATGGATAAGATATTTCTAAGAATTAAGGTTAAGATTTCTGTATAAGATCCTACATATACTATCTTTGATATGAAAAGCAAAATTTACCTCTATTTGTTCCTTCCACTTATAGCTGCCTCACCCATCCCTTCACAATATGGTTGCAACTATTTCATGGTTAGAATCTAACTAGAGAAACAAATACTTTATATATAGGAAAACTTTTGAAAACTCTTTTTCAAAATAATAAGTACGCCTCTCATACACATAGTTTCTCCAAAATCGGGTAACCTAGGCGCTAACACCAAAGGTAACAGCCCACCCGGAGCGAGCCTAAATCCCAACCTAGAAAAGGCCTATCGAAACTTAAAGTCATTCTAAATAAGTCATTGATTTTTATAAGAAGTAAATTTAACATAGTAGGACTATTACGAAATCAGAACTTACAACGGTATGGACATAGTATATTAGTAAATAAGATGTACCATTTCATAAAACCATAGTAATGTCAAGATACAACACAACCACAAAGTCATAAATTCTGAGCCATAGATATGGTTATACCATAAATATAATACTAAATAACATACATAAAAATAAGATGACTGTCATTATAGCCATATCCTCCATCATCGAGCTTGAATTGTGAGGCTATCCTACCTAACTTATGTTGTTAAGAGGAGGAGTTCAGAAAAACAAGTTCTGGCGGGTTTTTTCTTCAAGTTTAAACCCTTTTACCTACACTTGGGCAGTATAAAACTATCAAGGGTATGTCTAGGCAGTAATACACGCATATACGACTATATGTCTATTAATATATATTATAAAAAGGAGGACCATACAAACACTTAATACCATATAAAAATAAGTGTTGATCCCAATTATCACTTCATAGGCAAGTGCAGATCCATATGATCACTTAACACCCAATGGAGGACCCAGTTACTTAAGATCTAATTCTCGGTAGACAATACAAATGCATAAATGCTTACAAAACAGTATGAGAGATAGTATGCAGAGACTTTATACCGAGGAGGCAGGCGAATCTTCTACCATTTAATATGTAACTAATGACGGACCCCTTCGTAATTATCTAGCTATCACTAAAGGCAAACTCATAGCCACTTAACACTCCCCATAGACAATCGGCTCCCCTTACATGTTAGGCGAATTTTTAACTAGCTCATCCCAAGGTGCACCCTTACTATAGTCCCCTAAAGGAAGCAGCAAACTTTCGAAGAACTACCGAATCCAATTTGAGACCATTTAATACCATAATTTAAAACTATTAGAGAAAGGTGGACTCTTTTATCACTTTATACCCCTACGACTACAGCCTATTCTTCTAAGGGTAAATCCATTAGGAAAGAGTCGACTCCAACCATTTAATACCCCAAAAATGGAGGATCAACCACTTAATACCTTTCTCGAGGTTGGCATATCATAATGTTAAATGGACCATGACACTATACATCTCACAATAGCCCTCCTTATAGCTACTAGAAATCGGATTGTCTGGGCAAACTTTGGGAGGTTAACCTCGCGTCCTCATGTCATTTAATACAAAGTAAAGGCCATTAACATACATAAGTACACAAATTCCTAATGGGATCATTTAATTTGAAAATCCTGATTTAAAACGATAAGTACATGTTTAAGATACGTAAATTACACTAATATAAATGTTAATATCAATGCATTAAATAGACATGCATGGAAAACACATAATCATTTGAAATATCAACTTGTACACAATATTATCGATTTACAAGTAATTTTCCCTAAAATTATTCACAACATAAAATATCCAAAAAATAGGACTTGTAGATTTAGTAGGTCAACAATAATAACATACACCATAGACAGACTTGAAATCTTTGGTATCAAATTACTTCAGTAAACTAAAGGGACTTATAAACAGCATATGTACTATATTTTTATTTTAGTCAATTTTGCTTCTTTTCAATTTATGTAGACTTTATACAAAAATAAGGATCTTGGTTTCACGTAGTTTACAACACTCAAATCCACTATTTTTAGAATAAAACAGGGAACTAACTGCATAGGTTTTGGATAAGTAGAGGAAATAAAGTAAAAAAAAAGTTTTTTGTTTGAGATAAGAAATAAGAATAAAGATCCCTTTTACTTACATCCATAACCCAAAATCCACACAAACAACATAGATTGACACTTTCGTTTTATTCAGAAATTTTAAGAGGTTTTAGTTTGGTATTCATAATCTCCAAATCTCTTAAGCATACACAATCAAAGTTTTAGACTATGTAAGGACAAAAAGGAAACTATAAAGATTCTACTCTTAGCCTTTGAGAAGAAAACCTTGTTGAACCCTAATTGGAATCCTTCTTTGGATTACTGCCGCATGAGTCAAATCTAAATCTAAGTCTTTTAATCTTTATGTTTATATATGTACAAAATCAAGAAGGAATCATATACATATGTAAAGTTAGATCCAAAAGTAATAAAATAAATTAGAAGAAGGAGGAGAGAAAAAGAGAAATGAGATAAGAAATGTAACAACCTGGAATTCCAGAACCAAATTAAAAATTTAATGTAATCTATTTTAATGGATTTTTAATATAAATTGGTTATTTTTATTCAATAAAATTTGAGAATACATTTAAATTTATTTTTTATATTCTATTTGACGCAAAACAGGATCGGTAAAATATTTAAATCCATTTATAAGCCTTGAATTTAAATATCGATATTTTAAAGCTAAATCGATCGCTTATAAAAAGAGCATTTTTCAAACAACATCAGAATTCGACAAAACAACTTCTATTGGATCTAAAATGTCGAAATATGTTGGGATTTATATTTTCAAGTTCAACGGAGTTCGTATGTAGAAGAACGACCTATGAACGCACGTTGAAAATTCAGTTTGAATTTGAATTTAACTCAAAATAAGGCCATTTTTCGAATGGTCTCCAAATTCAATGAGGTTAGGTTTATTGGAACTGTAATTCCATGATGTAGCGAGATTTCAAATTTCGTAATTTTTGGAGTTAACGTGTGACTGTGAAACTGGAACGAAGTTCATGTTCTAATTAATACAGCCTCAAATTTGGTCACTTCATGAATAGTGGTAGTCTAATGGAAATTAGACACATAAGGTCCTCTCTCTTCCACATGGCACTCTCTCCCTAATTGGTGCCAACATGAGAGGATTGGAGCTAATTAAGCATAATTAGCTTAATGCTTTCATTCACTTTTGCAAATTAGGTTTAGAAACTCAAAACTAAATAATGGTGCCCTCTTTCTCTCCCTCCTTTCCTCCTACCGCCGCCTAGTTGACCCGCCGCCCGCTCCTCTTCCGTTGCCACGTTAGCAACTCCCCTATGGCCAGGCGCACTGTAACGACCCGCGTTTTACGTATCAGGGGATCATAGAATATTTATTTATTTCTTATGCGAAGTCGTATAGCCATGTAACTATTGGGAGATGACTATTGGGGTCATTTCCCATGTTCATGATTTTTGCCAATTTTTAAATGACCGTTTTGCCCCTAGCTGGTCTTGTTTCGGCCATAACTTTTGAATGGTAAGGAGTTTTGAACTAAAGCCACTTCCATTAGATCCAAATGATGGTTTACCTTTCCGTAGAGTGGTCACATTAGCCAGACGGACTAACCATTTGGGAGATATGGCTGAAACAAGGTTTAGAAGGTGAAAACAGCTTAACCGGGCCTAATTAGGGTAATTAGTAAGAGGGCCCATAACCCATTTCGGGATTAGGGTTATGGGGAGGCTGAGAACAGTAGGAAAACAATTTTTATTTCATTTTTCAGCTGCCTAAAACATTTCTCTAACCCTACCCATGGCCTCAACCTTCTAATTTCATCCCAAATCGCTCTCTAATCAAGGCAAATCAACACCAAATCAGAATTGGAGCTGCTGTGTTGCATAGGAAATCGCCCCAAATCAGAGATAGTTTCAGATTTAAAGTTAATTTGTGGCTAAGGTGAGTGATTAGCATTGTTTTTACACTAATTACAGTTAACTAGGGTGATTAGTATTAATTAACGAAATTGTGCATGTTAAAAATCTAGAAAATATTTATAAATTCTTAAATGTTATTTTAGACCTCTGTTAGAAATTTGGGTTAAGTTGGATAAGTTTTGCTAATCATATCGTTAGTTATGCTTAAACATGATTAAGGGAAAAACATGGGTTATGGGTATGTTTGATCCATTTTGACATGGCTATTTATCATTTTGGTGTTTATGGTTGATGTTAAATGTTGCTATGACTGTTTGGTGTGATTATGATTGTTTATAACAGTTAGAATAGTCGAAAACGTTGTCGTATGGCGTAAACAATCGATGGAAAAGCAACAGGAAAAGTGTAGGATTGTGACCCGAACCGGATCGGATCGGTGGGGGCGAACCGACCCGCTCGTGGAGCATCCCACGACCCGACCGCTTGCATCTGAAGTTCTCAGATCCGACCCTCTCGTGAATGGTGGCTGTAACAACCCGTATTTTCAATAACCTGTAATAATGAAAATTGAGGCAGAATTTAATGTGAATCAAGGGAAACGGGCTATGCCATTGCGTTCGTCTCGGAAAAATACGCGAAATAGAGTCCGAGTTTTCGAAAATCGGAGTCCGTATGACCCAGTTAAGGCCCATGGAAGTTTTCAGAAATTTCCATAATTAAAACAGATTTAAATTTAAATTAAAAACAAGGACTTGGGCCAGCTGGGCCAAGGCGGGAAAAATCCCGCCAGGACCCGCATGTCGACAGGCCTGTCGACAGGGTCCTAGGCATGTCGACTGCCCTGTCGACAGCCCTGTCGACAGGGGGTGCCCAGGCAGTCTAGCCTGGTGCACCATTTCTGATTTGGGCTTGATTGGGTGGCTTGGTTCTAGAGAGTTCCGAGATCTGACGGGCCAAAACTATCCTAGGGTTAATCCTAGGGCTAAAAACACTCTAATCTTCTATAAATATACCCCTAATCCTACCCTAAAACCCCATTAATCATTCTAGCAACAAAACTATGCCAAAATCCAAACTCTCATGGCCTCCACCCTCTTCATACAATTCCTAATTTGATTCCTAAGTGATTTTCCATGCATACAAGCATATTTAGGCTTGTATGATCCTCCTTAGCTTGCATTAAAGGCTTGTTTTTCTATTGCCATCATAAAGAAGGAGTCTTGATCAAGTTTGCTTGCATTTGGGGGCTTTAATTAGTTGCATAAGGGGTTCTTTACATTTGCTATAGTTATTTGAGTCCGCATAAGCATCGTAAGCCCTCTTACCTTCATTTTAGAAACTCTAAAGTTAACGTGTGATGAAAGTTGGGGTTTATGTATGTTGTGCATGTTATGCAAGGGTACTAAGCCATGATTTGCAAATCTATTTAGTTATGCATGTTTATGCAAGTTTGCTAAGCCATGATTTGTATGTTTATTTAGTTATGCATGTTTATGCAAGTTTGCTAAGCCATGATTTGTATGTTTATTTAGTTATGCATGTTTATGCAAGTTTGTTAAGCCATGATTTATATGTTTATTAAGTTATGCATGTTTATGCAAGCCATGATTTGTATGTTTAATAAGTTATGCATGTTTATGCAAGTTTAAAATGACAAGTTGTGCATGTTTTGACAAGTTGTGCATGTTTTGACAAGTTGTGCATGTTTATGCAAGTTTAAAATGACAAGTTGTGCATGTTTTGACAAGTTGTGCATGTTTTGACAAGTTGTGCATGTTTATGCAAGTTTAAAATGACAAGTTGTGCATGTTCAACAAGGTATGCATGATTATGGTAATATGCAAGTTCACTATGCTAAGTTATGCAAGTTTAACATGTTATGCATGTTTATGGTAATATGCAAAGTTCACTATGCTAAGTTGTGCAAGCCTAACATGTTATGCATGATCGTTGTGCAAGTTTGTCATGTATGTTGTGCCAAGTTCCCTCTTCCTATCCTTTATGCGTTACTACGAATATGTAAGCGATAGAATGACGTTGGGGGGTTTGGGGTAAACTTAAAATACATGAAAATATAAGCTTGAGAATTTACCTATTAAGTTAGGTCTACCCCTTGGGAATTTACCTATTAAGTTAGGTCTACCCAAGCATTTGTTAACTTGTAATTATGTGTTTGAAATAAAGTGGACATGACACTTAGAAAACAAAAGTGTGGCCAACTCGAGGTTGGGTTGAGTTTGTAGCGTAATTCTACCCGGAACCGACCGGCTTAACTAGTGGCTACAAACAATAGGACCCAATGTGAGAAGTTGGTCATGTGGGGCCAAAAACCCGAGGTTAGACTAAGTTGTGGTGTAAACCTACCCGGACCCGCCCGGCCTAACTAGTAACCACAACAAGGTCTAATGTGAGAGGTTAAGGTGCATTAAGTTAATTAATGCCTCATGATTAGGGTTAAGTCAGGGTCCACTAATACTTAACCAATTTGGGGATTCGAGGGATTAGAATGTGGTTAGGTTGTGAACCGTTGATTACACTTAACTAGTTTAATCCATTTGGGAGTTCAAGGGATTAGAATGGGGTTAAGCCACACTTAACCAGTTTAATCCAGGATTAGTGAAGGGTTAAATCACACTTAACCCTCTTAGGAAACCCTAGCAGCGTGGTCTGTTCTAACAGTAATCCCAGTTTGGTATCATTTACAACCCTAGAAGCTAGGCTAGGGCGGGGCACGATTACTGGACAGATGTAAGCGACCAAAGGGCGATGGCCGAGTGGTACAGCGGTGCGGGTCCGGCGGGCTACGGACGTGCACGTAGTCCGATGTTGGACAAACTCGAGGCATGGGTACCAGTAGGTTAGGGCTGTGCATTATTGCTTAAGTGTCCGGGGTTGACACCCGAGGGCTTGATACACCCAAAGGGGGACCCAGCACAGACTATCTACAACCATATGTGGGCCATATGGACACCAACACTTGACGTGTTAGGTTTATAGGGAGCCGATCGACTAGACCGTTGGGCTGGACCTTGTATTAAGGTCACCTCATGTTATTGGGTCAAAGCTCGGGCCAAGGGATCAATATCTGTTATGTTGGGTTGCTAGTACACCGTGGTGCAAAAACTTAACTCTGTTTATGCGATGACACCTCTATCTATCTTATAGTTGATTTATTCATACCAGTATGTTGTTATCTATGATCACCTCAGTCTCCATCATGATGTTAACTTTATTAGTTTATAGACTGATCGTAGCAGGGCTTACTCAGTCTTTTTGACTGACCTGTTTTCTTTCGCCTCTTTTCTTCCGTTTCCCCCCCCCCCCCAGGTTCTCAGGGAGGGAATACTAGAGCCTAGCCTGGATTTTAGCTGCTTCCTTGGATAGCTCAAGTATGCTTTGGACTTGAGCCGCTATGGTTTATCACTCTTATTTGGGGATAGTACTTATGTATTTTCAGTTTATCAGATGATGTATTTATCTAGACTTGTAATTTTGGGAAAGTGACATTTTGATGTACCAGACTTGAGTTTTGAAATGGTTTATAAATCTTCCGCTGTTTTATTTACTTACTCTGTTTATTTACATATATATATATATATGTCATGTCCTGCCTTGCTATATCATTATGCATGTTTACCAATAATGCCCCTCCAAAGCTAGTGCATTCCTTTGCGAGTGACCCTAGTGGAGGTGGGGTGTTACAGTGGCATGACCCGACCCGATGGAAACATCATTCTCCAAGCCGACCCGCCTACACAGACTAAGGGAGTTTGACCCTGAAACGGAGCATCATCACGACCCGACCCGGAGCGGGAACCACCCATGGACCGAACCGCAGTGGACAGGAGCCCACGGACCAAACTGGATGGGGAAGCCGACCCGACCCGAGCAATCCGATCTGAACCAGAATGGTGACTGCGAACCGAACTAAGGAGCTTGGACGTGAGGTATCAGCTATGAACCAAATGAAGACCGATCCGGAGAAGACCAAAACCCGAGATGCAAAGGTAGTCCAAATGGGAAGTTGTAACTCAGGATCTAGTTTGGAACCAATGAGTTAACTTCATGGTTGGGCTTTGCTGCGGGACACGTGCAAAGGGTTTATCGACGTCTACAACTTTGATTCACCACCAAGATGGATGTTAGGCTACGTATCAGTGCGTTGGGGTAGTTATTACTCCATGGGGCAGAGTCATCGTAGCATGGGTATGAGCCAGTGCAGTGGAGTCGTCATGACTTCATGGGCCAGAGTGGACATAACAAGGACTAGTGGCTATGGATTAGTGCAGTGGAGTCGCCATGACTCCATGAAGCAGAGTGATCATAGCAAGGATTTGGGTGATCAAAGCAGTGGATATCTTATGCTTTACGCACTGAGTGAGAGATGTGAGGATGGTTGCTATACTTGATTATTTGCCATCATTATGACATTTACACACCCACCCCCGTATCTTTACACCATATGTTAGCGTCACCTTAGAGTATTGTATATCTTGTTGTGCTAACTCTTTGGTTGCAGGTCCAGGTTCAGGTATGGTTTAGTATACCTGTTATTGTTCTGTTTTGTTGCTTATCGCTCATACCAGACTTTTGTTTGACCCAGAGTTTTATGTCTCTTCTTATTACTCTGGGTGCTCTTAAACGGGCAGACTAGAGACAGGTTAGCTGGTTATGCACGAGTAGCTGATCAGGAGACGAGCAGGAGGCTCCCGCGTATAATATATATATATGTATTCTCCCTGTGTCGCTGCTGGTCACTACTTTGGGCATTAGTAGTGTACCTTCCTTATTTTGCTTTAGAGACAGTTTTTAAAAGTTGTAATAACGATGATGTGGAACATAAGCTGTATTTTGGATTTTCCGCTGCTATGATGGTATAGTTTTCAGCTTATGCACTGTCTCGCCTGTTTTATGTCAAGTATGTTATTATTATATTTTATTCCGTACGCTGTGAGACATTCTACAGGTTCCTTGCTAGTTCAAATTCCTTTCTTTTCCTTCCTTTGACTATCGTCCCATGCTGGTTGGACATTAGTACAACGCATTTTCACTGGAAATGTCAGCTGGCGTGGGGCAGACCGTCACATTTGGTATCAGAGCTCTAGGTTGCATAGTTAACCTAGGGAAAGACGCCAGGGAGAGACAGTACGTATATGAGAGCGCATATTTGTTATATTTTGGTTTTCAAAAGTTACACATATATATATATATATATACTATTTGTATATTTAAGGATGAAGTCGCACTGCACTGGCACCACTGAAGAGATGGTTAATCATTTTTTCCTTATAGATTGAACGATGAGCCGATATACTAGGGGTACCGGTAGAGGAGCTAATAATTGGAATGCTCCTGATGTGAGGACGATGTTCACTGACCTCATGAGAGAGATGCTTAGGGATGTTCAGAGGGTAGCTCTGAATGCTGCAAATGATGGTGGTGCAGCGGTGCAGGCGCCTAGGGCCGATTTCGCCAAGCTATGCAAAGATTACACTAGCCTTGGTGGGAAGCTGTTCCAAGGAACGGAATCAGCTACAGAAGTTCAGGATTGGCTCGATAGTTGTGAGCTCATCTTCGAAGACTTAGGGATCGATGATGCGACGAAGAGGAAGCTAGCATCCCGTCAGCTGCAAGGACGGGCAATGAATTGGTGGAATGCTATTAAGGCAGCTACCCCTGAAGATCAAGTTACTTAGGATCAGTTCAAGACTCACTTTAGCGAAAAGTTTATCCCAGCTGCTCAGAAATCAGAGTTGTTTAGGAAGTTCTTGGAGCTTAGGCAGAATGGTAGGGCAGTCTCAAAGTATATTGCTGAGTTCGATACTTTATCGAAGTATGGATTATCTCTTATTGACACTCCCGAGAAGAAGAATGAGAAGTTCATAACAGGCTTAGATCAGTACTTGGGGAAAAGGCTTATAAACCGTATCGATAAGGCATTTGAATCGATTGTGGGGAAAGCTTTAAGATCAGAGAGTCTATACCCTAAGTCGAAAAATGAGGTTGCATCTGCAGAGGAGCCAAAAACGCAAGCAAGCGGTGGAGGCAAGAATGGTTCTCAGAATAAGAGAAAGCAGAATCAGACCAAGGATGGCCAAAAGAAAAAGAATAAGAAAGATGTTGAGTGCTTTAGTTGTGGCAAGAAGGGCCATTATGCTAAAGAATGTCGAGTAAAACCAGCGGACAGGAAGTGCTTCAACTATGGTCAAATGGAACATCACAAGGATAAATGTCCGCAACCCCCTAAAGAGAAGCAGATTGTGAAAGCATATGCCATCAATGTTGTCCCTTCTTCGTCGAATGCCCCAACTGCGGCAGAGAAAGGAAATAATGTCGTCATTCAAGGTATGCATTCTATTTATGATGTTCCTGTTTGAGTATTGTTTGATACCGGAGCTTCCCATTCCTTCATATCTAGCGACCTGGTAGATAGGTCGGGATTAGAACCCGAGATAGTCGATAGACCTTTAGCGGTGGCGAACCCGATTGGTGGTTCGACTAGTTTTAGCATGATTTGTCGTAATATGGTCTTATCCATCCATGGATGCATGTTTGTTTGTGATTGCTTTGTTTCGGCCTTTACTAGGTCTGGCATTATTTTGGGAGTCGATTATCTCCAAAGGTACGGGGTGGTGGTAGAATGTGAGGGCTTTTTGGTGACAGTTAGAGCGGATGATGGACGGAGGGTAGTGTTTGGTGGTCTACCTAGTGATGGGGTAATGACTAGTTTTCTAAATTCCCTCGACATCCCGCATGATGAGTTGTCATATGTGCCCGTGGCTGGCCAGTATCTGGACGTCTTAGGAAGTGACCGGACTTCCACCACACCGAGAGATTGAGTTTCGTATTGATTTAGTGAAATATGTCAGACCTATAGTGATGCCACTTCGTCGTATGGCACCAAGAGAGAAACGAGAGCTCGGGGTGCAAGTAAGCGATCTTTTGAAGAAGGGATTTATCAGAAGAAGTGTTTCTGAGTGGGGAGCACCAGTTGTGTTTGCTACCAAGGCAGATGGTTCCCTTCGATTGTGTGTGGACTACCGCGAGTTGAATAAGGTGACGAGGAAGAATAAGTATCCTCTACCGCGGATAAATGATTTGTTTGATTAGTTGAGTGGGCGAAAGTGTTCTCCCAGTTGGATCTCGTGACAGGTTTTCATCAACTTAGGGTGGAAGCTGAGAGTATAGCTAAAACGACCTTTCGGACGCCGTCTGGATTCTATGAGTGGTTGGTCATGCCATTTGGGTTGACCAATGCACCAGCATATTTTGTGGATCTTATGAATAGAGTATTCCGAGATCAATTGAATAAGTTTGTTCTTGTGTTCATAGACGATATCTTGGTTTATTCGAGGACAGAGGAAGAACACAAGGAACACCTGAGGATAGTGATGGAGGTCTTGAGAAAACACCAATTGAAAGCAAAGTTTTCGAATTGTCACTTCTGGAGGAGGGAAGTGAGATTCTTGGGCCATGTTGTTTTAGAGAATGACATTGCCATGGACCCTGCGAAGGTGGCTACGGTACAAGATTGGTCTACGCCCAAGAATGCAACAGACGTAAGAAGTTTCTTGGGATTAGCTGGATATTATCGTAAGTTTATCGAAGACTTCTCCAAGATAGCGGCACCGTTGACTCAGTTGACCAAGAAAAATCAATCTTTTATTTGGGACGAAAAGTGCGAGAATGCATTTAAGAGTCTAAAGGAAAAGTTGACATGTGCACTAGTGTTAGTCATTCCTAAAGGGAATGAAGAGATGACAACATACACAGATGCATTTGGTACCGGACTAGGTGCTACATTGATGCAAGAAGGTAGAGTTGTATCTTATGCAAGCCGGCAACTGAAACCGCATGAGAAAAGATATCCTACCCATGATTTGGAATTGGCACCGATCGTGTTTGCGTTGAAGATGTGGAGACATTATCTCTTGAGAGAAAGATTTGAGTTGTTTACTGATCATAAATCGTTAAAATACCTTTTCTCCCAGAAGGATCTAAATCTCCGACAGCAGAGATGGTTAGAATTCTTAGCTTCCTATGATTTCGATATCGCGTATACACCAGGAAAGGGCAATGCGGTAGCTGATGCATTGAGTAGGAGACATGCCAATTTAGGGGTTATATTTCTAAAATGGAAGCAACTGGAGTATATCGCAGGGTACGATTTCAGACCAAAGTGCGAATTGGATCCAAAGACGCTAGCAAGTTTGACGATCAGACCCACTTTGATTGAGCGGATTGGTTCCAGTCAGAGGGACGATCCTAACCTATTGGAAATCATCTCCAAGTTAGAGATGGGAATCGATGAAGAGATGAACAAGTATGGGCTTGATCGAGATGGATGGCTTAGAAAGAATGGTAGACTGGTTGTACCCAATGTCAATGGACTGAGAGATGAAGTGCTTAGAGAATGTCATCACTCAAAACTGACTATGCACCCCGATGGTAATAAAATGTATCGAGACATGAAGCATACCTACTACTGGGAAGGGATGAAAAGAGACGTTGGGAAGTTTATATCCAAGTGCATGAATTGCCAGTTAGTTAAAGCTGAGCAAAAGAAACCTAGTGGTTTGTTGCAACCATTAGAATTTCCAGAATGGAATTAGGAACAAGTCTCAATGGATTTCATTGATGGGTTGCCAAGGACTAGATCGGGCCATGATAGCATTTGGGTGATTGTGGACCGATTAACTAAGAGTGCAAGGTTTATACCTATCAAGTCGAATAGAACGACATCTAAATTAGCAGAAGTGTATATGAAGTGGGTAGTGAGATTTCATGGAGTACCTAAAAGCATCGTGAGTGACCGAGACCCGTTGTTTACTAGTGGGTTTTAGAAGAGCTTACAAGAGGCTCTAGGGTCAGAATTATATCTCAGTACCGCATATCATCCTTAAACTGATGGTCAAACAGAGAGGGTAAATCGTATATTAGAAGATCTCTTGAGAGCTTGCATATTGGATTTTGGGGGATCATGGGATGACTATTTACATCTAGTAGAGTTTGCATATAATAATAGTTATCAATCCAGTATTGGTATGGCTCCATTTGAAGCTTTGTACGGAAGACCTGCAACTCACCGTCACGTTGGTTAGAAACTGGTGAGAAGTTTGTGCTTGGACCAAATGTGATAAGAGAAACTTCAAACAACATTAAGATCATTCAACAGCGAATGAAGGCCGCCCAAGACAGGCAAAAAAGTTATGCTGATAAGAGACGAAAGGACTTGAAATTCTCCGTTGGCGACCTAGTATTTGTCAAGATCTCTCCATTAAAGAATGTTATTCGATTTGGAAGGAGAGGAAAGCTGGCACCAAGATTTGTTGGTCCATTCCCAATCCTCGAGCATGTTAGGAATTTGGCATATAAAGTTGAATTACTAGAGAAGATGGCAGGAGCTCATAACGTATTTCATGTTTCCCAGTTAAGGAAATTCGTGCATGACCCCGATATGACTATTTCACCTGATCAGTTGGATGATATCGACGTAGAACCCGAGGCGGTTGGGAACCGCAAGCCGATTCGTATAGTCGAGCATGATACGAAGCAACTTCGAAGAAAAGCGGTGAATCTAGTCAAAGTTCAGTGGGGGCAAGAATGAGAATGACTGTACTTAGGAGACGGAGGAGAGCATTAAGAAGACGTATCCAGAACTCTTTGCCTGGTAAGATTTTAATTGCAATTTAGTTTTCCGCATGCTAGGATAGACTTGTTTGTTGTTTTGTATGTTTGGTTGTTGTGAATGGTTGGTAGGCATGCGGGATCCTTTACTTGTTTCTTAGTTAAGGAATTTCGGGGGCGAAATTTCTTAAGGGGGGAAGAATGTAACGACCTGCGTTCTACGCATCAGGGGATCATAAATAATTTATTTCTTTCTCATGCAAAGTCGTATAGCCATGTAACTATTGGGAGACGTATTGGGGTCATTTCCCATGTTTCATGATTTTTGCCGATTTTTAAATGACCGGTTTGCCCCTAGTTGATCTTGTTTCTGCCATAACTTTTGATTGGTAAGGATTTTTGACCTAAAACCACTTCCATTAGATCCATATGGTGGTTTATCTTTTCGTAGAGTGGTCACATTAGCCAAACGGACTCACCGTTTGGGAGATATGGCTGAAATAAGGTTTAGAAGGTGAAAAACAGCTTAACCGGGCCTAATTATGGTGATTAGTAAGAGGGTCCATAACCCATTTCGGGATTAAGGTTATGGGAAGGTTGAGAACAGTAAGAAAACGTTTTTTATTTCATTTTTCAGCCGCCTAAAACATTTCTCTAACCGTAGCCATGGCCTCCACCTTCTAATTTCATCCCAAATCGCTCTCTAATCAAGTTTTAGCCTAATCTACATCAAATCAAGGTAAATCAACACCAAATCAAATTTGGAGCTATTGTGTTGCACAGGAAAACACACCAAATCAAAGATAGTTTCATATTTAAAGTTAATTTGTGGCTAAGGTGAGTGATTAGCATTGTTTTTACACTAATTACAGTTAATTAGGGTGATTAGTGTTAATTAACGAAATTATGCATGTTAAAAATCTAAAAAAATATTTATAAATTCTTAAATATTATTTTAGATCTCTGTTATAAATATGGGTTAAGTTGGATAAGTTTTGCTAATCATATCGTTAGTTATGCTTAAACATGATTAAGGGAAAAACATGGGTTTTGGGTATGTTTAATCCATTTTGAAATGGCTATTTATCATTTTGGTGTTTATGGTTGATGTTAAATGTTGCTATGACTCTTTGGTGTGATTTATGATTGTTTAGAATAGTTAGAATAGTCAAAAACGCCATCGTATAGCATAAACAGTCGATGGAAAAGCTGCAGGAAAAGTGCAGGATTGTGACCCGAACCGGATCGGATCGGTGGGGGGGCGAACCGACCCGCTTGTGGAGCATCCCACGACCCGACCGCTTGCATATGAAGTTCTTAGATCCAACCCTCTTGTGAATGGTGGCACGATCCGACCCGATGGAAATATCATTCTCCAAGCCGACCTGCCTACATTGACCAAGGGAGTTTGACCCTGAACCGGAGCATCATCACGACCCGACCCGGAGCGGGAACCACCCACGAACCGAACCACAGTGGACTGAAGCCCACGAACCTAACTGGATGGGGAAGCCGACCTGACCCGAGCAATCCGAACCAGAATGGTGATTACAAACCGAACCAAGGAGCTTGGACGTGAGGTATCAGCTATGAACCAAATGAAGACCGATCCGGAGAAGACCAAAATCCGAGATGCAAAGGTAGTCCAAATAGGAAGGTTTAACTTAGGATCCAGTTGGGAACCAACGAGTTAACTTCATGGTTGGGCTTTGCTGTGGGACACGTGCAAAGGGGTTATCGACGTCTACAACTTTGATTCACCACCAAGATGGATGTTAGGCTACGTATCAGTGCAGTGGGGGTAGTTATTACTCCATAGGGCAGAGTGATCGTAGCATGGCTATGAGCCAGTGCAGTGGAGTCGTCATAACTTCATGGGGGCAGAGTGGACATAGCAAGGACTAGTGGCTATGGATCAGTGCAATGGAGTCGCCATGACTCCATGGGGCAGAGTGATCATAGCAAGGATTTGAGTGATCAAAGCAGTGGATATCGTATGCTTTACGCACTGAGTGAGAGATGTAAGGATGGTTGCTATACTTGATTATTTGCCATCATTATGACATGCACGCCCCCACCCCTGTATCTTTACACCATATGTTAGCGTCACCTTAGAGTATTATACATCTTGTTGTGCTAACTCTTTGGTTGCAGGTTCAGGTTCAGGTATGGTTTAGTATACCTGTTATTGTTCTGTTTTGCTGCTTATCGCTCATACCAGACTTTTGTCTGACCCAGAGTTTTATGTCTCTTCTTGTTACTCTGGGTGCTCTTAAACGGGCAAACTAAAGACAGGTTAGCTAGTTATGCACGAGTAGTTGATCCGGAGACGAGCAGGAGGCTCCCACGTATGATATATATGTATTCTCCCTGTGTCGCTGCTGGTCACTACTTTGGGGCATTAGTAGTGTACCTTCCTTATTTTGCTTTAGAGATAGTTTTTAAAAGTTGTAATAACGATGATGTGGAACATAAGCTGTATTGTGGATTTTCCAATGCTATGATGGTTTAGTTTGCAGCTTATGCACTGTCTCGCCTGTTTTATGTCAAGTATGTTATTATTATATTTTATTCCATACGCCATGAGACATTCTACAGGTCCTTGCTAGTTAAATTCCTTTCTTTTCCTTCCTTTGACGACCGTCCCGTGCAGGTTGGACATTAGTACAACGCACTTTCATTGGAAATGTCGGCTGGCGCGGGGAGGGCCGTCACACGCACGACGTCTCACCCCTCCTCTCTCCTCTTCTCTTCTTCATTCTTCTTCAAACCATGAAAAACTCCTCCATTTAAGTGTCTCCACCTCCTATACTACCCTTAGCACCTCTTTTGTGGACCCTACGTGCCACGTGTCACCTTGTGAATCCCGGTATACCCTCCTCTCTCGCTGGACAACAAAGCTCTGAGCTCCGAAGACCTTCAGTTCGCCAAAGATTATTGTTTTCTAGCTCCATTCACTAGTATAGACGTGTACGAGAGTTGCCGGAAAGTTTGGAGTCATTCTGAGCTAAAAAGGCGACATTTTTAACTGATAGCTAGCACCAAAAAGTCCGACATTGCAGTGCATGGTTTTCCAATGGCTGAGAGATTATCACTTTAATTAGTATATTTAAGTAGTTTAAGTATGTATGAAAAGTTAATTAGTAACCGTTTTATGTTAGAAGTTAGTGCGATAAAGTAAATTGCAAGTTAGAAAACAGATTATTTTACGGTTAGTGCAACATTAAAATATTTGTCAGTTAGTTAATTACATAATGACGAAACCCGTGGATTTCATTTGATTGGTATAAAAAAATAGTGATATGGTGCTTGGTAGCTCACATCACAGTTGTTTGCAAACCCATCGATAAATGGTTGATTTATTGTGTTATGTTGTGATTGTGGATTGGAGATGTTTAAACATCTTAAAATAATGTTAATATACTAGTGGTAGTTGAAATTGGATATAAATATCCATTTAAAACTTGAAAGGTAAAATTATTTTTACTTATTTAAGTAAAATTCGTTAGTTAGAAAAACAATTAAATTGGGCTAGTAACGATTAAATTCATGAATTGGTGTTGATTTTAAATTGACAATTTGTTGGTTGAAAACTCCACACGAGTCTTGGGATGATTTTTGATTTACACATCTCTCTTGTATATAGTTCGTATGTTGATCAATCAATCAACGAAGTGAAATAAGCTTCAACAAATTATTTTGAAGTTTGTATGAAAATAAATGCACATTGGATGTCGTTTGGATTTTAATAGTTGTTAGCAACTATTGTTGGATGTATTGGATTCGTATAAATGGAATTGCGTGATATTTGATTGAATTTTATTGCAATCTGGAACAAAGATGAATATTTTAATAATAAAAAATATGAGGTGAAAACTGAAATTTAATTTTGATGTCCGATTTTGGATGGACGCGTTTCTATCGAAATATCGATGAATATTCATAACTATGATAAATGATTTCGAAGTATTTTTAACATGCTTATGGCTTGTTAAAGTTTTGAATTTTAATTAAATAGTAACTTTCAAAGTGAAATTTGGTTAGGATATGTAGCGAACGTTTGAAAAGAAGTTTTCTTTTGAAAGTTTTTCGTTTATTTTTATTATGACTGCCATGAAATTTTGAAAAGTTGACAACTTTCAAAAAATAATATTATTTTATTTATTAGAAAAATATTAAAATTTACCAAACAAAGAGATATTCGAATTTGAAGCTAAACGACTAAAACGGATTTTCTAAAGTAATTATATAAATTTTATATAATTAATAAGGAAAGTTTAAAAAACGTTTCGATTTATTTATAAATTAATAAATCGATTCGGGCTTGAATAGAACGCGTCGCGCAGCGACAGTTTGCGAATGTTGACCCGTAACTTCGACTGGACGTAACGAGAGATCCGACTGTCGAATTCTCCTGAAACCGAAACTGTTGGGTTCATATTGAAAAGGTCTTTCAAATGAATACAAGAGGTTTAAATATGAACGGTTGAGTTTATAAATATATCCAAATCAGTTTTGAAAAAGGTCGCTATGGACGTAGTTCGGTGGTCGATATTGGAAACTGACTGTAAAGGCCTTAATAAAATTATTTAAAAATATAAATAAATTATGGTAAATCATAATAAATGATTTAGAAAGAATTTAGAATAAAAATTCCACTTTTTTGAAAGATCAATATTATTTTTATCTAAAATTGCTATTTTGCATCTACGGGGAAAAACTTGATATCGAACGTAATAAATTTATTTGAGGTTCGTTGTGAATGGTATCTTAAATAATATCGTTCCGGAACCCAACTATGAAAAGGATAAATCTTTTGAATAAGATTTAATGAATTTTCCCCATTAATTTAATTGAATTGGGATTAGATGGAATTCGATTAATAATAATCGAAATGAGCTTCTGTAAAGGAGGGCCTTTACTATTTATGGAATTTAAAAGGCTTCGCCGTTATTCCACTTATAGTATTAGTCTGATACGGAAATTTATATTGATTATGAGTTGTCCAGATTTCTGTAAGAATTCCATACTAATGAAAAAATGATTTTTGGGTTTATACTGAATGATGCTTTTATATGGTTGTCGTTCTTTAACCCAGTTAAGACGAGACTAATTTATAAAAGTTGAATAATCATTGAGATATGATTTTTGAGATGAAGAGATATTATAAAATCTTTTGAAATAATTTCTGGGAAATGAATTAAACATTTGGTTTAAGAAAATAAATTATCTTTGATAAAATTAATGAGAACCTTTTTCTAAAAGGTAATGAATATTGAATAAAAAAATATTCTGGATTGGAATAAAATGAGTGTTATCTTAGTGTATTTGTCATATGCTTATAAAGATACGCCAGTTATTCAGAAAGATCAGGTTTAACTCATTTTGAATAATTATTATGACAATTAAAAGTCAAAGATGAAGACAGTGGTTGAAGATCGGAGATCTTCACATTGTTTGGGCTATTGCTGATGTCTTGATTGGGTCGTACACCCAAGACAAGGTAATGAGTGGGGTACTCTAAAACTGACTTAGAGATCGACCAGATATGCGACAGTCTCTCTCCTGTATTGGATATATGAGACGAGGAATAAGGTGCCACTGGTTTCGTTCAGACTTAGAACGAACTTGCAAATGGATTGTGTGCCTAACATTGTATTTTATGCTATATTAATTGATCTTTACTAATATTTGTCTAGTGGCAGAGAATTTATTCTCCTTGCTTAACACCCTTCTCTGAGACGTACGAGCTCAGAGGTTATATATCGGTAAACATCAGTTGTATGATATGAACTGACAATCAAAGCACGACTTTAAATAGCACAGCTTTGTGTATATCGTTAATTCGTGAGCTTTATACCCGGTATGAGTCAAAAAGGGATTATTGACCACTGGGAGTGCATGCGTTTCTTTCTAGCTAGAGTTGATGTCATGGTATGGAGCTCAGACATTTTACTTATGTGGATGATGGATGTGAGGGTCCTTGGATATGATTGGTCGACATACTGACCAGGTGACAGGTCCAATAGGAACGGGAAACATATTGTTCAGGAATAACTAATCGACAAAAGTTAGGTGTGGACCAGCCCTGAAGATTCAAGGGTTACCTATGGTGTGATCCCGAGGCATGTGCTAGAGTATCTCGAAACAGGTGAGGAAGATCCCTTGCCTTGACTCATAGATGGAATCCAATTTTCAATACACAACTTTTCGGTATTGGTTGTAAACTTATATGGTGACATAATATATGGTATCTAAGTCATCTATGATTGATGCATTTATGTTTGAAGTTGTCTTATACACTATGCACTTATAGTAATATCAAAAATATTTGTTTTTATAACATACCAAGATGTTTAGCTATTATAAGGTAAAATCTATCCCCCGGCTTGCGTTGCATTGTGTGTAATAGCTCCATCTTTCCAAAAAACATTGCATTGTTCATTATTTATTTCAAGTTTGGATATTCACATGGAGTAAACCTGTTCCGTGAAATACGGCGTGGTCCAGTGATCTACCTCATTTTAAAGTAAAATTTAAATAACCGTTTTAGCTCTCATACAATTCCCATGAGTGACCTGGAGTTTATTGTTTTAACCTAAACTCTGAATGCCTATTTTTCTCTAAATGGGCAGTCGGTAATTTTGGTTTTGCGGATTCTTTTCTTTAACAGGATCCTGGATTACTATAACGACCTGGATATTTCGGCTATTTGATTTGAATATTTAAATTATTTTAAATATTTTATTTTGAATTTAATATCGAATTCGTTAATTAAATGATGAATGAGCGTTTATATTTATATTTAATTTAAACGAACTCAAAACAACGCGGTAGTTCGAAAAATTGAATTTCAACTTCATTGGACTATACTGAATCCGTGTTAAGTTGGATTTTGGTGAAACAAGAAGCGTCTGAATCTAGTTGATAAAAATTTTCTAACGAAAGAGAAAAATCGAGTTTTCGTATTATAGATTTTAGTTTACGTCCAAACCAAATTTCGAAATAGTCGCTGTGAAATCGTTTGTACGCCATAACGATTTATTTAAATATAATTAAATATTGGCTTTGAATTTGGACAAGTCCTTTGAGGCGTAGCCATAATTTAATTTTTAGAATTTTACTGTAATTTTTATTTCGTAAAATAAGCAACTTTTTATTTGGAGTATTTCGCACCCTATATCAACATTTTGAGGTATCAAAATATAAGTCAATCTACCGATATTATTATATTTTTGTGATTGTAGCACATTGCTGAGCGCGACGGTATATTTACTTCTGTCGACTGCAAGTCGTATGCATACGGAGTTTTATATAACGGAGTACGTTGACTGTAAAACTAAAAATCGTTCGTCAAAATCATCAAATTACCATCAATCAGCTTTGTATTTTCAAATCAACCGACCTAGAGAAGGAAAAATGATCACCCTACCCTTCTGCCTAGTTCATGAATGGTCTGCATCATTTCTAATCAATGCAAATATTTGCTCAGCTACCCTATATGTATAATCCTTCAGCTACACACTGTTTCTGCTTTGTATTTTCAACTCATTCAGCTATCCTACCCTGTTTTCTACAGACCTATTGCTTAGAAACGACTACCCAAGCTTTTGAAATGAATATACACTGAAAAGTTTTAAATTTACAAACCTACCTCTCGTTTATCCTATGGTTTCTGATCGGAATTTTCCAACTGAACATCACACGGACAACCACTGAAAGGAAAACACAGTGCAAATCACAGAAATGAAAACTGTACATCACTCTTGGTATTATTTGAAACTTCAAAACAGTTGCATGGAGACCCTGTATTTTCTCACTTACTCTGTTGTGTCTATCTCTGCCTATTCTGTTGTGTCTATCTTTGCCTATTCATGCAGTGTTCCCTTAGAACAAATCAAAAAGGATGCTTACGCTCTTACTGACCAAAAGTAGCATGTCTGGTTCAAATCAAAGTATACGGCTGTTAGCCTTTTTGTCTAATCTTCATTTAAGTAAAGCACATGCTTGACCCTGATCATGCAGAAGCTGCTTATAACGCTATTCATGCCTATTCCTTGGATGGCAAGGAATTCATCCATATAAATAGGCGAGGTCATCTTCTCTTCTGAGATGCCGAGACACTCTACTGAATGGCAAACAAAAAAAAAACAAATGAAATCATCTTTCAAAAAAAAAAAAAAAAAAAATCTGAAAGGAGTAAGTGACGGGAATACTGAGGAGAGGTGTTTGCATGGGGCAGCACAAGCTTTTGTGGAGGAAAGTAAAGAAGTGGATGCGGGTTTGTTAAGGGGAGTGGTGTTCAAAGTTATGATGGGGAGAGGAAGTAGTCTGGACGTGGTTACTGTGCATGGGAAAGTGATGGGAAGGGACACAGTGGATGTTAGCATCTGGAGTGGAGGGGGTACTGTTACTTTTGTTTGGAGATTCAAAAGGAACCAAAACGCGTGCTGATGTCCGTCTTATTAGCTAAGGTAATTAAAATCCTTAATTAATTTATAATTAAATAATAGATTAATAATTATATACATAAGCAGTGGCAGTGTTTTCGTGGTGTAGGAAGTATGAACGCAGTGGATGAAGATACGGGCGTGGGTGATGTCAACATGGAGCGGGTTTTCAGTAAACTAGGAAGGTTGGATGGTTGGCAGATGTGGGTGAGCATGATGACGTGGCGTGAGGACTGAGGAGGGGAGCGCAGGGATGAACGAGTGGAACAGTGGTGATAAGGAGAAGTTGTTTTTTTTCCATCTGAACCAAAGAAGGCGCGGGGTTTAATTAAAAAACTAATCCTAAGTGTTACCGCGTGGTAGGTAATTAGAGTATCATTAACATTTAAGAGGAGAAATTAGTAATTTATATATTGTTATAATTTATATATATATAATCGTAATAAAAATCACTTAACCATATATTGTCAGAACAACGCAAAACCTCTGACGTTGGAATCGCAATACAGAACACTGCACAGTTATGCTGATTCAGAAAGGAGCGAAGAAACCGGAGTTGCATATAATTTTAAACGCTTATTTAAAATTATACGAATAATGCAGACCGTCAATCGAAAACTGACAGGTGAGTTAATTCTCACACATTTCTGAAATACTAGGATGTGTTAAATTCATATAATTTAATTGGTTGATTGGATGCCTATGGTTGCTTTGATGGTTGACGT
The DNA here is from genome assembly GCA_030737875.1 of Allium sativum. Classification (NCBI taxonomy): domain Eukaryota; kingdom Viridiplantae; phylum Streptophyta; class Magnoliopsida; order Asparagales; family Amaryllidaceae; genus Allium; species Allium sativum. The sequence continues at coordinate 1,042,078,029 of CM060918.1, forward strand.
TAATTTTATTATCGTCGTTTAAAATACTTCTAGGTACTGATATGAAATATTTTAATGATCTGTGTTGCAGGGAAGAACAGGTAGGAGGAATCAAACCGGTTCCTCAAACATTTAATATGCTGTTGTTTCATATTTTATGAACTGTTTAAAACCTGTCGACTTTAAACCCTTTTGGTTGTTGAATGTGGTTGAGTTTGAACCAATACATATAGTATTGGTTGAGAAAGAGATGGCAGATGGTCAAAAATACACCGTTTTATAAAGATCGATTCACCGTCAGATGAATCACTAGAAATAAAGTTATTAACTTTATTTAATTGAATATAGATTTTAAAATATATTATTATTTTAAATGAAATCCAAAAGGTGGAATAAACCAACCACATGAATACGTTGATTGGTTTAACCAAATCTACCGTGCGCGAAGCACGTGCCAGTTAAGTGATTATTAAAAATGGTTTTTATTTAGCTAATTCAAATGACCAGAATTGACGTAATGTGTTTATACCAATATTGATTTGAATAAATCAAAGTGAATAGGATTACTTAGATTAGTTAATTATTAATTAATTTAAACTGCAGAATCGATAATGATTGACTAACGGGTTAGTCATGTTTAGAGGAAAAAACTATTTAACAGCGTTAGCTAAATTTGTTATTAAATAAGTTCATTTATTTTGAAGGGGATAGTTAATGGTAATGAAACCAGTTTTATTTTAAATAAATGTGGACACTTGATTATTAACCATTTAATAATAATCAAAGTGGTAATTTGGAATGTGAAATATATTAAGGAAAGTTTGTGAAGTTTAAAGCCATGTTCATAGTTTATAAAGTGATTTAATATTTATGTGAAATTGAAGTTTTAACTTGATTTTAACTGAATTATATTTAAGTAGAATCTAGGAATCCAAGTTATACAAAGTTAAATAACCAAAGTTTATTGAATATGAATGGGACGAGTTATTAGTAGTGACAAGCCAGGATTTGAAAATTTAAGTAAACTGGCGGAGATAGGAAATGGGAAATCAACCGTTTGAATTAGGGTAATAAAACGAGGTAGGTTATAAAGGTGCGATATGGAACCGCTATTATGAAGGAGAAATGGTATTTCATCAAGAAGGAAAACAATGGGATTTGTGGTGATATGGGAAATGAGTGTCGGTTTTATTTCAACTAATATCTATCTTATGATAAGAACATTGTTGATCAAGGTCTGAGAGGTAATTAAAATACCACAACTTGAACAACTTCAGGACTATCAAAGGATGATGTTAGTCGTAATGGTGAAAGTGTTAGAATAAAATATTTTGGGAAAAATATTAGTGTAACGTTATTAGAAGGATTTGGAAATATATTTAGAAGGAGATTCCAAAAATAAAAGTAAATAATAAGGGGCTTGATGGTATGAAAGGATTAGTGGGATTATAACGATACTTTCAAAGTTATGGAAGGAGATTTTAATGGGATTATTCTAAAAGGGTAATGGGTAACTTTGGTATTCAAATAACGAATCCAAAGAAGATGTCGTAATGATTGTTGAATCGATAAGATAACAAGAAACATCATAGCAGTATTTGAAGTATTAGTTGAAGGTTAAATTAGATATGATTTTAAGATATTTTCTAAGTATATAAGTAAAAGGATTTGAGAATAATTATATATTAAACCAATATATTATATATTGGGTATTTCAACTGAGATATTGTTTTTTTTACGGCCAAGTGATGCTGTGTGTAAACCTATGGATTTCTTTATTTTTATGGTTGTTTATTTTGATAGTTAAATAACCGACTATCAAAATCTGACCAACGTTATTGGTGCGGGAAGACCGGGATCAAATTTATATTCGAAAACCAATCCGACCAATAAATACGAATACGTCGGAGAGGCTGATCGAGATGGAGCAACTGAAGACCGTAAGTCTCCATGAGCGGAAGAACTATTGTTAATACCTCTGGCTGATCCCCAGAGTTAACGATGATTCTGTCGGGATTGGAATCTGCGGATTTGCAAGGACTACTCGCTACTGATCTATAGGGTGATTCCTAGGATGCGGTAGGAGGGTACCTTCGGTTCATCCTGTTCCTGGATGACGTGTATGGACGATGTGAATGGTGGCCAGATGTTTCAAAGGTCGATTTTAGCCTCAAGCCTCAACAACCGGGAAATGACAAAAATCGGGCAGGCAGCATGGCTATGTGGGTCGCACCCATTAGGGTGTATTGTCACCATCTAGAGAATATTCATATTTGTTACTTCTTTCATTTCTGTATCTCCCGGGGATTTCGGTGGTCGCGCGACAAAAAGCCGTAAGGTGGCAATATGCTCGATACACTCAAGAGAAATGAGTGGTCGGTCATGTGTGGGCCGGGTTGCAAGATGTTCTTGTTGAACCCAGTGTATTCGTCTTTAGAGATACACTATCGGCAGGTGGTCCCATACCTTGTCATAGTTGGAAATCCAATCTCCAATAAGCGCCCGCGGTTTTTGATTGTATACTATATATGTGGAGCGTGAGATGCAAGCGTTCTGCTAGATTCTATTTACTTGTATTTAGACACTATGATAATATCAGAAGAAGATATTGATTTCAAAATGATTTGGGTTATAGTAAGGTAAAAACCGTCCATGTTTATGTGTGGATTAGTCTTACTATTATCCTTTTATTTCAAAGGATTTCAAAGTTAAACAAGTTGGTTGCTGTATGAATTTATCACTGATAGTATTTTAGACTGATCCAGGTGAATTTTGTTTTAAATCAAATGTGCTCGGGTCAGACCAAGCATATTTACAGGTCAGGTTTCCGCTGGAAGCAACAGAGATGGAGTTGAAGTCGAGACGTATTCCATATATATACGGGTACTGGTTTATTTCCGTTGTATGTTGTATTGATCTGAATGTATACTCTGATGTTGTGATATACAATTTTTGTATAAAGTATTTCTGGTTATTATATTTTATCCATTCCGCTGTGAGATTCTGATCTTCTTATTCTTCTATTCTAATATTTCTTTCTTTCTTCTCTCACCCTCTAACTTCTTTCTATTAGCTTTCTGGGTTTCCGATACTGGAGTCTGGACACGGGACGTGTTAGTGTCTGGATTCAAGTGTCGAAAATTACCGGGTCGCTACAATTACGGCTGGAGCTATATTCGGAAAGCTCTGTATCCGCGTATTGCTTTCAGTGTGATAGTTAATATTTTCCACTGCATTATATATTTATGTATTACATTTTCCGTAACCAAGTAATTTATTTATTCTCTGATTATTGTCTTTCTACTGTATAATTATTTTCCGCACACTGTTATTCTTGTAGTCTGATGTAATTTTATTGTAAAAGCAATGAAATATTCTATTGTTATGTGTTTCAATGCGTCGTGTTCTCAACCTATCCGTATTCCAGTTCGGTCTAGGTCGGGCGGGGGTTTCGGGTTGTGTCAAGAAAGAGAAAAACTAATCTTTCCTAAATCTGGATCTCAGAAGAGATAAGAATGCAGAAAAGTAGCCATAGAAGAATGTGAACTACGAGCAGGGTTTAGGGTTCTATTTATAAATGTCAAAGTGCACAAGAACCGTTAGATTTAAATAATAAAACCTGAACCATTCGTGACACCAAATACCTAAAAAAAATTATCCTAGAAACCCTAGTTGCCACTCCCTTAATCTTGATAAAGCAATCGACCTCCCCTATATAGGGCGGTCGACTTGGTGGTCGTCCCCTATAGGGGTAGGACGGTCGACCGCTCTTCGTACCTTGGGTGTAGTTAACTTATTTAATGCATGTATTATTTATTACTACTTAATGTTAATTATTGCCTAATGGTGGTTGTTGATTAGGCGTCTGTGTCATCGTTCTCTAATTTGTCAACTCCTCCCTTTAGGGCCCCACCGATGCCAAAGAAAAAAGGAGCCTCTTCCTCCGATTTAGACGATGGTAGTGACTCCTTCATGACACACTCAGGTTTGAACTTCAAACGTTTACCTCCATTAACAACTGCTCCAATAGATTCTGTCGTTGCCCTTTCTTCTATTTCGACGTCTAGATCCACCTCAAAAATTTCATCTACTGGCTACTACAGACCGTAATCCCTTTGCAACAATGGTGAATGATTTTGAAAAATATGGAGTGCAGGCCTCTCGGTTGAGTTGTGCACTGATCCGGTAAGTCCTTTGTCTCATCTTTATTGGCATCTGTTGGTGATAAGGCATGGACGGAATGCAATAGCACTGCTGGAGTTGTGCTCATTGTAGTGAATATGGGATTAGAGGCATCTGCTAATAGTATTATTGTCTCTAACTATGTGAGAGCTGAACTACAACCAAGTTGCTAAAAACTAAGATGTAGGCAATATTGCTAATCCGGTCCCTTACATTTCGAGATTCCCTGTTTGTGCAACTGCTAGCTCCCCATTTGATGTTGCAAACGTGGATTCTAGGCTGTGTCCAAGAAGGAAGAATGGGTATCTTTATTCAAAAAGCTGCCAAAAAATGCTAAGAAGTATTCTCCATCCTCTTTAGAAATAGTTGTACATGATGGTGTAAGCACACTTCCTAAAAATGTTGTTCATGAAGGTGAGAACTATTGGTATGACTGCCTTGTCGGTTTCTTTTTAGACTCTGCACTTCCATCATATTCTGATGTGCGTGAATGGTACATAAGAGTTTGGAATCCTAAAGGAAGACTCCATCTTCAAGTTTTCAATTCAATGTTTTACTTCAAATTTGCTAAATCTCAGGATAAATTCATGCTCTCGAATCCTCTTGTCTTATTGTTGCGGAGGAGCCTTTTATTATCACACCATGGTGCCATGGGGTTAACAATGTGAAAGAACATATTCTCATTATTCCGGTATGAGCCACTTTCTCTTAAATCCCCTAAGTCTTCAACCCCTTACTTAATTTGAATTGGCTAGAAAGTCTGATTGGATACTTTAAATGTTTTTATGATGGTGCTGAGGCTCGAAAGAGCTTGCATTTTGCTAGAGCAATAATATACATCACTCCCAATAAACTATCGCCGAACTGAACTTAAAGTTAGCTTGGAAAGTGGAAAGGACATGGAAGTCGATGTGTAATGTAAATGGAAATCGAATATATGGGTCACTTGTCATTCTTTTGGTCATACATCTGAAATTGTTCTATGAAAGATGCAGTTATAGATCATGCCAAATTCTCCTTAGTTCGTCCTAATCCGAAATGGGTTCCAAAATCTCATATGACCGCTCCCTCTGAGTCTGCTTCTATTTTACATTGTGCTCAGGAGTCTAATCCCCCTGTAGTTGTAGCCCTAGTTGATGTTCCATTAATTGCTCATTCTGCTCTAGTTTCTCCCGATGTCCCTTCTACCATTCCTTTGGACCGACAAGATGATCAAAGTGTGTGTGTGTGTGTGTGTGTGTATATATATATATATATATATATATATACTGTAAACCAGTAGAGTGCGCTTGAGTTCATATTGCGATTGAAATGAGGTATATTCCATCTTCCGACAAATTCATGTTATACATGGGAAACAAGGGAAATCTTGGAATCTTAAGTATCAAACTGTAGACGATGGATTATCTTTGATGACTACTAGGGAAGAAGGCCGAAGCAATTTGGCGATGTTTATACAATTGCTTTGGGATAGGAAATACTAGTACTCCCCGCTCTCGCGGTCCTTTGATCCAATTCTTGCAACATATTTTTCTATTGTTAGGCATGTTATAAGCCCTGATACTAATGTTGACATCAGTAACGACAACAGAACAGTGGTTTCCATTTACTTAATAGTTTAGAAATATTGGTCAAACTCCTATTTTTTTGGATATGCACAGTAGTTTGGCTACTTCAAAATTAGTTATCAGTAGTTAGGTAATCTATCTGACTCCTGTACTTTCTTGCATTTATCACTTATTGTAATGAAAAGTGGATTGTTTACAACAAAGTTCGATCGGGATTACCAAAAATTATTACTACGTGTTTAATGTTTGCACAAGTTCAAATTCAAATCTAGAATAAATTTCAAATCTTATAAATTAAATTAAAATTTCCAAGTTCATTTATTCTAAATTCCAAAGTTGATTTATTTATATTTTTTCATATGGACTTCATTTCAAGCAATCTTTATATAAAAACAGATCAGAATTTCGACACGAAGACAATGGTATGACTTTCGTATTCAAATTCTATAAATATTAAATATTCGTATTTTGACATATTACTATTATTCAATTATTTTAATTTTCCATATCTATTTATGGTACAATTTATAGGGTCTTGCATTAAGTGTACTAAATGCCACGTTAAAACGACATTTCTTTATTCTTTATTTTCTCTTATTTAATTTTATTGAAAATAGTCACATCACTCATTTTATTTAACTGCATGTATTTCTTCCTTTTAATATCCTTAATTAAGTGCACACTATTTATATAAGTTTGTGTTTACATATACTAAACTGTTCACAATAGCTAACAACTTTTTATGGTGAAAGTTTGAATTAAAAAAAACTTTTCATTTACATTTTCTATTTTCATTTGAACTATATATTTTTGTAAATAAAAATTTGAAAAGTTTCATCATCTATTATTAGAAGGGATTTATTTGAGTTATAGAACAAATGATTTATTATTTAAAAATATCTCAATTTTTTATATTTAAAGTAGTTAGATTTTGTATCGTTACAGGTGTGCTCGGATGAGCCAGTGAATAATTCAGCGTCAAGTGGTTTTTTTTATTATGTGGGTGGAAAGGCACATATGGAATCTGTTGGGCCCGAGAAAGATTCATTTTTTGAGAGTGATATTTCTACTACAGCTGAAAGGTCACACGTTGATGTAATTTTATGGAAATGTTTATTTATTACCATACCGAGGATTTAAATTTATATTGTACTGTTATGTTGCATTTTTAAGAAGTTCAACACCATCTACTATCCGTACTTGTGACCGTACATACCCGAATATGGTGAAAGAAACATAAGCATTTCAACAATTAACGTTAGAAGAAGTTAAAACTTAAAGCTCTTGTTCTCATGCATGACTAGGACTGATGGTTATTTAGAGGAGTAATTACGGTGATTATTGTTTTGAAGACTGTAGGTGGGTTATTTTGAGTCGTTATCAAGTGTGGTTATTGAGGATGAGGTCATGAGGTTGTTATCAAAGGCTGCTAATTTCTTTGATTCATTTTGAACACCTTCTTGTTAGAGTATATTGTTTCAGAACATTCTTTAGTTTCATAGATTTTTGGGAGGATTTTATCATTTTTCTTTTATTTGTATGAAGTCTTTTGCACTTGCCAGACTTGTTGGCAACTCATTTTCAAGTATAGAATATAATTGTATGAGTGTTCTTATCTTTGTTGAGGATCATCCTTCTTTCTCACAAAATGCTGAATATTAAGCTTATAATGTAAGTTTTTATTAATGTGTCCATTTATTTCAAGTACACTAAATCAACATGAAAATTGGATTTAAACTTTGATATGATCCTTTAAATGCATATCATTGATTCATTATTATGTATGTTTATTTATCCGAGGAACACTGAAATATTCCTTCTAGAATTGTAAATAATATTTCAAAATCATTTCCAAAATCTTCAACCAAACCACAATCCAAAACAAAAATCTTTTAAAAGAAAACGTCATTTACAAAATATGTTTAGATTACTTAGATCTATTTCACAAATCAAATGCAATCAAATTCAACTAGTTTATTTCAATCAATGACATAAAGGTGAAATTCAAATCTTCCTTTTCAAAACATATGAACTAAAAAGAAAGTTTTAATCAATTCAAACCCAAATTCAGAAAATCATCACATTCAACATTTTATAAATAACATGTATAGATATCAAAGATAAATCCTTTAAGCATAATGCTAAGATCCACATTATAATGGAATCTAGAAAATAAAGAACTAAGAAAAGATGCACAACGAAATGAGAACTAAAAAAATATAGGTTTATGATAGAATGATATCTGAAAAGATAGACCTATAGAATGAGATCTGAAAAGATGAGATATGTAGGAAAATATCTGAAAAATTATCAACTGGGATCGCGTCGATAATGTATTTTGAAATAAACAAAAGCGCATGAATAAACAGAAGTAAAAGTATTTGGAGATGATGTATTTTTATCTATTCAGGGTATTCAATACAATAAAAACGAGTTATTTATTTATAAATTTGATATGTAGCAGATTCAATTTTGTACCCAAGTAGTCTTTTATTTGACCAAACGATAGTTTATGTAGACCCTAACCATTTCATATTTTTAAACCTATATCCAATATGTTTAATATTAATAATCCCTTAAACTCCCAAACTAGGGTTTATAACCAAGCAAGTCCTAGATTCATTTCCACCATAAATCACGATTTGTTCCTTAGTTCTTTGATCTGTTGCGCCACTCTTTTGATTATTTCACTCATTTGGCCACCTTTCACAAGTTATAGGTACATCCACATTTTAAATGTATTTTTATCCAGTGTAGTTAGATTAATCAATATTACTTATCCGTCGTATATGTATCAAGACCATGCCATTTGGATTATGTACTTGAAATTTAAACTAAATTTTTATTCAAAATTTTTATTAAATTTAATAATTCAAAACGCTAAAAAATTCAGGTCGTTAAGCACTAGGATCTAATTTCTAATTTCTGAACTATAATATAAAAACTATTTTTTTTAAGTGTTTGTATTGTTCTTAAATACAATTTGTGCAAACAAATAACTTAAGGGTAGAAATCTCCAAAACAAAAATTCCAGTGAAACAAGAGCATAATTAATCTAACTCGTCACCAAGTTAGTACAAAATACGTAAACTTAATAATACGATCAAACAACCAAATCTTATTTTTTTTAAAATTAAATAAGAATCACGTCTAGATGGAACTACCGACTCTTTATTTTAAAATAAAAATAAGAATCTCACCTACGATGGAACTACCAGGCAGACTCTTAGTTTTCGAGTGCTTGAGATATGTTTTTTTTATTCTCTTTGTTTGTCGATCAAATCTTTGCTTTTTAATATAAATAAATGAAAAGTTTATTTAAATATAAACCCGTGGCACAAAATTAAACCAAGAAAAAAAAAAAAATCAACTAATAGATCTCTACTTGAATTCCACTTACTACAAAAAGACAAATGAATTCAATGGTTCACAATTTGTGTCCTTAATCTTGTATCTCAATAGCCACTCTCATGATAAATATGTTCTTTGATATAAATAGGGTTGGCTGCATTAAGCCCCTAGAAAAAGATGATGGAAAAAGGTTTTGTCATTGACACTCCAAAAATAGTTATAGGGGGCACAAGTGAAATTCGATAAGGGTCTGCTGCATTTATTCAACAATTTTTGATGGAGCTGTGGTTGAATTTCACCCTTAAATTTGGTAAAGAGCCGCCGAAAACGGGGAAAAAAAAGAAAAAATGGTGGGTGTATGCCAAATTTTATTTTCGGACTTGTCACCCTTAATCACTTTCAGGGCTGACAATTAGAACTAAGAACCGAAAACTCGAACCGATCGAATCCTACGCGGAAAGAGCCGAGCCCAAACCGAATCTAATGGGTCTCGAGTTGAGTCTAGGTGAGTAAAAATACAATTAAGACCCGATCAAACCCGATCCGAAAGACCCAACCGAAAAATATTGAAATATATATATATTTAGTGTTATTATTCAACCGAACCTGGACCGACCCGACTGAACTGAAGCTCGAATCAGTTCAGGTATAGATTTTTTTTTTTTAAATGTATAGTTTAAATCCAACAAAACCCGACCCGCTTAGATCCGAGCCCATCGGTTTGGGTTGACCTTGTCATGTTTTGAGTGTAAATGAGAATCCCCATGGCAAATAGCAAATGAAAGCCCTTACCGTTTGTTTAGGTCAGGCGAAAAAGAAACCATCGTTCAAAAACTAGGGGGAAAACTTAACGTCGACGAATTAGACAATCGCCAACGTGTGGTTATTGCTGCTCCTAATCTCCACCTTCAGCGCCAGCGTCCAGTGCTCCGCCTCCATCTCCCCTCGCGCAAGGTAGCGACTGAGCCTGAGGTAATTAAAACTGATTCGTGGAATGAAATTCGTTGATAAGAAGTTCAGAATTGGTTGATAATCTTGATGTTTTTACTTATTGGTTGATCAAAATTGGTTCTAGAATTGATTAAGTGTGTTGCTAAGAGCACCCAAAAAAGTGCTTCCTAACCCTATTACTAAAAAAATATAATAAAATTTTAGGTTATACACTTTCTAATACCAACTATCAAATTTATATTTTTTTTTACACGGCGAACAACCGCCCACCAACATCGTTCTTTGCGGCGATCAACCACCGAAGAACAATAGTTCGGTGGTTAATGACTGTGGAAAACGATGTTGACCGACGGTTGTTCGCCGTGCAAAACAGTTTTGCATGGTGACTGATTGTTGTATGAAATGGATTTGGTAATTGGAAGTACATAAAATTTATTGGATTGATTATTTTTATTCGTGGTATTAGGAAGCACTTTCCTGGGTGTTTTTAGCAACACACTTGATTAACTTGATTTCATGATTCATTGATTAAACTGGTTGACTGATTAGAAATTTGCAAGTTCATTCATTGATTTATAAATTAGCTTGCTGATTAAATTAGTTCTTTAATAAATTTTGATTAAAAATTGCATTTTATTTTCAAACTGCATTTTTCTAGACTAAAAATGCATTTTTTACATTAAAAACTGCATGTTCTTTAGATTAAAAAGAGCAACATAAATTAAATTTGTTATTGGGTAATGATAAATATGATAAAAGAAGAAGATGATAAGAAACATGTGAGAAATAGAAAGCGAAATTCTGATGCATATAATAGAAGAGTGAAACGACGTCAAAATGTAATATCTACCTAATTAGTCGGTTCAGTTTCTGAACTGTTCGATGCAAAAACATATCAAATTGGTTCAAGTCAAGTCAGGGAAACAAGTGAAGCTATTGATGAAAATATTGATGATGTTATGAAAGATGTTTATGTGAATGAAATTGTTGATGAAGAAACAAACAACAAAGATGTTCATGTGAATGAAATTGTGTATGAATAAATTAAGGACAAATTTTCTTTCGAGGCTTGTTTTAAAAACTATTTCGCGTTTAGGGCTGATTTTCAAACTTATTACCAAACAGGGCTGGTTTGTGCACAGTCAGCAACACAGTCAGCAATTTCGTAACTGCCTTGTCTGGGCGCAACTCATAGTTGCGCCCAGATTTAAAAAAAAAATGTGAGTGGGCGCAACTCATAGTTGCGCCCATATTAAACAAAAAAAAAACCAAGTGGGCACAATGTCTTTTGCCCAAATGCATGTCTCCTGTGGCGCAACTCATAGTTGCGCCACTTCAGACTTTGTTTTTTTTTAATCCATAAAAAAATGTGGCTTAGCCACAACACCGATTGAAAAAAAAAAAATCTGGGCGAACTATGCGTTGCGCTCAGACGAAGCAGTTACGAAATTGCTGACTGTGCACAAACCAGTCCTTTTTGGTAATAAGTTTGAAAATCAGTCCTAAACGCGAAATTGTTTTGAAAAGTAGCCCCATAAGAAAATTTGTCCATAAATTAATAATGACAATGAAAGAATGCTTGGCTTGAACAAAGATGTTGATGCAGATCATGATCCGGGTTTACGGAGACCTATGATTGGTACCAAAAGAATAATAATAGTCCAAAGAGGCCTAACCAAAATCCTTAAAAAAATGGCAAATTTTCAAACATCATCAATTTGGGATTTTTCATCTAAGCATTATATTCGTCATTTCCAAGCGTCCTCGGGCATTCAATATGCTAAACTGTGCTTTATGTGATTTGGCTAAATCTCGTGTTAAAGCGAGAAGTTTTCACATTTGTACAAAAGATTTATGCATTATTCTCGTGATCTACTCATTAGTGGTATGTTCCAAAAAAATATGTTAAAAGTTTAACACCAAAATCATTATCAACTATTCGATGGGGAAGTCGCGTCGAAAGTGTAAGAACTATTCAGTTTCAACCATCAGTGTTGGGAGATGCTTTAATTGAAATTGTAAATTGTTCAAAAGAAGATGTTGTGATGACGGAAGCTAGAAGCTTATGCGTTAATATATCGGCGAATTTTGAGTTCTAATAGCCTTTGTATTTGATATAAGTTATTAAATAAAGTGAATCAAGTTAGCAAAGCGCTTCAACAAAAGGATATGAATCTAGTGGATACAATCACAAGATTAAAAAAAACTTATTGATTTTTTCAAAATCTTAGGGAACATGGGTTTGAAGAAATTTTGAATGAAGCAAATGAACATGCTACGGACCAAGCTCTTACATCATTCAAGGATCGATTAGACCAAACTAAAATTTATAGTAATGTTTTTGGATTTTTGTTGAAATCAAAATTTATGGATCTTGATAAAAAGGAGTTAGTGAAACATTGCATTCGTTTGGAGAGTTACTTGAAATACAATGAACAATATGATATATATCGGGAAGATTTATTTTAAGATTTAAGATCTTTGCAAACTATGTTACCTAAAGAAATAGTTATATCGATCGACATTTGTCACTGCATAAGTTTTTATGTAGAAGAAGGCTGTTTCCAATGTGCATGAGTTGCTTATTGGATTTTGTTAACTGTCCGGCTACGATTGCTTCCGTGGAGAATTTTTCTGTCTATATTGAAATTGATTAAAAACTATCTTCAAACTAGCATGTCACAAAAAAGATTGAATGAGCTAGCAATAATCTCAATAGAAAGTGAGTTTTTAGAGAAGCTTAATTATGGCAATTTGATTGAAGAATCCGCTACAAAAAATGCAAGAAAAATCATTTTCCTTTGAAATATTTGATGAAAGTTGACGTCTAGGTTTTTTTTTTTAAAAAAATTGCATTGAATGTTATAGCCTACTTCATGTAGTGCATTGTGAATGGAAAATGAATATTTTGTATGCTATAGTCTTTCATGATATATTATACTTAATATTCAAAAAGAAAATGTTGAAATTTTATATATCAGATTAGCAATGGAAACAATGTGGGCTGTCAACAAATTATGCGCATGTGGTTTGTTATTTTTATTACTCCCTTGCGTGTTTTGCTATGTAATCTCAGCGGCTAGCCGGAAGTTATGGATATTTCTAGGTTATGAATAGTCCATTGATGTTTGGTTGACATTTTTTTTAATAATAGCTGGGTCGCTCTTGTCATTTAACTAAAACTACTTGTGCCTTAATTAAAATGCTTTTACTTTTATCAAAAACAGAGTCAATCAGTTATATCTTAATCAGATTTCAAATGGAACTGCTTCTACGTTAATTAAAAGGCAATTTTTTTGTAGTGTTTTACGCCTGAAATGATCCTTATTTAAGTTGATTTTTTTAATACTTAATACTAATTTTAATTATAATATAATCGACCATATTCTAATTAAATTATAAATTAAACTTATGCAACACGCGAAGTGTGTGCCGTAATGCTCGTATTAAGAATATATATTTAATTATGTCAATTAATATATATCTAAATTTAACAAGAGGGTGTTTTGTATTACAGCCCTGAAGTTCAAAAACTCCAACCCATCTCATATTATAAACCCTTTTTTTCATGAAACTGGTTTTTTGGATGGGCGTATGTGGATATTGAATTTTTTGTGGGGTATGACAAAATGGTCCCTTTTTAAAAGCTAAATTACCAAAAAAAAAAAAAAACATTTTATTATATTAGATCCTTTGTGACATTGTCAGATAAAAGCAGTGAGTAGTGACATCCATATGTTACAGCAAAAACAGTAACATCCTTTTAACACAGTAAAGAAAAGGTCTTCTAGAATATAAAACATATAAAATAAGTATGGAATCAAATTTCCATTTTAGTCTATGCAAACTTTCAATCAAGGTTTAAATCTTGGATTTCAGTCGTGTCTCAAGAATTTTACACATAATATGTTGATCGGTTGAGATCTCCGTGGAGATGAGTGTATCTCAGATGTATATCTTGGATTCTAAAATCCATCTTGGGACTATCTCGGAGTACCTTAAGCGAATTGACTTTTTAAAGATTTTTACAATAATTGTTATCTAATATGTAAACTTATTAATGTATACAATTCATAAGAAACAATAATACAAAATTTCTTTAGAGGAGAGTATTTACATGATTGTTTTGTGATTGATAAAATGAATTCCACTCATTTGAATATAAAAAATAAACAAGTCCTCTATTTTTTGCACTCATCAAGAACTAAAAAATAAAATTTGGAGAGCTAGTAAAAACTCATCATATTGCAATTTCTTTTGGATCCAGATAAGTATTTAAAGAAATATGTATCGTGCTTGAGATATTATTATCTCAGACGAGATGAGTGTCGAATGTGGTATAAAACAAAATTTATTGACTCGTTTCGTCAAATCTCTTCTCGTCCAAATTTGAAAATGAGATCTTGAGCTAGATCTCGGGTGAGGTAAACGAGATTTGAAACATAGTTTCAAATTTCAATAGACAAAAGTATCCATATTCTTGAGTTTTGATGATGCCATTTCGTACTATGCCTCAATAAAAATCGTAGCTCTTACACTGACTGCAGCGGTGATCATGAATTTCGGCTCAGGAAAAGCTATTGCTCTTATCCACACTTCAACAAAATGTACCACAACTCTTTCCTCCCTTCTATTTTGTCTTTACAGTTTTTTTTTTTTTTTAAATATTTAAAACCCTCAGTCTACATTATTTCACAGTTATGTATAGAAGGACAGCTGCTGCCTTCTATTCCTCAGACATCGTCGGCGATAAGCCCATTCTTGTAATCTCTTCTTCTTGTTTACTTTTTAACCAATGTCATTATAGGACTAAAATTCAATACTTAGGTTCGAGATTATATACGATCGGCATTATACGATCCAAATCATGGCTATTTCTCAAAACTTGCTGGACCTATTGGGTTGCTTGAAAAAAGCATCAAATTTAATCAGCTTCAAGGTATTTACAGTGCACACTTGCCTATCTACTCAATTTTGTGTTTTGTAGTGATAATTTTGAAGCAATCCATTATGAATGAATGATTGTATTGTTTAGGTAGAACTGCATATATGAAGTACTTGGATATTATCTACAAGCAGCACGACATTGCTTGGTTTACTCCTGTTGAACTATTTAAGGTAATATTTTTTCTCCATTTTCCTAAGTTTGAGTTCTATAGGCTGACTTTTGAAATATTGTAAGTGAACGTCTAAAATGACTAATATCCTTGTCATAGTTATTTTGTAGTGTACGAAGATGTAAAGCCTTCTTATCGTCTTGGTGCAACTTGTGCCTTTCCAAATTATTGCCCATATATTAGAAATTATATGTTTACTTCACATCAGAATTATTTTTAAAATGTTATGGATCACTATAAAAACCGGTCGTCTTTGCATTTTTTTTTTTTTTTACACAGTTTGTGTTTTTTTTTTCCCACACTGAAAATCATCCCATATTCTGTTATCATTTCATAGAGATATTGAAACAAAATGTTATAAACATAGAATTTCAAAAAAGAAACCATAGTGAAAGTCAAAAACCAAAATAATAGAAGACGTTACTTATAAACTAAAAATTAAAATGTGCTTAATTCTTGTCCATCTAACTTGAATAACAAAATAAATATGATATATAGCGGAGCACATATTTTAATCTTGAATTTTGTTTACTTCTCATCTCAAAATTTTCACATACAATATCTTGTATCTAATGAGAGTTATATTGATATGTATCTGATGTACATCTCAAATCCTAGATTACATCTGGGTAACATCTCGAAGTACCTTATTAGTCTAAAATTGATATTTATCGAAGATTATTTTAGACTGTTATCTAAAATAAATATGAATATGATTTCTAAGATACCTAGATTTGTATAGAAGTACAATATCATTGTAATCTTTTGTTCTTTTTCTGGAAGGGAGTGTTAACCTATATGCTGTTCGGTGCGCCATTAGAGCGGTATTAGGTGCCGATTAAGCGTTATTTCAGAAGGAAACCGCATTGCCTCATAACTCTACTGATCTTCTCAACTACGAATTCGGAGCGCCTTCTAGATGGGAAATTTCTTGAAACACGTACTACTTAGACAGAAAAGCAGAAAGAGGGGGGGGAGGGGATCTATTTTATTTATTAAGCAACTCTTTTGGATTGTTACAAATGCAGTTTTTTTCCCCAGTAAATGCTCTTTTATTCTTTGTATCAAGAAAGGAGCTACTTCATACCTAATTCAAGAATATTGTTTTCAAATATTAAACTAAAATCTGCTCTACAAGCAGGGGACCTCCTCTTATTGTGGATAATTTCAAAAAATAGCGTATTTCTTAAATAATTTCAAAAATATGTTAAATTGGAACATGGTACTGTGTCAGTACGGAATATAGTATTGTGTTAAATTAGGTTACGATACAGCAAAAATATGGTGAACAATAATGGATGACTTGAAGTAATACATTTGTTAAAGCCTATATCTTTGTTGTATCTCTGCTCTAGTTTTTTGCTTCTCGATCATGTTCCTCAACTAATGGGAAACACATCAATATGTGCAACCTTTGGTATAAGTTTTTTTTTTAATAATATCGTACGTCTATACAAATCAATATATACAAACACACATGCAGTAACCAGTAAAATAATAATCAGGTTTGTATCATGTTTAAGGTATTAACTAATATATACATATGCATGCATATATGTGCATACTGCAAAACATATCATTACGATTTAATCAACACTGGCCTGTCACCCCCCCCCCCCCCCTCTCTCTTTTTTTTCCCCTTTTTTCTTTTCACTTGCAAGTAATATTGATATATACCAACTGGCCGAAATATATGGATATCAGGGGGGTATGTATGGCGACTATACTCCAAATACCAATATAAGTTGTTAACCATATAATGCAATATATGTAGATTTTTGCCTGTAGAACACTTTCTTTTTTGTGTTGTCTTTAAATTTATGCTGCACACCTTTTGCATAATTCTTTTCTTTTACTTTGCAAGGAATTTTGATGCTTGAAATAGTTTGTAACTGATCCCAATGTTCTGTTTTTCTCTTATGTTCTATATTTGTAGCCTTGGTATGCACATGGTATTGCAGAAGCTATACTACGCACTGCTAACCTTTCAGTTCCACTAAAGGTATGTCATTATTACTGCATTGTTCCAAGTTTATTGAGGTTATTGTGTATGCTTAGTGAGAGTGTAAATGTTAATCTTGACATGAAAGCTTTAATTAGTCTAAAATATGGTAATCCTGAGTATGGAAATGGTTGCCAATTTAGAGCTGATTGATTAGAATATGTTATTCTTGAAACAATCCTCTTTTTGAAGTTAAACCAATAGCCTTTTTTGTTAACTCAGATCCCTATCAAATTATTTAGCGTTAACAAGATAAAATTTGGATGACTTAATAATCAGACCTGGGAGGTTTTTTTTTTTTTTTTTTTTTTTTGGATGTCCTACTGCATTGTTGCTCACTTATCCCTACTCTTTTGCTTATATACCCTATGGCTTGTTTCAGATCTATGAAATTGGGGGTGGTTCTGGAACCTGTGCAAAGTGTATAATGGATTACATGATGTTGAATGCTCCGTCAAAGGTCTACAATAACATGACTTACACGTATGTCGGTAACTCTTTATATGCTTTCTTTCTGAGCTTTTCTGGTTACATTGCATGGCATGATGTTTCTGATTAGTAATTGGCCATGAGTCAGGAATACCGTGAGGCTTGATACTCAAAACAAATTTAAACTTTTTTTGGGAGCATGCATCATTAATATATCAGTAGATCTAAAGTTATGCTTCGTATTTACTAAATGCTAGTGCAGATGCATTTGTACCACAGTCTGGATCTTATAGGAGGGTAAACGAATCTCATTTAGCACCAGTGTTTGGTGGTGCCTATTTTAGGTGTAATTCTTAAATCAAGTTTTTTTTTTTTTTTTCCCTGGATTGGAACTAGTCACCCTTTTAAACGTTGCCAGTAAGGTGATCTTTTTAGGACTGTATGTTTGAATTTGACTTACAATATCGTTTAATTATTATTTTTGGTTAAACACATCCAACTATATATAAAACTTACTAGATAATATAGTATCGATATATTTTTGTAAGAGTAGTCAAATAATACATGCATTTGCTTTTTGTCATGCTTGCAACTTGAGACTTTTCTACGCCTTCGCACTTCCCTATTCCCGAATCTACTCTCAATTCTAGGGTGTGTTTCTTTAATTAGTTATTTCGTTATAAGGAACATGTACATGTATCCATAAGCATTAATAAAAAGGAAAACTTTCCTGAGCTGAAGTATACATACAAACTGCTAAGCCATGCATACAGAATTACAGACTTACATACCTTTTGAAGCAAAGGTTCATAAATTTTTATGCTAATGCACATAGGTTTAATGCAATTAGTATATCTTTTGAAATATAAATTTTTACATTAGAAGCTATGTAGTACATGTGTCCCTTCACGAATGCTAGCTACATGCTTCCCCTAAAATTCTAATTAAGAGCTTAGTGAACAGTATGAGTTATATAGTCTGTGTGCATCACTGTAATAATGCTAGTTATATCTTTCACATAAAAAAATTAAATTAATGGAGTGGTGTACAATATTTGATTTCATGGTCCACTCCCCCCCCCCCCCCCCTTGTTACTTTTTCGTTTTGTTTTGTACCGACATATAACCAAAATTGTAATGGTTGCAACATATGGATCATGTTATCGAGTCAAGTGCTGATTGTCCGTCCAACTTTCTTTTAATAGCTCAGTAGAAATTAGTCCTTCTCTTGCAAAAAAACAGTTAGAAACGGTTGGAGAAGTTCAAAGTCATCTATCCAGATTCAGTGTAGAATGTCGTGATGCAGCTGATAAGGAAGGATGGGGTAAGTTTCTTTGCATCTTCAGTTTTTTCACTGGATATGTCATTTTTATGTGTTTATTCAGTCATTATAGTAGTGTGCTGATTATTTGACTGCAACTTTTCTTTGGGTAAATTGCAAATGATTAATGCTAAGGGATGGTGACTGAGAATAAGCATTATGAAGCTATTACAGAGTAGCAGAAATTGAGAACCTCATCAATTCTTTCATTATATTTTATATTTAAATCTACCCGTTTAAACTATTCATGAAGTCTTAAATTCTAATTATTTAAATAAAATTAGTTTTCAGTGCAACTATAAAGATGTACAAATTACATAACGTAATGCATATCGGCAATGATGATAAAGTTAATTTGTAAATCAGTTATGATTCATTTATATTGAGAATTTACCATATACTATATCAAAATTTTCTTTACGTCAATATCTCCATAGCCAATTTATACATATACGTATACATACATACATACATACATATATATAATGTGGTGCTAAGGGCACCCCAATTTCCTCTTTCTATTACCACAACTAAAAAATTAAAACAAATCAAATTTTCTTTGCTTCCTAATACCACATTGATATCTTTCTAATCTCTTACTCAGTCATTGATTATCGAAATAATCACGTATTCAACCCTAATTCATTCGTTCCTTTACCGCCGTTGCTTTTCACGGCTTCAAAATCATCTTCACTTCTTCTATTTTGCTAAATTCAATCTTTATTCACAATTTTTTTATTTGCATCTACTCATTCTTGTAATAGCGTAGAATTTGATGAAGAATAAGATGGATGAACACGTCAGAAACAAAAATCATGACAGTCTAGGGTTTCCGAAAGTGAAAGAAAGGACGAATTGAAGCTGAGAGGGAGAAATAAGTATAAACGGTGGTAGCCCCTATTTTTTAATGTGAGGTAATACGAAGGGTGAAAGAGTAATTTTTGTGGTATTTTCTAGTTGTGGTAATAGGAAGAGGGAATTGGGGTGCCCTTAGCACCACACACAATATATATATATATATACACACACACACACACATCATGGTTTGAGGTATCAGACGGTACCCCCGAAATTTCGGTGGTACCGTACCGGTATCGATGGCGACCGAGCCGAAACCTAATACAAAAATCGGTTTCGGTTAGGGTTGTAGAAAAAAAATTCAAAATCAAAAATCAAACTACACCAGCAGACTCATCTCAGTTCTAGCGTTGTCGATTCAAAATTCTTCCTTGTCCTAGCATCTCGGCTCCATTTTGAGAGCAGAAGCTTCGTCGTCGGCTTTTTAGAAGGTCAGGAAATTTTTGTTTTTAGCGCGATGTTGAAGAGGGATTTTGCTGAGCAGGTTTTGAGAGCGACTGTTTTGAAGCGCGATGTTGAAGAATGAGCTATATTTTGAGAGCGGATGTTTTCATTTAAGAGCGGCTATTGTGAATAGGTTTATTACTGTGTTTTGATTGAGCTAGTTTTCTAAACTTGGGTTAGGATTTATTTCTGGTGGGCTAGCTTTTTATTAGTAGGTCTTAACTTTATGTTTAATTAAGCCTAATTTTTATTAAATTGAATCTACATAAAAATTTAGTTGAATATTATTTAGTAAAATTTAACTAATATTTTTATTTACAAAGTTTTTTGCTATATTTTTCATTAAAAACCATTTAAATTCGAAATCGAAACCAAAACTGAAACTTCCAAAATTTTCGAAACCGTCCGAAACTAAGAAATTATCAAATGTCCGAAACCGAGACTGAAATCGAGTTCGCGAACCTTGATACACACACATACACACACAAACATATATATATATATATATGCAAATTTGTTTATATTCGTAGCTCTACATTTAACTTATTTGAACAAATTCTATTAAACAACATTTGTTAATTCATCGAATAAATTACTAACACAAATCAGTTTTTTCATATCCACATGCGTACATATTGTTTGTGTAAGCTATACAACCAAGGTTATCATGATGCCAAGTCGAGCCACTACCGTCTAGAAGACTAGTCGTCAAATCGTCCGACTAGTCGTGACTAGTCGACAAGTCTTTTATATACATATTTATGTAGTCTTTAAAAATATCATTTAAAAATGTGATACGATTATTGTTCTAATAATTAAGCAACCATTATTCAATTGAAATAGGCTCAACTCAGTCCTAAAAATAAAGAAATAGAAGAAAAGTTGATTTGCGCAATATAAAAATGACTCAGCCCAACCTAAAACAGCCCAACCCATAATTCCACTAAACCCTATCCGCAAAAAACACATCCATTATGGCAACGTAAGGTTAAAAAAACAACGAAAGAGGGCAAAAGCAATTCGCTTTCCGCAGCAAACTCGGGGAAAAAAAATCAGATGATGAATTTTTTTTTTCGGTCTGCGACGAGGTGGATGAGAAGCAATTAGGTTTTTTTATCGATGTACGATTTTGGATTTTTTATCGATCTGGTCTGTTATACGATGATGAGCATATTGGTTTTATCGATGTCGATTTAGCTCGATTTAGGGTTTTCTGGGCCGGTTAAACCTAGCATCGTCGAAATGGAAAAGTCGACCATCTCGAATCTTCTCGAGCGACTGGACGACTAGTCGACGACTTCGTCGACGTGATAAATCGTCGACGTGATAACAATGTATAGAACATAAATTACACACAAGCAATAATAATAAGTTTAATTAATAGATCATGTATTTCACATCAAAATTTATTATATATTATATAATAAATTTAATATTAAAATAATGTATACCGTTTTTAATAATATTATTGTGTGCAACACATGAGTTACACACTAGTTGAATGAGAAACATGTAAAAGAAATTCTCTCAACCCACCTATAGTCAACAAAGTCCTTATGAGTTGGATCACAACAATAACCGTTTGGGCGAGGGCTAGTATGTATTCTAGAACAGTTATAGTTAACTAAAAACTATTTCATACTACACCCGTCTTTTCTTATTGAACATCAGTAATTTTGAAGTTGATGTTGGACCCAAAAAATTAAAGGTTGAAATCAGAGTTAGAAACCAAGGCATTCGATGTGGTGTACTATGACATCTAGCACAGTGGAAAATACGTGCGGGAATTTCCTCTGTTCTGACCATGAGATAGGTTTGGTAGAATTTCACTTCTTGAGATGATATTAACATATGCTTGAGGTTTTGGGCACTGAATATTGGTGAATGGGAATTAAAGTTACTGTGTTTGCTTGACCAAATAGCAATTAGCAGGGCTGACCCAAGGTTTTATGAGGCTATGAACAAGCTACTAATTTTATCCCATCTCGAAGTTACTAATGTTAGTATATTGATTATAACCACAATAAGTATTAGAAGTTCTTTAGTCTAAAGAAATTTATTAAATAATAGTAAAACAGAAGAATTTGAAACTCTCTCATTAATTTTACGAGTTCTCTCTTCTCTTTAATCCTCTCTTGATATTTTATTTTCAAATTAGTTTATTACTTTGCACTTATTTATGAATTATCTCCTATCGCTCGCCCATCATTTATACGTTTTTTGAAATTTATACAATTATTTACATATAATTGAATAACTTGCTCCTAATATTTAACATTTTAGTGCATAAATTTAAACTAATTACATAACCCAAAGTTTAAGTAATTTAAATAAATTTAATTAACTAGTATTTATTTTAAGGGGTTTTTACCCTCAAGGACAAAAGGAGCAATAATTTTTTCCATAAGGATAAAGAGGCAAAATTTTATCTTTAAGGACAAAATTTAGTGTAAAGGAAGAAATTCAGGGGCCCGCTATAGTTCATCCCTTTATACTAAAATTTGTCCTTATGGACAAAAATTTCCCCCCTTGTCCTTATGGAATAATTTATTGTTCATTTTGTCCTTCAAGATATTTTCCTGTTATTTTAAATACTAAAGAATGACAAAATTATGTTTTTTTATTTCAAATAGCTACACTTCAAATTTTCTATAATCATTTAAGCGCTTTCCGATTCTTTTTCTGATATTTTGCATTTAATACTATATATCATAATTACTTACATAATATTAAAATTATTTAAATAATTTTAACAAACTGTCATTCATTGATTCGTTCAATAAGTCACATCAACATTAACCTTATTTAAATCA
Organism: Allium sativum; assembly: GCA_030737875.1. Taxonomy (NCBI): domain Eukaryota; kingdom Viridiplantae; phylum Streptophyta; class Magnoliopsida; order Asparagales; family Amaryllidaceae; genus Allium; species Allium sativum. The sequence goes on from CM060918.1 coordinate 1,042,101,043, forward strand.
ACAAAAAACACGAAAATAATTTCATTCAAATATATAAATATGTCAATCACATAACGTATGTGCACATAAGTAGTTGTCACAAGTTCAGAGTTTAATTTATTTATATCAACATATCTACCTTGTATCGCATTGTAAGTCAAGTGCCTATATTTCAAATTTATTTATTTATTTACAATACACTCCACAATATTATTTAGCATTGTACATGTAAGTCAATATGTTTAAATTAATTATGTGATTTTGAATTTAATAAATAAATTCAATCGGTAAATTGTTGTTGATTCATGTAATTAATTTTAAATATGACGTTTTAAACGTATACCATGTTCATATCAAAAAAGCGGTAAAATTAGTTTTTTTCATTCAAATTCAAAGTTAAATAAGTCACACAATAAACGGTACATGTAAATGATAATAGCAAATTTAACATACTATTCGTTTATCTCAATAAATTTATCATATGTACTTGAATATGCAAGTTTTCAACATCAAATACTGCATTTTATTATTTTTACAACTGGGGATTTTCACTCAAAGGGGTTATTTGTTCAAAGTAATAAGTTTTAAGGACAACACTTTTAAAACTTAGTTTTAAGGACAATTTACAAAATAAATAAATAAATAAATGAGTTTATCATTTTCAGTTATATAGAAATAATGATAAATGAATTTATCATTTTCATTTATAACTTAAAAAGATAAAAGAATTTACCTTTTTCTTATACAATTGTCCTTAAAATTTATTATTCAGAAGTGTTGTCCTTAAAACTAATCATCTTGCAAGAAATAAAGGCCCTTCAACCTATTTTTTACTTTACAATTATTTACTGAACCCTCCTCAATTCCTTTATGATATTCTAGATTTAAATTTGTATGTTTGAGTTACCGATGAAACTTAAATTCAAATTATTCAAATAATCTTAGTGAATATTTAGTTTATTTTTCTAACAACTCTTAAAAATTTATGCCAATTTTATTAAGAGAAAGGTTAATTTTATTATACATATATATATGTTTGTATGTATGTATGTGTGTGTATACACACACACACGCATACACACATGTAACAAAGTTAATTTGTAAATATTTTAGTTTGTATCAAGAATATATCATACAAAGAAAAATAATGTCAATAACTCCACAACATACCTATATATATATATATATATATTTTACAATTTTTTTCTCAATTCTTCCTACTGTAAGTTTATATAGTTAAACTAATTTCATACTTTTACATTTAACTTATTTAAATAAATTTCATTTAATAATGTTTTCCGATTCTTCTAATAGTTTACTGTCATCCATTGGTTTCATATGTATAATATATTAATATTAACAAAAATGATAAAAGTATTTTATTTCTCGAATACACAAATATACATATTGTTTATGTAAGCTATGCAACATAAATTACACACAAACAACAACAATAAGTTTTGTTTATAGTTTATATATTTCATATCAAAATTTGTTGTATGTTGCATAACAAAATTCTTATTTAAACATTAAAATAATAGATAAAAATTTTAATAATATTTTCTTGTGCAATGCACGGGTTACACACTAGTAGTAAATAATTTTCAGAAATGACATAAAAAATACCCTTATTGGTAAATAAATAGTCAGTCATTATTAAGCACGAATACCAATGACGTGTGCTTGGGAAGTTTTAGTACAAACTACACAGGTTTCAAAATACTTAGTAGGGCAACATGTGTGAGGCAACAATGAATTGCCATGAACAACGATTAACATCGGATAGCGATGGAGCATGGTAACGTATGACAACTAAGTTTTTTTTTCTAGAATAAATATATTATTTCACATAAACAGAGTTTTCTCTTTTGAAATTTTTTGTATTTAATATTTTGTTTATTACTTTGATAATTAATATATAATTGTCCTGATGTTGATATTGACTCAATTATCTTCAGGATAACTTCCATTTATTTTCTCAACAAATATTAAATCCTGTAAAATAATAAATCAATGTTTAACTCATTAGTATCTACAGGAAATGATTTGTTAAGCGATTCCACCTTATATTGCATAATAAGTTTAATTCTTTGATTTTTTTATCATACCGTGTGCAAAGCACGGGTTTCACACTAGTGTATGGATATGGTTGAATCCCTAACTTTGACGGTTAGTCAAAGATTAACAAAATCTAGTATTGATATGATTGTGATATATATAATACTACTAATAATAATCATCATCATCATCACGACGACAACGACATAATTTGAATAGTTACTGTCTAGTACATTGTAGAATATTCAACATTTATATTTAAATACTTTTAGGAGTAATTATAGTGTGGTTTTACCTGTTCTTCGTACACGTTGGAATGAAACAACAATGATTTTAACATACAGAGTTATACACATAGAATACGTTTCGGGAACTTCATGGCAACAACTGACTGTAACAGGTGAATATTTAGTATTATGCATTTTATATTGCACAAAATTTACAATAAATTCAGTGAGTTTTTCCATTCAACAGATTCACAGAATCAAAAGAAAATGGATTGAAATAAGATATAGGCAATTGTATAATTCATAATTAATATTGTCAAATTCATTAATATTTACAAACTTTTGTACCCTAGATTCCAATAGAACTGTAAACTATTTGATTGAAATCTGGGTGATTCAAAACTTTAGTACAAGAGAAAAAAAACCGTTGATAGGGAACGAACTCTAATGGGCGTCATCAAAATTTCTGGATGGCCTTCTTTTTTTGCTGTTTGCAAAAAATTTGCTAATTGCTAATATATTGCACAATGAAAACTTTGAAAAATGGTAATGTTTAAATGATACTTGACATTACCCATAAAATTAAGTAAAGAAACAGTGCAAAGACAAAAATGCAGAGGCGATTAAAAGGTGCATGTGTTAATGAATGCGGCTGAAAGCTCAAAGACGATTATAATATATGTGCATCACGGCATGCACTTTGTGCGTGGTGATGATGCGTAAATTGTTTTTCTACATATTGTATATGTTCCACATTCGAGGGAAAATGATTTGCGTAAATATTTAATCAGATTTTTGTGTTGAAGTCATATTTAACTAGTCTGGATTGTTATTGTTAAGTTTTAGCATGTAACTTTTTGTTAGTTCAAATTTTATTATATTATTGATTAATAAAGAACACATTTATAGAGAAAGATTATTTGGTGGTTCCCATTTTTTAAGTGATATTGGTAACATAACATTTGTAGATACGTGCTTTGAATTTGCAAAGAACATTCAATTATTAAATTTTATTTTCAAGGGATATTAAGATTTGATAACGGATGTAGATGGATATTTTTGGTAGTTCACGATGACACAAAAAAAGTGCGACATTAAAGATATTACAACTATTTATAAAGATATTACGGGTGAGCACATATTCGTCTATGCATTTTTCTATATCGGACCCTCCTTTAAAAACGGGGTCCTGTTGCATCGCCCAGCTTACCTGGTCCAAGGGCCAGCTCCGATGAAGTCGTCTATTTTATATAGTATTTCAGCATTCAAACTGACAAATCGATTTATTATGCACGGCTATGAACTGAAATGCTTGAAGAAACTCGGTTTTCAAGTAAACACATGGGTAACCACAAATGAATGAATGGTTATGTGTTGAGTATGAAATTTATTACATCTTGATATTCTAATCAAGGACTGTTGATAATGGTTATGTATTGAGTATGAATGAATGGTTATGTATTGAGCATTTAAATTGAACAACTTGTTGCTATTCTAATTAAGGACTGTTGATTTCATCAATTAATTTATAAATGAGCGATTAATCTAGTATTAATGTTCGATATACAGTGGATGATAATGGTTATAATTACATTTATTTATATTTACTAAAAAAAACTAATCTCGACACTGTTTTCAATATTTACAGGGAAAATTAAATCTGAGCCATGTTGGGTTATAATGCTTGAGGTATTTTTATCTTGTATTTGTGACATCATGCACTGCATTATATTTGTAATCCCCCAAGATGATGCATCACATAAATATTTTCAAAATCAACTCCAATTTTGTATTGCACATATTGTTGTAAGATCTTGAAGTATTAGCCTAATGGCGAGGTTTTCAATAGTTTTAAGTAAATTTGTATTAAACTGGATAATGCATAAGCTGAAGATCATAAATGTTACTTTTACTTTCACAGGCATGTAAGATCCATTTACAAGAGATAAATAGGCATGTGGGCTCCATACCACATGCGGATTCCACGTTTTTATTTTCCTCTTGACAGTAAGGTTTACTTGCAAAAAGATTTAATACAAACATTAGCAAAGTCCTTGAAATTTTGGTTGAGATGCCTTTTCTATCATGTTAAATTCTTTCTCGTAAACATCACTTGGCCTTTTAATTTTAAAGTAAAAGTACTGTTTGCAGGATAAGGTGCTGTTTGCAGTCTTTTATTTTACCAGGTTCCCTTTCGTGGCGCATCAGAGATGTTACGAACTGGAACGGGCCAATTGGCCCTTTTAGATGAATTAGAAATATTGTTACGTTCGCTCATTTTATTAAGATAATTAATTAGATTTATATTTTTATAAATTTCTAAAATTAATCACTTTGGCAGATGAGGCCCTTTTGAGATGTGTTTTGCGTTGTAGGCGATCAAAGTGCTCTACATTATGGAGTTGTTTTAAACTGAATTTGAGCATTTTTTTTTTTTTTTGGCAAAGTATTGGCTCATATTATTTATTAAAAAACAAATAATTAATTAATAAATTATAGATCAAATTATAAATCAATTAAATTAGAAACCACAACTTAAATACCCCACACAAATACCGTGTTCGTATCTATAAACACATTCCTCATTCAGTCAAATGCCTGGCTTAAATGCCCCTCTCAAATGTCCCGTTTAGGTTCGTCGCAGACGCACCTTAAGATATCACTGTTTCTCTGCCTTGCCAGCTTCGAATCAAACTAATCATACCAGGATCTTTTGACTTCAGCTTATTATCTTTTATATATTACTATACCATCAGCAGTGTTGCTGTCGAATTTAATTTCGTTCTGCTTGTTTATATGCCGGTTCTTCTTGACCTGTAGGTGCTTGACAATCTTCCACATGATATTGTATATTCACCAAATCAAGTTTTGCCATGGACAGAGGTTTGGCTTGAGAGAAATCGCGGCAGGTAGAGCCTTAACCAATGTTTTCAGGATTTTAGTCTTCTGAATTTTATTTTTTATGTACTGAATTTTTTAATGCATTCACTTATGAAAGTCGGATGCTTTTCCTATATTTCCTTCATATTGATACTATTGTTTTGACAACCTCGCGTGCATTGTTTTCAAAGAACATCATCAAATCAAGATCACTTTGCATAAAACATGTTAAAGCTTGTCCTAGATTTATGTACAAAATTTTGCTCTTTTATGATGGTTACATAAGGAACAACCGTTCAGTGCTTTCCTCAATAAGAGAGTCCCAATCTAAGAGTAGCAGATCACTGGTTTTGTTAGTATAAGACACATTCTGAATGACATCTATATTAGAGCGATACATAACCAAGGTTTCAAATCTCGGACTTTGGTGGCATCTCATCTCTAAAGTTTTACATTATATTTCGTAACGAATGAGATCTCGCACGAGATGAGTGTATCTCAATTCTTGGGTGTATAACTCGAATTGACATCTCGGATTCCAAAGTCAATCTCAAGACTATTTCAGAGTAACTTTGATCATAGGATTGACATTTTTTTAAATAATAAATGTTATCTAGATATAATTTTTTTAATATATGTATTATGTAAAAAACAAATATATTTTTTAAGAGGAGAATGGTAGCATGATAGATACGTTTTGACTGAATAAATTCTACTCATTTGAATATTAAGATACATAATTAATAAAAAGTCTTTTGTTTTTGCTTAACTTTAAAATAAAGATATAACTAGAAGACCAATAAAAATTCATTAAAATGATTTTTTTTACTCATAAAAGAAATAAAAAGAATAAGTAAATGAAGAAACATAATTTTGTATGAGATATTAGTGCAAATTCCCCTTTTGATTTTAAGATCTTGACGAGATGAATGTCATATAAGGTATAAACAATACTTAATGTCTCGTTTCACTAAATCTCGTCTTGCTTAAGTTTGAAAATGAGATCTCAAGCGAAATCTCGTGTGAGATAAATGAGATTAGAAACAGTGCACATAAATCAACCCATAATGTTGCTTTAGTTATTATTTTATGTGATAAACTTTTGTAGTATGCGTTTGAATATTGCCCATAGCTTTTAAACCAGGAACTAACATTTTGAGGTATTTCATGGTTTTGCGGCAGCGTATGTGGCTCAATTTTTATTTCTTGGAATTGACACACCCTACATTTTGGTATTTAGTATCTTTATGATATTGTCGAATCAATGTTTTATTTACGAATTGACACCCTATGTGATGGAAAATAAATTTGAGCCCCGTTTGACCACAACGCCATATTTGTTCGGCTCAATTATGGTATAACATGATCAGTAGCATTAGCATGTAGGTATTCCAATTCAGGCCGCTTAGGTTGTACTAGGCGAGCAAATGTTTTGTTGCCTTCCACAAAAAAATAATATTGCCTTGAACATCATTCATTAAGTTCACACACATAACAAAATTTACCCAAAATACATAAATAGATAATAACAAAACCATAGACATGCCATGCCATAATCTTTAGCATATTTGATATATTCAACAAGAAAGCTTCTTCTTGAGTTATTGCAAGCAAATTCTTCAGTTATGCCATCATTGCTAAAGTATCTAAACACCCATGATCTCGAAATCATTCCCGATCCACTTAATCTTTCTTGTGACATGGTGGTCCATTGGTAAGTTTTTATTAACTCCTACTTGGAAAAGCTTCTTTTTACCAATTCAATGTGCAATCTATTAATTTGGAAATCCATTAGCATCACGGTGTGATCTTGAAAAAAAAAAAAAAAAAAAACTAATTGATTTTGTCATTCCAGTGGCAAATTTTTTATTGTCTAAGCTCAAAATATAAACATTTTTCTCAAATACAACTCTCTTGATTATGTTCCAATATTTTTTCCAATTTCATACAATGCTTTTCCAATTGTTTGCCCTTAATTGTTTTAATATTTGGATTCAATGATCTTGCTAGCACAGCCTTAATTCAGTTTAGTCTTGTTTTGAATTTTGCATTCAGTTAATTTCATATCAATACCTATTTGACTTAAAAATAAGCAATCAATAAACAATTATCAATTGACATTACTGAATTCGCTAAACCTTCTAATATAATTTTCCTAATCACTAATCAGTCGTCACTACTCTATAGCAAGACTGAATCAATTTACCGGACTTAAATATCCGTACTTATTTACTAAACGCTAATCCGATTCATTTGAACAATGAATTAATAAAGAAGATGCAAAACTTAAGCTAATATATTTTGAAGATATTAGCTTCACTAATAGCACCAAGGAGGAGAAGTTAAATCAGTTGAATTGGAGGCTGTAGGCTGGAGTTGAAGGACCTGAGGCAAGGACTTGAATTGGTGATGACTGCCCAAGTGCTGTTGTGGATGGGCCGTGCTTCTGTGATGCGCCATTGACTGCCACGGTGAATTGGTGGTGGATGTTGCATGTTTGTTAGAAAGAAAGGTGAAACTACAGTGTTTTGTTTTTGCTTTGGTTGATCCGATGGTGGATTGCCCTATTCGGTAGCCTAGCCCGGTTGATAACCAGGCCTGTTCCAGTCATATTTCCAAAATTAGACTTATTCTGATTATCCGCACTTTCACCTTTTTTCAAAAAAATACACTTTCACCATGTTGTTTAAATTCATGATGTTTGCTCATCTGGTTTTACGAAGGAAGTTTACAAGTTGCAGAGGTCTATAAGCCTATACAAGATACTCTGATCTCTCAATGTGTTGACATAATTGGACTGGATCAAGAGCTTACAACTGGAAGAAGACTAGTTCAATCTGCCAAAGGCATATGGTCAAAAGCATTTCCGAAGCCTAGAAGAGCATGGGTTCCAACAGGCTGCCTGGTAAAAAAAATCTTGATATTCTGTTATTATAGTTTTTGCAATATGTTGGCTGGGAAAAAGTATTGCAACTTCTTTTTTATGTCAACGAGTGTTATGGCACGCGCTTCGCAAGTGAATTGAATTTTTTTAAACAAATTATATGTGTATAACATGTTCTTAAATATTTAGCTATGTTTTTGCGTTGGAATCATGTGTAATTAATTTGATTTTCATTTCTAAGTTGGAACAAATTTTTTTTTTGGTTAGGTTGAACTTTCGTTTTTGTTAACAGTTAATAAAGAGCGAAAATGTATAGGAAGTTCAATTGTTAGATCGTCATATACATGCATACACACACACATACATACGTACCATATATACACATATAAGTGAAAACATGTTTGGTAATATATGTAGGAGAGCGTATTGAATTCATTAAAAATTATAGTTGTTAAATCATATTTTTAAGTGATAGCAACATTTGGTAGTATCTGCAGAGATGCGTTTGTCAAAGTTTATGCTGATAGCAAAAAAGTGGTACAACAAAGCTATTATATTCATGTTCTGATGGCACGTGCTATGCATGTGCATTTATATAGCATAAATTACATGTTTCAGAAATGGAATTATACACACACATATGTGTGTGTGTATATAGAGGAGTGTTCCAGGGCATTCTGTTTTGCAGTGCACTTCTTTAGCACCCCTACCCTACCGTGAGCTATATTAATCCAAATCCAACAAGATTTTGTAGATGTTCAATCCACATATATATTATCATCTATCCAAAAGTTGAGCTCATTCCGACATTCATAACATTTTCAAAATCTTAGCTCAATTATTCACTGTTCAAACATTTATTCGAACCGCTAAATTTCAACATCAAATATATTATTCTACGAATGTCGGAACGAGCTCAAATTTTTGGATAGATGATAATATACATGTGGATTGAACATCTACAAAATCTTGTTGGATTTGGATTAGTGTAGCTCAAGGTAGGATAGAGGGGTGTTGCAAAACAGAGGTGTCCTGGAACACTCCTTATATATATATGTATACGTATATGTATATAATAAATATACATGATTTGCAGTGCAAATTGACATACATGAAAGCGAAGTTTTAAATAGAAAACAATCAATAAGATTAAGATTTCAATGATTAAGATCTATTTTATTGCTGATGATAGTTCTTCTATAAGCTTTTTTATTTGGAAGAAAGGATCTTATAATAAACTATATGTCGAACATCAAAAAAAGAAATGACCAATGAAAAAGATATGAAATTTGTTCTTTTAAAGATATTAGCACATCCCTGCACACAACATTTCGAGTATAAGCTCCGGATTGCCCTTGAACTTCACTATTTTTATAAGAAATTCACGTTTTTCATTAAAACTCCTCTTGACAATGCAACATAAAGTTGACCGTGGCTGAGTACATCCTTGGGTAAGTAAATTCTCACATTTGGATCTCTTTGTCTTTAAGCCTTGTTAATAGTTAAAACAAATATTAGTCTTACATGGAACTGTTTACATGTTAAAGTAAATGGTAAGCATGAATTTTCAGAGGGCTTCATTGGTATTATTGGTAAGAAAATCCGAGTTTCAGTAAACTGACCGATAACAATCTCTGCACTTATAATGTCTCTTTGAAGTTCACGACATACAAGTAGCGTACCATTGTATAATCCATTTTTTGGATCGAGGTTCCTTAGTAGCACCATTGGTGCATCTTTCCCCAAGACCAATTTATGTGGGGGTAAATCACTCAGATTTAGTTAATTGAAATATTCAAGTTGGTACATATTTCTTATGTCATCTTCCGTAGGATCGGAAGAGCAGTGGAGATAATGATTTCCAAGAAAAAAATTAATAACTTGGTCTTATAACATATTCACATTCTCATTAAGTGAGGTTACTAAAGCCCTTGTAATCATGTATGCTTTATTGAATGCATTTATATACTATTTTGAAGAAGTTGAATTTATTAGAGTGGTTACTGCTTTTTCATCTTCCTATGATATAACAGTTTTGTCGATTTTTTTTATCGTGTTCTCACATACATGTGACTTATTTCCACCATTAACATGCAGTAGAAATTCCACATAAAATGGATTGTTTTTTGCTCTCATATTTTGTGTAAGATGATCACTCGTACATGTATTCATAATGATGATTTAACTATGCGTACATCAATTATTTTTTGATGCTGTACCGTTTCGTACAACTAGTAAAACTTGTCTAATATCTTCATCGATGATTATAACCAAATGACGTGCCATTTCCCTATGTACCTTTTACAGTTCCATCCAACGCTTCAAAAGCATATCTATGGCTTATCATTATTTCATCTCGAATAAGAACATCCACTAATTGCATAAAATCAGCTACCTGAGATTGTTTAGGTATTGTACAAATTGAGGTGGAAGTTGGATTGAATGAGATTTTAAACCACGAGTGTGCTGTTCGATCACCTAGTAGGATTGTTGCAACTATCCCCAATATAGCCGTTGCAAGTGCAATTAAACCATTTTACCCAAGTTTTGCGAGTATTGCTCGATAAAGACTGGTCTTTTCCATCCCACCAAGATCATCTATGAAATAGATTTTGATCTTCTTATTATGAACTACATTACTAAAGATAGTGTCCATATTTTTAATATTCATTTAACTTTTCGAAAAATGGGAAGTCTTTTTTAGGAGTTACAATTGAATATTGCTCCTCTATTAATTTTGAAGCAAAAGAATTAATTATCGTATATATCATTTCTAATTCTTGAAAGATCAAAATCATATATATATATATATATATATATATAATTTTTTTTTTTTTTTTGAAAAATTGGGGATTTTATGTACAAGTTTAGGTAGTACATAACATACTACATCGCTTGTGGGATAAGGTTAGGAACAATACTTATGCAAGATGGTAGGGTGTTACCTAAGCTAGGAAACTTAAGGATCATAAGAAGAGGTACCCTGTGCACGATTTGGAGTTAGCGGCCACGGTGTTTGCCCTTAAGATGTGGAGACATTATCTCTTAGGGGAAAAGTTCGAGCTAGTGAGTTCGACCGCGCATGACGAGAATCGAACCCATGACCTCTTGCATCATGTCTAAGTGCATAAACCAGTCTGATTAGATGCTTTCTCAAAATCGGATATTAGTTTATAATGGCTCATTAATAGAGCATTAAACTCATGTAGAATGCTATTTTCAAGTATAGGTTGAACCATTGCGCTTGAGCTTGCATAATTTTCAATCATGGAATAAAAAATTCTTTTTAAAATTTTCCGACTTCTGGTGGTGTACAATAAATTAAGATTGTTGCAAATAATCTTCTTAAAGATGATGAAATTCACATGTTTGATGCTTCAATCAAACATTCCCTTGTTGAAATATTGGATATTTGATATTATAAATGGTTAGAAGGTCAAATGATGTTCGTTTATTTACATGATTCAAAAGAATTCGCAAGATGTAACGTTCTTCTGATGGAGAAGCATTGTAAATTCGTCCTATGAAATTTTTATGTGATGCTTTTTTTCACTATTTTCTAATATCTTATACCTAGGTGTATTTCCTTGAAAATTCACAGTATAAAAAATGTCTTGTTTTTAAATGTTGCAAATTTGTGTTGAAGAATTAAATTAACATCGATGTAGACAGGTTCTCATCCAATAAAATGTCACATTGTTTGGTTAGCATGATATGTCACTTGTTGCATGCTTGGAAGATGTATCTATAGACGTTGCGCTGAATGCCAAATTGTATGCAATGAAAATACAAAAATTGTCCAAAAAGGCCGCTTGGGGACATCCATCTTGCATCCAAAAACTTATGAATCTCATCACTTTTAGATATCGGATGAAATCTCGGCTACCACACGATTATGGCCTTTATATACATATATAAGTTTGATAGATTTGATACTACTTCGAACTTCCACATTTATGTGACAACCATACATTTTCAGCAGCCATGGATTAATATGGAACAACCAAATGATTATCTATTCTATGTTATATTAAGCGCTAAGCGAGGCGGGACGATGAAAGCCTCCTTCGCTTTGCTTATTGGTGTTTAAGCGGCGCTTAAGCGTTGCCTAAGCGCTAGATCCATGCACAACCCAGCTGTGTCTAAAGGCAATCAAGCATCACTTAAGCGGTGCTAAATCATTATATAAATAGGTCGTCGTCTAATATTGCTACATAAATGCTTAAATTTAAGCGAGACGCTATTAAGTGCTAAAAAGGCGCATTTAAGCGCTAGTCGCTTAATGTTTTCTGATATTTTGAAAAATTGCCAAAATCACTTAAACGGTGCTTAAGCACGCTTTTCATAACATAGTATCCATTATGACCTCACTATCATTGTCTAATCCAATGTTTATGCCATTATCCCATCTTCGATAAATATGATATGAATCATTACCTTGAATAGTATATGGTGAAAATTGCTTTAATTTTTTTTTTTTTTGTTTTTTTTGTTTTGCAATTTCCTTCTCTCGTACATGGAGCTTTTGATCATTGTCTTCCACGTGGCCCATGAAACATTCATTTACATTATAGCGGTTAAGGTCCCAACCATACCTTCAATAAGGTGGTAGGAGATGATACTTTAGAGTGTTATAACAACCATGCATTTTTGAAATTTTTATGAACTAACCTGTCATAGTATGTAGAACAATATTCATACCATTTATATGTCTTGTCTCTTCCTGACCAATTATCATAGCGAAAACTTGTGAAGATGTAGGCAATATATATTGTTGCTGCAATGCTTTCTCTTTAATTATAAATTTATGATAATGGATATTGGAAAGTTGTGAAACTCGACGAAAATATTAAGAAAAATCATTATTCTCATCTACCTTGAATCCTTTCCAATATTCATTTGTTCAAGTCTCCATTTTCAATCAGTTGATTTTCTATTTCATGATCAATAGCGTGTGTGTCCGGCCGCCGGGGGGGGGGGGGTGGATCTCGGTCTATCTCTTTGAGAAAATAGGCTTCCAGTGTTGTGATATAAACATCATTGAGCACGGAAAGCTTAAACATCGACTTTTCCACTTGTTAGGTTTTCATCAACAAGCATTTGCATTGAAGTACAGGAAAATACATGGTTATATGGACGAATATTTCTTTTGGAATGCATACCATTGACGCTTGTATCTTTGTAGACCTCCAAGAGCTCACTTGGTGAACGCACAAAGGGGGGGGGGTATGGTTTTTTCATTTGAACAACACAATAATCTACTTTCGTGTTGAAATACTTTTTTTTTGAACAATGTTGATAAAATGTTGGTCAGTTCAACAAATGTTTTTGAAATCCAGTACGATCATTAAAATATTTTGCAACATTTTAAGTTCTAACATTTCTTCGCCAACCTTGGCGCCTTTGTTGTGGATTATCATCTTGTGTTGATTGTCTTTGCTCCTGGTTAGAGTGTGATATGTCATATATAATAGGTTATCTATCTTTAAATAGATGTAGTTCATGTTCTCATTGAATCTAGTATTTATATTTGTTTCTAAAGATGCTTTTTGAGACCTTTCTCTGCTTTGTCGATACATTCCATGATACTGAGCTAGAAAATTTTCCCGTTGTTCTTGAGTCAGAGCTCTCATTCGTTCTCCATCTCTTATACGACATATTTCTCTTTATTCGTCAGTTAAAATTGTTTGTTCTTCTATTTTGTCTCCTTTGCCTATTCATCTTCGATGTACTTTAGCGGCTGAAAAAAGGTTTGGTTAGGTTATTAATTTTTAAATCATAAGTGCTTTGTTTCACATAATATTAACATTAGTGGAATGAAACTGGATTCCAACACCACATAAAAGATAAGGTAATTATATTGTTTGCAAACACTAAATTAAGTTAAACTTTATTTCAAATTAAAAATGCAGCTAGGTAAAGAATATAGAATGATTTACTTATTAATAGCAAGGCCAGCAACACCTAAAAAGTATGGCTAATAAATATTGATTTTTTTTTATTATTACAAATAATAGATTATCGTAATTTATTCTCATTTAGCGACTTTTTGTCAAAATTATCTTCATTAGCAATCATCATCCATCTTTTCCCCTAAAATTTACACTCAAAAACAGGGAGAGAAAATCAATAAGATTATAAAATTTGATCATGATGTTTTTCAAACATTTCTATTGATATATTATTTGCCACTGCAGAAGTAAATTTACAATTTCAACCTCAGTCATCTTTGAGAGGAATCTTTATCTTTACTTGTTGCCTTTTGGACATGTGCATCATCATTCTTTGAAGATGTTTTTGGAGATATATCATCCTTTCGAATCGACAGAGGTCTGAAACAAAGTAAGCGGTGGAAATCAACTTATTCCAACTCTACAATTATGTGCTTCTCCATCAATCTTTTAACGCATGCCAAATTAAGTTAATACTTGAACTCCAGTTTGTCTAATTTGTTCAACCTTTATTTCATTACTTAAACATTTCATGATAAATTTAACCACATCGACTAAGCTAAATTGCAGTTGACCAGGCATACATTATGTTTTCTTTGAGGGCAACCTTTATATACTGCTGCAGATACTCCTGTTCCTTCGGTCTACGCTTTTACTGCTGCGGCTGGAATTTATATTAGCTCATATGTCATATCAAATGAACATAGCTTCGGTATGCAATTAATAACCATTAAAACAATACTTGATTACGTTGACCGCAAATGGTATGAACGATTTGTCCAAAAAATGCTTTATCATGCATTCACTTGATATATCCACTTACATCAAATATCTATAAAACCATGATGGAGTTGCTGTATTCTGAAGTTTATTTAACAAATGATTATTTCTTAAAAGATGTTAAATCTGTATGTTACCTCTAATCCAAGTATAGATGGTCAACAATAACGTTAGTGAACAAAAGTATATGCTGTAACATACGTATAACTTGGAATATCTACCATAAAGGATCGTAAAAAAGCATGCAGCATAAAAAATAAATGATAGCAGACATAAACCAAAAAAAAAAGTTAAAACGTTCACAGTCTAAAAAATGAAAAGTTATTTTGTCAACAAACTGTTCTATTTAAAAAAAATAAAAAAAAAATCATACCTTACTGGCATCAAAACGATGTATGGTTGAATGAATTATGAATTAAATGAAGCTATGAATAAGAGAGAAGGTTAAGCTATTTATAGTGATATTGGAATTATCTGGAAGAACAGTTTAGTACTGACGTGGGTATTTGACACGTAAGCGTGGACATATCTTTTAATTAAAATATTCATTCGTTAAGGTGGGTTGAATTGTTTTGTGCAGCGTAAAAATAGAAGTAAATCAGTTCTAAAAATAGCCGACGTGTTTGTTCACGACTCTTTTAATATTTGTGTTTCTTTAGTCGGTTATATGTGATAAGAGATGAAATGTAATTGTATACGTGGGGGGCATCAATGATACGTTGTGGTCAGACCAAAAGTTTGCGCTTTCAGGCCGACTATCAATAATTTTCCCCCCTGTTTTTTGTGACACAGCAATTGTTGGAGGTGCTACATTGGGCTCTCCCAAAGATGTCATTTATTGCTTCGGACTTCAGCTATCTCCCTGACATTAAAATACCAGGTGATAGAGCCCCACTAGTTTCCTCAAAGGTGATTTCTTCATTGAGAATTTTTGCATTACATCCATCAAAATTATCAGACCAAAACAATTTGTTTCATGTTACGAACCCGGTCCTTAGCATGTAAAATAAGTTCCTATTTTTCAAAACTAAACAAAAACAAAAGAGATGCATTATTCAATGATTATGTAGATGCCTGTGACATCATAAAATTAGAAATTACAGGGGCAGATTTAATGCAGTAACATAAAACACAGAACAAGGATGAATATTAATTTCCACTTCTGTATTGTTTTGAGTCTTGTATTATATTTTCTTAAGTGCCAATTATCCTGCCCATGTGCTTGTAGGTAGGCTAAAAATTCACATTTCACCATTGTTGTAGTTCGCTTTGAGATAAAGCATGATGTAACTAATGTTAACAGTTATACATTTGCTCATTTGTTATTTTTTGTTGTTTGATTACTAGAATTTGGCATGCATAGGCTAACTGTAATTTATGTTATTTACTTAATTGGAATACAAATTTAATCGTGTTAGTTCTCACTTTTATCCAGTCATGTAAAGCTTAAATACAATCACTTTGGGGTCTGAAGTGCATGCCTGTTTGACCTTGATCTGGATCAACTGTAGCTCGTGATTCCTTTATGGGAAAGCACTATTAGTCTTCTTCTCATGCGACTTGTATAGCTGTACAAGTGTTATGTGGCTTTTGTTTAAACTTTAAAGTAGAATTTATCCCTGCAAAAATTTGTAGTTTTTAGCATGTCATCTGATCTGACAAATAACTACAAATTTTTGCAGGGATAAATTCTACTCTAAAGTTTAAACAAAGGGGTTTTTGGATACGATTGAGAAAAATTTAGGCACAAGGACAAGAGGCCAAAAATTTAGCCACATGGACACTTATTAGTGTAAATCAAGGAATTCATGGACCCACCATCATTTCCTATTTTACACTAAAAAGTGCCCTTGTGGCTAAATTTTTGAGCTTTTGTCCTTATACCTAATTTTTTTCTCCAATTATTTCCTTCACACTATTTTCCTGTTCTTCAATTATATCAATTATTTATTTTCTATTTTCAGCCAATCTTCAAAAATTTAATACGTTGGAATATCGTTTTTTCTTCCTTTACTATTTTCCTTCCCAACTTGTTTGCTTGAAGAAGATTTTAGACTACAATGTAAGATGCCTAAAACAAAATCTTAATACGCGTTTCATCTTCCTCTTCCAACTTAAAGTAAAGTTGATGCACATTAGATGTCAATCTTGCCAAGATAAACTGTGTTATCAATATTATGTCAATCTGGACAAGATTAATTGTGTTATAAATTTGATGGCATTTTGCGATGCTTGTATGACGATATTTCATGAAAGCATTGTAATGTAACCATGTACTAATTACTATCACATATTAATTTGTAATTGATCGTCGCTAATCTATGAATTAGAAAAGCGCGACATTTAAATTAAATTCTGCAAGCATACAGGTGTGTAGCATGCAGGTCGAACACATGGAGGTGAATTAAATCAAATTATTTATATAATCTCTTGGGCGAGTTAGACAAAACTTTGGAGGTTGATTTTGAAAATAAAACAAAACAAAATTAAAACTGTAATTTGATTCAGAACAGATCTAACTGAACCGACGATCAAATCACAATTTCAACGGAAAAGTAATGAAACTATGAATCAGATTCAAATCTAATCAAATCCAACGATTAAAGATAAAATAGAACAATGGAAATAAAATTGCAGAACAGAATTAAACGAACAGAGAATAACAATTAGGATTACCGCTGAATCTAATCAGACGGTCAATCACTAATGAAAAGAAATGCAAAATACAAATAGTGTTCTACCGAATCTAATCGTGTAGACAACACTAATTGCTAAGAAATAGAAAATTGCATAAAATAAAAAGAAAATTGAGTTTTATTAATGAAGAGAATAGAATGAGATGTATGATAGAATGGTGGCTACAATGGCATTACAAGGGTATATATAGGGTAGATAGCCAAACCCTAACCCTAACCCTAATGATAACTGGGCCTGGTCATTACATCACTAATTAGTTTACAATGAGAAACATAAATGGGCCTTAGATAAATAAAGCAAATTTGGGCCTTTTCTCTTTTCCTCTTGCTTCCTTGACACTTCTTCATTGATTTGTGATGTGCAAAGCCTTGTTATCAATCCTTTTCTTGTCCAACAGCAACTAGATGTGATATCTTCATCTACAATTCTTCAAAATGCAAATACACAGCAAATTGAACTCTATTTCTCTACATTTCTGGTTGCATGCGGGCTGGTTTGGAATATCTGTAAAAGTAACAAAACAATACCCAAGTAATATTTATTTATATACAAAAGATAAGAAATAAGAGCATAAAATAAACATATTTCTATGTCAATCAGTAATGCATGTCCCCATTAATCTAGTGACTTACTGTCAATGTAGTAGTGGCAATTCTTTGCCACTACCCCACTGTTTCTATCGCTGGATGTCAATGTAGTAGTGGCAATTCTTTGCCACTACCCCACTGTTTCTATCGCTGGATGTTAATGTATACTAACTTATTTCTCCTTTCAGAAAGATGGCAAAAGCGTCGATCATACAAGCTACCTGGATGCAAAGGCATGTATTTCTAAATTCACTTATGTTAGTTTGACATAAAAATCAAATTAAAAGCTAAGTTATACATGTGCCAACATATGGTCTTAGCCTAATCAAACTGTCCTACCTGTACTTATGAGGACATCAAGATGGCATGGTGTTTAGTTGCACTAGTAGTTTTCCATGAATTTTTGTTTGTTTTCTCCCTTACCAGAGGATGGTACCATTTCTCATTTGTTCCATTCTGTTGAATATGATGTCTGAGTAAATATATGATAATGCTGATTACTATAGTTATATTTGCTGCTACCACATAGGTAAATACAGTTATACAAATTTGAAAGTTCAGCTTGTCTAAAATTAGATAAACCAAGATTTTAGTATTCCAATCTTAAGATTGAAATAGCCACCTTCATTATCTGTTAACTAGGAAAATAAATAAAATTTCTGATTGAAAGCATCAGTTGACAACCCTTCGTATGCTACCTCTAATAACAAAGTACTCCACACTTTACTCTCTTGATTTGACGGATAATTCTGCTTAATACTTCGTATAAGTTGTTATAAAATTTAAGGTTGACATCAACCAACCAAAAAAATGAAGGGGGAAGAGGGAAGATTGGTAGCAAAATAAATGTAATTCTGTTGTATTATCTTCCTATAGCATTGCACCGCATCAGTTGATTATAGTGACACCAACTTTAAGAACGTATTTTTTATGTAGGGAGATGCAGACATTTTCTTTCCAACAGACTTCTGGCTCTTGGAGCGAATGGATCATCACTGTTCAGGATGGTCTAAGGAGACAAAAACCATGGGATCAAAATCTTCAAAACCTGTCAAAAAGAGAAGAACTATAACAGTAATGTTTGCCAGTGTTTTCTTTAAATGCATATTTATAAATTTGCGTACTTTAACTCAGCACAAATTTGCAAATTTTAACTGAACACAAATTTACAACAATTAACACATTTATTTCCCACAGAAACAATTGTGCTTACTGATGGCTTTTAAGTAGATGATAAATATCACCCATACAGTAGGTTTTTTTTTTTCTTTTGGAAGGGAGGGGGGGGGGGGGGGGTTGTTTGTTTGTGTATATCGGCCGTATATATTGATCATATGTCAGAAACACAAAATATGCAGTTTATAATTGAAATTCCTTTTGTTTTTTTACCTGTCTGTTAATAATACTACCATACTGAATTTCTACTGTAGCTCGATACAGCTGCATTTATGGAAGAATTTGGTTTGCCATCAAAAACAAGGACTAAAGATGGATATAACCCTTTGCTTGATGATTTCAAGAATACCAAGTTTTACTTGAGTGTGCCCACACATAATGCCCAATAAAACAAGCGTTGTCAACGACGATAATGAAAGGTAGGCCATTTGCTGTGTACAACAATTGAAATACGAATATGATTTTGTTTATTCTAACCAAGTGTATTCGTCACTTCCGCAGTCCTTGTTGTTTGCACGTTGTTGAAGAGAAATCGAACTCAAAACGTTTTGCCTCCTACAACGGGAACTGCCGTAAACCCTGTAGGGATATTTGCGATTCATCATGAATATTGCATTTGAGTTCATAATAGAGTTTGTTCGATCATTGCTGATTTAAGTTATTTATAGAAGGTTCATTGTGAACTGAGTTGGTTTTATGGACCATGGTCAATAAACTGCAACATGTAGAGTTGCATTATGTACATTGTTAACACTATTTTTATCATGATAACATTGTCATTAGATGAGCTTTATTTTCTGCTATATCATGACGTAGTTTATTTTTATCACGATAACATTGTATGAAGCTAGCTTTTCGTGTTATGGCCTGACCATACACCACTCCGCCATCGTACTTATGTTCTAACAATAGATTTGGTCTCGTCTCGTCAAATGAATTATTTTTAAACAACGGAATGTACTCGCTATTTTTACACAACATAAATAGATATCTAAATAATATTTTGACAATAATGTGTCATTTTAGGATTTAACCCGAATGCTTCTCTTGAAAGATGAGTATGCTAAAAAAATAAAAAAAAAATGGATTACATATTTACATGCCAACATACAAAGATTCTACCTAATTAACAGTATAAGCATAATTGATTCTCATGCAGGGTGTAAAACATAGGCTTTATACAAAGCGGAATTAAGACAAAAATACTAGTATAAACATTAAGCATCTAGTTTTATAATCAGGTTTCTTTTTACGCAAATCCAGAATAACAACATGTATATTCTGTTAAGTCAAAAACTCAACCTGCTCAAGTAAGATCCCATCAGTTTACAGAGAAAACAGAAAATGGGTTAAACAAAAGGGACAATTTGACTTTGATCCTGTTTAAGTTTCAAAATACATAAAAACTTTTTATTTTAAAGCTTTATGAATTAGGTTACTATTTGTTGAAAATCTTCAAAAAAATGATTTTTTTTTTTTTTTTTTTTTTTTAAAAAAAAGGGAAAAAGTTAGACAGAGAGACAAATTTTTACTAAACTTCGAAATTTAATTCAACATATAATTGTATTCATATCCATACAAGAAAACTACAAAAAAAATGATTCATAAACAATTTTTTTATGTAACAGCGAATTCCTGCACAACAATTATATTAAAATATTACAGTCTTTAATGTAATTTTTGCTGTTTTGCTTCAAATTTTCAAACTCAACCTACACTTGTTCAAACATCAAAGTACTGCAGAAAAATCATCAAAAAATTAAGTTTGTGAACAAAAAAAATATATTTCATTTCCAGTAAAATTGGAGAAGAAAATCATTATTTGCAAAAATTTCAGACACAACAATAATTTTTTAACATACTAACACTATATACAATACACTATAAAATAGTTGCAGATATATCTGTAACTATTTAGAATAAGTGCAGACATTACTGCACCTATTCTTTCCTTATTCAATACGTACGATGCACTATAAGAATAATTACAAATTTTTTTGTATTTATTCACAAAAAATATAGACATTTTTGTAATTTTTTTAGAATCCTTCCGTTAATATTTACAATTTTTATTTTTATACAGTGACGCAAAAATACATGAAACTATGCTGCTATAGTAAAACAGTGACTCAATTTGAACTGAAATTTAGGGAGGAAATCGCTTTATATTAAGTTTCATTTTAGGGATGCCGCCCTATTTTTCACTAAACAAAACTCATTGTGGATAATATCAGTCCTGGGGAACATATATTAGACTTAGATCAAGTTGCAGAACGAAATATATTTCCCTCCACACATCACAAACGTTAACATCAAAATATATAGTTTATCATTAACATGTCAAAGGGTCGCAACTGTTGGAGAATGACGTTTTGATGACAACAACCTTATTTCAGTTATCATTGATTATAAAATATATACTAATATCTATGTCTAGAACACACACACACACATACACACACATGCAGGATTTGTATACATGACCTAAATACTGAAGACTGTATAGTTTTAAAGATTCAAGAGATTCAGAATTCAGAGAAGATTCAAGACTCATGAGTAATCAAGTTATCAAGAGTTTAAGACAAATATAGTAATAGAGTCTAGTTTATATGTAAGACTCTGAATAGCACTCCATGCTCAAATTCAAATTCTGTTTTTTTTTTCAAATTCTGATTTCCAAATTTCAAATTCTGTGTTTCAAAATTTTAATTCTAAGTTCAAATAGTTTTCTATCTTACTTTTGATTTCAAACATAAGGTTTTAAAGTTTGTAAGTTTATTTGTATTTATATATTGTTATATACTTTTATAATTTTATATTTATATAGTTTTAAACCTTATAATTTTATAAATATGTTTATATAAGTTATATTTATGTTTTCATATGATTTTATACTTTATAATACTCATTTATATTACTATATTTTAATTTAAGAATTTCCAGAATTATATATATAGTTAAACACTTGAAAATATTTAAAATTCAAATTTTTAATACACATATGTCGATATACATATATGTATGTGTCGACATACAACTGTCACTTTTTCAGTTTTGAAAGGAAGTGTCTTTTCACTATTTGTAACGTTCCAGAAGCGTTGCAACCTTTCAAATCTTATAAATAGGGGTTGAATTCGAATTTTTTAACCATTCTTCTTCTCCATCTTCACCCCTTTTCATTCCTCCATTATTATTTCATTTTTTAATTGATTTATACACTTCTACTCTGCTGATTTTTATTCTAATTACATAAAATTTCTTTTCTTTTCATTCTCTACTCATTACTCTCTGAATTGAATTGCTATTGAAGAGTTATAGGGCTATTGTAATCATTGGAGATTGTTTGGGAAATGGTATGTTCGTTGTAGCGCTGAAATCAAGGAAAGTAATTGGTGTTAACCTTATAGCCGTGAAATCAAGGGTGTTGGAATCGGTGTTAACCTTGTAGCCGTGAACTCAAGGGTGTTTGGATCGGTGTTAATCTTGTAGCCGTGAAATCAAGGGGATTGTACTTGGATATTGATATAGTAATAAAACTCTGCGCAATCCAGCATTGCGTGAAACTGGACGTAGGAGTAATTCGAACCAGTATAAAATCCAGCGTGTTCTTTTCTTTTTTGCATTTTATTTTTGTTTATTTCTGTGTTTTATTTGATTCTGTGTCTGTGATCATCTTTATGGTGTGTGATTCATATAGTAGATCATATAAGTTTTAGATTTTCTTAAATTCCTTGAAAACACTATTCACCCCCCTCTAGTGTTAGTTTTGCCTTAAGATCCGCATTCCGCATTCCCTACCAACAACTTAATTTTCATAAGTTAATAGCCATTGTTATTGGTTGTCATCATCCAATAGTAGATTCATCCATCATAATTACCGCACAAATTTGTTTTCATTTCTCTATAAATTATGCAATAAGCATGTTACAAACTAGTTCATGGCAAGGGAGCCATTGGTCCTGGCTTACATGACCCACTAAGAGTTGGAAGCATGCACAAGCGTCCTAGTCTGCATTCTTTGAAGCTCTCCTGATCCTAAAACAGTGGTCTTATATTACAATTTGTTCCTCACAATTAGTTGTTATGTACTATTTTTGATCATGTATCATTCAGATGCAATTCTACTTGCTTAAAGACTCAACCCCAGTCCTTCCCAATCTAATTAAGTTCACCATATATATATATATATGTATATGTATGTATGTATGTGTGTATATATATATATATATATATATATATATATATATATATATATGAGCTCTCCGGGGCATCCCTGTTTTGCAGTATTCCTGTTGCACCCTCTACCGATCTGTGAACTACGGTAATCCAAATCCAATGAGATTTTGTAGATGTTCAGTCCATACATATATTATCATCTATCCAAAATTTGAGCTTGTTCCAACATTCATAGCATTTGCAAAATCTTAGCTCAATTATTCACCGTTTAGACATTTACTCGAACCATTAAATTTAAACATCAAATATATTATTCTACGAATATCAGAACAAGCTCAAATTTGGATAGATGGTGTGGACTGAACATTTCGTTTGATTTGGATTACCGTAGTTCACAGATTGGTAGGGGGTGCGATAGGGGTGCTACAAAACAGGGGTGCCCAAGAGCGCTCCTTATATATATATATATATATATATATATATATATATATATATATATATATATAATGTTCTGCTAACCTCTTATATTGCACGTGAAATTCCTCTTGAATTCCAACCATACATTCTGATTTCAATATTCATTTTTTCTACCTCTTTCCACTACACTATATTATTTAAGTGGAAAGAAAGAGAAATAATGAATATTAAAATCGGAACGTGGAATCCATTGGGAATTTGGTGTGTGTGTATATATATGTATATGTATATATATATATATATATATAAGTGAAAGGATGAAACTAATTAAAAGCTGACTTCTTCCTCAAAAATGGCACTAGGTCACCAACGTTTTTTTGTTGCCTCTTTCTCTCTGCTTAATCTTCCTTATTCGATTCACCTTTCATCCTCGTTCCTTCACTATCTTGACCTAGCTTTCTTCGTTTTTTGTTATATCGGCCTTCCACCTCCTATTCAGACCCCTTCCTTTTCAATTCACCGCTTCAAATCTGCTTTTCCACATCATTCTAAACCCTTTTCTCTTACCGTTTCCTGATTATCGTGGAGGCGCCTATTGTTTACACGACTTTACCAACCATAAAGTTTTGGATCTTCCCAACAGTTATGGGTCCTTTTGTCTAACCGAAAACAGGCCTTCTTCACTCGTTTGGGG
Source organism: Allium sativum (assembly GCA_030737875.1). Lineage (NCBI taxonomy): Eukaryota > Viridiplantae > Streptophyta > Magnoliopsida > Asparagales > Amaryllidaceae > Allium > Allium sativum. Next base: position 1,042,125,549 of record CM060918.1, read on the forward strand.
TTTGGTTGTGGTCCGCTTAAAGCGACGTGCTGGTCGAGCCAGGTTTCTCATCTCAGAAGTGGTGCTCTGTTGGTTTCTGGTGTGGTGTGGGCTTGTGCTGAATTGATGTTGGTTTCTATTCTTGGGGACGCTGAATACTGCGGTTGCGATTTGCCTTTGCAAGCATTCATCACGTATGTCGTTTTGTTAGTGTTTTGTTGATTTCTTATAGTTGGTTGTAGATTTATTCTCTGTTTACAACAAGTGAATTCAGTCATGTTATTTGTTGGTTGTGGTGAGGCTTTTATCGACTGGCTGTTTTGGTTTTGTGTTGTAGTTTTTTAAATAGTTGTAGATTTTCTTCTCCATGGCTTGGGGATGAAATGCAGTGTATTTGCCTACTGTTGTGTTGGTGAGTTCTATTCATGTCAGATTTGTTCCCGATCCATCTACAATCCAAATCCATCGCATCACCTGGTACTAGATCTTTATCATTGTTGTTTTGGTCTTTCGCAAGTGGGATTGGGAAATATTGAGGATCAAGCCATAGAGGATTTTGCTTTCAACATTGTCGGCACAACTGAATATACTTCAGTTCCATCTTTCTCCAACCGATCTCTACGTTTATTCATAGTTCCCGTATCTACTCTAAAGGCCAGTGGCGGTGATGGTATACGTAGGGGATCTAGCTGTGTAGTTTTATAAGTTGCATTTCCCTGTTCCAACAATTTTAATAGGCTTTTGGTGAATGCTTGTTGCAAACTGTGGGAACAATGGGGAGTGAAATAATCTTTAACACTTCATAAAGTCAAGAAAAAAAGTTAATGAACTTTACTGATATTGCCAACAAATGAAGTATGGCTGCATACAACAAGTTGAACTAGTTTATCACTGGCAGATAATTTCAGCTGTTTGGATGGGTTTTTCTTTGGTTTTCACCTTTTTTTCATCGATAATATATATTGCATTCATGAGTATGATAGTAATGCTGATCTTATGAACTGGCTCAATTACTATGAGCTGTAGATGATAAGATCGAGGATGTTGTTTCATGGATCACGCACTAAATAGAGTCTGTGGTGTATGTGTGGAGGAAAGTGCACAAGACGTGAAGCAAGCGGGAAGATATCCGGGCCTAGAAGATGACCTCATTATGGGTCTTCGTTAGAATAATTTTTATGTTTTGCATGTATTTTCCTTTATATATCTAGAGTGCTTTTCGTATGTATTCTGTACAGTTATTTCGCAATTAATAAAAACATACCAATTTTCCAAAAAAAAAAAAAGCGCACACACACACATTGCCTTTAGCACCTCTACCCTATCGTGAGCTACACTAATCCAATCCACTAAGATTTTCTAGATGTTCAATCCACATATATATTATCATCTATTCAAAATTTGAGCTCATTCCGATATTTGTATGTTAGGTAATTCGATCAAAGCGTAACCGATTATAATTAATTTTAACTCTTTAAAATCTAAGGATCTATGTAAAATTGGTAAATTGAAAATATACCTTTATAGGGTTCCATGAAATCGTCAAAACCCTAGTTTCTTCGATTTGGAAAAGCAATGGAATCTGATGGATCGAATCGAGAACTCGACAAGCGTCGAGTCTCTACAGGTATCCACGAACATTTGATCTAAGATTTTTTTCAAACAAAATCAAGAAGAGGGACAAAAAGGTGCTTGCGGATTTTAGGATTCTACAGTTTATTAATTTGAATTTTTCATGGAGTCTGAAAAATTAATTGAGTAATAGAAAAGTCGGCACTTTTCCCTTGTATTATGTAGCCCACAAAAATCTAATATAAGTAATACCTTTCAAACCCTTGTACCATTTGAAAATTAGAGAAAAGGTCAACATTTTGATTTCCCTTTTTATTGTGAATAGTTCTCATCCCTTTCAAGTGTTATTATGTGTGACCCTATAGGTTATCACAACGTTGATAATGATTTTAAATCGTATTTAAAATCATAAACAGTGATGGGCATCTAGCAATACGTGGCTGCTACCCAAGTCATAATAAGATCAACGATTCGATACAACCTTTCATAGCCAGTGTATCAATATAATATAATCCTTTTAACCAATATATCTAGGATTAAACTCGAGACATGAATCGTATCATCCTCTTTAAAATTTAATCCATTTATCTTGATCGATGGGTAAACTGTTTAAAACAAATCAATACTTGAGCATGACCATGCATTTCATAGTCTCACTCAATCAAGAGGCCCATGGATATCACTACGAATATATCGTAGGGTTAACTTCCATCTAGATCATTCATAATTTTCATTTGACTCGAGAAGTATCCAATAATCACTATTATCGTCTACTCTGTCATAAGTGACTTTAAATGATATCAAAACACAAATATCCTCGAATAAAATTATAATGATTTCATGTTTGAGGACCATTACAACACTATCACTATGAGAATAACTTATAATACTGTTAATTATATTTCATGTAGTTATCTCAAGGTAGGACAACCCAATACGCTATTCTCTAGTACATATTTATATCTTGACATTAATATCACGTACATTAATGATCAATGAGATGTTATCATCAGTCAATCAACATACTAGTCTCAATGCTTTATTGTTGTCCTATATAAGCAATAAAACTTGACTAGGGACATTTAAGAATTATAATACTCAATATATTATATAATCTCAAATTCAAGTCTTACTCGAACTATATAATTCCGTATTATTATTCTAAGGACTTCTGCTATGTTAATATTTATATTACATAGTAAATATAATAAAACAGAATATTATTATTCTAGATAAGATAATAACATCAATCATAATATTAATCACATCAAATGGATTGCCTCTAGGGCATAAACTCTAACAATCTCTCATTTGCACTAGAGTCAATCATTTATGTATCATATACTCATGAAACTAGTGTGATCATTAAACTTCTGCTGCTGAAGAATTTAATTCGGTAGGTTTGCAACATTACAATTTTGTAACTTTGCAGATATGTTCATTTCCTCTGTGAACAACTTCACATAAGAATTATATTTCTTAAATATATATATGTTTGGATCAATAGTGAGTTTAAGTTCTTATGCCCGAGTAGTAGCCACATTGTTATCGCAATGTAAATCATTGGACCAACGATGAATTAAGTTCAGTTGTGAACTTCTTAATCCAAACATTTTCAGAATCAGTATCTATTTCTTGTTTTAATAATTAACGTTATTATCAATAATTAATGTGTTATCAATATAACATTAGAATTATTGTGATACTCCCACTCAATTTCTTGTCTATACAAGATTCAATAGTATTTTGTGGTTTCTGAGACATTTCAAATTCTATTTTATTTCTTTAGGTATCTAAGAGATTGGCTCTCCTTTGAAAGGATACCAATTCGAGCAATAAACACTTTGTTCTCAGAGGATTTATAGAAAAATATCCATTTGTTTCTTGTGCATATTCCATAAAATAATTATCTAATTTGGATCGGATCTTATCAGAGGAAGGTCATTTAATAAACGCCTTGCATTCCAAATCTTCACATTAGACACATTAGGACATTTCCTAGTCCATATCTTATATGGTGTCTTCAAACTCGTTTTGGTAGGATCAAATGAAATTGTTCGAAATTTAATTTATTGGAAGATCTATATGACTTATCATTAATCGTACTATATCTTATAAGGTGCAATTTCTCCTTTCGGACATACCATTCCAATATGGTGTTCTAAATGGGATGACTTGTGAAACAATTTCAAACTCGTCTGGATATTCATTAAATAATTGGCTTAAATATTCTCTTTCGATCTGTTCGAAAAGTATTTATTTTCTATTAAAATTGGTTTTTAGCTTCACTTTGAATTATTTGAACTTTTCAAAGGATTCTGATATGTGTTCCATAAGATACACATATCTGTATTTATTGATATCATCAATAAATATAATCAAGTAATAAAACCTGCCTCTATCTTTTGTATTCATTGCTCCATATACATCATTATGTACGAGACCCAATAGTTATCACTCATTCACTATGTCAAGTGAAAGGTGATTCAGTTATTTTTCCTACCTAATAAACAAGATTTGCATTCTTCATATGGTTCGAAATCAAATGATTCCAAAATTCCATTATATGGAGTTTTGATATACTTTTCTTGTTTATACTGGCTAACTGGCAATGCTAAAGGTATGTTGGATTTAAATCACTAAATTTAATCCACTCATTATTTATGTCAAGAACATTATAGTTACCCATTCATAAATATCATTAACTATTTGTAAAATTCCATAGATAATAAAACAAATAACAATTATTCTTTAATTACAAATGAAATTCAAACTTGTCTAAACAAAATATATTATAACATGTAACAACCTGGAAAATCAGAACCAATTTAAAATTTTTATTTTGGCTATTTTAATGAATTTTGAATAGTTAAAATAATTTATTTTAAATAATAACGATTTAAAATTTATTTAAATTGAAGTTAGAATGAATATATATATTCTAATTTTAAAAGGAGTTAGAAATAGCGCGGTAGTTTGAAATTTTGAATTTAAACTTTGACTGAATGTACATGATTCAAAATAAATCGGATTTAAGTAAAACCAGAAATATTTAATACAGTTTAATTATATCTTTCTAACAAATTTGAAAAATTGAAATTTCATAGCGGGAATAAAAAGTTATGGCCAGTTGAATATTCAGAATAGTCGCTATGGGATTTAATATAATATATAGCCCGTATAAATGGCCATTTTATAAACGACCTCCATTTTTGAAAAAACCATTTTTGTCGGATCCGGAATATCAAATTATTGCTAAGTTCAATTTTCCATAATTTTTGGAATTAATACGTGAGCGTGGTAAATTAAACAGCGTTCGATAATTTCTGTTGAATTTAATTGACCGTTAAAAAGGCTATTTTCCAAACGGTCTCCAAATTCGACGAAATTAATTTTGTTAGGGCCTTATCGTCAAAACATAGCTAGATTTATTTTTCGGGAATTTTTGAAGTCCGTATGTGGCCCCAGTAAATTTAAATGTACGATCGAATTAAATAAATAAATGATTTAAATTTTAATTTAAAGAAAACAGACTGAAAACGATCGATTGGGATGACGGGACCTAGCCCATTGTGTCTGGAACGGGGGCATTTAGGTAGGAACCACTCTCATTGGGCTGAATTTGGAGCTGTTGAAGATTAATGGGTTTATTTGCAAAAATTAGAAATTTAATAATATTTTATTATAAATAATAGCTTAACAAAACCCTAATCAGAACAATAGCCGCCATCTCCTTCTGTTCATGGCCGAAATTCGTCCTAGCTTCAACCATTAAAATCCACCGATCCACACAGTAAAACCACCCACTTCTTAAAGCAATTTAAAAGAGGATCGAACCCTCTTCACATCTATACGGTTGGATCCACCCTCGAGCTGTGAATTTCGAGATCTTCCACTCCAAAGCCACCGCGGTTCGTCGCCTGTACCCCTTCCAAGCCGCCATCGAGCTCGACTAAAGGACCACCATCAGGCGCGCCTTCCGAAGCTCCAGAGCATGGCACCGTCGTATCAACATCCCGTGCCTTGGATTTTGTGCGATCAGCAAACCTAGATCGGAACTAGTTTTGAAACCCATCGTCCTTGATTTCTGATTGAAGAAGATAGGGTAAATCCTAATTCTAATTATCTAATTAAATAATTAAAAATGTTATCTATCTAAATAAATTCATAACTAATGCAAACTCGGAATTAAACGATTTCAAAACCGCTGCGATTGTGAGTCCGAGATCTACATTTCTGGACTGGTTAGAACGGATTCGGAGCAGATCAGATTTTGGACAAAAATTCAAATCTGAATTATTCAGAGTTAAAACCCACTGTGAGAAATTCTACTTTTCTTTTATAATTAAAATTAATTAATATAATTGTGGTATTACTCATGCGCTGTAATATTCTGTTGATTGTCATATGTGATATGATCTGTGATTGGTGTGTTATGTAAATCTGTTGGCTTGAACATTTTTGTTAATTAAAATTGGGTTAAACAAAAATTATCATTTTTGTTTATTAGATTAGTTGAATAAAAAATTAACATCTTTGTTAATTAGAAAATCGGGTTAAACAAAAGATTATCATTTTTGTTTATTAGTTTAGTTGAATCAAAAATTAACATTTTTGTTAATAAGAATTGAGTTAAACAAAAATTATCATTTTTGTTTATTTAAAATAGTTGAAATAAAAAGGATATTTTTGTTGTAACAAAATAGTTGAAAATAAAAAAAAGACATTTTGTTGTAAGAAGATAGTGAAACAAAAATTATCATTTTTATCATTGAATCAAAGGATACATTTTTGTCAAAATAGTTTAGTTGAACAAAAATGAACATTTTGTCAAATTAGAATAGTTGAGACAAAATGTACATTTTTGTCAAAACATAATGGTTGAAACAAAATATACATTTTTGTAAAAATATAATTGTTGAACAAAAATATACATTTTTGTCAAATTAGAATAGTTGAATAAAAATGTACATTTTTGTCAAAACATATTAGTTGAAACAAATATACATTTTTGTCAAATTAGAATAGTTGAATAGAAATGAACATTTTGTCAAATTAGAATGGTTGAAACAAAAATATACATTTTTGTCAAATTAGAATTGTTGAAATGAAATTGTCATTTTTGACAAAATAGAATAGTTGAATTATAGTTATCATTTTTGTCAAAATATAATTATTGGATTAAAATTGTCATTTTTGACAAAATAGATTAGTTGAGTCAAAATATACATCTTTGTCAAAAAGATTAATTGAAACAAAAATGAACCTTTTTGTCGAAGTAGATTAGTTGAATCAAAATATTTTTTTTTGACAAATTAGATTAGTTGTAAACAAAATGTATATTTTTGTCACTACATATTAGTTGAAACAAAATGTACATTTCTGTCAAATAATATTAGTTGAAACAAAATGTACATTTTTGTCAAAATATATTAGTTGAAACAAAGATTTACATTTTGTCAAAATATGATGGTTGAAAACAAAGATTACATTTTGGTTAAATAGATTTGAGTTATAACAAAAATTACATTTTTGTTAAATAGATTGGAGTTACAACAAAAATAATATTTTGGTTAAATAGATTTGTGTTTGAGCAAAAACATTAATTTTGTTGAACTAGAATTGTCAACAAAACTGAATAATCACTTTTTAGTCATTTTGTTGAACTAGAATTGTCAAAAAAAAAAAAAAAAAAAAATGAATGATCAATTTTTAGTCATTTTGTTGAACTAGAATTGTCAACAAAAAAGAAATTATCTCTTATATTCATTTTGTTAAACTAGAATTGTTAACAAAATGAAATTATCCCTTGTATTTATTTTGTTAAACTAGAATTGTTAACAAAATGAATTTATCACTTGTAATCATTTTGTCAAACTAGAATCGTCAACATAAATGCAATCATCACTTATATTCATTTTGTTAAACTAGATTTATTAACAAAATGAAATTATCACTTTTTATCATTTTGTTGAAATAGCATTGTCAACAAAAATGAATGTACCACTTTTTATGCATTTTGTTGAAATTGAATTTGTATGCAAACATAAGAATTATTTTTTATTGTCACAACATACATTAGAATTTGTACGTTAATTAAGAATCATTTTTTTATTGTCACAACATACATTAGAATTTGTATGTAAGTTAAAGAATTATTTTTATTGTCAAAACATACATTGAAAACTATATACAAATAAAATATTTCTTTTGTTGTTTGTTAAAGTTAAAAATAGAAATACAAATAAAAATTAGCTTTTTATTTGTCGTTAGCAAATTGTCTTGTAAATAAAATACATTTTATTTGACATTACAAAACATGTAGAAATAGTTTTGCAAATTAAAACATTCTTTTATTTGGCATGTTAAACACGTTAGTGGAATCGTCGAATGGTTTGTATTTATATATAATTATATATATAAATATAAATTAAAATTAAACGAATCGCGCGCGGTAGTTCGCGTTTCGGAATCGTGACTATAAACGATTATACCGAAAGATCCGACCATCGGATTTTCCCAAAACTGGAACCGTTAGGACCGCTTTGGGAAGATCTTTCCAACGATATAAATTTTATTAAAATTCAATGGTTAGATTTCGAGAAATGTGTAAATCAAATTTGGGTAAAAACAGCGCTAGGGCCTCCTATTGACCCAAAGCGTCGTTAAATTAAATTGAGCTATTTTTATATAAATGAAAATAGCGATAAGTCGTTATAAAATAATATTAACGATATAAAATGATTTAAATTATATATATGCGAGAATTATTTGAAAAGACCAAGTTCAATCTTATTTCAAATAATTATACGGCGATTTAAATCGAAGATATTGAAGACGGTGATTGAAGACCGGCGATCTTCACATCGAATGGATGACAACTGATGCCCGACTTTGGGTAGCTCCCAGTAAAGGGTTAAAGTGGTAGTTGTCCGGATGTACTTGTTGATTGTCCGGATAAGCGAGCACCTCTCTTCCATATTGGACATACGGGACAAGGAATAAGGTGTCTCCGGTTTCGTTCAGACCCAGAACGAACTTGTAAATGGATGTGTGCCTGACGTTGAATTTCGTTCTATGCGAATTGATTTCTATTTAATATATATCTGTTTGGTGGCGGAGAATTTCTTCTCTTGCTTAACTCCCTTCTCTGAGACGCATGAGCTCATAAGTTATATATTGATAGTTATTGATCGCATGGCATGGATTGTCAATGTGGCATGCCAAGATGCAAAGGATTGAGGCTTTTGTAGAAAAGCATAGCCTTATGGTTGATGATCAAAGCACGGCCTATTTAGGTGTAGCTTTGTGTATATCATAACTTCGCGAGCCTCACATCCCGGTATGAGTCAAAAACGGGATAAGGGACCGTAGGGAGTGCATGCGTTTCTTTCTAGCTAGAAGTGGTATCAGGGTTTTGCAAGCCCTGACATTTTACTTATGTGGATGTTGGATTATGAGGCGCCTCAGATATATTGGTCGATAGTGGCCAATTGATAGGTCCAATAGGACTGGGAAACGCATTGTTCAGGAATAATTAATCCACTAAAGTATTTGTGGACCAGCCCTACTGCATCCAAGGGTTCGCGAGCGTCCGAATCCTGAGGCATTTGCTAGAGTGTCTTTAATCGGTGAGGAGCCATCCCTAGCCTCGACTCATGATGGAAACCCAACTTCCAATACGACATTACGGTTTTGATTTTAAACCTATATATGGCGACATAGTAAGATGGGGTACTATGCCGTCTAGGATTGATATATTTACTTCGAAGTATTTTAAAACTTATTAGACACTAATAATAATATTAAAATATTATTTTCTACATATCAAGCATTTTTTATCATTATAAGGTAAAACTCTATCCTCCGGTTTGCGTTGCATTATGTGACGGGACTTGAGTCTTATAATGATTTCATTTTTCTAAAAAGCATTGCGTTGTTTTGAATAAAAATTTATTTAACTTATGCACTGACAATCCAATGAAGTAAACCCGTTCCGCGTTAGCGGCGTTGTCCTGTGATTAACCATTTTTAGATAAGTTAGGAAAGATTTCTCATACCAGTCCCATGACTGACTCGTAGTTTGTTTCACTTTGCAAACTCGAGTGCCCTCTTTTTCACACGGGCAGCCAAGTGACAAGTTCAGGTTATTATGGACACATGCTGGATTGGAGTATGCTTAGGAAAGGAAGATGAAGAACATTTTTATCTTTTTATTTCTACTTTGAGACATTCAGACATCCTTTATCTATGATGTACTTGATGGAGTTTTAGACTTATTTCTATTTGCTGAGACTTTTATTTGCTAAGTTGTATCCTGTAACTGTGCCACTCTGATGTTCTGGTGTTGTAATGTTGATGATATTTCTATTTCCGCTGCAATGGTTTATGTGTTATGTTGTTATCTGAGATCTGTAATTGTTGTAAATATGTTATATTCCAGTGATTATCCTTGCTTTTGTACTACAGATGTTTGGGGTCATCACAGTTGGTATTAGAGCTAAAGGTTAACCTTCGCTTCGGAGTATGACATATTTAAAAACAATTCGTCTAGATTGAATTAGCAGTATTCTAAGGCGAGTAGCTCATTAGAGATAGGATTAGTAATGTCCTAGAATGTGCACAACAGAATAGCATGTATTAATCAGTGATTACATCATCATCTTTCCATATGTCCCTTACTTTTACCCTCCCTTAAAGATTATCATTTCTGTTGGTCTGACTCTTTCCTGGATGGTACAGAATGACTGAAAATGAGCACTAGAGCAAGATCCCGAGGCAGAGGCGGAGTCAGAGGACCAGTAAGGGATGAAACCCCCATTGTTCAGGAGCAGGCCAACCCCGAGGCTGTAGCACCATCAACACCTCCACCCCCACAGCCTTTTGACCTGGACAAGGTAGCCAAGAGTTCAAGAATTTGGGTGGTGTGTCATTCATAGGCCGAGAGACGGTGATGGAAGCTTAAGCATGGCTAAAGACTTATGAGAAAATATTTGGAGGCTTGGAGCTTGAAGATCACCGCAAGCGTTTTATGGCATTGTGGCTATTGAAGGATGAGGCTCAAAATTGGTAGGAGACTGTCATAATTGGAAATAATGAGGCCGACATATCTTAGGCCAAATTCATGGAACTCTTTAACGAGAAATTTATTCCTCCGCAAGAAGTAGAGCATCTTCACAATCAGTTTGCCAACTTGCAACAAGGAGATAAGACTGTTTTAGAGTATATGCGGAAGTTTGAAGAGATTTCACGCTATGCTCCTGAATTATTTCGGGACCCCTTCCAGAAGAATAAAAGATTCATTAATGGCCTTTCAAGAAAGTATCTTAATAGAGTGAGAACACACATTAAGCTTCCATTTAATGAGGTGGTCGAGATGGCTTGTCGATATGAAGAAAATGATAGGAATTCCCAGCAAGATCGGGAGAAGAATCAAAATAACAACAAGATGAAGCTGGTTGACAAGAAACCAGAGGCGAGCAACTCTTCAGCCACCAAGCCTTAAGGGAGTAAAAAGGCCAAGGTGAGATGCTTTTACTGCTACAAGATTGGAAACTTTGATTACGAATGCCGAGCTCCAAAGAGGCCAAGGAGAAATGAGTCAGGGCCCAGCCAGAATTCTCGTCACACCAGGGGATGCTTTAATTGCCACAAGCTAGGGCATCTTATCAAGAATTGTCCACTGCTGAAGAAATCTGAGGTGGCTCATGTATACGATGGAGCGGCTGCACCAACTTCTTCTGAAGTAGCAGGTAAACTAGATGTCTTGGGAGGTACCCTTACCATTAAGAATATTCCTGTTACCGTATTATTTAACACTGGTGCATCACATAGTTTCATTTCTAGTGACACAATTAAAAAGTTAAATTTGAAAACAAGAAATCTTAAAGAATCAGTTAGTGTCCATAATCCAATAAGAGGTTCTCTTGTTCTCGGTTTATGCTATAGAGTGTCGATCTCCTACTCTCGTTACCAATTTCCTATCAATTTGATTGTCATGAATTTTTCTAAGTATGATGTTATCCTTGGGCTGGATTGGTTAACAAGACATGAGGTCGAAGTTAGACGTGCTGAAAGAATTATCAAAGTTAAAACGAAGCTCGGAGATATATTTATACCATGCCACGGCTCAGCAACTGATAGGAAAGAATTCTGGTCTTCTCTAGAAGTCACTCCTACTTCTATTGAAAATATTCTTATTGTTAAAGATTATGCAGATGTGTTTGAAGAAGTTGATAGCTTACCTCCGTGCAGAGAAATCGACTTCTGGATTGACTTAGTTCCGAATGCAAGGATAGTTGTGCATCCTATTTGGAGAATGACGCAGAAAGAAAAAGAGGAACTGAGAAATCAAACTAAAAAGCTTTTGTGGAATGGTCTGATCAGGCCTAGCTTCTCAAATTAGGGTGCAGCAGTGGAGCTTGTCCCAAAGTTAGACGGTACTCTCAGACTATGTATGGACTAACGTGACCTCAATAAACAAACATTGTAAAACAAATATCCATTGCCACGTATTGATGATCTATTAGACCGCTTGAATGGAGTGCAAGTATTCTCTAGGATGGACCTAGCTACAGGCTTCCATCAATTGCGCAAAGCCGAAGAATGTGTTCCTTTGACAGCTTTCAAAGGGACAAACTTATTCTATGAATGGCTAGTAATGCCATTCGGCTTATGTAATGCTCCTGCTTACTTTGTCGATCTGATGAACAGAGTATTCCGGGATGTCTTGAATAAATTCATGCTGGTTTTCATCGATGATATCTTAATCTTTTCTAAATCCACTACTGAGCATGAAAAGCATCTGAAGGAAGTTTTAGAAATTCTGAAAAAAAACGTGTTGAAAGCCAAATTCTCAAAATGTATATTCTAGCAAGAAGAAGTGAAATTCCTCCGTCAAGTTGTATCGAAGAAAGGCATTTCAGTAGACCCAGGCAAGATCTAAGCCATCCAAGATTGGAAGCAGCTTAGCACTCCTACAGAAGTCAGAAGTTTCTTAGGACAGGCTGGCTATTATTGGAAATTCATTAAAGATTTTTCAAAGCTATCTTGTCTATTGGCTAAGGTTACCAAGAAGCATACGAAGTTTAATTGGACACCTGAATGTGAGGCAGCTTTCCAAGAGCTGAAATTGAGGCTGACCACTACTCCTGTATTGACCATTATTGATGGCAACCAAGATTTGACAGTCTATACTGATGCTTCTATTGAAGGTATCAGTGCGGTGTTAATGCACAGGGGAAAAGTAGTTGCATATGCTAGCCGTCAGTTGAAGCCGCATGAGAAGAGATACCCCACTCATGATCTTGAGTTGATGGCCATCGTGTTTGCTTTAAAGATATGGCGGCACTATCTTTTGGATGAGAAGTTCGAATTATATACAGATCATAAATCCTTGAAGTATCTGTTCACCCAAAGGGACTTGAATTTGAGATAGCAACGTTGGTTAGAATTTCTTGCGGCCTATGATCTGGACATCTTATATACTCTAGGGAAAGCCAATTTTATAGCCGATGCGTTCAGCAGGAAGAATGCAGACAGCGCCAATCTTATCATCGCCAGTCTTATCATTACGCCTACATTAATGAATAAGATCTCTTCTCTTCAGAAAGACGATAAGTTTATTCAGATGATTAGCGAGCGAGTTCGAAATGGCGAAGCTTCAAGATTCCAAATTGACAGTAAGGGGACTCTTAGACTGCAAGGGGGAATCTGTGTGCCAGATATTCCTGAGCTAAAAAGAGAAGTTATGGATGAATGTCACAAATCTAAACTTAGCATCCATCAAGGAGTAAGAAAGATGTATCACGATCTTAAGCGCACATTCTGGTGGAAGGCGATGAAGAGATACATTTCTATATATGTTGCTAGATGTTCCACTTGTCAGCAAGTCAAAAGCGATCAATGGAAGCTCGCAGGATTGCTGCAACCACTAGAGGTTCCAAGTTGGAAGTGGGACCAAATTTCTATGGATTTCATTAATGGCTTGCCCGAACCAGAAAAGGCAATGGCAGTATATGGGTGATTGTAGATCGTTTCATGAAGACCGCCCATTTTATCATTGTCAGATCAAATAGAACAGCTCGAAGTCTGGCGCAGCTTTATTTCAGAGAGATTGTCAGGCTACATGGGGTTCCCTGTAGCATTGTTAGTGATTGTGATCAGATATTTGCTAGTAAATTCTAGGAAGCATTCCAAGAGGAGCTAGGGGCCAAATTGAATCTAATTACCGCTTATCATCCTCAGACAGATGGCCAGACTGAGAGGATGAACCGCATATTAGAAGACTTGTTGCGAGCATGCATTCTTGATTTTGGCAGGTCATGGGAAGATCAGTTGCACTTGCTTGAGTTCTCTTATAATAACAGTTACCAAGCAAGCTTGCAGATGTCTCCATTTGAAGCATTATATGGCAGGCCATGCAGAACTCCCGCATGTTGGGTGGAACCAGGCAATCAGTTAGTATTGGGTCCCGACATGATTCGTGAACCATCAGGTAAAGTTGATTTTATTAAGAAGCGACTACCGATTGCTCAGAGCCGACAGAAGAGTTATGTAGACTCACGAAGAAGGGATTTAGAATTCTCTGTTGGCGATTATGTATACTTGAGGGTTTCCCCACTAAGAGGAGTAATTCGTTTTGGTAAGACTGGGAAGTTGGCGCCGAGATTCATTGGCCCATTTCCTATTCTCGAAAGGATTGGAAATCTCGCTTACAGGGTGTAGTTGCCTGACTGGTTGCCAGGAGTGCATGATGTATTCCATGTGTCTCAACTCCGGAAGCATGTACATGATCCAGACTTGGTTGTAGAGGAAGCATCACAAAAATATTTGGAGATTACTCCGAGCTTAGCAGTAAGGAGGGAGCTAGTGAAAATTGGCAAAGACACCCGAGTTCTGAGGAACAAGAGGATCCACTTAGTCAAAGTGCAGTGGAGCGGGGATCCTATAGACTGTACATGGGAGACCGAGGATAGCATCAAACAGGCTTATCCTAAGTGCAAAGTCGACATCTCCGAGTAACTCTTGTGTTGAGGTACATTTACAATATTTTGCATTTTCCGTTTTGTTTCCTATTTTACTATTGTTTCCTTTTCGGGACGAAAAGCTTTTAAGTGGGGGAGATTGTAATAACCCGGAAAATCAGAACCAATTTAAATTTTTTATTTTGGCTATTTAATGAATTTTGAATAGTTAAAGTAATTTATTATAAATAATAACGATTTAAAATTTATTTAAATCGAAGTTAGATTGAATATATATTTATTCTAAATTTCAAAGGAATTAGAAATAGCATGGTAGCTTGAAAATTTGAATTTAAACTTCGACTGAATGTACAGGATTCAAAATAAATCGGATTTCAGTGAAACCAGAAATATTTAAATCTGTTTAATTATATCTTTCTAACGAATTTGAAAAATTGAAATTTCATAGCGGGAATAAAAAGTTATGGCCAGTTGAATATTCAAAATAGTCGCTATGGGATTTAATATAATATATAGTCCGTATAAATGGCCAATTTATAAATGACCTCCGTTTTCGACGAAACCATTTTTGTCGGATTCGAAATGTCAAATTATCGCTATGTTTAATTTTCCATAATTTTTGGAATTAATATGTGAGCGTGGTGAATTAAACTACGTTCGATAATTTCTGTTGAATTTAGTTGACCGTTAAATAGGCCATTTTTCAAATAGTCTCCAAATTTGACGAAATTAATTTTGTTAGGACCGTATCATCAAAATATAGCTAGATTTATTTTTCAGGAATTTTGGTTGTCCGTATATGGCCCCGGTAAATTTAAATGTACGATAGAATTAAATAAATAAATGATTTAAATTTTAATTTAAAGAAAGCAGACTGAAAACGTTCGATTGGGATGATGGGACCTAGCACATTGTGTCCGGAACGGGGGCATTTGGGTAGGAACAACTCCTGTTGGGCTGAATTTGGAGCTGTTGAAGATTAATGGGTTTATTTGCAAAAACAAGAAATTTAATATTATTTTATTATAAATAATAGCTTAACAAAACCCTAATCAGAACAGTAGCCGCGATCTCCTTCTGTTCATGGCCGAAATTCCTCCTAGCTTCAACCATTAAAATCCATAGATCCACACAGTAAAACCGCCTACTTTTTAAGGCAATTTCAAAGAGGATCGAACCCTCTTCACATCTATACGGTTGGATCCACCCTCGAGCTGTGAATTTCGAGATCTTCCACTCCAAAGCCGCCGCGGTTCGTCACCTGTCCCCCCACCAGGCCGCCACCGAGCTTGACCAAAGGACCACCGTTCGGTGCGCCTTCTGAAGCTCCAGAGGATGGCACCGTCGGATCAACATCTTGTGCCTTGGATTTTGTGCGATCAGCAACCCTAGATTGGAACCAGATTTGAAACCCATCGTCGTTGATTTTCGATTGAAGAAGATAGGGTAAATCCTAATTCTAATTATTTAATTAAATAATTAAAAAAATTATCTATCTAAATAAATTCATAACTAATGCATACAAACTCGGAATTGAACGATTTCAGAACCACTGCGATCGTGAGTCCGAGATCTACATTTCTGGGCTAGTTAGAACGGATTCGGAGCAGATCAGATTTTGGACAAAAAATCAAATCTGAATTATTCAGAGTTAAAACCTACTGTGAGAAATTCTATTTTGTTTATAATTAAAATTAATTAATATAATTGTGGTATTACTCATGCGCTGTAGTATATAGTTTATTGTCATACGTGATATGATCTGTGATTGGTGTGTTATGTAGATCTGTTGACTTGAATATTTTTGTTACTTAAAATTGGGTTAAACAAAAATTATCATTTTTGGTTATTAGATTAGTTGAATCAAAAACTAACATTTTTGTGTAACGTCCCGCCTTTTTGACCACTTCAAATCGGTAATTAAACCAACTTAAAACGTTCAAATCGACGGATTGTTATTTAGCTTACAAAGTTTAAAATAGAATCAACACAGAAATAACGAGTATTGAATAACAAAAAGGAACTTTTATAAATAATCAGAATTTTGAATACAAGATTTCTTTATATACAGCAGAATTTTAAAACAACTTGAATACAAGAAAATACTTACTGTTTTTGAGAACTTCAGAGTGCGCGTCTTTGGAACCCCAGCTTCGCCAATCTTCGAATCCTAAGCTGTGATCCTTAAATCTGCACTGCTCGGGTCTGACCCGAGCGTTCCATGCAAAACATAAAACACTCGAGTCAGGATTAAATCATAGTTCAAGTAAATTAATTTCAGTAGAAACTGAAATATAATAGTTAATCTTCACAACAATTATATGTCATAAGCCCAAAATACATTTATATAGCATTTGTTCTATATCGGTTCTCTTTCTTAGGGACTGTGACCTAGGAGCCTGCGTATACACACATGTACATGCACATGTGCGTACCGCCTCAGCATCCAGAAATCACAAGTGACAAGTGCAACCCAAGATCGCACGAGTATAGCAGAATATATATGGCAGCAACCAATGTGCCTTGGGCACACGAGTAGCAAATCAAAACAATTACGGGAAAAAGTAACTGACATATATCAAGCCCAATAGGGATACATATATACTCGAGCTCGGCACAGATGAGCACGACCAAAGGTGGACTGTACAACCATATACATGGTTGTCACAGTATGCCCAGTGACATGATTTATAGCACAAATTTATGGAAAATCTTGAAAGGCTGCATACTTCTTAATAATATATATATTATTGCGTCAGCAAACAAAGATAAATGGAACCCAAGCCAATGCCTGAGTATCAGATGTTCCAAGTTATAAAAAAAAGGTATTTGTTAACATGTATGTTGTTTTAAGTCTAAACAGGTAGCACTAAACAATGATAGCATGACATGGAGATTTACAGCGACAATACACTACCAATGTTCATTTTTCAATAACAGAAAGCATAAATGAGACCAATATAAATTTATGTGATCAAACAGTGCATACATAGCAGGGCTTAAAAAGTTGGCATGTATGTTACTTGCCAAACTTCATGGTTAGTACCACAATTTGTACATGGTGCATTTCTAAGGTTAATATGCGACTTACTACATGTACAAATCCATCATTTCATAGTTAAGAAACTTTTATGCAATTCATAACAGCTAAGGAAATAATCCATAGTAGTTAAAGTGAGTTCCCGCACTTATTCCTTTTCATGCATTTCAAGTCGTGCAATGGAAGCTAAAGCAGGTCATAAAATGGAAACCTAAGAGGTAATGAAAAGTTTGCAAATAATTATCTTCTTACGTGAAGATTAAACACTCTAGTTCAAAATACTGACTCGTCCATGTAGACATAGGTCCGCAGCATGACATAATAAGATCAATCATATTATTCTTATATAACAGACTATTTCCCTTTTGCCACTATTTAGTGGTTAACAATGTGGCAGTATGTAACACAATATGCCACGTTGTTTTCTTAAATGACTTAAAATATGCATAATAGTGTATCGGCCTTTATCAGTCGAAATATTAGTAATGAAAACTCCATACTATAAAGAAACATGGCATACTTTTAGTCTTAACTGGAATATAAAAACCTTAGTTGAAAGCTCATTTTTTTCTAACATATATAACGAGTTTGAATTTTTAAAAGAAATGCAAATTTATTCTGCCCAAAACATGCTTAGTCGTATATTTAAAAGTAGAATGACAAGATAAGTACTACATATGATAAAGCTTTAATACTATTAAATTTGTTATACAAAATAACATATAAAGTAATAAAATAGTGTGCTGCTATTCTAATTTATCTCTTTTCTCCTCCCTTTTAACAATAATGCAACAATAGTGTAGAAATATTTGCGAATGGGGAATGGTTCGATCTTATCTTATTTAAAATCCTTTATAATATGAGTTCATATCATCAAAACCTCTCTTACAAATACTGGCGTTCGACAAATGTTGACATTTCATTTGTTTGTTAATAGTCTACAAATATTTATTATTCTATATATTATCAATAATTCCATATTTATAACTTCATTAAGTTATCTATTGTGCGTGAATCATACAAGCATTGAATCCTCATGACCTCATAAGAAAACAGTATATTACGAGTACGTAGTTGATAGATAATTTACACCAACAGACTTTTGAAGAATGGAAACGACCATTTCAGAAACATATGGTCAATCATTTGTGAATCAAGACATGATGATTGTCGTGACTGGTCTTAATGGTGCTGTGAAACAAAAAGCACCTGACATACAGCTCTACGGGAAACAATCCATGTAGTTGCATGCTTTATAAGGGAAAGTTTTAATCTTTTCAAGCACAGTAAAACATTGGCACTGTAAAACTCAAAATAACCATAACAGTGCCACATGACAGTGGCAATGATATCACGAAACATGGTGCGAAATAGCAGTGTGGCAAGATGATAGGTATCAAAGGATGAGCAGAATCAACACTCAACCCATTATCAACTATTATATTAAGTTCTATTGAAATTGGCTACTTGAAAACACGATAAACGTGAGTGAATTAACACTCACCTTGAATGGCTGTGGTTAACAGGTCGGGGATGCTGTAGTCAATTACATCGATTGACAGCAAACGACCGATGTCGACCGGAGCAAAAACTATCGGACTTGCTCACGTTGGGGCGGACTGGTGAAGAACTCAGATGGAGATGGCGGCGACCATGTTTCTAGGAAGTGGAGACGGAGGATCGATTCGATGATGGTGGAGCGGTAGCCATTATTCATCGATTAGGGGAAAATGGGTTTTGATTTTAATTGTTTGAAGAAATGGGAAAGGGACCATTCTTTTATAAAAGCAGATACCGTGGGTACCACGTTTTCGTGGTGGCCAAGGAACTAATTGTGTGCGTAGGAAGGAACTACCATTTTATTTATTTATTACGGTTCCTTAAATTTTCTACCGTAAAATATGCTGACGTTTTTATTTTTGAACCGCCACAAACAAACTCCAACCATGATAAAATTTTACTTGCCGTCACGCCTCGACATTCTAAATCTAATAAAATTTATTTAGTCGAATTCTCACTTTGTTTGCATAGAGATTTTTTTTTAATTTTAAACCATTTATCGATTCACTATTTAACTCTGTTTGTCTACCAATACTCTTTCCAACCCCAAATTTGAATCGTTACATTTATATACACAAATACACACATATCTAAGCAGATTTTGATCTATTTTAACAAGTAAAATTCTCAACTCATTTACATTAATAATGTTTTATTTTATTTTATTATTATTAATTCAACCATTTAAATTCTTCAATCGAATTTCAAATCCAATTCAACTGATTATTCAATACCAAATATTTGATCCTCAATCAATCTTTCTGACTTAAATGTTGAATTCGATTCAACTCAAAGTGATATTTTTGATTTTTAACTCGAGTATCTATAAATTTTGGTTATTAACAGTTAATTCTCTAACTAATTCCATTTTAAATTACCTAAATTTCTAGGACGTTACAATCTTCCCTCCTTTAAAACTTTTCGTCCTCGAAAAGGAGCGATCGTTTGAGTTATGCCACTGTTTATTTCAATATTCATATTTGTGTGAAATTTTCCACGACTAATCTTAAATATAGATATTTTAAATTATCCATTATATTCAAACAGCTCGAAAATCAGATTTCCTTTCTTATAGTCAAAGATCAATTTTGATCAAACACGATTTCCTTTATTTTCTTTATTCTCCCAATCGGTTTTATTTATTTCCACACTTTGAACTATACTATATTTTTCTCAATCCAACTTCTATCTCAAATTATTTTGAGATATTTCCAAATTCCTCATTCTATCTAAACTTCTAAGCGATTCAAAATCCTAAAATTTTCTTTATTAAAACCATTCTCTTTTTAAATTTCAAATCCCGCATAAGTCGGATGTATGCGTTTCAAATAATCTCAAATCTCCTTATAAACCTCATCTTCCAATGTTTATGCCTTTGTCGTGGCATTTTCAATCCAAGTTCAACCAAAACTCCTTACATTCAATCCATTCAATTTTTTTTCAAACACCCATTAAAGAGTGTAAATAACATTCCCTCTCCAAGTTACCAATTGTCGCCTTGAAATATTCAAAATCCAAAATCATTTATACCTCTTTTTATACAGAACACGAAATTTTAATAGAAATATTTGTATTATTACTTCAAAAATATTTTGAAATCGTTTAGTTATTAAATCAAGTACATTTTAATTCCAAATTATTGATTTGAAAATACTTTATAACTCGAAGTTTGATAAGTCTATTGTCGTTCTCACAGATGTTAGGCATACGCTGGCCAGGCGCACGACTAAAATCTCCAAGCACTGAATATCCTTGCTTCAACTCCCAGTAAAAAAAATTCAAATTTTTCTTAAAAAAAAACAGATACGGAAAGTACCAATGTGATATTGATATGTTGATTGTTCATGAATCGCAGATACACAATGGTTTCGTTTGGATTCCCCAGAAAACATCTGTATCCATAGGAAATCACTTCCCTGCGAATTTCGTCATGGACAAATCAACAGAAGATAATTTTGGAATCAAAAGACAATCTGAGGTCACTGAGCGTTGGTTTCTCTATCTCAGAATCACAGAAACAAATCACGAAATTATGAAGATACTTCAATTCACACGAACAAAACAAGTCACAAAGACAAATCAGGTCACGAAGACCAATCAGGTCACGAAGACTAACTGCTACATCAAACAGGTGGTTCACTATCACTAAGATATCTCAAACATTGCATGGCTCCATTCTACCTTTAGTAACTCTAGTGGTTACATCTCTTTCACGTGTAGATATGCCATGTGGACCGCATGTACACAATGGTTACGCCTGGGTCCCCCAGGAAACATCCATACTGGTAAGCTTTCACAACTCTACGGATTACGCCCTTGTCACGACTGTAAATAGCAGCAGACACAATGGTTACGCTTGATTTCCCCAAGAAACATCCATCCGCCGTAGGCCATCTACAGCCCTGCAAATTACGCTACACAGTCATGTTCTTTCAGACAACTCGAATTTTATGTCCGGACAACCTACTACCACCACCAGCACATTTCAACAAAGCACGAAATTCAAAGGAGAAAGAAGGTACTTCCGTTATCTTGATTTAAAAACATATAATACTATGTATATGTATAGTACTTCATTTCGTACTTCTCATAAACCATACTTATGTTATCTTACATAAGGCTTTTCTTTCCAAATCGTAATTTCAAACACCTCATTCTTATATAAATTCTGTTATATAAGATTTTATTTCCATTCGCTTACCTTCCAATCCAGTGGTTTTCAAATTCACCATATTCTTTTATCTCACATATAAGTTCTGGAAACTTCTATATTCAATATTTAAAATCGAATATCCTCATATTCCATCCAAATTTCAAAATTTCAGTTTTGATCTTTTATCCAATTCAGATATTTGATAACCTTTCAAACTCCAATGTATGAATCTTTTGGTTATAAACAAAATTCCCTTCCCAATTTCCAATTAAGTTTCCCCAATTAAATCGAATCTTAATGCTCTCACCATCTCAGAATCTTCATTCTTATAACCAATTCCTCATTCACGCTTTATTACTCATTCACATCCTTCGACCGTAAATTAGCAAGCGAACAACTCCCTAAGTATCAACCCTGAAGGCCGAAACCAACATCAGATCAACACTCAGGAAATTATTCAATTTAACTAATCTCCAGTCATTTTCTAAATTCCTCAACTCCATTTCTTATTTTTTTTCCAGATAAATTCTTACACAACTTTTGAATTCAGTTTGCAAATTCATTTCTCTTACACTCTGCCACCCTTCGTTTTCAACTGTAGCTCTTTGTTCTTCAATTCTAGTTATTCTGATTTATCAAAACTCGTTAGCCTCTCACGATCTTTTGAAAAGCGTTTTCCATTTATCATATTTAATTTCCTATATATCTTATTAGAAAATTTTCCATATATTCGTAAATCTTTATTTTCCATAGAAAATATATTTTATTCATCGTGAAAATATTTCTAAATTCGTTAGTTCGATTAAAACAGATGTTAAATAAAACATCATTATTGCCGCTTACTGTTGACACTCCTTAGTTCTTTTTGCTTATCCAATTCTTGCTATCGAACCTTCACCATTTCTTAGTTAACAACGAAGTCCATCAAGTTGGGGTATAATTACCTCTCAGACCTTAACTGATCAACATTATTAACTTCGAAATTGATAAAGTTCACTACTTCAATTACCAACAAATCATTCATTCTCGTAATTTCCGATTCGAAGTCAAGGATTTACTTCTTTTATGTAATTTGTTGATTATAAAAAAAAATTCACGCCTTCGAAATATAAATTTTTGAAATTATACTTTATTCTTTAATCTGAATAACCAATTTATTAATAATATAATAAATTTTAAATTAAATTGAAAAGTAAATAGTATTTCTTGAAGTTTAACACAATTGTCTCCCGTAAATAATTTCCTTTCGAATAATCTGTTATTCGATACCATATTCCGAACTTCGGAAAATCTCATTTGAATTATCTTCTGAACTTCAGAATGATCTCACAGTGCTGGTTAGTTCCACTTCTTCTATTCCCAATTTCTTTTGCAACATTTATACTTTCAATGTATTTACTTCTAAAAATTCAATATTATTCCTTTTGTCGAAATATGAACACGTCACGTCAAATTAATTTTGATTTGGCTCAAATCTCTACACAATCTTCATTCATACATTGCTTCATTTACAATTCTCGTCTATAATTCATTTCTTGTTACTTAATTAAAAAGTTTATAACTTACTATCAAATTCATATATTCGATTATCCATTACTGGTTTGAAACCAATTATAATTTATCTTGCCACGTCCTAAATGAATTAGCAATAAAATTTAACACAATCGAATTCCACTTATAACCTTTTTGATTTATATTCTGAATATCAAAATAAAATTCAACGTTTCATCTATGAAATGATTTCAAATTCCCCTTTTTATTTTCCCCATCTGAATTCTTATTTCAATCAATTTCAATTAGCTTCGACTGTTAAAACTCACAATTAGAGAAATCGATTTGTTGATTCCTTTATGTTTATCTTCTTTAGATACCAATTGATGATGGATTCAAGACTCAATCCTAAGAGAATTTATCTAAGAACAGCTCTGGCAAAACCGGATTGAAGACTAGGGATTCTGAAAAGAATTTTAAATCTCAAAGTAAGTTTTTTTCCCGTTGTATTAGTTCCAAATCAATAGATTCAAAATACTAATTTCATAATTATTTACACATCAAAATTTATTTTAAAATCATTTACTTTTTCCAAAAATTATATTTTGAAATCTTTTTATTTTCAAAACAATTTTTTATAATGTCAATCCTACTCATTTAAACTTGATAAGCTATGCTTTGAATAAACCAAAGCTCTGATACCACTTGTAACGTCCTGCCTTTTTGACCACTTCAAATCGGTAATTAAACCAACTTAAAACGTTCAAATCGACGGATCATTATTTAGCTTACAAAGTTTAAAATAGAATCAACACAGAAATAACGCAGTATTGAATAACAAAAAGGAACTTTTATGTATAATTAGAATTTTGAATACAAGATTTCTCTATATACAGCGGAATTTTAAAACAACTTGAATACAAGAAAATATTTACTGTTTTTGGAAACTTCAGAGTGCGCGTCTTTGGAACCCCAGCTTCGCCAATCTTCGAATCCTAAGCTGTGATCCTTAAATCTGCACTGCTCGAGTCTGACCCGAGCGTTCCATGCAAAACATAAAACACTCGAGTCAGGATTAAATCATAGTTCAAGTAAATTAATTTCAATAGAAACTGAAATATAACAGT
This sequence comes from Allium sativum, assembly GCA_030737875.1. NCBI lineage: Eukaryota > Viridiplantae > Streptophyta > Magnoliopsida > Asparagales > Amaryllidaceae > Allium > Allium sativum. The sequence goes on from CM060918.1 coordinate 1,042,149,957, forward strand.
TAATCTTCACAACAATTATATGTCATAAGCCCAAAATACAGTTATATAGGATTTGTTCTGTATCGGTTTTCTTTCTTAGGGACTGTGACCTAGGAGCCTGCGTATACACACATGTACAGGCACATGTGCGTACCACCTCAGCATCCAGAAATCACAAGTGATAAGTGCAAGCCAAGATCGCACGAGTATATCAGAATATATATGGCAGCAACCAATGTGCCTTGCACACACGAGTAGCAAATCAAAACAATTATGGGAAAAAGTAACCGGCATATATCAAGGCCAATAGGGATACATATATACTCGAGCTCGGCACAGATGAGCACGACCAAAGGTAGACTGTACAACCATATACATGGCTGTCACAGTATGCCCAGTGACATGATTTAGAGCATAAATTTATGGAAAATCTTGAAAGGCTGCATACTTCTTAATAATATATATATTATTGCGTCAGCAAACAAAGATAAATGGAACCCAAGCCAATGCATGATTATCAGATGTTTCAGGTTATAAAACAAAGGTATGTGTTAACATGTATGTTGTTCTAAGTCTAAACAGGTAGCACTAGACAATGATAACATGACATGGAGATTTACAGCAACAGGACACTGCCAATGTTCATTTTTCAATAACAGAAAGCATAAATGAGATCAATATAAATTTATGTGATCAAACAGTGCATACATAGTAAGGCTTGCAAAGTTGGCATGTATGTTACTTGCCAAACTTCATGGTTAGTACCACAATTTGTACATGGTGCATTTCTAAGGTTAATATGTGACTTACTACATGTACAAATCCAACATTTCATAGTTAAGAAACTTTTATGCAATTCATAACAGTTAAGGAAATAATCCATAGTAGTTAAAGTGAGTTCCCGCACTTATTTCTTTTCATGCATTTCAAGTCGTGCAATGGAAGCTAAAGCAGGTCATACAATGGAAACTTAAGAGGTAATGAAAAGTTTGCAAATAATTCTCTTCTTACGTGAAGATTAAACACTCTAGTTAAAAATACTGACTCTCCATGTAGACATAGGTCCGCAGCATGACATAATAAGCTCAATCATATTATTCTTATATAACAGACTATTTCCCTTTTGCCACTATTTAGTGGTTAACAATGTGGCAGTATGTAACACAATATGCCGCGTTGTTTTCTTAAATGACTTAAAATATGCATAATAGCGTATCGGCCTTTATCAGTCCAAATATTAGTAATGAAAACTCCATACTACAAAGAAACAGGGTGGCAAGGCATGGTATTGCTTTAATTTTTTCGAAATACTATAATGATGCCTATGATGTTTCACAGTGCCGTCAACAACTAAAACCCCATCCCTATCCCTTTTTTCTTCAATAAATGCTCCAATATGACACAAACAAACCAAGCAAAGTGATGTCCGGACTATGCAATTGGCTACAGGTGAAACTTATTAATGTATGTTATCCCAAACATGCACTGTAAACTTACAGCGAAAACTAACAAGTCAGTGTGTAGCCTAAATACAGAAGTGTCCAACTAACATGGCAAGGAGTAGCAGCATGCCATGGGTAAATACTGGGGTAAATAGGAGAAAACCAGCAGCATATACATTGTATGCCGAACACCCATGTAGGCTCCAATAAGTGGGAAACTATACATATGGCAACGAGTATACTTATATGCATCAAACTGGACTCACATATGTAAGACAACAAGAGAATGATAGCAGACCATATGCATATACCTATAAAACTGGGTGTGTACACTAATCTATTCTCAGGTTATTCAATATATCATGGTGAATAAAACATTCAGTGCATGCAACTTGGTCCCAAAGTAAGGTAACAAAGGGAATCTAACATGGCATACTTAGAGTCTTAACTGGATTATAAAAACCTTAGTTGAAAGCTCATTTTTTTCTAACATATATAACGGGTTTGAATTTTTAAAAGAAAAGCAAATTTATTCAGCCCAAAACATGCTTACTCGTGTATTTAAAAATAGAAATGACAAGATAAATACTACATATGATAAAGCTTTAATGCTATTAAATTTGTTATATAAAATAACATATAAAGTAATAAAATAGTGTGCTGCTATTCTAATTTATCTCTTTTCTCCTCCCTTTTAACAATAATGCAGCAAAAGTGTAGAAATATTTGCGAATAGGGAATGGTTCAATCTTATCTTATTTAAAATCCTTTATAATATGAGTTCATGTCATCAAAACCTCTCTTACAAATACTGGCATTCGACAAATGTTGACATTTCATTTGTTTGTTAATAGTCTACAAATATTTATTATTCTATATATTATCAGTAATTCCATATTTATAACTTCATTAAATTATCTATTGTGCGTGAATCATACAAGCATTGAATCCTCATGACCTCATAAGAAAACAGTATATTACGAGTACGTAGTTGATAGGTAATTTACACCTACAGACTTTTGAAGAACGGAAACGACCATTTCAGAAACATATGGTCAATCATTTGTGAATCAAGACATGATGATTGTCGTGACTGGTCTTAATGGTGCTGTGAAACAAAAAGCACCTGGCATACAACTCTATGGGAAACAATCCATGTAGTTGCATGCTTTGTAAGGGAAAGCTTTAATCTTTTCAAGCACAGTAAAACATTGGCACTGTAAAACTCAAAATAACCATAACAGTGCCACTTTACAGTGGCTACAATATCACGAAACATGGTGCGAAATAGCAGTGTGGCAAGATGATAGGTATCAAAGGATGGGCAGAATCAACACTCAACCCATTATCAACTATTATATTAAGTTCTATTGAAATTAGCTACTTGAAAACACGATAATCGTGAGTGAATTAACACTCACCTTGAATGGCTGCAGTTAACAGGTCAGGGATGCTGTAGTCAATTACGTCGACTGACAGCAAACGGCAGATGTCGACCGGAGCAACAACTGTCGGACTTGCTCACGTTGGGGCGGACTGGTGAAGAACTCAGATGGAGATGGCGGCGACCGTGTTTCTAGGAAGTGGAGACGGAGGATCGATTCGATGATGGTGGAGTGGTAGCCATTATTCATCGATTAGGGGAAAATGGGTTTTGATTTTAATTGTTTGAAGAAATGGGAAAGGGACCATTCTTTTATAAAAGCAGATACCGTGGGTACCACGTTTTCGTGGTGGCCAAGGAACTAATTGTGTGCGTAGGAAGGAACTACCGTTTTATTTATTTATTACGGTTCCTTAAATTTTCTACCGCAAAATATGCTGACGTTTTTATTTTTGAACCGCCACAAACAAACTCCAACCATGATGAAATTTTACGTACCGTCACCCCTCGGCATTCTAAATCTAATAAAATTTATTTGGTCGAATTCTCACTTTGTTTGCATAGAGATGTTTTTTTTAAATTTTTAACCATTTATCGATTCACTATTTAACTCTGTTTGTATACCAATACTCTTTCCAACCCCAAATTTGAATCGTTACATTTATATACACAAATACACACATATCTAAGCAGATTTCGATCTATTTTAACAAATAAAATTCTCAACTCATTTACGTTAATAACGTTTTATTTTATTTTATTATTATTAATTCAACCATTTAAATTCTTCAATCGAATTTCAAATCCAATTCAACTGATTATTCAATACCAAATATTTGATCATCAGTCAATCATTTTGACTTAAATGTTGAATTTGATTCAACTCAAAACGATATATTTGATTTTTAACTCGAGTATCAATAAATTTTGGTTATTAACAGTTAATTCTCTAACTAATTCCATTTTAAATTACCTAAATTTCTAGGACGTTACACTTTGTTAATTAGAAATTTGGGTTAAAAAAAATTATCACTTTTGTTTATTAGATTAGTTGAATCAAAAATTAACATTTTTGTAAATTAGAATTGAGTTAAACAAAAATTATCATTTTTGTTTATTAGATTAGTTGAATAAAAAATTAACATCTTTGTTATTTAGAATTGAGTTAAACAAAAATTATCATTTTTCTTTATTAGATTAGTTGAATCAAAAATTAACATTTTTGTTAATTAGAATTTAGTTAAACAAAATTTATCATTTTTGTTTATTAGATTTGTTGAATCAAAAATTAACATTTTTGTCAATTAGAATTGAGTTAAACAAAAAGTATTATTTTTATCAAAATTAGAATAATGGAATTAAAATTATCATTTTTGTCAAAATATAATTATTGGATAAAAATTGACGTTTTTGTCAAAATATAATTGTTGAATTAAATTTGTCATTTTTGTCAAATCAAAATAGTTGAAATAAAAAGGACATTTTTGTTGTAACAAAATAATTGAAAATAAAAAAAAAGACATTTTGTTGTAAGAAGATAGTGAAACAAAAATCATCATTTTTATAGTTGAACCAAAGTATACATTTTTGTCAAAATAGTTTAGTTGAACAAAAATGAACATTTTGTCAAATTAGAATAGTTGAAACAAAATGTACATTTTTGTCAAAACATAATGGTTGAAACAAAATATACATTTTTATAAGAATATAATTGTTGAACAAAAATATACATTTTTGTCAAATTAGAATATTTGAATAAAAATGTACATTTTTGTCAGAACATATTAGTTGAAATAAATATACATATTTGTCAAATTAGAATAGTTGAATAGAAATGAACATTTTGTCAAATTAGAATGGTTGAAACAAAAATATACATTTTTGTCAGTAGAATTGTTGAAATAAAATTGTCATTTTCGACAAAATAGAATAGTTGAATTATAATTATCATTTTTGTCAAATTATAATTATTGCATTAAAATTGTCATTTTTTACAAAATAGATTAGTTGAGTCAAAATATACATCTTTGTCAAAAATATTAATTGAAACAAAAATGAACCTTTTTGTCAAAGTAGATTAGTTGAATCAATTTTTTTTTTTTTTTTTGATAAATTAGATTAGTTGAAAACAAAATGTACATTTTTGTCAATACATATTAGTTGAAACAAAATGTACATTTTTGTCAAAACATATTAGTTGAAACAAAATGTACATTTTTGTCAAAATATATTAGTTGAAATAAAGATTTACATTTTGTCAAAATATGATGATTGAAAATAAAGATTACATTTTGGTTAAATAGATTTGAGTTATAACAAAAATTACATTTTTGTTAAATAGATTGGAGTTACAACAAAAATAATATTTTGGTTAATTAGATTTGTGTTTGAGCAAAAATATTAATTTTATTGAACTAGAATTGTCAACAAAAATGAATAATCACTTTTTAGTCATTTTGTTGAACAAGAATTGTCAACAAAAATGAATAATCACTTTTTAGTCATTTTGTTGAACTAGGATTATCAACAAAAATGAATAATCACTTTTTGTCATTTTGTTGAACTGGAATTGTCAACAAAAAGAATAATCACTTTTTAGTCATTTTGTTGAACTAGAATTGTCAACAAAAATAAATAATCACTTTTTATTTATTTTGTTGAACTAGAATTGTCAAAAAAAAAAAAAAATTAAATAATCATTTTTTGTCATTTTGTTGAACTAGAATTGTCAACAAAAATGAAATTATCTCTTGTATTCATTTTGTTAAACTAGAATTGTTAACAAAATGAAATTATCTCTTGTATTCATTTTGTTAAACTAGAATTGTTAACAAAATGAAACTATATCTTGTAATCATTTTGTTAAACTACAATCGTCAACATAAATACAATCATCACTTATATTCATTTTGTTGAACTAGATTTGTTAACAAAATGAAATTATCACATTTTTATCATTTTCTTGAAATAGAATTGTCAACAAAAATGAATGACACTTTTTATGCATTTTGTAACACCCCACCTCCGCCAATGCCACTCTTGCAAGCACACTAGCTTTGGAGGGGCGTTAAACGAGGTAACATGCATGCAGATATCACAAGACAGAACATATAAGTAAAAACAGAGTAAATAAAGCAGCGGTAAAACTAGCATTTCAAAACCATAGTTAAGTTACATCAAAGTACTTGTTCATTATTTTCCCATAAAACAAAGTCTAGAACATAAACTGAAAATTGAAAAAGAAACATAAAGTAACTATCCCCAAAGTAGCATAAGGCCATAGCATGCTCAAACCATACGTGAGCTATCCAGAAAAGCAGCAAAAGATCCAGCTAAGTAACAGTGTTCCCATCCTGCAAACCTGGGGGGGGGGGGGGAACGGAAGAAAAGAGGCGAAAGAAAACGAGTCAGTCAAAAAGACTGGTAAGTCCTATCTACTATTAGTATAAAAACTAATAAAGTTAACTGGACATGTAAACAGAGATGAGGTGTAGGGTGATAACTGGCATGGTGAAAAGTTAACAAGATAGATCAAGTGTGGCATCGCATATACAAGGTTAAGTTGCACCAGGTGTGTACTAGTATTCCTATCCATGTCAAGTATAAACAAGAAATGATCCCATGGCCCAAAGCTGGCCCACATCATGAGATGACCTAAATCGAGGTCCAACTACTCGGTCTAGTCGATCGGCTCCCTATCAGCCTAACTCGTCGTGTATCAGTGTCATACGGTCCAAACCTAAAATGTAGTCGACTGTGCTAGGTCCACCCTAGGGTGTATCCGGCCCTAGGGTGTCAACCACTGACACGAAACAAGCACGCACAGTCAAAACCTACTGGTGCCCAAGTCTGTCTTTCATCCCCGGACAATGTGCACGACCATGGTCCGTCGGAATCTACTATGGCGCACCCACTTTTGCCGTCTTTTTAGTCGCTTACACTCCAGCCCAGTAATCGTGCCCCACCCTAGCCTAGTCCCTAGGGTATCCGATACTCCCTAGTGGGTTACTGCTGAGAAGGACCGCGTAACTAGGGTTTTCTAGTGGGTTAAGTGTGGTTAACCCCATCCAAACCATGTATCAAGTTGGTTAAGTGTTCCTAAAAAGGTTCACGACTTAACCCTATCCAACTAAGCATTGGGTTGGTTAAGTGTGTCCATGTTGACTTAACCCTATCAACCCATCATGTTCATGTGGTTAAGTATATTCAAGTGGTCCATGACTTAACCCTATCATGTGGCATTTATTATCTTAATGCACCCCAACCTCTCACATTAGACTTTGTTGTGGTTACTAGTTAAGCCGGGCGGGTCCGGGTAGCTTTACACCACAACTTGGTCTAACCTCGGGTTTCTAGTGCAACATGACCAACTACTCACATTGGGTCCTATTGTTTGTAGCCACTAGTTAAGCCGGGCGGTTCCGGGTAGATTTATGCTACAAACTCAACCCAACCTCGAGTTGGCCATTCTCATGTTTTCTAGAAGTCATGTCCGAGTCCGTGTTTTCAAGCATAAACATATGTCAAACTTTCATGTCATATTTTCAAGTCATGTTCTCATGTTATTTAGGTTTGCCCAACTACCCATAACGTATTCCCATCGCACGTAAATTCGCAATAACGCAAGTAGATCAAAGAGAGAACGTAACCATACGACAAGGTGGGCATAAGATGGCAAAGTCTATCACAAACTAAACATGGTGATATTTGAGGCCAAAAAGGGGTTCAACATACTAGCATATGGCCTCAACATGTATGATAGCATAAAAGGTGACTTGGCCTCATACATATCGAATAGCATAAGGGTGATTTGGCCACAAGCATGCATAATAGCATAAGGGTGCTTTGGCCACAAGTTAAACATGGTGGCATATGAGGCAAATGTGTTCATAAACTTGCATATTACATTATAAGCCTCAAAACATGCATGATATCAAACTTTAGCAAATAGGTGAAACATGATCATAAATGACATGGGATGATAGCTAGTGATTCGCATATAACATCATATGCAAGATAACATAAGGCTTATGAGAGATCATAAACTTGCATATTACATTATAAGCCTCAAAACATGCATAACATTCAAACTTAGCGAATAGGTGATACATGGTCCTAGATGACATAGGATGATGACTAGAAGTTCGCATATAACATTATATGCAAGTTATCATAAAGGTTATGAGAGTTCTCATGTTGCATAATGCAATATTTCAAATCAAAGGTCATAGCTTTCTATGCACAAAGTCAAGGTGATAGCTTTACAAACTTGCATAGGGTAAACATATGCATAACATGTTAGAATCAAAGCACATATCATACTTAGGCCCAAACTCAACTTGCAACATGTCATATTAACTTCATAGTTAGAATCTAAGAGTAGTATAGGGCTTACAATGAGCGGTTATGCGATCTAGATCAATATATATAAAGATTGAGACGAAGCCACAAGCAAAATCCGCAAAGAAAATAATAAGCTCCACTTAAACGCCTTGAAACAAGAAGTAATAACTCCAATGACAAAGAAAGAAGGCTCTTTTACTTAAGAAAGATGGCTCTTTTATGACATAGATTGATTTGAGACACTCATGCTTTCATGAAGAAGATGGAGGCCATGATTGGTGAATATTTGGACAGCATTTAGTTGTAGGAATGATTAATGAGGGTTTAGGCTAGGTATAGGTGATTAGGTTAGTTTAGACCATAGGATTAACCCTAAAACGCATCAGGTCTGTCAAATCCCGTCAGAAACTTCTAGAGCAAGACTCACTTGTCACAAATGGTGCAGCAGAAAAACTGGTCCGACCGGGGGGGTCGACCCCTGGGTCGACATGGGTGTCGACCCATTTGGGGGGGAGGGGGGTCGACAGGGGTGTCGACCCATGTGTCGACCCTTCCTGGGGCGGGAGAATTCCCGCCTATCCTGTTTTGGCTGAAATTTAAACCTGAATTCGAATTTGAACTGTTTTCGGGCTTGGCATTTTCTGAAAACTTCATTGGGCCATAACTTGGTCATACGGACTCCGTTTTTCGAAAACTCAGACTCTATTTCGCGTATTTTTCCGAGACGAACGCAATGGCACAGCCCGTTTCCCTTGATTCAGATATTACAATTTAATTCTGCCTTGATTTACATTATAACATGTTATTAAAAATACGGGTTGTTACATTCTCCCCTCCTTAAAGGATTTCGTCCCCGAAATCTTCAAGTTAGGAAGAACGTATCCTACCATCCATCATCCATCTACTCAAAACATCATCAACGTGCAGCCATTGTCCTTAAAAGATTCTAAATGATGTATGATCATATGCAAAGGTGTGTGTATATGTACTTATCTAATGCGAAAATCAGGCGGTTACTGATTCAGTAAACCTCCTTAATGCAAAGTATGTTAGTGCAATGAGTCCATATGTATGCAAATTCCTAACATAATTTATAATCTCTACATGAGTGCATATAACATTCCTTCATATGCAACATCCACGTGATAGCACAACAAGTTTCATCCATGAATAAGCATAAACACTCATGCATATGCAACATGAAAGTGTGTGAGCCGATCTTAGTGCCTAATGTGTATCATGCATCCACGAGTATCCACTTGCAAACACTTGCAACCACTTGCAACCATCAAGCATAACATGTTTCAAATACATGTTTCATCCAAAGGGTTTCTACCTAAGGTTCTCATGACACAATTACGAGATAACAAGATAAACAAGATAAACAAGGTAAACATGGATAGCAAAAGAAAGATATGCTAATTAGGAAAAGAGATCGAGAAGATAGTATACAAGTAAGCTCCACGGAAAAACAGGGATTAAGGATATACTCCTAAAAAGATATATGATGCGTGTATCTAGTCTTCAACCTTTTAAGAACTTAATTCCATTGTGCTTTGACCGTTGTTAACCTTTCAATTCCGTAGCTTCCTAATTCTTACTTCAGAAATGTGAGTTGGAACTCATTTCACTGTCGCTTCTCATTTCACTTTCACTTATTTTTTTCTAGCATACTCGGTTCTTAACTTAACTGTATACTCATGACTTCATGCAAGCTTTCCCAAAATTCACTGTAAGGCATTCCACGTAGAAGAACTTTCCTTTGAAAATAATTACCAATCCATGTGGCCAAATGCACTTATTAACATGATTTCTATGAACCACCCGCGAACACTAATCGAATAGATCATTAATTTCCAATAAAGGGGTCAAAAAATTCTAGGTAACTAATCCTGACAGAACTCTAAAGGTTACGCGAGACTTCGAGGGAATTACCAAGGCAAGTCAAGAGTCTAACTACCCTTCTTTCAAAACCGAGGATGGTACTGGATAACCACTTCATCCCTAGAATCAACCCAAAGCCCAAAAACATAATCCCTACTTCCAAACTTAACACTTAGCATAGACATCCTTTTGCTAGAAGAGATACTTGAGCGACTTGTGATCCGTATATAACTCGAATCTCTTGCCCCAAAGATAATGGTGCCATGATTGAAGCGCAAAGACAATCGCCGCCGACTCCAAATCATGCGTGGGGTAGTTCTTCCCATAAACTTTGAGTTGCCTAACCCCATAACATATTACTCTTTCTCCTTACATCAGGACCGCGCCTAATCCCATGTCACGTGCATTGGTGTTCACGACAAACATCTTCCCTCCATCGGGTAAAGCTAAAGCTGGTGCTGTGGTATGAGTCCCCTTAAGCCTTTGAAAACCAGGCTCCCACTCCAATTCCCATTCAAAGGCTAAGTCCTTTTTCGTCAACTTAGTAAAAGGAGCTGAAATCTTAGCGAAGTCCTTGATGGACTTCCTATAAAACCCTGCAAGACCGAGAGAGCTTCTTACTTCGGTTGCGTTCCTAGGAGCTTTCCAGTCTTGAACTACAACCACTTTCGCGGGATCCACAGCTATACTTTGCTTAGGAACTATGTGCCCAAGTAACCGAGCTTTCTTTCTCCAAAAATGACATTTTGAGAACTTGGCTTTCAACTGGTGAGCTCCAAGCATATCCCTAACTTCCTTGAGATGTGCAACATGCTCTTCCTCGTCTTTTGAGAAGATCAGAATATCATCCACGAAAACGACCACAAACTTGTTAAGGAACTCCCGAAACACCCTACTCATCAAGTCCACGAAGTATGCGGGTGCATTAGTCAAACCGAATGGCATAACAAGCCATTCAAAGAATCCATCCGGAGTCCTAAACGCAGTCTTATCAATACTATCCTCAGCCACTCTAAGCTGATGTAATCCGGTGGCTAGATCGAGTTGAGAGAAAACAGAAGCACCTACAAGCTGGTCAAAGAGATCATCAATCCTCGGTAATGGGTGCCTATTCTTCTTTGTCAGCTTGTTTAACTCTCGATAATCAACCATAGACGAAGCGAACCATCCGCCTTAGTAGCGAATACCATCGGAGCACCCCATTCAGAAATTCTTCGCCTAATAAAATTCTTCTCAAGCAACTCCTTGATTTGCTTACTGAGCTCTCTTCTTTCTCGTGGGGCCATGTGCCTAACGGGCAATGATACTGGCTTGGCATTATCGACTAGATAAATGCGGAAATCTATCTCTCGTTTAGGGGGTAACCCCTTAACTTCTTCAAAGACATCAGGATAGTCTCGGACCACCTTTACAGATTGCAGATCATCGATGGTCGAGTCAAGAGATTCAAGATAACATAACATGACGGGACTTCTAGGGTTACAAGAAATTTCTAGGGTATTACCGAGGCGAGTCACGAGCCTCACCACCCTATGCTCACAATCGAGAATGGCTCCATAACTGGACAACCAATCCATGCCCAAGATCAACCCGTATCCCGTGAACCCGAGAACATAAGCATTACACGTGAATTCTACGGTCAAGATAGAAATCTTAAAATCCACACAAATCATAGATAGATGGGCGGAACCCCCAATTGGATTTGAAACACTAACGGGATCCTCAACTAGACTAGTACTTAGGTGCAAACTTTCAACAATGTCAGAAGAAATAAAGGTATGCGATGCGCCAGAATCAAATAAAGTGCGAACAGGGAAGTCAGAAATATAAACAAGACTTTCTACAGAAATACTACCTCGGTCCTGAGCTGGAGCAGTGTTGAGGGCATGCACTTGCCCTCCAGAAGGTCCTGCATGCTGATTCTGCCCTTGCCCTTGCTTCTTGGGGCAATCCTTACTAAGGTGTCCAGGCTCTCCATAGTGAAAGCATTCGCCCAACTTCCTCTTCTTCTTTCTGCAATCTTTGGCTATGTGCCCAACAACCCCACAGAAGTTGCATTTCCTCTTCTTACTTGACGTGTTGTCGTTCTTTCCTCCTTTCCTGGAGTCTATCTTCTTGCCTTGAGACTTATTTTCCTTGACCTTCTTCTTGTCACTCTTATCTTCCTCTTGAAGTAGGGCCGTATTCACCAAATTTTTGAAGGTCGCCCCCATGGGTATATGAGTCATGGCCAAACTGTGTAATGGCTCGTTCAATCCTAGAGCAAAGTGTAGGGCCTTCTTCTGAGCTGTGTTAACCAAGTCTAAACCGAACCGAGCAAGTTGATTAAACTTATCGACATATTCCCTAACGGTCATGTCCCCTTGCTTTAGTGATAGGAACCTCTCCAGCTGAAGGTTCTCTTCTGCTGATGATAAAAACCTTAGTCCAAACCTTCTCCTAAACTCATCCCAAGTCTCAATTGGTCTAGTAGTGGTGGTGACTACCCACCAATAAGCAGCTTCCCCTTTCAATAGCCATACCGCCAACAGAACTTTCCTACGATCTTCCACATCAAAGATAGCAAAGAGGTCTTCAGTTTCCTTTAACCAGTTTCTTGCCTCCACGGAAGTCTCCGTTCCGACAAAATTCTTGCAACCCATCGCCTTAAAGTCTTTGCAAAGCTCCGCGAAATCCGCTTGTGTATGCTGAGGAGGAGGAGGAATATCCGCGGGGCCGGCTTCATTCGCCCTTGCCTCCATGTACCTTCTAAACCAAATAGGTACTGGTACATCCTCCGGGATGGCAAAATTATCGGTCATACTGAAACGAAAGAAAAAGATGGATAGATTCAGAACGAGGGAACGAAGGATAGTGCTAATGGCTTTTGGGGAATAGTCTTTTTCAAATAACTAGACTTTTCTTGGAAAACACTTAATTGGTTTTGAAAATAGTTTTTCAAAAGGTAAGTTTTAAAAACCTTTTGCTCAAATCTTGTAAACCTTATGCTCTGATACCAAATGTAACACCCCACCTCCGCCAATGCCACTCTTGCAAGCACACTAGCTTTGGAGGGGCGTTAAACGAGGTAACATGCATGCAGATATCACAAGACAGAACATATAAGTAAAAACAGAGTAAATAAAGCAGCGGATAAAACTAGCATTTCAAAACCATAGTTAAGTTACATCAAAGTACTTGTTCATTATTTTCCCATAAAACAAAGTCTAGAACATAAACTGAAAACTGAAAAAGAAACATAAAGTAACTATCCCCAAAGTAGCATAAGGCCATAGCATGCTCAAACCATACGTGAGCTATCCAGAAAAGCAGCAAAAGATCCAGCTAAGTAACAGTGTTCCCACCCTGCAAACCTGGGGGGGGGGGGGAACGGAAGAAAAGAGGCGAAAGAAAACGGGTCAGTCAAAAAGACTGGTAAGTCCTATCTACTATTAGTATAAAAACTAATAAAGTTAACTAGACATGTAAACAGAGATGAGATGTAGGGTGATAACTGGCATGGTGAAAAGTTAACAAGATAGATCAAGTGTGGCATCGCATATACAAGGTTAAGTTGCACCAGGTGTGTACTAGTATTCCTATCCATGTCAAGTATAAACAAGAAATGATCCCTTGGCCCAAAGCTGGCCCACATCATGAGATGACCTAAATCGAGGTCCAACTACTCGGTCTAGTCGATCGGCTCCCTATCAGCCTAACTCGTCGTGTATCGGTGTCATACGGTCCAAACCTGAAATGTAGTCGACTGTGCTAGGTCCACCCTAGGGTGTATCCAGCCCTAGGGTGTCAACCACTGACACGAAACAAGCACGCACAGTCAAAACCTACTGGTGCCCAAGTCCGTCTTTCATCCCCGGACAATGTGCACGACCATGGTCCGTCGGAATCTACTATGGCGCACCCACTTTTGCCGTCTTTTTGGTCGCTTACACTCCAGCCCAGTAATCGTGCCCCACCCTAGCCTAGTCCCTAGGGTATCCGATACTCCCTAGTGGGTTACTGCTGAGAAGGACCGCGTAACTAGGGTTTTCTAGTGGGTTAAGTGTGGTTAACCCCATCCAAACCATGTATCAAGTTGGTTAAGTGTTCCTAAAAAGGTTCATGACTTAACCCTATCCAACTAAGCATTGGGTTGGTTAAGTGTGTCCATGTTGACTTAACCCTATCAACCCATTATGTTCATGTGGTTAAGTATATTTAAGTGGTCCATGACTTAACCCTATCATGTGGCATTAATTATCTTAATGCACCCCAACCTCTCACATTAGACTTTGTTGTGGTTACTAGTTAAGCCGGGCAGGTCCGGGTAGCTTTACACCACAACTTGGTCTAACCTCGGGTTTCTAGTGCAACATGACCAACTACTCACATTGGGTCCTATTGTTTGTAGCCACTAGTTAAGCCGGGCGGTTCCGGGTAGATTTATGCTACAAACTCAACCCAACCTCGAGTTGGCCATTCTCATGTTTTCTAGAAGTCATGTCCGAGTCCGTGTTTTCAAGCATAAACATATGTCAAACTTTCATGTCATATTTTCAAGTCATGTTCTCATGTTATTTAGGTTTGCCCAACTACCCATAACGTATTCCCATCGCACGTAAATTCGCATTAACGCAAGTAGATCAAAGAGGGAACGTAACCATACGACAAGGTGGGCATAAGATGGCAAAGTCTATCACAAACTAAACATGGTGATATTTGAGGCCAAAAAGGGGTTCAACATACTAGCATATGGCCTCAACATGTATGATAGCATAAAATGTGACTTGGCCTCATACATATCGAATAACATAAGGGTGATTTGGCCACAAGCATGCATAATAGCATAAGGGTGCTTTGGCCACAAGTTAAACATGGTGGCATATGAGGCAAATGTGTTCATAAACTTGCATATTACATTATAAGCCTCAAAACATGCATGATATCAAACTTTAGCAAATAGGTGAAACATGATCATAAATGACATGGGATGATAGCTAGTGATTCGCATATAACATCATATGCAAGATAACATAAGGCTTATGAGAGATCATAAACTTGCATATTACATTATAAGCCTCAAAACATGCATAACATTCAAACTTAGAGAATAGGTGATACATGGTCCTAGATGACATAGGATGATGACTAGAAGTTCGCATATAACATTATATGCAAGTTATCATAAAGGTTATGAGAGTTCTCATGTTGCATAATGCAATATTTCAAATCAAAGGTCATAGCTTTCTATGCACAAAGTCAAGGTGATAGCTTTACAAACTTGCATAGGGTAAACATATGCATAACATGTTAGAATCAAAGCACATATCATACTTAGGACCAAACTCAACTTGCAACATGTCATGTTAACTTCATAGTTAGAATCTAAGAGTAGTATAGGGCTTACAATGAGCGGTTATGCGATCTAGATCAATATATATAAAGATTGAGACGAAGCCACAAGCAAAATCCGCAAAGAAAATAATAAGCTCCACTTAAACGCCTTGAAACAAGAAGTAATAACTCCAATGACAAAGAAAGAAGGCTCTTTTACTTAAGAAAGATGGCTCTTTTATGACATAGATTGATTTGAGACACTCATGCTTTCATGAAGAAGATGGAGGCCATGATTGGTGAATATTTGGACAGCATTTAGTTGTAGGAATGATTAATGAGGGTTTAGGCTAGGTCTAAGGGTTTTTTTATAGGTGATTAGGTTAGTTTAGACCATAGGATTAACCCTAAAACGCATCAGGTCTGTCAAATCCCATCAGAAACTTCTAGAGCAAGACTCACTTGTCACAAATGGTGCAGCAGAAAAACTGGTCCGACCGAGGGTGTCGACCCATGGGTCGACATGGGTGTCGACCCATTGGGGGGGGGGGGTCGACAGGGGTGTCGACCCATGTGTCGACCCTGCCTGGGGCGGGAGAATTCCCGCCTATCCTGTTTTGGCTGAAATTTAAACCTGAATTCGAATTTGAACTGTTTTCGGGCTTGGCATTTTCTGAAAACTTCATTGGGCCATAACTTAGTCATACGGACTCCGTTTTTTGAAAACTCGGACTCTATTTCGCGTATTTTTCCGAGACGAACGCAATGGCCCAGCCCGTTTCCCTTGATTCAGATTTTACAATTTAATTCTGCCTTAATTTACATTATAACATGTTATTAAAAATACGGGTTGTTACACATTTTGTTGAAATTGAATTTGTATGCAAACATAAGAATTATTTTTTATTGTCACAACATACATTAGAATTTGTATGTTAATTAAGAATCATTTTTTTTATTGTCACAACATACATTAGAATTTGTATGTAAGTTAAAGAATTATTTTTATTGTCAAAACATACATTGAAACTATATACAAATAAAATGTTTTTTTTTATTTGTTAAAGTTAGAAATAAAAATAAAATAAAAATTACCTTTTTATTTGTCATTAGCAAATTGTCATGTAAATAAAATACATTTTATTTGACATTACAAAACATGTAGAAATGGTTATGCAAATTAAATCATTCTTTTATTTGGCATGTTAAACACGTTAGTGTGGAATCGTCGAATGGTTTGTATTTATATATAATTATTTATATAAATATAAATTAAAATTAAACGAATGGCGCGCGGTAGTTCGCGTTTCACAATCGTGACTTTAAACGATTATACCGAAAGACCCGACCGTCATATTTCCCAAAACTGGAACCGTTAGGACCACTTTAGGAAGATCTTTCCAACGATATAAATTTTGTTAAAATCCAATGGTTAGATTTCGAGAAATGTGTAATCAAATTTGGGTAAAAACAGCGCCAAGGCCGCCTATTGACCCGAAGCGTCATTAAATTAAATTGAGCTATTTTTACATAAATAAAAATAGCGATAAATCGTTATAAAATAATATTAACAATATAAAATGATTTAAATTATATATATGTGAGAATTATTTGTAAAGACTGAGTTCAATCTCATTTCAAATAATTATACGGCGATTTAAATCGAAGATATTGAAGACGGTGATTGAAGACCGACGAACTTCACATCGAATGAATGATTACTAATGCCCGGCATTGGGTAGCTACCAGTACAGGGTTAAAGTGGTAGTTGTCCGATTGTACTTGTTGATTGTCAGGATAAGCGAGCACCTCTCTTACGTATTGGACATACGGGATGAGGAATAAGGTGTCTCCGGTTTCGTTCAGACCCAGAACGGACTTGTAAATGGATGTGTGTCTGACGTTAAATTTCATTCTATATGAATTGATTTCTATTTAATATATATTTGTTTGGTGGTGGAGAATTTATTCTCTTGCTTAACACCCTTCTCTGAGATGCACGAGCTCAGAGGTTATATATTGATAGTTATTGATCGCATGGCGTGGATTGTCAATGTGGCATGCCAAGATGCAAAGGATCGAGGCTTTTGTTGAAAAGCAAAGCCTTGTGGTTGATGACCAAAGCATGGACTGTTTAGGCGTAGCCATGTGTATAGCGTAACTTCGCGAGTCTCACACCCGGTATGAGTCAAAAATGGGATAAGGACCATCGGGAGTGCATGCGTTTCTTTCTAACTAGAAGTGGTATCGGGGTTTTGCAAGCCTTGACATTTTACTTATATGGACGAAGGATTATGAGACGCCTTGGATATATTGGTCGATAGTGACCAATTGATAGGTCCAATAGGACCGGGAAACACATTGTTCAGGAATAATTAATCCACTAAAGTATTTATGGACCAGCCCTACCGCATCTAAGGGTTCGCCAACGTCCGAATCCTGAGGCATTTGCTAGAGTGTCTCGAATCGGTGAGGAGCCATCCCTAGCCTCGATTCATGATGGAAACCCAACTTCCAATACGACATTACAGTTTTGATTGTAAACCTATATATGGCGACATAGTACGATGGGGTACTATGCCGTCTAGGATTGATATATTTACTTTGGAGTATTTTAAAACTAATTAAACACTAATAATAATACTAAAATATTATTTTCTATGTATCAAGCATGTTTGATCATTACAAGGTAGAACTCTATCCTCCGGTTTGCGTTGCATTGTGTGATGAGACTTGAGTCTTATAATGATTTCATTTTTCTAAAATGCATTGCGTTGTTTTGAATAAAAAATTATTTTACTTATGCACTGGCAATCCAATGGAGTAAACCCGTTCCGCGTTAGTGGCGTGGTCTTGTGATTAGCCATATTGTTAGATAAGTTAGGAAAGATTTCTCATACCAGTCCCACGACTAACTCGTAGTTTGTTTCACTTTGCAAACTCGGGTGCCCTCTTTTTCACACGGGCAGCCAAGTGACAGGTTCAGGTTATTATGGGCATACGCTGGATTGGAGTATGCTTAGGGAAGGAAGATGAAGAACATTTTTATCTTTTTATTTCTACTTTGAGACATTCAGACATCCTTTATCTATGATGTACTTGATGGAGTTTTATACTTATTTCTATTTGCTGATACTTTTATTTGCTGAGTTGTATCCTGTAACTGTGCCACTCTGATGTTCTGGTGTTGTAATGTTGATGACATTTCTATTTCCGCTGCAATGGTTTATGTGTTATGTTGTTATCTGAGATCTGTTATTGTTGTAAATATGTTATATTCCAATGATTATCCTTGCTTTCGTACTACAGAAGTTTGGGGTCATCACATAACATTTATTTTAAATGGAATTTCATAATAACAATTATTTTATTTATTTAACTAAGCCAATATATATATTTATATATATATATATATATATATAGAGCAAGAATTAACTTCCTATGGATAATCTAACAATATTTGCTTCATTTTCAATCGTAAGTCCACTTGTCCTTTTATTAGATTTCTACTTATTTTGCAATTTCTGTAAATTTATATACATTTATGTAATTCATATCTAGTATATAATACTAGAAATGTATAAGTAGATTGTTATAACATTTATATCTTATTTGGTTGAAGTCATACTTCAACTTTCATTTTAGATCCTCTATGTTTGTGTAACAATTACGTTCAATCTATTTGAGGACAATCCTCAAATTTCAATTTTGGTCAAGATGATTTAAATCAATTTATCCTTCTTAAGGATTAATTTAAATTATCAGAGTTATCTGTTATTTAATTTCTACATTAGATAATAAATAATAGCTGATTCTGTAATATTTATTTAATATAAATATAAATTTTGACAATCAAAATTTATATTAACATAAATGTATAATTTAAACTAAAATACGCTCCCACTCAAATCAACATCCCTCTATATATATATATATATCGGTGTGTGTATGTGTGTGTGTGTATATATATATATTATGGTTTTCCAAAATCCATATCTAGTCATGCCTTGATCTAGCTTTGGCTAACAACCCAAAATATAACCTTTTAGGTAGACACCTTATGTCAATTATATCGTATATATAACCCTTGGGTCGCATGATGAACATTTTGTTTAGTATTATTCATTTGCTCAAAATATAGAATAATTCATGCTATTATCTCTAAGGCTATAATCCTATTATGCAGCCTTAGTTAAATCCAATAATACAGTCGAAACACCACAATTACCCTTAGTGCATATAACCAAAATAAGAGGATGCACAATGCTTTGGCATTAGCTACATACAATGAGATTGGACATTCATGGGTGTACTATTAGAAGACTTCACCATGACTTAATATAACAAAATTTTCTTTTAAAGGGAATTTTATAATTCGTAGTAGGAAACGATACTAGAGTTATTTACATATATCAAATATATGTATTTTATATTCGTAATATTGATTAGATTTAAATGATATATATGAAACATATATATATGTATTAAATATAACAATATATATAGTAATTATGCCTATATATATTCGTTTTTGAACACTTCAAACCCATTACCTATTATAAATCTAGTGTTAGAAATACCATTCAAATCTAATTTGAAATTATAATTAACCAATTTTAGTTCGGTACGAAATCTGTTTCTAAAACACAACATGAATTCAATACAAAATTTATTTGTACAAGTAGCAGGTATCACATATATAAGCATCAAGTTAAAATTCCAGACTAATAATATTCAAACAAAAAAAATATTGCAGTTTTGTTGGGTCAGACCCTTGTTACAAATATAGTGTGTCTGACACAATTATTCACTCATTCAATCCATATTAACACTTCATCTCATGAATTAATGCCTAAAATTACATATAGGCATATATGCTAATTCTATATATGTACATTGTAATAAAAATTTCATATAAGACCATCTAAATGTATGTATAATGTCCCGATGCAATTACAAATAATTTGCTAGTTAGATCTATAATAGATTATATACATATCCTGTAAATAAAAAAATCTGCATAAGATTCGCATACATATTAAAAGAGAATGTCCAGTTTACAAAAGCACAGTTGGTACTGTAGACACAAAACATTTTTGTTGCTTTATGACCATCCAAATGCGAACTTTGGTGTCAGTCTTACTGATCCAAAGTTGCATTCTTCTAGGACAACTTAGGACCTGTTCAACAATATTAAATTCTGAAATTAGTAAATATATTCATGCAATATTATCTATCTATGTCAGACATGGGTGTGTAATTGTGCATGAATCAGCACATACATTCGTCAGTGAATAGTGTCTTAGTCCCTTTTCATGTCAACAGCTTGGTGATAAAAGGCAAACATCAAGTTTAGTTAGATAAACATGTTTGTATTTATTGACATATAGCAAGCATGAAATCCATTTGCAAGTCACAACTACATTAGCTATTATATTACTTGAAACAATACATATATTTATATATCTACACACACACACACATACACACACACACACATATATATATATATGTGTGTATTTATCAATATAAATATGAATTAACACATCGATACGTGCATAACTGTAATGTATTTTATCCATACATTAAACGTTATATAATTTCATGAGACAACAGAGTTAAAATTTTGTTTTTTTTGTAAATGGGACCAAGCCAATATATGCTAGCAAAATTTTGAATATGACTAAACATAGAAGGCATATAAATAGGATTTAGCAAAGTCTATTTGCTATTGCATATCAGAGTTTTTGAAACATTTAATCTACTTGCAATTGTATGCAAACTATTTGCACTTATCAACATACAACTATTGTGTCTATAAAAGGGTCTTCAATCGCAAAACAAACTGTAACTAATCATAAATCAGTACAGAAATATGTTTGCTACTATATGTGTTGACCCATAACCAATATATGTTTGCATTATCTTTATATATATATATATATATATATAATGTATTTCAAAATTTACACAACTAGGGTGTGTAATTTTCTGTAAATCACATTTGCACAGGCATGTTAATGATATTACAAGCAATATATATCAAATATATATTGATTTTCTTGCAAAACTTGTCAATTTAAACATTTTCAAACTGTGCATTTTAATACTATATTCACTTACAGATGTAAACTGCAATTGGATTGAAAAACATAACATCATTCAATATCTTAGTTAGACTACCAATTATAATTTCTAATATTTACATGTGTGTATATATATATACGTGTGTGTGTGTGTATGTGTGTGTGTTTGTAACATATCTAATTGATATCTCGAAAGGAAAACTTAGTATGTCATACTGTTATCTAAATGAACAATAAGAAATCAAATGTCCAAATGCATCTATTCATGTCAATTGTAAAAAATCAGAACCAATTTAAAATTTTTATTTTGGCAATTTTAATGAATTTTGAATATTTAAAATTATTTATTTTAAATAATAAAGACTAAAAATTCATTTTGAATAGAATTAGAACGTATAATTTATTTAAATCGAAATTAGAATATAAATATTTATTTTAATTATATAAGTAATTGAAAATGGCGCGGTAGTTTGAAAATTCGATTTCAAATTTCAAATGAATGTCAGAATTCAAAAAAAAGGGATTTTAGTGAAACCAAAAATATTAGAATCTATTTGAAAATATCTTTCCAACGAATCTGAAAAATCTAGATTTCATAGCGGGAATAAAAAGTTATGTCCAGTTGAAAATTCAGAATAGTCGCTATGGAAATATAACCCTTAAAAAGAGAGATTTTGCAAACGACCTCCGTTTTCGACGAAACCACTTTGGTTCGATCTGGAATGTCAAATTATTGCTTGATTCCAATTTTCATAATTTTTGGAATCAATATGTGAGCGTGGTGAATTTAAACGCGTTTGGTCAATTCAGTTTGAATTTAATCGACTGAAAAATGACCATTTTGCAAACGGTCTCCAAATTCGACAAAATTAGTTTTGTTAGGACTGTATTATCAAAACATAGCCAGATTTATTTTTCTCGAATTTTTGGAGTCAGTATGTGGCGTCGATAAATTAAAATGTACGTTGAAACTAATCTAGAACGTTATATCAAATTATAACTTAACTTTGATGAAAACTAATCGAAACAGTCGAATGGCTAGTGGGACATATCCCATTGTGTTCGGAATGAGGGTATTTAGTTAGGGGCGACAATCGTTGGGTTCGATTTGGAGCTCGAACACAAAACCCTAATTTCTGGAAATTAAATAATATTATATATATAACCTTTTACCCATTCTCCTTCCACTAAGTCAACAAACCAGAAATCGATTAAAAAAAAGGCTTGAACCATTTCTCCCCGTCACCCAGCCCTAGCCGCCACCATCGCGACCTCCCCTTCACCGTCGAGCCACCGCGCCTTCCCCTTCGACTCCACCTCCGACGCCCTAGCTTATCTCTCTCCCTCTCTCCTCTACAGCCCCCAAATCTCGCTGTCGTGACCCCAAAGCCCGTCGCCCCACCTAAGATCAACCGCCGCCGCAACCATCGAACGCCTCCTCCCTCTTCGAACCAGCGAGCAAAACCCCCATATTCCTCCTGTAAGTATTTCTTTATTTATTATTTTAATTTATTTTGAATGGCATTGTTTTTAATAAGATTAGCATTATAGAAAGATTCAATTTTAGATATGGATTAGCATTATAAAAAGTGGATTTTTATATATTCATATAGCGAAGAAAAATTGGATTTTTATATATTCATATAGCGAAGAAAAATTGGATTTTTATATATTCATATAGCGAAGAAAAGTTGGATTTTGATATATATTGATTTGAAATAAAAATGTGATTTTTATATACGAACTAGCGTTTTAAATATTCGATTTTTATATATCTATTAGCAATTTAAAATGCGATTTTTGTACATGAAGTTATATAATAAAAATGTGATTTTTATTATGAAGAGAGCGGTATAAAAATATGATATATATATATATATAATAGTGATATAAAAATGTGATTTTTATAATATAAACATCATATTAAAAATGTGATTTTTACTATGAACAGCGTGAAAAAAGGACGGTGTTGGAATTTCGGACAAATCCGAACTGTTCTGAAATTCAGAAATAAAATGGAGGAGTGGACCACAAAGGTGAGAACTCCTCACTATAATCTCTTGTATAGTTATTTATTTTATAACTACATATATGAACTGCTCTCCGTCGTCCACAGACCATGGACGACTTGTTTGATTGTATTGTGTTGTGAAAATTGATTGTGATTGTAATGAGAAATGAAAATTAAAATATTCATGTGTTGAAATAAATATTTTACAGTTAAAAAATATAATTTTTGACGTTTATATGAATAAAATAAATATTCATTTACAAATCGGACGATTTGTTTATGTACACCCATTTGACTGATATTGATTAGGATGATATATTTTACACATCGCCCAACTACACAAATAATATTCAGTTTTTGATGTTTGGAAACCCCACACAAGTATTGGGATGATATTGGATGTACACTAATCCCAATTATTTAGTTGTATGTCGATCAATTGGTTGACAAGCTGTTGTAAGCATTGATTATTTATATTTAACGCTTATGCAGTTGTGTAATGCACTCTGGATGATGGTTGACTGTGTTTGATTATTGTTATGTACATGTGTGTATGAAATCCATATAAATAAAATTATATGGTAATTGACTGTGTCTGATTCCAATTCAGAAAGAACGAATATTTTAAATTAAAGAATATTTTAAAATGACAGCAACGAATATTTTAAAATAACTAATATTTTAAAATAATATTCAGTAATGAATCAAAATATGATTTTGATGTCCGATTTGGGATGAACACGAAAATATTTAAATATATAAAGCCGTGTTGATTAGATTAACGTCATTTTGACGCGAATGATATTTATTGATTTTATTCATTTTTATAATGAATATCGAAAAGGAAGTGATTTCAAAATCTAATGTTTTGAAAATATTATCATTTATATATTAATGATATGGAATATTCAATTTTGATTTGAAATTGAATATGAAGTTGAAATCGTTTTGAAAACGAATTTAAAACGATTTATAAAATATGTTTTAAATGGAAATGGATGAAATATATATAATATATATATTATTTAATAGTCTGAATAGAACGCGCCGTGCCGCGGCAGTTCGTGAATTACGACCATTGACTTCGAATTGACATTACAGGAGATCCGACCGTCGGATTCCCCTAAAAACCAGAACCGTTGGGTTCGTATCGGAAAGAGCTTTCCAACGAATACAAGATATTTGAAATCTACTAGCTGGATTTGGAATTATGTCCAAATCAAATTTGGAGAAGGTCGCTGTAAGTGCAGCTCGATGACCATTTATGGAAATCGACTGTACGGGCCTTGATAAAATTATTAAAAATACTAATAATTTGCGTAAAATCATAATAAATGACTTGGAAAGAATTGGGATGAAAAATTCCATATTTGAAAAGATAAAAATATATTTTTATCGAAATGAACTAGTTATGAACTAGAATTATAATCCAATATTTTTAAATAAATAAATTGGATTTGAAATGGCTTTAAAAATAACCATAATTTCCAATACATGAATTGGAATGGAATTGAATCGAAATTATCTTCAGGATATTTCGATATTGGTTTCCATGATTATATGGATATTATGGAGGAATTTTGAATATATATATATATATATATATATATATATATATATCGTTATTCCCAATATGATATTTGTTGATTTCAGAATTTGATATTGAATATAGGCCGATATAATTTCTATTCAGAGCCTTGTATTTAATATTGAATTGGATTTTGGGTTTGTCGTGAATGGTGTCTTCATTAACACTGTTGTTAAGCCCAGTTGTGAAAAGAATAAATCTTTTAATTAAAATTATTAGTATTTCCGGTTAATTAACATTTAATTGGAATAAAATGGAATTTGAATTGGGTTTATTGTGAACTGTGTTTTATACGACATTCGTTCTTTAACCCGATTTACAGTGAAATGTGATTTGGAATTTATCAATATTTTTATTAAGATTTAAAGGGAATTTTCCAAAGTAAAGCTTGCCAATTCAATATATTAAATTCGAATTGAGTGGAATTTGATTTGATAATAATCGAAATGAGCTTCTGTGGAGAAAGACTGTTAATATATATGGAATTTAAAAGGCTTAGTCGTTATTCCATTTATATCATTAGTCAGATACGGAAATTGATATCGATTATATATTGATCTGTTTTCCATGAAGATTACATTTTTATGGAAGAGGATTTGGGTTTATTGTGAATTTTGTTTTAAATGACATTGGTTCTTTAACCCAGATAAAGACAGGATTACATGTCTAACATTGTATTTCGAACTGTATGGTTGATCTCTGCTAAATATATATCTGTTTGGTGGCGGGGAATTTATTCTCTTTCTTAACACCCTTCTCTAAGACGTACGAGCTTAGAGGTTATATAGCGGCAGAAATCAATAGTATAGTGTAGATTGTCAATGCGGCATGTTTGTGTTTCCAAAGTTAAATAATCATTAATATTGATTTTTGGGAAGATTAAAACTAAGTGGAGTTTTAATGAATCTTTAATTAGATTGAAATGGGAATTGATAATTTAAATTATATAATTTGGGAAATGATCGAGAATGGAGTATCGCCAGTTTTGCTCCTAGCGATAGTTAAATCTTTAATTAGATTTGAACGGAAAAAGGTAATTAATTTTACCGATAACACCGTGGTGTTTGTTATGGAGCATTACCTGTTTTTCTCCATGGGATGAATAGGATGGGATTAGGAAATTAAACAAATGATTACTCCGGTAAGGTGCGCCAATCCCGACTAGTTTGGATAAACCTTAATTTGGTTTGGATTAATATACAAAGGAAGATTAAAGAATAAACTTAAAGAATTTATCTTTGATAAAATTAATGGGAACCTTTCCCAAAGGATATGAATATTTAAATAAAAGAATATTCTGAATTGGAATGAGGTGTATGTTGTGTTTTTATAGCACTTGTTTATTATACATGCGAGTTATTCGGATAGGCCGGGTTTATACCCATTCTGAATAACTGATTCGACGATAAGTCGACGATGAAGAATGTGGTTGAAGACCGGAGGTCTTCACATCGTTTGGATGATTACTGATGTCTTGATTGGGCTGTACACCCAAGACGAGGTAATAAGTGGTGATGTCCAGACATACTTGGAGATCAACCGGATATGCGAGGACCTCTCTCCTGTATTGGACATATGGGATGAGGAATAAGGTGCCTCCAGTTTCTTTCAGACCCAGAACGAACTTGTAAATGGACTGTGTGTCTAACATTGGATTTTATTCTGTGTTGATTGATCTCTATTAAATATATATCTGTTTGGCGGAGGAGAATATATTCTTTTGCTTAACGCCCTTCTCTGAGACGTACGAGCTCAGAGGTTATATAGCAATAGTCATCAGTCGCATGGCGTGAATTGCCTGTGTGGCATGCTGAGATGCAAATGATCAAGGTTTCTGTTGAAAAGAAGAGTCATGTGGTTGATGATCAAAGCACGGCTTTAATATAGCATAGCTTTGTGTATAGCGTTAATTCGCGAGCCTCACACCTCGGTATGAGTCAAAAACGGGATAAGGGACTGCAGGGAGAATACAACGTTTCTTTCTAGCTATGGATAGTGTCAGGGTTTTGCAAGCCCTGACATTAATATTATTTTTACCTGTGTGGTTGTTGGAATGCGAGGCGCCTCGGTTATATTGGTCTCTACGGAGCCGATGGATAGGTCCGATAGGACCGAGAAATGTGTGTTCAGGCATAACCAATCCGTTATGTGTGGACCGACCCTAAAGCATCGCTGCGTGTGACCCTGAGGCATTAACTAGAGTGTCTCAAAGCCGGCGAGGAGTACATCCCTTGCCTCGACTCATGACGGAAATCCAATTTCCAATACGTGACATTCGGTTTTATTTGTAGAGCCTAGTATGGCGGCATAGTGGGATGAGGCAATATGTCGTCTATGATTAACACATTTATATTTGAAGTTGTTTTCATACACTTTGCATTATAATAGTATCAAAATGATTTGTTTTAAACGTACCAAGCATGTTTGGCTATTATAAGGTAAAACTCTATCCTCCGGCGTGCGTTGCATTGTGTGATGGGACCCGAGTCTTATAATAGCTTCATTTTTCCAAAAAGCATTGTGCTGTTTATTTTATGCACTTGTATTCTTGGGAGGAAACCCATTCCGTGTTATATAGCATGGTCCCTTGATTTACTTTATTTTTGAAGTAAAGATTTAATAACTGTTTTAGTTCTCACACCAGTCACATGACTGACCTGGAGTTTATTGTTTTAACCTAAACCCTGGGTGCCCCTATTTTCCACACGTGCAGCTAGTAGTTTTGATTTTGGAGATTTATATTCATAGGATCTTGGTTTACAGCTGGAATGATATTCGGAAAGCTCTGTATCCGTTTATCTCTTTCAGTTGTGTTTTATATTATTTTCCGCTGCATTGTAATTTGTAAATCTCTGATATTTATCAAATGTATATATTATTTTTTCATACTTTGTATATTCTTATACTCTGATGTAAATTGTTGTAATAAGCAATGAAATGTTCTTTTGTTTGTGTTCTGATTTGTCGTGTTCTCAACTCAATTTAGGCTTTCGTTCACGGGGAAGTTCGGGTCGTGTCAACAATGCATACAGATAAAATCATATCATACATAAAACTTAAAGAATAACAATTTCCACTCAGTTAAGTAAATGATTTGAACTAATTCAGGTCTTTGACAATGAAATGTAAATAAAAAACTATATAAGTTTTGAATGGATCTCAAATTCATGTTTAACAATTAAACAATCGAATTTTGAACTATTATCAGAATTCAAAGTCGAATGTTCTGATTTAATTCTTTAATATAAAGTTTAAAATCAGAAAATTTTGACTTATGCAATTTTCTTACAAATTGATTTCATTTAATCAAATATGATTGAAAGTTGCATTACTGACTGGAATACAGAAAATTTGGTTTCTTTTATAAAATTGACATAGTCATGAATTTAACATATATTGAATCAAATAAGCTTTGACCATTATTCTGATATTGCTTACACATATAAATTGTTTTGAAATCATATAATTTAACAAACATGATTAATATCTAATATTAATCTATATTCAAACAAAACAATTTGGTTACAAAGTTTACTGTATTATAGCTACATAGATAGGGTGTTATAGCATTCCAGATCCAGTGGATTATTAAATCAATCCAGATGATCAGATCAAAACAGAACTTCAGACCAAATCTATATTATAAAACATATAGAGGCAGCAACTAAATAATCAAAATAGGTTTTGATTCCTTTTGCTAGAATTTCATAATATACAAATAGGATAATTGTAATTTGAAATTTTAGTTAAAATTCACACTTAGCCAGCAATAAACCCGTTTCAAAGTTTTATATCAAATATAAAACTTTGTTTACTAGTAAAACATTTTATAGCTCATATCAAATAAAGTTTTTCAACTTACTGTGAAATAATTTCATTTTTAAATCGAATTTATCAATTAGACTTGTTTAAAATTAATATCATATATTAATTTACAATTCATCTCAGATTTACAGTAAAATCAAATCTAGGTTTATTATTAAATTGTAATAATCAAATTATTAAAACAGTAACTCACATATGTTTCAAAAATATATATTAGAAACAGATGAGGACTTATGGAGGCTATGTGATTTGTTTTAGAAAAACAATCCAAATCTGTCTACAATTAAAATAGCAAATCATACATACTAAGACCTTTAAATCATTTCTCATTTGGTATCTAGAAACCGATAAATTCAATCAACAAATTTGGTTCAACCAATTATAAACAAAGTCCTACTATTTGTAACCGAGCAATCAGGTTCTGCATACAAGTGTGATACATAGTAGCAACAAAATCATCACTAGTATAAAATATATGTTGACAAGTATAAATCCAGTCATAAGGCATAGATTATTTAACTTGATTAAATATAATTATGAACCCTTAAATGATTTAATATACATATATTCAGTTTTGTTTTTTAAACTAATTAAAACACCAATTTATGCTCATTGTCTTTCACTACATTTAATTTCTATCTAACAAATTTCAGATCATATGCAAAACCACATATGTATATCAATATATAAAATGTACATAAGTAACATATTAACCATTGCGTCTTCATATTTTATAAGTAAAATTGGCAAATCAAATATCATTATTAACATCAAATATTAATTTATGATCCATTCGGATTACATAATAGAATAGTATTCATTTTTTTTTTTAAAAAATCATCTGGAATTCATGCTTTAAAACTACTTGTTATTGTCTATAGTGTTCATAATACAAAGATCGAACATCACAGCAACCAAAATAATCTTCAACGTACCAAAATTACAAGTTGTCGCTTTGATCCCATTGTTAGGTAATTCGTTCAAATCGTAACTGATTATAAACAATTTTATCTCTTTAAAATATAAGGATATATGTAAAATTGGTAAATCAAAAATCATACCTTTGTAGGGTTCCACGAAATCGTTAAAACCTAGTTTCTTCGACTAGGAAAAGCGATGGAATCTGAAGGATCGAATCAAGAACTCGGCAAGTGCCAAGTCTCTACAGGATCGACGAACGTTTGATCTAAGATTTTGTCTATCAAAATCAAGAAGAGGGACAAAAAGGTGCTAGCGGATTTTAGGATTCTAGGGTTTATTAATTTGGATTTTTTGTGGAGTCTGAAAAATTAATTGAGTAGTAGAAAAGTCGACACTTTTCCCTTATATTATGTAGACCACAAAAATCTAAATTAAGTAATACCTTTCAAACCCTTATACCATTTCAAAATTAGAGAAATGTCAACATTTTGATTTCCACTTTTATTGTGAACAGTTCTTTTCCCTTTCAGGTGTTCTTATGTGTGACCCATAGGTTATTACAATGTTGGCAATGATTTTAAATCATATTTAAAATCATAAATAGTCATTGGCATCTAGCAATATGCTGCTTCTACCCAAGTCATAATAAGATCAACGATTCGATACAACCTTTCATGACCAATGTATCAATGTAGTATAATCCTTTTAACTAATATATCCAAGATTAAACTCGAGACATGGATCGTATCATCCTCTTTATAATTTAATCCGTTTATCTTGATCGATGAGTAGACGGTTTAAAACAAATCAATATTTGAGCATGACCATGCATTTCATAGTCCCACTTAATTAAGAGGCCCATGGATACCACTACGAATATATTGTAGGGTTAAATTCCATTTAGATCATTCATAATTTTCATCCGACTCGAGATGTATCCACACCGTTATCGTCTACTCTATCACAAGTGACTTTAGATGATATCAAAACACAAATATCCTCAAATAAAATTATAATGATTTCAGGTCTGAGGACCATTACATCACTATCACTATGAGAATAACTTATGATACTGTTAATTATATTACATGTAGTTATCTCAAGGTGAGTCCGCCCAAGATGCTATTCTCCAATACATATTTATGTCTTGACATTAATGTCACGTATATTAATGATCAATGAGATGTGATCATCAGTTAATCAGCATACTAGTCTTAATGTTTTATTGTTGTCCTATATAAGCAATAAAACTTGACTAGGACATTTAGGAATTACAATACTCAGTATATTATATAATCTCAAGTTCAAGTTGCGACGACCCAAACCCCCGTGACACGGTGGCAAGGATAATCAGTGGAATATAACAAATAAACAAATAACAGTAGAACAGAAATATAGAATTACACCAGATAATATACATCAAATTACACTGGAAATAATTACAACATCAGAGTTACACAACATAATAGGATCATACTTAATACAAAATACAGTTTCAACTTAAGATAAAATGTCTGCAGCGGAATCAAACATAATATACAGAATAGTGTATGAAACAATACAATAGAAATGAGAAAGTCCATCTCCAGCTCCATAGCTATCCAGAATGAGCCTGCTAAAACCTAAATACAAGGCTGCTCGTGTAGAAAATAGGGGCACCCGAGTTTGCAAGTGAAACAAACTACGAGTCAGTCATGGGACTGGTATGAGAAATCTACTTAACTTATTTAATAACAAGGCTAATCACAGTATCACGCCGCAAACGTGGAATGGGTTTACTCCATTGGATTGCTAGTGCATGAAATAAAGTAAATTATTAAACAACTAAATGCTTTTTAGAAAAATGAAGCCAATATGAGACTCAAATCTCATCACACAATGCAACGCAAACCGGAGGATAAAGTTTTACCTTATATTGGCCAAAATATGTTTGATACGTATAAAACGAAATCATTTGATATTATTATTAGTGTATATATGTTTCAAAAACAATTTCAATCATAATATCAATCATAGACGACATGGGTACCATATATCATGTCGCCATATATAGGTTTACAATCAAAACCGTACATGTCGTATTGGAAGTTAGATATCCATCATGAACCAAGGCAAGGGATCGTCCTTACCGAATTCGAGACTCTCTAGCCCGAGCCTCAGGACCCAGACACAGGCGAGCCCTTAGGAGCCACAAGGCCGATCCACGTTTTAAGTAGATTAAAAATCCCTAAACAATACGTTTCCCCGCCCTCTAGGGCGTAAATCCATCGGCACCATAGTGACAGATACATCCGAGGCGCCTCGCATTCCCATAACCACATAGGTAAAAATATAAAGATGTCAGGGCGTGCGAAACCCTGATACCACCCATTGCTAGAAAGAAACGCATATTCTCCCTGGATCCTCTCCCGTTTCTAGTTTATACCGGGGTGTGAGACTCACGAATTAACACTATACACAAAGTGGTACTATATTAAAGCTATGCTTTGATCATCAGCGACAATGCTCTGCTTTTCAGCAAAAGCCTTGATCACTGCATCTCAGCATGCCACACAGGCAATTCACGTCATGCGGCTGATGTCTATCGATATACAACCTATGAGCTCGTACGTCTCAGAGAAGGGTGTTAAGCAAGATAATAAATTCTCTGCCACCAAACATATGTATATTAAATAGAGATCAATCAACACAGAACAAAATCCAATGTCAGGTACATAATCCATTTACAAGTTCGTTCTGGGTTTGAACGAAACTGGAGGCACCTTATTCCTTGCCCTATATGTCCAATATAGGAGAGAGGCCCTCGCATATCCGGTCGATCTCCAAATACGTCTGGACGACCACCACTTATTACCTCGTCTTGGGATGCCTCCCAATCAAGACATCAGTAATCATCCAAGTGATGTGAAGATCTCCGATCTTCAACTACCGTCTTCCTCATCGACTTTTTATCGTCGACCAATTATTTGAAATGAGAATCAACTCGGCCTTTTCAAATAATTCACGTATATATAGATTTCAAACCCATTCATTTCATGGTTATATTATTTGACATCCATGTTTCAGTTCATTAATGTAATTTCATGTCAAACACATCCAACCATCAAAATATCAAACAAACAATGTAAAATTGGTTTATTTTCATTCCATTTCGTTTAAAATATTTTATAACGTTTTATCGCTATTTTTATTTATTTAAAAATAGCTCATTTTAATTAAACGATGCTTCAGGACATAACGCGGCCATGGCGTTGTTTTTCTTCAGATTTGATTTACACATATCTGAAAATCTAACTGTTGGATCTTTACAAATTTTATATCGTTGGAAAGATCTTTTCAAAGCGGACCTTCCGGTTCCAGTTTCGGGAAAATCCAATGGTCAGATTTCTCGGTATAATCTTTTAAAGTTACGATTTCAAAACGTGAACTGCAGCTGCGCGATTTTATATATATATATATATATATAATTCATTCTGGCGCTGTTTTTACACAGATTTGAATTAAACATTTCACACAATCTAACCATTGGATCTTTTCAAATTCTATATCGTTGGATAGATCTTTTCGAAATGGACCCAACGGTTCTGGTTTCGGGAAAATCCGATGGTCGGATCTCTTGGTATAATCGTTTAAAGTTACGATTTCAAAACGCGAACTACAGCTGCGCGATTCGTTTTATTTTAATTTATATATATATATATAAATATAATTCGTTCTTCGATTTCCATACCATTTTCACTTCATATACGTGTTAAAAATATTATTTTTAACCAATAAATATTTATTTCAACACATGAATATTTTTAGCGACTTATCCATACAATAAAAATGTTAATTTTATTGTTCAAACAATTTATTCAACACATGAATATATTTAGCGATTCTTATACACAATAAAGTTATTAATTTTATTGTTCATACCATTTATTTAACACATGAATATTTTTATAACTTCACATATGTGATAAAAATGTGATTTTTAACATTTCAATATTTTATTCAACATATGAATATTTTTATAACTTCATACATGCGATAAAAATGTGATTTTTATCGTTCTAACTATTTATGGCAATCATGAACATTTTATAAACTCCGTACGCATAATAAAAATGTGATTTTTATTATCTAAACAATTTATGGCTATCATGAATATATTATCAACACATGAATATATTTCAATACATGAATAAAATTCAAACACATGAATATTTCAGAAAATTTAGCCATTATAACGGTTGGGTAATTAAAACCGGCACCGTCCCGATGTACGACTCCTCGCGCTACTTTAGGCCTCGCGACGTTTACAAGGGGGCTTACTAAATGATCTAAACATTTCGATCATTTTTATGTCAAAGTGAATTTTTCCATAAACAAATCAAATTTGGTTTCAACCACAATCAACCATATCAACCACCATTCGCAATATCAACCAAATTTCACATCACAATTCAAAGAAGTCGTCCATGGTTTGTGGACGACGGGTGTCGGGAGTTTCTAAACTCCGTCTACAATCTAATATATTTTATTTCTAAATTTAATTGAATTTAGAAATCTCACCTTGCTTTCGGCTTCGTCTAAAATTGTAGCGAGCTATAAAAATTCTCCGGTCTCTTCTAGAATGTAGAGGACGTCGTCTCGGTCCCGGTGTCTCTTGTTTCACTAGATTTCGACCACAAACGAAAAAGATATGATTTTTAGAAGTTAAAATGAATTTGCAATGCTTTTAACTGTTAAAAAAGTTTAAATATGTTTAAACCCGTTACCTTTCAAACCAGTTCAAAACTAGGTTAAGGATTTTCGTGAAAACTGATGCACGAGGGGACGATCGAATTGTTGCATGTGAGAGAGCTCGGAAGGACGCTCAGATCGATGGTATTCTGGCCTAGATCGACAGTCGCTGGCAGTCTGACAGCGCTAGAAAGTCGCGGTCTTCTTGGGCTTGTATCTCATGAAATACTCAATGATAAATTAAAGTCTTATATGGATTTGAAGCTGGAGATATCCTCTACATAATCTTCCAAAGGGCCATGGAATTTTATTCAGAGATTTCAGCAAGATCGAGGAGAGAAGGGGAGTAGCAATTCCACCGTCCGTTCGTTCGAAGAGAGAAGCGAGTTTTTGGGTCAACGCATAAATGGAAGGAGAAATTCTATTAGCCGGTTAATTTATATTTAATTTTTAATTTCTTTATTTTAGAAAATACCCTCTAATCCATACGAACTCCAACTGTCGCCCCTAGCTGAACACCCCAATTCTGAACACAATGGAATATGTTTCGTAAGCCCATTCGACTGTTTCAATCAGTTATCCTTCAAATTAAAATATAAAACATTTAATTTTAGATTTAAACATACATTTTAGTTTGCCGGGGCCACATACTGATTTCAAAAATTCCAGCAAAATAAATCTAGCTATGTTTTGACGATACGGTCCTAAGGAAACTAATTTCATCAAATTTGGAGACCA
The DNA here is from genome assembly GCA_030737875.1 of Allium sativum. Lineage (NCBI taxonomy): Eukaryota > Viridiplantae > Streptophyta > Magnoliopsida > Asparagales > Amaryllidaceae > Allium > Allium sativum. The sequence goes on from CM060918.1 coordinate 1,042,185,202, forward strand.
TTTGAAATACAATCATTTTCTAGTCGATTAAATTCAAACTGAAATTACCAAATGTGTTTAAATTCGCCACGCTTCCAAAAATTATGAAAATTGGAATCAAACAATAATTTGACATTCCGGATCCAAAAAAAGTGGTCTCGTCGAAAATGGAGGTTGTTTTCAAAATCGCTATTTTTGCGGGCTATATTTCCATAGTGACTATTCTGAATCTTCAACTGGACATAACTTTTTATTCCTGCTATGAAATTTGTATTTTTCACATTTGTTGGAAAGATATTTTCAAACAGATTCAAATATTTCTGGTTTCACTAAAATCCGGTTTATTTTGAATCCTGTACATTCATTTGAAATTTGAAATCGAATTTTCAAACTACCACGCCATTTCCAATTCCTTTTATAATTAAAATAAATATTTATATTCTAACTTTGATTTAAATAAGTTTATACGTTCTACTTCTATTCAAAATATATTTCTAGTCGTAGTTATTTAAAATAAATCATTTTAAATATTCAAAATTCATTAAAATTATCAAAATAAATTTTTTAAATTAGTTCTGATTTTTTGTGTTGTTACAATCTCCCCCACTTAAAATCTTTTCGTCCTCGAAAAGGAACGATGCTGAAAGTTGTTTTACTAGTCAACTCAACTTTCATTCTGAAGTTCATTTTTCAACTTTTCAGTTTCTAAGAATTTTCTAATTCTTCAAAAATTTGGCTAACGCCCTAAATTTTTGAAAAATTTCGCCATAACCTCCTTTGTACGGGGAGACATTTAAAACCGCAACTCGCCACGCAAGGACCTCACCAATCCAAAAGAAAAAGAGAATGCCAAGCGGCCAGCCTTAGGCTCATAAACCTTTTAAAAGAGAAAGAAAATTGCCAAGCGGCCAGCCTTAGGCTCATAAAGTCTTTAAAAGAAAAGAAAATTGCCAAGCAGCCATCCTTAGGCTCATAAACTCTTTAAAAGAAAAGAAAATGCCAAGCGGCCAGCCTTAGGCTCATAAACTTTTTTTTAAAAGAAAAGAAAATTAGTAAACACGTACCTATTTGTCGGGCATAAAATTTTATTTCTCTTCTTTGAGTACCTGCTATGACCTGTTCAAACATATATATGTGTACATGTATGCATTCATTTCAATCAATTATCACTCTAGATCAATATTTGATTCAATTTACATGAATTTACCTTTTATTCCCTTATGGGTTAGATTAATTATCATTCCAATATTTGATTAGTCAAATTAACAATCATCCAACACAACCAACAATCAATTAGTTGATTAACTTTTCGAATATATAAATAAAAAATTTCTATTCAGAAATCGTATTTGCTAAAATCAAATTATATAATTAAAACTTTTCATCCCAAAAAGAAAACAATAGTAAAGTGGAAAACAATAGTAAAGGTGAAAACAATAGTAAAGTGGGAAACAATTGAAAATTATTGTAAATGTACCTTGCACCAGAGTTAATCAGAGATATCCACTCTGCAATTGGGATAAGCTTGTTTAATGCTCTCCTCAGTTTTCCAAGTACAGTCTCGTGGATCTCCATTCCATTGCACCTTGACTAAGTGAACCTTCTTGTTCCTTAGCTCTTTAGTTTCTTTGCCAATAATCTTTATCGGCTCTCTTCTCACAGCCAATTCTGGCGTAATATCCAAGTCTTGTTGTGTGGCTTCTTCTACAACCAGATCCGGATCATGCACATGCTTTCGAAGTTGAGAGACGTGAAATACATCATGTACACCAGGCAACTAGTCAGGTAATTGAACCCTATAAGCGAGAGTTTCAACCCCTTCAAGTACAGGAAATAGACCAATAAATCTGGGCGCCAACTTCCCTGTTTTGCCAAACTGGACTACTCCTCTCATCGGAGAAACCCTCAAATACACATAGTCACCAACAGAAAAAGCCAAATCTCTTCTTCTTGAATCTGCATAGCTCTTCTGTCGGCTTTGAGCTTTCTTGCTGAAATCAACTTTGTCTGAAGCTTGACAAATCATATCGAGACCCAATACAAGTCGATTACCAGTTTCAACCCAACATGTGGGAGATCTACACAGTCTACCATACAGCGCTTCGAATGGTGACATTTGCAAGCTCGCTTGGTAACTGTTGTTGTATGAGAAATCAACCAAATGCAAGTGGTCTTCCCATGATCCGCCAAAATCAATAATACATGCCCGCAATAGATCTTCTGGTATACGATTCACCCTCTCAGTTTGGCCATCTTTTTGAGGATGATATGCGAAGCTAAGGTTTAACTTTGTTCCCAGCTCTGCCTGGAATGCTTCCCAGAATTTACTAGCAAAAATCGGGTCTCTATCGCTGACTATGCTGATGGGGATTCCATGCAGTTTAACAATTTATTTGAAATAAATCTGCGCCAGACTTTGAGCTATTCTATTCGATTTGACAGGCATAAAATGGGCGGTCTTCGTGAAACGATCTACAATCACCATATACTGTCATTCCCTTTTCTGGCTTTGGGTAAACCATCTATGAAGTCCATGGAAATTTGTTACCACTTCCAATTTGGAACCTCCAGCAGTTGCAACTATCCGACGAGTTTCTGTTGATCGCTTTTGACTTGTTGGCAGGTAGAGCACCTGCTAACATATAATGAAATGTCTCTTTTCATAGATCTCCACCAGAAGGTACGTTTGATATCATTATACATTTTACTCACTCCTGGATGGATACTAAGTTTGGATTTGTGACATTCATCCAGTACTTCTCTCCAGAGCTCAGAAATGTTTGGAACACAAATTCCACCTTTTAACCTCAAAATCCCATCATTATCTATCTGAAAACTTGAGGGTTGGCCTTTCTGAATTCTGTCTCTGATCCTATGAATGAAGTGATCATCCTTCTGGAAGAGCAAATATCTTATCAATCAATGAAGACGTAATAACAAGACTGGCGATGATTTCGTTCTTTCTGCTAAGCTCATCGACTACCACATTGGCTTTCCCTGGAGTATACAGAATATCTAGATCGTATGCCGCAAGAAATTCTAGCCAGCGCTGCTGTCTTAAATTTAAATCTTTCTAGGTGAACAAATAATTCAATGACTGATGATCCTATATAATTCAAACTTCTCACCCAAAAGATAGTGCCTTCAGATTTTCAAAGCAAACACGATGACTAACAACTCAAGATCATGAGTTGCATATCTCTTTTCATGCGGTTTCAATTGACGGCTAGCATAAGCAACTACATGGCCTCTTTGCATTAATACCGCACCAAGACCTTCTATTGAAGCATCTGTATAGATGGTCAAATCTTGATTGCCTTCGATAATTGTTAATACTGGAGCAGTTGTCAATCTTAATTTCAGCTCTTGGAAAGCTGCCTCACATTCTGGAGTCCACTTAAACCTTGAATGTTTCTTAGTAAGCTGTGTTAATGAATCGGATATCTTCGAAAAAACGTTAACGAATTTCCAATAATAACTAGCCAATCCTAGAAAACTCCGGACTTTTGTAGGTGTGCTTGGCTACTTCCAATCTTGAATAGCTGCGATTTTACTTGGATCCACAGAAATTCCTTCTTTTGATATGACGTGACCAAGGAACTTCACTTCTTCTTGCTAGAATATACATTTGGAAAATTTGGCCTTCAAGACGTTCTTTCTCAGAATTCCCAATACTTGTTCCAAATGTTTCTCATGCTCGCTCTCTGACTTTGAGAAGATCAATATGTCATCAATGAAAACCAGCACAAATTTATTCAAGACGTCTCTGAATACTCTGTTCATTAGCTCGACGAAATAAGCTGGAGCATTGCATAAGCCGAACGACATTACTAACCACTCATAGAATAAGTCTGAACCTCTGAATGCTGTCAAAAGAACACACTCTTCGGCAATACGTAATTAATGGAAACCTATAGCTAGGTCCATTCTTGAAAATACTTGCGCTCCATTCAAACGATCCAACAAATCATCGATTCGCGGCAATGGATATTTGTTCTTTAATGTCTGCTTATTCAAGTCACGATAATCGATGCATAGCCTGAGGGTACCGCCTGATTTAGGAACAAATACCATAGCAGCTCCCCAATTAGAAAAACTAGGTCTGATTAGACCTTTCCACAGCAATTGTCGAGTTTGGTTGCCTAACTCTTCTTTTTTCCTTCAGGTTCATTCTCCGAATTGGATGCACCATGGTCTGGGATTCGGAGTTAAATCAATCCTGAATTCAATCTCTCTTTACGTAGGTAAGCTATCGACTTCTTCAAACACATCTGCATAGTTTTTGACGACATGAATATTTTCTATAGGAGCAGGAATATTTTCTATAGAAGCAGGAGTATTTTCTATAGAAGCAGGAGAAACATCTAGAGCTGATCAATATTCTTTTCTATCCGAATTTGGACCTACACATGGTATAACTATATTGGCAAGCTCCGTTTTAACTTTAACTACTCTTTCTATGCATTTAACTTTGGCCTCGTATTTAGTTAGCCAATCCAGTCCAAGAATGATACCAGACTCCGAGAAATTCATTACGATCAAGATACAAGGAAATCGATAATGGGAGAAAGAGACGGGCACTGTACAAATCCAATTAAGATCGATGGAACCCCCAATTGGATTATGGACACTGATGGGTTCTGTGAGCTTTCTTAATTTCAAATCCAACTTGTTAACCACATTGCTTGAAATAAAACTTCGTGATGCGCCTATATCAAATAGTACTTTAACTAGAATATCTTTGACAGTAAGTGTGCCTTCCAAAACATCTGGCCTTTTCTGACTAGTTGAGGATGTTGGAACTTCTGCCGTGCTATTGATTTGAGCTTCTTTGGCCACTTCATTTACATGTGCGGCTTTAGAGTTTTTCTTTAATAGCTGGCAATTCTTCTCAATATGACCAGCCTGGTGGCACTTCCGGCATTTCCTAATCTCTCGAGACTTCCTACTGGGTTTAAATCCATCCTTCTTCAAAGATTTACAGTTTACTTAGAAATGTCCTTACTTATTGCAGTTAGAGCATGTGGTAGTCGTTAATGGTTCCTTCTTAGATTTAACCTTTTTCTCATTGAATTTAGACTTCTTACCGACCTCAGGCTTCGTACTGGCCTCAGGACTATCAGTTTCGAACTTCCTTTTGTTGCTAGAACTGCCCTGCTCTTCAGCTTCCAACAGACCTTGCTTATCGAGATTCTCATAGCGACAAGCCATTTCTACCATCTTAGAAAAAGGAAGCTTCACGTGTGCAGTTACACTACTCTTGTATTTCCTTTGAAGACCGATAATAAACATATTATTCTTCCTCAAAGGATCCTAAATTAGGTGTGGGCCAAAATGAGAAAGTTCATTGAATTTATTCTGATATTCCCGAATGGTCATATCTCCTTGTTTCAGATTGTAGAACTCATCATATAGATGCTCATTTGCTTATGGAGGAATAAATCTTTCTTTGAAAAGTTCTTTAAATCTATCCTAGATAATACTACCTTCTGGATTATCCATCTCGATCAAATAACACCAGATTAAAGCTTCTTCTTTGAGTGCCCAGGATGCCAGTAATACTTTCTGATCATCTCTCAGCTTTAAGCCTCGAAAAATTCTCTCATAAGAATGCATCCATGCTTGTGTTTTAACAACAGATTCTGTGCCCGAGAATTGTACTCCACCCATATTTCGATACTTCTTTACTAGAGCGTCTAGATCTGGTTCTAACTGTGGGAGCACGATTGGCTCATTAGATTGCTGAACCATAGAATTACTTCTTCTGTTTCTGCCACCCATTTTTCTATGTCTGCAAATAGCAGACAAAGTGTCAGGCTTGCAGAAAAGATATTATAAAGCATAGAGACTTATATTTTAAATGTAAATGTGCCTATTGGGGTGTATTTCATTCTGCTTTACTCATTCTACGGCCTCACTGATCCTATCTATAATGAGTTATTCGTCTTAGAATACTACTGATTATATTTCTGACAAGTTCGTTAATATGTTATATTCTTGAGCTAAGATTAACCAAAGCTCTGATACTAACTGCGATGACCCAAACCCCCGTGACACAGTGGCAAGGATAATCAGTGGAATATAACACATAAACAAATAACAACAGAACATAAATATAGAATTACACCAGATAATGTACATCAAATTACATTGGAAATAATAACAACATCAGAGTTACACAGCATAATAGGATCATACTTAGTACAAAATACAGTTTCAGCTTAAGTTAAAATGTTTGTAGCGGAATCAAACATAATATACATAACAGTGTATGAAACAGTACAATAGAAATGATAAAGTCCATCTCCAGCTTCATAGTTATCCAGAACGAGCCTGCTAAAACCTGAATACAAGGCTTCCTATGTAGAAAATAGAGGCACTCGATTTTGCAAGTGAAACAAACTACGAATCAGTCATGGGACTGGTATGAGAAATCTACTTAACTTATTTAATAACAAAGCTAATCACAGGACCACGCCGCTAACGCGGAACGGGTTTACTCCATTGGATTGCCAGTACATGAAATAAAGTAAATTATTAAACAATGCAATGGTTTTTAGAAAAATGAAGCCAATATAAGACTCAAGTCCCATCACACAAACCGGAGGATAGAGTTTTACCTTATATTGGCCAAAATATGTTTGATACGTATAAAACGAAATCATTTGATATTATTATTAGTGTATATATGTTTCAAAAACAATTTCAATCATAATATCAATCATAGACGGCATGGTTACCATATATCATGTCACCATATATAAGTTTACAATCAAAACCGTACATGTCGTATTGGAAGTTGGATTTCCATCATGAACCAAGGCAAGGGATCGTCCTTACCGAATTCGAGACTCTCTATCCCGACCCTCAGGACCCAGACACAGGTGAGCCCTTAGGAGCCACAGGGCCGGTCCACATTTTAAGTGGATTAAAAATCCTTGGACAATACCAGCCCTCTAGGGCGTAAATCCATCGGCACCGTAGTAACCGATATATCCGAGGCGCCTCGCATTCCCACAACCACATAGTTAAAAATATAAAGATGTCAGGGCATGTAAAACCATGACACCACCCATATCTAGAAAGAAACGCATGTTCTCCCTGGATCCTCACCCGGTCCTGGTTTATACCGCGGTGTGAGGCTCACGAATCAACGCTATACACAAAGCAGTGCTATATTAAAGCTATGCTTTGATCATCAACCACAAGGCTCTACTTTTCAACAAAAGCCTTGATCACTGCATATCAGCATGCCACACAGGCAATTCACGCCATGTGATTGATGTCTATCGATATATAACCTCTGAGCTTGTACGTCTCAGAGAAGTGTGTTAAGCAAGAGAATAAATTCTCCGCCACCAAACAGATGTATATTTAATAGAGATCAATCAAAATAGAATAAAATTCAATGTCAGATACGCATTCCATTTACACGTTCATTCTAGGTTTGAACGAAACTTGAGGCACCTTATTCCTCGTCCTATATGTCCAATATAGGAGAGAGGCCCTCGTATATCCGGTCCGTCTCCAAGTACATTTGGACGACCACCACTTATTACCTCATCTTGGGATGCCTCCCAATCAAGACATCGGTAATCATCCAAATGATGTGAAGATCTCCGGTCTTCAACCACCGTCTTCCTCATTGACTTCTTATCGTCGATCAATTATTTGAAATGAGAATCAACTCGGCCTTTTCAAATAATTCATGTATATATAGAATTCAAACCCATTCATTTCATGGTTAAATTATTTGACATCCATGTTTCAGTTCATTAATGTAATTTTCGTGTCAAACACATCCAACCATCAAATTATCAAACAAACCAAGTAAAATCGGTTTATTTCCATTCCATATCGTTTATAATATTTAATAACGATTTATCGCTATTTTTATTTATTTAAAAATAGCTCATTTTAATTATACGATGCTTCAGGCCATAACGCGGCCCTTGCACTACCTTATAATGGCAGGGTAATTAAAACCGGAACCATCCCGATGTACGGCTCCTCGCACTACCTTAAGCTTCGCGGAATTTACAAGGGGGCTTACTAAATAATCTAAACATTTCAATCATTTTTTATCATAATGAGTTTTTCCATAAACAAATCCAATTTGGTTTCAACCACAATAAACCATTCGCAATATCAACCAAATTTAACATCATAATTCAAACAAATCGTCCATGGTTTGTAGACGACGGGTGTCGAGAGTTTCTAAACTCCGTCTACAACCTAATATATTTTATTTCTAATTTTAATTGATTTTAGAAATCTCACCTTGCTTTTGGCTTCGCTTAAAATTGTAGCAAGCTCTAAAAATTCTCCGGTCTCTTCTAGAATGTTGAGGACGTCGTCACAGTCCCGGTGTCTCTTGTTTCACTGGATTTCGACCACAAACAAAAAAGATATGATTTTTAGAAGTTAAAATGAATTTGCAATGCTTTAACTGTTTAAACAGTTTAAATAAGTTTAAACCCGTTACCTTTCAAACCAGTTCAAAACTAGGTTAAGGATTTTCATGAAAACCGATGCACGAGGGGATGATCGAATTGTTGCACGTGAGAGAGCTCGGAAGGACGCTCAGATCAATGGTGGTCTGTCCTAGATCGACGGTCGCTGGCAGTCGTGGCGGCGCTCGAAAGTTGCTGTCTTCTTGGGCTTGGATCTCATGAAATACTCAATGATAAATTACAAGTACTATATGGATTTGAAGTTGGAGATATCCTCTACATAATCTTCCAAAGGACCATGGGATTTTATTGAGAGATTTGAGCAAGATCGAGGAGAGAAGGGGAGAAGCAATTCTGCCGTTCATTCTGAGAGAGAAGTGGGTTTTTGGGTCAACGCGTAAATGGAAGGAGAAATTCTATTGGCCGGTTAATTTATATTTAATTTTTAATTTCTTTATTTCGGAAAATACCTTCTAATCCATACGAACTCTAATTAAAACCCAATGACCGTCTCCCCTAGTTGAATACCCCCATTCCTAACACAATGGAATATGTTTCGTATGCCTATTCGACTGTTTCAGTCAGCTATTCTTCAAATTAAAATATAAAACATTCAATTTTAGATTTGGACGTACATTTTAATTTGTCGGGGCCACATACTGATTTCAAAAATTCCAAAAAAATAAATCTAGCTATATTTTGATGATATAGTCCTAACAAAACTAATTTCATCAAATTTGGAGACCATTTGAAAAACGGTCATTTTCCAGTCGATTAAATTCAAACTGAAATTACCAAACGCGTTTAAATTCGCCATGCTCACATATTGATTACAAAAATTATGAAAATTGGAATCAAGCAATAATTTGACATTCTGGATCCAACAAAAGTGGTCTCGTTGAAATTAGAGGTCGTTTGCAAAATTGCTATTTTTACGGGCTATATTTCCATAGCGACTATTTTGAATCTTCAACTGGACATAACTTTTTATTCCCGCTATGAAATTTGGATTTTTCACATTTGTTGGAAAGATATTTTCAAACAGATTCAAATATTTCTGGTTTCACTAAAATCCGGTTTATTTTGAATCCTGTACATTCATTTGAAATTTGAAATCGAATTTTCAAACTATCGCGTCATTTCCAATTCTTTTATAATTAAAATAAATATTTATATTCTAACTTCGATTTAAATAAATTTATACGTTCTAATTCTATTCAAAATATATTTATAGTCGTAATTATTTAAAATAAATCATTTTAACTATTCAGAATTCATTAAAATTGCCAAAATAAATTTTTTAAATTGGTACTGATTGTCCGGGTTGTTACACAAGTCTTACTCAAACTATATAATTTTGTATTATTATTCTATGGACTTCTGTTATGATAATATATATATTGTGCAGTAAATATAATATAATAGAATATTCTTATTCTAAATAAAATAATAACGTTAATCATGCTACTAATCACATCAAATGGATTCCCTCTAGGGCGTAAACTCTAGCATTATAGAATAATATATTTGTTATTAAAATTTAACGTCTGAAATTAATGTCTGAACGGTGAATAATCAAGCTAAGATTTTGAAATTGTTACGAATGCCGGAAACACGCTCAAATTTTGGATAGATGCTAATATATATGTGGATTGAAATATCTATAAAATATTGTTGGATTTGGACTGGTGTAGCTCACTGTACGGTAGGGGTGTTGCAAAACAGGGGTGCCCCAGAACCCTCGTCTCTCTCTTTCTCTCTCTCTATATATTATATTATATCTTATATATCACAAGTAATTCTCCGTAAGTAATAATAAATCATTTAGTAGTTTTCTTTACAAACTCATACAATACTTACAATGTAATTAGTAAAACACATTATATTATAGTTCAATGGCCATGGTCAACTTCTCTTACTTTGACCTTGCTAAATGAATTAATTTAATTCATCATTCACATTCACTTTGTTAGCATATACTTTGCTAATTGACCATTGTAACAAATCGGAAAATCAGAACCAATTTAAAATTTTTATTTTGGCTATTTTAATGAATTCAGAATATTTAAATAATTTATTTTAAGTAATAGCGACTAAAAATTTATTTTAAATGAAGTTAGAATGTATATATTTAATTTAATTTATAAAAGGAGTTAGAAATAGCGTGGTAGTTTGAAATTTTGAATTTTAACTTTGACTGAATGTACATGATTCAAAATAAATCAGATTTCAGTAAAACAAGAAATATTTAAATCTGTTTAAAATATCTTTCCAACGAATGTGAAAAATTGAAATTTCATAGCGGGAATAAAAAGTTATGGCTAGTAAAATATTCAGAATAGTCGCTATGGAATTTAATATAATGTATAGCCCTTATAAATAGCCATTTTGCAGATGACCTCCGATGTCAACGAAACCACTTTGGTTGGATCCGGAATGTCAAATTGTTGCAAGATTCCAATTTTCATAATTTTTGGAATTATATGTGAGCATGGCAAAAGAAAACATGTTTTGTCTGTTTCAATCAAATTGAATCGACCAGAAAATGGCCATTTTTCAAATGGTTTCCAAATTCGATGAAATTAATTTTGTTAGGGCGAATCTTCAAAACATAGCTAGAATTATTTTTCAGGAATTTTTAGAGCTAGTATGTGGCCCCGGTAAATTAAAATGTACGATCAAATTTTATAATTAAATGTTTTATATTTTAATTTAAAGAAAAATGGGCTGAAACGATTAAATGGGCTGATGAGACCTAGTCCATTGTGTCCGGAATAGAGGTAATTAGCTAGTGGCGATAGTCATTTGGGCTCGTTTGGAGTTCAGACCGATAAACAAATAATTTGTAAATTAAAATTATATTAAATAATATATATATATATATATATATATTAAAATAAGAAAACAATTTTGTCGTTATCTGCTGAAACCCTCGATACTCCCCAAATCGATGGCGTCTACAGCTCAAATTTTCTTCCTCCGATAACTCCAAATTTGCTTAACGAAATCAAATGATTCTTTTGAGGATTCTATAGAGTTTTCTCCAAGCTTTCTATTCATGCCCGATTTGTATGTTTTCATTGTGTATTGGGTGAGATCTACGGCCCCGAAGTCACGGCGTTCGAAGCGCCGCCCCGTCGCCATGCCCAGCTTGAGTTCACCGCCGTTAGAGGTGCAGGCGTGCCTCTCGAATCCCGTCGACGTGGTGTGACCCGATCTGGACCTAGCTAAACAGATTGAACGAAAATCCAAAACCAAGATTTGAATCAAAAGGGTGAAGGTAACGGCTTGTATAAATTTTAAAGGCTATAACACCTAAAGCGTTGCAAAGTTTTATTTATTTATAAAAATCATATCTTTTTCATGCGATAACGAAATTCGATCAAACAGGAGACTTCGGGACCGTGGCATCATACACGACATTCTAAAAGAGACCGGAGAATTTTTCGAGCTTTCTATAATTTTAGAAGAAATAAAAAGAAAAGTGAGATTTCTAAATTCAAATATAATTGAATAAAATTATATTAGGTTGCAAACGGAGTTTAGAAACTCCCAACACCGTCATCCATAGACCATGGACGACTTGATTGTATTGTGGTGTGAAATTGATTGTGATTGTGGTTGATTGATCATGGTTGGAACAAAATCGATTGTGTTTGTGGAAAATTCATTGTATAGTGAAAAGAAATTGTATTAGGAAAATGAAACCCTTGTATTGCCACGAGGCCTAGGTTAGCAGAGGAGCCGTACTAGGGACGGTGCCAGTTTTAATTACCCTGCCGTTATAATGCCTAAATTTTCAGAAATATTCATGTGTTGTAAAATATTCTTGTATGATTAGAATTCGTAAAATATTCATTGATTTGAAATGAAAATATATTAACAATAAAAATTCACATTTTTATTATATTTAAGAAAAGATTAAAAGTGATTATTATTTGGAAAGGAAAATATATTACCAACCAAAATTTCACTTTATTGTGTATGTAGAAATATAGAAAAATGATCATTATTTGAAATAGAAAAGTTATGCAATAAAAAATCACATTTTTATTGAATGTAGAAATATAGTAAAATGATCATTGTTTGAAAAAGAAAAAAAAAGAAAACTTACATTTTTGTATTTTTGTTGAATGTAGAAATATGTAAAATGATCATTGGTTGAACTAAAAATATGTTAACAATAAAAATCACATTTTTTATTGTATGTACAAAATATGTAAGATGTTCATGTTTTGAAATAGAATTGTTTGAACAATAAAAATTACATTTTTATTATACATATAAAACAAGAAATATGATCGTAGTAGAAAATAAAAATATGTTATACACTAAAAGTTTCATTTTTATTGTGTATATAGAAATAGGGAAAATGATTATTATTTGAAATGAAAATGATGTTAACATTAAAAATTACATTTTTAATGTAAAGATGAATTCTTTAAAAAGATTCTAGAAATGATAAAATGTTGTAACATTAAAGTTACATATTTATGTAAGAATGAATCATGTTAAAAGATTCTAGAAATGATAAAATGTATGTTAACTTTGAAAATTACATTTTTAATGTAATGTATGATTTCATATTAAAAGGATTCAATGTTGACAAAAATGTTTTTAACATTAAAAATTACATTTTTAATGTAATGTATGATTTCATATAAAAAGATTCAATGTTGACAAAAATGTCTTTACATTAAAATTACTTTGTTAATGTAAAGTATGATATTATTAAAATGGATTCCTTGTTTGGTGAAAATAGTTTAACATTAAAAATTACATTTTTAATGTAAAATATTTGAATCATTAAAAAGATTCAAGTTTGGTAAAAGTAGTTAACAAAAAAAAACAAATATGTTTCTAGTGAAAGCATGATTCCTTTAAAATATTCATTGTTTGACAAAAATGTTGAAACATTAAAAATTACATTTTTAATGTAAGTATGATTCATTAAAATAATGTTTACTATATGTTTGGGAATAAATGGTGTTGAGATCGTCGAACGAATTTATTAATTTATATATATATATATATATGTGTGTGTGTGTGTGTGTGTATATATTGAAATAAAATGAATCACGTGCGGTAGTTCGCGATTTGAAATCGTTACTTTAGACGATTATACCAAAAGATCCGACCATCGGATTTTCCGAAAACCAGAACCATTGGGTTCGCTTTGGAAAGGTCTTTCCAATGATATAAAATTTACTAAGATCCATGTAACAACCCGTAAAATGCGAGCCAGTTTGAAAATTTTATTTTGGCAATTTTAGCGAATTTAGATTATTTAAAATGAAATATTTTAAATAATATCGACGAGAAATTTATTTTGAATTGAAATTCGACGTATATATTATACGCGTCGTCGTTAGAATATAAATATTTATATATAATTATAAATAGAATTGAAAATGGCGCGGTAGTTCGATAATTCGATTTCAAACTTCAATTGAATGTACCGGGTGCAAAACAATCCGGATTTTAGTGAAACCAAAAATAATGGAATCTAATAGTGAATATCTTTCCAGCGAATCCGAAAAATCAAGATTTCATATCGGGAATCAAAAGATATGTCCAGTTGAAAATTCTGAATAGTCGCTATGGAATTCAGGCCCTTAAAAATGGACATTTTGCAAACGACCTCGGATTTCGACGAAACCAGTTTTGTTGGATCCGCAGTGCCAAGTTATTGCTAAATTCCAAATTTCATAATTTTTCGAATCAATATGTGAGCGTGGCAAAGGAAAACGCGTTTGACCTGTTTCAGTTGATTTTAATCGACTGGAAATTGGCCATTTTTCTAACGGTCTCAGAATTCGACGAAACTAGTTTTGTTAGGACCGTATCGTCAATACGAAGCTAGAAAATATTTTTCTGCAATTTTTCTAGTTAGTATGTGACCCCGGTAATTTGAAATGTACGTTTAAAATTCAATATAGTGATTTAAATGTAAATTCAAAGGAAACTGATCGAAACGGTCAAATCAGCTTGCGATACATGTCCCATTGTGTTCGGAATGGGGGTGAAACGCTATGGACGACAGGCGGTGGGCCTCGTTTCGAGTTCGTATTTAAAGGTCAACCTTTTTTCGAATAAAATAATTAAAATAATAATAATAATAAAAAAAAAAAAATATATATCTTCTTTCCCTTTTATACGTTGGCCCCCCCCCTTCTGCAGATCGAATAAAAATAAATAAAAAAAAAACCCCCAAAGAAAATCGCGCCTCCCTCCTCCTGTCGGCGCCACCCTTTGCCAGAGCCGACCGCCGCCTCCGCCGAGTCCACCTCCCCCTCGCGCCCATCCTCTGATGAACCCCGCTCGAGCCTCGCGACCCCTGGACCCCAACCCCAAATCGCCACGCCCAGCAAACCACCGCAAATCGAAACCCTAGCCCCCAAGCCACTGTCGCCTCGCGGCTGCCCACCGCCGACCTCCGATGCTCGCTCCCCTCTCCCTATCCTCTGTTGACCAAAGACTGTAAGTTTAGTTTTGTTTTATTTGTTTATTTTCTTTTATCTGTAAATTTTATTAATGTTTAAAAACTGTTTTATTAAAAATTGAAAAACTGATTTTAGTTAAATAGAAAAAAAACAGTGAGCATTTTTAATATGACATTATTTATAAAATCAGTTTTCTTATATATATATATCTTTTTAGAAAAGTTTAGAAATTGATTTTGTTAACAAGCGAAAAGATTTGATTTTTGGTTAACTTTTATATATGTATATCATTATTTTTGAAATACAAGACATGAGTTGTTTTTGAAAATAAAGTTAGCGATGTTTTTAAAATATAAAGAAAGGATTTTTAAGATGTATAAAGTTGGGATTTTTAGAATTAAAAATAGGTTTTTTATTTATTAAACTTCGAACTAAAAATTCGATTTTTATCTATTAAACTTCGAACTAAAAATTCGATTTTTATCTATTAAACTTCGAACTAAAAATTCGATTTTTATCTATTGAACTTTGAAATAAAAATTCGATTTTTATCTATTGAACTTCGAACTAAAAATTCGATTTTTATCTATTGAACTTCGAACTAAAAATTCGATTTTTATCTATTAAACTTTGAAATAAAAATTCGATTTTTATATATTGAACTTTGAAATAAAAATTCGATTTTTATATATTGAACTTTGAAATAAAAATTCGATTTTTATATATTGAACTTTGAAATAAAAATTCGATTTTTATATATTGAACTTTGAAATAAAAATTCGATTTTTATATATTGAACTTTGAAATAAAAATTCGATTTTTATATATTGAACTTTGAAATAAAAATTCGATTTTTATATATTGAACTTTGAAATAAAAATTCGATTTTTATATATTGAACTTTGAAATAAAAATTCGATTTTTATATATTGAACTTTGAAATAAAAATTCGATTTTTATATATTGAACTTTGAAATAAAAATTCGATTTTTATATATTGAACTTTGAAATGGAAATTCGATTTTTATATTTATTGAATAACATAGTAAAAATTCGATTTTTACATATGTAGTGAAAGCGGACAACGAAGGTGACAAAAATGGCGAAACGACGAAGACTTCTGCAAATGAAGAGCCGTGGAGCTAGGATAGCTATAAGTGAGAATTTCTCACCTTTCAATTTATTTTTCTAGTTATATATATACTAGGATGCAGACGGTGCTTAGTAGCACCCGACACCCGTCCACAGACCATGGACTTGTTTGTTTGACTGTTTGGTGATTGATTGTGATATTGGTTTGAATGTGGTTTGTGGTGTGAAAAATCGAATCGATAAATTGGTTAGGATTAGACGTGCGCCGTTATAAGGCGAAGGAGTAAGGCTAGGTTAGACCCTTACTCCAAAGTTTGTGGTTTGCATAACGAATTGATTTGATTGATGTGTGAATGGCGTGGGCCTTCACTAGACCGGGGATAAGGCTAGGCCTTGTCCCGTTTCTAGTATCGTGCCGTTATGCCGCCGAAATTTTCTAAAATAAGTTAGAAAAATAAAATTAGCATTTTATTTAACGAATGAACTGAATATAAATTCATATGTTAAAATAAAATGTGTTATCGTTAAAAATATAATTTTTAACGTGAATGTGAATAAATAAATATTCATTTACAAACCAGACGGTTTGTTTATGTACACCTATTTGAATGACGTTGATTGGGTCGATAAATTTTACACATCGCCTAACTGCACAAATAAAATATGTGTTTGATTGTTTGAAACCCCACACGGGTGTTAGGATGAAATTTGAAGTTCACTCATCCTGATTTATTAAATATGTCGATCGATTGATTGACAAGCTGCTATAAGCGTTAAATGTCTATATTTGATGCTTATACAGTGTAGTGCACTTTGGTTGATGGTTGATTATTCATCGTTGTTGATATATACATGTGTTGTAGAAAATCCATATAATTAACATTATATGGTAATTGATTGGGCCTCATTCCAGTTTCGAGAAAAATAGAAATATTTGAAATAGAAATATTTGAAATAGAAATATTTGAAATAGAAATATTTGAAATAGAAATATTTGAAATAGAAATATTTGAAATAGAAATATTTGAAATAGAATATTTGAAAATAGAAATATGTGAAGCCGTGAGGATTAGATTGACGCCATTTTGACGTGAACGATATTTATATCGATTTTATTCATTTTAAAATGAATATTGAAACGTGATTTCGAAATCGAATATTTTGAAATGAATTGAATTGAAAACGATTTCGAAATGAATTGAATTGAAAACGATTTCGAAATGAATTGAATTGAAAACGATTTCGAAATGAATTGAATTGAAAACGATTTCGAAATGAATTGAATTGAAAACGATTTCGAAATGAATTGAATTGAAAACGATTTCGAAATGAATTGAATTGAAAACGATTTCGAAATGAATTGAATTGAAAACGATTTCGAAATGAATTGAATTGAAAACGATTTCGAAATGAATTGAATTGAAAACGATTTCGAAATAAATTGAATTGAAAACGATTTCGAAATGAATTGAATTGAAAACGATTTCGAAATAAATTGAATTGAAAACGATTTCGAAATGAATTGAATTGAAAACGATTTCGAAATAAATTGAATTGAAAACGATTTCGAAATGAATTGAAAACGAATTCAAATTGAATTGAAAGCGATTTCGAAATAAATTGAATTGAAAACGATTTCGAAATGAATTGAATTGAAAACGATTTCGAAATGAATTGAATTGAAAACGATTTCGAAATGAATTGAATTGAAAACGATTTCGAAATGAATTGAATTTTAAAACGATTTCGAAATGAATTGAATTGAAAACGAATTCAAATGGAATTGAAAGCGAATTGAAATGAATTCAAATTGAATTGAAATTTGAATTGAATAGAAATGAATTTTGAAACGAATTTATAAAGAAGAATTCAATTTTGATTTGAATTGAAAAGGAAGTTGAAATTGCTTTTGAAACGAATTTAAAACCATTTATATAATTCGTTTTAAATAGTAATCGACGAAATATATATTATATATATTATATATATAATATAATGGCCTGAATAGAACGCGCCGCGCTGCGGCAGTTCGCGAATTTCGATCATTTGTTTCAAACGGACATTACGGGAGATCCGACCGTCGGATTCTCCTAAAACCGGAACCGTTGGGTTCGTATCGAAAAGAGCTTTCTAATGAATGTTAGAAATTTGAAATCTAACGGTTGGATTTGGAGATACGTCCAAATCAAATTCGAAAAAGGTCGCTGTAAGTGCAGTTCGATGGCCGTTAATGGAAATCGACCGTACGGGCCTTGATAAAATTATTAAAAATAGTAATAATTTGTGTAAAATCATAAGAAATGATTTGTGAAAGTTTGGGATGAAAAACTCCATATTTGAAAAGATAAAAATAGATTTTTATCGAAATGAACTAGTTTTGAACTAGAATTATAATTCTATTTATTTTTAAATAAATAAATTGAATTTGAAATGGTTTTGAAAATAACCAAAATTTCCAATGATTGCATTGGAGTGGATTTGAATCGAAATTGTCTTCGGAATATTTCGATGTTGGAATTCGTGATATTACAGGTGTTGTTATGGAAATTTGAAAGATATATATGTATATCGTTATTTCCAATACGACATTTGTTAATCGTAGAATTTGATATTGAATATAGGCCGATATAGTTTCTATTCAGAGCCTTGTATTGAATATCGAATGTGATTTGGGTTTGTCGTGAATGGTGTCTTCACTAACACTGTTCTTGAACCCAGTTGAGAAAAGATTAAATCTTTTTATTTAGATTTAATGAAGTGTACCAATTAAATGATATTTAATTGGAATTGAATTGATATTGATTTTTGGGTTTATCGTGAACAGTGTTTTAAATAACACTTGTTCTTTAACCCGATAATTAATGGGATGTGACTTTGGGTTTATCGTGAACCGTGTTTTAAATGACACTGATTCTTTAACCCAGTCACAGATTAAAACTAAGTGGAGTTTTAATGAATCTTTAATTAGATTGAAAAGATCGAGAATGGAGTATCACCAGTTTTGCTCCAGGCGATAGTTAAATCTTTAATTAGATTTGAATGTGAAATTTAGAAACTAACTGGCGGTTAGCCAAGCAGAATGGTTTTCTGGATATTGATCTGATGTTGGTTTCGGCCTTCGGGGTTAATATTTGGGGAATTATTCTCTTGATTAATTTACGGTTAGTGACTAATGAATTGGAATGAGGCGTATGTTGTGTTTGTGTAACACTTTTATAATATATACGCGAGTTATTCGGAAAGACCGGGTTTATCCCATTCTGAATAACTGATACGACGATAAGTCGAAGATGAAGACGATGGTCGAAGACCGGAAGTCTTCACGTCGTTTGGGTGATAACTGATGATCTTGATTGGGCTGTACACCCAAGAAGATGGAAACAGTTAGTGATCGTCCAGACGTACTTGGAGATCGATGGATATGCGGGGTACTAGGTGCCTCCGGTTTCGTTCAGACCCAGAACGGACTTGTAAATGGACTGTGTGTCTGACATCGGATTTCATTCTGTGTGACTGATATCGGTTGCATAGGATGGCTTGCCTGTGTGGCATGCTAAGATGCAAATGATCGAGGCTTCTGTTGAAAAGCAAAGTCTTGTGGTGATGATCAAAGCACGGCCTTTGTGGCGTAGCTTTGTGTAACGTTTACCTCGCGTGTTTCACACCCGGTATGAACCAAAAACGGGAGACGGACCTCAGGGAGGGCATGCGTTTCTTTCTAGCTAGAAGTGGCGTCAGTGGTTTTACACGCCCTGACGAGTTTGACTTATGTGGTTGTTGCTGTTGCGAGGCGCCTCGGTTATATCGGTTTCGGCCGAATGCATTCTGGTCGGCTGACGGACCAGACTTACACCCCATAGGGTGGGGAGACGTATTGTTCAGGCATAATAATCCACTCCGTGTGGACCGGCCCTGACGATCCAAGGCTTGCCTGCGCGCTTGCCTGAGACATGGGCTAGATTGTCTCGAATCGGTTGAGGACTATCTTTTGCCTCGGTTCATAGATGGAAACCCAATTTCCAAATACGAGACTTTGCGGTTTTGATTGTATATCCTATATATGGCGACATAGTGGGATGGGGCGCTCATGCCGCCTATGATTGATACTTATGATTTGAAGTGTTTTATATACTATGCACTTATAATAGTATCAAATGATTTGTTTTAAACGTATCAAGCATTCTTTGGCTGTTATAAGGGAAAACCCTATCCTCGACTGCGTTGCATTGTGTGATGGGACCTGGGTCTTATAACAGCTTCATTTTTCTTTATTTAGCATTGCGCTGTTGGTTTTATGCACTGGTATTCTTGGGAGGAAACCCGTTCCGTGTTATACGGCGTGGTCCCTTGATTTACCTAATGATTTGAAATAAAGATTAATAACTGTTTTAGTTCTCACACCAGTCACATGACTGACCTGGAGTTTATTGTTTTAACCTAAACTCTGGGTGCCCCTATTTTCGACACGGGCAGCTAGTAGTTTTGGTTTTGCAGATTTATATTCACAGGATCCTGGTTTACAGCTGGAACGATATCCGGAAAGCTTTGTATCCGTATATCTCATTCTAGTTGTGTATTGTATTATTTTCCGCTGCTATGTATTTAAATGTAATTTAAATCTCTGATATTTCTGTGTAATATTCATTTATACTCTGTATATCCTTGTAATCTGATGCACTGTTGTAATATTCAATGAAATGTTCTTCTGTATGCGTTCTGCTGTGGCTTGTTCTCGAACTATCCGACGCTTTCCTTTACGGGGAAGTTGCGGGTCTTTACACGTGGTATCAGAGCTTTGGTTTGCAAAGCTCAGAGAACAAGGCACATTAGAACCATACGAAAGAATTCATCAGATATTGGATTAGTAATATCCAATTAGAATGACTCGTTAGAGATAGGATTAGTAGTATCCTAGAACGAGTGTGAAGAGTATATTTTTAAAGTGAAAACAAATTTTGTTTTGAAAATTTAAATCAATTATTCGTATTTGATTAGTTATTTATATTGATTTTGGACAATTCAGTATATAAAGAATTTGCATATACGCCTTGCAAACGTATATTCAAAGTTTTAATATATTGGGTAGATATAGAATCACATTCTAGTTGCCCGGGGATGATTCTGATAATGCTGCAGCGTTACCAGTATTTATTTTCGAGTGACGAAGGTGTGATATCTATATATTTCCATTAGGCTGGTGTGAGAACCAAAATTAGATAGGGCCTATTGTTGTGATTTGGCATCAAAAATCTGATTTTTGTATATGTATCAAAATTATGAATTTGAAACGTTAATTCACTAATTGATTGATGTTTGTGCTGTTTATTTATTTGTTTGATAATTTTTAACCATTTAGCCAATTGAACCAAATAGTAAACTGCATTGAAATTTGGTTGCAAATGCATGCATATACTTGCACTTACATTGAACAGGTCATAGCAAGGAGGCTAGAGCCGAAGAATAAAATTTGTTTGCCCGACAAATAGGTACATGTTTACTACATAATTCCCTGTTTTGTTTGGGTGATGATGATTTTGTGAGCCTATTGGCTAGCCGCTTGGCTTTTTCTTTTTCTTTTTGAGATCTGAAGGACCGGGGAAGCTATTTGAAATTCCCCGATGCTCCCGGTGCAGTGGAGGTTATGGCGAAATTTTTCAAAAATTTAGGGTGTTAGCCAAATTTTTGAAATTTTGAAAATTCTCAGAAACTAAAGAGTTGGAGAATGGAAGCCAGATCGAACGTAGAGTTGAATAATCAAACCACTTTCGACTTTGTTCCTTTTCGGGGACGAAAAGTTTTAAGTGGGGGAGATTGTAACAACCCGTAAAATGCGAGCCAGTTTGAAAATTTTATTTTGGCAATTTTAGCGAATTTAGATTATTTAAAATGAAATATTTTAAATAATATCGACGAGAAATTTATTTTGAATTGAAATTCGACGTATATATTATACGCGTCGTCGTTAGAATATAAATATTTATATATAATTATAAATAGAATTGAAAATGGCGCGGTAGTTCGATAATTCGATTTCAAACTTCAATTGAATGTACCGGGTGCAAAACAATCCGGATTTTAGTGAAACCAAAAATAATGGAATCTAATAGTGAATATCTTTCCAGCGAATCCGAAAAATCAAGATTTCATATCGGGAATCAAAAGATATGTCCAGTTGAAAATTCTGAATAGTCGCTATGGAATTCAGGCCCTTAAAAATGGACATTTTGCAAACGACCTCGGATTTCGACGAAACCAGTTTTGTTGGATCCGCAGTGCCAAGTTATTGCTAAATTCCAAATTTCATAATTTTTCGAATCAATATGTGAGCGTGGCAAAGGAAAACGCGTTTGACCTGTTTCAGTTGATTTTAATCGACTGGAAATTGGCCATTTTTCTAACGGTCTCAGAATTCGACGAAACTAGTTTTGTTAGGACCGTATCGTCAATACGAAGCTAGAAAATATTTTTCTGCAATTTTTCTAGTTAGTATGTGACCCCGGTAATTTGAAATGTACGTTTAAAATTCAATATAGTGATTTAAATGTAAATTCAAAGGAAACTGATCGAAACGGTCAAATCAGCTTGCGATACATGTCCCATTGTGTTCGGAATGGGGGTGAAACGCTATGGACGACAGGCGGTGGGCCTCGTTTCGAGTTCGTATTTAAAGGTCAACCTTTTTTCGAATAAAATAATTAAAATAATAATAATAATAAAAAAAAAAAAATATATATCTTCTTTCCCTTTTATACGTTGGCCCCCCCCCTTCTGCAGATCGAATAAAAATAAATAAAAAAAAAACCCCCAAAGAAAATCGCGCCTCCCTCCTCCTGTCGGCGCCACCCTTTGCCAGAGCCGACCGCCGCCTCCGCCGAGTCCACCTCCCCCTCGCGCCCATCCTCTGATGAACCCCGCTCGAGCCTCGCGACCCCTGGACCCCAACCCCAAATCGCCACGCCCAGCAAACCACCGCAAATCGAAACCCTAGCCCCCAAGCCACTGTCGCCTCGCGGCTGCCCACCGCCGACCTCCGATGCTCGCTCCCCTCTCCCTATCCTCTGTTGACCAAAGACTGTAAGTTTAGTTTTGTTTTATTTGTTTATTTTCTTTTATCTGTAAATTTTATTAATGTTTAAAAACTGTTTTATTAAAAATTGAAAAACTGATTTTAGTTAAATAGAAAAAAAACAGTGAGCATTTTTAATATGACATTATTTATAAAATCAGTTTTCTTATATATATATATCTTTTTAGAAAAGTTTAGAAATTGATTTTGTTAACAAGCGAAAAGATTTGATTTTTGGTTAACTTTTATATATGTATATCATTATTTTTGAAATACAAGACATGAGTTGTTTTTGAAAATAAAGTTAGCGATGTTTTTAAAATATAAAGAAAGGATTTTTAAGATGTATAAAGTTGGGATTTTTAGAATTAAAAATAGGTTTTTTATTTATTAAACTTCGAACTAAAAATTCGATTTTTATCTATTAAACTTCGAACTAAAAATTCGATTTTTATCTATTAAACTTCGAACTAAAAATTCGATTTTTATCTATTGAACTTTGAAATAAAAATTCGATTTTTATCTATTGAACTTCGAACTAAAAATTCGATTTTTATCTATTGAACTTCGAACTAAAAATTCGATTTTTATCTATTAAACTTTGAAATAAAAATTCGATTTTTATATATTGAACTTTGAAATAAAAATTCGATTTTTATATATTGAACTTTGAAATAAAAATTCGATTTTTATATATTGAACTTTGAAATAAAAATTCGATTTTTATATATTGAACTTTGAAATAAAAATTCGATTTTTATATATTGAACTTTGAAATAAAAATTCGATTTTTATATATTGAACTTTGAAATAAAAATTCGATTTTTATATATTGAACTTTGAAATAAAAATTCGATTTTTATATATTGAACTTTGAAATAAAAATTCGATTTTTATATATTGAACTTTGAAATAAAAATTCGATTTTTATATATTGAACTTTGAAATAAAAATTCGATTTTTATATATTGAACTTTGAAATGGAAATTCGATTTTTATATTTATTGAATAACATAGTAAAAATTCGATTTTTACATATGTAGTGAAAGCGGACAACGAAGGTGACAAAAATGGCGAAACGACGAAGACTTCTGCAAATGAAGAGCCGTGGAGCTAGGATAGCTATAAGTGAGAATTTCTCACCTTTCAATTTATTTTTCTAGTTATATATATACTAGGATGCAGACGGTGCTTAGTAGCACCCGACACCCGTCCACAGACCATGGACTTGTTTGTTTGACTGTTTGGTGATTGATTGTGATATTGGTTTGAATGTGGTTTGTGGTGTGAAAAATCGAATCGATAAATTGGTTAGGATTAGACGTGCGCCGTTATAAGGCGAAGGAGTAAGGCTAGGTTAGACCCTTACTCCAAAGTTTGTGGTTTGCATAACGAATTGATTTGATTGATGTGTGAATGGCGTGGGCCTTCACTAGACCGGGGATAAGGCTAGGCCTTGTCCCGTTTCTAGTATCGTGCCGTTATGCCGCCGAAATTTTCTAAAATAAGTTAGAAAAATAAAATTAGCATTTTATTTAACGAATGAACTGAATATAAATTCATATGTTAAAATAAAATGTGTTATCGTTAAAAATATAATTTTTAACGTGAATGTGAATAAATAAATATTCATTTACAAACCAGACGGTTTGTTTATGTACACCTATTTGAATGACGTTGATTGGGTCGATAAATTTTACACATCGCCTAACTGCACAAATAAAATATGTGTTTGATTGTTTGAAACCCCACACGGGTGTTAGGATGAAATTTGAAGTTCACTCATCCTGATTTATTAAATATGTCGATCGATTGATTGACAAGCTGCTATAAGCGTTAAATGTCTATATTTGATGCTTATACAGTGTAGTGCACTTTGGTTGATGGTTGATTATTCATCGTTGTTGATATATACATGTGTTGTAGAAAATCCATATAATTAACATTATATGGTAATTGATTGGGCCTCATTCCAGTTTCGAGAAAAATAGAAATATTTGAAATAGAAATATTTGAAATAGAAATATTTGAAATAGAAATATTTGAAATAGAAATATTTGAAATAGAAATATTTGAAATAGAAATATTTGAAATAGAATATTTGAAAATAGAAATATGTGAAGCCGTGAGGATTAGATTGACGCCATTTTGACGTGAACGATATTTATATCGATTTTATTCATTTTAAAATGAATATTGAAACGTGATTTCGAAATCGAATATTTTGAAATGAATTGAATTGAAAACGATTTCGAAATGAATTGAATTGAAAACGATTTCGAAATGAATTGAATTGAAAACGATTTCGAAATGAATTGAATTGAAAACGATTTCGAAATGAATTGAATTGAAAACGATTTCGAAATGAATTGAATTGAAAACGATTTCGAAATGAATTGAATTGAAAACGATTTCGAAATGAATTGAATTGAAAACGATTTCGAAATGAATTGAATTGAAAACGATTTCGAAATGAATTGAATTGAAAACGATTTCGAAATAAATTGAATTGAAAACGATTTCGAAATGAATTGAATTGAAAACGATTTCGAAATAAATTGAATTGAAAACGATTTCGAAATGAATTGAATTGAAAACGATTTCGAAATAAATTGAATTGAAAACGATTTCGAAATGAATTGAAAACGAATTCAAATTGAATTGAAAGCGATTTCGAAATAAATTGAATTGAAAACGATTTCGAAATGAATTGAATTGAAAACGATTTCGAAATGAATTGAATTGAAAACGATTTCGAAATGAATTGAATTGAAAACGATTTCGAAATGAATTGAATTTTAAAACGATTTCGAAATGAATTGAATTGAAAACGAATTCAAATGGAATTGAAAGCGAATTGAAATGAATTCAAATTGAATTGAAATTTGAATTGAATAGAAATGAATTTTGAAACGAATTTATAAAGAAGAATTCAATTTTGATTTGAATTGAAAAGGAAGTTGAAATTGCTTTTGAAACGAATTTAAAACCATTTATATAATTCGTTTTAAATAGTAATCGACGAAATATATATTATATATATTATATATATAATATAATGGCCTGAATAGAACGCGCCGCGCTGCGGCAGTTCGCGAATTTCGATCATTTGTTTCAAACGGACATTACGGGAGATCCGACCGTCGGATTCTCCTAAAACCGGAACCGTTGGGTTCGTATCGAAAAGAGCTTTCTAATGAATGTTAGAAATTTGAAATCTAACGGTTGGATTTGGAGATACGTCCAAATCAAATTCGAAAAAGGTCGCTGTAAGTGCAGTTCGATGGCCGTTAATGGAAATCGACCGTACGGGCCTTGATAAAATTATTAAAAATAGTAATAATTTGTGTAAAATCATAAGAAATGATTTGTGAAAGTTTGGGATGAAAAACTCCATATTTGAAAAGATAAAAATAGATTTTTATCGAAATGAACTAGTTTTGAACTAGAATTATAATTCTATTTATTTTTAAATAAATAAATTGAATTTGAAATGGTTTTGAAAATAACCAAAATTTCCAATGATTGCATTGGAGTGGATTTGAATCGAAATTGTCTTCGGAATATTTCGATGTTGGAATTCGTGATATTACAGGTGTTGTTATGGAAATTTGAAAGATATATATGTATATCGTTATTTCCAATACGACATTTGTTAATCGTAGAATTTGATATTGAATATAGGCCGATATAGTTTCTATTCAGAGCCTTGTATTGAATATCGAATGTGATTTGGGTTTGTCGTGAATGGTGTCTTCACTAACACTGTTCTTGAACCCAGTTGAGAAAAGATTAAATCTTTTTATTTAGATTTAATGAAGTGTACCAATTAAATGATATTTAATTGGAATTGAATTGATATTGATTTTTGGGTTTATCGTGAACAGTGTTTTAAATAACACTTGTTCTTTAACCCGATAATTAATGGGATGTGACTTTGGGTTTATCGTGAACCGTGTTTTAAATGACACTGATTCTTTAACCCAGTCACAGATTAAAACTAAGTGGAGTTTTAATGAATCTTTAATTAGATTGAAAAGATCGAGAATGGAGTATCACCAGTTTTGCTCCAGGCGATAGTTAAATCTTTAATTAGATTTGAATGTGAAATTTAGAAACTAACTGGCGGTTAGCCAAGCAGAATGGTTT
Source organism: Allium sativum (assembly GCA_030737875.1). Lineage (NCBI taxonomy): Eukaryota > Viridiplantae > Streptophyta > Magnoliopsida > Asparagales > Amaryllidaceae > Allium > Allium sativum. Next base: position 1,042,212,384 of record CM060918.1, read on the forward strand.
TCTGGATATTGATCTGATGTTGGTTTCGGCCTTCGGGGTTAATATTTGGGGAATTATTCTCTTGATTAATTTACGGTTAGTGACTAATGAATTGGAATGAGGCGTATGTTGTGTTTGTGTAACACTTTTATAATATATACGCGAGTTATTCGGAAAGACCGGGTTTATCCCATTCTGAATAACTGATACGACGATAAGTCGAAGATGAAGACGATGGTCGAAGACCGGAAGTCTTCACGTCGTTTGGGTGATAACTGATGATCTTGATTGGGCTGTACACCCAAGAAGATGGAAACAGTTAGTGATCGTCCAGACGTACTTGGAGATCGATGGATATGCGGGGTACTAGGTGCCTCCGGTTTCGTTCAGACCCAGAACGGACTTGTAAATGGACTGTGTGTCTGACATCGGATTTCATTCTGTGTGACTGATATCGGTTGCATAGGATGGCTTGCCTGTGTGGCATGCTAAGATGCAAATGATCGAGGCTTCTGTTGAAAAGCAAAGTCTTGTGGTGATGATCAAAGCACGGCCTTTGTGGCGTAGCTTTGTGTAACGTTTACCTCGCGTGTTTCACACCCGGTATGAACCAAAAACGGGAGACGGACCTCAGGGAGGGCATGCGTTTCTTTCTAGCTAGAAGTGGCGTCAGTGGTTTTACACGCCCTGACGAGTTTGACTTATGTGGTTGTTGCTGTTGCGAGGCGCCTCGGTTATATCGGTTTCGGCCGAATGCATTCTGGTCGGCTGACGGACCAGACTTACACCCCATAGGGTGGGGAGACGTATTGTTCAGGCATAATAATCCACTCCGTGTGGACCGGCCCTGACGATCCAAGGCTTGCCTGCGCGCTTGCCTGAGACATGGGCTAGATTGTCTCGAATCGGTTGAGGACTATCTTTTGCCTCGGTTCATAGATGGAAACCCAATTTCCAAATACGAGACTTTGCGGTTTTGATTGTATATCCTATATATGGCGACATAGTGGGATGGGGCGCTCATGCCGCCTATGATTGATACTTATGATTTGAAGTGTTTTATATACTATGCACTTATAATAGTATCAAATGATTTGTTTTAAACGTATCAAGCATTCTTTGGCTGTTATAAGGGAAAACCCTATCCTCGACTGCGTTGCATTGTGTGATGGGACCTGGGTCTTATAACAGCTTCATTTTTCTTTATTTAGCATTGCGCTGTTGGTTTTATGCACTGGTATTCTTGGGAGGAAACCCGTTCCGTGTTATACGGCGTGGTCCCTTGATTTACCTAATGATTTGAAATAAAGATTAATAACTGTTTTAGTTCTCACACCAGTCACATGACTGACCTGGAGTTTATTGTTTTAACCTAAACTCTGGGTGCCCCTATTTTCGACACGGGCAGCTAGTAGTTTTGGTTTTGCAGATTTATATTCACAGGATCCTGGTTTACAGCTGGAACGATATCCGGAAAGCTTTGTATCCGTATATCTCATTCTAGTTGTGTATTGTATTATTTTCCGCTGCTATGTATTTAAATGTAATTTAAATCTCTGATATTTCTGTGTAATATTCATTTATACTCTGTATATCCTTGTAATCTGATGCACTGTTGTAATATTCAATGAAATGTTCTTCTGTATGCGTTCTGCTGTGGCTTGTTCTCGAACTATCCGACGCTTTCCTTTACGGGGAAGTTGCGGGTCTTTACAATCCAATAGTTAGATTTTTAGAAATGTGTAATTCAAATTTCGATAAAAATAGTGCCAGGGCCGTGTAATGACTTGAAGCGCCATTAAATTAAAAATGGCTATTTTTATCTAAGTAAAAATAGCGATAAATCGTTATAAAATATTATAAAAGATATGGAATGAAAAGAAATGATTTGAATTATATATATTCGAGAATTATTTGAAAAGGTCGAGTTAAATCTCGTTTCAAATAATTATACGACGATTGGAAGTCGAAGATATTGAAGACGATGGTTGAAGATCAGCGATCTTCACATCAAATGGATGACTACTGATGCCCTGGATTGGTTAGCTCCCAAGAAAGGGTTAAATTGGTAGTTGTCCGGACACACTTGTTGATTGTCTGGATTTGCGAGAGCCTCTCTTCCATGTTGGACATATGTAATGAGGAATAAGGTGTCTCCGATTTCGTTCATACCCAAAACGAACTTGTAAATGGTTGTGTGTCTAACATTGAATTTTATTCTGTGTTGATTGGTTTCTATTAAATATATATCTGTTTGGTGGCGGAGAGTTTATTCTTTTGCTTAACACCCTTCTCTGAGACGTACGAGCTTAGAGGTTATATATTGGTAGACATCAGTCGCATGGCGTGAATTGTCAGTGTTGCATGCCAAGTTGCTAATGGTCAAGGCTTTTGTTGAAAAGCAGAGCCTTGTGGTTGATGATCAAAGCACAACTTTAATTAGCATAGCTTTGTGTATAGCGTAACTTCGCGAGCCTCACACCCCGGTATGAACTAGAAATGGGAGAAGGATCCAAGGAGAATATGCTTTTCTTTCTAGCTAGGAGTGGTGTCATGGTATGGAGCCTAGACATTTTTACTTATGTGGATGATGGAAAGCGAAGTACCTCGGATTTGAGTCCCTAGTGGCTCTTGATTTACGCCCTATAGGGCAGGGAAACGTATTGTTCAGGAATTATATATAATCCACTAACGTAAGTTGTGGACCGGCCCTGTGGCTCCTAAGGGCTCACCTGAGTCTGTGTCCTGAGACATAGGCTAGATTGTCTCGAATTCGGTAAGGACGATCCCTTTCCTTGGTTCGTGATGGAAATCCAACTTCCAATATGACACCATGCGGTTTTGATTGTAAAACTAGTATAGCGACATAGTATATGGTAGCTATGCCATCTGTGATTGATATATTATGATTGAAATTGTTTTTGAAACATATATACACTAAGAATAATATCAAATGATTTCTACATATCAAGCATATTTTAGCCATTATAAGGTAAAATTCTATCCTCTGGTTTGCGTTGCATTGTGTGATGGGACTTGAGTCTTATAATGGCTTCATTTTTCTAAAAAGCATTGCGTTGTTTAATGATTTACTTTATTATTGCACTAGCAATCCAATGGAGTAAACCCGTTCCGCGTTAGCAACGTGGTTCTGTGATTAACCTTATTTATGAATAGGTTAAGTAAGATTTCTCATACCAGTCCCATGACTGACTCGTAGTTTGTTTCACTTTGCAAACTCGGGTGCCCTCTTTCTACACGGGCAGCCTTGTATTTAGGTTTTAACAGACTCACTCTGGATAGCTATGGAGCTGAATATGGATCTTATCATTTCTGTTATGCTGTTCGGACTTCATTTAGTATATTATGTTTGATTCCGCTGCAGACATTTTATATTAAGCTGAAACTGTATTATGTACTAAGTATGATCCTATTATGCTGTGTAACTCTGATGATATATTATTTACAGTGTAATTTGATGTACATTATCTGCTGTTGTTCTATATTTTTGTTCTGCTGTTATTGTATATGTGTTATATTCCAAAGTTTATCCTTGCTTCCATGGCACGGGGTTTGGAGCCATCACAACCATTCTCCATAACTTTAGAGGTTATCTTATTTGGTTCTTAAAGCTTTCACACATTCGTTAAATGCATAGTCAAATTTACTTCTATTAGAAATACTGTGTAAAACGATATTAAAGAGAATATATTTTGTTGCGTTATGTTTTGGATGATAAGTTGTTTTGTACCCGTTACCCATACGTGGGCCTAGCCACTTTACAAATACATTACATTCCTCTACATCATTTATCAAGAATAATACAATTATATTGTAAATCGATTGGACCGGATCGGACGGTGGTATTCAGTTTCTATCCTAAATAAAATGGAACCATGCACAGATCGAACAAATTTTTTTTCTCGTATAAATTTCGGTGTTCTAACTCATGTCCTAAACAAAATCAATCAGACATGGACATGAACAGACCTGGTCGGATATGGTTATTTATATTAAATTTTATACTTTTTATTAGATTTTCTTTCAATCATATGTCGAAGTACGAGAAATTTGGATGAATTCGAACGAACATGGACCGAATGTGATTTTTGCTCATACAAATTTTGTTGTTCTAACTCGTGTCCTAAATGAAAATCGGACGGGCTTGGGTGGATGTATTTCGGTCATGGATACGAACGGACATCAGACATTCGTATAAAATTTATAGCCCCAAATACAACTTTTATTTTACTGTTTCATATATTACAATCTCCTGAATTCATCTATCTTCCACATCTTAAAATGTTTCAAATATGATATCAGAGTTCACTGCCTAATCGGCACACGCAGTCGCCATCTTTATTGCATCAGAGTAGACTTATCACTTCCAACCGACTGGAAATAGTGGCGGACCATTAGAGGTCTCATCATTCGACTTTGCCAGTGGAGTTATGTACCAACCCGGGATTTCATAACCAATTTAAAATTTTTATTTTTGCTATTTTAATAAATTTTGAATATTTAAATTGATTTATTTTAAATATTAACAATTTAAAATTTATTTAAATCGAAGTTAGAACGTATAAATTTATTTTAATTATAAATGGAGTTTGAAATGACGCGGCAGTTTGAAAATTCGATTTTAAATTTCAAATGAATGTACAGAATTCAATATTAATCAGATTTCAGTAAAACAAGAAATATTTGAATCTGTTCAATTATATCTTTCTAACGAATGTAAGAAACCGAGATTTCACTTTATAAATTGTAAGTTATGTCCAAATTAAAATTTGGAATAGTCGCTATGGAATATATATATATATATATATAGTCCAATATTATATGTAGCCCAAAGGGTCACTTTTTGCATACAGATGAATTTAGACTCGAAACCACTTCCATTGAGTTCAAAATGTCATTAGCGACTCCGAAAGGTGTAAACTTTGATATATTCTAGGATTCAAAATTTTGGCATGGTGGGTTAGCAATACATAGCCCTTAAAAAGTGAAATTTATCATATGAGCTCAGGATTCGACGAGATAAATTTTTCTGCATTCATAATGAAAAATCATTGTTGAGTTCCAAAAGGCGTGTCGAACAGAGTCAGTGTGTGGCCGTGCGAAGCAAAACCACTTGTTCAAAAATAGGCAGTCATTTTACAAAGGAACATTATTGAGATGACCTAGGGATTCGATTCCTTTTTTTCTTATGGATTCGTATCGTCTGATAATGGTTAAATCCAAAAGGCCATGATTTTTGGAGTTAGTGTGTGGTCGTGCAAGAAGAAAAGGCGCGCCAAAATCACATTTTTGAACATTATTTGAGCATTTATGAGAATTTTAACGGATGGCCAAATGAACTCGGAATTCGATGAAACTTATTTCGTTGGATTCATCTTCACGACTACTGTGTCGTGTCCGAAATCCGCGGTAATTGGAGATCGTTGGCATTTGGACTTTAGGTGAGAAACTAGCATATAATCATATTTCCTACTTCCTCCCTTCATTATTTTCTTCCTAATTCACAAAATAAGTGGCCTCCTCCCCACTTCTTGCCGCCGCCCCTACCCCAGCCTCCACCACCTTTGGCCGCGCCCTCCACCGCCGCCACCCACCTCCGGCCACCCCTCCTCCTTTTCCCTCTCCATTTCAAACGCCCTACCCCCAAATCCATCACCATCCGTCGCGATGGGCCCCTCCACCGCCACTACCACCTGGCCGCACCCCCTCAGCAACCTACACCGTCATCCCGCCGCCCCTCTGGCCATCAGTCTGGCCGTGGGCCCCCTCCCTCTAAAAACCCAATTTTTACAAAATTCCTGCTTTGCATTTTACCCCCTGACCTTCCCACCTCAATAGCTTCCAACCCGAGCACTTCTGGCCAAAACTCCACCAAATTCGTAGAGCACGATTTTCTCTTCGATTTGGGTATATGGAAGTCATATTTTGGAATGCGGAGCCGCCCAGAAAATGCATCCAAAGTCAGCAGTCCAAAGACTGTCTTTTCGCGAATTTCGGCGAATTGGAGCGGTTTCAGGAAAAAGTCCACTAGACAAAAGTTGTCCGGAATGGCGCGTTTATGCTAGAAAAAAAAAGTCAGGTGAAGATTGGAGCTCATTTGCAAATTCTGGAATCAGAATGGAAAATTTGAGCGACGGAAATGAATGGCGGAGTGGATCCCAATGTGAGAACTCCTTCTCACTCAATTATTTTATAATGTTAATTATATCCTTGGTTGCAGATGCGGCTTAGTAGCTCCTAACATTACTTTTTGTACAAACCTTGGATGATTTGGGTGAATTGATTGTATTGTGTTATTATTTGATCGATTGATTGTTGTGTATAGCGCGAGCCAGTATTAGGAGAGGGATAACACTAGACATTATTTCGGTTATGATATTGCTTCGTTATAATGCCGAATTTTTCTAAAACTTAAGTATATAAATTATTTATATAAAATGTATATAAATTTTTCATAAAAAGAAATTGGAATAAATATTCGTTTACAAGTCAGACGGCTTGTTTATGTACACCTATTTAGTTGACATTGATTAGGACGATAAATTTTACACATCGCCCAACTGCACAACTAATATTCAGTATTTGTTGGTTGAAACCCCACACGGGTATTGGGATGATATTTAACATACACTAATCCCAATTGTTTAGTTGTATGCCAATCGATTGATTGACAGACTGTAGTAAGCATTATTTATTTATTTTAATGCTTATACAGTGTAGAATACACTCTGGATGATTGTTGATTGTTTAATGACTATTTGTCATTATTGTGGAATACATGCGATGTATAATATCCATATAAATAAAATTATATGGTAATTTATTGTGTCTCATTCCAATTTGGAAATAACGAATATTTCAAAATAATATTCAGTAAAGGATTAAAATGTGAATTTGATGTCCGATTTTAAATGGATACGAAAATATAGAAATATGTGAAGCTATGTTGATTAAATTTGCACCATTTTTACACGAACGATTTTTATATCGATTTTATTCATTTTATAATGAATATCGAAAAGGGAATGATTTCAAAATCTAATATTTTGAAAATATTATCATTTTAACATTACAATAATAAGAAATATTCAATTTTGATTTAAAATTAAAATGGAGTGAGAATCGTTTTAAAACGAATTTATAAAATACATTTTGAACAGAAATTGAATATATATACATATATGTTATATATATATATATATACATATAATGGTTTTAATAGAATGCGCCGCGCCGCGACTGTTCGCGAATTTCGACCATTAACTTCAAATTGATGTAATGGGAGATCCGACCGTCGGATTCTCCTAAAATCAGAACCATTGGGTTCGTATCGAAAAGATCTTTCCAATGAATATAAGAGATTTAAAATCTAATGGTAAGATTTGGAAATATGTGCAAATCAATTTCAGAAAAGATCGCTTTGGATGCAGTTCGGTGGCCATTATTGGAAACCGACTGTAAAGGCCTTAATAAAATTATTAAAAATATGGGAAAATTAGGTAAAATCATAATAAATGATTTAGAAAGATTTTGGATGAAAAATTCCAAGTTTGAGAAGATAAAAATATATTTTTATCGAAATGAACTGGTTATTAACTAGAATAATATTCCGATGTTCTTAAATAAATAAATTGGATTTGAAATGGTTTTGATATAACCAGAATTTTCCAATGTATGAATTGGAATGGAAATAATCTTCGGAATATTTCGATATTGGATTCCGTGATTATACAGATATTGTTGAAGAATTTGAAAGATACCGTTATTCCCAATACGATATTTGTTGGTTTCAGAATTTGATATTGAATATAAGCCGATAAAATTTCTATTTTGTGCCTTGTATTTAATGTCAAATTGGATTTTGGGTTTGTCGTGAATGGTGTCTTAAATAATACTGTTCTTACACCTAGTTGAGAAAAGAATAAATCTTTTAATTAAGATTAATGAAGTTTATCAATTAATTAATATTTAATTGGAATTGAATTGAAATTGGATTTTTGGGTTTATTGCGAACTGTGTTTCAAATAACATTTGTTCTTTAACCCAATTAACAGTGAAGAGACGATTTGGAATTTATAAATCTTTTTATTAAGATTTAATGGAAATTTCCCGAAGTAAAGTTTTCCAATTTATTTCGAATTGAATGGAATTCGATTTGGTAATAATCGAGATGAGCTTCTGTGAGGGAAGACCGTTACTATACATGGAATTTAAAAGGCTTTGCCGTTATTCTATTTCTAGTATTAATTGGATACAGAAATTAATATCGATTGTATATTGATCTGTTTTCCGTGAAGATTCCATAGTTGATAGGTGCTGATTTGGTGTATTGTGAACTGTGTTTTAAATGACATTAGTTCATTAACCCAATTAAAGATAAGATTAATTTCTTAAATTTGAATAATCATTGAGTAATGATTTTTTAGATTTAAAACTGAATTAGAGTTTTAAGGAATCTTCAATTAGATTGGAATGAGAATGGGATAATTAAATTTATCGAAATCATGAAATGATCGAGAATGGAGTACCACCAGTTTTACTCCAAGGATAGTTAAATCTTTAATTAGATTTGAACGTGAAATGGTAATTAATTTTACCCAGAACGCAGTGGGTGTTAGATATGTAGTGCTACCAGTTTTGCTCCATAGGATGAATAGGTTGGGATTGGAAAATAATAAATGATTATTTTGGTAAGGTTCGATAATCTCGACTATTTAATAAAATCTTTTGAAATTGATATCCAAAGGAAGATTAAAGTATAAATTTAAAAGAATTTATATTTGATGAAATTAATAGGAACCTTTCCCAAAGGATAGGAGTATTTTAATAAAAGAATATTCTGAATTGAAATGAGGTGTATGATGTGTTTTTATAGCACTTGATTATTGATTATAAAATACGTAGATTATTCAGAAAGACCTGGTTTATCCCATTCTGAATAACCGATACGACGACTAAAAGTCAAAGATGAAGATGTGGTTGAAGATCGGAGTTCTTCACATTGTTTGGATGATTACCGATGTCTTGATTGGGCTATACACGCAAGACAAGGTAATAAGTGGTGATCGTCCAGACGTACTTGGAGATAAACCGGATATGCGAGGACCTCTCTCCTGTATTGGACATACGGGACGAAGAATAAGGTACCTTCGGTTTTATTCAGACCCAGAACGGACTTGTAAATGGATGTGTGTCTGACATTGGATTTCATTCTGTGTTGATTGATTTATATTTAATATGTATCTGTAAGGTGGCAGAGAATTTATTCTCTTGCTTAACACCCTTCTCTGAGACGTATGAGCTTAGTGGTTATATGTTGATAGACATCTATTGTATGGCAGGAAGTGTAAGTGTGGCATGCTGAGATGCAAATGATCAAGGCTTTTGTTGAAAAGAAGAGTCTTGTGGTTGATGATCAAAGCACAGCTTTAAATAGCATAGCTTTGTGTATAGTGTTAATTCGCGAGCCTCACACCCGGTATGAGTCAAAAATGGGATTGTGATTGCAGGGAGTGCACGAAATTTCTTTCTAGCTAGGAGTGGTGTAATGGTATGGAGCTTAGACATTTTTACTTATGTGGAAGATGGATTGCGAGGCGCCTCAGATATTGGGTCCCTAGTGGCTCAAAGATAGGTCTGATAGGACCGGGAAACATGTGTTCAGGAATAACCAATCCACTAAAGTAAGTGTGGACCGGCCCTAAAGATCAAAGGGTTCGCCAACGTCCGAATCCTGAGGCATTTGCTGGAGTGTCTCGAATCGGTGAGAATCCATCCCTTGCCTCGACTCATAGAAGGAATCCAATTTCCAATATGTGACTTTTTGGTTTTAGTTGTAGAACTAGTATGGCGACATGGTATATGGTACCCATGTCGTCTATGATTAATGCATTTATATTTGAAATTGTTTCGACACTATGCACTTATAGTAATATCAAAATGATTTGTTTAAAACATACCAAGCATGTTTGGCTATTATAAGCGAAAACTCTATCCCCCGCTTGCGTTGCATTGTGTGATGGGACATGAGTCTTATAATTGCTTCATTTTTGAAAAAGCATTGCGTTGTTTTATTTCTAAACAGATATTCCTGTGGAATAAACCCATTTCGTGTCATACGACGTGGTCCCATGATTTTCCCACTTTTAAAGTAAAGATTTAATAACTGTTTTAGTTCTCACACCAGTCCCATGACTGAGTTAGAGTTTATTGTTTTCACCTAAACTCTGGGTGCCCATATTTCCATACCGGCAGCTAGTAGTTTTGGTTTTTCGTAGATACTTCTTTAAACAGGATCCTGGATTTACGTCTGGAGCTATATTCGGAAGGCTTTGTATCCGTGCATTTCTTTCAGTTGTGTTATGTATTATTTTTCCGCTGTATTATAATTTAAATCTCTGAAATTTTTCCAATGTATATTATTTATTCATACTCTGATATATTCTTGTACTCTGATGAAAACTGTTGCAATACAATGAAATGTTCTATTGTTTGTGTTCTGTTGTGTCATGTTCTCATTACGATTCGTCCTTTTCCGTCTCTTCAGAGATAAGGGGCTTTCGGAGCATCACAGTTGGTATCAGAGCTTTGGTTTACAAAGCACGAGAACAAGATACTTTTGAACCAAACGAAAGAATTCGTCAGAGATAGGATTAGTAACGTCCTACAAGAATGACTCGTTAGAGATAGGGTTAGTAATACCCTAGAATTAGTTTGAAGAGTATTATTTATAAAAATTAATTTAGTTTTGAAAATTATGCCTTATCAAACGTATTTGAGTATTTTATTTTAAATTGATTTTGGACTATCGGGTATATGAAGATTTTGCATATACACCTAGCTAGCGTATATACGAAGTCACAAATATACTGGACAGATATAGAATCACACTCTAGTCGCCCGGGGATGATTCTGGTGATGTTCGAACATCATCAGTATTTATGTTCGAGTTTCGAAAGTGGGATATCTATATGTTTCCAATTGACTGGTGTGAGAACTAAAACTTTAGTTATAATTTATTGTTGTGGTTTGGCACTAAAAATATGATTTTTGAGTATATAGGATATATATTGGAAAAGATATTCAACTAATTGATTGTTGATTGTATGGATGATTATTAGTTTAACAAATTAATAATATTGGAACAATAAAACCAATAAGAGAATGAAAGGTAAATTTAGCCAAATCGAATCAAATATTGAACTGAATTGAAAATTGATTGGAATTGCATACATATACATGTATATATAACGAGCTGGTCATAGCTTGGAAGCTAAGAAGAGGAATAAAATTGTATGCCCGACAAATAGGTACATGTTTGCTATATTCATTGGGTTTGATGATTTTATGAGCCGATTGGCTTTTTCTTTTTGATTGATGAAGGCCCTATGAGGCAAGTTGAGGTTTTACCGATCAGCCTGTACAAAGGATGTTATGGCGAAATTTTTCGAAAATTTAGGGTGTTAGCCAAATTTTTGAGAAATTAGAAAGTTCTTAGAAACTGAAATGTTGAAGAACTCAAGCCATAATGAAAGTTGAGTTGGTTAGTTAAACAACTTTCAGTTTCGTTCCTTATCGAGAACGAAAAGATTTTAAGTGGGGGAGATTGTAACAACCCGGAATTTCAAAACCAAATTTTTATTTTTAGCTATTTTAATAGATTTTGAATTTTTAAAATGACTTATTTTAAATATTAACGATTTAAAATTTGTTTAAATCGAAGCAAGAACGTATAAATTTATTTTAATTATAAACAGAGTTTGAAATGGCGTGGTAGTTTGAAAATTCAATTTTTAATTTCAAATGAATGTACAGAATTCAGTATAAATCAGATTTTAGTAAGACAAGAAATATTGGAATCTGTTTAATTATGTCTTTCTAACGAATGTAAGAAAATGAAATTTCACTTTATAAAATAGTCGTTATGAAATATATATATATTCTAATATTATATATAGCCCAAAGGGTCACCTTTTGCATACAGATGAATTTGGACTCGAAACCACTTCCATTGAGTTCAAAATGCTATTTGCGACTCCGAAAAGTGTAAACTTCGATATATTCAGGGATTCAGAATTTTGGCATGGTGGGTTAGCAATACATAGCGCTTAAAAAGTGAAAATTTGCATATGAGCTCAGAGTTCGACGAGATAAATTTTTCTGGATTCATAATGACAAATCATTGTTGAGTTCCAAAAGGCGCATCGAACGTAGTCAGTATGTGGCCGTGCAAAGAAAAACCATTTGTTCAAAAACAGGAAGTCATTTTACAAAGGAACATTATTGAGACGATGTGACGATCGCCCACAACCCCCGCACTATACAAGAGGAATAATGCGCCGAAAGGTGTGCTAGCCGGCTATGGACGATCATTAAGGTCTGGTAGATAAAGAAATCTATCGCAAACTCACAGCGCAGGGATAAAATATAATAGAACATATACAACAGCTAGTAATAGTGAAGCAGAAACATTGGACTTTCATACAACTAGAAAGTGATATCCACAAACTTGGAAATAATGTTTATACAATGTTGCCTCACTACATCACTCAAAAAAGCAAACAGCGGAAATCCAATTATTAGACAGTTGTAAAACTAGTATGTAAGCCTCCTGCTCGTCATCAATTAGCATCGTCGTCCTCACTAAAGCATTACCTGTCAACTGTTACTTAGTCTGCCCATCCAAAACCGGATGAACAACCCTAGGTGATAAGAGGAAACATAAAACCTTGAGTCAGACAACAGTCTTAGTGAGCGATAAAACAGCTAACAAACTTCAACAATAAAGTGTATGAGAAGGGATAGATAAACATACTAATCTACCCACGAGACCAGAGAAGAACTCAACCTTATCTTCCCCATGTCGGACAGTGATAGCCTTTACAATTTATTCAACCAAAGGAATAACAATTCACACATGGGAACCAGAACAACCATTGATTACATTCATAGCATCCAGATTACCTAGGTCTCACGTAGACAACCCTAATCGAGTTTAACATTCCCTAAGTACTCTCCCCAGAGGCCTAAACCAATATCAGTTAAGCACTCAAAGAACATCTCCCTCGACTTTGGATAATCTATATGAGATAGTACAAATAGAACAACCAATCATCCATGACTGACTCTGGCTATCACTGCCAATCGTGCTTTGAAACCACCGTTAATCGTATGACGGCCAACCTTGCCATATGTCAAGGGCTAATGGTAACTCCAGTTCTAGCAAAAACTCCATATATCCAGCCTTAGCAATGTCCAACCTTGACAACTAGGCCTTTAAATGATACCCAAGGTACTCAACCTACAATCGATCTTTTAGATGCCCCCATCGTACCCCTACTTTGAGCCTGCTAGAACTTACGACAACAATAATCTCTTGGCCTTCAATATCTCTAGTCGTCCAACCTTGACGGCTATTTACTGCTCAAGCGACCTTCTCGGGCAACCGTTATCCACCAACTCATGACCTTTGAGTTGTATGCCTATTCGTTGATTTTCACCGATCAACGAACATATCACATCCCTTCGAACATCCCCTTCTGGATTCTCGTCGAAGCCACCACCATCGTTGAACCAACCAACATCTCTATAAGGTTCAAAGCAATCCATAGCATTATTTCAACACTTCCTAATTGAACTCACTTTGAAGTCACATCATCACCGGAAGTGTCCGACCAGAAATAGCTGACTAGAAATGGCAAAAATGGCTGACTAGAAATGGCTGTCCAGAATAGCCCGACCCACTTTGGTCTTACCCGACCCACCTTAATCTGATCCAGAATGGTCCAATCCACTTTAACCCTATCCTAAATGGTCTGATTCACTTTAACCAAATCCAAAATGGTCCGACCCGACCTCCTTTAGTCTGACCTGACCCCCTTTAGTCCGACTCGAGACAACTTTGACTTGTCCTCCACGACAGAATTTGAGCCCGACCCGAGCTAACTTTGACTTGTCCTCCATGACAGAATTTGAGCCAGACCCGACCCCCTTTAGTCCGACCCGAGCCACTTTCTGCGCATCTTCAATTCTACTCCGATTTTGATCAAAATTTCACCCAACGACGAATCCAACGAAACCAACTCAACCAAAATCATCAAACACAATCATAAACATATCATAACATTACTAACCACATGAATATGACGATTACCATAAAAATGATGTAAATCTCACCAAAAACCACTAAAATGTACCTATGATCAAAATGAGAGTTCAAACTAACATAAACACGTAAAGTGACACGAAATTATCGAGTAAAACTTGCTAGATAAGATCATACGGTGATGCATATGAAAATTGACATGTAATGGTATAAATCTACGATAAAACATTCCAATTTGATGAGAAATATACACAAACACTCATATACTTCATTGCATTCATGTGAGAGATGTAAATCACTCACCAATTATCCAAAACAAAGCAAAATGATGAAATAGAATTCTAGACAGCGAAGAGATAGCTCCTAGCCCTTCGATTTGATGAATCCTTACTTGAAATGATGTAGATCTAGCCTCCAACGGTGTAGATCTATAATTTCCGTCCTTAGATTTGGATTTTTAATGGTGGAAATGTGTTCGAGGAAGAAGGAGATCAATGCCTCCAAATGAGAGAATGGGAAAATAACCCTTTCCCTCTACTCTCACCCCCTATTTATAGGATTCCACCAAGGCTCCAAAACCTGAATAGCCAACTGGAAAACCTTAAAACAACTATTTCTCCCAAACCGCTGAGCCAAATCTTTAATGTAACCACTCTACGGAAAGGCAACCATCAATTCTTTTCCAATGGCATAGGTCTCACCCTCTGATTCAACCCGAGTCAAAAGTTATGCCCTGTACAAGGCTGACAGGGGCAAAATGGTCACAAACAAAATCAGTAAAAATTATGGACATGTCTCACATCCCCATAAGAAACATATTAAAATATGAGAATGATCCAACCCTTAGAGAATGAAATAAAAATATTTTACGATCTTTCGATACCTAAAATGCGGGCTGTTACATTCTCCCCCTTTAAGAGTTTCGTCCCCGAAATTCCAAACACACAAGTAATCACAATGATTCTGCATGCCTATCATCCATGAGAAGCCAATTCTATCATCCAAACTAGCAACCATCAAGCCATGCATCCATAGCCTTATCCTAGCACGTGGAATTCTATCAAACAACAGCAAGACACAATGATATAACAGAGATACGATATCAAAGGGTCCTACCGATGAAGAGTTCTGGATGAGTCGCTCTCATTCTCTCTTCCGTCTCCCATGTACAATCGTCTCCATCCTCACTGTAACAACCCGTATTTTCAATAACCTGTAATAACATAAATCGAGGCAGAATTTAATTCTAAAATGGGAATCAAGGGAAACGGGCTATGCCATTGCGTTCGTCTCGGAAAAATACGCGAAATAGAGTCCGAGTTTTCGAAAATCGGAGTCCGTATGACCAAGATATGGCCTCGCGAAGTTTCACGAAAATTCCCAAATTAAAGTATACTTAATTAAGTGAAATGGGTTGTGTAGATATATATATATATATATATATTGATATATATATATATATATAATTGAAAATTTAATAAATAAATATGCAAAAATGCTCAAAACAGCGAATTGGGAGAGGGGAATAACCGAACCGGCCGATTTTTGAAGTCGACCCGAGCTCGCTGGGTCGACTAGGGGTTAATCCAGGGTGTTTGGCTGTCAACCCGTGGGCCGATTCGCTCAAGTGCAGATTTTGCATTTGAATGGTTCTCATGGTCCATCTTTAATCTAAAGGCCCTAGATGGTTCCTACACTTGACTTCTTCCCCAAGACATGCTTTGATGGCTTGGATTGAATCTAGGGTTAATCCTATGGCCTAAAACACTTGCCTAATCTATAAATAAGACCCTAACCTACCCTAATTCATTCATAATTAAACCTAGTGACTAAACTATGGCAAAATGCTAGCTCTCATGGCCTCCACTAATTTTATGAAGAGGGTTGCATACTAATCACTCTCTAATCAACTTCTAATCCCTTCTTAGCATCTTAATCTTCTTCATTTGGTGTTCAAAGTTGCTAGTTGTGAGTTTCTATCACTTTGATGATCTTTTGGTAAACTAATTAGATGAGATGTGATGAGATTTATGGTTTTGTATGTGGGTTAATGAGCTTTGAATCATATGATATGATGTTAGCATTAATCTTATGTTTATGCATGTTGAGTATGTAAGCTTATGCAAGTTTAATATGATGTATGTTATGTTTGCATGATGCTAAATATGCAAGTTGTGGGCTATGTAATCATATGCATGTTATGCAAGTTCATGGTAATATGCTATGCAAGTTACATGTATGTAAATATGCAAGTTACATGTTTGTTAATATGCAAGTTACATGTATGTTAATATGCAAGTTACATGTTTGTTAATATGCAAGTTACATGTTTGTTAATATGCAAGTTACATGTATGTAAATATGCAAGTTACATGTTTGTTAATATGCAAGTTACATGTTTGTTAATATGCAAGTTACATGTATGTAAATATGCAAGTTACATGTTTCTTTATATGCAAGTTACATGTTTGTTAATATGCGAGTTACATGTATGTAAATATGCAAGTTACATGTTTATTAATATGCAAGTTCATGATGACACATTATGCAAGTCTATAAGCTAATATGCAAGTTTGTTATGCAAAATGAATATGTAAGTTATGTGACATATTATATGCAAGTTATGTGACATGTTATGCAAGTTCATATGCAAGTTATGTGTTTGTTAATATGCAAGATGGCACCTTTGAAACATGTTCATTCATATGCAAGTTGACACCTTTTATATGTGTTATATCATGAACGAAATTACGTGGGAACGATGGGGTAATTAAATGCATAAGTTAATAAGATTGTGTGAAATTAATATAATTATGCATAACACAAAATAAATAAACATAGTATGGGAATTTGCCTATTTGGTTAGGTGTACCCATACTATGTGTTGGGAATTTACCTATTGAGTTAGGTCTACCCCATGGGAATTTACCTATTAAGTTAGGTCTACCCATGTTAAGAAAACTTGATTAATTAGGGATAATTAATATAAAATTATGAGGGTGATTAATTAGGTGTAATTAATTGACTAAGACACGAGGTTGGACTCAGTTGTAGCGTAAAACTGCCCGGACCCAACCGGCTTAACCAGTTGCTACAAATGTTAGCCCAATGTGAGAGGTCTTAGGCACAAACTAAATACGTAATTAATGTAAAGACACGAGGTTAGACTCTGTTATGACATAAGGCTGCCCGGACCCAACCGGCTTAACCAGCGGTCATAAAAGACAGTCTAATGTGAGAGGTCTTTACAAAGGTTACGTTCTTAATTAATTAATTAAGAAACACTTAACCACATTAGCATGTAGAGGGACATGAGGGGTTAAGTGGGTGCCTCGGGTGGCATGAGAAAATCTAGTGGTTGCCTTGGGTGGCAATAGAAAATACGATTAGAATACTTAACCAAAATGGAACATGTAATTAAAACATGATTAAAGGGTTAAGTGGGATATACTAGAAAAAGGGACAAGCTTAGGTGGGTAGCTTGTGGAGGCCCATTTCAACCAGTAACCCATACGTATCTTTGTGGGCTCGACCCATGTCGAGGACGGGACACGCATACTGGGCTTGACTGTAAGAGGCAAACGGGTTAGCGGTGGCAACGCAAGTCCAACGGGCTTCATATGCGTGAGTGGGCCCGGGCTGGTAGGTAAGCCGTTGTTGCATCGAGTAGATATAAGCCGTGCACCTTTAGTTTCATCAGGTTGCCACATTGGGGAATGATACATCCCACGGTGGGGCCAGCACGGGTATCTACGTTAGGGAGCCGATCGAATGGGAAGTAGTGTGTACACCTAGTGGATTGTAGGGCCCCGTGGCGCCTACTTGGTCACCTAGGGGTACGCAGGTACTAATTAGTAAATTTTATAAGTCCTTGGGTGGGATCAACCTTTAAGTTAGGAACGACTGGTGTGGTGCAGTTTAGTAATTTACCTTAGGGAGGGTAGATGCGTCTTTATCCTTTATCTTCGTTTAGTTGACTGCTTAGGGTAGCCATTCATCCCTATATGTTACCGTATATCAGTTTATGTCTTCTCTGGTTACTTTAACGATTGTATTGTTAAAGTTATAGGACTCACTCAGACTTATGTCTGACCCTGTTGTTTTTATCTTTTTCCCAACCCTCAGGTCCTACGGTGGATCCTAGCAGTAGTGGAGCTTGATCGGATTGCTGTTCCAGTCTTTAGGAGCTTGGATAGATGTAAAGCTCCAGTTATCCAGTTATCTTTTCTTTTGTTTGGCTATTGTATGAGAGTGGGATTATGTACTTCTTTATTTTGATGGATATTGTACTTGACCTTTATTGTGGTTTTATGATGTAACCAGACATGTTTTACTTCCGCTGTTATGAGATGATGTTTTAAAATTTCAAGTACTATTTATATCTGTCTTGTTGTAATTTTTCTGTTCTATATTCACTAAAATACTCCACCGATGCTATGGCATTCCCTTAGTGAGTGATCATAGCGGGAGTGGGGTGTTACACGGGGTATCAGAGCTTAAGGTTACCAGAACAGATAAAATTTTTGAGAAAAACTACTTTCTAAGAGTATTTTCGAAGAAAGTATTTTTAAAAGCATGTCTTCTAAGAGAAAAAGTTTTTGAAAAAGAAAAGCATAATCCCCAATAGCCATATCTTTATCTTTCGGAATCTCCTTTTTGAATCTTTCCTCTTTCGTTTCAGCATGGCTGAAGATCTTAACATCCCGGAGGGTTTAGTTATACCACTATGGTATAGGAGGTTGCAAGAGGCTAGGGCCGCGGCTGCGGGTCCGGCCAATGCTACTACACCAGAGACAACCGCTCCTCCTCCTCAGCCTAGAGTGGATAATTTTGCTAAGGTTTGCAAGGAGTTCAAGGCTATAGGAGGAAAACCTTTTCTTGGTTCAGAGACTTTCGTAGAGGCTAGAGATTGGCTTAAGGAAGTGGAAGAGTTGCTAGATATCTTTGAAGTGGAAGAGGGAAAGAAAGTCAAGTTGGCGGCTTGGTTAATGAAGGGAGAGGCCTCATTCTGGTGGGAGGTCACTAATGGAGAACGCCCTGTTGACTCTTGGGCAGATTTTAAGCAAAGGTTTGGGGCTAAGTTTCTCTCAAGGGCGGAAGAGAATCTGTTTATGGAGAAGTTCTTGAATTTGAAGCAAGGGAATCTCACGGTGAAAGAATATGTCAACAAATTCAATCAATTAGCAAGGTTTGGCATAGAGTTGGTGAATACACCGGAGAAGAAGGCTTTGAGGTTCGTTAGAGGCTTGAACGAACCATTGCAAGGAATAGCTATGACTCACATTCCTATGGGGGCCACTTTTGAGAAGCTTGTCTACATGGCACTTATGCATGAGGATGATAAGAATTCTAAGGCACCAGAGAAAAAGGGGGATCAGAAGAAACCGCAACAACAACAACAAGGCAAGGGCGGAAAAGGCAATGGTGACAAAAAGAAGACGAAGAAGAAGTGCTTCAATTGTGGAACACCAGGACACCTTAGTAAGGATTGTCGCAAAAAGAAGAAGACCGGTTGCTTTCATTGTGGTGAAGCAGGGCATCTTGTGAAAAACTGCCCAAAGAAGGGGCAGAAGACGGGGTCTACCTCAGGAGGCCAGGTGCAAGCTCTTATAGCACCACCTCAGTCAGGGGGGCAAGTTCAGGTTCTCTCAGTTCCACCGATTCAGCAGAGAGGTAGAACTATTTCCGTTGAAAGTCTGGTTTTTCTGTTTGATCATCCAGTTCGTACTTTGTTTGACTCTGGCGCATCGCATTCTTTTATCTCATCATCGTTAGTTGAGTCACTGCACTTAGACACCAGTCTAGTTGATGATCCCTTGGTTGTCTCAAACCCAATTGGGGGCTCCATATATCTGTCTATGATATGTTTGGGTTTGAAGATTTCTATACTTAGCGTTGAGTTTAGATGTGATGCTTTTGTATTGGGCTTCACGGGCTATGGGTTGATCTTGGGCATGGACTGGTTATCCAGTAATGGTGCCGTTCTTGATTGCGAAAGGAGAGTTGTCAGGCTCATGACCCGCTTGGGTAACACTCTCGAGATCTCTTGCAATCCCATGGAATCTGTTTTGCTAAGTTATCTTGAATCGCTCGATGCTTCGGTCGAGAGTTTGTGTTCTGTCAGAGTAGTCCGGGAATATCCGGATGTGTTTGAAGAAGTAAAGGGTTTGCCTCCGAAGCGGGAGATAGATTTCCGAATTTATTTGGTGGATAATGCCAAACCAGTGTCTTTGCCAGTACGCC
Source organism: Allium sativum (assembly GCA_030737875.1). Classification (NCBI taxonomy): domain Eukaryota; kingdom Viridiplantae; phylum Streptophyta; class Magnoliopsida; order Asparagales; family Amaryllidaceae; genus Allium; species Allium sativum. The sequence goes on from CM060918.1 coordinate 1,042,232,731, forward strand.
ACATGGCTCCTCGTGAGAGAAGAGAACTTCATAAGCAAGTAGGGGAGTTGCTTGAGAAGGGGTTCATAAGGCGAAGTATATCGGAGTGGGGAGCTCCAGTAGTGTTTGCCACGAAGGCGGATGGGTCCCTCAGACTTTGTGTGGATTATAGAGAACTTAATAAGCTCACGAAGAAGAATAGACACCCATTACCGAGGATAGATGATCTCTTTGATCAGTTGGTTGGCGCGTCAGTATTTTCGCAGATGGACTTAGCTACAGGGTTTCATCAGTTAAGAGTGGCGGAGGACAGTATAGAGAAGACTGCTTTCCGGACTCCGGATGGTTTTTATGAGTGGCTAGTGATGCCATTTGGGTTGACAAACGCCCCCGCATACTTTGTTGATCTCATGAGTAGAGTGTTCAGAGAGTATCTGAATAAGTTTGTAGTAGTTTTTGTGGATGACATCTTGGTCTTTTCCAAGAATGAAGAAGAGCATGCCTTACATCTCAAGGAAGTGTTGGAGACTCTTCGAGCGCATAGTCTTAAAGCTAAATTCTCTAAATGCCATTTTTGGAGAAGAGAAGTGCGATTCTTAGGGCATGTGGTCTCTAAGGAAGGGATAGCTGTGGATCCCGCAAAGATAGTATCTATCCAGGATTGGAAAGTTCCTAGAAATGCTACCGAGGTAAGAAGTTTCTTGGGGTTGGCAGGATATTATAGGAAGTTCATCAAAGACTTCGCGAAGATATCAGCCCCATTAACCCGCTTGACGAAAAAGAATCTGGTTTTCTCGTGGGATGTAGATTGTGATGATGCTTTCCGACGGTTAAAGAGAGCTTTGACCACCGCTCCAGTTTTAGTGCTCCCGGATGGGAGTAAGCCGTTTGTTGTTTATACCGATGCTTGTGGAACAGGATTAGGCGCAGTCTTGATGCAGGAGGGAAGGGTAATAGCCTATGGAGGGAGACAATTGAGAGTGCATGAGAAGAATTACCCTACCCATGATCTAGAGTTGGCCGCGATTGTTTTCGCACTTAAGTCTTGGCGCCATTATCTTCTTGGTGAGAGATTCGAGTTGTTCACCGACCATAAATCATTGAAGTACTTATTCTCTCAGAAGGATTTAAACTTAAGACAGCAAAGGTGGATGGAGTTCTTAGCATCCTATGATTTCGAGATAGCGTATACCCCTGGTAAGGGTAACGTGGTGGCAGACGCCTTAAGTAGAAAAAGGCTATCTTTGAGTCCATTGTTCGTGGAACGACGAAGCTTGGAGTTTCTTTCTTTGTTTGACTTCAGACCTTCTGTTGATTTTGTACCTGGTTTGTTGGCATCCTTGGAGGTTAGACCTACTCTTTTGAGACGGATTGGCGAGGCTCAGCGAGACGACCCACAGTTGGTTGTGTTGGTAGAGAAGCTTATAAGAGGGGAGTCGTCCAGCCATTTGGGTAGATACACCATAGATGATAAGGGATGGTTGCATAGAGACGGTAGACTTTGTGTACCGCAAGATGAGGGTTTGAAGAAGGCTATTTTGGATGATGCACATCGTTCAAGAATGACTATTCATCCCGGTGGAGACAAAATGTACCAAGACATGAAGAGAGTTTTCTTCTGGGCCGGTATGAAGAAAGATGTGGCCGAGTATGTGGCTAGATGCTTAGTGTGCCAACAAGTTAAAGTGGAGCAAAGGAAACCCGGTGGGTTGCTACACCCATTGGAAGTTCCACAGTGGAAGTGGGATAGTGTCTCGATGGATTTCATCGACGGGTTACCGAGATCGAGGAAGGGCAATACGGGAATTTGGGTTGTGGTAGACAGACTTACCAAGAGTGCCCATTTTATACCCGTAAAGAGTAAGAGGACCGCTCCATGGCTTGCTTCAGTCTATGTTAGAGAGATTGTTAGATTGCATGGCGTACCATCCAGCATTGTGAGTGATCGAGATCCTATTTTCACTAGTGAGTTTTGGAGAAGTTTGCAAGAGGCGGTAGGGACTCAGTTGTGTTTGAGCACCGCATATCATCCTCAGACGGACGGTCAGACTGAGAGGGTGAACCGTATCTTAGAAGATCTTTTGAGGCTTTGTATCTTGGATTTTGGAGGTACATGGGAAGAACATCTTCCTTTGGTGGAGTTCGCATATAATAACAGCTTTCAGTCCAGTATTGGTATGGCTCCTTTCGAAGCTCTTTATGGAAGGCCTTGTCGATCTCCTACATGTTGGTGGGAATCTACGGATAAGATCTTGCTTGGGCCGGATATGGTTAGAGAGACTTCAGAGAAGATTGATTTAATTCGAAAAAGGATGAAAGCAGCGCAAGATAGACAGAAATCTTATGCGGATCGGAGAAGGACGGATCTTGAGTTTGAGGTTGGGGACATGGTTTTTGTCAAAGTATCTCCATTAAGAAATGTTGTTCGCTTTGGGTCCGTAGGGAAGTTAGCACCGAGATTTGTTGGGCCGTTTCCTATTAAGGAAAGGATTGGACGGATGGCATATAGGGTGGAGTTGCCCGACAGACTTAGTGGTGTTCATGATGTATTCCATGTATCACATTTGAGGAAGTGCTTACATGAGACCGCGGAGGTGGTAGAGCCGAGCTTGCTTAGAGATGTAGAGGTAGAGCGTGATGCGACGATTCGACGAGCTCCTACTCGCATCCTTGGGTCAGAAACTAGGAAGTTGAGGAACAGAGAAGTTCAGCTAGTTAAAGTGCAATGGGGAGATGACGAAAGCAATGCTACTTGGGAGACGGAAGCAAAGATGCGTTCTTTGTATCCATTTCTTTTTGAGAGTATGTCTTTTAACTTCTCCTTTATTGCTTGTCTAGTACTTATCTTATCTTTAGTATATCCTCTCGCTAATACCTATGACCTTTAGATAGGGTAAAACCTATGGTTGAAACATGTGTTTGAAACATGTTATGGTTGATGGATGCATATGGATGCAATTGTTTGCTAGTGGTTGCTCGTGGATGCATATACACACACATTAGGCACTAGATCGGCTCAGTCACTTCATGTTGCATATTGCATAAATGGATGTGGTAGTTAGATTGATGGATGTATCATGGCTGTGTTATCATATGGATGATGCATTTTTGTGTATGGTTGTGCACGCATGTAGAAATTTGTATGTGTCAATAGGGTTTCGCATACATATTGGATGCATGGCACTATCATGGTTTGCATTAAGGAGGTTTACTGTATCAGTAACCGCCTGATTTTTGCATTAGGTAAGTACATATACACACACTTTTGCATATATCCATCCAGCATTTAGAATCTTGTAAGGACAATGATTGCTCGTGGATGATGCTTTGAGTAGATGGATGATTGGATGGTAGGATACGTTCTTCCTAACTTGAAGATTTCGGGGACGAAATCCTTTAAGGAGGGGAGAATGTAACAACCCGTATTTTCAATAACCTGTAATAACATAAATCGAGGCAGAATTTAATTCTAAAATGGGAATCAAGGGAAACGGGCTATGCCATTGCGTTCGTCTCGGAAAAATACGCGAAATAGAGTCCGAGTTTTCGAAAATCGGAGTCCGTATGACCAAGATATGGCCTCGCGAAGTTTCACGAAAATTCCCAAATTAAAGTATACTTAATTAAGTGAAATGGGTTGTGTAGATATATATATATATATATATATATATTGATATATATATATATATATATATAATTGAAAATTTAATAAATAAATATGCAAAAATGCTCAAAACAGCGAATTGGGAGAGGGGAATAACCGAACCGGCCGATTTTTGAAGTCGACCCGAGCCCGCTGGGTCGACTAGGGGTTAATCCAGGGTGTTTGGCTGTCAACCCGTGGGCCGATTCGCTCAAGTGCAGATTTTGCATTTGAATGGTTCTCATGGTCCATCTTTAATCTAAAGGCCCTAGATGGTTCCTACACTTGACTTCTTCCCCAAGACATGCTTTGATGGCTTGGATTGAATCTAGGGTTAATCCTATGGCCTAAAACACTTGCCTAATCTATAAATAAGACCCTAACCTACCCTAATTCATTCATAATTAAACCTAGTGACTAAACTATGGCAAAATGCTAGCTCTCATGGCCTCCACTAATTTTATGAAGAGGGTTGCATACTAATCACTCTCTAATCAACTTCTAATCCCTTCTTAGCATCTTAATCTTCTTCATTTGGTGTTCAAAGTTGCTAGTTGTGAGTTTCTATCACTTTGATGATCTTTTGGTAAACTAATTAGATGAGATGTGATGAGATTTATGGTTTTGTATGTGGGTTAATGAGCTTTGAATCATATGATATGATGTTAGCATTAATCTTATGTTTATGCATGTTGAGTATGTAAGCTTATGCAAGTTTAATATGATGTATGTTATGTTTGCATGATGCTAAATATGCAAGTTGTGGGCTATGTAATCATATGCATGTTATGCAAGTTCATGGTAATATGCTATGCAAGTTACATGTATGTAAATATGCAAGTTACATGTTTGTTAATATGCAAGTTACATGTATGTTAATATGCAAGTTACATGTTTGTTAATATGCAAGTTACATGTTTGTTAATATGCAAGTTACATGTATGTAAATATGCAAGTTACATGTTTGTTAATATGCAAGTTACATGTTTGTTAATATGCAAGTTACATGTATGTAAATATGCAAGTTACATGTTTCTTTATATGCAAGTTACATGTTTGTTAATATGCGAGTTACATGTATGTAAATATGCAAGTTACATGTTTATTAATATGCAAGTTCATGATGACACATTATGCAAGTCTATAAGCTAATATGCAAGTTTGTTATGCAAAATGAATATGTAAGTTATGTGACATATTATATGCAAGTTATGTGACATGTTATGCAAGTTCATATGCAAGTTATGTGTTTGTTAATATGCAAGATGGCACCTTTGAAACATGTTCATTCATATGCAAGTTGACACCTTTTATATGTGTTATATCATGAACGAAATTACGTGGGAACGATGGGGTAATTAAATGCATAAGTTAATAAGATTGTGTGAAATTAATATAATTATGCATAACACAAAATAAATAAACATAGTATGGGAATTTGCCTATTTGGTTAGGTGTACCCATACTATGTGTTGGGAATTTACCTATTGAGTTAGGTCTACCCCATGGGAATTTACCTATTAAGTTAGGTCTACCCATGTTAAGAAAACTTGATTAATTAGGGATAATTAATATAAAATTATGAGGGTGATTAATTAGGTGTAATTAATTGACTAAGACACGAGGTTGGACTCAGTTGTAGCGTAAAACTGCCCGGACCCAACCGGCTTAACCAGTTGCTACAAATGTTAGCCCAATGTGAGAGGTCTTAGGCACAAACTAAATACGTAATTAATGTAAAGACACGAGGTTAGACTCTGTTATGACATAAGGCTGCCCGGACCCAACCGGCTTAACCAGCGGTCATAAAAGACAGTCTAATGTGAGAGGTCTTTACAAAGGTTACGTTCTTAATTAATTAATTAAGAAACACTTAACCACATTAGCATGTAGAGGGACATGAGGGGTTAAGTGGGTGCCTCGGGTGGCATGAGAAAATCTAGTGGTTGCCTTGGGTGGCAATAGAAAATACGATTAGAATACTTAACCAAAATGGAACATGTAATTAAAACATGATTAAAGGGTTAAGTGGGATATACTAGAAAAAGGGACAAGCTTAGGTGGGTAGCTTGTGGAGGCCCATTTCAACCAGTAACCCATACGTATCTTTGTGGGCTCGACCCATGTCGAGGACGGGACACGCATACTGGGCTTGACTGTAAGAGGCAAACGGGTTAGCGGTGGCAACGCAAGTCCAACGGGCTTCATATGCGTGAGTGGGCCCGGGCTGGTAGGTAAGCCGTTGTTGCATCGAGTAGATATAAGCCGTGCACCTTTAGTTTCATCAGGTTGCCACATTGGGGAATGATACATCCCACGGTGGGGCCAGCACGGGTATCTACGTTAGGGAGCCGATCGAATGGGAAGTAGTGTGTACACCTAGTGGATTGTAGGGCCCCGTGGCGCCTACTTGGTCACCTAGGGGTACGCAGGTACTAATTAGTAAATTTTATAAGTCCTTGGGTGGGATCAACCTTTAAGTTAGGAACGACTGGTGTGGTGCAGTTTAGTAATTTACCTTAGGGAGGGTAGATGCGTCTTTATCCTTTATCTTCGTTTAGTTGACTGCTTAGGGTAGCCATTCATCCCTATATGTTACCGTATATCAGTTTATGTCTTCTCTGGTTACTTTAACGATTGTATTGTTAAAGTTATAGGACTCGCTCAGACTTATGTCTGACCCTGTTGTTTTTATCTTTTTCCCAACCCTCAGGTCCTACGGTGGATCCTAGCAGTAGTGGAGCTTGATCGGATTGCTGTTCCAGTCTTTAGGAGCTTGGATAGATGTAAAGCTCCAGTTATCCAGTTATCTTTTCTTTTGTTTGGCTATTGTATGAGAGTGGGATTATGTACTTCTTTATTTTGATGGATATTGTACTTGACCTTTATTGTGGTTTTATGATGTAACCAGACATGTTTTACTTCCGCTGTTATGAGATGATGTTTTAAAATTTCAAGTACTATTTATATCTGTCTTGTTGTAATTTTTCTGTTCTATATTCACTAAAATACTCCACCGATGCTATGGCATTCCCTTAGTGAGTGATCATAGCGGGAGTGGGGTGTTACACTCACTCCATTGTACCTTGACTAGTGTAACCGACTTCCTTCTGGGCTATTTCATGTCATTCCCCATAATACGAAGTGGCTTACGAGGTCTCGAAACTATGGTCTCTACTTCAAGGTCTTCGTACTGCTCTGGAGATACCACCACATTCAAATCATGCACGAATTTCCGTAGAAATGACACATGGAACACATTATGCACACTCGACATCTTGTTGGGTAACTCCAATCTATATACGAGCTTTCCAATTCGCTCGACTATCGGAAATGGTCCAACAAACCTTGGAGCTAACTTTCCTTTCTTACCAAATCTAACCATTTGCTTCAACGACGATGCTTTTACGAAAACCATATCGCCCACGTCGAATTCCAAGTCCTTATGACGCTTGTTGGCGTAACTCTTCTGACGGTCCTGGGCTACCTTCATTCGTTGCCGAATGTCTCGATGCAATCCAAGGTTTCTCTAATCATCTCGGGCCTAAGTACCAACTTATCTCCATTTTCTAGCCAACATGCTGGAGAATTGCACGACCTTCGATACAACGCTTCATATGGTGCCATCTCAATACTAGATTGGTAGCTATTATTACACGCGAACTCTACTAGATGTAGATAGTCTTCTCGTGATCCTCCGAAGTCTAACACACAAGCCCTCTGGAGATCTTCCAAAACTCGATTGATTCTCTTGGTCTGACCATCAGTTTGGGGATGATAGTCGTACTTAAGCACAACTCGGTTCCCAAAGCTTCTTGCAAACTTTTCCAAATCCACTCGTGAATAATGGATCTCCGTCACTTACTATACTCTTTGGGACACCATGGAATCGAACTATCCATCTCACATAAAGTTCAGCCAATTTCGATGTCGTCCTAGTTGACTTGACAGGAATGAATTTCGCACTTTTGGTCAAACGATCCATGATGACCCAAATCCCCTCGTTTCCTGCCCTGGTTCTACGTAGTCCATTGGTAAAATCCATCGATACTTGCTCCCACTGCCATGTAGGAACTTCCAATGGCTGAAGCAAACCACTCGGCTTCTTCTGTTCAGCTTTCACCAACTGACAGTTCATACACTTCGAAATGAACTTTCCAATATCTCTCTTCATCCCTTCCCAGTAGTAGACTCTCTTCATGTCCTGATACATCTTATTGCCACCGGGATGAATTGTCAACTTCGAGTGATGACATTCTCTCAGAACCTCATCCCTCAATCCGTCGATATCAGGAACAACTAATCGCCCTTGCTTTTAAAGCAAACCTTCTCGATCAACCTCGAACTCTTTATCTTCTGGTTCCAGTTTCTAAACGAACTCGACAAGCTTCACATCTTTCTTTTGGCTCTTGCCAATCCTTTCGATAAGAGTAGGTTTTATCAACAAGCTTGCCAACATTTCAGGTTCCAACTCACACCTTGTCCTGAAATCGAACCTTGCCAAGTACTCGAGGCTCTTCCATTCCGAAAACGTTGCTCCCAAACTTGCGTTTCTTTGACTTAACGCATCTGCAACTGCGTACCCTTGCCCGTAGTATAGGCTGTGCCAAAATATGTGACACCAGAAACTCTAACCATCTTTGCAGCCGAAGATTCAAATCCTTTTGGGAGAAAAGATACTTCAACGACTTAGGATCCGTAAACAACTCGAATCGAATTCCCAACAGGTAATGTCTACACATCTTCAGAGCAAATACGATTGCCGCCAACTCCAAATCATGAGTTGGGTAATTCTTCTCATGCGGCTTTAGCTGTCAACTCGCGTAGGCCATAACCTTATCCCTCTACATTAGTACTGCTCCAAGTCCAGTACCACATGCATCGGTATATACCACCATCTCTTCATTCCCAGTTGGAATGATCAACACAGGTGCACTCGTCAATCTCTCCTTCAGGATTTCAAATTCTTGTTCACACTTTGCATCCCATGTGAAGACTTGGTTTTTCTTCGTCAATCTTGTCAATGGTGCAGCTACCTTGGAGAGATCCTTGATAAACCGTCGGTAATAACCGGCCAACCCAAGGAAACTTCAAACATCTCTCGCATTCTTAGGTCTATCCCAGTCTTGGATTGCCGTTACTTTAGCGGGGTCAACCGCTATCCCATTTCTAGAAACTACATGGTCTAAGAATCTCACTTCACTCTTCCAAAAGTGACACTTGGAAAACTTAGCTCTCAGCTAATGCTTTTGCAAGATCTCTAACACAAATCTTAAGTGCGTCTTGTGCTCTTCCTCATTCCTGGAGTAAACCAGAATATCATCCACGAACACAAGCACGAATTTGTTCAACTGATCTCTGAACACCCTATTCATAAGATCCACGAAATACGCTGGTGCGTTAGTCAATCTGAATGGCATCACCAACCACTCATAGAAACCAGATGGTGTCCTAAAAGCAGTCTTTGGCACACTATCCTTGGCCATCCTCAACTGGTGAAATCCCGTTGCCAAATCCATCTGAGAAAACACTTTGGCTTCGTGAAGCTGATCGAATAAGTCATCTAACCTTGGCAACAGATACTTGTTCTTCTTAGTCGCCTTGTTCAGCTCACGATAGTCTACACACAATCTTAACGAGCAATCTGCCTTGGTTGCAAATACGACTGGTGCACCCTACTCGGAAACACTCCTCCGAATGAACCCTTTTCCCAAAAGGTCACGAACTTGCACCTCTAACTCTCGCTGTTCCCTAGGCGCCATCCACCTAAGGGGCATAACGATTGGTCTAACAACTTCGACCAAATCGATCCTAAACTCGATCTCACGATGCGGCGGTAACCCTTTGACCTCGTCAAAGACATCTACATACTCATTAGCGATCAACACTGATGATAGGTCTTCTTGTGGAATCCCAAGTGAATATAGATAACTCACGAAGACCCCGTCTTCGCGCTTACATCTAATCAATACCTTTCTCCCTTCCACATCCCCGACCCTTACCTCTAGCTTCTCGCAATTCACCCTTGCCGCATACCTCTTGTTCCAATCCATGCCCAAGATGATCCCAAACCCAGTGAAGTTAAGAACAAAGCAATCACACACAAAAGAGCAACCATGACTCGACAACACTAGACCACGACATATCATGCAAAGATTTGTCGAACCCCCAATTGGATTAGTCACTACGAAGGGTCTACCACAAATCTCAGGTTCCAAACCCAAGAGACACACAAGCTCATTGCAAATGAAAGAATGTGATGCTTCAGTATCGAAAAGCACACGAACTGAAACACCATTAACAGAAAGAGTACCTTGACCACAACACCCTTTCCTATCTCCTCTGCAGTAGGAGCTCTTGAAGAAGTTGGAACAGCATCCAAAGCATATGCCCTCACAACCTGCTTGCCCTTAGCTGATTTTGGACAATCTTTCTTCTTATGCCCAGGCTTCCCACATTTGAAGCACTTCTTCTCAGCTTTGGGATTCTTGCACTCATTAGCAAAATGACCTTTATGCTGGCAGTTAAAGCAAACCACCTCACTCATTGGCTTCTTTTGGCCATCTTTTCCCTTTTGCTGTTGTTGCTTCCTCTTCTTATTATTACCACCCTGCTGTGGTTTCTGAGCCTCTTTGGTGGCAGCGACAACATTTGCTTCCTTAGGAAAAAAGCTCTCATGACGAATAGCTTTTCCACAATCTTCTCAAATGAATCATCAAGATGGTCCACTAGTGGTTTCCCGATATAGGCATCCAAACCCAAGACAAACTTTTTGTTCTTCTGATATGGAGTATCAACGTATAAACGAGCATATCTAGACAAGGCTTCAAAATCAGAAATATAGTCAAGCACAGAATGACCATTCTGTTTCAGCTCTACGAACTTCTTGAATAGAGTAGATTTCTGAGCTGTGGAGATAAACTTTGCTTCAAACTTAGCTTGGAACGACTCCCATGTGTAACACCCCACCTTCGCTAGGGTCACTCACAAAGGGAATGCACTAGTTTTGGAGGAGCGTGATCGAGGTAAACAAACACAGAAGTATTACAAGACAGAACATAGATAAAGCAGCAGAAGAATCAAAAGATAAATTTCATTACTTTCGAAAATAGTCAAAACCTTTTACATCCAAAGTACCAAATAGCCAAGGTCATTATTTTCCATTACAACAAATTCTGTCTTGCATAAATAAAGAAGCATAAACTTAAAACGTCAAAAGTAGATTAATTCCCCAAAGGTAGCAGAAATGCAGCCATAGCATAACTCAAGATCAAACCATACATGAGCCGAACCGAAAGCAAGCGAAATCCAAGCTAAGTGCTAGAGTTTCCTCCCTGAGAACCTGGGGAGGGGGGGGGCGAAAGAAAAAGAGGCGAAAGAAAATGGGTCAGTCATAAAGACTGGTAAGTCCAAGTGACTTTCAACATAAAAACAGATAAAGGTAACATGACATGTATAAACTGAAAGTAAACATAAGGATGATGACAAGATGGGCAGGATAGACTAAGATAACATGATAAATCAAGTATAAATCAAGTATAGAATCACATATTCAAGGTTCGCTGCATCAACTGTACTAGAATCCCAAAACCCATGTCTTATACTAATCATGAAATGTTCATGATCCCTTGGCCCAATATCATGAAATGACCCATTACTAGGTCCAACGGAACGATCCATTAATCGATCGGCTCCCTACAAGTTCTAGCTCGCCGTGTGTCTGTGTCATACGGCCCAATCATGAATGTAGTCACCTGTGCTAGGTCCACCATAGGGCATATCAAGCCCTATGGTGCCAAGCACCGACACGAATCAAGCATGCACAGATAAACCTATTGATGCCCAATGCCTGCTTTTTCAACTCCGGACCACATGCACGACCATAGCCCGCTTGAACCTACACTGGCGCACCAACATAGCCGTCATTCTGGTCGCTTAAAATCAGCCCAGTAATCATGCCCCACCCTACCTAGTTCCAGGGTACCATGATACATCTAGTGGGTTACTGCTGAAACGGACCGCGTAACTAGGGTTTCCGTCCAATAGGTTAAGTGTTGTCATTTAAATCCGTGACTTAACCCTTATCAGTCTAGCATGTCAAGTTGGTTAAGTGTTGTCATTCAAGTTCGTGACTTAACCCGCCTACGTGTCATGTCAAATTGGCTAAGTATTGTCATTCAAGTTCATGACTTAGCCCTATGAATCATGTGTCAAGTTGGTTAAGTGTTGTCTTTCATGTTCATGACTTAACCCTATCATGTGGCATTAATTCATTAATGCACCCCAACCTCTCACATCAGACCTGTTGTTGTGGTCACTGGATATGCCAGGCGGTTCCGGGCAGATTTACACCACAACTCAGTCTGACCTCGGGTTTCAAGCGCGATATGACCAACTACCCACATTGGATCCTATTGTTTGCAGTCACTGGATTTGTCGGGCGGTTCCGGGCAGGATTACACTGCAAACTCAACCCAACCTCGAGTTGGCCATTTTCAAGTTCATTCTAGTGTCATGTCCATGTTCAAGTTTCATGTCAAGTTCGTGTCAAGTTTCATGGCGAGTTTCATGCCAAGTTTCCTATAATTACCAATTTTTCCCAACGTTAATCTTAGCCTAATTTTCCGTCCGCATGATTTTTGACATATAATATTAGGCTAAAAACTTAGCCTAACTTAACGTACACAAAATTTGCATAAAGCGATTCATTAACATAAACATGACATAGGTGTAAACTTGGCATTCTCGGCATAGTCAATATGAACACCATAGGTGTGTACTTGCAAAATAATCAACATGAATATCATAGGTGTGAACTTGCAATGTAGACTAAACCAACATACATATATATGAATTTGCAACATAGACTAAATCAACTTACATATATGTGAACTTGCAAAACAATCATGAACATATGAATAAGTGTGAACTTGAAATATGACACAAGTTTAACATATACACATAAACATGTAGATCTAACATTTAGTCACATATGTGATATGATTTTACAACCTAGAACTTGCATAACATGATAAACTACACAACTTGTCATAACAGGTTATATTCCAAGTTCATATTCATATGAATAGACTTATTCATTAATTCGCAGTTCAACATGATAATAAAATAGAACCATAGACATAGATCAATATCATTCAATTCCACATATAACATAATAAACATTGTTCTATTATCAATTTATTTCCAAGGCATGACATAACTGAATAAATTGACTAAAACATCGCAGGCATATAAATCTGATAACATTAGGAACATGAAAAGGTTTGAATAATAATCTAGGTTCAAGAACATGGATAGATCTAACGTAAATAGAAAAATCCCCAAAATCAAGATCCAAGGATAAATAAAGAAAATAGATCTGAATAGAAAATCAAGATTAGATCCAATTTCATAGTCATAATCCTAGGCAATAACCTCATGGTCATGAATCATAGGTGATTAGCCACAATTGTCCTTGTCATAGTCATAGGCAACAGTCTTATGTTCACAGTCATAGGCATAGGCATAGTTTTATGTTCATAGTCATAGGCATAGGCATAGTCTTATGTTCATAGCCATAGGCATAGTCTTATGTCACTAACAATAGTTTCAACGTCATAGGCAATATTCCCAAAAGTCAAGATCCAAGATGAACAAGAATAGATATAAATTTATTATCATACATAGGTCCAATTCCAATTTATAACATGTCCATATTAAGTTTATAGTTTTAATCTAAAAGTAACTTGAACTTACAGATCGTGGTCTAAGAAATTTAGATGCAGAAGTCAAGTCTAGAAATTTGTCGTTGAATTGTTGAATCGCAGAATCTTGCTTTGATTGTAGAAGCAAATCCCCCGATATGAAAATCCTAGCCGTAGTCTTCAAGAAATAATCTTCGCGTTTTAATTTGATCTAATTTAATTTAGAGGAAGAAGAAGAAGCCATGTTCATCAAGAATTCGTGCAGCATAAGGTTAGAGAAGAATGGTGTAAAGAGAATGAGGCTAGGAGGCTGTTTATATAGGATTAGGCAGACGAATCTGGACAGAAAACGAGTCTAAATACATCAGAGTGCATCAGGTTCAGAAAATGGGTTCGGGAGGCAGGTCGACCCCCAGGTCGACACTATGGTCGACCTGGTCCCTGGGAGGTCGACATTACGGTCGACCCCCAGGTTGACCTGGTCTATGGGCGGGAGTTTTCCCGCCCTGCCTGCTGCGGGGTTTGAATTCGAATTTCGAATTCGAATTTTCGAGCTGTTTTGGTTTCTAGAAATGTCTGAAACTTCAGAGGGTCATATCTCCCTCATACGGACTCCGATTTTCGAAAACTCGGACTCGTTTCCAAGCAGAATTTCGAGACAAACACAATGGCGCAACCCATTTCCCTTGATTCTTGTTTTAAAAATTAATTCTGCCTTGATTTATAGTTTTAACATGTTATTAAAATTCGGATTGTTACACCATGAAATTTCTTCCTCTAGAGTAACGGAATTCCACCATTCCATGGCCCTGCCTTGCAGTTGCCTTGATGCAAGCTTTCTCTTTATTGCATCCTCAATACCTAAGTCTCCAAAGATTCGGACACATGAATCCATCCACCTCTGAACCTCTTCGGCTGGTTTAGTTCCCTTGAATGGTTTTCCCCCTAGAGATGTAAAGTCCTTGCACATCTTTGCAAAATCTACTACTCTAGGAACTCGCACACCAACGTCTACCGTTGCCGCCACTGGAGCGGGTACCCTTTGCGTAATTGCTTCTGCCATGGCTTCAAATATGGCCGGGTAATTAGTTTCACCACCATTTCCCCCTCCAGTATTGGCTCCCCTAGCAGTGTGTCTTGTTTCTCGACTACTCATTCTAAATCTGCAATTTGGAATAATTAGCCACCTTCAAGAAAAACTGCTAAAGGAAAACAACCACTACAACTATATATGCTACTATGTATAGTAAGCATCCAACTGAAATCTACAAGTACGTCTCTCATACGTGATTACGTCCTTGAACTTTGGCCAAAAATCGTTGATAAGAGCTCTGATACCAAATGTGACGACCGCCCACAACCCCCGCACTATACAAGAGGAATAATGGGCCGAAAGGTGTGCCAGGCGGCTATGGACGATCATCAAGGTCTGGTAGATAAACGAAACCTATCTCAAACACACAGCGCAGGGATAAAATATAATAGAACACATAAAACAGGTAATAATAGTGAAGCAGTAACACTGGACTTTCATACAACTAGAAAGTGATATCCACAAACTTGGAAATAGTGTTTATACATAGTTGCCTCACTACATCACTTAGAAAAGCAAATAGTGGAAATCCAATTATTAGATAGTAGTAAAACTGGTACGTGAGCCTCCTGCTCGTCATCGATCAGCATCGTTGTCCTCACTAAAGCATTACCTGTCACCTGTTACTTAGTCTGCCCATCCAAAACCGGATGAACAGCCCAAGGTGATAAGAGGAAACATAAAACCTTGAGTCAGACAACAATCTTAGTTAGCGATAAAACAGCTAACAAACTTCAATAATAAAGTGTATGCGAAGGGATAGATAAACATACTAATCTACCCACGACACTGGAGAAGAACTCAACCTTATCTTCCCCACATCAGACAGTGATAGCCTTTACAATCTATTCAACCAAAGGAATAACAATTCATACATGGGAACCAGAACAACCATTGATAACATTCATAACATCCAGATTACCTAGGTCTCATGTAGACAACCCTAATCGAGTTTAACATTCCCCAAGTACTCTCCCTAGAGGCCTAAACCAATATCAGTTAAGCACTCAAAGAACATCTCCCTCGACTTTGGAAAATCTATATGAGATAGTACAAATAGAACAACCAATCATCCACGACTGACTCTGGCTATCACCTCCAATCCTGCTTTGAAACCACCGTTAATCATATGACGGCCAACCTTGCCATATGTCAAGGGCTAATGTTAACCCCAGTTCTAGCATAAACTCCATATGTCCAACCTTGAAAACTAGGCCTTTCAACGATACCCAAGGTACTCGATCTACAATTGGACTTTTGGGTGCCCCCATCGTACCCCTGCTTTGAGCCTGTTAGAACTTACGACAACACTAATCTCTCGGCCTTCAATATCTCTAGTCGTCCAACCTTGACAGCTATTTACTGCTCAAGCGATCTTCTTGGGCAACCATTATCCACTAACTCACGACCTTTGAGTTGTCTGCCTATTCGTTGATTTTCACCGATCAACGAACATATCACATCCCTTCGAACACCCCCTTCTGGATTCTCATCGAAGCCACCACCATCGTTGAACCAACTAACATCTCTATAAGGTTCAAAGCAATCCATAACATTATTTCAAAACTTCCTAACTTCCCAATTGAACTCACTTTGAAGTCACATCATCACCAGAAGGGTCCGACCGGAAATAGCTGACTAGAAATAGTAAAAATGACTGACCAAAAATGGCTGCCCAGAATAGCCCGACCTCCTTTGGTCCGACCCGACCCCCTTTAGGCCTGACCCGACCCCCTTTTGTCCGACCCGACCCACCTTAATATGATCCAGAATGGTCCAATCCACTTTAACCCGATCCAAAATGGTCTGATTCACTTTATCCCAATCCAGAATGGTCCGGCCCGACCCCCTTTAGTCTAACCCGACCCCCTTTAGTCCGACCCGTGCCAACTTTGACTTGTCCTCCACGACATAATTTGAGCCCAACCCGACCCCCTTTAGTCCGACCCGAGCCAACTTTGACTTGTCCTCCACGACAGAATTTGAGCCCGACCCGACCCCCTTTAGTCCGACCCGAGCCACTTTCTGCGCATCTTCAATTCTACTCCGATTTCGATCAAAACTTCGCCAAATGACGAATCTGACGAAACCAACTCAACCAAAATCATCTAACACAATGATAAACATATCATAACATTACTAACCACATGAATATGACGATTACCATAAAAATGATGTAAATCTCACCAAAAACCATTAAAATGAACCTATGATCAAAATGAGAGTTCTAACTAACATAAACACGTAAAATGACATGAAATTATCGAGTAAAACTTGCTAGATAAGATCATAGGGTGATGCATATGAAAATGGACATGTAATGGTATAAATCTATGATAAAACATTCTAATTTGATGAGAAACATACACAAACACTCATATACTTCATTGCATTCATGTGAGAGATGTAAATCACTCAAAAATTATCCAAAACAAAGCAAAATGATGAAATAAAATTTCGGACAGTGAAGAGATAGCTCCTAGCCCTTCGATTTGATGAATTCTTACTTGAAATGATGTAGATCTAGCCTCCAATGGTGTAGATCCATGATTTCCGTCCTTAGATTTGGATTTTTAATAGTGGAAATGTGTTAGAGGAAGAAGGAGATCAATTCCTCCAAATGAGAGAATGGGAAAATAACCCTTTCCCTCCACTCTAACCCCCTTTTTATAGGATTCCACCAAGGCTCCAAAACATGAATAGCCAACTGAAAAACCTTAAAACAACGATTTTTCCTAAACCGCTGAGCCAAATCTTTAATGTAACCACTATATGGAAAGGCAATCATCAATTCCTTTCCAATGGCACATGTCTCACCCTCTAATTCGACCTGAGTCAAAAATTATGCCCTGTACAAGGCTGAAAGGGGCAAAATGTTCACAAACAAAATCGGTAAAAATTATGGACATGTCTCACATCCCCATAAGCAACATATTAAAAGATGAGAATGATCCAACCCTCAGAGAATGAAATAAAAATATTTTACGATCTTTCAATACGTAAAATGTGGGCTGTTACAGACGATCTTAGAATTCAATTCCTTTTTTTATGGATTTATATCGTCAAACAATGGTTAAATCCAAAAGGCATGATTTTTGGAGTTAGCTGTGGTCGTGCAAGAAGAAAAGGTGTGCCAAAATTGCATTTTTGAACATTATTTGAGCATCTTTGAGAATTTTAACAAACGAACTCGGAACTCGACGAAACTTGTTTCATTGGATTCGTCTTCACGTCCACTGCGTCGTGTCCGAAATCCGCGGTGATTGGAGATCGTCGGCGTTCGGACTATAGGCGAGAAACTAGCATATAATCACATTTCCTACTTCCTCTCTTCATTATTTTCTTCCTCCTTCTTCACAAAATAAATGGCCTCATCCCCAATTCTCGTCGCTGCCCCTACCCCAGCCTCTACCGCCTCTGGCCGTGCCCTCCGCTGCGGTCATCCACCTCCGGCCGCCCCCTCCTCTTCTCTCCTCTTCCTCCTCCTTTTCCCTTTCCATTTCACAAACCCTACCCCCAAATCCATCGCCATCCGCCTCCGTGGGCCCCTCCACCTTCACCACCACCTGGATGCACCCCCTCGGCCACCTGTGCTGCCATCCTACCGCCCCTCTGGCCATCAGTCTGGCCGTGGGCCCCCTCCCTCTAAAAATCCAATTTTTACAATTTCCCGCTTTGCATTTAACCCCCTGACCTTCCCACCTCAATGTCTTCCAACCTGAGCACTTCTGGCTAAAACTCCACAGTACCAAATTCGTAAAGCACGATTTTCTCTTCGATTTGAGTATATGGAAGTCATTTTTTGGAATCTGGAGCCGCTTGGAAAACACGTCCAAAGTTTGTAGTCCGAAGTCTGTCTTTTCGCAAATTCCAGCGAATTGGAGCGGTTTCGGGAAAAAGTCCACAAGGTGAAAGTTGTCTGGAATGGCGCGTTTATGCTAGGAAAAAAAGTCGGGTGAATATTGGAGCTCATTTGCAACTCCTGGAATCAGAATGGCGAATTCTGGAAAAAGAACTCCTCACTCAACTATTTTATAATGTTAACTATATCCTAGGTTGTAGATGGGGCTTAGTAGCTCCTGATACTACTTTTGGTACAAACCTTGGATGATTTGGATGAAATGGATGAATTGATTGTATTATGGTATTATTTGATCGATTGATTGTTGTGTATGGCGCGAGCCAGTATCAGGAGAGGGATAATGCTAAACATTATTCTGGTTCTGATATCGCGCAGTTATAATGCCGAATTTTTCTGAAATTGAAGTATATAAATTATTTATATAAAATGTATATAAAATTTTCATAAAAATAAATTGGAATAAATATTTGTTTACAAGTCGGACGGCTTGTTTATGTACACCTATTTAGCTGACATTGATTGGGACGATGAATATTACACATCGCATAACTAATATTCAGTATTTGTTGGTAGAAACCCCACACGGGTATTGGGATGATATTTGACATACACTAATCCTAATTATTTAGTTTTATGTCAATCGATTGATTGACATACTTTACTAAGCGTTATTTATTTATTTTAATACTTATACAGTGTAGAATACACTCCGGATGATGGTTGATTGTTTGATGACTATTTGTCATTATTGTAGAATACATGCGATGTATAAAATTCATATAATTAAAATTATGTGGTAATTGATTGAGTCTTATTCCAATTTGGAAATAACGAGTATTTCAAAATAATATTAAGTAACGGATTAAAATGTGAATTTGATGTCCGATTTTGGATGGACACGAAAATGTTGAAATATGTGAAGCCGTGTTGACTAAATTTGCGCCATTTTAACACGAATGATTTTTATATCGATTTTATTCATTTTATAATGAATATCGAAAAGGGAATGATTTCAAAATCTAATATTTTTAAAATATTACCATTTTAACATTATAATGATAAGAAATATTCAATTTTGATTTAAAATTGAAATGGAAGTGGGAATTGTTTTAAAATGAATTTATAAAATACGTTTTGAGCGGAAATAGAATATATATATATATTATATATTTAATGGTTTGAATAGAACGCACCGCGTAGCTACTGTTCGCGAATTTCGTCCATTAACTTCAAATTGATGTAACGGGAGGTCCGACCGTCGGACTCTCCTAAAATCAAAACTGTTGGGTTTATATCGTAAAGAGCTTTCCAGTGAATATAAGAGTTTCCAAATATAACGGTTAGATTTGGAAATATGCGCAAATTAATTTCAGAAAAGGTCACTGTGGATGTAGTTCGGTGGCTGTTATTGGAAATCTACTGTAAAGGCCTTAATAAAATTATTAAAAATATGGGAAAATTATGTGAAATCACAATAAATGATTTGGAAAGATTTTGAATGAAAATTCCAAGTTTGGAAAGATAAAAATATTTTTTTTCGAAATGAACTAGTTATTAACTAGAACAACAATCTAATGTTTTTAAATAAATAAATTGGATTTGAAATGGTTTTGATATAACCAGAATTTTACAACGTATGAATTGGAATAGAAATAATCTTCAAAGTATTTCGATATTGGATTCTATGATTATACGGATATTGTTGAGGAATTTGGAAGATATAAATACCGTTATTCCCAATACGATATTTGTTGGTTTCAGAATTTGATATTGAATATAAGTCGATAAAATTTCTATTCAGAGCCTTGTATTTATTGTCAAATGGGATTTTGGGTTTGTCGTGAATGGTGTCTTAAATAACACTGTTCTTAAACCCAGTTGAGAAAAGAATAAATCTTTTAATTAAGATTAATGAAGTTTACCAATTAATTAATATTTAATTGGAATTGAATTGAAATTGGATTTTTGGGTTTATTGCGAACTGTATTTTAAATAACATTTGTTCTTTAACCCAATTAATAGTGAAGAGATGATTTGGAGTTTATAAATCTTTTTATTAAGATTTAATGAAAAATTTCCAAAGTAAAGTTTTCCAATTTAATATATTAAATTGGAATTGATTGGAATTCAATTTGGTAATAATCGAGATGAGCTTCTGTGAAGGAAGACCGTTACTATATATGGAATTTAAAAGGCTTTGCCGTTATTCCATTTATAGTATTGATTGGGTATAGAAATTAATATCGATTATATATTGATCTATTTTCCGTGAAGATTCCATAGTTGATGGAAGCCGATTTGGGTTTATTGTGAACTGTGTTTTAAATGACATTAGTTCATTAACCCAGTTAAAGATAAGATTAATTTCTTAAATTTGAATAATCATTATGTATTGATTTTTGAGATTTAAAACTGAATTAGAGTTTTAAGGAATCTTTAATTAGATTGGAATGAGAATGGGATAATTAAATTTATTGAATTCATGAAATGATTGAGAATGGAGTACCACCAGTTTTACTCTAAGCGATAGTTAAATCTTTAATTAGATTTGAACGTGAAATGGTAATTAATTTTACCCAGAACAAGTGGGTTTTAGATATGGAGTGCTACCAGTTTTGCTCCATGGGATGAATAGGTTAGGATTGGAAAAATAATAAATGATTATTTCAGTAAGGTTCGATAATTCCGACTAGTTAATAAAATATTTTGAAATTGATATCCAAAGGAAGACTAAAGTATAAATTTAAAAAATTTATACTTGATAAAAATAATGGGAACCTTTCCCAAATGATATGAATATTTTAATAAAAGAATATTCTGAATTGGAATGAGGCGTGTGATGTGTTTTTATAGCACTTGATTATTGATTATAAAATACGCGGGTTATTCGGAAAGACCGGGTTTATCTGTTCTGAATAACCGATACGACGACTAAAAGTCGACGATGAAGACAGTGGTTGAAGACCAGAGTTCTTTACATCCTTTGGATGATTTCCGATGTCTTGATTAGTCTGTACACCAAAGACAAGGTAATAAGTGGTGATCATCCAAACGTACTTAAAGATCGACTGGATATGCGAGGGCCTCTGTTACGACCAGAATTCGCTAGCCTTCGGGGAGACCAGAAAACACGGATTGTAACGTGAACACGACAAATCAGAACACAAACGATAGAACATTTCATTTATAGTACAACAATTTACATCAGGGTATAAGAATATAATAGAGTCTGAATAAATATTATACAACAGAAAAATATCAGAGATTTAGATTACCTTAGTAGCGGGAAAAATAATAATACATAACACAACTGAAAGAAATACACGGATACAAAGCTTTCTGAATATAGCTCCAACTGTAAATCGAGGATCCTAGAAAAGAAATATCTGCAAAAAAAACCAACTACTAGCTGCTCGTGTGGAAAATAGGGGCACCCAGAGTTTAAGTTAAAACAATAAACTCCAGGTCAGTCATGGGACTGGTGTGAGAACTAAAACAGTTATTAAATCTTTACTTTAAAAATAAAGTAAATCAAGGGACCAAGCCGTATAACACGAGATGGGTTTTCTCCCAAGAATACCAGTGCATAAAACAAATAGCGCAATGCTTTTTGGAAAAATGGAGCTATTATAAGAATCAGGTTCCATCACACAATGCCACGCAAGTCGGAGGATAGAGTTTTACCTTATAATAGCCAAAAATGCTTGGTACCTTTAAAACAAAAATCATTTGATACTATTGTAAGTGCGTAGTGTATAAAACAACTTCAAATATAGATGTATCAATCATTGACGGCATGGGTACCATATATCATGTCGCCATACTAGGCTCTACAATCAAAACCAAAATGTCACATATTGGAAATTGGATTTCCGTCATGAGTTGAGGCCAGGGATGGCTCCCCACCGTTCGAGATACTCTAGCAAATGCCTCAGATCACACCCTTAGCAACCTTGGATCTTCAGGGCCGGTCCATCCTTACTTTTGAGGATTAATTATTCCTGAACACATGTTCCCAATTAGACCTATCCATCGGCCCCGTAGCGACCGATATATCCGAGGCGCCTCGCAATCCATCATCCACATAGCTAAAAAAAATATAAATGTCTAGGCTCCATACCATGACACCACCCATAGCTAGAAAGAAACGTCGTGCACAACCTGTAGTCACGATTCCGTTTTTGACTCATACCGAGGTGTAAGACTCGCGAATTAACGCTATACACAAAGCTATGCTATTTAAAGCCGTGCTTTGATCATCAACCACAAGATTCTACTTTTGAACAAAAGCCTTGATCATTTTCATCTCAGCATGCCACACTGACAATTCATGCCATGCGACTGATGTCTATCGATATATAACCTCTAAGCTCGTACATATCAAAGAAGGGTGTTAAGCAAGAGAATAAATTCTCCGCCACCAAACATATAAATATTTAATAGTAATCAATCAACACAGAATAAAATCCAATGTCAAACACACATCCATTTACTAGTTCGTTCCGGGTCTGAACAAAACCGGAGGTTCCTTATTCATTGTCCCATATGTCCAATATAAGAGAGAGGTCCTCGCATATCCGGTCGATCTCCAAGTACGTCTGGACGATCACCACTTATTACCTTGTCTTGGGTGTACAGCCCAATCAGGACATCAGTAATCATCCAAACGATGTGAAGAACTCCGGTCTTCAACCACCGTCTTCATCGTCGACTTATCATCGAATCAATTATTCAAAATGGGTATAAACCCGACCTTTCCGAATAATTCACGTATCTTATAATCAAGTGCTATAAAAACACAACATACGCCTCATTCCAATTCTGAATATTCTTTTATTCAATATTCATATCCTTTGGGAAAGGTTCCCATTAATTTAATCGATTTTTTTTTTTAAATTTATACTTTAATCTTCCTTTTGGATATCAATTCTAAACCAAATTAAGGTTTATCAACTAGTCGAGATTATCGAGCCTTACCGAAGTAATCATTTATTCATTAATCCCAATCCCAACTTATTCATCCATGGAGCAGAACTGGTAATACTCCATATCTAACACCGCGGTGTTATCGGTAAATTTAATTACCATTTCACGTTCAAATCAAATTAAAGATTTAACTATCGATTGGAGTAAAACTGGTGGAACTCCATTCTCAATCATTTTCCAAATTTGATAATTTAAATTATCACATTCGCATTTTAATCTAATCAAAGATTCATTAAAACTCCACTTAGTTTTAATCTTCCAACAATCCTTATCAATGATTATTTAACTTTGAGAAATCAAACATGCCGCATCGATAATCTACACCGTACCACTGATTTCTGCCGATATATAACCTCTAAGCTCGTACGTCTCAGAGAAGGGTGTTAAGCAAGAGAATAAATTTTCCGCCACCAAACAGATATATATATATATATATATATATATATTCAGCGAAGATCAACAATACGGTTCGAAATACAATGTTAGAAATGTAATCCTATCTTTAACTGGATTAAAGAACTAATGTCATTTAAAATACAGTTCACGATAAACCCAAAATCACATTCCATTAACTATGGAATCTTCACGGAAAACAGACCAATATATATAATTGATATATATTTCCGTATCCGACTAATAATATAAATGGAATAACGACAAAGCCTTTTAAATTCCATATATATTAACAGTCTTCCTCCAGAGAAGCACACTTCGATTATTATCTAATCGATTTCCATCCAATTCAAATTTAATATATTAAATTGGAAAACTTTACTTTGGAAAATTTCCATTAATCTTAATAAAAAGATTTATTAATTCCAAATCACATTTTACTGTTAATCGAGTTAAAGAACGAATGTCGTTAAAAACACCGTTCACAATACCAATTACTAAATATAATTGGAAACTCTAACAATCTTAATTAAATGATTTATTCTTTTCACACAGGGCTTAAGAACAGTGTTACTGAAGACACCATTCACGACAAACCCAAAATCTAATTTAGTATTAAATATAAGGTTCTGAATAGAAATTATATCGTCTTATATTCAGTACCCGATTCTAAAACCAGCACATATCGTATGGGGAATAACGATATATATCTATCTTCCAAATTCCTCCATAATATCGTATAGTCATGAAATACAATATCGAAATATCCCGAAGATGGTTTCTATTCAAATCCATTCCAATTCATATATTGGAAAAATCCTGGTTAAATTAAAACCATTTCCCTATCCAATTTATTCATTAAAAACCACTGGATTATTTTTCTAGTTAATAACTAGTTCATTTTGGTAAAAATATATTTTTATCTTTTCAAATATGGAATTTTTCATCTCAGTGCTTTCCAAATCATTTATTATGATTTTACACAAATTATTAATATTTTTAATAATTTTATTAAGGCCCTTTCAGTCGATTTCCATAAACGGTCATCGAACTGCATTTACAACGACCTTTTCAAAACTTGATTTGGACATAATTCCAAATCCAACCGTTACATTTCAAATCTCTTATATTCTTGGAAAGCTCTTTTCGATACAAACCCAACGGTTCCGGTTTTAGGAAAATCCGACGGTCGGATCTCCCGTAATGTCAATTTGAAGTCAGTGGTCGAAATTCGCAAACGGTCGTGGTGCGGTGCATTCTATTCAGGCCATTATATTATATATATATAATATATATTTCGCTCAAAACGTATTTTATAAATTCGGTTTAAGAACGATTCCCACTTTCACTTCAATTTTAAGTCAAAATTGAATACTCCTTATCATTATAATATTTAAATGATAATATTTTCAAAATATCAGATTTTGAAATAATTTCCTTTTCGATATTCATTATAAAAATGAATAAAATCGATATAAATATCGTCGCGTTAAAATGGCGCAAATCTAATCAACACGGCTTCACACATTTCAATATTTTCGTATCCATCTGAAACCGGACATCAAATTCACATTTTAATCCTTTATCGAATATTATTTTAAAATATTCATTATTTTAAAATATTCGTTCTTTCTGAAATGGAATCAGACCCAACCAATTACTATATAATGTTATTTATATGGATTTCATACAACACATGTACACAACAATAATGACAAACCATCATCCAGAGTGCATTACACAACTGCATTTGCACTAAATAATTAATGCTTACTACAGTCTGTCAACCAATTGATTGACATATAACTAAACAATTGGGATTAGTGTGTGTCAAATATCATCCAATACCCATGTGGGGTTTCAACCAACAAATACTGAATATTATTTGTACAGTTGGGCATTGTGTAAAATTTATCGCCCTAATCAATGTCAGTTAAATCGGTGTACATAAACAAATCGTCCGATTTGTAAATGAATATTTATTTTCATTTCAGGAGAATTTTATGTCGTTCATTTATACGTTAAAAATTATATTTTTAACGGTAAAATATTTATTTCAACACATGAATATTTTATATAGTTCATACTTTCAATAAAAATAATATTTTTATTATTCAAATATTTTATTCAACACATGAATATTTTATATAGTTCATTTATTCAATAAAAATGGTATTTTTATTGTTCAAATATTTTATTCACAATTAATTCACAATCAATTTTACAACCACAATCCAAATTTCTACAATACAATCCAAACAAACAACCCATGTTCGTACAATAAATAGTGTCGGGGGCTTTTTAGCCCCGTCTGCATCCTGGTATATATTTAACTGTAAAATAGTTTGAGTGAGAAGGAGTTATCACATTGGTTTCCACTCCTTCATTCTTTTATTTTTGAATTTCAGTTCTAATTCTGTTCGCGTTCAAATTTGCCTGAAATTCTAACATGCCCCATTTCTGTTCAAGTCAGTTCCATGTTGTAGATAACGTCAACACGAGTCCAATGCATTTTGAATCGTTTGATTTGGACCTCGTATGAAGGAGATACGATGATTAATACATTTGATAATTAAAATAGTAATTAATCATATTAATTCACTTTTAATAATGCTTAAAAAATCGTTACCCTCTTTAATTAAACCGTTGCTTTCATCCCAAGTCCTTATGTAACTAACCGAACCGAACTTCAACTATTAGGTTTCCCATTTCGCGTCGCCTACGGTTGGCCTGGCCTTGATCGGACCGTGCCCCGCCGTGCCCCCGCACCATCTCCCTCCACCCCGATCCGTGTGCCACTCGGTGGCCTCAGGCGGTCTGAAAACCGCGCCAAAAGTCGCCACTTCGAGCACCCTTTTCTCGCGAGATTCAAAACGGATGTCCATCAAGTTGGTATCAAATCGAAGATCAAAGGAGTCTCTCTCGTATTTGTTTTGAAAGCATAAACTAATTTGGAATCATTTGGCCGCGATTTGGGAAAAAAATTCGAGCATTTCGACTGCTCATTTATGTATGTGGCGGCTGAACGAGATGAATACGCTAGGTTTGTTCTCTAGGCTTTATATTAATATTTAAATATTATTTAATTCTAATAATACTTGTTTATTGCTCCGTACTCCAATTTAAACCCAATGACTGTCACCCCCAACTAATTATCCCTATTCCGGACACAATGAAATATGTTTCGTAAGCCCGTTTGATAGTTTCGAACAGTTTTCATCAAATATAAAATATAAATCAATTTATATTAAATTTAAACATGCCTTTTAATTTATCGGGGCTACATACTGACTTCAAAATTACTGAAAAATAATTCTAGCTATGATTTGACGATATGGTCCTTACAAAACTAATTTCGTCGAATTTGGAGGCTGTTTGAAAAAATGGCCATTTTCCAGTCGATTAAATTCAAACTGAAATTACCAAACACGTTTTAATTCACCATGCTACATATTAATTCCAAAAATTATGAAAATTGGAATCTAGCAATAATTTGACATTACGGATCCAACAAAAGTGGTTTCGTCGAAAACGGAGATCGTTCGCAAAATGGCTATTTTAAGGGCTTTATACTTAATTAAAAATATAAATAAATTCCATAGCGACTATTTGAATTTTGAATTGGACATAACTTTCAATTTATATTATGAAATCCCAGTTTTTTGCATTCTTTAGAAAGATATAGATAAACAGATTCAAATATTTCTGGTTTTACTGAAATCCGATTTATTTTAAATTCTGTACATTCATTTAAAATTTAAAATCGAATTTTCAAACTATCACGCCATTTCAAACTCCTTTTATAATTAAATTAAAAATATATATTCTAACTTCGATTTAATTTTTTTTATTTGTTATTATTTAAAATAAATCATTTTAAATAATCAATATCCATTAAAATAACTAAAATAAAAATTTTAAATTGGATCTGAAATTCCGAGTTATTACAATCTCCCCCACTTAATACCTTTTCGTCCTCGAAAAGGAACGCAGCTGAAAGTTGTTTGACTAACCATCTCAACTTTCATTCTTTAACTTTTCAATTTCTAAGAATTTTCTAATTTTTTTAAAAATTTGGCTAACACCCTAAATTCTCGAAAAATTTCACCATAACTTCCTTTGTACGGGTTGATATTTAAAATCGCAACTTGCCTCACAGGGCCCTCATCAATACAAAAGAAAAAGAAAAAGCCAAGCGGCTAGCCAATCGGCTCATAAAATCATCAAAAACTCAATAAATACAATAAACATGTACCTATTGTTGGGCATACAATTTAGTTCCTCTTCCGAGCTTCCATGCCACGACTTGTTCACACTTATATGTGTACACGTATGCAATTTCTAACAAATTTCAATTCAGTTCAATATTTGACATAATTTGGCTAAATTTACCTTTCATTCTCCTATTGGTTTTATGAATAATCACACAACAAAATCAGCAATCAATTATTGGATTAACGTTTCAAATATATATCTTTTAATGTACTCAAATTTCACATTTTGTGTGTTAAATCACAAACAATAAATTCTAGCTAGTTTTGGTTCTCACACCAGTCAATTGGAAATATATAGGTATTCCACTTTCGAGCTCGAACATAAATACTGTTGATGGCGCGCCATAAACAGAATCATGCCCGGGCGACTAGAGTGTGGTTCTATATCCATCTAGTATATTTGAGACTTCGTACACACGCTAGCTAGGCGTATTTGCAAAATCTTCATATACTCGATAGTCCAAATTCAAAATAAAACAAATATTCAAATACGTATAATAAAATAAAATTTTCAAAAATAAATTCGTTTTCATTTTCATTTTTAAAAATAACACTCTTTGAAACTCATTCTAGGATATTACTGATCCCACCTCTAACGAGTCATTCTCATTGGATATTATTAATCCAATCTCTAATTAATTCTTTCGTTTGGTTCTAATGTGTCTTGTTGTCGAGCTCTGTAAACCAAAGCTCTGATACCACAAATGTTACGACCCGAATTCGCTAGCCTTCGAGGAGACCAGAAAACAGGATTGTAATGAGAACACGACAAATCAAAACACAAACGACAGAACATTTCATTGCTAGTACAACAATTTACATCAGAGTGCAAGAATATAACAGAGTGTGAATAAGTATTATACATCAGAAAAATATCAGAGATTTAAATTACATCAGCAGCGGGAAAAATAATAATACATAACACAACTGAAAGAAATACACAGATACAAAGATGTCCGAATATTGCTCTAGTTGTAAATCCAGGATCCTAGAAAAGAAATATCTACAAAAAAAACCCAACTACAGGCTGCCCGTGTGGAAAATAGGGGCACCCAGAGTTTAGGTTGAAACAATAAACTCCCAGTTAGTCATGAGACTGGTGTAAGAACTAAAAAAGTTATTAAATCTTTATTTTAAAAATAAAGTAAATCAAGGGACCACGCCGTATAACATGGAACGGGTTTTCTCCCAAGAATACCAGTGCATAAAACAAACAGCGTAATGCTTTTTTGGAAAATGAAGCTATTATAAGACTTTGGTCCCATCACACAATGCAATGCAAGCCGGAGGATAGAGTTTTACCTTATAATAGCCAAACATGCTTGGTATGTTTAAAACAAAAACCATTTAACACTATTATAAGTGCGTAGTGTATAAAACAAATTCAAATATAAATGTATCAATCATAGACGACATGGGTAACATATATCATGTCGTCATACTAGGCTCTACAATCAAAACCGAAATGTCACGTATTGGAAATTGGATTTCCGTCATGAGTCGAGGATAGGGATGGCACCTCACTGTTCGAGACACTCTAGCAAATGCCTCAGGTCGCACCGTTGGAAACCTTAGATCTTCAGGGACGGTCCTCCCTTACTTTTGAGGATTAATTATTCCTAAACACACGTTTCCCGATCCTATCGAACCTATCCATCGGCCCCGTAGTGACCAATATATCTGAGGTGCCTCACAATCCATCATCCACATAGGTAAAAAAATATAAATGTCTACGCTCTATACCATGACACCACCCATAGCTAGAAATAAACGTCATGCACTCCCTGCAGCCACGATCCCGTTTTTGACTCATACCAATGTGTGAGGCTCGCGAATTAACGCTATACATAGAGCTATGCTATTTAAAGTTGTGCTTTGATCATCAACCACAAGACTTTGCTTTTCAACAAAAGCCTTGATCATTTGCATCTCAGCATGCCACACTTACAATTCACGCCATGCGACTGATGTTTATCGGTATATGACCACTAAGCTCGTACATCTCAGAGAAGGGTGTTAAGCAAGAGAATAAATTCTCTGCCACCAAATAGATATATATTTAATATAAATCAATCAACACAGAATAAAATCCAATGTCAGACACACATCCATTTACTAGTTCGTTCTAGATCTGAACGAAACCCGAATGTAATGACCCTCCCTCTCAGTCGTTCCAAATCTATCGTTAAATCGAACCAAAAAGATGGATACGCTAATACATTGGGCGTTCTTCAGGAGTGATGAGCACGACTCCAGCCCCGGAGCAATTTCTGTTAGAAGAGCCGTCTACGAACAATTTCCACTGGGCGTCGGGGGTCCCAACATTCTCAGTGTGATCCTCAGGGGCTGTGAACTCCACGATGAAATCTGCGAGGGCTTGGCCAAGGATGGCTCGTTGGGGGCTGAAGGTTATCTCGAACTGGCTTAACTCTATGCTCCACTTTAGTAATCGCCGTGACGCCTCGGGTCGCTGTAGGATCGGACGTAGTGGATGGTCAGTGAAAACTTTTATGGGATGCGACTGGAAGTACGCTCGGATCTTTCTAGAGGAAATCAATAAGCAGAATGCCAGCTTTTCTAGCTTCGGGTAATTCTTCTCTGCCCCCGTCAATCGCTTGCTGATATAGTAGACGGGGCGTTGAGTTCGATCTTCGAGGCATATTAGTGCCGAGCTGATTGCCTGCGCAGAAACAGCCATGTAAATATACGAGTCCTCATGGTCTATAGGCTTAGAAAGGATAGGTGGTCGCTCTAAGTGATCTAAAAGTTCCTTGAATGCGAAGACGCATTCGGGGGTCCACTCGAAGTTGCGTCTCCCTTTTCGGAGTAAATTGAAGAAGGGGATGCATTTGTCGGTGGCCTTAGAGATGAGCTGACTTAAAGCAGCGACCTTCCCATTCAGAATTTGGACATCCCTGATGTTCTTGGGGACTCGGATGTCCTGAATAGCTTGGATTTTTTCTGGATTGGCTTCGACGCCCCGAGAATTGACTATGAAACCCAAGAATTTTCCCGAAGCGACCCCGAAGGAGCATTTCAGGGGGTTGAGTTTCATGTCGTACTGGCGGAGGACATCGAACATTTCAGAGAGGTCGTGGACGTGATCGCTTGATATTTTAGATTTTACCATCATATTGTCCACGTACACCTCCATAGACATTCCAATCTGATTTTTAAAGAGTCGGTTAACCATTTGTTGATAAGTGGCATCGGCATTTTTGAGGTCGAAGGGCATAACACGGTAGAAGTAGAGCCCGAGGTCGGTTATGAAAGAGGTATGATCCTGGTCGCGGAGGCTCATCGGGATCTGGTTGTAGCCCGAGTAGGCGTCCATGAAAGGTAATAGCTGGTATCCGGTGGTTGAGTTGACTAACCAATCGATCTTCGGGAGTGGAAAGCTGTCCTTGGGACATGCCTTGTTCAGATCGGAGAACTCGATGCATTTTTTCCATTTACCGTTGGCTTTTTTAACCGGAACTAGATTGGAAACCCATTCGGGATAGTCAGCTCCGCGGATGAAGTTATTTTTGAGTAGACGGTCTACCTCTTCTTCGAATGCTTTGGACCTCTCGAGCCCCAAGAAGTGGTGCTTCTGTTTGACTAGAGGCATTTAGGATCTAAGCAAAGGGAATGGCTATCAATCGCGGGGTCGATGCCCTTCATGTCGGAGTGAGTCCATGCAAACACATCTAAATTGGATTTCAAGAAGCATATGAGATCTTCTTTAATTGCTGGGTGGAGTTGTGACCCTACCTTCAACACCCTAGTTGGGTCATCGAGGTTGACGGGAACGTCCACTGTGGATTCGACCGGAGTAGCCCTCTCGTACTCGGGCTCTTCGCCCTTCCATAGGTCGAGATCATCGAAAATACAGGAATGGCGCCTGAGCCAGGTCCCAAATGCCGCTGATTGCTACCCTGAGACGTTTTTCGCGCAAGAAGGTGTTGACACAGTTTTGCCCTTGTCCTTATTGCACACGTTCTTCCATTCTATTGCGTAGCATTCCTTGGCGCTTACTTGGTCACCCTTAACGGTTCTGATCTCATTTTACGTCGGGAACTTCATTAGGAGAGACCATGGAGCCATGAAAACTCGAAATTCGGTGAGAAAGGGGCGCCCTAGGAAAGCGTTGTAGGGGGAGTCGATGTCTACGACCATGAAAGTGAGAATTCGGACTCGGCTCTGGTCCCCCTCACCCAGTTCTACAGGTAGGTCGATCATCCCTATGGTGGAACTAGAGGCCCCATTGAAGCCGTGAGTTGCGGCGTGACATGGCTTCAAGTCATTTGTTACCAATTTCATTTGGTCGTAGGCGCCCTAGGAGATGGTGTTGGCTGAGCTCCCAGAGTCGATTAAAACCTTCTGAATGGAAGCGGCACCGATCTGGGCATTGATGACTAATGGATCGGCAGTTGGGATTTACACCTCTGTCGATTCTCTTTCTCGGAAGACGATGTCGTCCCACATGGTCTTTTGTAGCTTGGATGGGATGGACTCAGGGAGAGTGGAGCAGGCTTCGTTAGTAGCATACTTTATGGAACTCACGTATCCCTCCATTTTTTGAAAGCTGTTATGCGTGGGGTGAGGTCCACCACATATGGTGTTGATCATGATTCCTCACCTTGGGTTAGACCGTCCTAGAGGCCCCTTGGCCGCTGCTAGTGGAGCTGGCGTTGGAGGCTGTGAGTTGGCTTCGAGGGGAAAGGGCTCTTGGAAATATTGCTCGAGCCGTTTCTCACGAATAATTTTCTCGATTGCATCCCTAAGTTGGCGGCATTCAATGGTGTCATGCCCGTAAACGTCGTGGTATCGACAGTACCTCCCGGTGTTCTTCTCGCGGTCAATTGATTCTCTGACGTGCGGCTTCCTGTATGGCAAGGTGTTACACGTTTCCAAGTAGATTGTCTCTATGTCTTCATTCAATAGGGTGTAGGTCTCAAAAGCTTGGCAAGGGCCAGGCTTTCTCAATTCCGCTGGGGCTTGCCCATTGTTCCGTCCATCTGGCCTGCCATTGTTTGGCTTTTTCCTTTAGGGACCTGCCCCCTGTTTTGGTCGAAGGGCTCCTTGCCTCATCTTCCTCTGAAGTGATTGTTGGCGGTATCCGCTTGGGGATCATTGGGACGACTTGTGGCGGAAAGCCGGTTCCGCCTTGCTTCTTCTTGACACAAGTATTGATCTGCCTTCTCATAGAAGGTGTCGAGGCTCTTTGGCTGCTTTCGATCGATCCAGGCCCCGAACTCTGAAGTAGGGAGACACCCTTCGCTAGCTGAAAAAGTACGGTGCGAGGATCTGGATCCTCAACCTCGGCGAGAGCTACATTAAACCGGTAAAGGTAGCTTTTGAGTGATTCAGCGGGGCCCTGGTATAGGTTGGACAGAGTGAGGGCATTTTTCGGAGTTGGGATATGCACCCCGAATTTCTTGACCATCTCCGTTGCTAATTGTCTGAAGTTGTTAATGGAATCAAGTGGTAGGTGAGAGAACCAAAGTAAAGCGGTACCAGATAGGAAGACCGGGAAGCATTTGCACTTGGATGGGTAATTACCCTAACATGAGTCCATTTGCCATGCATATCGGTTCAAGAAGGCACAAGGATCTATGGTACCAACATAGAGTGGCATTTGTGGCATGCTGAAGCGCCTTGGCCACTCGGCTTCATTTACTCTTCTTGTGAAGGGGTCACGCCTAATGTGAGCTTCCCAAGCGCCGTGTGCACCCCCTCGCATTTCCCTCATGATCCTTCATATCATGTCGGGGAGATAGGTCAGGTGTGGATCCTCCATCGGGATCCATGGGTTTTGACGCACATCCAGAGTCCTATTGCGAGGTCGTCTTCTATGATTGATGTCCGGATCGTCTTCCTCCACATCCTCGATATCTATGATTGGGTCTATGTGCGGATGATGAGGTGGGGCGGGGTGATGCGTATCCTGTTCTACAGGAGCGTGGGCCATTGGGATAACGGGCCCTTTACCCTGATTAGCGACCACTAGGTTGTGTCGAGGAAGAGGTTGGTTTGTAGGATCTGGTCCGTCATTGATAATTAAGCGAGAGCGGTCTCGGTACTGCGCCCCCTCGCTGTATGTGACTGTAGTTCGATCGTCGTTGCCGTTCCCATTCCCGTTGGCATGACCGTTACCGTTATCGAGGGCATTGGTACAAGAGGCGATATTGTTGATGAGGGTGAACCTCCTCCTTTGGTGTGGGCACCTTGACTCGGAAGAGGAAGTTTCAGATGTAGTTGGTCGGGGTCGAGCATTGTTCCGAGTTAATTGAAGTCGGGCGATAATGCGTTGACTTTCTTGAAGTTGCCGCATAAGGCCGATGTTATCCCTTAATGCTTGGTTGAACTCGACTGTAGTGTTATCATATCTCTCATTAAGCGCGTGAATTTGAGCTTGGGTAACGAGCGCTTCGGGGTCCACAACATAAGGGACGGTTTCATTAGTGGTCGGGACATCTACCGGTTGAGGTTGTTGGGAGGTTCCAGCCTCGGCTGTGGCTGAAGAGCCGATCATTGCGTTCTTTGACTTCTTTACCATCGTAAGAGGACTCGACAGAAGGTTGAGCAAGGAACCTTAAGCTCGTCGAGGTCGAGATGATAATGTGGAAGAAAGATGCAAATCTTGAATTCAGATTCTCGGTGAAAGCACCAAATGTTGATGGCAAAAAAAGGCGTGAACACCAATGATTCCTATTACGAGGAATAGTTAATTTCGTCGGAAGAGTAAGTAAGAGAAAGCGGTAAATGACACGAGAATTTATAGTGGTTCGGCCGCGGATTAGGCCTAAGTCCACGGAAGCCATGTTCATTACATTCGCTTTTATAATTATCATATGCTAGGCATTTGGGAAAAAGAATATTTAATTCTCCTTCTTCCTCAAATAGGAGATGCCATTAATGAGGCTCATGATGCTCTAGGAAGGTCTCAAGTGAAGAAAATCCAACCCTTTTGAAGTGTGAGGCCATGGTCTATTTATAGGAGTGGGGGTAGGTAGGATTAGGTAGGAGTTGGTAGAAATAGGGGACCACTAGCAGAATTTCGAACCCACCACCCGCGCGCTTCAAAATTTTGAACCAGGGCATGGGTTCGAAATTTTGAGCCTGCTGGGTTCGGAACATCGAACCTAGGCATGGGTGAGAAATCTCGCTCCTGCTGGGTTCGGAATCTCGAACCCAGCCATGGGTGCGTGATTTTGCACCCGCAAGGTTCGAAATTTCGCACCCACTGGTTTTGAAATTTCGAACCCAGGCCTAAGTTAGAAATCTCGCTCCCGCTGGGTTCGGAGTCTCGAGCCCAGCCATGGATGTGAGATTTCGCACCCACTGGGTCCAAAATTCCGCACCCACTGGGTTTGAAATTTCGAACCCAGGCATGGGTTCGAAATTTCGAACCTAGGCATGGGTGCGGGATTTCGCACCCGGCTGGGTGTGGATTCCGCGTCATGCCTGGCGTGAAGTCCTTCCGAGGGGCGCGAGGATCCCGGGACCGGGTGATTGGGGTCGTGGCTCTTTTGGGGCCCGAGGCCTTGGTATGCGGATGTCTTCTAGATGCCATGAGGTTACGAGCGGTGTAGTCCCTTCTTGATCCTGTTTCCTGCACTCTTGAGCATCCCCTTTCGGGTTCAGCTTCACAAGGTATGCTGAGTTGAGCGTGTCTAGTGCTCTCCTGGGAACCAGACCAAAAAGCCGTTTAACAAAAGATTTAACTATCGTTTGGAGTAAAACTGGTGGTACTCCATTCTCGATCATTTCGCAAATTTGGTAATTTAAATTATCACATTCACATTTTAATCTAATTAAAGATTCATTAAAACTCCACTTTGTTTTAATCTTCCAACAATCATTACCAATGATTATTTAACTTTGGGAAATCAAACATGCCGCATCGACAATCTACACCGTACCACTGATTTTTGCCGATATATGACCTCTAAGCTCGTACGTCCCAGAGAAGGATGTTAAGCAAGAGAATAAATTCCGTCACCAAACAAATATATATTAAGCAGAGATAAACAATACGGTTCAAAATACAATGTTAGACATGTAGTCCTGTCTTTAACTAGGTTAAAGAACTAATGTCATTTAAAATACAGTTCACGATAAACCCAAAATCATATTCCATTAACCATGGAATCTTCATGGAAAACAAATCATATAAATAATCGATACAAATTTTCGTATCCGGCTAATAATATAAATGGAATAATGACAAAGCCTTTTTAATTTCGTATATATTAACAATCTTCTCCATAGAAGCACACTTCGATTATTATCAAATCGATTTCCATTCAATTCCAATTTAATATATTAAATTGGAAAACTTTACTTTCGAAAATTTCCATTAATCTTAATAAAAAGATTTATAAATTCCAAATTACATTTCACTATTAATCGGGTTAAAGAACGAATGTCGTTAAAAACACTGTTCACAATAAACCCAATTCACATTCCATTTCATTCCAATTACTAAATATAATCTAAAAATATAATAATCTTAATTAAAAGATTTTCTTTTCACATGAGGCTTAAGAACAATGTTACTGAAGACACCATTAACGACAAACCCAAAATCCAGTTTAATATTAAATATAAGGCTTTGAATAGAAATTATATCGGCTTATATTCAATATCCAATTCTAAAACTAACACATATCTTATGGGGAATAACGATATATATCTATCTTCCAAAGTACTCCACAATATCCGTATAGTCATGGAATCCAATATCGAAATATCCCGAAGATGATTTCTATTCAAATCTATTCCAATTCATACATTGGAAAAATCCTGGTTAAATTAAAACCATTTCCCTATCCAATTTATTCATGTAAAACCACTGGATTATTTTTCGAGTTAATAACTAGTTCATTTTGGTAAAAATATATTTTTATCTTTTAAAATATAGAATTTTTCATCCTAATTCTTTCCAAATCGTTTATTATGATTTTACAAAAATTATTAATATTTTTTAATAATTTTATTAAAGCCCTTTCATTTGATTTCCCTAAACGGTCATCGAACTGCATTTACAGCCGCCTTTTCCAAATTTGATTTGGACATAATTACAAATCCAACAGTTAGATTTCAAATATCTTATATTTGTTGGAAAGCTCTTCTCGATACGAACCCAATGGTTTTGATTTTAGGAGAATCCAATGGTCAGATCTCCCATAATGTCAATTCGAAGTCAATGGTCGAAATTCGCGAACGGTCGCATCATGGCACGTTCTATTCAGGCTATTATATTATATATATAATATACATTTCGCTCAAAACATATTTTATAAATTCAGTTTAAAAATGATTCCCACTTTCACTTCAATTTTAAGTCAAAATTGAATACTCCTTATCATTATAATATTTAAATGATAATATTTTCAAAATATCAGATTTTGAAATAATTTCCTTTTTGATATTCATTATAAAAATGAGTAAAATCGATATAAATATCGTCGCATTAAAATGGCGCAAATCTAATTAGCACGGTTTCACACATTTCAATATTTTCGTGTCCATCCAAAATCGGACATCAAATTCACATTTTAATCCTTTACGGAATATTATTTTAAAATATTCGTTATTTTATAATATTCCTCATTTTAAATTATTCGTTCTTTTTGAATTGGAATCAGACCAACCAATTACCATATAATGTTATTTATATGGATTTCATTCAATACATGTACACAACAATAATGACAAACCATCATCCATCATCCAGAATGCATTACATAACTGCATAAGCATTAAATATAAATAATTAACGCTTACTATAGTTTGTCAACCAATTGATTGACATATAACTAAACATTTGGGATTAATGTGCGTCAAATATAATCCCAATACCTGTGTGGGGTTTCAACCAACAAATACTGAATATTATTTGTGTAGTTGGGCGACGTGTAAACTTTATCATCCCAATCAATGTTAGTTAAATCGGTGTACATAAACAAATCGTCCGATTTTTAAATGAATATTTATTTTCATTTCAGGAAAATTTTATGCCACTCATTTATACGTTAAAAACTATATTTTTAATGATAAAATATTTATTTCAACACATGAATATTTTATATAGTTCATACTTTTAGTAAAAATGATATTTTTATTATCTAAATATTTTATCCAACACATGAATATTTTATATAGTTCATTTATTCAATAAAAATGATATTTTTATTGTTAAAATATTTTATTCACAATTAATTCACAATCAATTTTACAACCATAATCCAAATTTTCACAATACAATCCAAACAAACAACCATGGTTGGTACAATAAATAGTGTCGGGGGCTTCTAAGCCCCGTCTGCATCCTAGTATACATTTAACTGTAAAATAGTTTGAGTGAGAAGGAGTTCTCACATTGGTTTGCACTCCTTCATTCTTTTATTTTTGAATTTCAGTTCTAACTCTGTTCACGTTCAAATTTTCCTGAAATTCTAACGTGCTCCATTTCCGTTCTGGTCTGTTCCATGTTGTAGATATCATCAGCACGAGTCCAATGCATTTTGAATCGTCCGATTTGGACCTCGTATGAAGGATATACATTGATTAATACATTTGATAATTAAAATAGTAATTAATTAAATTAATTCACTTTTATTAATGCTTAAGAAATCGTTACCCTCTTTAATTAAACCATTGTCATTATCCCAGGTCCTTCTGTAACTAACCGAACCCAACTTCAACTATTAGGGTTCCCATTTCGCGTCGCCTATTGTTGGCCTGACCTTGATCGGACCGTGCCCCGCCATCGCCCCCAACGCAATCTCTTTATGCCCCGATCCGCGTGCCACTCGGTGGCCTCAGGCGGTCTGAAAACCGCCCCAAAAGTCGCCACTTCGAGCACTCTTTTCTCGCGAGATTCAAAACGAAAGTCCATCAAGTTGGTATCAAATCGAATATCAAAGAAATCTCTCTCGTATTTATTTTTAAAGAATAAACTAATTTGGATTCATTTTGCCACGATTTGGGGAAAAAAATTCGAGCATTTCGGCTGTCTCGTTTTTTTTTTGTGCTGGCTGAACGAGATGAATGGGCTAGGGTTGGTTCTCTAGGCTTTATATTAATATATTTTTTGAAAGGCAATTATTATTATTATTCCACACTAGAGTTATTACAATGGTAAACCAATGACCATAATCTGCGGCATTGAAAAAAATATATATTACATTTACAAACAAACCAGAAAAAACTCAATGTCATAATCTAACTATGCAACAAAACAAAACAAAGCCACTATAACTATCATTCTGCAACTACATCCACATGAACCATTAGCCTTCTACAACACTTCTACTATACTCGCAATAACCACTTCACATGAACACCATCACTAAAACTTCTGCACTTCACCACCATAACTACTTCACTTCTACCCTTCAAACCACACAATTAAATCAGCATCAAAAATGTCAAAACAGAGCACCCCAAATACAATAATACCTCAAATATAACCTGAACACATACACTAGTTCCCACCAAATAATAGCTCCCTGAAACTGAACACAAATCATGACATATCAACAAGGAAACCATGAGCAGATAGCAACAATCAAGTTAATCACCATTAGATAGGATTCCTCCTAGTGTGCCTAGATGGTAATTTCAAAGAATTTGGAAGAAAATCTTCAAGCGAATAATTAATACCCTCATCCTCATCGTCAACTATGCTCTCAGCAGCCTTTTTCTTTCGAGCACGCCTTTTGGCATTCTTGGAAACATTTTTAGTTTTAGTTGAAGATGAAGGAGATAAAGTAGATGATGAATTAGAGGGGGGTGGCAAAATAATGTGAGAA
This sequence comes from Allium sativum, assembly GCA_030737875.1. NCBI lineage: Eukaryota > Viridiplantae > Streptophyta > Magnoliopsida > Asparagales > Amaryllidaceae > Allium > Allium sativum. The sequence continues at coordinate 1,042,272,469 of CM060918.1, forward strand.
GGCGGTTTTAGAAGCGATAAGGAGAATTACTGGCATTAACTTCTCCAACAATACACTTAGCTGATAAATTTCCAGCTTGTCTACTATCATCTGCCTCTTCAACATCCTCCCAAAACTTCCCATGTAAACTTGATGACGATGCTGAAAATTTGCATGTATAAGAAGACTTAGAATGATAATCTACGCGATTATGACTAAAAGAATTTGGTTTAGCAGGTATTTCCTGAGCAGCCACATTTGAATTAAGAACAGTCTGCACATCAGAGGCATTACCACCCTCAAATAATCTGCCTAGCCCACAATCCACACTCTCCTCTTCATTATGAATTTGATTACCATCTCAAGAAGCATTTCCTTCAGAATTAGCTTCATAATTAGAACGAGAGTTATTATCAATCATGTCATTTTTTAGATCAAACTGATCCACTTTATTGATACCTTCATTACTATTAACACTATTATTAACCAAACCATCACCATTATTAGCATTTCCAGCAGTATCAATAGCAGTGCCATCTATATTAGTAGTAGTTCCAGTTGCTAAAGAATCAAAAGTGTTACCTCTCGCAATCCCTACTCCAGAAACACCTTCAATATTAGCCTTATTATTACTAAGAGCCTTCATCCTCCATACCTGGTTTCTCCTATTATTAACAGTAGTCCAACTATTCCTATTAACTATAGTATGAGCTTGATGATCCAAAGGAATATATTCATGAACTTCAAACTTCTCTACATTATGTGTATTATCCTTGTAATGAACCTCACACAAAGCTGTAGCATGTCCAAAAACCCTACAGCTAGTACATATCAATGGTCTCCAGTCATATTTGAATTGAACTGAAGGACACTTATCACCCAATTTATCTATTTTAATAAACTCAGAAGCTCAAAATCTGGCGTCACCTCAACTAAAGCCTTAGCATATCTGAATCTATTCAACCTTTCAATGCTAGCATCACAGCAAATTAACCTACCGATGTGATTAACTAACCAATTGATACCCACCAACATCCATAAAATCATCGGAATTCTAAACAAATGAATCCAGACAGGTACCTTCCTGATCTGAGATTGAGAGCATCCAATTGATGGATCCCATTTCATGATGATAAACATTCTGCCGTGTATGAAAACAGGATCAGAGCGTAGCACTTTTTCTCAATCAGCATCATTGGAAAAATTAAAGTAGAAATGGTAACCATCAGACTTTATATCAATTTCCCCACTAAAATGCCATCGCCTTTTCAAGAAATCAGTAACTGTAGAATATGATAACGTACCATCAAGAAAGAATCCAACCAAAAAATTGCTCCAGTATTTTTTACCTTCGTCCTTAACCAGCTCGGGAATAGGGTTTCTTGATCCATCTCTTGCGATTACAAATTGTCTTGGTTGATAGCTTCCAGCATTTCTTGGAAGTGAATTAAAAAGAGAGGCATGGTCTGATTTTGTGAAAGAAGGAAAAGAAGCATTCAAAGTATTGAATTGAAAATTAGTGATTTCCTGACCAAAAGGATTTGACGAATCAGAAACTTTGCAAGAAGGAGGAATTTCGTTGGAAGGAGGAGGAGGGGAATCAAGGGGTTTGGGAAGTGAATTAAATACTATTTAAATATTATTTAATTCTAATAATACTTGTTTATCACTCTGAACTCCAATTTAAACCCAACGATCGTCGTTCCTAACTAAATACCCCCATTCCGGTCATAATGGAATATGTTTCGTAAGCCCATTCAATCATTTCGAACAATTTTCATCAAAAATAAAATATAAATCAATTTATATTGAATTTAAATGTACCTTTTAATTTACTAGGGCCACATACTGACTTCAAAAACTATAGAAAAATAAATATAGCAATGTTTTGACGATACGGTCATTACAAAACTAATTTCGTCGAATTTGGAAGCCGTTCGAAAAATGGTCATTTTCCAGTCGATTAAATTCAAACTGAAATTGCCAAACACATTTTAATTCACCATGCTCACATACTAATTCCAAAAATTGTGAAAATTGGAATCTTGCAATAATTTGATATTCTGGATCCAACAAAAGTGGTTTCGATGAAAACGGAGGTCATTTGCAAAATGGCTATTTTAAGGGCTTTATATTTAATTAAAAATATAATTCAATTCCATAGCGACTATTTTGAATTTTAAATTGGACATAACTTTCAATTTATATTATGAAATATTTGTTTTTCACATCCATTAGAAAAATATAGATAAACAGATTCAAATATTTCTGGTTTTACTGAAATCCGATTTATTTTGAATTCTGTACATTCATTTGAAATTTAAAATCGAACTTTCAAACTACTACGCCATTTCAAACTTCTTTTATAATTAAATTAAAAATATATATTCTAACTTCGATTTAAAATAAATTTTAGTCGTTATTATTTAAAATAAACCATTTTAAATAATCAAAATCCATTAAAATAGCTAAAATAAAAATTTTAAATTAGTTCTGAAATCCCGGATTGTTGCAACCTCTCTCCTGGATTAGACATATTGGACGAGGAATAAGGTGCCTCTGGTTTCGTTCAGACCCAGAATGGACTTGTAATTGGATGTGTGTCCGACATTGGATTTCATTCTATGTTGATTGATTTCTATTAAATATATATCTGTTTGGTGGCGGAGAATTTATTCACTTGCTTTACACCCTTCTCTGAGATGTATGAACTTAGAGGTTATATATTGATAGACATTATTGTATGAATTGTTAGTGTGGCATGCTGAGATGCAAATGATCAAGGCTTTTGTTAAAAAGCGGAGTCTTGTGGTTGATGATCAAAACACGGCTTTAAATACCATAGCTTTGTGTATAACATTAATTTGCGAGCCTTACACCCGGTATCAGTCAAAAACGGGATCGTGACTACAGGGAGTGCACGACGTTTCATTCTAGCTAGGAGCGGTTCATGGTATGGAGCCCAGACATTTTTACTTATGTGGAATATGGATTGCAAGGCGCCTCGGATAGTGAGTCCCTAGTGGCTCAGAGATAGGTCCGATAGGACCAGGAAACGTGTGTTTAGAAATAACCAATCCACTAAAGGAAGTGTGGAACGGCCCTAAAGATCCAAGGGTTTTCCAACGTCCAAATCCTAAGGCATTTGCTAGAGTGTCTCGAATCGGTGAGGAGCCATCCCTTGCCTCGACTCATAAAAGAAATCCAATTTCCAATACGTGACTTTTCAGTTTTAGTTGTAGAACTAGTATGGAGACATGATATATGGTACCCATGCCGTCTATGATTGATATATTTATATTTGAAATTGTTTCGACACTATGCACTATAGTAATATCAAAATGATTTTTTAAACGTACCAAGCATGTTTGGCTATTATAAGGGAAAACTCTATCCTCCGGCTTGCGCTACATCGTGTGATGGGACCTGAGTCTTATAATAGCTTCATTTTTGAAAAAGCATTGCGTTGTTTTATTTCTAAACAGATATTCATGTGGAGTAAACCCGTTCTGTGTCATACGGCACGGTCCCATGATTTTTTCCACTTTTAAAGTAAAGATTTAATAACTGTTTTAGTTCTCACACCAGTCCCATGACTGGTTCAGAGTTTATTGTTTTCACCTAAACTCTGGGTGCCCATATTTCCACACGGGAAGCTAGTAGTTTTGGTTTTTCGTAGATACTTCTTTACGCATGATCCTGTATTTACGGCTGGAGCTATATTCGGAAGGCTTTGTATCCGTGCATTTCTTTCAGTTGTGTTATGTATTATTTTTCCGCTGCATTGTAATTTAAATCTCTGATATTTTTCCAATGTATATTATTTATTCATACGCTGATATATTCTTGTACTCTGATGAAAATTGTTGTAATAGCAATGAAATGTTCTATTGTTTGTGTTCTGATGCGTCGTGTTCTCATTACAATCTGTCCTTTTCCGTTTCTTCGGAGATCGGGGGATTTCGAAGCGTCACAAGTTATTTATGTTCTTGGTTCCAGTGCTCGCATTTCTGTCCACCCCAATCATTAAGCCTCGCCACCAATCATCAGTTTATCATCTGATCGTGGTTGATTTCTCAGAGAAGTTCTTTCATATGATTCTTTCACCTTTTTTTTAATTTCTTGAATCAAGGTTCTCCTGCTTCTCGCTGATCCCATCTCTTGATTGTGGCCGAGGGTGATAATAACACCATCACGTCGCGAATTCTGCTACAGCCAATACTGCCTCTCAAAACCAACCTAAAAATTTGTCAAAGGTTATCATTAACCCTCAAAAGCAATTAATTCATATATAATTAGATGAGAACAACTACCTTTTTTGGAAATTTCAAATACAAACTGCAGTTGAAGTGTAACAACCCTGAATTTTGGGGTAAATTTAAAAATTTATTTTAACTAATGGGTTATGACATTTAAAATAATTTATTTTAAATAATAATGATTAAAAATTTATTTAAATCCAAGTTAGGATGAATAATTTAATTTTAATTATAAAAGGAGTTAGAAATAGCGCGGTAGTTTAAAAAGTCAAACTTGAACTTTGACTGACCGTACAAGATGCAAAATTTAACAGATTTTAGTGAAACCAAAAATATTAGAATCTACTTAAGAATATCTTTCTAATGAATATGAAAAATTGAAATTTCATAGTGGGAATCGAAAGTTATGCCCAGTTTAAAATTCAGAAAGGTCGCTATGAAATTTATATATAATATATAAAGGTCAAAAATGCTACTTTTTGCATACGAAGGAATTTGGTCTTGAAACCACTTCCATTGAGTTTAGAATGATGTTTCTGCATTTAAAAAGTATAAACACTTATATATTTCGAGTTTCAAAAATTATTTGTTTAAAAATGTATTTTTAATATGTAATATATACACCTTGAAAATAGCCATTTTTCAAACGACCTCTGTTTTCGACGAAACCAATTTTGTTGGATTCAAAATTTCAAATTATTGCTAAGTTTAATTTTTCATAATTTTTCGAATTAGTTTGTGACCATGGTGAAAAGATTTCAGTTTGGTCAATTTCGGTCAATTTTAATCGACTTGAAAAATGCCAATTTTAAAATAGGCTCAGAATTGAACGAAATTAATTTTCCTAGGTCCGCAGCGTCATAACATAGCTAAATATATTTTTCGGGATTTTTCTAAGTTAAATTGTGGCCCCGGTGAATTTATTCGTACGGTTGAATTAAAAATAAAAGAAAATATTTTAAATAAAGAAAACTGGGTCAAGACAGTCGTTTGGGCCTGCGGGACATAGCTAGATGAGTCCGGAATGGGGGTTAATGGGTAGGAACGACAGTCGTTGGGCTGAAATCTGACAAAGTGGCTAAACAGACTTTATTGGGTAATTAAATCATTAAAATATTATAAAAAGCTTTGTCCTTTTTCCACTAAACCCTAATTTCAAAATGAACCAGCCGCCACTTGCAATTTCCATGGCCTAGAATGGCCGATTCTTCCTTCCTCAAATTCTCCCAATCCACAAAGAATTAAACCTCACTCTTCATACCATATCAAAGTTCTCTTCCTCCTCTTCGATTCTATACGGAGATGATGAGATTTAATGAAGTAATTTGGCCAGAAAATGCTCCCCAACCCGCGGCCAAAACAGCCCCGCTGCCCCCTGTAGGCCCCACCGCACCTCCCCTCCCTCCCGGCGCACGTAGCCCTCTCCTCCCTCTCCGATATGCCACCATCTGATCGTCTCCAAGCTTCACCAATTTAGAGATAAGTGGAGACCTAGTTTTGAAGGCTATGGGTTCAAAAATAATAAAAGGAGCGACTTTGAACGTGGAAGAGGAAGATGGAGGAGAGGTTGGCTTTTTCAAACTTTAGCTAATTAATAAATTTAAATTCAATTGTGTCAATCTAAATTTAACCATATCTCACTCATATGAACTCGAAACTAAAAGATTTCAGGTGTGCCACGATCGTGAGACCGAGACCTTCGCGATCAAACTGACTAGACCTGATTCTGAACAAGTTGAAAATTTGGCCAATTTTTGGATCTGAACAGCGCAGAAATTCAAAACGATGTGAGGAATTCTATTTTATTTCTTCTTAAATAACTAAAATTATTTATGTTTGTGTTATCATCACTCTACGGTAAAATTCTATTGTTATGTGACGTGATTTGATTCTATGATTGATGTGTAGTATAGATCTGTTAATTGGATGATATCGTGTTGTAATAAAAATTGTTGAAAACAAAAATATAGATTTTTGGAAAAATAAATTTGTCAAAACAAATTTGTTATTTTTGTCAAGGTAAATTATTCAAAACAAAAACCCCTATTTTTGTTCAATAGTTATGTGACACCAAATTAAACATTTTGTGATGTTTGAGATTATTTGAATTGAATATATTGTGGTGAATTGATCGTATTGTGTTGATGGATGGTATGATATATATGAAATGTTTACATCAAGGAAAATATCATTTTTGTTATATAAATTGTTAGAATAGAAAAATAACATTTTTATTTAAAAATGTCATGGAAAGAACATATTTTTATGTATAAATGTTAATATAATAAAAATCTCATGTTTACATTAGCATTATAAAGATCACATTTTTATGGTATCACTTTTATTTGATTTGATCTAGTTTATCAATTCATAATAATAATAATATGATTTGTCATTTTTATGTTATCACTTTTATTTTATTTGAATCGATCTAGTTTATCAATTCATTAGCGTAATAAAATTTGTTATTTCATGTGAATTGATTTAGTTTATCAATTCAACATCAAAAATAAAATTTGTCATTTATATTGATTTGATTCAGTGTATCAATTCAACACCAAATAAAAGTTGTACATTTTATTTGCGTCCTCTCACGCAAATATAATCACTTAGAAATAAAAGTTCACCTTTTTATTTGCATTTCACGATGCAAATATTACATAGACAAATAAGTTCATTTTTTTTCGTGTTCACGATGCAAATATAACAGGAAATAAAAAGAGTAGTAATAGAATCATATTTTAGTAAGAAATATGATTTACATTTAAAAACACATCTTTATTAAGAAATATGTTTTACATTAAAAACATATCTTTAATGTAATATTAGAAAACTGAGAAAAGAATCATATTTCATTATGAAATATGATTTGCATTTAAAAGATGTAAACTTAGAAAGAATCATATTTTTATTAAGAAATACGTTTTGCATTAGAAATGCATTTTTAATGTAATAGTAGAAACATAGTAGGATGAGGTTACAATAAAAAGAAAAAGTTAGAATTTAAAAAGTTTACCTTTTTATTTGTCAATATGTTAAATTAAGAAGATTTGTTCCCAAAACGTTATCAATCTTGAATTAAAGGAATGTTTTTATTTTATATTCATTTAATGGAATTAATTGATGTTGATTTAGAAAGATTACGTCTTTATTGTCTAAAAGTTACAATAAAAGGATTCAATTAAAAAGATTACATCTTTGGTGTCAATATGTTAAAGAAAAAAATATGGTTTCAAAATTGACATCTTGAAAAGGTTGTTATTATAAAATCATAATAATATGTAAAGTTACAATTTATATTAAGATACTTGAAATCAAGATATTTAGAAATAAAGAATATGTAACACCCCGTACTTTCTGTGAACGTATAAGTAACAAATCAGAGGATAATTAATTTTTAAAATAAGAATCAAGGGAAACGGGTTGCGCCATTGCGTTCGTCTCGGAATTCTGCTTGGAAACGAGTCCGAGTTTGCAAGAATCGGAGTCCGTATGAGGGAGATATGACCCTCCGAAGTTTCAGAAATTTTCAGAATCGAAGACAGTTCGAAATTTGAATTCAAACCCAGAAGCGGGCTGGGCGGGGAATTTCCCGCCCAGGACCCAGGTCGACTGGGGAGTCGAATGGGCAGTCGACCCCCTAGGACTTAGGTCGATTGGGGAGTCGACCCCCAGACCAGGTCGACTGGGCAGTCGACCTGGGGGTCGACCTCCCTGGTCGAACCTGGTGCGTGTGTGTGCGATTTTGAGGGCTGTGACGTGTTTGGACGGACCTGATGAGTTCTAGGGTTAATCTGAGGGCCTAAATGAGTTCCTACACCTATAAATACATCCTAAGACCTAGCCTTCTCTACACAAAATTCTATTCTTCTTCTACTCTACCTCTGTTCTAATAAAAAAAATGGCGTCGCTACTCTGCTGGAATCAAAACTAGAAGCTAACCAACATCAACCTAAGCAACTCAATTCAAATTAGGGATTAAAGCTTCTGCAACGATTCTACAACAATTAAAGTTCTTTCTTTAATCCAACCAAGGAAAGTGCAGTCATTTTCCGATATAAACTTTAATCATAATTGTGACATGATTGTAAATCTGAATTTGAGATTGTGTATGTTCTGTTCTGATCTATTTTATTCTGTATCTCTTCTTCTTTCTATTCTATAGCCAGGCTACTACGAGCCTGCGCCAATATCCTAAGAGATTAACGCACGAACGCTAAAATGTTTGGGACAAATAATGAATGTGGCATAATTGGACATGGCTAATCTGTGACTGATTTAAGAAAAAGGACATAGGTTGTAAACTAGATTTAGATCTATGCATATTCTGTGAATTGGAAGAAGAGGAACCATGGTATGTTAACATGTGACTTGAGACATTGGACATAACGCATAATTCTGAATTAATATCTGTTATAACTAGATTGTTGGGCATATTGTTTATATAACAATTCATGATTTGAAAGAGAATATGACTTAGGTGTGAAGATCTATATTAAGATTTGATAACTATTAAATGTGAATAACACCTAAGTAGGATATTTTTGAATATATGACATGCATTGAAATCAATGGCTATATTTGGTATAATTTATATGTGAATCTTATGTACTAGGCAAGTTGAACTAAATTGGGACATGTAAATTATGACCATAATCTGTGGCATGTAAATTCAATGCAAACGTGGGGTATATGATCATAGGGTGAATCATGACAACTATTTAGGCATGCAAACTTAGGCCAAATTTATAATTAGGCAAGATATGTTTGTGAAACTTTAAGGAATGATTAAATCTGTTATATTTGCCTAATTTGCTAGTTCTGCTATATTTTTATAATCTGCTAGTTCTGTCATATTGCCTAATATGCAAGTTCTGTTATCTGCTAGTTCTGCTCTACTGCCTAGTCTGCTAGATCTGTTCATCTGCCAAATCTGTCATCTGCTAAGTCTGTTGAAACTGCCAAATCTGCTAAACTAAATCTGTTGAGATGCCTAATCTGTTGTCTGCTAAATCTGCTAGTTTGCTTGATCTACTAAATCCGTTAGGTCGCCTAATCTGCAAAATCTGTTATTTGCTATATCTGTTGAGTTGATATAATTAGTCCGTTATTGACATAATCTGAATTGGCTATAGTTATGAATAATTGACATGTATATTAGGCGTGGGTATAAATGGTAAATTATTAATTAATTGGCCGCAAAGATAAACATGGCTAACTCGAGGTTAGAATGAGTTTGCGGCGTAATTCTGCCCGGAACCGCCCGGCATATTCCAGTGGCCGCAAACAATAGGTTCTAATGTGAGAAGTTAGTCATAACGTGCTTGAAACCCAAGGTTAGACTCAGTTTGCGACAGAAACCTGCCCGGAACCAACCGGCCTAACCAGTAGCCGCAAACTGTCAGTCTAATGTGAGAGGTCTGGGCATTAATATTTAATTAATGAAAATCTGAGATAAATATGATGTCTAAAACGTGTTGGGTGGGTAAGGTTAAACCAATTGGACCAATGAATCTGATAAACCCGTTTCGTGAATCTGTAGGCCCAATACAAAGTTAGACAATCTGTAACCGGTTAATCTGTAACCAGTAAATCTGTAAGTCTGTTAATCTATGAACTAGTTGATCTAAACTCTGTATGTCTGAAACTTGTAAACTATTTAATCTGAAAATCTGTTAGTCTGGGGACACAAGGTTAGGAGGGGAATTACTTGTGTCATCTATTGTTTGGGATCGATATTAGTCAGTAACCCTTTCTGGTATCAAAACTTTGACCCAACAGTAGGTAGGGTCCGGGCACGCTTACTAAACTAATTATAAGCGGTTCATTCTGATAATGGCGAGGGGTGTTGATGGTGCGTTCCAACCGGGTCATGTGCGTGCATGGATCCCGGTCTGCCTCTGAGGATGTAAGACGCCGTGACATCTGTAAATAGGTCTGTGCCAATTGGTTGTCACTTTAGGGAGTGATACACCCTACTGTGGGGCCGACACAGGGTATTTATGTATTAGGGAGCTGATCGCTTGGGGTAGGGTTTTAGTGTACACTTAGTTCTGTCTGTTTCTGTTGGTACCGTATGTTTCTGTTGGGTGGCAACACCTGTCTGTTTCTGCGTGGTACCGTCTGTTCGGGTGGTAAAGACCCAATTACTAGTGTACACCTAATGCTACATTCTGTTTCCGTAGGGATTAATCTGTTTCTGTTTCGGTTCGGGTGGTAAAGGCCCATTATCTGCATTCTGCTTCTGTCTGTTTCTGATCGGGTGGTAAAGGCCCCTTACTAGCGTGGAAATTATTCTGTACCCGTTTCTGTTTCAGTTTAGACATTAGGGTGACACCTAATTCTGTTATACTAGTATTAGTGCAGAGAAGTGTAAAGAAATAGCTTATGTCATTCTGTTCTTCTGTTATATCCGCTACACCTGTTACAGTTATCTCTCATCCAGTTTTATGTTCATGTCATGTTATTATTATCTGTTCATAACTGAAAATCATTGGACTTGCCAGACTTTTTGTCTGACCCTTGTTGTTTCGCCTCCTTTCTTCCATTTCCCCCCAGGTTTTGTAGAAGGGAATACTCTAGCTTGATCCAGATTTCTTCTGCTTGAAGTGCTTAAAGTATGGCTTGTCTTCTTCTGTGGGGATTATGATTTTAAACTATGTATTCTGAAGGCTTTTACACAAAACTGATATTTTGTACTTGAATTCTGATATTGTGATTTGAAAGGATGTAACCAAGCTTATTTCGGTTACTATTGTAATAAAGTTATAAATTTTTCAAGTACTGTTTTATCTGTCTTGTAAGTTTCTGTTCTGTTTACTAAAATGCTCCACCAAAGTTAAGGCATTCCCTTTGTGAGTGACCTTAATGGAGGTGGGGTGTTACAGAATATCTTAAAATTAAGATTCCTTAGTGAAAAGGATAATTTCAAATAATATGTTTCGGAAAAATTAATTATAATTATAAATTATAATTGTGCTTGGACACGAGGTTAGGGTACATTTATGGTGGAAGTCTGCCCGGACCCGACCGGCATATCCAGCAGCCACTAATGTTGAACCTAATGTGAGAGGTCCAAGTGCACAAATACGAAACGGGCCATGACACGAGGTTAAGCCCAACTTGTGGAATAAGTCTGCCCAGAACCGACCAGCACATCCAGCATCCACAAGTCGTAGGCTTAATGTGAGAGGTCTAGCCCATTATAAAACACAAATGGATAAGAAAATGAGTTGGGCTATTTAATCCATTTTAAAAATAGCAATGCATTTTTAAAAACCCGAACGAGTTTATCGAGTTATTTTATCCATTTTATAATGAATATTAAAAGATAAATTTCAAAATTAATATTTTGGAAAATAATATTATTATAAAAGGATAACATATAAAATAATCGATTTTTAGATTATAGTTGGAATCATGAAAATGCATATGAAAATGAAATCATGTTTTTTTTAGTGTAACATGAGTGCATAAGAAATAAATATAATCATTTGTTTTAATGTCATTTAATCGAATATGAAAATAAAATCATATTTAGGAGTAGCGTTAAAGTATATGAAAATAAAATCATGTTTGTTGTAGCATTAATGCATATGAAATAAAAACATGTGTTGGAATCATGTGAATGCATATGAAATAGCTTCATATTTTAAAGTCATGTTAATTATATGAAATATAATCGTATTTTTAATGTTATGTTAATATATGAAATTAAAAACATATTTCAGTGTTATGTTATTATCTTAAAAATAAATATATTTTTAAGATCATGTTCATATATTGAAGATGAAACATGTTTTTATTGTCATGTTCATATATTAAAATAAGGCATAATTTTTAGTGTCATTTTCATTGGAAAGAATTAAACGTTTAAGGACTTCCATTTAATATAAGTTGACTCCAATGAAAAAAATAACCCCAAACTTCCACGTAATGAAAGTAAGGAATAGTCATTTGGAATACAACATAAATACAACAATACAGATCACAGATACAACATAGCACAGGAAAACTATATAATAACAACATCATAGCAGCGGAAAATATGAATGCCATCAAATACAGAATTCCACAGTCACAGAGTCCTAAATTATTACATCAAGTTTCAGCAAAAGGAAATAAGTTTCAAACTTCAAGATAGAACAACTGGAAATAGAATAAGTTCGGATGTCTCAAAGTCTAAAGATAAAATGGATTAGGTTTAGAATTAGGTTTAGAAAATGGATTAGGGCTGGCTAAATGATAATATATAGGCAATTGTAAATTTTAATTCAGCCCCTCTTTAGTTTAAACACTTTCAATTAAATAATGATTAGCCTTCATGTAATATAATTCTATTACTTTTTTAGTCCTTTTCGTGGTTTTAAAATTCGTATGAACACATACGTTATCCAAATTTACTAAAAATTGGAACATAACTATTTCTCAACGATATGAATTAATTATTTGTTTTAAATAAATATATCGTTTCAAACTTTAGTTAATTAATAAATTTATATTCAATTGTGTCAATATAAATTTAACCATATCACACTCATACGAACTCGAAACTAAACGATTTTAGGTGCGCCACGATCGTGAGACCGAGACCTTCGCGATGAAACTGACTAGACCTGATTCTGAACAAGTTGAAAATTTGGCCAATTTTTGGATCTGAACGGCGCAGAAATTCAAAATGATGTGAGGAATTCTATTTTATTTCTTCTTAAATAACTAAAATTATTTATGTTTGTGTTATCATCACTCTGCGGTAAAATTCTATTGTAATGTGACGTGATTTGATTCTATGATTGATGTGTTGTATAGATCTGTTAATTGGATGATATCGTGTTGTAATAAAAATTGTTGAAAACAAAAATATAGATTTTTGTCAAAATAAATTTGTCAAAACAAATTTGTTATTTTTGTCAAAATAAATTTGTCAAAACAAATTTGTTATTTTTGTCAAGGTAAATTAGTTAAAACAAAAATCGCTATTTTTGTTCATTAGTTATGTGACACCAAATTGAACATTTTGTGATGTTTGAGATTATTTGAATTGACTATATTGTGGTGAATTGACCGTATTGTGTTGATGGATGGTATGAAATATATGAAATGTTTACATCAAGGAAAATATCATTTTTGTTATATAAATTGTTAGAATAGAAAAATAATATTTTTATTTAAAAATGTCATCATTTGGAAAGAACATATTTTTATGTATAAATGTTAATATAATAAAAATCTCATGTTTACATTAGCATTATAAAGATCACATTTTTATGGTATCACTTTTGTTTAATTTGAATTGATCTAGTTTATCAATTCATAATAATAATATTATTTGTAATTTTTATGTTATCACTTTTATTTTATTTGAATTGATCTAGTTTATCAATTCATTAACATAATAAAATTTGTTATTTCATGTGAATTGATTTAGTTTATCAATTCAACATCAAAAATAAAATTTGTCATTTATATTGAATTGATTCATTGTATCAATTCAACACCAAATAAAAGTTGTACATTTTATTTGCGTCCTCTCACGCAAATATAATCACTTAGAAATAAAAGTTCACCTTTTTATTTGCATTTCACGATGCAAATATTACATAGACAAATAAGTTCATTTTTTTTCGTGTTCACAATGCAAATATAACAGGAAATAAAAAGAGTAGTAAAAGAATCATATTTTAGTAAGAAATATGATTTACATTTAAAAACACGTCTTTATTAAGAAATATGTTTTACATTAAAAACATATCTTTAATGTAATATTAGAAAACTGAGAAAAGAATCATATTTCATTATGAAATATGATTTGCATTTAAAAGCACATTTTTAATGTAAACTTAGAAAGAATCATATTTTTATTAAGAAATACGTTTTGCATTAAAAATACATTTTTAATGTAATAGTAGAAACATAGTAGGATGAGGATACAATAAAAAGAAAAAGTTAGAATTTAAAAAGATTACCTTTTTATTTGTCAATATGTTAAATTAAGAAGATTTGTTCCCAAAACGTTATCAATCTTGAATTAAAGGAATGTTTTTATTTTATATTCAATTAATGGAATTAATTGACGTTGATTTAGAAAGATTACGTCTTTATTTTCTAAAAGTTACAATAAAAGGATTCAATTAAAAAGATTACATCTTTGGTGTCAATATGTTAAAGAAAAAAAATATGGTTTCAAAATTGAACATCTTGAAAAGGTTGTTATTATAAAATCATAATAATATGGAAAGTTACAATTTATACTAAGATACTTGAAATCAAGATATTTAGAAATAAAGAATATCTTAAAATTAAGATTCCTTAATGGAAAGGATAATTTCAAATAATATGCTTTGGAAAAATTAATTATAATTATAAATTATAATTGTGCTTGGACACGAGGTTAGGTTACATTTGTGGTGGAAGTCTGCACGGACCCGACCGGCATATCCAGCAGCCACTAATGTTGAACCTAATGTGAGAGGTCCAAGTGCACAAATACGAAACGGGCCATGACACGAGGTTAAGCCCAACTTATGGAATAAGTCTGCCCGGAACCGACCGGCACATCCAGCATCCACAAGTCGTAGGCTTAATGTGAGAGGTCTAGCCCATTATAAAATACAAATGGATAAGAAAATGAGTTGGGCTATTTAATCCGTTTTAAAAATAGCAACGCATTTTTAAAAACCCGAACGAGTTTATCGAGTTATTTTATCCATTTTATAATGAATATTAAAAGAGAAATTTCAAAATTAATATTTTGGAAAATAATATTATTATAAAAGGATAACATATAGAATAATCGATTTTTAGATTATAGTTGGAATCATGAAAATGCATATGAAAATGAAATCATGTTTTTTTAGTGTAACATGAGTGCATAAGAAATAAATATAATCATTTGTTTTAATGTCATTTATAAATTTATTAAGTCTAAAATGGAGCAAGGGAACGCAGGGAGAGCGGCACGTTTCTTTCTAGTTAGAAGTGGAATTTAGGGAATGATCACCGGGGAGATGGGGGGTTGCAGCGGTGCGTGGAGGGCCGGGGGGGGGAGGGTGCGACGGTGGCGGTTTTAGGTGGGTGGAGCGGCGGCTTCATGGTACAAGAGGATTTGATTTTGGTATAAGATCGAAGAGCACGAAAATCTCTTCGAAAAGTTGTACTACGGCGAAGGATTTCGTTGAGAAACGAAGGAGGATTCGAAGCTTGAAGTTTTGAAGGTTTATGGGTTAGGCGGCGTGAAATGAGAAGGAAGAAGACGGAGTACTGTAGTGTGTATTTATACGGGTATATGAGCATATTTTCCTATTTTCTTTTTTTATTTATTTAATTTCAAAATTAGGGGCTTTCCGTCCGATCACCAAACAGAGCCCAACGACTGTCGAACAATAGGTTTTGACGTCTTCTGAACGCAATGGCGCTAGTGTCGAAGTCTAATTCTGAAGTTTACAGCATGTTTCTTTTATTTTTAAAATAAATCTTTTTAATATTAATTCGAACGTACTCTTAAATCTACTGGGGTCACATAAAATATCGTAAAAATATATATATTTTTAAGATAATAACATAACACTGAAATATGTTTTAAATTTCATATATTAACATAACATTAAAAATACGATTATATTTCATATAATTAACACGACTTTAAAATATGAAGCTATTTCATACGCATTCACATGATTCCAACACATGTTTTTATTTCATATGCATTAACGCTACTCCAAACATGATTTTATTTTCATATACTTTAACGCTACTCCTAAATATGATTTTATTTTCATATGCAATTAAAAGACATTAAAACAAATGATTATATTTATTTCTTATGCACCCATGTTACATTTAAAAAAAACATGATTTCATTTTCATATGCATTTTCATGATTCCAACTATAATCTAAAAATCGGTTATTCTATATGTTATCCTTTTATAATAATATTATTTTTCAAAATATTAATTTTGAAATTTCTCTTTTAATATTCATTATAAAATGGATAAAATAACTCGATAAACTCGTTCGGGTTTTTAAAAATGCATTGCTATTTTTAAAACGGATTAAATAGCCCAACTCATTTTCTTATTCATTTGTATTTTATAATGGGCTAGACCTCTCACATTAAGCCTACGACTTGTGGATGCTGGATGTGCCGGTCGGTTCCAGGCAGACTTATTCCACAAGTTGGGCTTAACCTCGTGTCATGGCCCATTTCGTATTTGTGCACTTGGACCTCTCACATTAGGTTCAACATTAGTGGCTGCTGGATATGCCGGTCGGGTCCGGGCATACTTCCACCACAAATGTAACCTAACCTCGTGTCCAAGAACAATTATAATTTATAATTATAATTAATTTTTCCAAAACATATTATTTGAAATTATCCTTTCCATTAAGGAATCTTAATTTTAAGATATTCTTTATTTCTAAATATCTTGATTTCAAGCATCTTAATATAAATTGTAACTTTCCATATTATTATGATTTTATAATAACAACCTTTTCAGGATGTTCAATTTTGAAACCATATTTTTTTTCTTTAACATATTGACACCAAAGATGTAATCTTTTTAATTGAATCCTTTTATTGTAACTTTTAGACAATAAAGACGTAATCTTTCTAAATCAACGTCAATTAATTCCATTAATTGAATATAAAATAAAAACATTCCTTTAATTCAAGATTGATAACGTTTTGGGAACAAATCTTCTTAATTTAACATATTGACAACTAAAAAGGTAATCTTTTTAAATTCTAACTTTTTCTTTTTATTGTAACCTCATCTTACCATGTTTCTACTATTACATTAAAAATGTATTTTTAATGCAAAACGTATTTCTTAATAAAAATATGATTCTTTCTAGGTTTACATTCAAAATGTGCTTTTAAATGCAAATCATATTTCATAATGAAATATGATTCTTTTCTTAGTTTTCTAATATTACATTAAAGATATGTTTTTAATGTAAAACATATTTCTTAATAAAGATGTGTTTTTAAATGTAAATCACATTTCTTACTAAAATATGATTCTTTTACTACTCTTTTTATTTCCTGTTATATTTGCGTTGTGAACACGAAAAAAAATGAACTTATTTGTCTATGTAATATTTGCATCGTGAAATGCAAATAAAATGGTGAACTTTTATTTCGAAGTGATTATATTTGCGTGAGAGGACGCAAATAAAATGTACAACTTTTATTTGGTGTTGAATTGATACACTGAATCAATTCAATATAAATGACAAATTTTATTTTTGATGTTGAATTGATAAACTAAATCAATTCACATGAAATAACAAATTTTATTATGTTAATGAATTGATAAACTAGATCAATTCAAATAAAACAAAAGTGATAACAAAAAATGACAAATCATATTATTATTATGAATTGATAAACTAGATCAATTCAAATCAATCAAAAGTGATACCATAAAAATGTGATCTTTATAATGCTAATGTAAACATGAGATTTTTATTATATTAACATTTATACATAAAAATAAGTTCTTTCCATGACATTTTTAAATAAAAATGTTATTTTTCTATTCTAACAATTTATATAACAAAAATGATATTTTCCTTGATGTAAACATTTCATATATTTCGTACTATCCATCAACACAATACGATCAATTCACCACAATATATTCAATTCAAATAATCTCAAACATCACAAAATGTTTAATTTGGTGTCACATAACTATTGAACAAAAATAGGGGTTTTTGTTTTGACTAATTTACCTTGACCAAAATAACAAACAAAAATAACAAATTTGTTTTGACAAATTTATTTTGACAAAAATCTATATTTTTGTTTTCAACAATTTTTATTACAACACGATATCATCCATTTAACAGATCTATACAACACATCAATCATAGAATCAAATCACGTCACATAACAACAGAATTTTACCGCAGAGTGATGATAACACAAACATAAATAATTTTAGTTATTTAAGAAGAAATATAATAGAATTCCTCACATCATTTTGAATTTCAGCGCCGTTCAGATCCAAAAATTGGCCAAATTTTCAACTTGTTCAGAATCAGGTCTAGTCAGTTTCATCGCGAAGGTTTCGGTCTCACGATCGTGGTGCACCTGAAATCGTTCAGTTTCGAGTTCGTATGAGTGAGATATGGTTAAATTTAGATTGAAACAATTGAATTTAAATTTATTAATTAACTAAAGTTTGAAACGATATATTTATTTAAAACAAATGATTAATTCGTATCGTCGAGACATAGTTATGTTCCAATTTTTAGTAAATTTGGATAACGTATGTGTTCGTACGAATTTTAAAACCACGAAAAGGACTAAAAAGTAATAGAATTATATTACATGAAGGCTAATCATTATTTAATTGAAAGCGTTTAAACTAAAGAGGGGCTGAATTAAAATTTACAATTGCCTATATATTATCATTTAGCCAGCCCTAATCCATTTCCTAAACCTAATTCTAAACCTAATCCATTTTATCTTTTGACTTTGAGACATCCGAACTTATTCTATTTCCAGTTGTTCTATCTTGAAGTTTGAAACTTATTTCCTTTTGCTGAAACTTGATGTAATAATTTAGGACTCTGTGACTGTGGAATTCTGTATTTGATGACATTCATATTTTCCGCTGCTATGATGTTGTTATTATATAGTTTTCCTGTGCTATGTTGTATCTGTGATCTGTATTGTTGTATTTATGTTGTATTCCAAATGGTTATTCCTTACTTTCATTACGTGGAAGTTTGGGGTTATTTTTTCATCGGAGTCAACTTATATTAAATGGAAGTCCTTAAACGTTTAATTCTTTCCAATGAAAATGACACTAAAAATTATGCCTCATTTTAATATATAAACATGACACTAAAAACATCTTTCATCTTCAATATATGAACATGATCTTAAAAATATATTTATTTTTAACATAATAACATAACACTGAAATATGTTTTAAATTTCATATATTAACATAACATTAAAAATACGATTATATTTCATATAACTAACATGACTTTAAAATATGAAACTATCTCATATGCATTCACATGATTCCAACACATGTTTTTATTTCATATGCATTAATGCTACTCCAAACATGATTTTATTTTCATATACTTTAACGCTACTCCTAAATATGATTTTATTTTCATATGCAATTAAATGACATTAAAACAAATGATTATATTTATTTCTTATGCACTCATGTTACACTAAAAAAACATGATTTCATTTTCATATGCATTTTCATGATTCCAACTATAATCTAAAAATCGATTATTCTATATGTTATCCTTTTATAATAATATTATTTTCCAAAATATTAATTTTGAAATTTCTCTTTTTATATTCATTATAAAATGGATAAAATAACTCGATAAACTCGTTCGGGTTTTTAAAAATGCGTTTCTTTTTTTAAAACGGATTAAATAACCCAACTCATTTTCTTATCCATTTGTATTTTATAATGGGCTAGACCTCTCACATTAAGCCTACGACTTATGGATGCTGGATGTGCCGGTCGGTTCTGGGCAGACTTATTCCACAAGTTGGGCTTAACATCGTGTCATGGCCCGTTTTGTATTTGTGCACTTAGACCTCTCACACTAGGTTCAACATTAGTGGCTGCTGGATATGCCGGTCGGGTCCGGGAAGACTTCCACCACAAATGTAACCTAACCTCATGTCCAAGCACAATTATAATTATAATTAATTTTTCCAAAACATATATTTTGAAATTATCCTTTCCATTAAGGAATCTTAATTTTAAGATATTCTTTATTTCTAAATATCTTGATTTCAAGTATCTTAATATAAATTGTAACTTTCCATATTATTATGATTTTATAATAACAACCTTTTCAAGATGTTCAATTTTGAAACCGTATTTTTTTCTTTAACATATTGACACCAAAGATGTAATCTTTTTAATTGAATTCCTTTTATTGTAACTTTTAGACAATAAAGACGTAATCTTTCTAAATCAACGTCAATTAATTCTATTAATTGAATATAAAATAAAAACATTCCTTTAATTCAAGATTGATAACGTTTTGGGAACAAAACTTCTTAATTTAACATATTGACAACTAAAAAGGTAATCTTTTTAAATTCTAAATTTTTCTTTTTATTGTAACCTCGTCCTACTATGTTTCTACTATTACATTAAAATTGTATTTTTAATGAAAAACGTATTTCTTAATAAAAATATGATTCTTTCTAAGTTTACATTAAAAATGTGCTTTTAAATGCAAATCATATTTCATAATGAAATATGATTCTTTTCTCAGTTTTCTAATATTACATTAAAGATATGTTTTTAATGTAAAACATATTTGTTAATAAAGATGTGTATTTAAATGTAAATCATATTTCTTAATAAAATATGATTCTTTTACTACTCTTTTTATTTCCTATTATATTTGCGTTGTGAACACGAAAAAAATGAACTTATTTGTCTATGTAATATTTGCATCGTGAAATGCAAATAAAAAGGTGAACTTTTATTTTTAAGTGATTATATTTGCGTGAGAGGACGCAAATAAAATGTACAACTTTTATTTGGTGTTGAATTGATACACTGAATCAATTCAATATAAATGACAAATTTTATTTTTGATGTTGAATTGATAAACTAAATCAATTCACATTAAATAAAAAAAATTATAATGTTAATGAATTGATAAACTAGATCAATTCAAATAAAATAAAAGTGATAACATAAAAATGATAATTCATATTATTCTTATGAATTGATAAACTATATCAATTCAAATCAAACAAAAGTGATACCATAAAAATGTGATCTTTATAATGCTAATGTAAACATGAGATTTTTATTATATTAACATTTATACATAAAAATATGTTCTTCCCAAATGATGACATTTTTAAATAAAAATGTTAATTTTCTATTCTAACAATTTATATAACAAAAATGATATTTTCCTTGATGTAAACATTTCATATATTTCATACCATCCATCAACACAATACGTTCAATTCACCACAATATAGTCAATTCAAATAATCTCAAACATCACAAAATGTTCAATTTGGCGTCACATAACTAATGAACAAAAATAGGGATTTTTGTTTTAACTAATTTACCTTGACAAAAATAAAAAATTTGTTTTGACAAATTTATTTTGACAAAAATAACAATTTGTTTTGACAAATTTATTTTGACAAAAATCTACATTTTTGTTTTCAACAATTTTTATTACAACACGATCTCATCCAATTAAAAGATCTATACAACACATCAATCATAGAATCAAATCACGTCACATAACAATAGAATTTTACCGCAGAGTGATGATAACACAAACATAAATAATTTTAGTTATTTAAGAAGAAATAAAATAGAATTCCTCACATCGTTTTGAATTTCTGCGCCGTTCAGATCCAAAAATTGGCCAAATTTTCAACTTGTTCAGAATCAGGTCTAGTCAGTTTCAGCACGAAGGTCTCGGTCTCACGATCGTGGCGCACCTGAAATCGTTTAGTTTCGAGTTCGTATGAGTGAGATATTGTTAAATTTAGATCGACACAATTGAATTTAAGTTTATTAATTAACTAAAGTTTGAAAAAATCAACCTCTCCTCCATCTTCCTCTACCACGTTCAAAGCCGCTCCTTTTATTATTTTTGAACCCATAGCCTTCAAAACTAGGTCTCCACTTATCTCTAAATTGGTGAAGCTTGGAGACGATCGGAAGGTGGCATACCAGAGAGGGAGGAGAGGGCTACGTGCGCCGGGAGGGAAGGGAGGTTCTGTGAGGCCTACAGGGGGCGACGGGGCTGTTTTAGCTGCGGGTTGGGGAGCATTTTCTGGCCAAATTACTTCATTAAATCTCATCATCTCCGTATAGAATCGAAGAGGAGGAAGAGAGCTTTGATATGGTATGAAGAATGAGGTTTAATTCTTTGTGGATTGGGAGAATTTGAGGAAGGAAGAATAAGCCATTCTAGGCCATGGAAATTGCAAGTGGCGGCTGCTTCATTTTGAAATTAGGGTTTAGTGGAAAAAGGACAAAGCTTTTTATAATATTTTAATTACCCAATAAACCCGTTTAGCCACTTTATCAGATTTCATCCCAACGACTGTCGTTCCTACCCATTAACCCCCATTCCGGACTCATCTAGCTATGTCCCACAGGCCCAAACGACTGTCTTAACCCAGTTTTCTTTATTTTAAAATGTTTTCTTTTATTTTTAATTAATTTATTTTCACAAAAATAGCTGTATGTTGATATATATGAGTTGGAATTAAGTTAAATTAATAGCTTATGTGTATATGTGCATACATGATCGTTTGAATTTTAAAACTTGAAAATAAAGTTTATTGGAAATAAAAGCATGAAATTAATATGTATAAACATATATAAGGAGAGAAACTATAAATGATTTGATAACAATCAATCTATATTACAATTTCAATTAATGTAGGTTACAACAAAAAGTAATGTACGTTACAGCAAAAATTAATGTGCATTAATTAGTAATTAATGTATGTTACAAACATAAGAAAGAAATTTAATATATTTATAACAATATAATGTCTAACTAGTGGTATATATTTGGAGTTTGGAAATATTCAAACATGTGTAAATAGTAAATTTATAATGGAAGCATCAAGGAAGGAGAATGAAACAATTTACTAATTAACGTTGCAACAGTGAAGAATTAATGGAGATAATAGTTAAATTGAGTAAGCAATCAATTAAGAAAATTAATTACGAAATGAATGACATTAATTAATAAATTTAGTGGTTTAAGATGTATACGTTTTGAAACTGGAATTATGTAACGTGTGAATATAATAAGGAAACATAATAATGGAGAAATAGGGATGGACCATTTTTATTTTATTTTAAATAGCATGTGCATAGACGCATATGTGTGTATGTATATATGTATGTTTGAGTTAAATTCAATCAAAACTACCTAATAGTACAAATCGCATAATTACAACAATCAGTTTTAAAATCTTTATGTGTTAACAAAACGGTTCTATGTAATCTTATATTTTAATGTCTTACTTAAATTCCTCTGTAATATTAAATGTGTCATATATATAGAGCCAGGTTCATTGACACCTCAAACAGTTGTGCTGATTTTTTTTTTTTGGGGTATATACAAATAGGTACAAAATACAAGGAGGAAGATAATAAGGCGGTTAAAGATTTCTAGCAATATAAATGTGGAAAGGTTTGAATGAACATTTGAAAGAAATAATACTACTTTTTCCAATTTTTTTTGTATATAGATATGGAATGCCCATTTTAGCTATAATTTAGCTACAATATGAATGATATACATAGTAATTAATGAAATTAATACAACTGAATTTATTATGCATTATACTACAATGCTGAGAAACATTGAAACTAAGGAATATATATTCTAACATGTTGGCATAAATACAAGGTAGATATTTAATAGTGCAATTTATGTATATTTTTAGTTCTTCCTTTCAAAAGCTAAACATAAATATCAAATAATTCAATTATTAAAAATAAATAAATTTTATTAATAACACAATTAGATAAATTAAGGTATCGTCTTGGGCATGTAGCTAAGGGATTGTAGGAATGCAGGAATTATATCATTCGTATTAACAGTAGGATTAAGGAAATAATTTAATTTTTTTTTCTCTTTGTATTTTGTAGGTGCATTAAAATTTGCGTCTATGTAAGATTCGTTAAGTTGCAATCATTTATTTACTCTACAATATCATGCATAGATTTGAGGTTTATTTGACATGTATGTAGCTTCTCGGACTTCCAAATTAAAACTACTGAATGTTTAAGAAATACTTCACTATTATGTTTTAAATCAAATAGTTTGTAAAAAATAATTTTAAAGTTATTCTCAAATTTTTATTTCATAACCAATTTATACTCCATATTCCTCAAAATAGCTTAAATTAAAACTTAAAATTGGTTCTGAAATTCCGGGTTGTTACAATCTCCCCCACTTAAAAACTTTTTGTCCTCGAACAGGAACGAAGCTAAAAGTGGTTTAATTAATTAACTCATCATTCATTCTTTAATTCGTTTCTATAATTTTATTAGTTGAACTAATAATCACACTACACAACTATCAATCAATTAGTTGATTAGCTTTTTAAATATACATAACTTTTGTATATTCAAAAATCATATTTTCTAATAGCAGATTATATATATAATCAAAATACGTTAATTATATACTTTTCACTCTCAACTCATTCTAGGGCATTACTAACCCCATCTCTAATGAGTTTTCTCATTCTAGGATACTGCTGATCCTATCTCTAATGAGTGGATATTACTAATCCAATCTCTGATGGGTCTTTTGTTCAGTTCTAATGAGTTGTACCCCAAAGATTTGAGCTAACCAGAGCTCTGATACCAACTGTAACGGCTCGGAATTTGCCCGAACCTAATCGATTGCAAAATCGACTAAGACCGTTCAAAACCCGAATACGTTAACTTTGGGAATACAACAACATCAGAACAATAAAAACAGACTTTTATAAACATTACAGTAATGTTACGTTAGAGTACAGAACATATCAGAGTACGTCGATTTAAAATACAGCGAAAGATAAATTACAACAAATTATAATACAATACAGTGTAGCGGAAATAAAATAACTAAGGCAGCGGAAGACAACTATACTTTGGACACAGCTTTAAGCTTCAATCTAGATTCCTGCTCAAGAGATAAATATCTGCAAAAAGCTACTCGACTGCCCGTGTGGAAAAGAGGGCACCCGAGTTTGCAAAGTGAAACAAACTACGAGTCAGTCATGGGACTGGTGTGAGAATTCTTAACTAATATAACTAATAGAAATAAGGAAATTCCAAGGACCACTCCGCTAACGCGGAACGGGTTTTATTCCAATGGATTGCCGGTGCATAAATTAAAGTAAATCGTTAAACAATGCAATGCTTTTTAGAAAAATGAAACCATCATAAGACTCAAGTCCCATCACACAATGCAACGCAAACCGGAGGATAGAATTTTACCTTATAATGATTAAACATGCTTGGTACGATAAAACGGATTTGATATTATTATTAGTGTATATATGTTTCAAAAACATTTCAATCATAATGTATCAGTCCATAGACGGCATAGTACCCCATCCTACTATGTCGCCATACTAGTTCTACAATCAAAACAGCATGAGGTCGTATTGGAAATTGGGTTTCCATCATGAGTCAAGGCTAGGGAGGAGCTCCTTACTGATTCGAGACACTCTAGCTAATGTCTCAGGATTCCCCGTAGTGAACCCTTGGATCCTGCAGGGCCGGTCCGCACATACGATTTTGCGGATTAGTTATTCCTGAACACACGTTTCCCGGTCCAATAGGACCTAACATCCGAGGCGCCTCATTCCATCATCCACATAAGTAAAATGCCGGGCCGTGTAAAACCCAAACACCACTTCTAGCTAGAAAGAAACGTGATGCTCTCCTTGCGTTCCCTTCTCCCGTTTTAGACTCAACCGGGTTGTGAGGCTCGTGAAGCTACGTTATACACAAAACTATGCCTAACCGGGTTGTGAGGTTCATTTGCATCTTAGCATGCCACATTATCAATCCATACCGTACCATTGATTACTACCAATATATAACCTCTAAGCTCGTACGTCTTAGAGAAGGGTGTTAAACACCAAACAGGTATATATTTAGCAGAGATCAACGAATACCGTAAAAAGGAATACAATGTCAGACATGCAATCCATTTTCAAGTCCATTCTGGGTCTGAACGAAACAGGAGGCACCTTATACCTCGCATATCCGAACAACCAACAAGTAGTCTGGACGGCCACCGTTGTAACCCCTTCAAGGTAGCTACTCCAATCATGGGCGTCAATGGTACCTCATCCATTCGACGTGAAGATCATCGGTCTTCAATCACCGTCTTCAACTCTTCGACTTAGATCGACGAATAATCATTTGAAATGAGATTGAACTCGGACCTTTCAAATGATTCTCGCGTATATATCATTTCAAATCATTTCATATCGTTATTAGTATTTGATAACGATTTATCGCTGTTTTTATATATATAAAAATAGCTCAATCCAATTCAACGACGCTTCGGGTCAATCGGCGGCCCTGGCGCTGTTTTTCTCCAAATTTGTTTTACAAATTTCCCTAAATTTAACCGTTGGATTTTAACACAATTCATATCGTTGGAAAGATCTTCCCAAGGCGAACCTAACGGTTCTAGTTTTGGGAAAATCCGACGGTCGGATATTTCAGCATAACTATTTAAAGTTACGATTGTCGAATCGTGAACTACCGCGCGCGATTCATTTAATTATAATTTACTTATATATATAATTATATATACATACAATTTCTTCGGCCATTTCATTATTGTGATAATCATAACAAGTAAAGAACGCTTGGTTTCATAACATTTTGATATATAACATAACACTCAATAATGTTTATTTTAATTCCCATACACTACTTATACATAAAAATGTACATATTTTTTTTCCTATTTTCAATTTACACAAACATGCAATTTATTGTGCGTCATTTCTAATTTAACAAAATTGAGGATTTCTGTGCCATTTCAATTTCTAACAAAAATGCAATATATTTTGGTGTCAGCCTCAATTCTACAAAAATGAATATATATTTTTTCAATGTAACAGAATAATGACTTTGTTATTATTTCAACGCAAAACAAAAATAATAATTTTGAGTTAATCTTCCCTTACAAACAAAATAATGATTTTGTGTGTCAATCTTTTCTATACAAACAAAATGATAATTTTGTGTGTTAATTTTTATTTCAAACAAAATTAAGGAAATTTGTTATCAAAAACAAATGTAAGTATTTTCTAATGCGACCAAAAGGTTATTTCATTTTGTCCATTTTTAAATTTCAACCATATAATTTTCAGTGAAAATCTATTTACATGAAAATGTAAATCTCATACCTTTATTCTTTTAATGAAAACCTATTTACATATAAATGTAAAATTACATTGTTAAAATTTTCATTTAAAATGCATTTACATAAAATGTAAATTTCGTATCCTAATTCTCTTTTACATGAAAATGTAAATTTATCCTTAAATCTTAACTACATGAAAATGCTCTGATACCAAATGAAACGACCCGAAATCCCCAGTAAAGGAAAGCTCGGATTGTTTTGAGAACACGAAGCATCAGAACCAAACAACAGAACATTTTCATTGCTTATTACAACAATTACATAAGAGTACAAGGATATATTAGAGTACAGATAATAATTATACATTGGAAATACAATATCAGATATTACATTTTACATTTTACAATAGCAGCGAAAAAATAATACAAAATACAACTGAAATGAATACTCGAATACAAAGCTTTCCGAGTATTGCTTTAGCTATAGACCAGGATCCTGTGAATATATATCTGCAAAACCAAAACTACTAGCTGCCTGTGTGAAAAAATATGGGCACCCAGAGTTTAGGAAAAAAATAAAAATAAACTCCAGGTCAGTCATAGGACTGGTGTGAGAATTCTTAACTAATTTAACTAATAATAATAAGGCAAATCCAAAGACCATGCCGCTAACGCGGAACGGGTTTTATTCCAATGAATTGCCGTGCATAATTTAAGGTGACAGAACAGATAAATAAATCGAAAAACAACGCAATGCTTTTGGAAAAATGGAATCACCATAAGACTCAAGTCCCATCACACAATGCAACGCAAACCGTAGGATAGAGTTTTACCTTATGGTGATTAAACATGCTTAGTACGATAAAAACGAATTTGATATTATTATTAGTTTGTATAAAAAACATTTCAAAATAAATGTATCAATCCTAGGAAGCATAGCTACCATATGCCTCCATACTAGTAATACAATCAAGTCCGTAGGGTCGTATTGGCAATTTGGTTTTCCATCATGAGTTAAGGCTAGGAATGATCTCCTTACCAATTCGAGACACTCTAGCTAATGTCTCAGGATTCCCCGCAGTGAACCCTTGGATCCTGCAGGGCCGGTCCGCACATACGATTTTGCGAATTAGTTATTCCTGAACACATGTTTCCTGGTCCTATAGGACCTAATATCCGAGGCGCCTCATTCCATCATCCACGTAAGTAAAATGTTGGGCCGTGTAAAACCCAAACACCACTTCTAGCTAGAAAGAAACGAGTTGCTCTCCCAGCGTTCCCTTGCTCCGTTTTAGACTCAACCAGGTTGTGAGGCTCGTGAAGCTACGTAATACACAAAGCTATGCTTATTCAAACTGTGCTTTGATCGTCACCACAAGGTTCTTCTTTTCAACAAGAAACCTTGATCATTGCATCTTGGTATGCCACACTGTCAATCCATATCATATTATCAAGTTTTTGCCAAAATATATAAAAGGGTGATAAGCAAGAGAATAAATTCTCCGCCACCAAACATTCATACATTTGGCAGAAATTTAATAAATACAATATAAAGGAGTACAATGTCGGACACACATTCCATTTATAAGTCCATTCTGGGTCTGAACGAAACTAGAGAAACCCTCGTTCCGTATGTCCAGTACGAAAAGGAGGTACCCGCATATACGTGAAATCAACACGTATGTTTGGGCAATTACCCCGACCCTTGAATTGGGAGCAATTCAATTCAGGGTCTTGATCGTTGTCCATTCAAGGGAAGATTTACGGTCTTCATTCGCCGTCTTCACGCTTCGATCTTTAACGTCGTTTGATTATTTGGAATGAGATTAACTCGGACTTTCCAAATAATTCTCGCATATATAATTTGGGAAAACCCATTTCATGTCGTTATGTTATTTTATAACGGTTAATTCTTACCTTAATTATTTAAAATAATTAAATCTTTATTTAACGACGCTTCGGGTCAAAGGAGCGACCCTGGCGCTGTTTTCAACCAATTTTGATTTACACATTTCTCAAAATGTAACCGTTGGATTTTAACGTAGTTTATATCGTTGGAAAGATCTTCCCAAAGCGGTCCTAAGGTTTTCGTTTTGGAAAAATCCGACGGTCGGATCTTTTGATATAGTCGTTTAAAGGTATGATTTCAAAACGCGAACTACCGCGCTCGATTCGTTTAAATTTAATTATATATATAAGTTGACTCCAATGAAAAGATAACAATTGAATAAAAGTAAAAGTTATATTTTTCATGTAATTGAATTAAAGTGAAATTACATTTTTCATGTAAAAGAACAACAGTATGAAATTTACATATTTATGTAAAATGATTTTCAGTAAAGATTATAACGATGAAATGTACATTTTAATGAATGGATTTTCATTAAAAAGAATAAGGAAACAGTATATACATTTTGTGTAATTTGAAAGATGAAAGAAAAATGTACATTGTTGTGTATAGTATGTGAATGTGAATTATAATAAAAATAAAACATTATTGTGTGTCATGTTATACCTTGATATTATATATACAAATAGGGATATTTGTTGTTAGCAAAATATATGGATGAAAGAATTATATATAATTATATATATAGAAATTAAAAGTAAACGAATCGAGCGTGGTAGTTCGCATTTTGGAATCATGTCCTTAAATTATTATACCGAAAGATCCGACCGTCGGATTTTCCCAAAACTGGAACCGTTAGGTTCGCCTTGGGAAGATCTTTCCAACGATATGAATTGTGTTAAAATCCAACGGTTAGATTTAGAGAAATTTGTAAAACAAATTTGGGTGAAAACAATGCCAAGGTCGTCTATTGACATGAAGTGTTGGTAAATAAAATTTAATTATTTTCATATAAATAAAAATAGAGATTAATCGTTATAGATTAATATTAACGATAAGAAATGATTTGAAATGATATATACGCGAGAATCATTTGAAAGGTCCGAGTTCAATCTCATTTCAAATGATTATTCGTCGATCTAAGTCGAAGAGTTGAAGACGGTGATTGAAGACCGACGATCTTCACGTCGAATGGATGAGTTACCATTGACGCCCATGATTGGAGTAGCTACCTTAAAGGGGATACAATGGTGGCCGTCCAGACTACTTGTTGGTTGTTCGGATATGCGAGGTATAAGGTGCCTCCGATTTCGTTCAGACCCAGAACGGACTTGAAAATGGACTGTATGTCTGACGTTGTATTCCTTTATACGGTATTCGTTGATCTCTGCGAAATATATATATGTTTGGTGTTTAACACCCTTCTCTAAGACGTATGAGCTTAGAGGTTATATATTGGTAGGAATCAATGGTACGGTATGGATTGACATTGTGGCATACCAAGGTGCAAATGATCAAGGCTTTTGTTGAAAAGCAGAGCCTTGTGGTTGATGATCAAAGCACGGCCTGTTTAGGCGTAGCTTTGTGTATAACGTAGCTTCACGAGCCTCACAACTCGGTTGAGTCTAAAATGGAGCATGGGACCGCATGGAGAGCAGCACGTTTCTTTCTAGCTAGAACTGGTGTTTGGGTTTTACACGACCCGACATATTACTTATGTCGATAATGGAATGAGGCGCCTCGGATATTAGGTCCTATAGGACCGGGAAACATGTGTTCAGGAATAACTAATCCGCAAAATCATATGTGCGGACCGGCCCTGCAGGATCCAAGGGTTCACTGCAGGGAATCCTGAGACATTAGCTAGAGTGTCTTGAATCGGTAAGGAGATCGTTCCCAGCCTTGACTCATGATGGAAACCCAATTCCGAATACGACCCTACGGACTTGATTGTATTACTAGTATGGTGGCATAGTATATGGTAGCTATGCTTCCTAGGATTGATACATTTACTTTGAAATGTTTTTAAAATGTATACACACTAATAATAATATCAAATTCGTTTTTATCGTACCAAGCATGTTTAATCACCATAAGATAAAACTCTATCCTCTGGTTTGCGTTGCATTGTGTGATAGGACTTGAGTCTTATGATGATTCCATTTTTCAAAAAGGCATTGCGTTGTTTTGACGATTCACTTTATTTTATGCACCGGCAATCCATTGGAATAAAACCTGTTCCGCGTTAGCGGCGTGGTCCTTGGATTTACCTTATTACTATTAGTTAAATTAGTTAAGAATTCTCACACCAGTCCCATGACTGACTCGTAGTTTGTTTCACTTTGCAAACTCGGGTGCCCTCTTTTCCACACGGGCAGTCGAGTAGCTTTTTGCAGATATTTATCTCTTGAGCAGATTCTGGATCGAAGCCTAAAGCTGTGTCCAGAGCATAGAAGTCTTCCGCTGCTTATTATATTTAATTTATTGAAATTTATCTTCTGTTGTAATTTTATTCAATGTACTCTGATATGTTCTGTACTCTGATGTAACATTATTATAATGTTTATAAAAGTCTGCTGTTGTTGTTGTTCTGATGTTGTTGTACTCCCAGAGTTAACATGTTCGGGATTTGAACGGTCTTAGTCGATTTTGCGATCGACGGGGTCCGGGCAAAACCCCCAGCCATTACAGTTGGTATCAGAGCTCTAGTTAGCTCAAATCTTTGGGGTACCACTCGTTGGAACTGAACAAAAGACCCATCAAAGATTGAATTAGTAATATCCAATAAGAATACTCATTAGATATAGGATCAGCAGTATCCTAGAATGAGAAAACTCATTAGAGATGGGGTTAGTAATGCCCTAGAATGAGTTGAGAGTGAAAAGTATATAATTAACGTATTTTGATTATATATAATCCGCTATTAGGAATTATGATTTTGAATATATATAAAAGTTATATATTTTAAAAGTTAATCAATAAATAAAATTATTTAAGATGGGATACTTAGACAACTTTTTAGCTTCGTTTCTTTTCGAGGACGAAAAGTTTTTAAGTGGGGGAGACTGTAACAACCCTGAATTTTGCGGTAAATTTAAAAATTTATTTTGACTAATGGGTTATGATATTTAAAATAATTTATTTTAAATAATAATGATTAAAAATTTATTTAAATGTAAGTTAGGATGAATATATTTTCCTAGGTTCGCAGCGTCATAACATAGCTAAATATATTTTTCGGGATTTTTCTAAGTTAATTTGTGGCCCCAGTGAATTTATTTGTACGGTTGAATTAAAAATAAAAGAAAATATTTTAAATAAAGAAAACTGGGTCAAGACAGTCGTTTGGGCCTGCGGGACATAGTTAGATGAGTCCGGAATGGGGGTTAATGGGTAGGAACGACAGTCGTTGGGCTGAAATCTGACAAAGTGACTAAATGGGCTTTATTGTGTAATTAAATCATCAAAATATTATAAAAAGCTTTGTCCTTTTTCCACTAAACCCTAATTTCAAAATGAACCAGACGCCACTTGCAATTTCCATGGCCTAGAATGGCCGATTCTTCCTTCCTCAAATTCTCCCAATCCACAAAGAATTAAACCTCACTCTTCAT
Source organism: Allium sativum (assembly GCA_030737875.1). Classification (NCBI taxonomy): domain Eukaryota; kingdom Viridiplantae; phylum Streptophyta; class Magnoliopsida; order Asparagales; family Amaryllidaceae; genus Allium; species Allium sativum. The sequence goes on from CM060918.1 coordinate 1,042,305,072, forward strand.
ACCATATCAAAGCTCTCTTCCTCCTCTTCGATTCTATACGGAGATGATGAGATTTAATGAAGTAATTTGGCCAGAAAATGCTCCCCAACCCGCAGCCAAAACAGCCCTGCTGCCCCCTGTAGGCCCCACCGCGCCTCCCCTCCCTCCTGGCGCACGTAGCCCTCTCCTCCCTCTCCGATATGCCACCTTCCGATAGTCTCCAAGCTTCACCAATAAAGAGATAAGTGGGGACCTAGTTTTGAAGGCTATGGGTTCAAAAATAATAAAAGGAGCGGCTTTGAACGTGGAAGAGGAAGATGAAGGAGAGGTTGACTTTTTCAAACTTTAGTTAATTAATAAATTTAAATTCAATTGTGTCAATCTAAATTTAATCATATCTCACTCATACGAACTCGAAACTGAACAATTTCAGGTGCGCTACGATCGTGAGACCGTGACCTTCGCGATGAAACTGACTAGTCCTGATTCTGAACAAGTTGAAAATTTGGCCAATTTTTGGATCTGAACGGCGCAGAAATTCAAAACGATGTGAGAAATTCTATTTTATTTCTTCTTAAATAACTAAAATTATTTATGTTTGTGTTATCATCACTCTGCGGTAAAATTCTATTGTTATGTGACGTGATTTAATTCTATGATTGATGTGTTGTATAGATCTGTTAATTGGATGATATCGTGTTGTAATAAAAATTGTTGAAAACAAAAATATAGATTTTTTTCAAAATAAATTTGTCAAAACAAATTTGTTATTTTTGTCAAAATAAATTTTTCAAAACAAATTTTTTATTTTTGTCAAGGTAAATTAGTTAAAACAAAAATCCCTATTTTTGTTCATTAGTTATGAGACACCAAATAGAACATTTTGTGATGTTTGAGATTATTTGAATTGACTATATTGTGGTGAATTGACCGTATTGTGTTGATGGATGGTATGAAATATATGAAATGTTTACATCAAGGAAAATAACATTTTTGTTATATAAATTGTTAGAATAGAAAAATAACATTTTTATTTAAAATTGTCATCATTTGGAAAGAACATATTTTTATGTATAAATGTTAATATAATAAAACTCTCGTGTTTACATTAGCATTATAAAGATCACATTTTTATGGTATCACTTTTGTTTGATTTGAATTGATCTAGTTTATCATTTCATAATAATAATATGATTTGTCGTTTTTATGTTATCACTTTTATTTTATTTGAACTGATCTAGTTTATCAATTCATTAACATAATAAAATTTGTTATTTCATGTGAATTGATTTAGTTTATCAATTCAACATCAAAAATAAAATTTGTCATTTATATTGAATTGATTCAGTGTATCAATTCAACACCAAATAAAAGTTGTACATTTTATTGGTGTCCTCTCACGCAAATATAATCACTTAGAAATAAAAGTTCACCTTTTTATTTGCATTTCACGATGCAAATATTACATAGACAAATAAGTTCATTTTTTTCATGTTCACAATGCAAATATAACAGGAAATAAAAAGAGTAGTAAAATAATCATATTTTAGTAAGAAATATGATTTACATTTAAAAACACATCTTTATTAAGAAATATGTTTTACATTAAAAACATATCTTTAATGTAATACTAGAAAACTGAGAAAAGAATCATATTTCATTATGAAATATGATGTGCATTTAAAAGCACATTTTTAATGTAAACTTAGAAAGAATCATATTTTTATTAAGAAATGCGTTTTGCATTAAAAATACATTTTTAATGTAATAGTAGAAACATAGTAGGATGAGGTTACAATAAAAAGAAAAGGTTAGAATTTAAAAAGATTACCTTTTTAGTTGTCAATATGTTAAATTAAGAAGATTTGTTCCCAAAACGTTATCAATCTTGAATTAAAGGAATGTTTTTATTTTATATTCAATTAATGGAATTAATTGACGTTGATTTAGAAAATTACGTCTTTATTGTCTAAAAGTTACAATAAAAGGATTCAATTAAAAAGATTACATCTTTGGTGTCAATATGTTAAAGAAAAAAATATGGTTTCAAAATTGAACATCTTGAAAAGGTTGTTATTATAAAATCATAATAATATGGAAAGTTACAATTTATATTAAGATACTTGAAATCAAGATATTTAGAAATAAAGAATATCTTAAAATTAAGATTCCTTAATGGAAAGGATAATTTCAAATAATATGTTTTGGAAAAATTAATTATAATTATAAATTATAATTGTGCTTGGACACGAGGTTAGGTTACATTTGTGGTGGAAGTATGCCCGGACCCGACCGGCATATCCAGCAGCCACTAATGTTGAACCTAATGTGAGAGGTCCAAGTGCACAAATACGAAACGGGCCATGACACGAGGTTAAGCCCAACTTGTGGAATAAGTCTGCCCGGAACCGACCGGCACATCCAGCATCCACAAGTCGTAGGCTTAATGTGAGAGGTCTAGCCCATTATAAAATACAAATGGATAAGAAAATGTGTTGGGCTATTTAATCCGTTTTAAAAATAGCAACGCATTTTTAAAAACCCGAACGAGTTTATCGAGTTATTTTATCCATTTTATATTTAATATTAAAAGAGAAAGTTCAAAATTAATATTTTGGAAAATAATATTATTATAAAAGGATAACATATAGAATAATCGATTTTTAGATTATAGTTGGAATCATGAAAATGCATATGAAAATGAACTCATGTTTTTTTTAGTGTAACATGAGTGCATAAGAAATAAATAGAATCATTTGTTTTAATGTCATTTAATTGCATATGAAAATAAAATCATATTTAGGATTAGCGTTAAAGTATATGAAAATAAAATCATGTTTGGAGTAGCGTTAATGCATATGAATAAAAACATGTGTTGGAATTATGTGAATGCATTTGAAATAGCTTCATATTATAAAGTCATGTTAATTATATGAAATATAATCGTATTTTTAATGTTATGTTAATATATGAAATTTAAAACATATTTCAGTGTTATGTTATTATCTTAAAAATAAATATATTTTTAAGATCATGTTCATATATTGAAGATGAAACATGTTTTTAGTGTCATGTTCATATATTAAAATGAGGCATAATTTTTAGTGTCATATTCATTGGAAAGAATTAAACGTTTAAGGACTTCCATTTAATATAAGTTGACTCCAATGAAAAGATAATAATTGAATAAAAGTAAAAGTTACATTTTTCATGTAATTGAATTAAAGTGAAATTACATTTTTCATGTAAAAGAACAACAGTATGAGATTTACATATTTATGTAAAAAGATTTTCATTAAAGATTATAACGATGAAATGTACATTTTAATGAATGGATTTTCATTAAAAAGAATAAGGAAACAGAATATACATTTTATGTAATTTGAAAGAAGAAAGAAAAATGTACATTGTTGTGTATAGTATGTGAATGTGAATTATAATAAAAATAAAACATTATTGTGTGTTATGTTATACCTTGATATTATATATACAAATAGGGATATTTGTTGTTAGCAAAATATATGGATGAAAGAATTATATATAATTATATATATAGAAATTAAAAGTAAACGAATCGAGCATGGTAGTTCGCATTTTGGAATCGTTTCCTTAAATTATTATACCGAAAGATCCGACCGTCGGATTTTCCCAAAACTGAAACCGTTAGGTTCGCCTTGGGAAGATCTTTCCAACGATATGAATTGTGTTAAAATCCAACGGTTAGATTTATAGAAATTTGTAAAACAAATTTGGGTGAAAACAACGCCAATGTCGCTTATTGACATGAAGTGTTATTAAATAAAATTTAATTATTTTCATATAAATAAAAATAGAGATTAATCGTTATAAATTAATATTAACAATAAGAAATGATTTGAAATGATATATACGCGAGAATCATTTGAAAGGTCCGAGTTCAATCTCATTTCAAATGATTATTCGTCGATCTAAGTCGAAGAGTTGAAGACGGTAATTGAAGACCGATGATATTTACGTCGAATGGATGAGTTACCATTGACATCCATGATTGGAGTAGCTACCTTAAAGAGGCTACAATGGTGGCCGTCCAGACTACTTGTTGGTTGTTCGGATATGCAAGGTATAAGGTGCCTCCGGTTTCGTTCAGACCCAGAACGGACTTGAAAATGGATTGTATGTCTGACGTTGTATTCCTTTATATGGTATTCGTTGATCTCTGCTAAATATATATCTGTTTGGTGTTTAACACCCTTCTCTAAGACGTACGAACTTAGAGGTTATATTTTTGTAGGAATCAATGGTACGGTATGGATTGACATTGTGGCATACCAAGGTGCAAATGATCAAGGCTTTTGTTGAAAAGCAGAGCCTTGTGGTTGATGATCAAAGCACGGCCTTTTTAGGCGTAGCTTTGTGTATAACGTAGCTTCATGAGCCTCGCAACCCGGTTGAGTCTAAAACGGAGCAAGGGAACGTAGGGAGAGCAGCACGTTTCTTTCTGGCTAGAAGTGGTGTTTTGGTTTTACGCGGCCCGACATTTTACTTATGTGGATGATGGGATGAGGCGCCTCGGATATTAGGTCCTATAGGACCGGGAAACGTGTGTTCAGGAATAACTAATCCGCAAAATGTATGTGCGGACCGGCCCTGCAGGATCCAAGGGTTCACTGTGGGGAATCCTGAGACATTAGCTAGAGTGTCTCGAATCGTTAAGGAGATTGTTCCTAGCCTTGACTCATGGTGGAAACCCAATTCCTAATACGATACTAGTATGGAGGCATAATATATGGTAGCTATGCTTCCTAGGATTGATACATTTACTTTGAAATGTTTTAAAAACGTATACACACTAATAATAATATCAAATTCGTTTTTATCGTACCAAGCGTGTTTAATCATTATAAGGTAAAACTCTATCCTCTGGTTTGCGTTGCATTGTGTGATGGGACTTGAGTCTTATGATGATTCCATTTTTCTAAAAAGCATTGCGTTTTTTTGACGATTCACTTTATTTTATGCACCGGCAATCCATTGGAATAAAACCCGTTTCACGTTAGCGCCGTGGTCCTTGGATTTGCCTTATTACTATTAGTTAAATTAGTTAAGAATTCTCACACCAGTCCCATGACTGACTCGTAGTTTGTTTCACTTTGCAAACTCGGGTGCCCTCTTTTCCACACGGGCAGTCGAGTAGCTTTTTGCAGATATTTATCTCTTGAGCAGGATTCTGGATCGAAGCCTAAAGCTGTGTCCAGAGCATAGAAGTATTCCGCTGTTTATTGTATTTAATTTATTGAAATTTATCTTCTGCTGTAATTTTATTCAATGTACTCTGATATGTTATGTGCTCTGATGTAACATTATTGTAATGTTTATAAAAGTCTGCTGTTGTTGTTCTGATGTTGTTGTATTCCCAGAGTTAACGTGTTCGGGATTTGAACGGTCTTTGTCGATTTTGCGATCGACGGGGTCCGAGCAAAAACCCCAGCCGTTACATGAAGGATATGATTTTAAAGACTACATTAGTGGTTCGAAAGTTATTCCTAATCAAGTTATTCTTGATGGTGAAGACAACATTGTCATAAACCGTAAGTACACCATTTATAAGAGACCAGATAGACTACCGTGTACATGGATTTTGTCATCTAGTAACACGAAACTTGTACCACATTTAAATCGATGAAAGACATCTTATGACATATCATCAGTAGTGTAGAAAATATTCATCCTGTAATCATCTGCTAAAGTGATGCACTATAGAATGCAAATTCAAAATGTAAAGAAAGGCAATATGCTCATGAGGGAGTATCTCATAAACGTCAAGAATATTTGTGACACTTGAGTTTGCTAGTCAAGTAATCATAGACTAAATCATATAACATCTATCTTGAACGGTCTCGATGATAATTACAAGGATATGATTTCCGTCATCTAATCAATAGAGCCTACACCTTTCACTAAACTATGTTTAAAAAACAAGGTAAAGGCGTCAAGAAAGTGGCAACAACGATGTATATCCAACAAATTTCAAAGGGGACGGAGAGGAAGATGGAATAACAACAGACCAAAATGTAACAGACCAGATTTTTAACCGTTTTATCTAATATTTTAAAATGGTTTTAAATGTTGTTTTAGAATTTAATTAGCTTAAATTCAATAAATTTGAATATTTTATGAATATAAATAATAAAATAATAATTTAAATTCTGGGATGGTCGGGATTTGTTGCATTTGCAATTTAACGGGAACGAGAAATCTAAAAGAATTTAATGTTGCTTGGTTTTGAAATATAGTAATGATTTCGTTTATTATGTGGCATTCGAATGCTTAATTTCTAGTTTAATTATAAAATGAGTTGCAGTAGCGCGGTAGTTCGTAATATTATGTTTTGAACTTTAATTGGTTGTACATGATCAAATATAAGTCAGATTTCTTCGAAACAAGAAATGTCAGAATCTATTGGATTATACTTTTCTAATGGAAGAGAAAATTCAATTTTTCATGCTATAGATTTTGTTTTATGTCAAATCAAATTTTCAACTAGTCGCTATGGAATTCGTTTATAAATTATAGCGATTATTTATATAAAATAAAAGGGTTTTTATTTTATTTTATATTGATTTGGCTCGAAATTCAACCCGAGCTAATTTATTATGAAACTACCTGAAGTTCTGATCGAGTATGGCTAATTATGATATTTTAATATTATTATATTGAGGTATTTAAAAATTGCTTTATTTCAATTTAAATTGGACCCTTAAAAAGGGCTATATTCAAACGATCTCCATTTTTAGTGAAATAAATTTTATTGAGTCCATAATAGCTAATTATTGTTAGATTTTAAGTTTTTCATCAATTGGAGTTATTTTGTGAATGCAGAAAAAATTAAATGCAAATAAAATGACCATTTGGACTCGAACGAATGCCATTTGAGCAAACGGATTTAGAATTCGACAAAACAAGATTCATTAGGATCGTAATGTCAAATTATATCATGACATCCATTTTCATCGTGAATGGAGTTTGCGTGAAGTCATAGAAGCGAATAAACATTGTTCACAAATGGCGATAGGCACAGAAAATATTGTCGGTCATTTCACTAAAATATCGTTGGTCTCTTCATTCATCTGATCAAAATAAAATAATAATAAATAAATGTCCTTAGTCATATTCGGATAAAATATCTCAAACCTTCTGAAACAATTTCACATGGCTGTCCTTGCTCTTTCGTCTATTTAATTCAAACCTTACTGTCTTCCAAAATCAAGAACATGTACGCCTTCATTTCTTTGGAACACTCTTCCTTCTTTCTATTCAAACTCAGTAAAAATCGAATGCATCAAACTAAATTCTGGAAATTTAAAAAGATCGAAAACTTGATAAAAATCTAACATTATAAACCCATTGAGATTGTATGCATGGAGCTTCAAGTACCCAGTTCGACTATGATTTGCAGCATCGCATGACGTGCTAAAGGAAATGAAGTAGTATGGAGAAAGGTTTGCGTGCGTGAGTCTCTAATCTATTGGAAAGCAGAAGACACGGTGGTGTCGGCGGCGCAGTGGGAAAGTCTCCGATGACACCTTTAGGTGACGACAAATTGAAGGAAGGTGGCATTGTTGTTAGAAGAGGAAGTTTAAGGGGACGAACGATGACTACTGTTCTTTTCGAAGTAGTTGTTTTTTGTGGACTAGAAATCTGTAAGGTGTCGGGGGTTTGTGGATTCATAATCATGATGGCCGGAGAGAGGAGTTGAGGAGGTCTGAATGGAGGTTGACGGCAGAAAGCCTGATGTCGCCATGGTGAGGGGTGGTGGAGGTTCTTTTGCTGAGTACATATTCAGAGATGCAGGCGCATAGTTTTAATGTGAAAAGGGAGCTTGCAGGGGGTAGCAGGAAGAGCATGGCGTACTAGAGGTGACCATCGAAGGGGACCATGGAATAGGGGGTCGACCAGAATTGGTGAAGTTCAGTGATGCCTTAGATTGTGATATTTTGGTTATAATGGCGGTGAAGTTGGCATGCGTAGCAATGTTGGGGAAGAAGAATAATAATGGGTGGGCATTGAGTATTAACGTGGCCATGGGCCTTTGTTAGAAAAATAATAAGAGGAAGAAAAAGATGGGCCGAACTGGGATAGAAACGTGAAGGGGAGGTCTGTGGAAATGGTTAGAGAACATGGATGACATGGTTGTCTGGTAATGTATGGTGAAGAAGAAACGCATGGACTGATAGAGCTATTAACGGTAATAAAACATGTTTGACTAATCATGTGGTAACGATTATATTAAGGTAATTAAATTTATTAAATAATTTAGGTTAATAATATATTCACTATTTCAAGCTAACATTGAAATAATGATAACTTGCCCGTGTGTTGTCAGAATCGTGCAAATCCAGTAACGTTGGAATCACATCGATAAAGGAAACGTATACGTACTGGATTGGAATTAGTTGGAGATAGCTGGAGTTTTTATATAATTTCAAACGTATGGTTGGAATTATATGAATCAACGTTGAACTTCAATTGGAAATAAATTGGTGAGTTAACTCTCACACTTTTCTGGAATCCTATGATGTGATTAAATTCATATAATTAAATTTAATTATTGATAATTGGTTGATTGGATGCCTATTGTTGGTTGAATGGTTAATGTTAATTATATTATCGTTGTTTAAAATATTGAATTAATTTATATGCTGTTATGAAATATTATAATGATATGTGATGCGGGGAAGGACAGGTTGGAGGCATCCGACCGGATTCCTCAAATATTATGTGTGTTGTTTGCCTTTATATTATTTATATATGAACTGATTGAACCCCAATGACATTGATAACCTGTTTGGTTGTTGAACGTTGAATTTAAATTCAATGTTGTTGTGATTTGAATCAATAAACGGTATTGATTGAGGGATTGATAGCGAATGGCCAAAAATTTACATTTTTTTTAAAATGTTGATTTGCCGTTAAGCGAATCAATGAAGTTAAGTTATAAAATTTATTTTATAACTGGAGCGAAATTTTTAATTATATTTTATACATTATAATGAACTTTTAAATAAATCGATGTTTATAATAATATTATGAAATGACTTTATTATAAGAATTTGATGAGTTTTATAAGATAATATGTTGTAATTAACCTACGGGTTAATACGTTATGATAATAATTATTTTAAGTAAATGATTTGAATTAAAGAAGCAGATCGGAAAGGCAACAAAAGATGATTTAATTGTTTTTAAATCGTGAAATGGATTTTTGGTTATAAAAATCCAAATTAGTTTATAGTATGATATTCAATGTTTTGGGGAAAGTATTTTGTAAATGGATTGTCGCAATATAATTCCAATTATAAAAGAGATTTATGTAGCGAAGTTTAAAGCGAAAGATTAATGTTAAATGGTCATAATCGATTGAGATTTTCTGAAGATTATGGTTTAAACCATAATTTAAATAATTTAGAAAAGAGTTTTTGGATAATGTAATTATAACAATAGTTTTTGAGTCACAATCTTCTATCTACTCGGAGATAAGAACGTTGTCGATCAAGGATTAAGAGGTAAATAAAATACCCTAACTTGGACGACTTCGCTATTATCGAGGGATGGTAGTAGTTTGTGACGAAAAGGAATTTGTTGAAATTAATTTATTATTTCCATAAAAAGGATATTGCAAATTTAGTTGCGAAATTTGAATTGAGTATTATAGCAACGTTAATTACGGAAATATAATTGCAACGATAGTTGTTAGATTTTGAAATGAAAATAATATTGCCAAGTTAATTATGAAATCGTGAAATGTAAATTATACTATTTGGTTTAATGGTAAACAATGTATGATTTGACATCTGATGATCATATAAGAAGTTTATAAATAAGATTTATTCATATATATCAACATTTCCAAAGTTAAGGAAATAAAATAAGCTTTATGGAAATGTAGCGATGTTTTAGATGTGATCAAAGTGAAGCGAAATTGGGTAAACATGGTTATTATTTCCAATTAATGGAAATAAAGGTGATTTGTCAAGATGCATGGATAAAATCGATTTGAAATCGATTAAATGATTTTAATGATCGATAAAGAGTTGTAATGAATGATTTTTGAATAATGAGACCTGAGCTGCCATTATACTTGACCGTATTGTTTTGAGATTGATAGTTAAAACACCAAACTATCGATAAAATATCTCACTGGACCTTTTGACATGTTGTTTCTAAGATACCGGGATGGGAACTAGATCCAAAACCACTTTGAATCAATGTAACGCTCGATACTAATCTGCAAGGATAAATAGGGAGCATTGAAGACTGTAGATCTTCATAAAACGGAAGAACTACGTAAAATCTCTAGCTGATCCCTAGAGATATACTGTGGCTCTTTCGTGGTTGAAATCTATGGATTGCAAGGACTACTCACTACTAATCTATAGGGTGATTCCTAGGATGAGGAGGAGGGTCCCTTTGGTTCATCCTATCCCTGATGACTTGCATGGACGAATGTATGACAGAGTATTTCCCTAAGCGTCACGTACGTTGATTTTTACAAATATACCAAATTTATTGGCAGAGAAACTCACTTGCTTAACATCCAAAGCATATTCATGGACGTCAATTAGTGATTTGACGGATCTGATGATGTGACATTCAAAGATATGAGATGTTCCCTGAAAGATAAAATATGACCTCAAGCCTCACACCGGGAAATGACAAAAATCAAGCAGGCAGCATAGCTAGTTAGGTTGCCCTAAAGAAGGGTGTATTATCACCAATCTAGAGAAAATCCTTATTTGTTCTTCTTTCGTTTCTGTATCCCCCACGGAAGGACGGTGGGGCCTTAAAACCGTCAGGAGATAATACATTCGGTCCACTCAAGTTAAATGAGTGACCTATCATGTGTGGACGGGTTCCAAGATGTTCTTATAAAACCCTAGTGTTTCCCCTCTACTCGGAAGGTGGTCGCATAACTTGTCATTGTTGGAATCCAATCTCCAATAAGCGCCTTGCGGTTTTTGATTATATAATGAATATGCAGAGCATGAGATGTAAGTGTTATACTAGATGGTTATTTATTTGTGATTTGATAGACACTATTATAATATCACTGGATTTTGGTATATCAAAAATGTTTTGGGTTATAGTAAGGTAAAAACCATCCGTGTTTATGTGTGGGTTGGTCTTACTTTCATCCTTTTCTTTCAAAAGGATTTCTAACATTAAGCAACTTGTTTGTCATGTGAATTTATCACTGAAAGTATTCCAGACTGGTCCAGGTGAATTTTCTTTGCTTCAAATGTACTCGGGTCATACCAAGTATATTTCCAGGTTAGGTTTCGCTTGGAGTTCTAGAGAAGAAGCCGAAGTCGAGACGTATTCCATATATTTTCTGGTACTAGTTTATTCCGCTGTGTGTATTGGTTTAAATGAATGTATACTGTGATGTAGTAATTATTTATATACAGTTTCTTTTGTAAAGCATTTGATATATTATATTTTGTTCATTCCGATGTAAGATTATGATGATCTTCTTATTATTCTATTCTAATATTTCTTTCTTTCTTCTCTCACCCTCTAACTTCTTTCTCATAACTATCTACTTTCTTGTGCAATTTGATTTGACAAGGGTTGTTAGATGTTGGCTCAAAGGGAATGGAAAAGTTGGTCGTTACATTTGGTATCAGAACTGAAGGTTGAGTTGTAACCTTGGCTCTATGGCTTAACTCGATAGAGATGAGGTTAGTAATACCCTAAACTGAGTTTGAGTGAATATATACGAGAGAGCATATTTGTAGATTTGTATATAAAAAATGGTTTTATAGTGTGTTAGTTGATTTGTTGAGTGGTATATAAATTCCAAATCGATGCGTTTAGCTGACATGGCCAATAGGGATTTATAAACACTTAAACGAGGAAAATTGACACGATATTGTTTTAAAAGGCGGGTAAATGAAATAAATTTGCCCAAAATTATATTTTTATACAATGGAATAATTTTCTGAAAATTATTGATGTGATTGGTTGTTATAATTATTATAATCAAATGAGATTATTTATAACCAGACTAAATTTATATATAATAAAATATACAAATAAGTTGAATTAAAATTGAATTTAGACCAGTATTGAGAATTTAAATCTTGGATATATGGGAAAATATTTTCTGAGGTATTACAAAGTAATATAATATTACTTTGGAAGGTTTACTGGATAAAAATCATTTTAAATAGATCGTAAAAGTGATTTAAGGACTGAAATCACGTCAGTGGCTGGAAAATAATTCTGATGTGGACTACAGCATTATCGGTATTCATTTTCGAGTTTGTAAGTGATGGATTGCTACCTTTGTAAAATTTGTTATGGCAATTTGTTTGAGAAAGCAAAAAATTTAATTATTTTGGGTTGAATTCAAAATTTGAACTTATGTGAGTTAAAATTAAACAAGTCAATAAGAATTTGACTTGCGAGTAAATCCCAAATGAAATATTTTGAAATCAATTTGATTGTATGATTGAAATATATTGGTTGGATAAGGGTTTAATTGGAATAAGAACCAATGGATGAATAAATTCAAGTATAATGGAATTAGAATGATATTAGATATAAATTTGTGTGAATTGCATGGTATATAATTTTTTTTAGAATAGGTAACTGGAATGCTTGAATTTCATTGGCATGATTAGGAAAACTGATGAATTCCATCTGACTTAAGAACAGGTGCAAAGCTAATATTGATTAAGTTATTGAAATGACCAAAACCCGCCTTTACGGGAAAGCCCGGATTTAGTTGAGAACACGACAAATCGGAACACAAATGACAAAACATTCCATTGCTTATTACAACAATTTACATCAGAGTACAAGAATATAACAGAGTTCAAATAATAATATACATCAGAAAAATATCAGGGATTAGAAATTACAATGCAGAAAAAACAATACATAACGCAGCTGAAATAAATAAATGGATACAGAGCTTTCCGAATATCGCTCCAGCTGTAAACCAGGATCCTGTGAATATAATATGTGCAAAACCAAAACTACTAGCTGCCCATGTGGAAATAGAGGCACCAAGATTTTAGGTTAAAACTAAGAACTCCAGGTCAGTCATTGACTGGTGTGAGAACTAAAACAGTTATTTAAAACTTTACTTTAAAATCAGGTAAATCAAGGGACCACGCCGTATAACACGGAACGGGCTTACCCCCAAGAATACCAGTGCATAAAACCAACCGTGCAATGCTAATTAAAGAAAATGCGGCTATTATAAGACTCAAGTCATCAATTGTTTAATTATTTTTGAGTTGATTATTTGTTTAATTATTTTTGATTTTTAGTTTAATTATTTTTTATTTTTAGTTTAATTATTTTTTATTTTTAGTTTAATTATTTTTGAGTTGATTATTTGTTTGTTTTGTTTTGTAGTATGTCATCAATTGTAATGAAATGACAATATAAAGTTGAAATACGTTTAAATTAACTACTTTAAAAATACAATGATGAAATGCCTAAATATTATAACAAAAATAAATTTATTTAAAATAACGTCACTACGGAGGAGAAGTTTAAGATGGGTGGCAACTCTCATGGTTTGGATGTAGAGGCAGCGTCTCTTCTAATGGCGATCAATCGGATCGATCGTATAGGCTAATGCGACTAACTTTGAACATTTTAAAAGTTTGATTTAACTCAAAATAGATGGACATTACCCTCCTCGAATCACTCCATTGTCCGAAGTAAATCGTCTAATATCATGATTAAATGGTGGGTCAGACTGACCTTTCCGGGGCTTAAATAGTAAAAACAAAAACCCTTAAGGCGTTCAGGACAGGCTCGAAGCGAAGCACGTTCTGTTGACATGCCTAATGTAATAACCCGGAAAATCTAGGCCAGTTTAAATTTTTTATTTTGGCAATTTTAGCGAATTTTGATTATTTAAAATGAATTATTTTAAATAATATCGACGAGGAAATTTGTTTTGAATATAATTCGAACGTATATATTATACGCGTCGTCGCTAGAATATAAATATTTATATATAATTATAAATAGAATTGAAAATGGCGCGGTAGTTCGATAATTCGATTTCAAACTTCAATTGAACATACCGGGTGCAAAACAATCCGGATTTTAGTGAAACCAAAAACATTAGGATCTAATTGATGATATCATTCCAACGAATCCGAAAAATCAAGATTTCATAGCGGGAATCAAAAGATATGTCCAGTTGAAAATTCTGAATAGTCGCTATGGAATTCAGGCCCTTAAAAATGGACATTTTGCAAATGACCTCGGATTTCGACGAAACCACTTTTGTTGGATCCGCGATGTCAAGTTATTGCTAGATTCCAAATTTCATAATTTTTCGAATCAGTATGTGAGCATGGCAAAAGAAAACGCGTTTGACCAGTTTCAGTTGATTTTAATCGACTGGAAATTGGTCATTTTTCTAACGGTCTCAGAATTCAACGAAACTAGTTTTGTTAGGACCGTATTGTCAATACGAAGCTAGGAAATAATTTTCTGGAATTTTTCTAGTTAGTATGTGACCCCGGTAATTTGAAATGTACGTTTAGAATTCAATATAGTGATTTAAATGTAAATTTAACGGAAACTGATTCAAACGATCAAATCAACCTACGATACATATCCCATTGTGTTCGGAATAGGGGTAAAACGCTAGGGACGACAATCGTTGGGTGGGATTTCGTGTCCGAGGAAAAAGTCAACCTCTTGGGAAAATTAAATTAAATTAAAATAAATATAATATATAAAAAACCCCACTACCCTCCCTTTCCCTTTCTCGTTTCAGAGACAAAAAAAAATCCGAATCTTCGGATCTCGATGGCGATGGACGCCCCTCCCACCGCTCCGTTCCCCCGATGCCTCCGCCTGCCAAAGCCACCGCCTCCTCCAGCAGCTCGCCCCCCCTTTCTTCCTCTCTCCCCTTCTTCGAGCGATGACGTCGCACCCCAGGGCCCACGCTCAGACTTCGCCGCCGCCTCCAAGGAAAAACCGCCGCCCTCCCCAAGCCAGCGACAACTCCTTCACCGCCTCCCTGTCCTCCGTCAAACCCCACCCCCCTGCAGCCCCACGACCAAAGCCCTAGCCGTAGCAGCCCCTGAACCGCCACTTCCCCGATCCCCTTTATTTGCAAACAGTGAGTTATTTTTATTTATTTATTTACATTTAATTTATTTACTGTTTTTATATGTGTAAATAGCTTATAGAAATTTGATTTGAGATTTATATATATAAATAGCAGAATAAAAATATAATTTTTATGATATAAATAAAAATATGATTTTTATATGTTGAACTTCGAAATAAAAATATGATTTTTATATGTTGAACATCGAAATAAAAATATGATTTTTATATGTTGAACATCGAAATAAAAATATGATTTTTATATGTTGAACTTCGAAATAAAAATATGATTTTTATATGTTGAACATCGAAATAAAAATATGATTTTTATATGTTGAACTTCGAAATAAAAATATGATTTTTATATGTTGAACATCGAAATAAAAATATGATTTTTATATGTTGAACTTCGAAATAAAAATATGATTTTTATATGTTGAACATCGAAATAAAAATATGATTTTTATATGTTGAACATCGAAATAAAAATATGATTTTTATATGTTGAACTTCGAAATAAAAATATGATTTTTATATGTTGAACATCGAAATAAAAATATGATTTTTATATGTTGAACTTCGAAATAAAAATATGATTTTTAT
The DNA here is from genome assembly GCA_030737875.1 of Allium sativum. Classification (NCBI taxonomy): domain Eukaryota; kingdom Viridiplantae; phylum Streptophyta; class Magnoliopsida; order Asparagales; family Amaryllidaceae; genus Allium; species Allium sativum. The sequence goes on from CM060918.1 coordinate 1,042,320,783, forward strand.
ATGTTGAACTTCGAAATAAAAATATGATTTTTATATGTTGAACTTCGAAATAAAAATATGATTTTTATATATTGAGTAGCGAAGTAAAAATTCGATTTTTACATAGGTAGTGAGAGCGGGCAACGAAGGTAACAAAAAGGCGAGAACGAAGAAGATTTCTATCAAAGAAGAGTCAAGATGTTTGGATAGCTATCGGTGAGAACTCCTCACTCTTCAATTTCTTTTTCTAGTTATATATATATATATACTAGGATGCAGACGGTGCTTAGTAGCACCCGACACAATCGTCCACAGACCATGGACTTGTTTGTTTGGTTGCATAGATTAGTTAGATGATTTGATTTGAATTTGGTTGTTTGGTGATTTGATTGATGTGTGAATGGCGTGGGCCTTCACTAGACCGGGGATAAGGCTAGGCCTCGTCCCGTTTCTAGTATCGTGCCGTTATGCCGCCGAAATTTTCTAAAATAAGTTAGAAAAATAAAAATATCATTTTATTGAATAAATGAATTGAATAGAAATTCATAGGTTGAAATAAAATGTTTTATCGTTAAAAATATAATTTTTAACGTGAAGTGAATAAAATAAAATATTCATTTATAAACCGGACGGTTTGTTTATGTACACCTATTTGAATGACATTGATTGGGACGATAAATTTTACACATCGCCCAACTGCACAAATAAAAAAATCTGTGTTTGATTGTTTGAAACCCCACACGGGTGTTGGGATGAAATTTGAAGTTCACTCATCCTGATTGATTAAATATGTCGATCGATTGATTGACAGGCTGTTATAAGCGTTGAATATCTATATTTGATGCTTATACAGTGTAGTGCACTTTGGTTGATGGTTGATTATTTTCAATGCTATTATATACATGTGTTGTATGAAAATCCATATAATTAATTTTATATGGTAATTGATTGGGCCTCATTCCAATTTGAAAAACAAAGAACAATATAAAATAAAGGTTCATGTGTTGACAGTACTCATCCATTGAGATTGGTCATGTGTTGAACGAAATATTTTAGTAATAAAATTTACATCTTTAACAATATAAAATAAAGGTTCATGTGTTGACAGTACTCATCCATTGAGATTGGTCATGTGTTGAACGAAATATTTTAGTAATAAAATTTACATCTTTATCAATATAAAATAAAGGTTCATGTGTTGACAGTACTCATCCATTGAGATTGGTCATATGTTGAACGAAATATTTTAGTAATAAAATTTACATCTTTATCAATATAAAATAAAGGTTCATGTGTTGACAGTACTCATCCCTTGAGATTGGTCATGTGTTGAACGAAATATTTTGATAATACCAACTATTTTGAAAAAGAAATATTTGAAATAGAATATTTGAAAATAGAAATTTATGAAGCCGTGTTGATTAGATTGACGCCATTTTGACGTGAACGATATTTTTATCGATTTTAAACGATTTCGAAATGAAATGAATTGAAAACGATTTCGAAATGAATTGAATTGAAAACGATTTCGAAATGAATTGAAAACGAATTCAAATTGAATTGAAAACAAATTGAAATGAATTCAAATTGAATTGAAATTTGAATTGAATAGAAATGAATTTTAAAACGAATTTATAAAGAAGAATTCAATTTTGATTTGAATTGAAATGGAAGTTGAAATTGCTTTTGAGACGAATTTAAAACTATTTATATAATTCGTTTTAAATAGAAATCGATGAAATATATATTATATATATTATATATATAATATAATGGCCTGAATAGAACGCGTCGCGCCGCGGCAGTTCGTAAATTTCGACCATTTATTTCAAACGGACATTACGGGAGATCCGACCGTCGGATTCTCCTGAAACCGGAACCGTTGGGTTCGTATCGAAAAGAGCTTTCTAACGAATATTAGAAATTTGAAATCTAACGGTTGGATTTGGAGTTACGTCCAAATCAAATTTGAAAAAGGTCGCTGTAAGTGCAGTTCGATGGCCGTTGATGGAAATCGACTGTACAGGCCTTGATAAAATTATTAAAAATAGTAATAATTTGTGTAAAATCATAAGAAATGATTTGGGAAAAATTGGGATGAAAAACTCTATATTTGAAAAGATAAAAATAGATTTTTATTGTGACGGCCCGCCTCGCACCGGCCTGCATTACCTCCAAAAGTGCGCTGTACACATGCCCGACTAGCACAAGACGGTCGTCATAAGAAAGGAAAGAAGGGAATGAACTAATCAAAGAACCTGTAGAATGTCTCACAGCGCATAGAATAAAATATAATAATAATGTACTTGACATAAAACAGGCGAGACAGTGCATAAGCTGATAACTAAAACCAACATCAGTCTCAAAGCAGCGGAAATCCAAATACAGCTTATTACAATTTTTCAAAATCTACTGTCTCTAAACAAAAGAAAGCTGAAGTAGAAGATACACCAACAATGCCCAAGCAGTGATCTTCAACAACACAGGGAGAATACTAAATATATATATATCACGTGGAAGCCTCCTGCTCGTCCTCGAATCATCTACCCGTGCATCACCAGCTAACCTGTCCCTAGTCTGCTCGTGTGAGCACCCAGAGTAATAAGAGGAGACATAAAACTCTGGGTCAGACATAAAGCCTGGTATGAGCGATAAGCATCTAAACAGAATAATAACAGGTACACTAAACCATACCTGAACCTGGACCTGCAACCAAAGAGTTAGTACCACATACCGTACAATACTCCAAGGTGCCATAATAAACAGTGTAAGAATACGGGGGTGGGGTGTGCATGTCAAAATGATAGCAAACAAATCATCCATAGCAACCATCCTCACAGCTCTCACTCGGTGCGTAAAGCGTACGACATCTACCACTTTGGGACACTAGACAAACTGAGGTAACGACGAATCCCGACTTGTAGAAACCCTGCTGTGACCAAGACAACACTTGGAGTCATGACCAAACATTTCAATGACCCACTTCATTGGTCGTAGCCCTTGGTTCTACCGATGCCATAATGGCCCTGAATCCGCCTTCGTACCTCCTACCATAGTGGTCCAAAGCTATAGACGTCGATAACTCCTTAACACGCGTCCCGCAGCAAAGCCCAACCATGAGGCGAACTCGTTGATTCCCATCTAAATCCTCGAGCTCTAACCTCTCATTTGGACTTCCTTTGCATCTCGGGTTTGGTCGAATTGGAGTGGGTCTTCAGAAAAGTTGTCGTGCAGTAGCAGCTCTAGAATTCGGTTCGGTTCGGTCACCCATGCTCGGTTCGGTTCGGAGTGCCACCTTCCTCTGGGTTCGGGTCCTTCTCCTTGTCTTCTTTCATTCGATTCGGGTCGGGTACTTCGCTCCGGGTCGGGTCGGGGTCCTCCTCCAGGTCGGGTCGGGTGTCCTTCCTTCCAGCGCTCCGATCCGCCCCCTTATTTCTTCACGTATTCCGATCTGATCCCTGCATCTCCAAGTCGATCCGATCTGGCCTCCAATCACTCTTCCGATCCGATCCGCTCCGCTCCCTAGCTTACTCCGATCCGATCCCCTTGTCCACTCCAACTCTAAGTAAACAGCCTTCCTTTTTGCCAAGCCTTCTCCAGCGACAAGTTCCAATCCAGTTCGAATCTCCTTGGTCAGTTCACAAATCCGATCCGACCCCCTTTCTCCGATCCGAACCGGTTCGGAACCTGCACACTTCTGAAATTTTCCAGCAAGCTTTCTACGCCATTCGACGACGTTTTCGACCAATTTAACTATTCTAATCAATCATGAAACATACCATAGAGTCATAGCAACATGTAATAGCAACCACAAACAGCAACCAACAATTCAAATGAATCAAAATGGATCAAAAGTAGCTAAAACTCCACATTTTCCCTTAAGCACTCTTAATCATGCTTAAGCATACAATTAGCAAAACACATCGAAATTATCTCAAATTTCTAACAGAGCCTTAAAACATTATTTTAGAATTTTAAGAATTTTTCCAGAATTTATTTACGTATAAATTCGCTAATCTTCACTAATTACCCTTAATTAACCGTAATTAGTGTCAAAATGATGCTATCACTCACCTTGGCCACAAATAAAATTCTCAGAACTGAAACTCCTCTGTTTTGGGGCGAATACTGATGTCTAACAGCAGCTCTAACCTTGCTTTGGTGCTTTTTCTCCTTAATTTGGTGTTGCTAAGCCTAATCTTCAATTAGAGAGTGATTTGGGGTGTTTTAGATGTAGGAAGCCATTGTTAGAGTGTCTAAGGATGAAAGTGGCGGCTGAGAACTGAAATGAAAGTGATAACCTAACCCTAATCAGTCCTCCTATACCTCTAAACCCGAAATTCCCCTTGGGCTTAGCTGTTAATCACCCGGTTAAGCCCAATTAAGCTGTATTTCACCATCTGAAACTTGTTTCAGCCATATCTCCCAAACGGTGAGTCCGTTTGGCTAATGTGACCACTCTACGGAAAGAGAAACTATCATTCAAAGCCAATGGAAGTGGTTTCAGGTCAAAATTCATTTCCAGTCAAAAGTTATGGCCAAAACAGTGCCAACTAGGGGTAAAATGGTCATTTAAAAATCGGGAAAAATCATGAACATGGGAAATGACCACAATAGTCGTCTCCCAAAGTTACATGACCATACGACTTCGTATGTGAAAGAAATAAATATCCTACGATCCTATGATGCGTAGAATGCGGGTCGTTACACTCTCCCCCCCTTAAGAAATTTCGTCCCCGAAATCCCTTAACCCAAAACATACACAGGATCCCGCATGCCTAAAAACCATATACAACAATCAAATATGCAAAACAAGCAAACAAGCCTATCCTAGCATGCGGAAAACTAAATCGAAGTCAAAATCTTACCAGACAAAGAGTTCTGGATACTTCTTCCTTATGTCCTCCTCTGTTTCCCAAGTACAATCATTCTCGTCTTCGCTCCACTGTACCTTGACTAGCTTCACCGACTTCCTTCGAAGTTGCTTCATGTCGTGTGCGACAATACGGGCCGGCTTGCGGTTCCCAACCGCCTCGGGTTCTACTTCGAAGTCCTCCAACTGATCAGGTGAGATAGTCATATCTGAGTCGTGAACGAACTTCCTTAGTTGGGAAACATGAAATACGTTGTGAACTCCCGCCATCTTCTCTGGTAAGTCAATTCTATATGCCAAATTCCCGACCAGTTCAAGAACAGGGAATGGGCCAACGAATCTTGGTGCTAATTTGCCTCTCCTACCAAATCGTATTACGCTCTTCAACGGAGAAATCTTGACAAACACCAAGTCACCCACGGAGAATTTTAGGTCTCTTCTCCTCTTATCAGCATAACTCTTCTGCCTATCTTGGGCTGCCTTCATTCGTTGCTGAATGATCTTGATTTTATCTGAAGTTTCCCTCACCACATCTGGTCCAAGCATAAACTTCTCGCCAGTTTCTATCCAACATGATGGTGAGTTGCACGGTCTTCCATACAAAGCTTCAAATGGTGCCATACCGATACTGGATTGGTAACTATTATTATATGCAAACTCTACTAGATGCAAATGGTCATCCCATGATCCACCAAAATCCAATATACATGCTCTCAAGAGATCTTCCAAAATACGATTCACCCTTTCCGTCTGACCGTCGGTCTGAGGATGATATGCGGTACTGAGATGTAACTCTGATCCTAGCGCCTCTTGTAAGCTCCTCCAAAACCCACTAGTGAACAACGGGTCTCGGTCGCTCACAATGCTTTTAGGTACTCCATGAAATCTCACTACCCACTTCATATACAATTCCGCTAACTTAGCTGCCGTTCTAGTCGATTTGACTGGTATAAACCTTGCACTTTTAGTCAGTCGATCTACAATTACCCAAATGCTGTCATATCCCGATCTAGTCCTTGGTAATCCATCGATGAAATCCATCGAGACTTGCTCCCATTTCCATTCGGGAATTTCTAAAGGCTGCAACAACCCACTAGGCTTCTTTTGCTCGGCTTTTACTAGCTGGCAATTCATGCACTTGGATATAAACTTCCCAACATCTCTTTTCATCCCTTCCCAGTAGTAGGTCTGCTTCATATCTCGATATATTTTATTACCACCGGGGTGTATAGTCAGCTTTGAGTGATGGCATTCTCTAAGCACTTCATCTCTCAATCCATTGACATTGGGTACAACAAGCTTTCCATTCTTTCTAAGCCATCTATCTCGATCAAGCCCATACTTGTTCATCTCCTCATCGATTCCCATCTCTAACTTGGAGATGATTTCCAATAGGTTAGGATCGTCCCTCTGACTAGAGCCGATCCGCTCAATCAAAGTGGGTCTGATCGTCAAACTTGCTAACATTTCTGGATCCAATTCGCACTTTGGTCTGAAATCAAAACTTGCGATAAACTCCAGTTGCTTCCATTCAAGGAACATAGCCCCTAAGCTGGCATGTCTTCTACTCAATGCATCAGCCACCACATTGCCCTTTCCCGGTGTGTATGCGATGTCAAAATCATAGGAAGCTAAGAACTCTAACCATCTCTGCTGACGGAGATTTAAATCCTTCTGGGAGAATAGATACTTCAACGACTTATGATCTGTAAACAGCTCAAATCTTTCTCCCAAGAGATAGTGTCTCCACATCTTTAACGCGAACACGATCGCTGCCAATTCTAAATCATGGGTAGGGTATCTTCTCTCGTGCGGTTTCAATTGCCGACTTGCATAAGCTACAACCCTACCGCCTTGCATTAATACAGCACCCAGTCCAGTACCACAGGCATCCGTGTATACCGTCATCTCTTCATCCCCCTTAGGAATGACTAACACTGGTGCGCTTGTCAACTTGTCCTTTAGGCTTTTAAATGCATTCTCGCACCCTTCATCCCAGACAAAAGCTTGATTCTTCTTGGTCAACTGGGTCAATGGAGCTGCTATCTTGGAGAAACCTTGGATAAACTTACGATAATATCCCGCTAACCCCAAGAAACTTCTTACATCTGTTGCATTCTTGGGCGTAGGCCAATCTTGTACCGTAGCCACCTTTGCTGGGTCCACGGCAATACCACTCTCTGATACAACATGGCCCAAGAACCTCACTTCCCTCTTCCAGAAGTGACACTTAGAAAACTTTGCTTTCAATTGGTGTTTTCTCAACACCTCCATTGCTACTCTTAAATGTTCCTTGTGTTCCTCCTCTGTCCTCGAATAGACCAAAATATCATCAACGAACACAAGGACAGACTTATTCAGCTGATCTCTGAATACCCTATTCATAAGGTCCACAAAATATGCCGGGGCATTAGTCAGCCCAAATGGCATAACCAACCATTCATAAAATCCAGACGGCGTTCGAAATGCCGTTTTAGCTATACTCTCAGCTTCCACTCTAAGCTGATGAAAACCTGTCGCGAGATCCAACTGAGAAAATATTCTCGCGCCACTCAACTGATCAAACAAATCATCTATCCGCGGTAGAGGATACTTATTCTTCCTCGTCACTTTATTCAATTCGCGGTAGTCTACACACAAACGAAGGGAACCATCCGCCTTGGTAGCAAACACAACTGGTGCTCCCCATTCAGAAACACTCCTTCTGATAAATCCCTTCTTCAAAAGATCGCTGACTTGTGCCTCGAGCTCTCGCTGCTCCCTTGGTGCCATACGACGAAGTGGCATCACTATAGGTCTGGCATCTTTTACCAAATCAATACGAAACTCAATCTCTCGGTGTGGTGGAAGTCCGGTCACTTCTTCGAAAACATCCGGATACTGGCCAACCACGGGCAAACCTGACAACTCACTATGCGGAATGTCGAGGGAGTTTAGAAAACTAGCCAATACCCCCTCACTGGGTAGACCACCAAACACTATCCTCCGCCCATCATCCGCTCTAGCTGTCACCAAAAAGCCCTCACAGTCTACCACCACCCCGTATCTTCGGAGCCAATCTACCCCCAAAATAATGCCAAACCCAGTAAAGCCCAAAACAAAGCAATCACAAACAAACATGCATCCATGACTCGATAAGACCACATTACGACAAATCATGCTAAGGCTAGTAGAACCACCAATCGGGTTCGTCACTACTAAAGGTCTATCGACAATCTCGGGCTCCAATCCCAACCTATCTACCAGGTCACTAGATATGAAAGAACTGGAAGCTCCGGTATCAAACAAAACTCTAACAGGAACATCATAAACATAAAGCATACCTTGAATGACGACATTCTTTCCCTTCTCCGCCGCAGTTGGGGCATTCGACGAAGAAGGAATAGCATTAAGAGCATATGCTTTCACCATTTGCTTTTCCTTAGGGGGTTGCGGACACTTGTCCTTGTGATGTCCCAATTGGCCACAATTGAAGCACTTCCTATCCGCTGGCTTGGCCCGACAATTACTAGCATAATGGCCCTTCTTACCACAGCTGAAGCACTCCACATCTTGCTTATTCTTTTTCTTCTGGCCATCCTTAGCCTGATTCTGCTTTCTCTTATTCTGAGAACCACCTTTGCCTCCACCACTAGCTTGTGGCTTTGGCTCATCTGCGGATGCAACTTCAGTCTTCGGCTTAGGGTAGAGACTTTCTGACCTTAACGCTTTCCCCACAATCGATTCAAACGTCTCATCGATGTGGTTAATAAGTTTTTCCCCCAAGTACTGATCCAATCCAGTTATGAATTTCTCATTCTTTTTCTCGGCAGTATCTATAAGAGATAACCCATATTTTGACAAAGTGTCAAATTCAGCAATATACTCCGAGACAGCCCTGCCACTCTGCTTGAGCTCCAAGAATTTCTTAAACAACATTGACTTCTGAGCAGCTGGAATGAACTTCTCACTAAAGCGAGCCTTAAACTGCTCCCAAGTAATCTGGTCTTCGGGAGTAGCTGCCTTTATAGCATTCCACCAATTCATCGCCCGCCCTTGCAGCTGACGGGACGCTAACTTTCTCTTCATCGCATCCTCGATACCCAAATCCTCGAAGATACGTTCGCAACTATCTACCCAATCCTGAACATCCGTAGCCGACTCCGTTCCATGGAATGGCTTTCCACCAAGGCTAGTATAATCCTTATTCAGCTTGGCGAAATCAACCCTCGGCGCCTGCACTATTGGACCATCACCATTTCCATCATTGGGAGCTGCCCTCCGAACATCCCTAAGCATCTCTCTCATGAGGTCAGTAAACATCGTCCTCATGTCAGCAGCATTCCCATTATTGGCCCCTCTACCGGTACCTCTAACATATCGGCTCATCGTCAATCTGAAAAAAAAATGATTAATGACTCCATAGTGGTGTTAGTGCAGTACGACTCCATTCTTATACTACTTATAGTATATATATAGCTTTTGAAAACCAAAATAATCACAAATACGCTCTCTCGTATACGTATATTATCTCTCCCCGACAACTTCCCTAGGTTAACTACGCAACCTAGAGCTCTGATACCAAATGTGACGGCCCGCCTCGCACCGGCCTGCATTACCTCCAAAAGTGCGCTGTACACATGCCCGACTAGCACAAGACGGTCGTCATAAGAAAGGAAAGAAGGGAATGAACTAATCAAAGAACCTGTAGAATGTCTCACAGCGCATAGAATAAAATATAATAATAATGTACTTGACATAAAACAGGCGAGACAGTGCATAAGCTGATAACTAAAACCAACATCAGTCTCAAAGCAGCGGAAATCCAAATACAGCTTATTACAATTTTTCAAAATCTACTGTCTCTAAACAAAAGAAAGCTGAAGTAGAAGATACACCAACAATGCCCAAGCAGTGATCTTCAACAACACAGGGAGAATACTAAATATATATATATCACGTGGAAGCCTCCTGCTCGTCCTCGAATCATCTACCCGTGCATCACCAGCTAACCTGTCCCTAGTCTGCTCGTGTGAGCACCCAGAGTAATAAGAGGAGACATAAAACTCTGGGTCAGACATAAAGCCTGGTATGAGCGATAAGCATCTAAACAGAATAATAACAGGTACACTAAACCATACCTGAACCTGGACCTGCAACCAAAGAGTTAGTACCACATACCGTACAATACTCCAAGGTGCCATAATAAACAGTGTAAGAATACGGGGGTGGGGTGTGCATGTCAAAATGATAGCAAACAAATCATCCATAGCAACCATCCTCACAGCTCTCACTCGGTGCGTAAAGCGTACGACATCTACCACTTTGGGACACTAGACAAACTGAGGTAACGACGAATCCCGACTTGTAGAAACCCTGCTGTGACCAAGACAACACTTGGAGTCATGACCAAACATTTCAATGACCCACTTCATTGGTCGTAGCCCTTGGTTCTACCGAGGCCATAATGGCCCTGAATCCGCCTTCGTACCTCCTACCATAGTGGTCCAAAGCTATAGACGTCGATAACTCCTTAACACGCGTCCCGCAGCAAAGCCCAACCATGAGGCGAACTCGTTGATTCCCATCTAAATCCTCGAGCTCTAACCTCTCATTTGGACTTCCTTTGCATCTCGGGTTTGGTCGAATTGGAGTGGGTCTTCAGAAAAGTTGTCGTGCAGTAGCAGCTCTAGAATTCGGTTCGGTTCGGTCACCCATGCTCGGTTCGGTTCGGAGTGCCACCTTCCTCTGGGTTCGGGTCCTTCTCCTTGTCTTCTTTCATTCGATTCGGGTCGGGTACTTCGCTCCGGGTCGGGTCGGGGTCCTCCTCCAGGTCGGGTCGGGTGTCCTTCCTTCCAGCGCTCCGATCCGCCCCCTTATTTCTTCACGTATTCCGATCCGATCCCTGCATCTCCAAGTCGATCCGATCTGGCCTCCAATCACTCTTCCGATCCGATCCGCTCCGCTCCCTAGCTTACTCCGATCCGATCCCCTTGTCCACTCCAACTCTAAGTAAACAGCCTTCCTTTTTGCCAAGCCTTCTCCAGCGACAAGTTCCAATCCAGTTCGAATCTCCTTGGTCAGTTCACAAATCCGATCCGACCCCCTTTCTCCGATCCGAACCGGTTCGGAACCTGCACACTTCTGAAATTTTCCAGCAAGCTTTCTACGCCATTCGACGACGTTTTCGACCAATTTAACTATTCTAATCAATCATGAAACATACCATAGAGTCATAGCAACATGTAATAGCAACCACAAACAGCAACCAACAATTCAAATGAATCAAAATGGATCAAAAGTAGCTAAAACTCCACATTTTCCCTTAAGCACTCTTAATCATGCTTAAGCATACAATTAGCAAAACACATCGAAATTATCTCAAATTTCTAACAGAGCCTTAAAACATTATTTTAGAATTTTAAGAATTTTTCCAGAATTTATTTACGTATAAATTCGCTAATCTTCACTAATTACCCTTAATTAACCGTAATTAGTGTCAAAATGATGCTATCACTCACCTTGGCCACAAATAAAATTCTCAGAACTGAAACTCCTCTGTTTTGGGGCGAATACTGATGTCTAACAGCAGCTCTAACCTTGCTTTGGTGCTTTTTCTCCTTAATTTGGTGTTGCTAAGCCTAATCTTCAATTAGAGAGTGATTTGGGGTGTTTTAGATGTAGGAAGCCATTGTTAGAGTGTCTAAGGATGAAAGTGGCGGCTGAGAACTGAAATGAAAGTGATAACTTAACCCTAATCAGTCCTCCTATACCTCTAAACCCGAAATTCCCCTTGGGCTTAGCTGTTAATCACCCGGTTAAGCCCAATTAAGCTGTATTTCACCATCTGAAACTTGTTTCAGCCATATCTCCCAAACGGTGAGTCCGTTTGGCTAATGTGACCACTCTACGGAAAGAGAAACTATCATTCAAAGCCAATGGAAGTGGTTTCAGGTCAAAATTCATTTCCAGTCAAAAGTTATGGCCAAAACAGTGCCAACTAGGGGTAAAATGGTCATTTAAAAATCGGGAAAAATCATGAACATGGGAAATGACCACAATAGTCGTCTCCCAAAGTTACATGACCATACGACTTCGTATGTGAAAGAAATAAATATCCTACGATCCTATGATGCGTAGAATGCGGGTCGTTACATTTATCGAAATGAACTAGTTTTGAACTAGAATTATAATTCTATTTATTTTTAAATAAATAAATTGAATTTGAAATGGTTTTGAAAATAACCAAAATATCCAATGATTGCATTGGAATGGATTTGAATCGAAATTGTCTTCGGAATATTTCGACGTTGGATTTCGCGATTATACAAATGTTGTTATGGAAATTTGAAAGATATAGATATATATATCGTTATTTCCAATGCGATATTTGTTAGTCGTAGAATTTGATATTGAATATAAGCCGATATATTTTCTATTCAGAGCCTTGTATTGAATATCAAATGTGATTTGGGTTTGTCGTGAATGGTGTCTTCACTAACACTGTTCTTGAACCCAGTTGAGAAAAGATTAAATCTTTTTATTTAGATTTAATGAAGTGTACCAATTCAATAATATTTAATTGGAATTGAATTGATATTGATATTGGGTTTATCGTGAACAGTGTTTTAAATAACACTTGTTCTTTAACCCGATAATTAATGGAATGATTCTTGGGTTTATCGTGAACAGTGTTTTAAATAACACTCGTTCTTTAACCCGATAATTAATGGAATGTGATTTTGGGTTTATCGTGAACCGTGTTTTAAAGGACACTGATTCTTTAACCCAGTTAACGATTAAAACTAAGTGGAGTTTTAATGAATCTTTAATTAGATTGAAAAGGTCGAGAATGGAGTATCACCAGTTTTACTCCAGGCGATAGTTAAATCTTTAATTAGATTTGAACGTGAAATGGTAATTGAATTTAACGATAACACCGTGGTGTTAGATATGAAGTATAACCAGTTTTACTTCATGGGATGAATAGGTTGGGATTGGGAAATTAAAACCAATGATTACTTCGGTAAGGTTCGTTAATCTCGACTAGTTTGAATTGATATTCAAAAATAGATTAAAGAATAATTTCAAGAAATTCATCTTGGATAAAATTAATGGGAACCTTTCCCTATGAATGTGAAATTTAGAAACTAACTGTCGGTTAGCTAAGCAGAATGGTTTTCTGGATATTGATCTGATGTTGGTTTCGGCCTTCGGGGTTAATATTTGGGGAATTATTCTCTTGATTAATTTACGGTTAGTGACTGATGAATTGGAATGAGGCGTATGTTGTGTTTGTGTAACACTTATTCAAAATATACGCGAGTTATTCGGAAAGACCGGGTTTATCCCATTCTAAATAACTGATATGACGGTAAGCCGAAAATGAAGACGATGGTCGAAGACCGGAGGTATTCACGTCGTTTGGGTAATTACTGATGATCTTGATTGGGCTGTACACCCAAGAAGATGGAAACAGTTAGTGATCGTCCAGACGTACTTGGAGATCGATGGATAGGCGGGGTACTAGGTGCCTCAGGTTTCGTTCAGACCCAGAACGGACTTGTAAATGGACTGTGTGTCTGACATTGGATTTTAGTCCGTGTGATTGATCTCTATTAAATATATATCTGTTTGGCGGCGGAGAATTTATTCTCTTGCTTAACGCCCTTCTCTGAGACGTACGAGCTCAGGGGTTATATATTGATGGATATCAAACGCATGGAGTGAATTGCCTGTGTGGTATGCCTAAGTGGCAAATGATCAAGGCTTCTGTTGAAAAGCAAAGTCTTGTGGTTGATGATCGAAGCACGGCCTTCGTGGCGTAGCTTTGTGTAACGTTTACTTCGCGAGTTTCACACCCGGTATGAACCAAAAAAGGGAGAGGACATCAGGGAGGACTTGCGTTTCTTTCTAGCTAGAAGTGGCGTCAGTGGTTTTACACGCCCTGACGAGTTTGACTTATGTGGTTGTTGCTGTTGCGATGCGCCTCGGATTGATCGGTCGTTCTCGAACCGATGGAGTCATTTAGTTGGCTCACTTACACCCCATAGGGTGGGGAAACGTAGTGTTCAGGCATAATAATCCACATCGGTGGACCGGCCCTGACGATCTAAAGGGTTGATGCGTTCTGATCCTGAGGGGCGGGCTAGAGCGTCTCGAATCGGTTGAGGACTATCTTTTGCCTCGGTTCATAGATGGAAACCCAATTTCCAAATACGTGATTCTGCGGTTTTATTTGTAGAGCCTAGTATGGCGACATAGTGGGATGGGGCACTGATGCCGTCTATGATTGATACTTATGATTTGAAGTTGTTTTATACACTATGCACTTATAATAGTATCAAACGATTTGTTTTAAACGTATCAAGCATTCTTTGGCTGTTATAAGGGAAAACCCTATCCTCGGCTGCGTTGCATTGTGTGATGGGACCTGGGTCTTATAACAGCTTCATTTATCTTTATTTAGCATTGCGCTGTTTGTTTTATGCACTGGTATCCTTGGGAGGAAACCCGTTCCGTGTTATACGGCGTGGTCCCTTGATTTACCTAACTTTAAAATAAAGATTTATAACTGTTTTAGTTCTCACACCAGTCCCATGACTGACCTGGAGTTTATTGTTTTAACCTAAACTCTGGGTGCCCATATTTTGACACGGGCAGCTAGTAGTTTTGGTTTTGCAGATTTATATTCACAGGATCCTGGTTTACAGCTGGAACGATATCCGGAAAGCTTTGTATCCGTATATCTACTTCTAGTTGTGTATTGTATTATTTTCCGCTGCTATGTATTTAAATGTAATTTAAATCTCTGATATTTCTGTGTAATATTTATTCATTTATACTCTGTATATTCTTGTAATCTGATGCATTGTTGTAATATACAGTGAAATGTTCTTCCGTATGCATTCTGATTTGTCTTGTTCTCAAACGATAGGGCGTTTCGAACGGTCTGGGTCGGTTTAGCGACTGGTTCGGACCGAGCGAAATTCTTTGCCGTCACAGTTGGTATCGGAGCTTTGGTTTACAAAGCTCAGAGAACAAGACACATTAGAACCATACGAAAGGATTCATCACATATTGGATTAGCAATATCCAATGAGAATGACTCGTTAGAGATGGGATCAGTAGTATCCTAGAACGAGTGTGAAGAGTATATTTTTAAAATGAAAACAAATTTTTGTTTTGAAAATCTAAATCCACTATTCGTATTTGATTATTTATCTATATTGATTTGGACAGTCCAGTATATAAAGATTTTGCATATACGCCTTGCAAACGTGTATTTGAAATTTTAATATACTGGATAGATATAGAATCACATTCTAGACACCCGGAGGTGGTTCTGATGATTGATCGATCATCATCAGAATTTATGTTCGTGTTTTGAAGATGTAATATCTATATATCTCCTATTGACTGGTGTGAGAACCAAAATTAGATAGGACCTATTGTTGTGATTTGACATCAAAAACATGATTTTTGTATATGTATCAAAATTATGAATTTGAAACTCTAATTCACTAATTGATTGATGTTTGGGTTGTTTGTTTATTTGTTTGCTAATTTTTAGCCATTTAGCCTAATTGAATCAAATATTGAATTATATCGGAAATTGGTCGCATTTGCTTGCATATACATATACTTACATGGAACAGGTCATAGCAAGGAGGCTAGAGCAGAGAATAAAATTTGTTTGCCCGACAAATAGGTACATGTTTACTACATAATTTACTGTTTTGTTTGGGTGATGATGATTTTATGAGCCTATTGGCTAGCCGCTTGGCTTTTTCTTTTTCTTTTTGAGATCTGAAGGACCGGGGAAGCTATTTGAAATTCCACGATGCTCCCGGTGCAGGGGAGGTTATGGCGAAATTTTTCGAAAATTTAGGGTGTTAGCCAAATTTTTGAAATTTTGAAAATTCTCAGAAACTGAAAAGTTGGAGAATGGAAGCCAGATCGAGCGTAGAGTTGATTAATCAAACCACTTTCGACTTTGTTCCTTTTCGGGGACGAAAAGTTTTAAGTGGGGGAGATTGTAATAACCCGGAAAATCTGGGCCAGTTTAAAATTTTTATTTTGGCAATTTTAGCGAATTTTGATTATTTAAAATGAATTATTTTAAATAATATCGACGAGGAAATTTGTTTTGAATATAATTTGAACGTATATATTATACGCGTCGTCGTTAGAATATAAATATTTATATATAATTATAAATAGAATTGAAAATGGCGCGGTAGTTCGATAATTCGATTTCAAACTTCAATTGAACATACCGGGTGCAAAACAATCCGGATTTTAGTGAAACCAAAAACATTAGGATCTAATTGATGATATCTTTCCAACGAATCCGAAAAATCAAGATTTCATAGCGGGAATCAAAAGATATGTCCAGTTGAAAATTCTGAATAGTCGCTATGGAATTCAGGCCCTTAAAAATGGACATTTTGCAAATGACCTCGGATTTCGACGAAACCACTTTTGTTGGATCCGCGATGTCAAGTTATTGCTAGATTCCAAATTTCATAATTTTTCGAATCAGTATGTGAGCATGGCAAAAGAAAACGCGTTTGACCAGTTTCAGTTGATTTTAATCGACTGGAAATTGGTCATTTTTCTAACGGTCTCAGAATTCAACGAAACTAGTTTTGTTAGGACCGTATCGTCAATACGAAGCTAGGAAATAATTTTCTGGAATTTTTCTAGTTAGTATGTGACCCCGGTAATTTGAAATGTACGTTTAGAATTCAATATAGTGATTTAAATGTAAATTTAACGGAAACTGATTCAAACGATCAAATCAACCTACGATACATATCCCATTGTGTTCGGAATAGGGGTAAAACGCTAGGGACGACAGTCGTTGGGTGGGATTTCGTGTCCGAGGAAAAAGTCAACCTCTTGGGAAAATTAAAATAAAATAAATATAATATATAAAAAACCCCACTACCCTCCCTTTCCCTTTCTCGTTTCAGAGACAAAAAAAAAATCCGAATCTTCGGATCTCGATGGCGATGGACGCCCCTCCCACCGCTCCGTTCCCCCGATGCCTCCGCCTGCCAAAGCCACCGCCTCCTCCAGCAGCTCGCCCCCCTTTCTTCCTCTCTCCCCTTCTTCGAGCGATGACGTCGCACCCCAGGGCCCACGCTCAGACTTCGCCGCCGCCTCCAAGGAAAGACCGCCGCCCTCCCCAAGCCAGCGACAACTCCTTCACCGCCTCCCTGTCCTCCGTCGAACCCCACCCCCCTGCAGCCCCACGACCAAAGCCCTAGCCGCAGCAGCCCCTGAACCGCCACTTCCCCGATCCCCTTTATTTGCAAACAGTGAGTTATTTTTATTTATTTACATTTAATTTATTTACTGTTTTTATATGTGTAAATAGCTTATAGAAATTTGATTTGAGATTTATATATATAAATAGCAGAATAAAAATATAATTTTTATGATATAAATAAAAATATGATTTTTATATGTTGAACTTCGAAATAAAAATATGATTTTTATATGTTGAACATCGAAATAAAAATATGATTTTTATATGTTGAACATCGAAATAAAAATATGATTTTTATATGTTGAACTTCGAAATAAAAATATGATTTTTATATGTTGAACATCGAAATAAAAATATGATTTTTATATGTTGAACTTCGAAATAAAAATATGATTTTTATATGTTGAACTTCGAAATAAAAATATGATTTTTATATGTTGAACATCAAAATAAAAATATGATTTTTATATGTTGAACTTCGAAATAAAAATATGATTTTTATATGTTGAACATCGAAATAAAAATATGATTTTTATATGTTGAACATCGAAATAAAAATATGATTTTTATATGTTGAACTTCGAAATAAAAATATGATTTTTATATGTTGAACATCGAAATAAAAATATGATTTTTATATGTTGAACTTCGAAATAAAAATATGATTTTTATATGTTGAACTTCGAAATAAAAATATGATTTTTATATGTTGAACTTCGAAATAAAAATATGATTTTTATATATTGAGTAGCGAAGTAAAAATTCGATTTTTACATAGGTAGTGAGAGCGGGCAACGAAGGTAACAAAAAGGCGAGAACGAAGAAGATTTCTATCAAAGAAGAGTCAAGATGTTTGGATAGCTATCGGTGAGAACTCCTCACTCTTCAATTTCTTTTTCTAGTTATATATATATACTAGGATGCAGACGGTGCTTAGTAGCACCCGACACAATCGTCCACAGACCATGGACTTGTTTGTTTGGTTGCATAGATTAGTTAGATGATTTGATTTGAATTTGGTTGTTTGGTGATTTGATTGATGTGTGAATGACGTGGGCCTTCACTAGACCGGGGATAAGGCTAGGCCTCGTCCCGTTTCTAGTATCGTGCCGTTATGCCGCCGAAATTTTCTAAAATAAGTTAGAAAAATAAAAATATCATTTTATTGAATAAATGAATTGAATAGAAATTCATAGGTTGAAATAAAATGTTTTATCGTTAAAAATATAATTTTTAACGTGAAGTGAATAAAATAAAATATTCATTTATAAACCGGACGGTTTGTTTATGTACACCTATTTGAATGACATTGATTGGGATGATAAATTTTACACATCGCCCAACTGCACAAATAAAAAAATCTGTGTTTGATTGTTTGAAACCCCACACGGGTGTTGGGATGAAATTTGAAGTTCACTCATCCTGATTGATTAAATATGTCGATCGATTGATTGACAGGCTGTTATAAGCGTTGAATATCTATATTTGATGCTTATACAGTGTAGTGCACTTTGGTTGATGGTTGATTATTTTCAATGCTATTATATACATGTGTTGTATGAAAATCCATATAATTAATTTTATATGGTAATTGATTGGGCCTCATTCCAATTTGAAAAACAAAGAACAATATAAAATAAAGGTTCATGTGTTGACAGTACTCATCCATTGAGATTGGTCATGTGTTGAACGAAATATTTTAGTAATAAAATTTACATCTTTAACAATATAAAATAAAGGTTCATGTGTTGACAGTACTCATCCATTGAGATTGGTCATGTGTTGAACGAAATATTTTAGTAATAAAATTTACATCTTTATCAATATAAAATAAAGGTTCATGTGTTGACAGTACTCATCCATTGAGATTGGTCATATGTTGAACGAAATATTTTAGTAATAAAATTTACATCTTTATCAATATAAAATAAAGGTTCATGTGTTGACAGTACTCATCCCTTGAGATTGGTCATGTGTTGAACGAAATATTTTGATAATACCAACTATTTTGAAAAAGAAATATTTGAAATAGAATATTTGAAAATAGAAATTTATGAAGCCGTGTTGATTAGATTGACGCCATTTTGACGTGAACGATATTTTTATCGATTTTAAACGATTTCGAAATGAAATGAATTGAAAACGATTTCGAAATGAATTGAATTGAAAACGATTTCGAAATGAATTGAAAACGAATTCAAATTGAATTGAAAACAAATTGAAATGAATTCAAATTGAATTGAAATTTGAATTGAATAGAAATGAATTTTAAAACGAATTTATAAAGAAGAATTCAATTTTGATTTGAATTGAAATGGAAGTTGAAATTGCTTTTGAGACGAATTTAAAACTATTTATATAATTCGTTTTAAATAGAAATCGACGAAATATATATTATATATATTATATATATAATATAATGGCCTGAATAGAACGCGTCGCGCCGCGGCAGTTCGTAAATTTCGACCATTTATTTCAAACGGACATTATGGGAGATCCGACCGTCGGATTCTCCTGAAACCGGAACCGTTGGGTTCGTATCGAAAAGAGCTTTCTAACGAATATTAGAAATTTGAAATCTAACGGTTGGATTTGGAGTTACGTCCAAATCAAATTTGAAAAAGGTCGCTGTAAGTGCAGTTCGATGGCCGTTGATGGAAATCGACTGTACAGGCCTTGATAAAATTATTAAAAATAGTAATAATTTGTGTAAAATCATAAGAAATGATTTGGGAAAAATTGGGATGAAAAACTCTATATTTGAAAAGATAAAAATAGATTTTTATCGAAATGAACTAGTTTGAACTAGAATTATAATTCTATTTATTTTTAAATAAATAAATTGAATTTGAAATGGTTTTGAAAATAACCAAAATATCCAATGATTGCATTGGAATGGATTTGAATCGAAATTGTCTTCGGAATATTTCGACGTTGGATTTCGCGATTATACAAATGTTGTTATGGAAATTTGAAAGATATAGATATATATATCGTTATTTCCAATGCGATATTTGTTAGTCGTAGAATTTGATATTGAATATAAGCCGATATATTTTCTATTCAGAGCCTTGTATTGAATATCAAATGTGATTTGGGTTTGTCGTGAATGGTGTCTTCACTAACACTGTTCTTGAACCCAGTTGAGAAAAGATTAAATCTTTTTATTTAGATTTAATGAAGTGTACCAATTCAATAATATTTAATTGGAATTGAATTGATATTGATATTGGGTTTATCATGAACAGTGTTTTAAATAACACTTGTTCTTTAACCCGATAATTAATGGAATGATTCTTGGGTTTATCGTGAACAGTGTTTTAAATAACACTCGTTCTTTAACCCGATAATTAATGGAATGTGATTTTGGGTTTATCGTGAACCGTGTTTTAAAGGACACTGATTCTTTAACCCAGTTAACGATTAAAACTAAGTGGAGTTTTAATGAATCTTTAATTAGATTGAAAAGGTCGAGAATGGAGTATCACCAGTTTTACTCCAGGCGATAGTTAAATCTTTAATTAGATTTGAACGTGAAATGGTAATTGAATTTACCGATAACACCGTGGTGTTAGATATGAAGTATA
This sequence comes from Allium sativum, assembly GCA_030737875.1. Lineage (NCBI taxonomy): Eukaryota > Viridiplantae > Streptophyta > Magnoliopsida > Asparagales > Amaryllidaceae > Allium > Allium sativum. Next base: position 1,042,341,478 of record CM060918.1, read on the forward strand.
ACCAGTTTTACTTCATGGGATGAATAGGTTGGTATTGGGAAATTAAAACCAATGATTACTTCGGTAAGGTTCGTTAATCTCGACTAGTTTGAATTGATATTCAAAAATAGATTAAAGAATAATTTCAAGAAATTCATCTTGGATAAAATTAATGGGAACCTTTCCCTATGAATGTGAAATTTAGAAACTAACTGTCGGTTAGCTAAGCAGAATGGTTTTCTGGATATTGATCTGATGTTGGTTTTGGCCTTCGGGGTTAATATTTGGGGAATTATTCTCTTGATTAATTTACGGTTAGTGACTGATGAATTGGAATGAGGCGTATGTTGTGTTTGTGTAACACTTATTCAAAATATACGCGAGTTATTCGGAAAGACCGGGTTTATCCCATTCTGAATAACTGATACGACGATAAGTCGAAAATGAAGACGATGGTCGAAGACCGGAGGTACTCACGTCGTTTGGGTAATTACTGATGATCTTGATTGGGCTGTACACCCAAGAAGATGGAAACAGTTAGTGATCGTCCAGACGTACTTGGAGATCGATGGATAGGCGGGGTACTAGGTGCCTCAGGTTTCGTTCAGACCCAGAACGGACTTGTAAATGGACTGTGTGTCTGACATTGGATTTTAGTCCGTGTGATTGATCTCTATTAAATATATATCTGTTTGGCGGCGGAGAATTTATTCTCTTGCTTAACGCCCTTCTCTGAGACGTACGAGCTCAGGGGTTATATATTGATGGATATCAAACGCATGGAGTGAATTGCCTGTGTGGCATGCCTAAGTGGCAAATGATCAAGGCTTCTGTTGAAAAGCAAAGTCTTGTGGTTGATGATCGAAGCACGGCCTTCGTGGCGTAGCTTTGTGTAACGTTTACTTCGCGAGTTTCACACCCGGTATGAACCAAAAACGGGAGAGGACATCAGGGAGGACTTGCGTTTCTTTCTAGCTAGAAGTGGCGTCAGTGGTTTTACACGCCCTGACGAGTTTGACTTATGTGGTTGTTGCTGTTGCGAGGCGCCTCGGATTGATCGGTCGTTCTCGAATCGATGGAGTCATTTAGTTGGCTCACTTACACCCCATAGGGTGGGGAAACGTAGTGTTCAGGCATAATAATCCACATCGGTGGACCGGCCCTGACGATCTAAAGGGTTGATGCGTTCTGATCCTGAGGGGCGGGCTAGAGCGTCTCGAATCGGTTGAGGACTATCTTTTGCCTCGGTTCATAGATGGAAACCCAATTTCCAAATACGTGATTCTGCGGTTTTATTTGTAGAGCCTAGTATGGCGACATAGTGGGATGGGGCACTGATGCCGTCTATGATTGATACTTATGATTTGAAGTTGTTTTATACACTATGCACTTATAATAGTATCAAACGATTTGTTTTAAACGTGTCAAGCATTCTTTGGCTGTTATAAGGGAAAACCCTATCCTCGGCTGCGTTGCATTGTGTGATGGGACCTGGGTCTTATAACAGCTTCATTTATCTTTATTTAGCATTGCGATGTTTGTTTTATGCACTGGTATCCTTGGGAGGAAACCCGTTCCGTGTTATACGGCGTGGTCCCTTGATTTACCTAACTTTAAAATAAAGATTTATAACTGTTTTAGTTCTCACACCAGTCCCATGACTGACCTGGAGTTTATTGTTTTAACCTAAACTCTGGGTGCCCATATTTTGACACGGGCAGCTAGTAGTTTTGGTTTTGCAGATTTATATTCACAGGATCCTGGTTTACAGCTGGAACGATATCCGGAAAGCTTTGTATCCGTATATCTACTTCTAGTTGTGTATTGTATTATTTTCCGCTGCTATGTATTTAAATGTAATTTAAATCTCTGATATTTCTGTGTAATATTTATTCATTTATACTCTGTATATTCTTGTAATCTGATGCATTGTTGTAATATACAGTGAAATGTTCTTCCGTATGCATTCTGATTTGTCTTGTTCTCAAACGATAGGGCGTTTCGAACGGTCTGGGTCGGTTTAGCGACTGGTTCGGACCGAGCGAAATTCTTTGCCGTCACACCTAAATGCATGAAAGATAAAAGAAAATAAAACAAAAAAATTGAATTAAATAATAAGGATTTTACATACATTTGTGACAATAAAAAAAAGTTAACCATAGCTACGCATCGAACCTGAAATGAAATACTAACGGGTAGGTTGGTTATCCAAAAAAGGCTAGTAGATAGGTATTTGAAAACAAAGATGCTTAGGCATGCACTTGCATACTAAAATGCAATAGTTCACATCTCGTATTTATAACATCAAACCAACATATCAGACACATTATTCATCCAAAGGTGATGAACATTCAACGCCAAGAAACTTTATCTGTTCCACATATCAAAATGATCTACGTAACACAACAATTGATTGCCGCATTCTATTTAGACCATGAGGTGAGGACACCAAAATAGAACTGGTTTTGCCTTTCCTGTTTTAAAAAATATCTCTCCATACTTGCCTTGAGGAAACGACAGGTAAAACGTCTTAAGATTTTCTCCAAAAGTCCTTTCACCGCTACTTTTCGTGCCTAAAACATTTGGGACATACAAAGCGTATGCCTCGAACGCCATGAACCTTTGAGGCATGTATAATATACTTCCTTAAAAGCCCGCAATATTTAAAGTACTAAACTATAAGAGTACCTACGTAGAAGTCAAATTTCTGATTTATAAGGTAAGCAGCACTAATGAACCGTAGAAAGTGGGCCATAAAATTAAACGGTAATTTAGCAGCAGCAAGTATATATATATATATATATATATATATATATATATATTACTGAGAATAAACGTAAGTAATATCAATATTTGAGCTTAAAGTAAAACATCCCTCTTCTAATAACATGCTCGGTGATAAATTGCAATGTTTTAGGATTTTAATAATAGTAAAATGCTATGGTGTTTTTCTCTTCTGAGGAGATTCTATTTCCTTTTCCACTACCGGGGTTGTAGTTAGACCTGTCAAAATATGACTCTACCCATTTACCCTACCAATTTTACCGTAATTACAACCCTGTTGGGTCAACCCATTTATAACTTTTTATTAAATGGGTAATAGAAGGGTTGACCCATTTTTAAAAGGGTTACAAATGGGTAACCCACTTACCTATGTAACTCTGCCTACATAGGAAGTCGCTATTTTTTGTAATATTAAAAATTGGTGAAAATTCCATATTTTCCAATATTAAAAATTGGAGAAAACAAAAGAACTATTCTAATAGAAGGCCAAAATTATGAAATTAAAAGTAATAAAAGAATTATTCGAAAATAATAATTTTTAAAGTTAAAAAGGCCAAAATTACGAAAATACCCTTCATTTTGAAAAAAGTGAAAAAATTTCAAAAAATCCAGAAAATTACGAAATGAAAAGTAAAAAAAGAATTATTTTAAAATAACGATTTTTAAAGCTAAAAATGCTAAAATTACGAAAATGCCCTTCATATTGGAAAAAGTGAAAAAAATGAAAAAATTTCAGAAAATTGCGAAATGAAAAGTTAAAAAAGAATTAATTTAAAATAACGATTTTTAAAGCTATAAATGTTAAAATTACGTAAATGCCCTTCATATTAGAAAAAATGAAAAAATTTCAGAAAATCCAGAAAATTACAAAATGAAAAGTTAAAAAAGAATTATTTTAAAATAACGATTTTTAGAGCTAAAAATGCTAAAATTACGAAAATGCCCTTCATATTGGAAAAAGTGAAAAAAATAAAAAAAAATTCAGAAAATCCAGAAAATTACGAAATGAAAAGTAAAAAAAGAATTATTTTAAAATAACGATTTTTAAAGCTAAAAATGCCAAAATACGAAAATGCCCTTCATATTGGAAAAAATGAAAAAATTCCAGAAAATCCAGAAAATTACGAAAAGAAAAGTAAAAAAAGAATTATTTGAAAATTACAATTTTTAAAGCTAAATATGTCAAAATTACAAAAATGCCCTTCATGTTAAAAAAACCGAAAACAATAATAAATTTAAAAAATCCAGGAAATTATGAAAAAATAATAATTTTTTATACTTTTCATTTCGTAATTTATTGAAATTTCTGAATTTTTTTTTCACTTTTTCAAAAATAAATGGTATTTTTGTAATTTTAGCATTTTTAGCTTTAAAAATCGTTGTTTTAAAATAATTCTTTTTTCCTTTTCATTTCGTAATTTTCTGGATTTTCTGAAATTTTTTCATTTTTTTCACTTTTTCCAATATGAAAGGCATTTTCCTAATTTTAGCATTTTTAGCTTTAAAATCGTTATTTTAAAATAATTCTTTTTTTACTTTTCATTTCGTTATTTTTTGGATTTTCTGAAATTTTTTCATTTTTTTCACTTTTTCCAATATGAAGGGCATTTTCGTAATTTCAGTATTTTTAGCTTTAAAATCGTTGTTTTAAAATAATTCATTTTTAACTGTTCATTTCGTAATTTTCTGGATTTTCTGAATTTTTTTTCACTTTTTCCAATATGAAGGGCATTTTTTTTACTTTTCATTTCATAATTTTTTGGGTTTTCTGAAATTTTTTCATTTTTTCCAATATGAAGAGCATTTTCGTAATTTTAGCATTTTTAGCTTTAAAAATTGTTATTTTAAAATAATTCTTTTTTTACTTTTCATTTCGTAATTTTCTGGATTTTCGGATATTTTTTCATTTTTTTCACTTTTTCCAATATGAAGGGCATTTTCGTAATTTTAGCTTTAAAAATCATTATTTTAAAATAATTCTTTTTTTACTTTTCATTTCGTAATTTTCTGAAAATTTTTCATTTTTTTTACTTTTTCCAATATAAAAGGCATTTTCGTAATTTTAGCATTTTTAAGCTTTAAAAATCGTTATTTTAAAATTTTTCTTTTTTAACTTTTCATTTTGTAATTTTCTAGATTTTTTTTCATTTTTTCAATATGAAGGACATTTTCGTAATTTTTGTCCTCTTAGCTTTAAAATCATTATTTTCGAATAATTCTTTTATTACTTTTCATTTCATAATTTTCTGGATTTTTTGAAATTTTTTCATTTTGTTTTCTCTTTTTCCAAAATAAAGGATATTTTTGTAATTTTGACATTTTTAGATTTAAAAATCGTTATTTTAAAGTAATACTTTTTAGTGTGTGTGTTAAATATTTAACCCACATAATATGTGGGTTGGGTCAGGTAAAACATTTTGTTAAAAGGGTCAAAATAAATGGGTTGCAAAAGGGTTGGGTCAAATTTTGCTTGACCCTTATACGACCCTAAATGACCCATTTGACACCCCTAGTTGTAGTAGCTCAGTTCATTGATTATTTCATGGCTCTTTTTAAGACCAAGGAATAGAGCAGTAGGCTCCTTATTAGCAGTAAAGCAACTTTCCCCTCCTCGTGCCCATCTAAGGACATGACTTCTATTTTTCCCTTTGGACTGCTCCTTTCCTAAGATCCATCCATTTCGTTAAACTGAACATGTACTTTTTTTTACCCATCATCTTGTCTAGTATATAGCCCGTTTCACTTTCTTTGACGATTGTATGGATTCCTCAATATCAATTAACGCCTTTTCTTTATTCTCCACACCGTTTTCCTCAATTATATCATATGTCCCGCACTCATCCTGAAGCAAGTGTCCTGATGCAGATTATTTGCTGCAGTGAGATCTCCTTTTACTACATTTTGGCTGCTTCCTGGACCTTCATGGTTTGTTGTGTCCTTTGGTACCCATACTTAGTTCATTGGACATTGTTGCCTTCATCCAGGTGAGATGTGATGAAATATTCCAAGTGATGAGCATATAATACTGTTTTCACCTGTTGCAGAAATAAAAAAACATATATAAAAATAGTACAAATGAAACATTCGAAGAGCTTACCAAGGAATAAAATGGTGAATGGAATGAAATAGTACAACTGATTATTTAATTTTGTTTCCACCACTTGCAGCTGAGGAAATCGGAGTCCTTACAAAAGATTAAAATGGTGAATGGAATAAAACGATATTTCATTTGCATAACAGCTCAAAGGCCACATATTCATTGAATCCAAGAACCATGGTGCCACCAATTCTTTAGAAATAACAATTACTAAAACAGTAATCAGAATTGATATAAATAAAAGATTGTCGATAACTGGGTAACTCATCAAATAGTAATTAAGTACGACATGGAGTAAACTGCAAATAGAATTCCATGTACCAAGACATTATATTTCACAACTGAAGTTCTAGTAAATGTTACAGCGGGCATCCATAATTATCTGTACACACCTGAAATTTATTTACTTTGAAACTCAGTGATGAAATCAGTAGTCTTTACATTTTTAAATGCCCAGCTCATTAATATTGTCAAAACCACTTGATATTTTAAGTCAAAAATGTTGAATTTCGGCATTTCATACGTACCGTACGCGCTTCACCGTGTCTATCGGACTCAACGGTCGAAGTCTCTTATGTCGGCGTCCCGATTGAACATTCCCATCGCCTCCCATCGAGCATATAATTTGGTATTGGCAAGCACTAATTGTAACAAAAGGAATCCCAATGTTACATGCCACCAATACCATATATATACCACGATCTTTCTTAATATCTTACGATGTGGGACAATTCTCCCGTTCAATCCACGCACCCACTCCATTCTAATGTGAGCCATACCTAACAATCTCCACCTTGGTAAGCATTGCTCAAGTCACCTTAGAGTTACACCTTGAGTCCTCTTCACAGTTGGCTAGGCTGCTACCCCGAGTTCTCATAAGCAGTGGCGTCAGACTGCTTTTACCATTGTATCTCCACCTTGACGAGCATCCCATGCTCAAGCCCCTTTAGAGCCATGCTTCGGTCATGCTACACATACCGGTCCCCTCGAACCATGGAGCTCTGATACCATGTTAAGTTTCGGCATTTCCTGCGTACCGTACACGCTTCACCGTGTCTATCGGACTCAACGGTCGAAGTCTCTCATGCTAGCGTCCCAATTGAACATCCTCATCACCTCCCATCTAATTTGGTATTGGCAAGCACTTATTATAACAAAAGGAATCCCCAATGTTACATGCCACCAATACCATATATATACCACGATCTTTCTTAATATCTTGCGATGTGGAACAATTCTCCCGTTCAATCCACGCACCCACTCCATTCCAATATGAGCCACACCTAACAAAAAAATATAGTATCTTTGAGACAACATAAGTTCAACATAGAATTCCTGCAACTACGCAAACCTTCTGGCCATCAAATGCTTAAGCTTTTGTGCAACTACTTCAACTCTTTCTCAATACTCCATACCCTTTCCTATCAGTTTACATCAATCTATGCCTTCGAATAAATTATAAAATTTTACACTCATTTTTTGATAATCTAGTTTTTAATCCTGCAATCTAGCATGCATAGGCATATCGACATGTAAGCACACTTACAGAGAGAATATGAGCTATAATAGTTCTCTTAACTAAATATAATCTTAGCTTTACTATAAATATTTGTTTATATCTGAATATTTTTTGTTGCTCCCTTATGAGATGTTGTTAACTAAATAGAAACATAAATAATATGGGGCTAAGAACTAATAAGAAGAACGCTAAAAACAATAGGACCATACAGTAGTTCTTCCAGATATGCTTACATGCTAATTTCATACGAATTTTTTTAATATCATATTGTACTTTACAGAGGGAAAAACATTGGTTCATAAGTAAACACTTAAAAAAATAGTTATGCTTACAATTCTGTCAACTTTCTATTGGTAATAACAATACAAAACATACCATTTATCTACAACCCATTATTATATCAACATTCATCTTTAGCTATTACGTCATCAATTAGGGTGTTGAGCTACTTGAACTACATATCCTTTTACCCACATCGTATTTTTTTTGTATATATACTTCATAGGATATAGTTTATTTATTTGTCAAGATTAGAATAGAAATGCATTTCTAATATATATATATTTTTAGTTGCTCCATAACTATTAATGTAAGTGATAAATGTCATATTATCTATGAACATGGTTAGTTTACTATGATTTATTGATGACTTAAACTTAGATATACAAAGAATCAGATATATGATATTATCCTAAAAGATATCTTATGACGATTACAAAATAAAAATAAAAATGGAACATCAGATTACTATATTTGTTGATAAAGTAACATTTACGAAGTACTTCAGACATGTGTAACGTAATAATAATTTGTTGTTGATGAGAGTTATGACGGGGTGGGCGCGGTTCAGTATGTAGGTATGCGGTTTGGTCCAATTTAATACAGTTTGATCAATAGTTAAACCGCAACTTAACCGTATCGTTGCGAGTCGGTTTGGTTTAGATATTTTCTTTATAGAGAGAATCCAGTCTGGTTTTCCGCACCATTTTTGAGGTTTGGTCTGGGTGGTTTTCGCACTGCGGTTCGGTTAATGCCCACCCCTATTTAAGAGAACATAACAATAATTGGCTATCGATAATGGTGTGCTAAGAAAGAAGGTAAGAAAATTAGAAGTTGTATGCAAATGCATTATAAATTCACGATAGTTTAGAATAATTAATAGATTGCACTATATATTCTTAAGTAAAGCAAACCTACTAACCTTTGTGAAACAACCCACCTCCGTTAGGGTCACTCTCAAAGGGAATGCCCTAATTTTGGTGGAGGTTTGTAAGTATAAGTCACAGATATACAAGACAGATATGAATACACATATTTTTGAACAGCGGAAAACAACAGCAATTTTTATTTCATTAAAATACGTGTTACACAAACCATGTCATAACTTGTCTTACAATACTTCCAAAAACATAACACCTTCATAACTGTCTTGAGTACATTATTTAAAGAAGCATAAAGAAAACATAAATAAACTGCATAAGTCCCATAATTGCTGCCCAAAGCCATAGCCCAAAACGAAAAAGATCCAAGCAATACATTCTTTCTCTTCAAGCTGGATGTGAAAGTTGGTCAAGCTGCGGTATTCCCTCCCTGTGGACCTGGGGGGGGGAACGAAAGAAAAGAAGACGAAAGAAAAGTAGAGTCAGACATAAAGCCTGAGTAAGTCTAGGACTATTCAGTCTATGAATAAAGAACTGGGTATGATAAGTATAAACTGGAAATGGGAAAGCACCACAAACTAAGTTAAGTTGTCTGGAGTCGAATATACTATCGTACCCCATATCAATCTCTGTACCCATATAAACTAGTTCCCAACAGGCACCCCATAATCAGGGTGAAGTGATCCATTTATGATGATCGGCTCCTACTCGCATAGTTACATGCGTCTTACGGCCCCCGTTGTTGTAGTTACATATGCTGGTCCCACCATGGGGTGTATCAGGTCCCATGGTGGCGGCCCGACACAATTCTAGAATGCACAGGTATGCTACTGGTGCCCAGTGCCTTATTTTTCTGCGTCGGAGTGTGTGCACGCCCGCACCCCATTAGAACCTACACTGCTGCACCACCGCCATCGATTTTGACCTCTTACAGTCAGCCCAGTAATCGTGCCCCACCCTGCCTAGTTCAGGGTATCCTGATACACCTTGTAGGGTTACTGCTGAAAAGGGTCCCCCGCTACTAGGTTTTCTATTTCTAGCCAACATGCTAAGTTGGTTAAGTGTTTTTCAAACCTAACCCCAAATCAGTCTGTATAGTTTAGCATGTTCCATTTTGATTAAGTATTAATTCAATTTACTTAATCCTATCAATCCTGACTCAGCCTTAATTGTCTTATTAAAGCCTCGACCTCTCACATTAGACAGGTATTGTTGTGGCTGTCTGTTGCCGGTTGGGTCCGGGCAGTCTTACGCCACAACTCAGTCTAACCTCGGGTCCTTATTGGGCTCCGTGTTTAACCACCCACATTGGATTGATATTGTTGTGACTACTGGACAGCCGGGCGGTTCCGGGCAGGTTTACATCACAACTCAATCCAACCTCGGGTCAAATACATCGTATTTTCTACATTTACATATTTTGTCTCTTTTCTTTTTATATGTAAATATTTGCGGCCCATTATTCAAATTCATCTTTATTGGTTAAAATTTATTTATGCCACTTAATTGTTTTTCAAGGTTGTTGGAATGCGTCAAACATGCCAACACATATGTTCTATATTTTAACCCAAACGTCATTACCCCCGTTTTACACGTTCGCTACAATATAAGATATGTTGGGTTTAACATTTAAACCCAACTTAGCCATATGAAAAGGGGAGGCTTATAACATGGTGTTTATAAGGTAACATAAAAGGGGAGTGTGAACGCATGAACTTGCAACATAACGATTCAATAAAAATGAATTAGGCACATGTGAACTTGCATTGTAATAGCATATAATCATGGCATGAACAATACTTAAACATGAATCATTCTATTCATATAATCATGGCATAAACAATACTTAAACATGAATCATTCTATTCATGTAAACTTGCAATTGGAATGTAAATCTAACTTAATTGTCCCACATATATCACCATAGGGTTTTGATAACAACTTAGGCCTAAAACATGTTTTTCAACTAGGCATAATACCAAACATAGTTTAGTCATGTTCATAAAAATGCTTACTTTTGTTTCTAATACAAAAGTATGATTTGCCAATTTTCGACATAGATTCATATAAACCATAGTACTTAGTCGAGTCCAATTACACACCAAAAAGTGATCATAAAAGTATGTACATCATATTGGCATAATAGTGAATCATATACTTGCATGAATCCCAATTAAAATTCCACAACATGTGGTTGTTAACATGAATCATATACTTGTATGAATACCTAAATAAAATATCACAACATATGGTTGTTAACATGAATCATGTACATGTATGAATCCCAAATAAAACACCACAACATATGGTTGTTAATTTCCAACATAAATCACGTACTTACAAATATCCAATCGTATACCGTAACATTCCCAAATCATTTAGAATCAAAATAACATACAAATATAGATTATTATCGCCACAATTCCATTTCTCATTTTACACAAATCAAACGCAATTAATTATTCACATCGGAATAGCACTCTACTTACAACGTGTGACGAATCTTCAATTCAGGAATCTGAATTCTAAATTTGGAGATGCTATCCTTTGTTGTAGGCGTTGCTTTGATTTAATTAACGTTGCTTAAGCTTTCGATTTATCTCCTAATTGTCTCTCAATTTCTTACGGCTATCTCTAGTCTCTCCTCAACAGCATGACGGTCTCATCTCCATTTTTGTTTGTGTGAATTAGGGTGAGTCTTAGGTCCTTTTTATAGAGTTTGTGAGTTGATTAAGACCATCGATGGAGCTTGGTTTAATAATAGCCGTTCGTTCAAAGGAGAGACCAACCAGGAGCTGACACCTAGCCCTAGTGACAAGGCAAGGCTCAGAAAATCGACCAAACACAGACCAGGCCAGCCAGTGGGCTGGGTTCGACCTGGCTCAGTGGCCAGGTCGACATGCCAGTCGACACCGTGTCGACTTGGCAGTCGACACGGGTGACCCAGGTCGACTGCCCAGTCGACCTGGTTAGCCCCAGGTCGACTGCTAAGTCGACCTGGGTGCCTTGGGCGGGAAAATTCCCGCCCTGGCCAATTGGGCCCGATTTTGAATTTCAAATTGGTTTTTCTGAGCTGTTTTGGTCTGTTTGAATTTTAAACTGAATTCTGAAACTTCCGGAGGCCATATCTTCCTCATACGGAGTCCGTTTTACGCAAACTCGGACTCTATCTCAAGCAGAATTCCGAGACGAACGCAATGGCGTATCCTGTTTCCCTTAATTCTTTGATTTGAAGTTAGTTATACTTTAATTTGTGAATTTCACTGTTATAGAATACACGGGGTGTTACATTCTCCCCCACTTAAAAGGATTTCGTCCCCGAAATCTTCAAGTTCAGGAAGAATGTACATCCTAACATCCAAACATCCATCTACTCATCCATCAAACACGAGCATCCATTGTCCTTAAAAGACTTCTAATGCTTCATGATCATATGCGAAGTGTGTGTACATGTACTTATCTAATGCAAAATCAGGCGGTCTACTGATTCAGTTGACCTCCTTAATGCGAATTATGTAAGTGCCATGAATCCATTATGTATGCAAATTCTCCTATTCATGATTCTACATGAGTGCACAATCATTCATACAAATGCAACATCATATGACAACACATTAAACCTCAACCATATACGAATATAAATACATTTATGCATATGCAATATGAAGTGACTGAGCCGATCTAAAACCTAGGTTGTGTGTGTATATGCAACCACGAGCAACCACTAGCAATCACTTGCAACCATTTGCAACCATCATCCATAACATGTTTCAATTACATGTTTTCATCCAAAGGGTTTCTTCCTAAAAGATAAGGTCGAGGAGATATACCTAAAAAAAGATAGATAAAAGCGCAACTTAAGGAAAAAGAAAGATCAAAGATGTACCCTCGAAAAGAAAAGGGTAGGCTGCGCGTATTCTAGCTTCAGTTTCCCAAGTTGCGTCTCCCTCGGCGTCGCTCCACTGAACTTTGACGAGCTTGACTTCGCGGTTGCGTAGCTTCTTCACTTCTGTTCCTAATATGCGGGTTGGAACTTTCCTCACGGTTGCTTCGCGTTCCACTTCAGCTTCTTCTAGGATGTTTGGCTCCACCAATTCAGCAGATTCATGTAGACATTTTCGGAGATGTGAAACATGAAAGACGTTGTGAACTCCGGCCAATTTTTCGGGTAGCTCTAACCTATAGGCCATTTTCCCAATTTTATCAGTGATAGGAAATGGCCCTACGAACCTTGGTGCTAGCTTTCCTGTGGTTCCAAAACGAACAACGTTCCTTAGTGGAGATACCTTAAGAAAAACTCTGTCCCCAACCTCAAATTCAAGGTCGGTCCTCCTCTTGTCGGCGTAGGACTTTTGTCTGTCTTGGGCCGTCTTCATCCTTCTTCGTATTAAGTCTACTTTTTCTGAAGTCTCTCGGATCATATCTGGTCCAAGTATGAGCTTATCAGTAGACTCCCACCAACAAGTGGGCGATCGGCACGGTCTTCCGTATAAGGCTTTGAAGGGCGCCATTCCGATGGTTGCTTGGTAGCTGTTGTTGTAGGCAAATTCCACCAAAGGAAGATGGTCTTCCCACGTCCCTCCGAAGTCAAGGACACACAGTCTTAAAAGGTCCTCTAGAACTCTTTTCACTCTTTCTGTTTGGTCGTCGGTTTGGGGATGGTAGGCTGTGCTCAAGCATAACTGTGTGCCTACCGCTTCTTGCAGACTCCGCCAAAACTTGCTTGTAAAGATAGGGTCTCGGTCACTAACAATGCTGGATGGTATTCCATGGAGTCGAACAATTTCCTTGAGGTAAAGAGATGCTAGGGATGAGGCAGTTCTTTTGCTTTTGACAGGTAAAAAGTGGGCGCTTTTAGTAAGCCTATCCACTATTACCCAAATACTAGTGTTGCCTCTCCTAGACCTAGAAGCCCATCAATGAAGTCCATTGAGATGCTATCCCACTTCCACTGCGGGACCTCTAGAGGATGGAGCAGACCGCCAGGCTTTTTCTGTTCCGCCTTCACCTGTTGGCACACCACACACTTAGAAACGAAATCTGCCACGTCCTTCTTCATGCCGTTCCAAAAGAAAATTTTCTTTATGTCCTTGTACATTTTATCCCCGCTTGGGTGTATCGTCATCTTGGAGTGATGTGCTTCCTCGAGAACCTTCTTTACTAAATCCCTTGTCTGTGGGACGCATAGTCTTCCGTCTCGCCTTAGCCAACCCTTATCGTCGATGGAGTATCTGTTGAGGTGACTTGAAGTCTCACCCCTAATTAGCCTATCAATCGTCTCCACAAGCTGAGGGTCTTCGCGTTGTGCTGTCCCTATTGAGTCCACTAAAGTCGGGCGTACTTCGAGAGATGCTAGCAAGCCTGGTACAAAATCGGAGGAGGGCCTAAAGTCAAAACTGGCTATAAACTCTAGGCTTTGTCTTTCAACAAACAACGGGCTTAGGGTTAGTTTCTTTCGGCTCAACGCGTCTGCCACTACGTTGCCTTTGCCCGGAGTGTAGGAGATCTCGAAATCGTACGATGCAAGAAACTCCATCCATCTCTGTTGCCTCAAGTTAAGGTCATTCTGCGAGAAAAGGTATTTCAACGATTTATGGTCAGTGTAAAGTTCGAACTTCTCACCTAGGAGATAGTGTCGCCAAGACTTGAGTGCAAAGACGATGGCAGCTAACTCAAGATCGTGGGTCGGGTAGTTCTTTTCATGCAATTTCAACTGTCTTCCGCCATAAGCTACTACCCTCCCTTCTTGCATTAAGACGGCGCCTAGCCCTGTCCCACATGCATCTATATAAACTGTGAACATCTTGCTTCCATCTGGCAACGTTAAAACTGGGGCTGTTGTAAGAGCCCTTTTCAGTCGTTGGAAAGCAAACTCGCAATCCAAGTCCCAATTGAACACTAGATTCTTCTTGGTCAACTTTATGAGCGGGGCTGATATCTTTGCAAAGTCTCTGATGAATTTCCGATAGAAGCCTGCTAGCCCGAGAAAGCTTCGGACCTCAGTTGCGTTCTTTGGTGTCTTCCAATCCTGCACCGCTATTACCTCAGCCGGGTCTACTGCTAATCCTTCCTTGGATACTATGTGCCCAAGAAATCTTACTTCCTCTCTCCAAAAGTGGCATTTGGAGAATTTGGCTTTTAGCTGATGGACTCGCAGAGTTTCCATGATTGCCCTTAAATGTTGAGCATGTTCCTCTTCACTCTTTGAGAAGATAAGGATATCGTCTACGAAGACCACTACGAACTTGTTGAGGAATTCTCTGAACACCCTACTCATCAAGTCCACGAAATAAGCAGGTGCATTTGTCAAGCCGAAAGGCATGACAAGCCATTCAAAGAAGCTGTCTGGGGTTCTGAATGTCGTTTTATCGACGCTATCTTCAGCCACCCTTAGTTGATGAAAACCGGTCGCTAAATCGAGTTGGGAGAAAACAGACGCTCCTACAAGCTGATCAAACAGATCGTCAATTCTGGGGAGAGGGTGCCTATTCTTTTTCGTTAGCTTGTTGAGCTCCCTATAGTCAACACATAGACGGAGTGAACCATCCGCCTTTGTAGCGAACACCACTTAAGCGCCCCATTCTGAAATGCTCCTTCTAATGAACCCCTTCTCTAGAAGCTCTTTAATCTGTTTACTGAGCTCCTTTCTTTCCTGAGGAGCCATGTGTCTAACGGGAAACGCAACGGGCTTTGCATTATCTACAAGGTATATGCGGAAGTCTATCTCCCGCTTCGGAGGCAAGCCCTTCACCTCTTCGAAGACATCCGGATATTCCGGGACCACTCTAACCAATTGCAAACTTTCAACAGATGCATCTAGCGATTCAAGATAACTAAGCATAACCGCATACGAGGGACTACAAGTAATTTCCAAAGTATTACCGAGTTGGGTCAGGAGCCTAACCACCTTTTTCTCACAATCAAGGATGGCCCCATTACTGGATAGCCAATCCATGCCCAAAATCAAACCATATCCCGAGAAGCCCAAAACAAAGGCGCTACACCTAAATTCTACGCTTAGAATAAAATTTTTCAATCCCACACAGATCATAGACAAATGAGCTGGGCCCCTAATTGGGTTTGAAACAATTAAGGGGTCCTCTACCATACTAGTTTCTAGGTGCAGAGATTCTACTAAAGCAGACGAGATAAAGGAGTGTGATGCGCCAGAATCAAATAAAGTGCGAACTTGGTGATCATAAAGATAAACTACACTTTCTACAGAAGTATTTATACCTCGCTGTTGTAGAGGTGGCGCCTCAAGCACATGAACTTGTGCCCCTGAGGTGGATCCAGCCCTCTGCCCCTGTCCTCTTTTCTTCGGGCAATCCTTAGCCAGGTGGCCTGTCTCACCGCAAGAAAAGCACCCGCCATTCATCTTGGCCTTCTTTTTCCGGCAATCTTTCACTAAGTGCCCCACTTTGCCACAGAAATTGCACTTCCTCTTCTCTTTGTTGTCTTTCCCGCCCTTCTTAAAGTCTGTCTTCTTAGGCTGCAAACCCTCTTTCTTTCCTTGAGAGTTTTCTGCCTTTGTCTCCTTCTTGCCCTTATCCTCTTCGTTCAGCAATGCCATCTGTACCAATCTTTCATACGTAGCTCCCATGGGTATATGGGTCATGACCAAACTGTGTAATGGCTCATTCAACCCTTTGACAAAACGGAGAGCCTTCTTGTGCGGGGTGTTGACTAGGTCTAGTCCGAACCTAGCCAGCTCATTGAACTGATTAACATACTCTTTGACTGTCATATTCCCTTGCTTAAAAAATAAGAATTTTTCCAACTGCAAACTCCTTTCAGGGTCTGAGAGAAATTTAGCCTCAAACCTTGCCCTAAAGTCCTCCCATGTTTCCACTGGTCTTTCTGCATTAGTGACTTCCCACCAGTAGGAAGCCTCACCTTTTAGTAGCCACACTGCCAGTTGTACCTTCTGCCTATCTTCTACCTCAAAGATGACGAATAAGTCCTCGCTTTCCTTTAGCCAATTCCTAGCTGCCACGAAGGACTCAGTTCCATGAAAGTCCTTTCCTCCCATAGCTTTAAAATCTTTACATATCTTAGCAAAAGTATTTCCCCGCGGAGGAGGTGGAGGAAGAGGTGCTGCTGCAGCTGGATGATTTCCTACAGCTGGAGGAGGAGGAACGGTAGGGCTTGGATGAGTGGCCCTTGCTTCTAAGAATCGTCTAAACCAACCAGGTATTGGTATACCCTCTGGCAAGTTAAGTTCTTCGGACATGCTGAAACAAAAAGGATAGATTCAAAACGAAGGATAAAAGATAGTACCTATGGCTTTAGGAGGGGACTATGCCTTTTTAAAATAACATTTTATCTTTAAAAATGCTTCTTTAAATTTTCTTTTGAAAATAAATTTTCAAAACTTTTATCTTATCTGGTAAACCTATGCTCTGATACCAAGTGAAACACCCCACCTCCGTTAGGGTCACTCTCAAAGGGAATGCCCTAATTTTGGTGGAGGTTTGTAAGTATAAGTCACAGATATACAAGACAGATATGAATACACATATTTTTGAACAACGGAAAACAACAGCAATTTTTATTTCATTAAAATACGTGTTACACAAACCATGTCATAACTTGTCTTACAATACTTCCAAAAACATAACACCGTCATAACTGTCTTGAGTACATTATTAAAGAAGCATAAAGAAAACATAAATAAACTGCATAAGTCCCATAATTGCTGCCCAAATGTGAAGACCCGCAACTTCCCCGTAAAGGAAAGCGTCGGATAGTTCGAGAACAAGCCACAACAGAACGCATACAAAAGAACATTTCATTGCTTATTACAACAATGCATCAGATTACAAGAATATACAGAGTATAAATGAATATTACACAGAAATATCAGAGATTTAAATTACATTTAAATACATAGCAGCGGAAAATAATACAATACACAACTAGAAGTAGATATACGGATACAAAGCTTTCCGGATATCGTTCCAGCTGTAAACCAGGATCCTGTGAATATAAATCTGCAAAACCAAAACTACTAGCTGCCCATGTCAAAATAGGGGCACCCAGAGTTTAGGTTAAAACAATAAACTCCAGGTCAGTCATGTGACTGGTGTGAGAACTAAAACAGTTTTTAATCTTTGCTTTTAAGGTTAGGTAAATCAAGGGACCACGCCGTATAACACGGAACGGGTTTCCTCCCAAGAATACCAGTGCATAAAACAAACAGCGCAATGCTAAATAAAGAAAAATGAAGCTGTTATAAGACCCAGGTCCTATCACACAATGCAACGCAAGCCGGGGGATAGGGTTTTCCCTTATAACAGCGAAAGAATGCTTGATACGTTTAAAACAAATCATTTGATACTATTATAAGTGCATAGTGTATAAAACAACTTCAAATCATAAGTATCAATCATAGGCGGCATGAATGCCCCATACCACTATGTCGCCATATATAGGTTATACAATCAAAACCGCAATGTCGTATTGGAAGTTGGGTTATCATTTATGGTATGAACCGAGGCTAGGGGCAAGATCCTCACCGATTCGAGACTGTCTAGCCCGAGTCTCAGGATCAGAGCTCGAGTGACCCTTGGAGTGACAGGGCCGGTCCACCGATGTGGATTAAAATGCCTGAACACTGCGTTTCACCGCCCTTTGGGGCGTAAGTCTGGTCCGTCAGCCGACCAGAATGCATCGGCCGAAACCGATATAACCGAGGCGCCTCGCAACAACAACAACCACATAAGTCAAACTCGTTAGGGCGTGTAAAACCACTGACGCCACTTTTTAGCTAGAAGGAAACGCATGCCCTCCCTGAGGTCCGTCTCCCGTTTTTGGTTCATACCGGGTGTGAAACTCGCGAAGTAAACATTACACAAAGCTATGCCACAAAGGTCGTGCTTTGATCATCACCATAAGACTTTGCTTTTCAACAGAAGCCTCGATCAATTGCCACTTAGGCATGCCACACAGGCAATTTACTCCATGCGTTTGATATCCATCAGTATATAACCCCTGAGCTCGTACGTCTCAGAGAAGGGCGTTAAGCAAGAGAATAAATTCTCCGCCGCCAAACAGATATTTGTTTAATAGAGATCAATCACACGGACTAAAATCCAATGTCAGACACACAGTCCATTTACAAGTCCGTTCTGGGTCTGAACAAAACCGGAGGCACCTAGTACCCCGCATATCCATCGATCTCCAAGCACGTCTGGACGATCACCAACTGTTTCCATCTTCTTGGGTGTACAGCCCAATCAAGATCATCAGTAATCACCCAAACGACGTGAAGACCTCCGGTCTTCGACCATCGTCTTCATCTTCGACTTATCGTCGTATCAGTTATTCAAAATGGGATAAACCCGGTCTTTCCGAATAACTCGCGTATATTTTAAATAAGTGTTACACAAACACAACATACGCCTCATTCCAATTCATCAGTCACTAACCGTAAATTAATCAAGAGAATAATTTCCCAAATATTAACCCCGAAGGCCGAAACCAACATCAGATCAATATCCAGAAAACCATTCTGCTTAGCTAACCGACAGTTAGTCTCTAAATTACACATTCATAGGGAAAGGTTCCCATTAATTTTATCAAAGATAAATCCTTCAAATTTATTCTTTAATCTATCCTTTTGAATTTCGATTCAACTAGTCGGGATTAACGAACCTTACCGAAGTAATCATTTGTTTTAATTTCCCAATCCCAACCTATTCATCCCATGAAGTAAAACTGGTTATACTTCATATCTAACACCACGGTGTTATCGGTAAATTCAATTACCATTTCACGTTCAAATCTAATTAAAGATTTTAACTATCGCCTGGAGTAAAACTGGTGATACTCCATTCTCGATCTTTTCAATCTAATTAAAGATTCATTAAAACTCCACATAGTTTTAATCTGTGACTGGGTTAAAGAATCAGTGTCATTTAAAACACGGTTCACGATAAACCCAAAATCACATTTCCATTGATTATCGGGTTAAAGAACGAGTGTTATTTAAAACACTGTCCACGATAAACCCAAAAATCAATATCAATTCAATTCCAATTAAATATTATTTAATTGGTACACTTCATTAAATCTAAATAAAAAGATTTAATCTTTCCTCAACGGGGTTCAAGAACAGTGTTAGTGAAGACACCCTTCGCGACAAACCCAAATCACATTTGATATTCAATACAAGGCTCTGAATAGAAAATATATCGGCTTATATTCAATATCAAATTCTACGACTAACAAATGTCGTATTGGAAATAACGATATAAATATATATCTTTCAAATTTCCATAACAACATCTGTATAATCACGAATTCCAACATCGAAATATTCCGAAGACAATTTCGATTCAAATCCACTCTAATGCAATCATTGGAAATTCTGGTTATTTTTAAAACCCTTTTCAAATTCAATTTATTTATTTAAAAATAAATAGAATTATAATTCTAGTTCAAAACTAGTTTACTTCGATAAAAATCTATTTTTATCTTTTCAAATATGGAGTTTTTCATCCCAATTCTTCTCAAATCATTTCTTATGATTTTACACAAATTATTACTATTTTTAATAATTTTATCAAGGCCCGTACAGTCGATTTCCATCAACGGCCATCGAACTGCACTTACAGCGACCTTTTTCGAATTTGATTTGGACGTATCTCCAAATCCAACCATTAGATCTCAAATTTCTAACATTCTCTAGAAAGCTCTTTTCGATACGAACCCAACGGTTCCGGTTTTAGGAGAATCCGACGGTCGGATCTCCCGTAATGTCCATTTGAAATAAATGGTCGAAATTCACGAACTGCCGCGGCGCGGCGCGTTCTATTCAGGCCATTATATTATATATATATAATATATATTTCGTCGATTCCTATTTAAAACAAATTATATAAATAGTTTTAAATTCGTTTCAAAAGCGATTTCAACTTCCATTTCAATTCAAATCAAAATTGAATTCTTCTTTATAAATTCGTTTTAAAATTCATTTCTATTCAATTCAAATTCAATTCAATTTGAATTTATTTCAATTCGCTTTCAATTCAATTTGAATTCGTTTTCAATTTAATTCAATTCCAAAGTCGTTTTCTATTCGATTCAATTCAAATTGGTTTTCTATTCGATTCAATTCGTTGTATATTCCATTGAAATCAAATTCGTTATATATTCGAAACAAATTCGATTCGAATTCGTTTTCTATTCAATTTGATTCAAATTTCATTTCAAAATATTCGATTTCGAAATCACTTTTCAATATTTATTTTAAAATGAATAAAATCGATATAAATATCGTTCACGTCAAAATGGCGTCAATCTAATCAACACGGCTTCATATATTTCTATTTTCAAATATTCTATTTCAAATATTTCTATTATTAAAATATTTCGTTCAACACATGACCAATCTCAATGGATGAGTACTGTCAACACATGAACCTTTATTTTATATTGATAAAGATGTAAATTTTATTACTAAAATATTTCGTTCAACACATGACCAATCTCAACGGATGAGTACTGTCAACACATGAACCTTTATTTTATATTATTCTTTATTTTCTAAATTGGAATGAGGCCCAATCAATCACCATATAATGTTAATTATATGGATTTTCACACATCACACGTATATAATAGCATTGAAAATAATCAACCATCAACCAAAGTGCACTACACTGTATAAGCATCAAATATAGATACCTAACGCTTATAACAGCCTGTCAATCAATCGATCGACATATTTAATCAATCAGGATGAGTGGACTTCAAATTTCATCCCAACACCCGTGTGGGGTTTCAAACAATCAAACACAGATTTTATTTGTGCAGTTGGGCGATGTGTAAAATTTATCGTCCCAATCAATGTCAGTCAAATCTGTGTACATAAACAAACCGTCCGGTTTGTAAATGAATATTTATTTATTCACAATCACTATATTCATATTCACGTTAAAAATTATATTTTTAACGATAAAACATTTTATTTTAACATATGAATTTCTATTCAGTTCATTCTTTAAATAAAATGATATTTTTATTTTTCTAACTTATTTTAGAAAATTTCGGCGGCATAACGGCACGATACTAGAAACGGGACGAGGCCTAGCCTTATCCCCGGTCTAGTGAAGGCCCACGCCATTCACACATCAATCAAATCAATTTCATTTCACCACACAATTCAATTCAAACCAAATAATCTAACCAACTACACAACCAAACAATTAAACAAACAAGCCATCCATGGTCTGTGGATGACGGGTGTCGGGTGCTACTAAACACCGTCTGCATCCTAGTATATATATATAACTAGTAAAATTAAATTGAAAGGTGAGAAGTTCTCACCAATAGCTATCCTAACTCCACGGCACTTCTAATGCAGGAAATCTTCACTGTTCTCGTCTCTTATCACTTTCGTTGCCCGTAGTCACTATATATAAAAATCACATTTTTACTTCGATGTTCAATATATAAAAATCACATTTTTACTTCGATGTTCAATATATAAAAATCATATTTTTACTTCGATGTTCAATATATAAAAATCATATTTTTACTTCGATGTTCAATATATAAAAATCACATTTTTACTTCGATGTTCAATATATAAAATTCATATTTTTACTTCGATGTTCAATATATAAAAATTACATTTTTACTTCGATGTTCAATATATAAAAATCATATTTTTACTATGCTATTTTTATTTTAAAAATCCTTTTATATTTTTAAAGCTCCTTGCTTTTTTTTATTTTTAAAATCATATCCTATTTCTATTTTTTTTTAAAAACAAATCCTTCTTCTATTTTTAAAACAAAGTTGTTCTTCTATTTTTAAAACAAAGTTGTTCTTCTATTTTTAAAACAAAGTTGTTCTTCTATTTTTAAAACAAAGTTGTATTTTTATTTTTCAAAATAAAGTATTTTAATCCAAAACCAGATTTTTAAACATGCAATATAATCAATTGAAATGAACTGTTAACTAATTACCTTGATTAGCAGATAATTTCTTCATTAGGGATTTTAAACCCTTCGTTCTCTTCCTAGTTCGATCGAACCCATCGTTGCTCGGAGAAACAGGTAGCCGCCACCACAGTCGCTCCCAATTCCGTCCACTGTGTGACGATCAGAACCCACCACGACCACCTGCTTCACGCCGCCTTCCCCCCCCGCCAGGCTCGCTGGCCACTCGCAGGTCTCGCCTCCTCGAAAACTGCGATCGAACACGGCGGGTTTGAGATAAAAATCCGGTCATCTCGGTGACGAAAACCCCATCAAAACCGTACCATTTTAAAGCTTGTGAAAATCTATGAAATTTTCTTTTTGGATTTGGGTTTTATTTTGATTCGGATTAGAAGAAATCGTAGGGGGAAAATCGGATGTTCCTGGCTGTTGAAAAGTGGATAGTGGCGGCTAGGACTAGGGTTTACAGAAAGAGAGTTATATATATATTTTATATAATATTATTTAATTTTGAAAATACCCCTGTTTTGATACGAACTCGAAATCAAGCCTACCGACTGTCGCCCCTAGCTAATTACCCCCTTTCCGGACACAATGGAATATATATCGCAGGCTGATTCGACTGTTACGATCAGTTTTAGTTGAATTTACATTTAAATCACTATATTGAATTTTAAACGTACATTTCAAATTACCGGGGTCACATACTAACTAGAAAATTTCCAGAAAAATATTTTCTAGCTTCGTATTGACGATACGGTCCTAACAAAACTAGTTTCGTCGAATTCTGAGACCGTTAGAAAAATGGCCATTTTCCAGTCGATTAAAATCAACTGAAACTGGTCAAACGCGTTTTCCTTTGCCACGCTCACATATTGATTCGAAAAATTATGAAATTTGAAACCTAGCAATAATTTAACATCACGGACCCAACAAAACTGGTTTCGTCTAAATCCGAGGTCGTTTGCAAAATGTCCATTTTTAAGGGCCTGAATTCCATAGCGACTATTCAGAATTTTCAACTGGACATATCTTTTGATTCCCGCTATGAAATTTCGATTTTTCGGATTCGTTGGAAAGATATTCACAATTAGATTCCATTATTTTTGGTTTTGCTAAAATCCGGATTGTTTTGCACCCGGTATGTTCAATTGAAGTTTGAAATCGAATTATCGAACTACCACGCCATTTTTCAATTCTATTTATAATTATATATAATTATTTATATTCTAACGACTACGCGTATATTATATACGTTCGAATTATATTCAAAATAAATTTCTCGTCCATATTATTTAAAATAATTCATTTTAAATAATCAAAATTCGCTAAAATTGCCAAAATAAAAATTTTAAACTGGCCCAGATTTTCGGGTTGTTACAATCTCGCCCACTTAAAACTTTTCGTCCCCAAAAAGGAACAAAGTCGAAAGTGGTTTGATAAATCAATTCTACGTTCGATCTGGCTTCCATTCTCCAACTTTTCAGTTTCTGAGAATTTTCAAATTCTTCAAAAATTTGGCTAACACCCTAAATTTTCGAAAAATTTCGCCATAACCTCCCCTGCACCGGGAGCATCGGGGAATTTCAAATAGCTTCCCCGGTCCTTCTAATCTCAAAAAGAAAAAGAAAAAGCCAAGCGGCTAGCCAATAGGCTCATAAAATCATCATCACCCAAACAAAACAGTAAATTATGTAGTAAACATGTACCTATTTGTCGGGCAAACAAATTTTATTCTCTGCTCTAGCCTCCTTGCTATGACCTGCTCAATGTAAGTATATGCATGCAAATGCGACCAATTTTCAATACAATTTAATATTTGGTTCAATTAGGATAAATGGTTCAAAATTATCAAACAAATAAACAAACAACTCAAACATCAATTAATTAGTGGATTAGAGTTTTCAAATTCATAATTTTGATATATATATACAAAAAACATGTTTTTGATGCCAATTCACAACAATGTGTTCTAGCTATACTGGTTTTGGTTCTCACACCAGTCTAATGGAAATATATAGAAAATCACACCTTCGAAACTCGAACACACACTACTGATGCTATATAGTCATCAGTAGAATCATCTCCGGGCGACTAGAGTGTGATGCTATATCTATCCAATATATTAAAACTTTGAATATACGTTTGCAAGGCGTATATGCAAATTCTTTATATACCGAATTGTCCAAACTCAATATAAATAAATAATCAAATACGAATAGTTGATCTTAAATTTTCAAAACAAAAATTGGTTTTCATTTTAAAAATATACTTTTCACACTCGTTCTAGGATACTACTGATCCTATCTCTAACGAGTCATTCCCATTGGATATTACTAACCCAATATCTGATGAATTCTTTCGTATGGTTCTAATGTGCCTTGTTCTCTGAGCTTTGTAAACCAAAGCTCTGATACCAACTGTGAAGACCCGCAACTTCCCCGTAAAGGAAAGCGTCGGATAGTTCGAGAACAAGCCACAACAGAACGCATACAAAAGAACATTTCATTGCTTATTACAACAATGCATCAGATTACCAGAATATACAAAGTATAAATGAATATTACATAGAAATATCAGAGATTTAAATTACATTTAAATACATAGTAGCGGAAAATAATACAATACACAACTAGAAGTAGATATACGGATACAAAGCTTTCCGGATATCGTTCCAGCTGTAAACCAGGATCCTGTGAATATAAATCTACAAAACCAAAACTACTAGCTGCCCGTGTCAAAATAGGAGCACCCAGAGTTTAGGTTAAAACAATAAACTCCAGGTCAGTCATGTGACTGGTGTGAGAACTAAAACAGTTTTTAATCTTTGCTTTTAAGGTTAGGTAAATCAAGGGACCACGCCGTATAACACGGAACGGGTTTCCTCCCAAGAATACCAGTGCATAAAACAAACAGCGCAATGCTAAATAAAGAAAAATGAAGCTGTTATAAGACCCAGGTCCTATCACACAATGCAACGCAAGCCGGGGGATAGGGTTTTCCCTTATAACAGCCAAAGAATGCTTGATACGTTTAAAACAAATCATTTGATACTATTATAAGTGCATAGTGTATAAAACAACTTCAAATCATAAGTATCAATCATAGGCGGCATGAATGCCCCATACCACTATGTCGCCATATATAGGTTATACAATCAAAACCGCAATGTCGTATTGGAAGTTGGGTTATCATTTATGGTATGAACCGAGGCTAGGGGCAAGATCCTCACCGATTCGAGACTGTCTAGCCCAAGTCTCAGGATCAGAGCTCGAGTGACCCTTGGAGCGACAGGGCCGGTCCACCGATGTGGATTAAAATGCCTGAACACTGCGTTTCGCCGCCCTTTGGGGCGTAAGTCTGGTCCGTCAGCCGACCAGAATGCATCGGCCGAAACCGATATAACCGAGGCGCCTCGCAACAGCAACAATCACATAAGTCAAACTCGTTAGGGCGTGTAAAACCACTGACGCCACTTTTTAGCTAGAAGGAAACGCATGCCCTCCCTGAGGTCCGTCTCCTGTTTTTGGTTCATACCGGGTGTGAAACTCGCGAAGTAAATGTTACACAAAGCTACGCCACAAAGGTCGTGCTTTGATCATCACCACAAGACTTTGCTTTTCAACAGAAGCCTCGATCAATTGCCACTTAGGCATGCCACACAGGCAATTTACTCCATGCGTTTGATATCCATCAGTATATAACCCCTGAGCTCGTACGTCTCAAAGAAGGGCGTTAAGCAAGAGAATAAATTCTCCGCCGCCAAACAGATATATATTTAATAGAGATCAATCACACGGACTAAAATCCAATGTCAGACACACAGTCCATTTACAAGTCTGTTCTGGGTCTGAACGAAACCGGAGGCACCTAGTACCCCGCATATCCATCGATCTCCAAGCACGTCTGGACGATCACCAACTGTTTCCATCTTCTTGGGTGTACAGCCCAATCAAGATCATCAGTAATCACCCAAACGACGTGAAGACCTCCGGTCTTCGACCATCGTCTTCATCTTCGACTTATCGTCGTATCAGTTATTCAGAATGGGATAAACCCGGTCTTTCCGAATAACTCGCGTATATTTTAAATAAGTGTTACACAAACACAACATACGCCTCATTCCAATTCATCAGTCACTAACCGTAAATTAATCAAGAGAATAATTTCCCAAATATTAACCCCGAAGGCCGAAACCAACATCAGATCAATATCCAGAAAACCATTCTGCTTAGCTAACCGACAGTTAGTCTCTAAATTTCACATTCATAGGGAAAGGTTCCCATTAATTTTATCAAAGATAAATCCTTCAAATTTATTCTTTAATCTATCCTTTTGAATTTCGATTCAACTAGTCGGGATTAACGAACCTTACCGAAGTAATCATTTGTTTTAATTTCCCAATCCCAACCTATTCATCCCATGAAGTAAAACTGGTTATACTTCATATCTAACACCACGGTGTTATCGGTAAATTCAATTACCATTTCACGTTCAAATCTAATTAAAGATTTTAACTATCGCCTGGAGTAAAACTGGTGATACTCCATTCTCGATCTTTTCAATCTAATTAAAGATTCATTAAAACTCCACTTAGTTTTAGTCTGTGACTGGGTTAAAGAATCAGTGTCATTTAAAACACGGTTCACGATAAACCCAAAATCACATTTCCATTGATTATCGGGTTAAAGAACGAGTGTTATTTAAAACACTGTCCACGATAAACCCAAAAATCAATATCAATTCAATTCCAATTAAATATTATTTAATTGGTACACTTCATTAAATCTAAATAAAAAGATCTAATCTTTCCTCAACGGGGTTCAAGAACAGTGTTAGTGAAGACACCCTTCGCGACAAACCCAAATCACATTTGATATTCAATACAAGGCTCTGAATAGAAAATATATCGGCTTATATTCAATATCAAATTCTACGACTAACAAATGTCGTATTGGAAATAACGATATAAATATATATCTTTCAAATTTCCATAACAACATCTGTATAATTACGAATTCCAACATCGAAATATTCCGAAGACAATTTCGATTCAAATCCACTCTAATGCAATCATTGGAAATTCTGGTTATTTTTAAAACCCTTTTCAAATTCAATTTATTTATTTAAAAATAAATAGAATTATAATTCTAGTTCAAAACTAGTTTACTTCGATAAAAAACTATTTTTATCTTTTCAAATATGGAGTTTTTCATCCCAATTCTTCTCAAATCATTTCTTATGATTTTACACAAATTATTACTATTTTTAATAATTTTATCAAGGCCCGTACAGTCGATTTCCATCAACGGCCATCGAACTGCACTTACAGCGACCTTTTTCGAATTTGATTTGGACGTATCTCCAAATCCAACCATTAGATTTCAAATTTCTAACATTCGCTAGAAAGCTCTTTTCGATACGAACCCAACGGTTCCGGTTTTAGGAGAATCCGACGGTCGGATCTCCCGTAATGTCCATTTGAAATAAATGGTCGAAATTCACGAACTGCCGCGGCGCGGCGCGTTCTATTCAGGCCATTATATTATATATATATAACATATATTTCGTCGATTCCTATTTAAAACGAATTATATAAATAGTTTTAAATTCGTTTCAAAAGCGATTTCAACTTCCATTTCAATTCAAATCAAAATTGAATTCTTCTTTATAAATTCGTTTTAAAATTCATTTCAATTCAATTCAAATTCAATTCAATTTGAATTTATTTCAATTCGCTTTCAATTCAATTTGAATTCGTTTTCAATTTAATTCAATTCCAAAGTCGTTTTCTATTCGATTCAATTCAAATTGGTTTTCTATTCGATTCAATTCGTTGTATATTCCATTGAAATCAAATTCGTTATATATTCGAAACAAATTCGATTCGAATTCGTTTTCTATTCAATTTGATTCAAATTTCATTTCAAAATATTCGATTTCGAAATCACTTTTCAATATTTATTTTAAAATGAATAAAATCGATATAAATATCGTTCACGTCAATATGGCGTCAATCTAATCAACACGGCTTCATATATTTCTATTTTCAAATATTCTATTTCAAATATTTCTATTATTAAAATATTTCGTTCAACACATGACCAATCTCAATGGATGAGTACTGTCAACACATGAACCTTTATTTTATATTGATAAAGATGTAAATTTTATTACTAAAATATTTCGTTCAACACATGACCAATCTCAACGGATGAGTACTGTCAACACATGAACCTTTATTTTATATTATTCTTTATTTTCTAAATTGGAATGAGGCCCAATCAATCACCATATAATGTTAATTATATGGATTTTCACACATCACACGTATATAATAGCATTGAAAATAATCAACCATCAACCAAAGTGCACTACACTGTATAAGCATCAAATATAGATACCTAACGCTTATAACAGCCTGTCAATCAATCGATCGACATATTTAATCAATCAGGATGAGTGGACTTCAAATTTCATCCCAACACCCGTGTGGGGTTTCAAACAATCAAACACAGATTTTATTTGTGCAGTTGGGCGATGTGTAAAATTTATCGTCCCAATCAATGTCAGTCAAATATGTGTACATAAACAAACCGTCCGGTTTGTAAATGAATATTTATTTATTCACAATCACTATATTCATATTCACGTTAAAAATTATATTTTTAACGATAAAACATTTTATTTTAACATATGAATTTCTATTCAGTTCATTCTTTAAATAAAATGATATTTTTATTTTTCTAACTTATTTTAGAAAATTTCGGCGGCATAACGGCACGATACTAGAAACGGGACGAGGCCTAGCCTTATCCCCGGTCTAGTGAAGGCCCACGCCATTCACACATCAATCAAATCAATTTCATTTCACCACACAATTCAATTCAAACCAAATAATCTAACCAACTACACAACCAAACAATTAAACAAACAAGCTATCCATGGTCTGTGGATGACGGGTGTCGGGTGCTACTAAACACCGTCTGCATCCTAGTATATATATATAACTAGAAAAATTAAATTGAAAGGTGAGAAATTCTCACCAATAGCTATCCTAACTCCATGGCACTTCTAATGCAGGAAATCTTCACTGTTCTCGTCACTTATCACTTTCGTTGCCCGTAGTCACTATATATAAAAATCACATTTTTACTTCGATGTTCAATATATAAAAATCACATTTTTACTTCGATGTTCAATATATAAAAATCATATTTTTACTTCGATGTTCAATATATAAAAATCATATTTTTACTTCGATGTTCAATATATAAAAATCACATTTTTACTTCGATGTTCAATATATAAAAATCATATTTTTACTTCGATGTTCAATATATAAAAATCACATTTTTACTTCGATGTTCAATATATAAAAATCATATTTTTAATATGCTATTTTTATTTTAAAAATCCTTTTATATTTTTAAAGCTCCTTGCTTTTTTTTATTTTTAAAATCATATCCTATTTCTATTTTTTTTTTAAAACAAAGCCTTCTTCTATTTTTAAAACAAAGTTGTTCTTCTATTTTTAAAACAAAGTTGTTCTTCTATTTTTAAAACAAAGTTGTATTTTTATTTTTCAAAATAAAGTATTTTAATCCAAAATCAGATTTTTAAACATGCAATATAATCAATTGAAATGAATTGTTAACTAATTACCTTGATTAGCAGATAATTTCTTCATTAGGGATTTTAAACCCTTCGTTCTCTTCCTAGTTCGATCGAACCCATCGTTGCTCGGAGAAACAGGTAGCCGCCACCACAGTCGCTCCCAATTCCGTCCACTGTGTGACGATCAGAACCCACCACGACCACCTGCTTCATGCCGCCTTCCCCCCCGCCAGGCTCGCTGGCCACTCGCAGGTCTCGCCTCCTCGAAAACTGCGATCGAACACGGCGGGTTTGAGATAAAAATCCGGTCATCTCGGTGACGAAAACCCCATCAAAACCGTACCATTTTAAAGCTTGTGAAAATCTCTGAAATTTTCTTTTTGGATTTGGGTTTTATTTTGATTCGGATTAGAAGAAATCGTAGGGGGAAAATCGGATGTTCCTGGCTGTTGAAAAGTGGATAGTGGCGGCTAGGACTAGGGTTTACAGAAAGAGAGTTATATATATATTTTATATAATATTATTTAATTTTGAAAATACCCCTGTTTTGATACGAACTCGAAATCAAGCCTACCAACTGTCGCCCCTAGCTAATTACCCCCCTTCCGGACACAATGGAATATATATCGCAGGCTGATTCGACTGTTACGATCAGTTTTCGTTGAATTTACATTTAAATCACTATATTGAATTTTAAACGTACATTTCAAATTACCGGGGTCACATACTAACTAGAAAAATTCCAGAAAAATATTTTCTAGCTTCGTATTGACGATACGATCCTAACAAAACTAGTTTCGTCGAATTCTGAGACCGTTAGAAAAATGGCCATTTTCCAGTCGATTAAAATCAACTAAAACTGGTCAAATGCGTTTTCCTTTGCCACGCTCACATATTGATTCGAAAAATTATGAAATTTGAAACCTAGCAATAATTTAACATCACGGACCCAACAAAACTGGTTTCGTCGAAATCCGAGGTCGTTTGCAAAATGTCCATTTTTAAGGGCCTGAATTCCATAGCAACTATTCAGAATTTTCAACTGGACATATCATTTGATTCCCGCTATGAAATTTCGATTTTTCGGATTCGTTGGAAAGATATTCACAATTAGATTCCATTATTTTTGGTTTCGCTAAAATCCGGATTGTTTTGCACCCGGTATGTTCAATTGAAGTTTGAAATCGAATTATCGAACTACCGCGCCAGTTTTCAATTCTATTTATAATTATATATAATTATTTATATTCTAACGACTACGCGTATATTATATACGTTCGAATTATATTCAAAATAAATTTCTCGTCCATATTATTTAAAATAATTCATTTTAAATAATCAAAATTCGCTAAAATTGCCAAAATAAAAATTTTAAACTGGCCCAGATTTTCGGGTTGTTACACCAAAGCCATAGCCCAAAACGAAAAAGATCCAAGCAATACATTCTTTCTCTTCAAGCTGGATGTGAAAGCTGGTCAATCTGCGGTATTCCCTCCCTGTGGACCTGGGGGGGGTGGAACAAAAGAAAAGAAGACGAAAGAAAAGTAGAGTCAGACATAAAGCCTGAGTAAGTCTAGGACTATTCAGTCTATGAATAAAGAACTGGGCATGATAAGTATAAACTGGAAATGGGAAAGCACCACAAACTAAGTTAAGTTGTCTGGAGTCGAATATACTATCGTAACCCATATCAATCTCTGTACCCATATAAACTAGTTCCCAACAGGCACCCCATAATCAGGGTGAAGTGATCCATTTATGATGATCGGCTCCTACTCGCATAGTTACATGTGTCTTACGGCCCCCGTTGTTGTAGTTACCTATGCTGGTCCCACCATGGGGTGTATCAGGTCCCATGGTGGTGGCCCAACATAATTCTAGAATGCACAGGTATGCTACTGGTGCCCAGTGCCTTATTTTTCTGCGCCGGAGTGTGTGCACGCCCGCACCCCGTTAGAACCTACACTGCTGCACCACCGCCGTCGATTTTGACCTCTTACAATCAGCCCAGTAATCGTGCCCCACCCTGCCTAGTTCAGGGTATCCTGATACACCTTGTAGGGTTACTGCTGAAAAGGGTCCCCCGCTACTAGGTTTTCTATTTCTAGCCAACATGCTAAGTTGGTTAAGTGTTTTGTAAACCTCACCCCAAATTAGTCTGTATAGTTTAGCATGTTCCATTTTGATTAAGTATTGATTCAATTTACTTAATCCTATCAATCCTGACTCAGCCTTAATTGTCTTATTAAAGCCTCGACCTCTCACATTAGACAGGTATTGTTGTGGCTGCCTGTTGCCGGTTGGGTCCGGGCAGTCTTACGCCACAACTCAGTCTAACCTCGGGTCCTTATTGGGCTCCGTGTTTAACCACCCACATTGGATAGATATTGTAGTGACTACTGGACAGCCGGGCGGTTCCGGGCAGGTTTACATCACAACTCAATCCAACCTCGGGTTAAACACATCATATTTTCTACATTTACATATTTTGTCTCTTTTCTTTTTATATGTAAATATTTGCGGCCCATTATTCAAATTCATCTTTATTGGTTAAAATTTATTTATGCCACTTAATTGTTTTTCAAGGTTGTTGGCATGCGTCAAACATGCCAACACATATGTTCTATATTTTAACCCAAACGTCATTACCCCCGTTTTACACGTTCGCTACAATATAAGATATGTTGGGTTTAACATTTAAACCCAACTTAGCCATATGAAAAGGGGAGGCTTATAACATGGTGTTTATAAGGTAACATAAAAGGGGAGTGTGAACGCATGAATTTGCAACATAACGATTCAATTAACATGAATTAGGCACATGTGAACTTGCATTGTAATAGCATATAATCATGGCATAAACAATACTTAAACATGAATCATTCTATTTATATAATCATGGCATAAAAAATATTAAACATGAATCATTCTATTCATGTAAACTTGCAATTGGAATGTAAATCTAACTTAATTGTCCCACATATATCACCATAGGGTTTTGATAACAACTTAGGCCTAAAACATGTTTTTCAACTAGGCATAATACCAAACATAGTTTAGTCATGTTCATAAAAATGCTTACTTTTGTTTCTAATACAAAAGTATGATTTGCCAATTTTCGACATAGATTCATATAAACCATAGTACTTAGTCGAGTCCAATTACACACCAAAAAGTGATCATAAAAGTATGTACATCATATTGGCATAATAGTGAATCATATACTTGCATGAATCCCAATTAAAATTCCACAACATGTGGTTGTTAACATGAATCATATACTTGTATGAATACCTAAATAAAATATCACAACATATGGTTGTTAACATGAATCATGTACATGTATGAATCCCAAATAAAACACCATAACATATGGTTGTTAATTTCCAACATAAATCACGTACTTACAAATATCAAATCGTATACCGTAACATTCCCAAATCGTTTAGAATCAAAATAACATACAAATATAGATTATTGTCGCCACAATTCCATTTCTCATTTTACACAAATCAAACGCAATTAATTATTCACATCGGAATAGCACTCTACTTACAACGTGTGACGAATCTTCAATTCAGGAATCTGAATTCTGAATTCTGAATTTGGAGATGCTATCCTTTGTTGTAGGCGTTGCTTTGATTTAATTAACGTTGCTTAAGCTTTTGATTTATCTCCTAATTGTCTCTCAATTTCTAATGGCTATCTCTAGTCTCTCCTCAGCAGCATGACGGTCTCATCTCCATTTTTGTTTGTGTGAATTAGGGTGAGTCTTAGGTCCTTTTTATAGAGTTTGTGAGTTGTTTAAGACCGTCGATGGAGCTTGGTTTAATAATAGCCGTTCGTTCAAAGGAGAGACCAACCAGGAGCTGACACCTAGCCCTAGTGACAAGGCAAGGCTCAGAAAATCGACCAAACACAGACCACGCCAGCCAGGGGGCTGGGTTCAACCTGGCTCAGTGGCCAGGTCGACATGCCAGTCGACACCGTGTCGACTTGGCAGTCGACACGGGTGACCCAGGTCGACTGCCCAGTCGACCTGGTTAGCCCCAGGTCGACTGCCAAGTCGACCTGGGTGCCTTGGGCGGGAAAATTCCCGCCCTGGCCAATTGGGCCCGATTTTGAATTTCAAATTGGTTTTTCTGAGCTGTTTTGGTCTGTTTGAATTTTAAACTGAATTCTGAAACTTCCGGAGGCCATATCTTCCTCATACGGAGTCCGTTTTACGCAAACTCGGACTCTATCTCAAGCAGAATTCCGAGACGAACGCAATGGCGTATCCTGTTTCCCTTAATTCTTTGATTTGAAGTTAGTTATACTTTAATTTGTGAATTTCATTGATATAGAAT
Source organism: Allium sativum (assembly GCA_030737875.1). NCBI lineage: Eukaryota > Viridiplantae > Streptophyta > Magnoliopsida > Asparagales > Amaryllidaceae > Allium > Allium sativum. The sequence continues at coordinate 1,042,375,932 of CM060918.1, forward strand.
ACACGGGGTGTTACACTTTGTCATTTTCATAAATAATGATAGCTTTCACATAACATAACTCCTTCAACACGAAAATTTATAACATCATGTAAACAAAGAGGAGTTCCATCTACGTTGGAATTAAAAAATGGCACAAAAATTTATAATGGTAAAATCAAAGATGTTATATTATCACACATGACATGAAATAATTTATTTCTACAATAAACACAAACCAAGCCTTTTGATTTCGATGCAGTAAATTTAATCATTAATCAAAATACTCAATATTGTCAACGATGTTTGCTAATATGAACAACTGTTTTAATGGACTCGTCGTTCGTTGACCATATACAACCTTCAGAATAGTAGAATGGTGCACCAATATACTTACTACTTGTAAGCAGTCAAAGTGCATTATAAATTAATAATAATAACAACAAATTTTCTTCCATTTTTTATAACCCTAGCTAATCACTCATGGCATCAAGCTAAAAAATAAATAAAATTTCGTTCAATATATCTAGGAAATTACACTTAAGTTTGATGGATATATAAGTGGAGTGGAATACAACATGTATGATGAAATTGAATCAAAAAATAATGTACACTCTCAAAATTGCAAAACTGAATCGAAGATTGGCAGAAAATGAGAATGCAGAAGAAATTAAATAAAGTAAATTTTGCAATTTAGAGAGACTGGAGTAAATGAAGGCAAAAGGGATTAAAGCTAATTCATGTGTTCGTGTACTCAAGAATTAGGGAGGGGTACTAAGCAGCACTGGACTGGCTAGGGGTTGCTCCAACATGGGCCAAGTATTTTAAACAGATTGTAATTTATTTATTTATTTCTTTTTTGGTTTCTAAGTATGGTTCAAGTTGATTTTTTTAAGAAAAAGAAAGACTGATTCAAAATGAAAAAGAAAAAGAAAGAATATCAATGAATGTTTATAAGCAATAATTTCATCAATCTTATGACAGCACCTGTCTAGAACAATAATGTAGAAAGCATAATGCACTCAGCGATAAGGTTTATAAAGCTGAAAAGAAATAACTTATGTAAACAACCTTAAAAAAAATTCTCAACATGTTCAGTACATAAATAATATAGCATTATGCCTTTTACACAGGGTACCAAGTTCTCAATTAAATCTTCCAAGTACGTACGGATAATAATTCATAAATAAGAAAACATATGGGAAATTTTGTAATTTTTCAGTGCTTAAAAGATCCTCTAAACATTGATTCTACAATGAAAATTGAAACTAAAGCCCTTGGATAAAAGAGTATGTAGAATCAGAATGAAGTAACATTATGAACTGAATATTTTTATAACCTCATTATCATTCAGTAACATTGAAAGTTTGTTATTTAAGCAGTGAACAAATATTTACAGCAACATATAAATTGGCATGCTATCTGTAATTTTTAATGGCAGGTTATAACCAAAAGGGATAGATCTGAAAATTAAATATTTATAATAGTAGTAATAATTCATCATATCATAGGTTTTACATATACTGGTTTTATGTGGTCACCGGTTAGAACTCAAACGCTTGAACAACTTAAACCTAATATAGCAACATAACTGTCCAACATTTAAAAAAAAATCATGATATCAATTAAAAAGGAACTATAATGAAGATGATACTTATAAAATCTTTTTTCTATGTAGCTTATGGTGTAGCAACCGAAACAGAAGAATTCCAAATATGAATATGGCTAGTAGAAAAACTGAAATATGCATAAAAATTTAGCATATTATTTATAAAGATTCATGACAAATCTTACACAAAAAAGGGCACCAATACAGTGAAGACTGACCAACATGAAGAAAAGAGGAATATTATTACGTATGGATCTATGTTAAATAAGGCGATGGTGATAATAATCGTTCTACCATATGAAATACAGAAATACCATATATGTCAATAATTTGTATTCAGTATTTATGTGTGTAGATACAAAATTCTTATTCAAAGTGGGCAAGAAAGAAATATATCGCAGACAAAATAAAAACCACACCGAAAGTAAATTCAAGAGTTGCAATAACCCAATCTCCAAATAACGGTTCATCATAACTTGGCATCGGTCAAACTCCAAATAATGTAATACGATCAACCATTTTAACCATGAATTTAGCATAAAACAAAAATCGCAAGCAATTACTTAATGGAGTCAACCAAAATATTGCAAGGTTAGCCGATTGAGAAGAGATCGCGAGTACAATGAAAGAGTAGAAAGCACCCATTATTCACTGGCATGACTCTATAAAGTAGACTGCATGTAGTGATTTTAAAAGATGGGAATCAACTAGAATTAGATTTTGGGAAGAACGGGCAATTATTTTGAATGACAGCGCACGTGGACATAGAAGTGGAGAAATAACGGTTTCCTTGTAATCCAAGAGATAAAATGGATAAAACCAAATTTTAAAACAGAATGGTGTGCACGTATCGATTAGAGAAAGGAGTGTATTCTCCTTTCCAATATAAGTAGCAGATAGATGGCACAAAGAAATAAATCTTAACGTTATTTGTGCATTAAAAATGCACGGTGAGCATATATATATATATATATATATATAATGTGTGTGTGTGTGCGCGCGCGTGTGTATGTGTGTGTGTCGCTACAATCATCAACCGCATTATAAAGTTCAAATATAACGTGGTTTGGTTAAAAGCGTGAAGAACAACTAATTCACATACATGAAAGTTCGTTTACTATTGAACTGATCAAAAGCCAAAACAGTTTTTGAACTGATCATGTTTAGTTGAATCAAGTCATTAATATTATATGTTATGAACACTGATATGTAACGTGTACAAAGCTAACAAATCCATCACATTGTTTTCTATTATGGTTTACTTGTTATTGCAATTGCAAATATTGTGTAAATTGATTTTTAAGGACCCTGTGTGTCAAACTTGAGTATCTAAATGACAAACATATTTATAGATCAAATCCAGAATAAGTGGTCAAAAACATAATATATAAAAATTATTGATCAAACTCTAACCTTATGAGGACAGCACTCAATTTGGAATCCTCAATTAAGATAATCAGCATGAAGGAAGATGTGTTAATTCTGGAGAATGACAAAATAATAATGTTTGCAACCAAACTACCTTCTCAGATCCATTATAAAAGGTAGAATACCTAAAATCACAATCGAAGCATTGTCAGCCTATCATGTTAAGAAAGTTCTGAAGACCATTTTGTAAACTTCATTAGTCTAAAGAAGTGAAATAACTTATACATCAAACCATTTAGCCTCATTATGCCACTGAATTTTCCAATCAAAACTCACAGAATATTAGAGAGCCCTTCACTTATAGGTTTTAGAACCCTAGTTATAATGATCAGATGTGTAGCTGAATTCAATCACTTAAAAGTAAAATCTAATCAACATAATCAATCTGGGGGTAAAGTTCCTCCTATTCTATAGCTGAATTCAATCACTTAAAAAGTAAAAGTAAAATCTAATCAACATAATCAACAGAAGAATGAATAATGTATTCATCTAAAGGAAGATGTAGAATAATAAAGTATTGTTATTGAAACCTGAAAAGGAGAGTTCAATAATAAATGAATAGATTATTCATTCTTCAGTTCAAACCTGAAAAGGAGAGTTTAATATTAAATGAATAGATTATTCATTCTTCTGTTCAAACCTGAAAAGGAGAGTTCAATATTAATTAGATTATTCATTATTCTAATCCAACGTATGCAGCGATAATCCAGTATGCAAACCATGCAATAGTTTGTCATCCAAAACAACAAAGGACAGTGAGCAAATAAGACATATCAAACGCTGTAGTTATTAGATCGCTTAAGTTATTTTAAATCGAGAGAGTGAAAGGAAGCTGAGGAGAGGGAAGTGTAGAAGAAATGCAACATGATAAGAGAATAACAAACAATAAAATGAAGAAATCACCAGTATCAAGAAAATGTGAGAGAAGTAGCCAATTACTTATGATAAGAAGCGGAGCATAGTAAATAAAAGGTGGGCTAAAATACATCGTTTACAGATGGAAATTAATTAGATGTGTGGTATCTCCTTTCCTATTTAAATAATTGATAATGGATCAATTGAGTAAAACTTAGATATGTTAAGTTTAAATTTGTTTCTCTAAGAATTAAAGTTGCATTGCAAGTATGGACAATCTTAATTCATGAATATGGGATGATGCATGCACTACATAATTATGTACGATGATTAAAATATTTTTCCATGTTGACATGGATTTTTTTTTTTAACTTATAACTTTTACCCCATTTTTGATGAAACTGTATGCAAGTTGGAACATCGTAATTTAGTCATATAACACCTAGCTTTGAAAACTTGCTTCTCGTCAAAATATAATGCTATATTATACAAAATAAATGATTCAGTGGATTAGTGTTTTGACTCCAAGTGATAGAACAAAATACATTTTCATAGATCACAAAAGATAGTCATATTTCAACCACATATTTCAACCATACTTCAGTACATATCATTCTTTTTAATCCAATAGAAAGTAAGAATAGAACCTTCACAACCAAAACTCATGCATGAGCAAGTTCATGCCAAACAATATTTTCCTAATTGCTTTGTAACATATATAATACATGGATAAAAGCGTACCACTAATAGTGATATATACCCATGTTAAGTGTTAAATTTACAGAGACTGTCGTCAACTGCTTCCAAAATATATAAAAAGTCTTTATTAGTTTCACAATTCTTTAAATCACTTAAATTTGCAATCTAAAATTTTGTTGATGGAAAACCTGATGTTAGGTAACAAAATGCATCTTTGTATATGTAATAAGTTTTGAAAATGCGTTCATAATTACAACATGCAGTAAAATAATGACATGTATGCATCCAAAAACAGAGATCGAAATTCACAATACAAATTCCTCCTTTTAATCATGTATGACAATAAATAGTGATAAAGAAAAGCACAATTTCAGCAATTATGACCCACTCTTATATTACTTTCTAACATTCTGAATTAAAATACACATGCACATGTGCGTACGTATGAACGAATATACTTTTAGCATATGAGATATCTTCATCATTTCCATATGTTGTCACTCTGACTGAAATCATGAGAGTAGGTAGCTTTTCACCTTTGAAATTTTATGGTTTAAAAATTATGATTACCTCTGACATGCTGTGAGAATAAATGTTTATTGGAGGTCATATAATAGTAATAATTAAGGCTTGTATATCAGATGAAATAAGGACGACTTAAAAGTTTGCTGATGTAATGCGTTTGCTTTTTGTATATCCAAAATTCAGTATATGCCAGTTAACTATCATCCCAAATGTTCGATTTAATTTAGCATTGGAATATGAACATGCATTTTATCAAATCTTATTCCATGCACATCAAATTGTAAAACGTATTAAAACAATCGAAAATATTTAAATATTGGAACACAAAAGGCATAATTTTTACTCGTTAGTGACTGAACTCCATTTAATAAACTTTTCAAGACATTTCGAGATTATTATATTATATATTTTCCATGAATTATAAGTAACATAATACTGAACAGTACTAAATATTGACTGAATGAATAGCCTACAAATAAGTGTCATAATGAACTACGTACTGTCACCAACATGAGCCAATGTTTCCAGTGTAGAAATACAGTGAGCAATAAAGTCATTTTATTAGATTATAAAATTCGAATCATTAATCCAGTAAAATCAAAACTACCAAGAAAATAATAGTTTCAACTCTAAAAATGTGAAATCTGTTGGATGCTCCTAACTTTAATGGTATAATTACATGTAACTTTTTTACTGCTAGAAATTACATATAATAACTCAATTTCTGTGATCTCTAGTAAAGCGGCATTTGAAACAGAAAGGCATCTTCAATTACTTCGTATAAAACATATTTTCCTTCCCTAACTTGTCAGAAGTAATATTTTTGAAATCATATGAAGTTGGTTCGTTAGTTAGAATTTATACAAAGAAATAAAACGGATTTTGGATTCAATTACCTCAATAGCGCTATCAGCGTCGGAAAAGTTGAATCTCATGACATCGCCGTCGTGGAAGACATTAAGATGTAGGCTATTCCTGTGGAATTCGCGATCTAGTTTTTATTCATATATGATTCGTTTGTTTGGGTGAGAATGTCGATATGGGATATGTGGACTTCAAAACATAAATACAGTGAGGTATGCCAGATAGGAAATAAATATGTCGTTGGCAATGTGCACGGACGATCAGTAACATTATGGTCATTGTGATACAGTTTACTACAATACAAAGTATGTGAAACATACCATTTTTTCTTGTTTGCTACAGATTTCGGCTTGAGTATGTGAAGTAGTGAATGTCACTGTGTCGAACATTAAGTACGGGTAAACCACGTAAACCAAATTGCGATACCAAAACGGTAAAAAAATGCAGGGAATATGAAACCAAATTCACACCAAATCAGTAGGTGGCAAATTATCATTTTACGAAGCGGTATAAATGTAACGGGCCAAGTCATAGAACATTGCCAGCAACAACCACAGTTGATCAGAGGCTCAGTGGACACATGCAGAAGTTGTGCAGGTGCATAACATGCACAAGCAGCAACATTAAATAAATGGATGTCACAGCTGATTTGGTTAGAATTAATCAAGTAGTATTTTAGGAGGGAAATACTGTTAGCAGTGGTCCCAAAGTAAATTTCATTTGAATTCAAATTTACCGCTAAAAAGTTGTTAGAGAATGATTATAAATACCTGTGTATGAAACGTATTAAAGCATGTCAGAAATGAATTACTATTTTACCTTTCTTCTTGTTCTTTATTAATTTTAGTTTAGCTATTTTTGTATCCATTAGTTCATCTATTTATGCACACCTTCCACCCAGCATCATGCTGCCTCACAACACCATTACCAGGGCGACTGGTGCTCTACAAGTGGTATCAGATTCAGCGATTGATCTGTTTCACGACGAAACTGAATCATGGAGACAACAACATGAATTCAACAGTTCAAAGCTTTCATTTTCCACAGCAATGGATTCATATCCATACCATCACCAACAAAATCAACCATCGCCACCTGCTTCATATTACAACCACGGGCCTCCGCCGGCTCCTCCTCAACAGACTTACAATTACGCTTATCCTCCTCAGCCATATAACTAACAACCTCCTCCTCCGCCGCCGCCACTTCAACACAGCCAATACCCTCCTCCTTCTTGACCTCAAAACATGAATGAAGCCCTATTCACAGTTATCCAGTGAACTATTTCCAACAAATACCAGAGCTGATTTCAGATCTGAATACATCAATTGCAACCATAGAAAAGATGGACTTGGAAATCCTCATTTCAGTGCTCAGATCCAAAAATATAGAGCTGAGAAACATTGTTTATGTTCTCCAAACCCAAATTCCAACTACCCCTATTTTGTTTGCTGATTTCATCAAGCTGGAAGAGTATCCTTTTCGTATTTGGGATGTGGTTATTAATCTTACAAGACGACGATTCTCTAAATAGCACGACCTGGACATTGATTATTTAGGGCAAATTGTAGTGGATGTGGATGAGATGGCAGAGCACTCAAGGGTAATATCACCGTCTACTACTATTCTTCCTGCGGTAAACACGCCATCAGCTTCACAGTCTCAAATCAATTCAAAGGAAGTTGCTACAGATTTAGAATCAATTCGAGCAGCAAAATGTAATGCGCTAAATCAGCCTCCATCTTACAAATTTTTTGCATCACCGCTGAATACAAATATTGGTGTCATCAAAGAAGTTTCAATTGCTGAAACTTTTATGGGTGAAAATGATAAAACATATGAATACATGCTTGGTCTGGAAATTTATGCAAATAAATTGCTACAAAAGGATAGGACGCTTAATGGGAATATGGTTAATGGCGATATGATAATGAACAAGTTGTTTGATGCTTATTATGGTGCTAAAGCTGAGATGCTAAAGGGTGAGCATATTGGTGAGAAACAAAAAAATGAAGAAATCTGTAGATGCACATTACGTGCTCAAGGAAGTGTTTAGTTATAGTTTGAACTTTTATAAGCTTCCTTGGCGGCCTCCTCTCTTTAAGTACATTTGTTACTCAATAGTTGCCTGGGAGAAGCGTGAAAACTTTCTGCCCTGTAGCAACATTGTTCACAGATATTGCATTTTTATCTTTGACCCGGGTGGTGTTCACTTTAATGTTGAGAAGGGTATCTCCATACATATGCGCACACCCAGGCATGGCTTGGCATATATGCAAACTCGCAAGCAATACTTTAAACAAGTGTTTAGATTTTTTGGACTGATCACAACATGTAGCAGCTTATATGAAATGGTGCAAGAGACTTACTCTTGTGTTCTAAAATCTAAATCCCTTTGGCCCATGCATCAGGCTTCTCGAAAGCATCTTGAGACCAGTTCCCTATTGTCTGAAACTAAGTCTTATGTACTACAGAAAATGCTCAAACGCAGAATGTTGGTGTTTTTTTTGGGCCAAAAGAGTACATGATGTTTGGCATAATACTTGACAGAAATGAGAGAGAGGACATAAGAAGATGTTTGTTTGTCTTTGATCCTGGTGGGAATTTCAAGAAGTTACAAAATGTACATGGATGCAAATCAGAAATATCCAGATTTCAAGCTCATTTGATAATTACAGTTCAGGTTTCTGCGCGCGACCTTGGGGACAGGGTCGCTTTGAAGGGAGAGAGTATTGTAACGGGCCAAGTCCTAGAACATCGCCAACAACCACCACAGTTGATCATAGGTTCAGTGGACACATACAGAAGTTGTGCAGGTGCATAACATGCACAAGCAGCAGCATTAAATAAATGGATGTCATAGCTGATTGGTTAGAATTAATCAAGTAATATTTTAGGAGGGAAACACTATTAGCAGTGGTCCCAAAGTAAATTTCATTTGAATTCAAATGTACCGCTTAAAAGTTGTTAGAGAATGATTATAAATACCTGTGTATGAAACATATTAAAGCATGTCAGAAATGAATTACTATTTTACCTTTCTTCTTGTTTTTATTAATTTTAGTTTAGCTGTTTTTGTACCTGTTAGTTCATCTATTTCTGCATACCTTCCACCCAGCATCATGCTGCCATACAACACCATTACCAGAGCGACTGGTGCTCTACAATAAACAATAGGGAAGACTGTAGAAGTAGGTATATGGTACAAAAGGCAATAGCTTTGAAATAATCGCGGAAAATTAGGAGAACAGAAATATTACCTGAAACTGGCTAACCGGCCGTGGAGTATGGAAAGTGAAGCGAGAACGAAGACGTTGATCTGGTACCCTATCAATGATGATAAAATCGGCAATTGCTCAGCAGGGTAGTTGGACAGAATCGGGGTGTGGAGAAAGGCATAAGAATGGCTGCCGGTTTGTGTCCCAATTTATCGTTGATAACAAATGAAGATAAGGAAAGAAGTAAAGGGATAATGGTTGATTTGGGAAGAAGGGATTGGGGAAGCGGCGGTTCGTCGGGGAAAGGGTGATGGTGAGAAGGGGTAAGGGCCAATAACGGAAACGGTCCATTGAATTAGCAGGAGGATTGCATGTTGATTGTAGAAGAAATAGCTGGGAAGTTATGGAAAGAGGAACGGCTGAATGGTGGGTTAAAGAAATTGAGCGGAAAAGCGAACAGTAAAGCGCGTGAGTCAAAAAAAGGAGGACAGATGTCACTACCTAAAGGATTTGAGAAATGCTACAATACCCAAAAAGATTTTTGTCAAAAAGTAAGAAATGAGGGTAAATCCGGAATTCAGGGGTGGCAAACATTGAATTCAGGAGGGTATTTGTGTAATTCAAGTGGTGGGCCTCCTATTTTCTTGTCTCTACCGTAGTTTTGACAAAATGAAAAGCGGGCAAAGTAGCATTTCTGAAAGGATTTGGTTTCTGCTTTCCAATACAAGTAATAGATATATCCGATCAGCCCCGTAGTGACCAGTATGTCGACCATATCATCCATCAACCCCGTAGTGAACAGTAAAGGATTGTATGTTGATTGTGTAATGGCCAGTATGTCGACCATATCATCCATCAGCCCCGTAGTGACCGATATATCTGAGGTACCTCGCTATCCATCAAATAATATGCAACATCCACATGAGTAAAATGTCTGGGCTCCATACCATGACACCACTCCTAGTTAGAAAGAAACGCATGTCCTCCCTACCGTCCTTCATCCCGTTTCTGGTTCATACCGGGGTGTGAAGCTCGCAAATTAACGTTATACACAAAGCTATGCTATTTATAGTCGTGCTTTGATCATCAACCATAAGGCCCTACTTTTCAACAAAAGCCTTGATCATATGACACTCAGCATGCCACACTGTCACTTCATACTGTACCATTGATTTTGCCGATATATAACCTCTAAGCTCGTACGTCTTAGAGAAGAGTGTTAAGCAAGAGAATAAATTCTCCGCCACCAAACAGATATATATTTAGCAGAGATCAACAAATACAATATAAAGGAATACAATGTCAAACATACTATCCATTTGCAAGTCCATTCTGGGTCTGAACGAAACCGGAGGCACCTTATTCCTCGTCCCATATGCCCAATACAGGAGAGAGATCCTCGCATATCCAATCGATCCCCAAGTACGTCTGGACGATCATCACTTATTACCTTGTCTTGGGATGCCTCCCAATCAAGACATTAGTAATCATCCAAACGATGTGAAGATCTCCGGTCTTCAACCACCGTCTTCATCGTCGACTTATCGTCGTATCAATTATTCAGAATGGGATTAACCCGGTCTTTCTGAATAACTCGCGTATTTTATAAACAAGTGCTATAAAAACACAACATACGCCTCTTTCCAATCCAGAATATTTCTTTATTCAAATATTCACATCATTAGGGAAAGGTTTCCATTAATTTTATCAAAGCTAAAATATTTAAATTTATTCTTTAATCTTCCTTTGGATATTAATTCAAACCAAATTAAGGTTTATCCAAACTAGTCAGGATTAGCACACCTTACCGAAGTAATCATTTGTTTTATTTCCCAATCCCAGCCTATTCATCCCATGGAGAAAATCTGGTAATACTCCATATCTAACACCACGGTGTTATCTGTAAATTTAGTTACCATTTCACGTTTAAATATGATTAAAGATTTAACTATTGCCTGGAGTAAAACTGGGGGTACTCCATTCTCGATCATTTCCCAAATTTGATAATTTAAATTATCACATTTCCATTTCAATCTAATTAAAGATTCATTAAAACTTCACTTAGTTTTAATCTTCAAAAATCATTATATAATGATTATTCAAATTTAGGTAATAAATCCTGTCTTTAACTGGGTTAAAGAACCAATGTCATTTAAAACACAGTTCACGATAAAGCCAAAATCACATTCCATTAACTATGGAATCTTCACGGAAAATAGATCAATATATATAATCGATATAAACTTCCATATCCAACCAATAATATAAATGGAATAACGACAAAGCCTTTTAAATTCCATATATAGTAACAGTCTACCTCAACAGATGTTCACTTCGATTATTACCAAATCGAATTCCATTCCATTCCAATTTATTTTATTAAATTGGAAAACTTTTCTTTGGAAAATCCCATTAAATCTTGATAAAAAGATTTATATATTCTAAATCACATTTCACTGTTAATCGGGTTAAAGAACGAATGTCGTTAAAACACAGTTCACAATAAACCCAATTCACATTCCATTTTATTCCAATTAGTAAATATAATTGGAAAACTCTAATAATCTCAATTAAAATATTTATTCTTTTCACACGGGGTTTTAAGAACAGTGTTACTGAAGACACCATTCACGACGAACCCAAAATCCATTTCTTTCAACCAATTCCAATTAAATATCAAAATTATTGGAAAACTTCACTAAATCCTAATTAAAAGATTTTTTTTCAACTGGGTTTAAGAACTATGTTATTTAAGACACCGTTCACAACTAACCCAAAATCCAATTTAATATTAAATACAAAGCTCTGAATAGAAATTATATCGGTTTATATTCAATTTCAAATTCTGAAACTAATGGATATCGTATTGGGAATAACGATATCCGTATCTTCCAAATTCCCATAACAATATCTATATTCCATGGAATCCAATATCGAAATATTCCGAAGATTATTTCCATTACAATCCATTCCAATCCATTCATTGGATAATTCTGGTTATTTTTAAAACCATTTTCAAGTCCAGTTTATTTATTTCTAAAAATAAATGGATTATTATTCTAGTTATTAACTAGTTCATTTTGATAAAAATATATTTTTATCTTTACAAATGTGGGATTTTTCATTCTAATTCTTTCCAAATCATTTAGATTTTACACAAATTATTGATATTTTAATAATTTTATCAAGACCTGTACAGTTGGTTTCCAATAACGGACACCGAACTGCACTTACAGCGACCTTTTCCAAATTTGATTTGGACATAACTCCAAATCCAACCATTAGATTTCAAATCTCTTATATTCTGAAACGAACAAACTCGCCCGTAAGGGAAAGCCCGGATTGAGTTGAGGACACGACAAATCAGAACACAAACAGAAGAACATTTCATAGCTATTACAACAATTTACATCAGAGTACAAGAATATATAGAGTATGAACAAATAATATACATTTGATAAATATCATAGATTTACAAATTATTATGCAGCGGAAGATAATACAAAACACAACTGAAAGAGATACACGGATACAGAGCGTTCTGAATATAGCCCTAGCTGTAAACCAGGATCCTGTGAATATAATATCTGCAAAACCGAAACTACTAGCTGCCCGTGTGGAAAATAGGGGCACCCAGAGTTTAGGTTAAAACAATAAACTCCAGGTTAGTCATGTGACTTGTGTAAGAATTAAAAACAGTTATTAACTTGGTTTTAAAGTAAAGTAAATTAAGGGACCACGCCATATAATAAGGAACGGGTTTTAACCGCACAAATACCAGTGCATAAACAAACAGCGCAATGCTAAAAAAGAGAAATGAAGCTATTATAAGACTCAGGTCCCATCACATAATGCAACGCAAGCCGAAAGATAGAGTTTTACTTTATAATAGCCAAATAATGCTTAATACGCGAAATTTAATCTTTTATTATTACTATAAGTGAAGAAATCAACTTCAAATATAAATGTATCAATCATAGATGGCATAGTATCCCATGCTACTATGTCACCATACTAGTTTTGCAATTAAAACCAAAATGTCACGTATTGGAATTTGTATTCCATCTATGAACCAAAGTAAGGGATCGTCCTTACCGAATTCGAAGCAATCTAGCCCAGGTCTCAGGATCAGAACGCATCGACCCTTAGGAACGCTAGGGTCGGTCCTCTCTTACGTTTGAGGATTGGTTATTCCTGAAGAATACGTTTCCCCGTCCTATGGGCGTAAGTCTGGTCAGTATCTCAACCATATCCATCCATCGGCCCCGTAGTGACCGATATATCCGAGGTACCTCGCTTTCCAACATCCACATAAGTAAAAATGTCTAGGCTCCATACCATGACACTACTCCTAGCTAGAAGGAAACACATGTCCTCCCTGGGGTCCTTCTCTCATTTCTGGTTCACACCGGGGTGTGAGGCTCGCGAATTAACGCTATACACAAAGCTATGCCCTTTAAGGCCGTGCTTTGATCATCAACCACAAGACTCTGCTTTTCAACAGAAGCCTTGATCATTTGCATCTCAGCAGCCATGCAACTGATGTCTATCGATATACAACCTCTGAGCTCGTACGTCTCTGAGAAGGGTGTTAAGCAAGAGAATTAATTCTCCGCCACCAAAGAGATATATATTTAATAGAGATCAATCAACACAGAATAAAATCCAATGTCAGACACACATCCATTTAACAGTTCGTTCTGGGTCTGAACGAAACCGAAGGCACCTTATTTCTCGTCCCATATGTCCAATACAGGAGAGAGGTCCTTGCATATCCGGTCGATCTCCAAGTACGTCTAAACGATCACCACTTATTACCTTGTCTTGGGTGTACAACCCAATCAAGACATCAACAATCATACAAACAATGTGAAGACCTCTGATCTTCAACCACCATCTTCATTGTCGACTTATCGTCGAATCAATTAACCAGAATGGGTATAAATCTGACCTTTCCGAATAATTCACATATTTATAATCAAGTGCTATAAAACACAACATACGCCTCATTCCAGTTATGAATATTCTTTTATTTAAATATTCGTATCCTTTGGGAAAGGTTTCCATTAATTTTATCAAAGATATGTTCTTTAAATTTATTCTTTAATCTTCCTTTGGATATCATTTCATACCAAATTAAGGTTTATCCAAACTAGTCGGGATTAGCGCACCATACCGAAGTAATCATTTGTTTTATTTCCCAATCCCAACCAATTCATCCCATGGAGCAAAACTGGTAATACTCCCTATCTAACACCACAGTGTTATCGATAAATTTAATTACCATTTCACGTTCAAATCTAATTACCATTTCACGTTCAAATCTAATTAAAGATTTAACTATCGCCTAGGGTAAAACTGGTGGTACTCCATTCTCGATCATCTCCCAAATTTGATAATTTAAATTATCACATTCACATTTCAATCTAATTAAAGAATCGTTAAAACTCCACTTAGTTTTAATCTTCCCAAAAATCTATATTAATGATTATTCAACTTTGGAAAATCAAACATGCCACATTGACTATCTACACCGTATCATTGATTTTTGCCGATATATAACCTCTAAGCTCTAAGAAAGAGAATAAATTCGCCGCCACCAAGCAAATATATATTTAGTAGAGATCAACGAATACAGTTCGAAATGCATTGTTAGACATGTAATCCTATCTTTACTGGGTTAAAGAACTAATGTCATTTAAAACACAGTTCACGATAAACCCAAAATCACATTCCATTAATTATGTAATCTTCATGGAAAATAGATCAATATATAATATTTATCAACTTCCGTATCCAACTAATAATATAAATGGAATAATGACAAAGCCTTTTAAATTCCATATATGTTAACAGTCTTCCTCCACAGAAGCTCACTTCGATTATTACCAAATCGAATTCCATTCCATTCCAATTCATTTTATTAAATTGGAAAACTCTACTTTGGAAATTTCCATTAAATCTTAATAAAAGATTTATAAATTCCAAATCTCATTTCTCTGTTAATCGGGTTAAAGAACAAATGTCGTAAAAAACACAGTTCACAATAAACCCAATTCACATTCCATTTTATTCTTAATATAACTGTAAAATCCAATAATCTTAATTAAAAGATTTATTCTTTTCACAAGGGGTTTAAGAACAGTTGTAATGACCCGAAAATCCGGTCCAATTTGAGCTGACCAAAAACACAAGTCCAACCCCAAATTAAACTGAAAATCAGGAAATTAATAGAAAGAAATTAGAGGGTAAGGAAAGATAAGATAAGATAGAAACTTAGAATAGAAGAAGAAGAAGAACACAATATCAGAGTAACACGAATCTCACAGCGGAACGAATAACATATAATATATGTAACATAACTTTGAAATATACATCTGTACTTGAATATACATCATTATCAAAGTACAGCACTTACAACACAGCAGAAATAACTATAGCTATATAATCCTAAAGCCTCCTGCTCCAAGCTCTTCCAATATATCTGTAAAACCTGACTACTTGACTGCCCGTACAAAATTGTGCACCCAAGAGTTTAGGGAAAACAACAAAATAAACTCCGGGTCAGTCATGGGACTAGTATGAGTAAAACAGTTAAAAACGGTTCGAACTAGTAAATGATATCTCATAAGACCACGCCGTATAACGGAACGGGTTTTTCCCTTATGAGAATCCAAAATATCTTTATATCAAAACCTTTTGATATTAAAATAATGTCTATCAGTCACAATATAATAATCATCTAGTAGAAACACTTCCATCTCACGTTCTACATACATAGTATACAATCAAAACCGCAAGCACGTATTGGGTAATGGATTTCCACTATGACAAGGTATGGAACCACCTTTCGCTAGTGTACCTCTAGAAAGGAATACACTGGGTTCAACAAGAACATCTTGCAACTCGGCCACACATGACCGACCACTCATTTTGCTTGAGTGTATCGAATGTATATCACCAACGGTTGGGATCAGCAACCATTTCCCGAATGGGACAGTATCGACAATAGATTTTTAGAAATAAATGAAACTCTAGATCAGGTGATTATACACCCTACTTCGGAGCGACCGACTTAGCCGTGCTGCCTGCCCGATTTCTGTCATTTACCGGTTGATGAGGCTTGAGGTTACGCTTCATCATCACATCAGATTCACTTCGAATGCTACATTGTCAGATCCATCGAATATCACTAATTGACGTCTACAACAGTACATTATGTGTTAGCTAAAGAAGCTTCCTTCTCCGCTCCCACTCTTGGTACGATTGAAGAAATCAATGTACGTGACCTTTCTGGAAATGCTCTGTCAGACATTCATCCATACAAGTCATCCAGGAACAGGATGAACCGAAGGCACTATTCAGTACATCCATCTTAGGCACTGTTATCTAAGACTTATACAATAGCCCTTGCACTTTACTCCGTCTTCAATTATCTTTGGCATATATGATTCGCAACGCTTATGCCAATACAGAGTGGTTCTTTGGATAATAATCCAACCGGTCTCTCCATATTAACAACGTTAAAATGGTTGAAAACTTCGATAGTCTGTGATTTAACTATCGAAGAAAAACACGTGTGCAAACAACGATATTATTTCCAGAAGGAAATTCTATCAATCAGACATCATTTAACATTTTCTCCTTAGTTCATTTTTCATCTCTTGTTTCCCTATATTCAATATTTGCCATTTTCTAAATTTAGAAAATATATCTTATTAACACTGGAAAACATTTCCATTTCTTGTTTTCTATGTTAGAAAACATTTTTGGTTCTTGTTTGGAAACATTTCCAAAACTCCTAGGTTTGGATTTAGCAGATGTTTAGATAAAACATCGCTATGCCAACTCAAACCATCATACTTATTCACTTAACCATCCTTTACTGCCGAACCTTAACCATTCCTTAGTTAAAAACGAAGCCCATCAAGTTGGGGTAGAACTACCTCTCAAACCTTAACTGAACAACATTTTTAACCTTGAAATAGGAAAAGTTCACTTTAAATTTCTTTAACTAACTTCCTTACTTAACCTTTCTTTCGAATAACTATATTCGATTAACTCTTTTCACTTAACTCTATTCGATTAACTCCTTTGGATTAACACTATTGGATTAACTCTACTTGATTTAACTCCTTTGGATTAACACTATTGGATTAACTCTATTTGATTTAACTCTATTCGAATAACTAATATTCGATAACTCTATTTAACTCTTCTTCGAATAACTAATATTCGATAACTCCTTTTGCTTTATTCGAATTACTAATGTTCGATTAACTCAATTTAACTCTTCGAATAACTAATATTCGATAACTCCTTTGGATTAACACTATTGGATTAACTCTATTTGATTTAACTCTATTCAGCTAACTCGACTCGACTAACCCCTTTTCGAATAACTAATTCGATTTACTAACTTTCGAATACCATATTCGATTTAACTCCTTTATTCGCTTTATAAAGATTTCCCCTTTTAACAACGTTTATTCATTTTTAAAGATTTACTTTTAGTAACGGTTCTCCACTTTAAAATGATTTCCTTCTTATAACAGTTTCCTTTCTTATAACGTTTTCCCTTTTTCTAAATATCTCCTATCTATAAATATTCCAATTTATAAATATTTCTTATTTGTAAATATTCTATTTATAAATATTTTATTTTCAAATATCACTTTGAAAATATTTCCTTATCAACATTCGGTATGTTATGGTATTTAACATATCAAATCACGATGATCAGTATCGTTCAACCACATATAATTGACAACTGATTATATATCACATCATATATCACAATATATGAAAAATAGTAAAATAAATGTTTCCTCCAACCTGTTTCCCTGCATCACAGATGTTAAACAATAAAATCAACATCACTTTCAGTTCCATATGATATATTTTGTTAAACAGAATCAATATAGAAATTCAACTAACTGACTAGCAGTTCAATCAAACAGTCAACACACAGTCAATCATCCAATATTTAACAGTTCTTAAAATACAAAATGAAATTATTAATTGTTCAGAGTTAGTGAGATTTACTCACATTTGCAGTTCATCGTTAAAGAACGATAAACTGTTGTTTGATTTGAATCAAACAATTTATTTCGCCATAAATTCAAACGAGCTCCAATGGACTTCCAGTCAGTGCCATGGTGTTGTTCTCATCCATACAATCCCAACGGATCTTGTTTCGTCAGATTCCGTTAACATACAAGTAAGATATGATAAATCAAAGTTAATACATTCTTTATTTGAATTTAAAAACAAAGCTTAATAACCATTTAGAAATGGGCTTACATCAATACCCCGGCCTAACAGAACTAAACCCGCTCCACACTACCTCCTTCTTCCCGAATGAACTCGCTCCAGTAAACCCAAAAAAAACCCGCACCATTCCTATTGTTTCGATCCTCACATTATATCATCACCCCTTCGTTAAAACACAAACAAATCATACCATCCAACTTCTCTTCTGTTACTCGTTCCAACCATACCCAACAAGTACAATTCGCACCCCTTATCTGAAATCCGACGACAGCACTTCCTGGCAATTTTCAAAAATCGATCGACACATTTTTTTCATACAATTCACCAAAAAATTTCAGACACTGCCAAACTTCATCACAAACCCAAATCGAACTTCAAAAACTCAAACCAAAGATTCAAGAACCCAAATCCTTAAACCCTAGTTATGACTGAAAAAGAAACATCGAACTCAGTGATGTTCGAACCCCATAAAATCAACATAGAGTCGAAGATAATCACGAGGGGAATTCAAGCATATGTGTTTTGGGATTTATACCATTTGTTTTGATTTGTTAGGATTTTAAAGAAGATGGAAATAATTTTCTTCCTAGAAGAAAAATATACGGCGGAACTTCATTGACCAGTGGAGAAAGGAAATTAGGTTTTAGAGGAAGTTAAGGAGGTATTTATAGGGTGGATAAAATGTCTAGATATTTTTAGATATTTTATTTTATTATTTTATATTCATTTTTACACTTTAAAAATCCGTGTGATCACACACAGTACCTAAAAATCACGAAATTGGACATGCAACTACAGTTCGACATTACGGTCCCAACGAAACTGGTTTCATCGAATTCCGACTCCGTTTGCTCACACAGCGTATTTTTAACCGTTAGAATACTGACTGTTTTTCACATTAAAAATCGGTATGGCCACATACTCACTCTAAAAATCACGAAACTTGACATCTAGCAATAATTCAACACTACGGATCCAACAAAATTAGTTTTGTCGAATTCCGACTTCGTTTGCAAAAGTGGCTTATTTTTACAGCTCTGAATGACCCATTTAAATATATAAATATATTTAAATATAATTAAATTAAATATAAATAAATTTATATTATCGTATATATATTCACAGTGGAATACCATACAGCTCTAGAATATTCCTATATGAATTTCTAACTCGATATTCACTTCTGGGTCAACCCGATATTCGATTTATATTGAATTTCCTTTTTAAAATATAAATAAATCCTTTATAAATTATAAAGGAATTCCACAGCGACTTTTCTGAAATTTGATTTGGACATAAATCAAAATCTACACGATGAAATCCCGATTTTTCTCTTCCACTAGAAAGATATACTCCACCACCTCCACATGTTTCTTGTTTCACAGAAATCCAGCTTAAAACGAATCCTGTACATCCAATTGAAGTTCGAATCACCAATTTACGAACTGTCGCGCCATTTCAAGCTCGATTTTAATTATAATATAATTATACGTTCAAACTGTCGTTCAAATAATATATTCGTTATTCTAATTCAATTCTAAACTGAATTAAATATCACAGATGATCCAGTTCACACCATATCGCCATTCCAACCAATTCTGATTATTTCAGAATTAAATATATTATTTAATTTATTATTTTAAATTAAATATTCACCATTATTTAATTAAACCACCATTTAATTCACTATATCACTATTTATATAATTAAATAAATTAATTATAATACCTCTGCCAATGCGGGTCATTACAATCTTTCCCACTTAAAATAATTTCGTCCTTGAAATTGCTAAGGTAGAGAACGACCCAATCGACTAGTTTGAAAATATTTGTTCACTTCTTAACTTCAATTTCAACTGAACCAATTTAATTTCAATTAAATATTAATTAATTCTTATCAACAAAAAAATTCAAAAATCCTGAAAAAAATTTAACACCTTAATTTTTCTTGAAAAATTTCGCCAGCACCTCCTTTGTACTAGTCAATACGTCAAACCACCACTCGCCTCTCTGGGCCTTCTCCAACCCAAAAGAAAATCAAATAGCCAAGCGGCTTGCCAATTCGGCTCATAAATCTTATCTCCAATAGAAATATAAACTTGTACCGTTTGTTGGCATATCAACTCTATCACTTCCATATGCTATCAACTCAGCATATACTAATGTTATCCAATCAAATTCCAATCTGCTTTTATCCACAACACAACCATTCATTTATATCCAAACCAAATATCATTTTAACTCGAGTTTCTTCTCGATTGCCAACTCTTAACTTGATTATCCCATTACACTTCAAATTTGAATCTCACAATCCAATTTGTCTTGATATCATTCTAATTCAATCTCAGTTACCACTTTACTGGTTTTACTTTAATTCAAATTTGCTTTCACAAATTTCTGTTAAATTTGTTTTTAATTCAAACAGTCTTTCCCTGGGAGTTTTTAAACAGTTTACTCTTTTCAAAAATAAAATTTTCCTTTTGAACATGTCACTAAACCCTTGATTAATATTCCACTAGTTAAATCACTTCTCTATTTCTTTATCAATATTTGTTAACCAAATATTTCCAATAACCATATTGGCCTTTTATGTTATTTGGAAAACATTTCCGAATATCGCCTTCCTTTATTTTCTAAACTTTTAGAAAATATATGCTATTTATAATTGGAAAATATTCCAATTACTTATCTCTTTTCCGATCTTGTTTATTTCTATACTTAGGAAATATTCTTTATTATATTTCCAAGCTTACACTTATTTGGGTTAAAACGGATGTTGTGTAAAACATCGTTACGACATCCCAAATACTATATTCAACTAACTCTTATTCAACATTGATCTTCGAGCCTGAAATCTTACTATTTATTTGTTAATAATGAAATTAATCAAGTTGGGGTATAACTACCTCTCAGACCTTGACTGAATAACATTTATAACGTCAAAACAGATGTGACTACTTACTCGAATAATCAATACCATACAACTACTTATTCACTTTTAAACACGTCTACACTTTCTCTTTCTATTCTTACTGGATTTTATTCTTAGTCTTCCTTTTTGAATTTACTATTCTATTTCTATGTTCGTTTCCTTATCGACTTATATATATATATCGATACGTTGATTTCTAACTATCAAATTATCTTAAAAATATTCTAACTCCTTAAATTACCGAAAAAAATCGCCATAAACTCCTTTGTATCAGGAGCATCGGGATATTTCAAATAGCCTCCCATGGCCCTCACCAATCCAAAAGAAAAAGGAAAAGCCAAGCGGCTAGCCGATATGGCGCATAAAATCTCATATATGAATTAAATACCTACCTTTTCGTCGAGCATTCTATTTATATACCTTTATACCTTATCCATACCTATCTCATGTGTATTTATACCTGCCCAATCTATTTTAACTATATCTGATCGTTTTAACTCAATTCGTTAATTAATTTGTTAATTAACTCTTTAGTCTATTTCACTTTTGTATTTGAACATGACATGTTCAAATATATTTTATTATTAACTAATTTGAATCCAAATTTCAAATTTAAGTTCTATATTCGATTTCGAATATCTATTTACAAATCCAATTCACCTTTCAAAGTTCAACTTCAAATTCAAAACTCGATTAATTAATTCCTCTTCGACTTAGTTAATTCTATTCAATTTCTATTCAAATTTTATATCACTAATCCCATTTGAATTTCTATATTCAAATTCTATATATTCAAATCCTATATTTGAATTCCTTTGTATTTTCTATATTCAAATCCTATATTTGAATTCCATTTGAATTTCCATATTCAAACTCTATTTCAATTCCATTGAATTTCATATATTCAAACTCCCTTTGAATTTCTATATTCAATTTCTTTATATTCAAATTCTATTCAAATTCTATATTATAAATCCCATTTTGAAATTCAACACAGCTTGTCTTTTCCAAAACATATTCAAAACAGTATCTCTAGTAGTAATTCGTCACTTACAACTCGAAAATGAATACTGATGATGAAGCTGTCATTATCAGAATCTATTTTCCAGCGATCGAAGTGAGTTCAATACTATAAAACCATTTCTAAAACATTTCCACTTTGAAATTCATTTCAAAATATAATTCACACTGCTTGTAAAACAATTTAAAATCTCCCAGGATCTTAAATTTTCCTTATTTTTTTATCCCAATCCATTTACAAACACTTATCCAATTCTCCAAAGTTTTAATTCAAATTTCTGGTTTAAAATTTTAGATTTAACTCATCTGATTCCACGTATTTTACTTACATGAATTCTGATTGGTTATTTACATAACCATTTAATTTATAATCTTACTCGATTATAATAACAACCAATATATCCATTATACTATAATTTTGATATATATATATATATCTTCTCTATATCAGGATATACCTTGGGTAAACTTATTTTAATTTACCCTCTTTTCAAAACATATCGTGCCGACCCATCGTATTCGAGTGTATATAAACTCCTACCGATACAGTGGATCAAACTGATCGACCAGTACTCATAAACAACTCAACCAATAAATCACCACAATATAAAACAATTTTTATATCAAATAAAAATACGTTCACTCGTATATATACACTCAACTCAATCTAGGGTATTACTAACCCTATCTCTACCGAGTCACGCCACAGAGCCAAGGTAATTCACTTAACTTAAGCTCTGATACCAATTGTAATGACCCGAAAATCCGGTCCAATTTGAGCTAACCAAAAACACAAGTCCAACCCCAAATTAAACTGAAAATCAGGAAATTAATAGAATGAAATTAGAGGGTGAGGAAAGATAAGATAGAAACTTAGAATAGAAGAAGAAGAACACAACATCAGAGTAACACGAATCTCATAGCGGAACGAATAACATATAATTTATGTAACATAACTTTGAAATATACATCTGTACTTGAATATACATCATTATCAAAGTACAACACTTACAACACAGCGGAAATAACTATAGCTATATAATCTTGAAGCCTCCTGCTCCAAGCTCTTCCAGTATATCAGTAAAACCTGACTACTTGACTGCCCGTACAAAATTGGGCACCCAAGAGTTTAGGGAAAACAACAAAATAAACTCCGGGTCAGTCATGGGACTGGTATGAGTAAAACAGTTAAAAACGGTTCGAATTAGTAAATGATATCTCATAAGACCACGCCGTATAACGGAACGGGTTTTTCCCTTATGAGAATCCAAAATATCTTTATATCAAAACCTTTTGATATTAAAATAATGTCTATCAGTCACAATATAATAATCATCTAGTAGAAACGCTTCCATCTCACGTTCTACATACATAGTATACAATCAAAACCGCAAGCACGTATTGGGTAATGGATTTCCACTATGACAAGGTATGGAACCACCTTTCGCTAGTGTACCTCTAGAAAGGAATACACTGGGTTCAACAAGAACATCTTGCAACCCGGCCACACATGACCGACCACTCATTTTGCTTGAGTGTATCGAATGTATATCACCAACGGTTGGGATCAGCAACCGTTTCCCGAATGGGATAGTATCGACAATAGATTTTTAGAAATAAATGAAACTCTAGATCAGGTGATTATACACCCTACTTCGGAGCGACCGACTTAGCCATGCTGCCTGCCCGATTTCTGTCATTTACCGGTTGATGAGGCTTGAGGTTACGCTTCATCATCACATCAGATTCACTTCGAATGCTACATTGTCAGATCCATCGAATATCACTAATTGACGTCTACAACAGTACATTATGTGTTTGCTAAAGAAGTTTCCTTCTCCGCTTACACTCTTGGTACGGTTGAAGAAATCAATGTACGTGACCTTTCTGGAAATGCTCTGTCAGACATTCATCCATACAAGTCATCCAGGAACAGGATGAACCGAAGGCACTATTCAGTACATCCATCTTAGGCACTGTTATCTAAGACTTATACAATAGCCCTTGCACTTTACTCCGTCTTCAATTATCTTTGGCATATATGATTCGCAACGCTTATGCCAATACAGAGTGGTTCTTTGGATAATAATCCAACCGGTCTCTCCATATTAACAACGTTAAAATGGTTAAAAACTTCGATAGTCTGTGATTTAACTATCGAAGAAAAACACGTGTGCAAACAACGATATTATTTCCAGAAGGAAATTCTATCAATCAGACATCATTTAACATTTTCTCCTTAGTTCATTTTTCATCTCTTGTTTCCCTATATTCAATATTTGCCATTTTCTAAATTTAGAAAATATATCTTATTAACACTAGAAAACATTTCCATTTCTTGTTTTCTATGTTAGAAAACATTTTTGGTTCTTGTTTGGAAACATTTCCAAAACTCCTAGGTTTGGATTTAGCAGATGTTTAGATAAAACATCGCTATGCCAACTCAAACCATCATACTTATTCACTTAACCATCCTTTACTCCCGAACCTTAACCATTCCTTAGTTAAAAACGAAGCCAATCAAGTTGGGGTAGAACTACCTCTCAAACCTTAACTGAACAACATTTTTAACCTTGAAATAGGCAAAGTTCACTTTAAATTTCTTTAACTAACTTCCTTACTTAACCTTTCTTTCCAATAACTATATTCGATTAACTCTTTTCACTTAACTCTATTCGATTAACTCCTTTGGATTAACACTATTGGATTAACTCTACTTGATTTAACTCCTTTGGATTAACACTATTGGATTAACTCTATTTGATTTAACTCTATTCGAATAACTAATATTCGATAGCTCTATTTAACTCTTCTTCGAATAACTAATATTCGATAACTCCTTTTGCTTTATTCGAATTACTAATGTTCGATTAACTCAATTTAACTCTTCTTCGAATAACTAATATTCGATAACTCCTTTGGATTAACACTATTGGATTAACTCTATTTGATTTAACTCTATTCGGCTAACTCGACTCGACTAACCCCTTTTCGAATAACTAATTCGATTTACTAACTTTCGAATACCATATTCGATTTAACTCCTTTATTCGATTTATAAAGATTTCCCCTTTTAACAACGTTTATTCATTTTTAAAGATTTACTTTTAGTAACGGTTCTCCACTTTAAAATGATTTCCTTCTTATAACAGTTTCCTTTCTTATAACGTTTTCCCTTTTTCTAAATATCTCCTATCTATAAATATTCCAATTTATAAATATTTCTTATTTATAAATATTCTATTTATAAATATTTTATTTTCAAATATCACTTTGAAAATATTTCCTTATCAACATTCGGTATGTTATGGTATTTAACATATCAAATCACGATGATCAGTATCGTTCAACCACATATAATTGACAACAGATTATATATCACATCATATATCACAATATATGAAAAATAGTAAAATAAATGTTGAGGAACCCAGCTGGGTTCCTCCAACCTGTTTCCCTGCATCACAGATGTTAAACAATAAAATCAACATCACTTTCAGTTCCATATGATATATTCTGTTAAACAGAATCAATATAGAAATTCAACTAACTGACTAGCAGTTCAATCAAACAGTCAACACACAGTCAATCATCCAATATTTAACAGTTCTTAAAATACAACATGAAATTATTAATTGTTCAGAGTTAGTGAGATTTACTCACATTTGCAGTTCATCGTTAAAGAACGATAAACTGTTGTTTGATTTGAATCAAACAATTTATTTCGCCATAAATTCAAACGAGCTCCAATGGACTTCCAGTCAGTGCCATGGTGTTGTTCTCATCCATACAATCCCAACGGATCTTGTTTCGTCAGATTCCGTTAACATACAAGTAAGATATGATAAATCAAAGTTAATACATTCTTTATTTGAATTTAAAAACAAAGCTTAATAACCATTTAGAAATGGGCTTACATCAATACCCCGGCCTAACAGAACTAAACCCGCTCCACACTACCTCCTTCTTCCCGAATGAACTCGCTCCAGTAAACCCAAAAAAAACCCGCACCATTCCTATTGTTTCGATCCTCACATTATATCATCACCCCTTCGTTAAAACACAAACAAATCATACCATCCAACTTCTCTTCTGTTACTCGTTCCAACCATACCCAACAAGTACAATTCGCACCCCTTATCTGAAATCCGACGACAGCACTTCCTGGCAATTTTCAAAAATCGATCGACACATTTTTTTCATACAATTCACCAAAAAATTTCAGACACTGCCAAACTTCATCACAAACCCAAATCGAACTTCAAAAACTCAAACCAAAGATTCAAGAACCCAAATCCTCAAACCCTAGTTATGACTGAAAAAGAAACATCGAACTCAGTGATGTTCGAACCCCATAAAATCAACATAGAGTCGAAGAGAATCACGAGGGGAATTCAAGCATATGTGTTTTGGGATTTATACCATTTGTTTTGATTTGTTAGGATTTTAAAGAAGATGGAAAGAATTTTCTTCCTGGAAGAAAAATATACGGCGGAACTTCGTTGACCAGTGGAGAAGGGAAATTAGGTTTTAGAGGAAGTTAAGGAGGTATTTATTGGGTGGATAAAATATCTAGATATTTTTAGATATTTTATTTTATTATTTTATATTCGTTTTTACACTTTAAAAATCTGTGTGATCACACACAGTACCTAAAAATCACGAAATTGGACATGCAGCTACAGTTCGACATTACGGTCCCAACGAAACTGGTTTCATCGAATTCCGACTCCGTTTGCTCACACAGCGTATTTTTAACCGTTAGAATACTGACTGTTTTTCACATTAAAAATCGGTATGGCCACATACTCACTCTAAAAATCACGAAACTTGACATCTAGCAATAATTTAACACTACGGATCCAACAAAATTAGTTTTGTCGAATTCCGACTTCGTTTGCAAAAGTGGCTTATTTTTACAGCTCTGAATGACCCATTTAAATATATAAATATATTTAAATATAATTAAATTAAATATAAATAAATTTATATTATCGTATATATATTCACAGTGGAATACCATACAGCTCTAGAATATTCCTATATGAATTTCTAACTCGATATTCACTTCTGGGTCAACCCGATATTCGATTTATATTGAATTTCCTTTTTAAAATATAAATAATTCCTTTATAAATTATAAAGGAATTCCACAGCGACTTTTCTGAAATTTGATTTGGACATAAATCAAAATCTACATAACGAAATCCCGATTTTTCTCTTCCACTAGAAAGATATACTCCACTAGCTCCACATGTTTCTTGTTTCACAGAAATCCGGCTTAAAACGAATCCTGTACATTCAGTTGAAGTTCGAATCGCCAATTTACGAACTGCCGCGCCATTTCTAGCTCGATTTTAATTATAATATAATTATACGTTCAAACTGTCGTTCAAATAATATATTCGTTATTCTAATTCAATTCTAAACTGAATTAAATATCACAGATGATCCAGTTCACACCATATCGCCATTCCAGCCAATTTTGATTATTTCAGAATTAAATATATTATTTAATTTATTATTTTAAATTAAATATTCACCATTATGTAGTTAAACCACCATTTAATTCACTATATCACTATTTATATAATTAAATAAATTAATTATAATACCTCTGCCAATGCGGGTCATTACAACAGTGTTATTCAAGACACCATTCACGGCAAATCCAAAGTCCAATTTCAATTCAATTCCAATTAAATATTAATTAATTGGAAAACTTCACTAAATCTTAGTTAAAAGATTTATTCTTTTCATAACTAAGTTTAAGAACAGTGTTACTGAAGACACCATTCACGACAAACCCAAAATCCCATTTGATATTAAATACAAGGCTCTGAATAGAAATTATATCGGCTTATATTCAATATCAAAGTCTGAAACCAAAAAATGTCGTATTGGAAATAACGATATAAATATATCTTCCAAATTTCCATAACAATAATAATCATGGAATCCAATATCGAACTATTCTGGAGACTATTTCCATTCCAAATCCCTTCCAATTTGTTCGTTGGAAATTTCTAGTTATATGAAAACAATTCAGCAATCCAATTTATTTTATTTAAAAATTATTGGATTTCAAATCTAGTTAATAACTAGTGCATTTCGATAAAAAATATATTTTTATCTTTACAAACGTGGAATTTTTCGTTCCAATTCTTTCCAATTCATTTCTTATGATTTTACACAAATTATCATTACTTTTAATAATTTTATTAAGTCCCTTTCAGTTGATTTCCATAAACAGTCATTGAACTGCACTTACAGCGACCTTTTCCAAATTTGATTTGGACATAATTCCAAATCCAACCGTTAGATTTCGAATCTCTTGTATTCTTTGGAAAGCTTTTTTCGAATACAAACCCAGCAGTTCCGCTTTTAGGAGAATCCGACAGTTGGATCTCCCGTAATGTCCATTCGAAGTCAATGGTCGAAATACGCGAACTGTCGCGGCGCGACGCATTCTGTTCAGGCCATTATATTATATATATAATATATACTTCATCGATTTCCATTTAAATTGTTTATAAATTCGTTTTAAAACGATTCTAACTTCTTTTTCAATTTTAAATCAAAATCGAATACTCCTTATCACTATGTTATTTAAATGATAATATTTCCAAAATATCATATTTTGAAATAATTTCCTTTTTGATGTTCATTATAAAAATGAAGAAAATCGATATAAATATCGTTCGCGTCAAAATGGCGCAATCTAATCAACACGGCTTCATATAGTTAAATATTTTTGTGTCCATCCCAAATCGAACATCAAAATCATATTTTGATCCATTACTAAATATTATTTTAAAATATTAGTTATTTTAAAATATTCATTATTTTAAAATATTTGTTATTTTAAAATATTCGTTCTTTCCGAATTGGAATTAAACACAGTCAATTACCATATAATTTTATTTATATGGATTTCATACACACATGTACGCAACAATAATCAAACATAGTCAACCATCATCCAGAGTGCATTATACAACTTCATAAGTGTTAAATATAAATAATTAACACTTGCAGCAGTTTGTCAACAAATCAATTGACTTACAACTAAACAATTGGGAGTAGTGTATGTCAAATATCATCTCAATACCCGTGTGGGGTTTCAATCAACACACATAGATTTTATTTGCGACAATTGGACTATGTGTAAAATATATTGTCCCAGTCAATATCAGTCAAATGAGTGTACATAAACAAATCGTCTGATTTGTAAATGAATATTTATTTTCATTCATATACACGTTAAAAATTATATTTTTTGTGATAAAATATTTATTTCAACATATGAATATTTTATACAGTTCATTTATATAATAAAAATGATATTTTTATTGTTCTAACATATTTAGAAAATTTTGGCAGCATAACGGCGCGATAATAGAACCGGAATAAGGTATAGCCTTATCCCTCGCCTAATACTGGGTCGCGCCATACACAAACAAAATTCAATCAATTCCATTCACATCCCAAACCAAATTCAAACAATAAATCAATCAAAACAAACAACCAAACATCCATGGTCTCAATCAAAGGTGTTGGGTGCTACTAAGCACCGTTTGCATCCTAGTATATATTTACTGTAAACAAAATTAGAGTGAGGAGTACTCATCTTTGGTTTCCACTCTGCCAATCTTTATGGGATGGTTTGGATTCCGTTTTGATTTCAGTTCGTTCCATCGCCATTTGTTTCACGCAGACATTTCTGTTCAAAGCCATATATATATCACATTTTTATCATAACACTATATATATAAATCATATTTTTACCATTCAGTTTTATATATAAAAATCATACTTTTACATCGCTACTTCATTATAAAAATTATATTTTTATAACGCTACTGTATATATAAAAATCATATTTTCATATAGCTATCTAGATAATAAAAATCATATTTTTATTAAGCTATGTATATATTAAAAATCAAATTTTTATTATGCTATGTATATATTAAAAATCAAAATTTTGTTTTGCTTTGTATATATTAAAAATCAACTTTTTATTATGCTATGTATATATTGTATATGTTAAAAATCAACTTTTTATTATGCTATGTATATATTGTATATATTAAAAATCAACTTTTTATTATGCTATGTATATATTAAAAATCAAATTTTTATTATGCTATGTATATATTAAAAATCAAAATTTTATTTTTACCCAACCCAATGCTAAATATAAAAGCATATTTTGCTCATAAACTGGTCGAGCACAATCCAAACAGTCAATCAATCACAATCAATATCAGCAACCAAGTGTATTTGGCTCAATCACATTTAATGTTTTTGTAATTTAATTACCATCTATACATTCACAATCTAATTAAAGATTTATTCAAACTCCAACTGGTTTCAATCTCTAAAATCTTTTCTCATTGATTGTTCAATTTTCTGGAAATTAATCCTGCTTTAACTGGGTTAAAGAACCAATGTCATTTAAACACAGTTCACGACAAACCCAAAATCCAATTTGATAATTGTAACAACCCAGAAAATATGAACCAATTTAAAAAATTTAAATTGGCTAAAATAATGGATTTTAAATATTTAAAATAAATATTTTAAATAATAGCGATGAAAAGTGAGTTTGATTCGATAATTAAAAACGAATATAATTAATTCTAATTATAAACAAGGCCTGAAATGGCGCGGTAGTTTCAAAATTTGAATTCAAACTTTGTCGGACTGTACCGGGTGCAAAACAAAACGGATTTGAGTGAAACCAAAAATATTTAAATCTGTTAGTGAATACCTTTCTAACGAATCTGAAAAATCGAAGTTTCATAGCGGAAAGCAAAATTTATGGCCAAATGAATTTTCAGAAAGGTCGCTATGGAATTTATATAGCCCGTGAAATTGGCCATTTTGCATACGACCTCGGAATTCGACGAAACCACTTTTGTTGGATCCGGGATATGAAGTTATTGCTAGGTTTCAAATTTCATTATTTTTGAAGCTAGTATGTGAGCGTGGCAAAGGAAAACGTGTTTTGGTCAATTACAGTTAAATTGGATCGACCAGAAATGGACCTTTTTGCAAACGGTCTCAGAATTCGACGAAACTAGTTTTGTTGGGACCGTATCGTCAAAACATAGCCAGATTTATTTTTCTGGAATTTTTCGAATCAGTTTGTGGCCCTGGCAAATTGAAATGCACGTTCAAATCAAATATTGAATGTTTTATATTTTAATTTGAAGGAAAACTGACTGAATCAGTCGAATGGGCCTACGAAACATATCCCATTGTGTTCGGGATGGGGGTAAAACGCTAGGGACGACAGTCGTTGGATTTAGATTGGTGGTCGTGTCAGAAAACCCATTTAAAACCCACCGGCCAATCATAATTTTTATATAAAAAAAATTCTTTCTCTCTCCCCGACGAACGACGGAAACACAGTCGAAGCTTCCCAGCCCGATCGCCGCCGCCACAGGCGTTTTCGCCACCCCCTCCAGTTGAACTTTTTGAAGATCCTTCCTCCCTCTTCCAATCCATCCTTGTTTCGACCTCCCTCACTTGGTCTTTGTCGAGAAAAGTGCTCGCAAACTTCGAGGACGTCGAACGTTATTCCGCCGCAACCTGGAGATCGAGCTGAGCAAGACCCACCTCGTCGTGAAGCCCTCCCGTGGGCGGAGGTCGTGGTAAACCCCGATCATCCCCTAACGCAATGGATTTCACGAGAGGTCGAAACCTAGTTTCGAACAAAACAGTGGAGGTACGGTGTAAATTATATTAAAACTATTCTATAGCAGTTTAAAGCGCTACCGTTTTTGATTTCACTGTAAAAATCATATCTTTTTCGTTTCTTGACGAAATTCGATGAAACAGGAAACATCGTGACCGTGTGGACGTCTTCTACCTTCTAGAAGAGACCGCATATTTTTCTGAGCCTTCTGCTATTTTTGGTGGAGTGGAACCCAATGTGAGATTTCTAATTTATAAACGATATGGAAAATGACGATGTATAAATTATATAGTCGATGTATGAGTCATATAAGCGTTGTACACCTCTTGTATAAGCGTTGTATAAGTTGTACGTTCGATGTATAAGTTATATATGCATTGTAAAAATTATATATATGTTGAAATAGAAGTGAATTGCTATATATATATATATATATATATATATATATATATATATATATATATATATATATATATATATATATACGCCCCTCGTCCACAAACCATGGACGATATTTATTGGTTGTGATTGGTGTGAAAATTGATTGATAGCGAATGGTTGATTGGAATTGTTTGTGGTTGATATTGATTGATTGTGGTTGAAAAATACCCGTTTGTGGTTGAGAAGTATTTGGTTGAAACCACATAGGATTAGTTTGTGGAAATGAAATAAATATACATGCCGCCTGCGTGCGAACTAGATGCATGATTCCCCATTGTCAAAAACCGCGAGGTTTTAAGGTAGAGCGAGGAGCCATACTAAGGACGGTCCCGGTTTTAACTACCCTGCCGTTATGCTGCCGAAATTTTGAATAATATTCATGTGTTTAATTATTTTCATTTGTTGAAACTATATTTATTCGTTGAATAGAAAGCCTTCATGTGTTGAGTCGATATTCATTCGTTGAATTAAATTTCATGTGTTGAATGGTGTTCGTGTTTTAAATATAAAAATCCTATTATCATCTATATGAACTATATAAAATAATCTTGTTTTGAAAGAAATTGTTTTATTATAAAACTCCTAGTTTTATTACCTATATGAACTATATAAAATAATAGTGTTTTGAAATGAATTGTTTTACAATAAAAATCACATTTTTATTATATACATGAATTGTTAAATATAGTGAAGTGTTGAAATAGAAGACAGTTGGATAAAAATATAATTTTTATCAAAAGTATGAAAAGAATATAGCTTTGAAATCGAAGAATCGATATAGATATATAAATGGAATGGAAATATATCAAAAAACGAAGCTGTAGTTCGTATTTTGAAACCGTGATTTCAAACGATTAGTACGGGAGATCCGACCATCGGATTTTCCTGAAATCGCAACTGTTGGGTTCGCTTTGGAAATATCTTTCCAACGGCACCAACTTTGTAAAAATCCAACGGTTGGATTGTCTGGAATGTTTAATTCAAATCTGAAGAAAAATAGCGCCAGAATCGATTATTTATATATATATATATAAATATAATTATATTTAATCGAATAACGACGCTGCAGTTTGTATTTTGAAATCGAAACTTCAAACGATTATACCGGGAGATCCGACCGTCGGATTTTTCCGAAACCGGAACCGTTGGATTCGTTTTGAAAAGATCTTTCTAATGATATAAATTTTGTGAAGATCCAACGGTTAGATTTTCAGATATGTGTAAATTAAATCTGGAGAAAAATAGCGCCACGGCCTCGTTATGGCCCGAAGCGTCGTTTTGAATAAATTGGCTATTTTAAAATAAATAAAAATAGCGATAAATCGTTATAAAATATTATAAATGATATGGATGTGAAATTTAGAAATTGTTCTCTTACTGATTGACGGTTAGTGACTAATGAATTGTAATGATGCGTGTGTATGTTAGTGTTGCACTTGTATATTATATACGCGAGTTGCTCAGAAAGACCGGGTTTATCCCATTCTGAATAACGGAATCGATGATAAGAAACCGAAGATGAAGACGGTGGTCGAAGACCGGAGATCTTCACCTCGTTTGGATGGTAACCAAGGTCCTGATTGGGAGGCATCCCGAAATATGGATAATGAGTGGTGATTGTCCAGACGTACGTGGTGGTCGATGGGTTTGCGAGGTATATGGTGCCTCCGGTTTCGTTCAGACCCAGAACGGACTTGTAAATGGACTGTGTGTCTGACATTGGATTTTATTCTGTATTGATTGATCTCTATTAAATATACATCTGTTTGGCGTCGGAGAATTTATTCTTT
This sequence comes from Allium sativum, assembly GCA_030737875.1. Classification (NCBI taxonomy): domain Eukaryota; kingdom Viridiplantae; phylum Streptophyta; class Magnoliopsida; order Asparagales; family Amaryllidaceae; genus Allium; species Allium sativum. The sequence continues at coordinate 1,042,410,267 of CM060918.1, forward strand.
TGCTTAACGCCCTTCTCTGAAACGCACGAGCTCAGAGGTTGTATATCGATGGACATCAGTCGCATGGCATGAATTGCTAGTGTGACATGCGTAAGTGGCAAATGATCAGGGCTTCTGTTGAAAAGAAAAGTCTTGTGGTGATGATCAAAGCACTGCCTGTGTGGTGTAGCTTTGTGTATAAAGTAAATTCGCGAGCCTCACACCCCGGTATGAACCAGAAACGGGAGAAGGACCTCAGGGAGGGAATGCGTTTCTTTCTAGCTAGGAGTTGTGTCTGTGTTTTTACACGGCCCGACATTTTACTTATGTGGATGATGGATAGCGAGGCGCCTCGGATATATCGGTCGATCCGGGACCATGGAGTCATTCGTTGGCTCACTTACGCCCCATTGGGCGGGGAAACGTAGTGCTCAGGAATTTTAATCCACATCGGTGGACCGGCCCTGTCGCTCCAAGGGTCGATGCGTTCTGATCCTGAGGAGCGGGCTAGAGCGTCTCGAATTCGGTAAGGACTATCTTTTGCCTTGGTTCATGACGAAAATCCAATTTCCAAATACGTGACTGTGCGGTTTTGATTGTATATATATATAGCGACATGATATATGGTACCCATGCCGCCTATGATTGATAGTTATGATTCAAATTGTTTTTGAAACATATAAACACTAGTAATAATATCAAATGCTTTTGTTTTAGTCGTATCAATCATATTTTGGCCATTATAAGATAAAACTCTATCCTCCGGTTTGCGTTGCATTGTGTGATGGGAACTGAGTCTTATAATGGCTTCATTTTTATAAAAAGCATTGCGTTATTTAAAAGAAAGATTTGTTTTAAAGCACTGGCAATCCAATGGAGTAAACCCATTCCACGAAAGTGGCGTGGTCCTGTGATTAGCCATATTATAAATGTGTTGAGTAGATTTCTCATACTAGTCCCATGACTAACTCGTAGTTTGTTTCACTTTCAAACTCGGGTGCCCCTTTTTCTACACGGGCAGCCTTGTATTCAGGTTTAGCTGGCTCTTTCTGGATAGCTGGAGCTGAAGATGGAATCTATTATTTGTCTCTTTTTATGCTGTTCAGCTCCTATTGTACATATTTTGTTTGTTTCCGTTGTAGACATTTATGTATATCTGAACTGTATTTGTACTAAGTATGATCCTGTATACTGTGTAACTCTGATGATTACGTTTATCCAGTGTATTCTATTGTACATTATCTGGTGTATTTATTTAATTTTGTTCAGCTTTTATCTGTTTCTGTGTTATATTCCAAAGATAACCCCTGTCACCGTCAGTACGGGATTTGGGGTCGTCACAACGTGGTATCAGAGCTTTGGTTAAGCTTAGTTCTGGAATATAACATATTAACGAACTCGTTAGAAATAGAACCAGTAGTGTTCAAGGACGAGTAACTCATTACAGATAGGATCAGTAATATCCTAGTATGAGTAAAGTAGAATGAAATACACCCCAATAGACACATTTACATTTGAAGTATTTGCTTCTATGTTTTAAAATATCTTTTCTGTGACCTGACACTTGATCTTCTATTTGCAGAAGTACTAGAAAATGAGTGTCAGAAACAGGAGGAATGCAGAACCGGATATTGAGGCCCTATTAATCAAATATCGAAATATGGGTGGAATACCGTTCTCTGGTGAAGAATCTATTATGAAGACACAGGCTTGGATTCGTTCTTCCGAAAAGATCTTTGATGGTTTAAAGCTGAGGGATGACTAGAAAAGATTACTGCCATCCTGGGCACTCAAAGATGAAGCTTTGTTCTGGTGGGATTCAGTTATTGAGTATAATCCAGAAGGTGATATCACTTGGGATAGATTTAAAGTGATTTTCCTAGAAAGATTTACTCCTCCCGAAGCAACCGAGCGATTATGTGATGAATTTTCTTATCTGATACAAGGTGATATGACCATCCCAGAATATCATAAGAAATTCAACGAACTTTCTCACTTTGCTCCTCATCTGATTAAAGACCCAAAGAGGAAGAATCTGGTATTTATTCATGGCCTGCAAAGAAAATATCAAAATAGTGTGATGAGGAGTGTGAAGCTTCCTTTTTCAGAAATGATTTATATGGCTTATCAGTATGAAGATCTCCATAAGAAAGGCATGTTGCGCGACGAAGAGGAAGTCAGTTCTTGTAATAAAGTTGAGTCTGAAGCTGATCTTCCCGGGGCCAGTAAGATGTCAGAAGTCAGTAAGAAGCCCAGTGCCAAGAGAAAAAGGGCTAAATCTGACAAGGACCCGGTAATGACTGCCACATGCTCAAGTTACAATAGGCAAGGACATTTGGCAATAAGTTGTAAGTCTTGGAACAAAAGAAGAAAGGATAAATTTAAGTCCAAGGTCAAGTTCCTAGAGAATAGATGATGCTGTCAATGCCATCAGACTGGTCATCTTGAAAAGGACTGCAGGCAAATTAAAGAATCCAAAGCAGTGCATGTAAATGAAGTGGCAGAAGTACCTGCATCTTCGTCTGCTCAGGAAAGGTCTGATGTTTTAGAAGGCACGCTCAATGTCAAGAACATTCCAGTTAAAGTACTGTTTGATACAGGCGCGTCGCGAAGCTTTATTGCAAAGAGTGCAGTCCAAAAGTTGGATTTGAAATTGAAGAAGCTCAAAGAACCAATGACTGTCCGAAATCCAGTTGGGGGTTCCATCGATCTCAGTTGGGTTTGTGGGGTGCCTGTCTCTTTTTCCTGCTATAAATTCCCTACTATCTCTATCGTCATGAATTTTAATGAATTCGATCTTATTCTGGGATTGGATTGGTTAACCAAATATGAGGCAGAGGTTAGATGCGCCGAGAGAGTTGTTAAGGCAAAGGCCCAATTGGGGAATTATATAATCATACCATGTGATGGCCCGACTTCAAATAGAAAGGACTTCTGGGCAGCTTTGGATGTTTCTCCAGCTCAAATAGAAAATATCCCTGCAGTCACAGAGAATATTCCTGACCTCATCAAAGACATCCCTGTCGTCAAGAACTATGCGGATGTGTTCGAAGAAGTGGTTCGCTTACCTCCGCAGAGAGAAATAGATTTCAAGATTGCCTTAATTCCGAATGCAAGGCTGGTAGTTCACACTATTCGAAGAATGTCCTTGAAAGAGAAAGAGGAATTAGACAATCAAACACGACAGCTCGTATGGAAGGGTCTGATCAGGCCTAGTTTCTCTGATTGGGGAGCAGCAGTGGTGTTTGTCCCAAAATCTGACGGTACTCTACGGTTATGTGTGGATTATCGTGATTTGAACAAGCAGACAATAAAGAACAAATATCCATTGCCGCGAATCGATGACTTATTGGATCATCTGAATGGAGCACAAGTATTCTCAAGGATGGACCTAGCTACAGGCTTCCATCAGCTTCGAATTGCCGAAGAGTGTGTTCCAATGACAGCATTCAGGGGTCTCGACTTATTTTATGAGTGGTTAGTAATGCCGTTCGGCTTATGTAACGCTCCAGCTTACTTTGTCGATCTGATGAATAGAGTGTTCAGAGGGGTTTTGAATAAATTTGTTCTGGTTTTTATTGACGATATTCTAATCTTCTCTAAATCAAAGGCCGAACATGAAAAGCATTTGGAACAGGTTCTGGAAATCCTCAGAAGGAATGTATTAAAAGCCAAACTATCCAAATGTATATTCTGGCAAGATGAAGTGAAATTTCTAGGCCACGTCGTATCGAAAGAAGGAATTGCTGTGGATCCAAGTAAAATCACAGCTATTCAGAATTGGAAACAGCCCAGTACCCCCACTGAAGTCCGTAGTTTTCTCGGATTGGCTAGTTATTACCGGAAGTTCGTTAAAAAACTTTTCGAAGATATCCGGTCACTTAACGAAGCTCACAAAGAAGCACGCAAAATTCAAATGGACTCCAGAAAGTGAGGAGGCTTTTGAAGAGCTAAAGTTAAGATTAACAATAGCTCCAGTGTTAACCATCATCGATGGCAATCAGGATTTGAAAGTCTGGACTGATGCTTCTAGAGAAGGCCTTGGCGCAGTGTTAATGCAAAGAGGCCAAGTGATTGCTTATGCTAGCCGTCAGCTGAAGCCACACGAGAGAAACTATGTCACTCATGATCTTGAGTTATTGGTGATAGTATTCGCTTTGAAAATCTGGAGACATTATCTTCTGGGTGAGAGATTCGAACTGTTTACAGATCACCAGTCGTTAAAGTATCTGTTCACCAAGAAGGACTTGATTCTGAGGCAACAACGTTGGCTGGAGTTTCTTGCAGCATATGACTTTGAGATTATATACACTCCAGGGAAAGCTAATGTCGTGGCCGATGCGTTAAGCCGAAAGAATGAAATGATCGCCAGTTTTATTATCATGACTTCATTGATAGATAAAATATCTTCTCTTCAGAAGGATGATCACTTCATTCAGAAGATCAGAGAGATAATTCAACAAGGCGAACCCTCGAGTTTCCAAGTTGATAATGAGGGGATCCTAAGGCTGAAAGGTCGAATTTGTGTTCCTAACATTCCTGAGCTCCGAAAGGAAGTACTGGATGAATGCCACAAGTCAAAACTTAGTATCCACCCGGGAGTAAGCAAAATGTATAATGACATCAAACGCACTTTCTGGTGGAGGTCGATGAAGAGGGACATCTCTTTATATGTTAGCCGATGCCCTACTTGCCAACTAGTCAAGAGCGACCAACAGAAACTGGCTGGTTTGTTACAACCGCTAGATGTTCCTGGTTGGAAGTGGGAACATATTTCCATGGACCTGATTGATGGTTTTCCCAGAACCAAAAAAGGAAATGACAGTATTTGGGTGATCGTAGATCGCTTCACGAAGACCGCCCATTTCATACCTGTCAGATCAAACAGAACTGCTCAGAGTCTGGCACAGATATATTTCAAGGAAATAGTTAGACTACATGGAGTGCCGCTCAGTATAGTCAGTGATAGAGATACAATATTTACTAGCAAATTCTGGGAGGCGTTTCAAGTAGAACTGGGAACAAAGATGAATCTAAGCACCGCCTATCATCCTCAGACAGATGGTCAGACTGAGAGGATGAATCGTATACTAGAAGATCTATTGCGGGCTTGTGTTCTAGATTTCGGTGGATCATGGGAAGACCATCTACATTTGGCTGAATTCTCATATAACAACAGCTACTAGGCGAGCCTGACAATGTCGCCATTCGAAGCATTATATGGTAGACCGTGCCGATTTCCTGCTTGTTGGGTCAAACCCGGTAATAGACTAGTGTTAGGGCCATATATGATCCGAGAAGCTGCCGACAAAGTCGACTTTATTAAGAAGCGATTACTGGCCGCTCAAAGCCGACAGAAGAGTTACGCCGATAGGAGAAGAAGAGATATATCATTTGCTTTTGGCGACTATGTATATTTGAAAGTATCGCCGATGAGAGGAGATATCCGGTTCGGTAAAACTAGAAAGTTGGCGCCCAAATTCATTAGTCCATTTCCTATTCTGGAACGGATCGGAACGCTCGCTTATAGAGTTAAATTACCTGATTGGTTGCCTGGAGTGCATGATGTATTTCACATATCTCAAATGCGAAAGCACGTTCATGACCCAGACTTGATCGTGGAAGAAGCAGCTCAACAGGATATTGAAATTACCCCTGAATTAGCTATGAGAAGAGAGCCGCTAAAGATCATCGGAAAAGAAACCAAAGAGCTGAGGAACAAGAAAGTTCACTTAGTCAAAGTGCAATGGAGTGGAGATCCACGAGATTGTACTTGGAAAACTGAGGAGAGCATTCAGAAAGCCTATCCTAGATGCCGAGTGGATATCTCTGATTGACTCCGGTGCAAGGTACATTTACCATACTTTGCATTACCAATTAGTTCTCTACTCTGTTGTTATTTTCTTTCCATGGATGTGCACTTTTAATTCTATATTCTGAATGATTTTAAAAGAGTATAGAAATTGATTAGTATATTTTTTTAAAAGTTAAAAACAATTTGATTGTTGTTTTGTGTTATGTGATAATAGATTTGATTAATTAAATTATTGAAACAATAGTTAATTTAATCAATAATAGAATGAATAGTAGAATTTATTCGATTAAATCACACATTGAATTGATTAGAAAATAGATAGAAATATATCCTTGTGCATTATATATGTTTGAATAGGTAAATGGATAGTTGTTGAGTAAAGATTTTATTTGCGTGCCCGACAAATAGGTAAACCTTAATGAGTTGGATGCGAAATATTATTATATCAACTTCTGTGAATGCCATTGGATGCAGAGTGCTGGTTGTTCTGTGTGAAATAATAAACGTCGCCATAGGATAGTAACAATTAATTTTGAACTACATTACATGGCATACTTCTGGAGATAGGCATACTTCATCATATACAACATAAGCATTTGGAGCTTTTGTGACGAGGTGGAAGATTTACCATACGAGCGAGAGGCTTGTATGGCGATGACTATATTTTACAGGTTGAACTGATGACTGATATGGACTATTTTAATTGTAACGATAAAATTGCCAGATTAATAAAAACCCCACACGGGTCTAGAGTAGACAATAATCACGTCTCTCTAGTTATTAGATACGGCACATGGACTATTTATTTCCCACACGGGACGAGGTGACGAGGATTTATCCTCTGGAGCATTTAAAATACACACTCCCTCAGGCTTTGACAGGGTGACGAGAATTTATTCTCTGGAGTTATTATCAATACACGCTCCCTTGTAAACACCAGAATATATCACTATAAATATGTGTGTGTTTATTAGGATTTATTGGGTACCTAATACGGCCCAATAAATTTCCGAACCTCTCCCCGTACAAAGGAGGTTATGGCGAAATTTTTCGAAAATTCCGGGTGTTAGCCAAATTTCTGAAGAATTTGAAAATTCTCAGAAATTGAAAAGTTGGAGAATTGAAGCCAGATTGAACATAGAGTTGATTAATCAAACCACTTTCGACTTTGTTCCTTTTCGAGGACGAAAAGTTTTAAGTGGGGGAGATTGTAACGACCCCGAAAATCTGAACCAATTTAAATTTTTTAAATTGGCTAAAATAATGGATTTTAAATATTTAAAATAAATATTTTAAATAATAGCGATAAAAAGTGAGTTTGAATCGACAATTGAAAACGAATATAATTAATTCTAATTAAAAACAAGGCCTGAAATGGCGCGGTAGTTTCAAAATTTGAATTCAAACTTTGTCGGACTGTACCGGGTGCAAAACAAAACAGATTTGAGTGAGACCAAAAATATTTAAATCTGTTAGTGAATACCTTTCTAAAGAATCTGAAAAATCGAAGTTTCATAGCGGAAAGCAAAAGTTATGGCCAAATGAATTTTCAGAAAGGTCGCTATGGAATTTATATAGCCCGTGAAATTGGCCATTTTTCATACGACCTCGGAATTCGACGAAACCACTTTTGTTGGATCCGGATGTGAAGTTATTGCTAGGTTTCAAATTTCATAATTTTTGAAGCTAGTATGTGAGCGTGGCAAAGGAAAACGTGTTTTGGTCAATTACAGTTAAATTGGATCGACCAGAAATGGGCCTTTTTGCAAACGGTCTCAGAATTCGACGAAACTAGTTTTGTTGGGACCGTACATCAAAACATAGCCAGATTTATTTTTCTAGAATTTTTCGAATCAGTTTGTGGCCCTGGGAAATTGAAGTGCACGTTCAAATCAAATATTGAATGTTTTATATTTTAATTTGAAGGAAAACTGACTGAATCATTCGAATGGGCCTACGAAACATATCCCATTGTGTTCGAGATGGGGGTAAAACGCTAGAGATGACAGTCGTTGGGTTTAGATTGGTGGTCGTGTCAGAAAACCCCTTTAAAACCCACCGGCCAATCATAATTTTTATTAAAAAAAATTCTTTCTCTCTCCACGACGAACGACGGAAACACAGTCGAAGCTTCCTAGCCCGATCGCCGCCGCCACAGGCGTTTTCGCCACCCCCTCCAGTTGAACTTTTTGAAGATCCTTCCTCCCTCTTCCAATCCATCCTTGTTTCGACCTCCCTCGCCTGGTCTTTGTCGAGAAAAGTGCTCGCAAACTTCGAGGACGTCGAACGTTATTCCGCCGCCACCTGGAGCTCGAGCTGAGCAAGACACACCTCGTCGGGAAGACCTCTCGTAGGCGGAGGTCGTGGTCAACCCCGATCAGCCCCTAACGCAACGGATTTCACGAGAGATCGAAACCTAGTTTCGAACAAAACAGTGGAGGTACGGTGTAAATTATATTAAAACTATTCTATAGCAGTTTAAAGCGCTACCCTTTTTGATTTCACTGTAAAAATCATATCTTTTTCGTTTCTTGACGAAATTCGATGAAACAGGAAACATCGTGACTGTGTGGACGTCTTCTACCTTCTAGAAGAGACCGCATATTTTTCTGAGCCTTCTGCTATTTTTGGTGGAGTGGAACCCAATGTGAGATTTCTAATTTATAAACGATATGGAAAATGACGATGTATAAATTATATAGTCGATGTATGAGTTATATAAGCGATGTACACCTCTTGTATAAGCGTTGTATAAGCGTTGTATAAGTTGTACGTTCGATGTATAAGTTATATATGCATTGTAAAAATTATATATATGTTGAAATAGAAGTGAATTGCTATATATATATATATATATATATATATATATATATATATACGCCCCTCGTCCACAAACCATGGACGATATTTATTGGTTGTGATTGGTGTGAAAATTGATTGATAGCGAATGGTTGATTGGAATTGTTTGTGGTTGATATTGATTGATTGTGGTTGAAAAATACCCGTTTGTTGTTGAGAAGTATTTGGTTGAAACCACATAGGATTAGTCTGTGGAAATGAAATAAATATACATGCCGCCTGCGTGCGAACTAGATGCATGATTCAACATTGTCAAAAACCGCGAGGTTTTAAGGTAGAGCGAGGAGCCGTACTAGGGACGGTCCCGGTTTTAACTACCCTGCCGTTATGCTGCCGAAATTTTGAATAATATTCATGTGTTTGAATTATTTTCATTTGTTGAAACTATATTTATTCGTTGAATAGAAAGCCTTCATGTGTTGAGTCGATATTCATTCGTTGAATTAAAATTCATGTGTTGAATGGTGTTCGTGTTTTAAATATAAAAATCCTATTTTTATCATCTATATGAACTATATAAAATAATCTTGTTTTGAAAGAAATTGTTTTATTATAAAAATCCTATTTTTATTACCTATATGAACTATATAAAATAATAGTGTTTTGAAATGAACTGTTTTACAATAAAAATCACATTTTTATTATATACATGAATTGTTAAATATAGTGAAGTGTTGAAATCGAAGACAGTTGGATAAAAATATAATTTTTATCAAAAGTATGAAAAGAATATAGCTTTGAAATCGAAGAATCGATATAGATATATAAATGGAATGGAAATATATCGAAAAACAAAGCTGCAGTTCGTATTTTGAAACCGTGATTTCAAACGATTAGTATGGGAGATCCGACCATCGGATTTTCCTGAAATCGCAACCGTTGGGTTCGCTTTGGAAATATCTTTCCAACGGCACCAACTTTGTAAAAATCCAACGGTTGGATTGTCTGGAATGTTTAATTCAAATCTGAAGAAAAACAGCGCCAGAATCGATTATATTTATATATATATATATATAAATAAATATAATTATATTTAATCGAATAACGACGCTGCAGTTCGTATTTTGAAATCGAAACTTCAAACGATTATACCGGGAGATCCGACCGTCGGATTTTTCCGAAACTGGAACCGTTGGATTCGTTTTGAAAAGATCTTTCTAACGATATTAATTTTGTGAAGATCCAACGGTTAGATTTTCAGATATGTGTAAATCAAATCTGGAGAAAAACAGCGCCACGGCCGCGTTATGGCCCGAAGCATCGTTTTGAATAAATTGGCTATTTTAAAATAAATAAAAATAGCGATAAATCGTTATAAAATATTATAAACGGTATGGATGTGAAATTTAGAAATCGTTCTCTTACTGATTGACGGCTAGTGACTAATGAATTGTAATGATGCGTGTATATGTTAGTGTTGCACTTGTATATTATATACGCGAGTTGCTCGGAAAGATCGGGTTTATCCCATTCTGAATAACCGAATCGACGATAAGAAACCAAAGATGAAGACGGTGGTCGAAGACCGGAGATCTTCACCTTGTTTGGATGGTAACCGAGGTCCTGATTGGGAGGCATCCCAAAATATGGATAATGAGTGGTGATCATCCAGACGTACGTGGTGGTCGATGGGTTTGCGAGGTATATAGTGCCTCCGGTTTCGTTCAGACCCAGAACGGACTTGTAAATGGACTGTGTGTCTGACATTGGATTTTATTCTGTGTTGATTGATCTCTATTAAATATACATCTGTTTGGCGGCGGAGAATTTATTCTTTTGCTTAACGCCCTTCTCTGAAACGCATGAGCTTAGGGTTGTATATCGATGGACATCAGTCGCATGGCATGAATTGCTAGTGTGGCATGCCTAAGTGGCAAATGATCAGGGCTTCTGTTGAAAAGCAAAGTCTTGTGGTGATGATCAAAGCACCGCCTGTGTGGCGTAGCTTTGTGTATAAAGTAAATTCTTGAGCCTCACACCCCGGTATGAACCAGAAACGGGAGAAGGACCTCAGGGAGGGCATGCATTTCTTTCTAGCTAGGAGTTGTGTCGGTGTTTTTACACGGCCCGACATTTTACTTATGTGGATGATGGATAGCGAGGCACCTCGGATATATCGGTGGATCCGGGACCGATGGAGTCATTCGTTGGCTCACTTACGCCCCATAGGGAGGGGAAATGTAGTGCTCAGGAATTTTAATCCACATTGGTGGACCGGCCCTGTCGCTCCAAGGGTCGATGCGTTCTGATCCTGAGGGGTGGGCTAGAGCGTCTCGAATTCGGTAAGGACTATCTTTTGCCTTAGTTCATGACGAAAATCCAATTTCCAAATACGTGACTGTGCGGTTTTGATTGTATATATATATGGCGACATGATATATGGTACCCATGCCGCCTATGATTGATAGTTATGATTCAAATTGTTTTTGAAACATATAAACACTAGTAATAATATCAAATGCTTTTGTTTTAGTCGTATCAATCATATTTTGGCCATTATAAGGTAAAACTCTATCCTCCGGTTTGCGTTGCATTGTGTGATGGGAACTGAGTCTTATAATGGCTTCATTTTTATAAAAAGCATTGTGTTGTTTAAAAGAAAGATTTGTTTTAAAGCACTGGCAATCCAATGGAGTAAACCCGTTCCATGAAAGTGGCGTGGTCCTGTGATTAGCCATATTATAAATGTGTTGAGTAGATTTCTCATACCAGTCCCATAACTAACTCGTAGTTTGTTTCACTTTCAAACTCGGGTGCCCCTTTTTCTACACGGGCCGCCTTGTATTCAGGTTTAGCTGGCTCTTTCTGGATAGCTGGAGCTGAAGATGGATTCTATTATTTGTCTCTTTTTATGCTGTTCAGCTCCTATTGTACTATTTTGTTTGTTTCCGCTGTAGACATTTATGTATAGCTGAACTGTATTTGTACTAAGTATGATCCTGTATACTGTGTAACTCTGATGATTACGTTTATCCAGTGTATTCTATTGTACATTATCTGGTGTATTTATTTAATTCTGTTCTGCTATTATCTGTTTCTGTGTTATATTCCAAAGATAACCCCTGTCACCTTTAGTACGGGATTTGGGATCGTCACAATAATAAATATAAGGCTCAGAATAGAAATTATATCGGCTCATATTCAATATCAAATTCTAAAACCAACGGATATCGTATTGGAATAACGATATCAATATCTTCCAAATTCCCACAACAATATCTGTATAATCACGGAATCCAATATCGAAATATTCCGAAGATTATTTCTACTCAAATCCATTCCAATTTATATATTGGGAATTTCTGGTTATATTAAAACCCTTTCCAATTCCAATTTATTTATTTAAAAATTATTGGATTATTAATCTAGTTAATAACTAGTTCAGTTTGATAAAAATATATTTTTTTCTTCATAAATGTGGAATTTTTCATCCAAATTCTTTCCAAATCATTTATTATGATTTTACATAAATTATTAATATTTTTAATAATTTTATCAAGGCCCTTTCAGTCTATTTCCATAAACGTTCATCAAACTGCATTTACATCGACCTTTTCAAATTTGATTTGGGCATAATTCCAAATCCAACCATTAGATTTCAAATCTCTTATGTTTATTAGAAAGCTAATTTCGATACGAACCCAACAGTTCCAGTTCTAGGAGAATCCGACGGTCGGATCTCCTGTAATGTCAATTCGAAGTCAATGGTCGAAATTCGCGAATGGTCGCGGCGCGACGCGTTCTATTCAGGCTAGTATTCGATTTCCAGGCAAAACATATTTTATAAATCGTTTATAAATTCGTTTTAAAAGCAATTCCAACTTCCATTTCAATTTTTAATCAAAACTGAATAATCCATTACATGATAATTTTATACATCTCATATATATGTTAAAAATTATATTTTTAACAATCCAATAATTATTCCATTTCACGACAATTTTATATATTGCATATATATGTTAAAAACAACATTTTTAACATCCAATAATTATTCCACTTCACGACAATTTTATATATTGCATATATATGTCAAAAACAATATTTTTAACAATCCAATAATTATTCCATTTCACAACAATTTTATACATCGCCTATATAAGCTAAAAATAATATTTTACGAACAAATATTTATTTCATTACATGACCTTTTATATATCGTATATATATTTTTCATATCGCATATATATATATATATATATATATATTTCACATTTCATATATATATTATTTTCACACTTCATATGTATATATTTCACATTTCAAATATATTATTCACATTTCATATATATATTTTTCACATTTCATATATATTATTTCCATTTCATATATATATATATATACACACACACACTTCCTATATATATTTTTCACAACGTACATATATAATTTTCACATCGTGTATATATATATATTCACATTTCATGTATATATAAATATTATTCACATTCCATATATATATTATTTTCACATTGCATATATATTTTATTTTCACAACGTATATATATATATATATATAATTTTCACATCGTAAATATATATATAATTTTCACAATACAATCCAAACAAACAATCCTGGTTTGTACAATAAATAGTGTCGGGTGCTGCTAAGCACCGTCTGCATAAAAAGTTTGAGTGAGAAGGAGTTCTCACATTCGTTTCCACTCTACCAGTTTTTATTTTTGAATTTCTGGTACGGTTCGGGTTTGAATTTTCCTAAATTTCTAACTAGCTCCAAATTGAACTCGGTTAGTCTTGTTGTGAAGCTCTCGTCCGCACGACCACAACGGATCTAGTTTCGCTGAATTTGGACCTCGTATGAAATTGTTATGACAGTTTAAACATTAATTACAATTAGATATGATTAATTAATAATTATTTAACAATTAAATTAATTAAACCCAACCAAAATCTCGTTCCCTTCTAAAAACCGATCCGCTGAAGCTCGCTACCCCTTTATCGATTTGCGTCGCCACACAGGGGACTGGACCCTGATCGCCAACACCCACGTCGTGCTCCTCCGTCCGCTTCACCCTCTCCTCGAACCCCGCGCCCTCCGGTGGTTCCACTGCCTCGCTACACGAGCTCGAACGATGGCGGTTGGGTAGAGAAATCCACGCCCAATTCTTCACGAAACTTGATCATACATATACGGATTCAAAGCTCGTGGAATGATCTTCAATTTTCCCTTTATAAGTTCTGAATTTTACTGTATAGATTACGAGAAAAATCGAATTTAAATTGGGAGTGGTTTGGCCATTCAATCGTGACTGGCGGCTGGCTTTGAAATCATTTAGGGTTTTAAAGTTGGCCCCTCCCTTATTATATATATTTTTATAATATTTTATTCTTTTAATTTGTAAATTACTTGTTTAACACCATGAACTCCAAACGAATCCCAACGACTGCTGCCCCTAGCTAAACACCCCCATTCCGGACACATGGAATATGTTTCGTAAACCAATTCGACTATTTCAGTCAGTTTTTCTTCAAAATTAAAATATAATTTAACGTAACGTTCAAAATTGATTTCAACATACATTTTAATTTACAGGGGCCACATACTGGCTCCAAAAATTCCAGAAAAATTAATCTAGCTATGTTTTGACGATACAGTCCTAACAAAACTAATTTCGTCAAATTCGGAGAACGTTTGAAAAATGGACTTTTTCTAGTCGATCTAATTTAAATTTAAACTGTCAAAACACGTTTAAATTTACTGCGCCCACATAATAATTCCAAAAATTATGAAACTTGAAACCTGACTATAATTTGACACTCCGGATCCAACAAAAGTGGTTTCGTCGAAAACGGAGGTTGTTTGTAAAATGTCTATTTTAAGGACTCTATATTATATAAAATATGTATAAATTCCATAGTGACTATTTTAAATTTTAAATTGGACATAACTTTTTATTCCCGTTATGAAATCTGGATTTTTCATATTCGTTAGAAAGATATAATTAAATATATTGAAATATTTTTGGTTTTACTGAAATCCGATTTATTTTGAATCCTGTACATTCATTTGAAATTTAAAATCGAATTTTCAAACTACTCCGCCATTTTAAGCTCGGTTTATACTTAAAATAAATTTATTCGTTCTAACTTCGACTAAAATAAATTTTTAGTCGTCATTATTTAAAATAAATAATTTTAAATATTCAAAATTCATTAAAATAGCTAAAATAAAAATTTTAAATTGGTTTTGATTTTCTGGGTTGTTACAAATTCGTTGGAAAGCTCTTTACGATACGAACCCAACGGATCTAGTTTTAGGAGAATCTGGCGGTCGGATCTCACGTAATGTCAAATTCCAAGTCAATGGTTGAAATTCGCGGACGGTTGCAGCGTGGCGCATTCTATTCAAGCCATTTAATATATATATATATATATATAATATATTTTATATATTTGAATATTCCTTAATAAATTCATTTTAAATTAATTTCAAAATGATTTTAACTTCATTTCAATTTTCAAATAAAATTTGAATATTTCTTATCATTATAATATTAAAATGATAATATTTTCAAAATATCTGATTTTGATTATACACTGAATATTATTTAAAAATATTCATTAATTCTGAATTGGAATCAGACTCCATCTATTACCATATAATTTCATATATATGGATTTCATACATCGCATGTAAATAACGAAAATGAAAAACAATCATCAAAAATTCATACAACATCTAGAATGCATTTTACCACTGTATAAGCATTAAAATAAATAAATAATGCTTATACAGTCTGTCAACCCATCGATTGACATACCACTAATTATTAAGATCAGTGTATGACAAATATCATCCCAATACCTGTGTGGGGTTTTCAAACAACAAACACAGATTATTATTTGTGCAGTTGGGCAATGTGTAAAATATTATCGTACCAATCAATGTCAGTTAAATGGGTGTACATAAACAAATCATCCGATTTGTAAATGAATATTTATTTCAACACATTAATATTTTATATAATTTTATTACACATTAAAAATAATGTCAGTTAAATGGGCAATGTAGATAACCCCCTTTTGAAACTCGAGCATAAATACTGATGATGTCCGGACGATCATAGAATCATCTCCGGGCGACTAGAGTGTGATTCTATATCCATCCAGTATATTTGAGACTTCGAATACACGTTAATTACGCATATATTCGAAATCTTTATATACCCGATAGTTCAAATTCAATCTAAAATAAATATTCAAATACGAATAATGGATATAAAATTTAAAAATGAATTTGATTTTTAAAAATAACACTTTTCACACTCATTCTAGGATACTGCTGATCCTATCTCTAACAAGTCATTCTTATTGGATATTACTAATCTAATCTCTGATGAATTCTTTCATTTGGTTCTAATGTGTCTTGTTCTCGAGCTCTGTAAACCAAAGCTCTGATGCCAAACTGAAACGACCTAAACTCGCCCTTACGGGAAAGCTCGGATTGAGTTGAGAACACAATAAATCGGAACACAAACGACTGAACATTCCATTGCTTATTACAACAATTTACATCAGAGTACAAGAATATAACAGAGTTCAAATAATAATATACATCAGAAAAATATCAGAGATAAAAAATTACCATGCAGCGGAAAAATAGTACATAACACAGCTGAAAGAAATACACATATACAGAGCTTTCTGAATATCGCTCCAGCTGTAAACCAGGATCCTGTGAATATAATATCTGCAAAACCAAAACTACTAACTGCCAGTGTAGAAATAGGGGCACCCAGAGTTTAGGTTAAAACAATAAACTCCAGGTCAGTCATGTGATTGGTGTGAGAACTAAAACAGTTATTTAAAACTTTACTTTAAAATCAGGTAAATCGAGGGACCACGCCATATAACACGGAACGGGCTTACCCCCAAGAATACCAGTGCATAAAACCAAACGCGCAATTGCAACACAAGCCGAAGGATAGAGTTTTACCTTATAATAGTCAAATAATGCTTGATACATTTTAAAACAAATCATTTGATACTATTGTAAGTGTATAGTGCCAAAAACAACTTCAAATATAAATGTATCAATCATAGACAACATGGGTACCATATATCATGTCGCCATACTAGTTTTATGATTAAAACTGAAATGTCGTATTAGAAGTTGGATTTCCATCATGAACCAAGGCAAGGGATCGTCCTTACCGAATTCGAGACAATCTAGCCTACCATGTCTCAGGATACAGCCGCAACTGCACCTAGGAAAATGCAGGGCCGGTCCACACTAAGTGGATAAATAATCCCTAAACAATACGTTTCCCCGCCCTATGGGCCGTAATGGCCAGTATGTCGACCTTATCATC
This sequence comes from Allium sativum, assembly GCA_030737875.1. Classification (NCBI taxonomy): domain Eukaryota; kingdom Viridiplantae; phylum Streptophyta; class Magnoliopsida; order Asparagales; family Amaryllidaceae; genus Allium; species Allium sativum. Next base: position 1,042,427,253 of record CM060918.1, read on the forward strand.
CATTAGCCCCGTAGTGATCGATATATCCGAGGCATCTCGCTATCCATCAAATAATATGCAACATCCACATGAGTAAAATGTCTGGACTCTATACCATGACACCACTCCTAGCTAGAAAGAAACGCATGTCCTCGCTGCCGTCCTTCATCCCGTTTCTGGTTCATACCGCGGTGTGAAGCTCGCGAATGAACGCTATACACAAAGCTATGATATTTAAAGTTGTGCTTTGATCATCAACCACAAGGCCATGCTTTTCAACAAAAGCCTTGATCACATGCCACTCAGCATGCCACACTGTCACTCCATACCGTACTACTGATTTCCGTCGATATATAACCTCTAAGCTTATACGTCATAGAGAAGGGTTTTAAGCAAGATAATAAATTCTCCACCACCAAACAGATATATATTTAGCAGAGATCAACGAATATGGTATAAAGGAATACAATGTCAGACATACTATCCATTTTCAAGTCCGTTCTGGGTTTGAACGAAACAGGAGGCACCTTATTCCTCGTCACATATGTCCAATACAAGAGAGAGGTCCTCACATATCCGGTCGATCCCCAAGTACGTCTGGACGGTCACCACTTATTACCTTGTCTTGGGATGCCTCCCAATCAAGACATTAGTAATCATCAAAACGATTTGAAGATCTCTGATCTTCAACCACCGTCTTCATCGTCGACTTATCATCGTATTAATTATTCAGAATGGGATAAACCTAGTCTTTCTAAATAACTTGCGTATTTTATAAACGAGTGCTATAAAAACACAACATACGCCTCTTTTCAATCCAGAATATTCTTTTATTCAAATATTCACATCATTAGGGAAAGGTTTCCATTAATTTTGTCAAAGATAAATTCTTTAAATTTATTATTTAATCTTCCTTTGGATATCAATTCAAATCAAATTAAGGTTTATCCAAACTAGTCGGGATTAGCGCACCTTACCGAAGTATTCATTTTTTTTATTTCCCGATCCTAGCCTATTCATCCCATGGAGCAAAACTGGTTATCAGTAAATTTAGTTAGCATTTCACGTTCAAATATGATTGAAGATTTAACTATCGCCTGGAGTAAAACTGGGGGTACTCCATTCTCGATCATTTCCCAGATTTGATAATTTAAATTATGACATTTCCATTTCAGTATAATTAAAAATTCATTAAAACTTCACTAAGTTTTAATCTTCAAAAATCATTATATAATGATTATTCAAATTTAGGAAATAAATCCTGTCTTTAACCGGGTTAAAGAACCAATGTCATTTAAAACACAGTTCATGATAAACCCAAAATCACATTTCATTAATAATGGAATCTTCAAGGAAAAAAAATCAATATATATATATAATCGATATAAACTTCCATATCCAATTAATAATATAAATGGAATAACGGCAAAGCCTTTTAAATTCCATATATAGTAACAGTCTTCCTCCACAGAAGTTCACTTCGATTATTACTAAATCGAATTCCATTCCTATTTATTTTATTAAATCGGAAGACTTTTTCTTTGGGAAATCCCATTAAATCTTGATAGAAAGATTCATATATTCCAAATCACATTTCACTGTTAATTGGGTTAAAGAACGAATGTCGTTAAAACACAGTTCACAATAAACCCAATAAACATTCCATTTTTTTTTCAAATCGTAAATATAATTGGAAAACTCTAATAATATTAACTAAAAGATTTATTCTTTTCACACGGGGTTTTAAGAAAAGTGTTACTGAAGACACCATTCACGACAAACCTAAATTCCATTTCTTTCATTCAATTCCAATTAAATATCAATTAATTGGAAAACTTCACTAAACCTTAATTAAAAGATTTATTCTTTTCTCAACTGGGTTTAAGAACAGTGTTATTTAAGACATCGTTCACGACAAACCCAGAATCCAATTTAATATTAAATACAAGGCTCCAAATAGAAATTATATTGGCTTATATTCAATATCAAATTCTGAAACTAACGGATAACGTATTGGGAATAACAATATCTATATCTTCCAAATTCCCATAACAATATCCGTATAACCACGGAATCCAATATCGAAATATTCCGAAGGTTATTTCCATTACAATCCATTCCAATTTATTCATTGGATAATTCTGGTTATTTTTAAAACCATTTTCAAGTCCAATTTCTTTATTTCTAAAAATAATGGATTATTATTCTAGTTATTAACCAGTTCATTTTGATAAAAATATTTTTTATCTTTACAAACATGAAATTTTTCATCTAAATTCTTTTCAAATCATTTATTATGATTTTACACAAATTATTGATATTTTTAATAATTTTATCAAGGCCCGTACAGTTGGTTTCCAATAACGGACACCGAACTACACTTACATCGACCTTTTCCAAATTTTATTTAGATAAAATTCCAAATACAACTGTTAGATTTAAAGTTTCTTACGTTCATTGGAAAGCTCTTTACGATACGAACCCAATGGTTCCAGTATTAGGAGAATCCGACGGTCGGATCTCCGTAATGTCAATTCGAAGTTAATGGTCGAAATTTCGCGAACGGTCGCGGCGAGGCATGTTCTGTTCAGGCCATTTACTATATATATAATATATATATTTTATATATATTTTGTTGATTTCCATTTAAAACGTATTTTATAAATTTGTTTATAAATTCATTTCAAAATGATTTCAACTTCGTTTCAATTTTCAAATCAAATTTGAATATTCCTTAACAAATTCGTTTTAAATTCATTTCAAAACGACTTTAATTTCATTTCAATTTTTAAATCAAATTTGAATATTTCTTATCATTATAATATTAAAATGATATTATTTTCAAAATATCTGATTTTGCTTATACACTGAATGTTATTTGAAAATATTCATTAATTCTGAATTGGAATCAGACTCCATCTATTACCATATAATTTCAGTTATATGACATCGCGTGTGTGCAACGATAATGAAAAATAATCATAAAAAATTCATACAAATTCCAGAGTGAATTTTACAACTGTATAAGCATTAAAATAAATAAATAACGCTTATACAGTCTGTCAACCCATCGATTGACATACAACTAATTATTGGAATCAGTGTATGTCAAATATCATCCCAATACCCATGTGGGGTTTTCAGACAACAAAAACTGATTATTATTTGTGCAGTTGGGCGATGTGTAAAATATTATCATCCCAATCAATGTCAGTTAAATGGGTTTACATAAACAAATCGTTTGATTCCCATAGTAACTTTATTCGTTGACATCGAACAAAATATCGTTATTCAACATTCTCCCCCTTTTTAATTGATGACAACACTTTGGTATTTCTCCCCCTGAATGTATAGCTCCCCCTGAATTTCTACACAAATTTGTTAGTTCATAATTTTATATCCTTACCATTTGATTCCTGCATTCACAAATGTTAGCACAATTTCCAGTAGTATGAAAAATATAATAGCATGGAAACATAAATATGGTATATATCATGAGAGATACTTTTTCTCCCCCTTTTTCATCGATTAAAAAGAAATTAAGATTTTATAAGCACATGATAATTGGAGAACAGTTTAGATATCTTTGAATGATACAATTCCTAGTTCTCATCGGAGTTTAATGAAAGAATTCTATAAAAGGGGTTTAGTAAAGATATCTGCAATATGATTTTCTAAGTTAACAAATTCTAAATTAATTGTTTGTTTTTCAATATTATCTCTCAAGAAGTGATGTCTGATATCAATGTGTTTAGTTCTAGAATGCTTACCGGATTCTTAAAATTTATTGCACTTGTATTGTCACAATAGATTATGGAATTTGACAAATTTACACTAAAATCTTTTAGTGTTTGCTGCATATATAATACCTGAGCACAAGCTAGTCCAGCATATATGTATTCAGCTTCGCATGTTGATAAAAAAAACACAATTTTGCTTTTTGCTAAACCAAGATATAAGTGATTTGCCAATAAAGTGACATGTTCCACTTGTACTTTTATGATCTGTTCGTGATCCCCCAAAATCAACATCGCTATATGAAACTAATTCAAAGGAACAGTCTTTTGGATAGAAGAGTCCAAAGTATTTGGTACTACTTAATATCGTAATATTCGTTTAACTGCTCTTAAATGCGACTCTTTTGGATTAGCTTGAAATCTGGCACATAAGCAAACACTCATCATAATGTCCGGTCTACTTGCTGTTAGATATAAAAGTGAACCTATCATGCTTCGATATAACTTTTGATCGACACTTTTACCATTTTCATCTTTATCTAAGTGTGTCAATGTACTCATTGGTGTATGTTTACTTGACGTATTTTTAATTCCAAAATGTTTTATTAAATTAATAAAATATTTTTCTTGATTAATAAAAATTCCATCTGATAATTGTTTAATTTGCAAACCCAGAAAATAGGATAGTTCTCTCATGTGTGACATTTCAAATTCATTGGTCATTATTTTTGAAAATTCTTGACATAATTGATCATTTGTAGATCCAAAAATAATGTCATCTACATATATTTAAACTATTAGAACATCTTTGTGGTCTTTCTTGATAAAAAAGTGTTTGATCAACCTTTCCAATTTGAAATCCTGAATCTAACAAGTAAGTTTTGAGACGTTCATACCATGCACGAGTGCTTATTTCAAATCATATAATGCCTTTTTCAGTTTATAAACATGATCAGGATATTTTTCGTGAGTGAATAGTGGAGGTTATTCAACATATACTCGTTCTTTAATGTATCCATTTGAGAAAGAGCTTTATCATCCATTTGATACAATTTAAAGTTATGATGACAAGCGTATGCTAATAATATTTGAATTTCCTCTAGTCGTGCAACTGGAGCAAAGATTTCTTCATAATTTATGCCTTCTTCTTGATTGTAACCTTGTGCAACAAGTCTAACTTTATTTCTAGTAATATTTCTTAATTCATCTGCTTTATTTTTTAAACCCATTTTGTTCCAATGATAGTTTGATCATTTGGTCTTGGAACTAATTCCAAGACTTTATTACGTTCAAACTGGTTTAATTCTTCTTGCATGGCAATTATCCAATTTTCATCTGCTGATGCTTCTTTAGGATTTTTGGGTTTGATATTTGACAAGAAGGCTACATTACTTACCAAATTTGACTTCTTGTTCTAACATTTGAATTTATTTCTCCAATAATATTTTGCGTTGGATGATCTCGTAATATTCGTGGTGGAGATCTGACTTCGTTAACATGAATGTTTTGATTATTTATATTATCTTGAATTTATGTAGTATTATTCTCTATATTGTTATGAACCATGTTTTCATCTTCTCTATATATTATCAAATCATCATCGTAAGAAGTATTATTTATTGTAATATCTTTATTTAAGGAATTTCAAATAAAATTTTCGTTGAACAAAACATGAAGAGATTCTTCTATTTTACTAGTTCTTTTATTGAAAATACGATAAGCCTTGCTTCGTTCATAATATCCTAAGAATATTCCTTCGTTAGATTTCGAATCAAATTTTCCAAGTTGATCTTTTTTATTTAAAATAAAACATTTTGATCCAAAAACTTTAAAATAAGATATATTTGGTTTTCTACCAATAGAAAGCTCGTATGGCATATTTTTAGTAAGAGGTCAAATGGAAACACGATTCAAAACATAACAAGATGTTGCAACTGCTTCAGACCAAAAATGTTTTGGTAGTGTATTTCCATTTAATAATGTTCTCGCACATTCTTGTAAAGTTCTATTCTTACGTTCTACAACTCCATTTTGTTGTGGAGTTCTAAGAAATGAACAATTCCTTTCTTTTGACAAAATAAATCAAATTTCTCATTTTCAAATTCTCCTCCATGATCACTTCGTATGTTCTTTATTTTTAAATTAGTTAAATTTTGAATTTGTTTGACGAAATTCTTAAAAATATCAAAAGTATCGCTTTTATTCCTTAAAAACATAGTCCATGTATATCTTAAAAAATCATCAATAATTACAAACACATATTTACTATGATTTATGGACTGAAGTTGAGTTGGTCCGAATAAATCCATGTGTAGTAATTTAAGTGGTTGTAAGGTTGATATAACCTTTTTAGATTTAAAAGAGGATTTTGTTAACTTTCCGAGTTGACAAGCATCGCATAAATTTTCAGTTTTGAATTTTATTTTGGTTAATCCTCTTACAAGATCATTTTTAGATAATTTGTTAATGGTTTTGAAGTTAATATGACAAAATCGTCTGTGCCATAATCAAGGATCATTATCTTTTGCTAATAAACACATGCCCGGATTATTATTAATTGCCATATTTAAAATATAAATATTTTTGTCTCGATTTCCTTTGAAAATAAGAATTTGATTTGAATCAAATATACTACATTTATTTTTGGAAAATGTTATTTTAAAATCTTTATCACATAATTGACTTATACTTAATAAATTGTGTTTTAAATTCTTAACTAATAAAACATCCGAAATAAGAAGTGAATTAGATGTACCATAATTGCTCACATCGCCTTTGTCGATGATGTATCCTTTGGAGTTATCTTCAAATGTGACAGTACCTCCTTTTGCGTAAGTAATATTTGATAGCATTTATTTATCTCCTATCATATGTTTTGAGCAATCACTATTTAGTATCCATTTTCCTGTGTTTTTGTCAAGTGGGACCGGCAAAAAATAAATCAAAAATTTCATTGGTACCCACTTCCTCCGTTAGGGTCATAAGGGTTAAATCTTAGGAAGCCAAACACAAGAGGGCTTAGGTTCCTTTTTAAATAAATAATTACTATTAAAATGAATAGAGTCTAAAAAGCTTTCAATATATTTATTCCTAATATGAATATTATTTGTCTTTGGAATCCATATGCTAATATTATCCGAATAATTTTTCTTAGTAGAAATATTTATTTTACTACTAGAAATTTTCGGTTTAATATTAGAAAATTTTGAATTTGGTTTCCTTTTTGAATTTATTTTATTTTCATATCCAAGTCCTATTTTATTAAAAACGGATTGAGAATTTTCTAAAATCTTAGATAAATTCTCTCTACCCTTATTAAAATTATTTACATTTTTTGAAATATTTTCTAACTTAGTTTTTAAACTAGAGGTTTCTAATTCTATAATTTTAACTTTATTATTTAAATCATGATTTTCAGAAACTAGTAAGTCATTTTTATTCTTTTGAATTTCTATTTCTTGACTTAACAAAGAAATTTGAGAATTTGCATTTAAAAGGGAATCTTGTAATTTTCTGATTTCTTCTTCTAAGATTTCTTTTTCATCTTTCAAAAGGTCTCTCTCAAAGTCAGCTTTCTTTTTGTCTTCGTTAGCTTGTTTAAATTTCCTTTTAAACATTTTCCTAGATTCTAAAATTTCAGTATTTATTTCTACTAATTCATCAAATGTGTCCTTAGCCATAAAGCACACATTTGCTTGCTCATTATCGCTGTCGCTATCACTTTCAGAAGCTGAGTCCGAGTTGTCCCAAGTGACTGAAAAAGCTCGTTTCTTTGATTTTTCATTTTTCTGATTTCTCTTTAGCTCTGGAAAATTCTATTTATAGTGTCCGGTCTTGTGACAATTGAAACATTCTACTAAAGCCGGATCAGGTTCTTTTGGTGAATTCTTCTTTATATTTCTGCTTTGACTCTTTCTGTATTTTAGAAATTTTCTAAATTTTTTGGCAACAAATGCTATATCTTCTTCATCTGAATCGGAATCTTCTTTTCTGCATGGAAAGCTAAATTTTTCTTATCTTGTACCTGTGCTTTCTTTGCCTGCAAATTCACTTCATAAGGCATTAGATTACCGATCAATTCTTTCAGTTTCATGGCAGAGAGATCATTAGCTTCATCGATCACTATACTTTTCTCTCCCATTCATCGGTTAAAAAATTCAAGATTTTTGAAACCATATCAAAGTCGGAATAGTTTTCTCCTAGTCCTAATAATGAATGATAAATATTTTGAAAACGTGGATACATATCATTTATGGATTCGTTCTCATTCATTTTAAAATTTTGAAATTGAATTTTGAGCATAGAAATTTTACTTTAACTTTGTTAGTGCCTTCATGAGTAATCTTAAGTGTTCTCCAGATTTCATATGTAGTTTTGCACATACAAATCCAATTGAACTCATTTCTATCTAGCGCACAATGTAGCATATTCATGGCCTTAGCATTTGCAGTAGCTTCATTTTTCTCAGTGTTTGACCATTCGGTGTATGCAGTAATCGGTGATGTGTATTCTTTTTGAGTAATATGCATCATAGCTATTTTCTTGCATGTATATTCTCATTCTAGAAGCACAGGAACTATAGTTCATGCCATTAAAGAAGGGCGGTCTAGCAGTTGATTGGCCTTCAGAATATCCGGTGTTATTTCTAATGCTAGTGTTACTATCCGTAATGTCTATGTATCAAATAACGGTTTTACGGTTATATGGTGGTCTTGCTCTGATACCAAATGAAAAGTCGGTATATACGACTTAAAGGATCTATATGGATAATGCAGAAATATATGTGATATACTAGCTAAATAATGTGCAATAGTTTATGCAAATAAAAACTAAGTTACCGAGATATATATATAGCAAGTAAATAAAGCGGTAAATAAAGTAAAAGAGACACCAGGATTTTTTATACTGGTTCAGACTTCCCGCCCTACGACCAGTCCCGAAGCTCCTCTTCGGAATTCACTAATAACACCCTCTCTTAACCCAGAGGAATAGGTCAGTACACCTGAGCCCCAACAAGGATGCCTTTCGCCTGAGCAACTACACAGGTCTTCAACACTTAGAAAGAGTTTGACTTCTGATTTGTGTTCTTGAAACAATACGGATAGCCAATATTTTAAGTACAACCTTCTTATAATCTGATCCTCGAGTATGTACTTTGAATGCGAAGATTTAAGGAAGAATATAGCTTGTTGAATCAAATGATATTGAATTGATTCAGGGATTCAACAAGTTTTTGAAATGGAGAGCTTTTTTAATTGCAAAGAATGTAAATGGAGAGAGTAAAATGATGATCAGAAAATAAGTAAAATTGGGAGAGATTAGTTGTTGTAAAACACGATTAAACTTGTTTATATAGTAGTATAAGAGTAGCAATCTTTCACGAAGAGTTTCCATAAAAAGATATGTCCATTTCCTTTGATTAATGAAGAGGAATCTCTTCATGAATGGAAGCAACTCTTTAGAAAATAAGTTCTGGGTCGAATCAGTCGACTGGTTAAAAATCATCAGTTGACTGGTAAAAATAATTTAATCATATAAAACTTTTAAAACTAGCCGTTATGTGTAGAGATTACTTGACCAGTCGATTGGTGAATTTCCTACCAATCGACTGGTAGGTAATTTCCTGCACAGTCTTGATTTTTTAAGGTTTTAAATTATATATATATATAACTTGATTAGCACATTCGTGTATACTTAAGGATAGATTTTAACATAATTCTAACAGACTCAATGTATATATATATATCCTTATCTTTATGATTCGATTCCCATAGTAGCTTTATTCGTTGACATCGATCAAAATCTCGTTATTCAACAAAATCCAATTCACATTCCATTTTATTCCAATTAGTAAATATAATTGGAACACTCTAACAATCTTAATTAAAAGACGTATTCTTTTCACATGGGGTTTTAAGAATAGTGTTACTAAGGACACCATTCACGACAATCCCAAAATCCATTTCTTTCATTCAAATCCAATTAAATATCAATTAATTGGAAAACTTCACTAAATCTTAATTAAAAGATTTCTTTTCTCAACTAGGTTTAAGAATAGTGTTATTTAAGACACCGTTCATGACAAACCCAAAATCCAATTTAATATTAAATACAAGGCTCTGAATAGATACTATATCGGCTTATATTCAATATCAAATTCTGAAACTAAAAGATATCGTATTGGGAATAACGATATCTGTATCTTCCAAATTCCCATAACAATATCCGTATAATCACGGAATCCAATATTGAAATATTCTGAAGATTATTTCCATTACAATCCATTCCAATTTATTCATTAGAAAATTCTGGTTATTTTTAAACCCATTTTCAAATCCAATTTACTTATTTCTATAAAAAATGGATTATTATTCTAGTTATTAACTAGTTCAGTTTGATAAAAATATATTTTTATCTTTACAAACATGGAATTTTTCATCCAAATTCTTTCCAAATCATTTATTATGATTTTACACAAATTATTGATATCTTTAATAATTTTATCAAGGCCCGTACAGTCGGTTTCCAATAACGGACATCGAACTGCACTTACAGCGACCTTTTCCAAATTTGATTTGGACATAATTTCAAATCCAACCATTAGATTTCAGATCTCTTATATTCTTGGAAAGCTCTTTATGATACAAACCCAACGGTTCTGGATTTAGGAGAATCCTACAGTCGGATCTCCCGTAATGTCAATTCAAAGTCAATGGTCGAAATTCGCGAACGGTCGCGATGTGGCGCTTTCTATTCAAGCCATTTAATATATATATATATATTTATATTTATACATATATATATATACATATATATATATATATATTATGCTGATTTCCATTTAAACATATTTTATAAATTCATTTATAAATTTATTTCAAAATGATTTCAACTTCATTTCAAATTTCTAATCAAGAAGTAACCAAAAAATGTCAAAGAAAATATCATTCAATAGTAATCATATCAACTAGTTATATCTCACGTAAACCATCCTAATCGAGTTCAACATTTATCAAGCACAAGCCCCAAAGGCCTAAACCAATATCAGACAAGCACCCAAGAAACATGTTGGTACATCATGTCTTTTCGACCGCTTGAAGTCGGAAATCAAACCAACTTAAACCGCTCGAAACAACAGATTGTTATTTAGTTGCAGGTTTAAATGGAATCAGACACACAAATCATAGAATAAATAAACCACAATATCTCACAGTGGAAGCATTTTACACAAAATATCAGAGTTGTACAATAATTTACATTGCGGATAATAATAAAATTTACAGAGATTATAGAACCTAAGTGGCGTGCGCCTTCGCAAATCTCTAGCTTCTGTAATACCCGATCTGACCCGAGTGAAAAGAAAAAAATACTCGAATCAGGCCTAACATTCTTATGCAGTTAAATTACAGCAAGTGATAAATAGAAGTACAACATTTCAAAGTCTAAAAGGAAAAAGGTTACATACCAACATTAATATATCAAATGGTACTCTTATAAATATAGAGTTCAATCTGATTCAAGACCCTGCGTTTTTTTACTAACAAACCTATATAAGGAACATCTCATTACATTACCGTACTTTTCAGTGCAAATATTGTCATATTTGTAAAAATGAAATTTCGTTCCATGTATGAACTCATGGATAAATATATCATGGTGGTCTTTCAAAAATATAGAACAAAGTATAAGTTTTATACGATGCTTAACTATAAAACAAAGGTAAGGATAAAAGTTAAACAATGAAGAAGCTAGGATGGGATGATTCATTTCATATTTTTGGCATGAAATTAGTGAAAAGATTTTACAGCTATCCTCTTTCCTTTTTGCTCATTCTAGTAAAATTATGTAGAATAAGATTTGTTCTACTCAATGCAAAATACCAAAAACAAATGGCAAACTCAGTACTCGCGTATTATATCCATAAGTGAGATATTATCTAAAATTTTCGACTTCAAGCACAATTAGTATCAGCAACAATGAAAAGTATTCATTCTCCATATGAAATACATAATGCATTGTATTTTACAAGGACGAGAAGAAAACAATCATTTTACCATTTTTAACCTAGTTACCTTACCAAGACGATTTCAAGTCAACAAAACAGATAAGCACCAAAAGAAAAAAAATGAGCACAGCCTAAACCAATATGTGCCCGCTATCAAAGTCATAAACCAAAAGTAAATTTGCAGCCAAGTCTTATTAATAATATATAGAACTTATTAGCAAGTTGCCAGCAACAATAAAATTAAGGACAAAATGTGAATGAGTCGAGAAAGACACCAAATAGGGATGGCTACAAACATAGGGTACGCACAAGCCTTAAATATATACATCTATCTTATGCACCTGGGTATCACAGAACTATTCAGTTTTATATTTATAACATGTCGTGTTAGGTAACATGCTAATTATGTGTAAATGAAACAATCCACAGGGAAGTTCCATTTTTTTCATCTTACTACCACGAACAACTAGATAGAAAACAACTAACACATGCATAAGAAAGAGATAGGTCTTGAGCCATAAAACTAACTTTTAACACCGTAGTGGTTGCATAAATTTTAGCTTGGGTAGAGGCGCTTTCAGTGAAGGCGAGGCGGACGCAAGGTTTGATGGCGATTACTTGCGTGAACCGACAGTGGAGGTGGTTTCAATTTATGTGTTGTTGATTTTTTCTGTAAAGGACCGGTTTCAGACAAGGAAAGAAGGGAGAAGATAGCAGGCTAGTGGCAGACTTTATAAACAAAGAAGGAGTGAAGTGAAGAGGTAGGTGGAAGAAAGTTACGCTATGTATATATTTTAAAAAAAAATCGTGGGATTCTCAGTTTAGGAAACGAATGGTTCATGCCCCCTAGAAAAAAGTAGAGCATACCGATTCAAAATTTTGAAAATTAAATTTACATTTGTTTTCCATTTTCTTAATAAAGGCAAACATGGGCATTCATTCAACAAACAACACCCGTTTAACAAACGTATGCATGTATCCAGTAGCATGCAAGTATTGTGGCACAAAGCTTTTCTTATTCTCTTTCCTTATATTTGACACAATTTTTTTTAGTTTTTTTAATATATAACGCAAGCTTACATAAACACGAATGAAGAGCAGACAATTGAGAAGCGCACGCATGGTTAGTTGGTTTTGAAATTGGAAGCATGCATGTATTCCTACGCATTTTGTAAGGACCCAAAAATTTTGTTGATTTATTTTAAATATTTAATATTGTTTTAAATATTGAGTTGAAAATTTAAATGATATTTTATATTGATTTATCGATTAAGTAATCGAAATACGATTTATTTCGAATATATACAACTATCGAAATACCAAAATGAATTTATTTGAATTCAAAGTTAAAATTGAATTGAAAACCGTTCGGATGATCAATACAAAATTCTGTTTGAATTAGAATGATAATATTAATTTATTATCAAGAAATCAATTATTTTAAATTTAATTTATATCAATTTGAATTGATACTTGACCATACGATCAAATAGAGCTTTGAGTCTTGTTCCAATGTGTTCAAAATAGTGGTTTAACCCTAGGAAGGCCTGTTGTTGGGTTCAGATAGGAGTTCGAAATTAACCAAATAATTTAATTTATTTGAATCGTATTGGTAGATTCAAAGCCTTAATAAACTCTATACCTATTAAAACCTACCTCGGATAAATCCTACCCAGTAAAACACCTACCCCTATTTCCTTAACCAGGAAGCATCCCTGGTCTATAAAATCACGAAGTAAATACTCCCTACATCCTCATTTCTATTCGTTTATTTCCCATTTCCTCGGCTATAAGGAATCTGAACTCATTTCCCCATTCAAATCCTCAACAAATTAAGTCTTATAAAGTAATTTTGTTCAAGTATATTCTCCTATTCGATAAACTTCTCTGATCGAGTACTCCGACAGGATAAGAGTAGTTAGAGTGCGGCAAGTCTTCCGAGGGATCGATTTCTGGAAGTCGCGGCCTTTGTCTGGGCTTCGACAGTTAATCAGCAGGGTTAGGGTTCTTAATTTTGGGGGTGACAATGAGTTCGAATACTAATTTGGGGGTTGCGGTAGTGGGATACGATGGAGTTCGATGTCTTGATTTTCGAAATAGATTGTACGAGGGGGTCCAACTGTGAAGATCGAACAAGGTATCGTGATTTTTGGTGGCAACTTTGGGAGGGGGTGAGCGTATCTGTAACGACCCGCATTCTACGCATCATAGGATCGTAGGATATTTATTTCTTTCACATACGAAGTCGTATGGTCATGTAACATTGGGAGGCGACTATTGTGGTCATTTCCCATGTTCATGATTTTTCCCGATTTTTAAATGACCATTTTACCCCTAGTTGGCACTGTTTTGGCCATAACTTTTGACTGGAAATGAATTTTGACCTGAAACCACTTCCATTGGCTTCGGATGATGGTTTCTCTTTCCGTAGAGTGGTCACATTAGCCAAACGGGCTTACCGTTTGGGAGATATGGCTGAAACAAGTTTCAGATGGAGAAAAACAGCTTAATTGGGCTTAACCGGGTGATTAGCAGCTAAGCCCAAGGGGAATTTCGGGTTCAGTGGTATGTAGGGGCTGATTAGGGTTAGAAAACATTTCTTTAGACATTTTCCAGCCGCCACTTTCATTCCTCTTGACCTAGCCATGGCCTCCATTCTCTAAATCTCTCTAAAACACCCAAAAATCACTTTCTAATTGAAGATTAGGCTTAGCAAACATCAAATCAAGGAGTATTAGCACGAGAACCGAGGTAGAGCTGCTGTGTAAGATTGGGAACAGCGCCAAATCAGAGAATATTTCAGTTTTGGGGTTTTAGTTGTGGCCAAGGTGAGTGATAACATCGTTTTGACACTAATTGCAGTTAATTAAGGGTAATTAGTGAAGATTAGCGAATTTATACACCAATAAATTCTGGAAAAATGTTTAGAAATTTTTAAATAACATTTCATGCCTCTGTTATAAAATTTAGACAATTTGGTTAAGTTTTACTAAGTATGTGCTTAAACATGATTAAGAGGGACTATGGGAAAATATGAAGTTTTAGTCACTTTTTGATCCCTTTTGATTCATTTGAATTGTTGTTTGCTGTTTGTGGTTGCTATTACATGTTGCTATGACTCTATGGTATGTTTTATGATTGATTAGAATAGTTAGATTGGTCGAAGACGCCGTCGTACGGCGCCAAACACTCGCTAGAAAAGTTGCAGGAAATACTGCAGAGATCCGGATCGGATCGGGTAGGGGATCGGATCGGACATATCCGAACCGGACCGGGGCGTGGTATTTTCTGGAGCATGACGTGAAGAGGCAATAAGGAAGGCCTGATCGGATCGGAGGGGCGTAGCGTGGGATCGGAAGGCACAAGGAGGACCGAAGTGGAAGAAAGAGGAGCCTAGATACCATATTCCGAACCGAACTGATGCTGACGAGACGGAGACGGAGGCACTCAAGCTATGGAGTATTCGAACCGCACCGCTTCAGAACCACCGAACCAAACAGAAGGAGAGCACCGAACCGAACCGCATGAGGGAGAAGGACCCGAACCCAGAGGATGGTGGCACTCCGAACCGAACCGGGGTACGTATCCGAACCGAACCGATGGCAATAAGGGGACCCGAACCGATCCAGTGATGACAGAAACCCGAGATGCAAAGGAAGCCCAAATGAGAAGTTAGAGCTCAAGATTCAGATGGGAATCAACGAGTTTGCTTCATGGTTGGGTTTTGCTGCGGGGCGCGTGCCAAGGAGTTATCGATGTCTATAGCTTTGAACCACTATGGTAGGAGGTACGAAGACGGATTCAGGGCCATTATGGCATCGGTAGAACCAAGGGCTACGACCAATGAAGTGGGTCATTGAAATGTTTGGTCATGACTCCAAGTGCTTGGCTTGGTCACAGCAGGGTTTCTACAAGTCGGGATTCGTCGTTACCTCAGTTTGTCTAGTGTTCCAAAGTGGTAGATGTCGTACGCTTTACGCACTGAGTGAGAGATGTGAGGATGGTTGCTATGGATGATTTGCTTGCTATCATTGTGACATGCACACCCCACCCCCGTATTCTTACACTATTATTATGGCACCTTGGAGTATTGTACGGTATGTGGTACTAACTCTTTGGCTGCAGGTCCAGGTTCAGGTATGGTTTAGTATACCTGTTATCATTCTGTTTAGATGCTTATCGCTCATACCAGGCTTTATGTCTGACCCAGAGTTTTATGTCTCCTCTTATTACTCTGGGTGCTCACACGAGCAGACTAGAGACAGGTTAGCTGGTGATGCACGGGTAGATGATCCGGAGACGAGCAGGAGGCTTCCACGTACTATATACATAATATTCTCCCTGTGTTGTTGAAGATCACTGCTTGGGCATTGTTGGTGTATCTTCTACTTTAGCTTTCTTTTGTTTAGAGACAGTAAATTGGAAAATTGTAATAAGCTGTATTTGGATTTCCGCTGCTTTGAGATTGATGTTGGCTTTAGTTATCAGCTTATGCACTATCTTGCCTGTTTTATGTCAAGTATGTTATTATTATATTTTATCCCATGCGCTGTGAGACATTCTACAGGTTCCTTGATTAGTTCATCCTTTTCTTTCCTTTCTCTGGCGACCGTTCCGTGCTAGTCGGGCATGTGTACAGCGCGATTCTGGAGGAAATGCAGGCTGGTGCGGGACGGGACGTCACACTTGGTATCAGAGCTCTAGGTTGCGTAGTTAACCTAGGGAAGTTATCAGGGAGAGATAATATACGTACACGAGAGAGCGTGTTTGTGATTACTTTGGTTTTTAAAAGCTATATATATGTATACTATTAGTAGTATAAGGATGAAGTCGTACTGCACTAGCACCACTATGGAGTCGTTAATCGTTTCCTTTTTCAGATTGACGATGAGCCGATATACTAGAGGTGCTGGTAGGGGAGCCAACAATGGGAATGCTGCTGACATGAGGACGATGTTTACTGACCTCATGAGAGAGATGCTTAGAGATGTACAGAGGGCAGCTCCCAATGGTGGAAATGGTGGTGGTCCAATAGTGCAGGCGCCAAGAGTCGACTTCGCCAAGTTGAATAAGGATTATACTAGCCTTGGTGGGAAACCGTTCCACGGAACGGAGTCGGCTACGGACGTTCAGGATTGGTTGGATAGTTGCGAACGTATCTTCGAGGATTTGGGTATCGAGGATGCGATGAAAAGAAAGCTAGCGTCCCGTCGGCTGCAAGGGCGGGCAATGAATTGGTGGAATGCTATAAAGGCAGCTACTCCCGAAGATCAGATTACTTGGGAGCAGTTTAAGGCTCGCTTTAGTGAGAAGTTCATTCCAGCTGCTCAGAAGTCAATGTTGTTTAAGAAATTCTTGGAGCTCAAGCAGAATGGCAGGGCTGTCTCGGAGTATATTGCTGAATTTGACACTTTGTCAAAATATGGGTTATCTCTTATTGATACTGCCGAGAAAAAGAATGAGAAATTCATAACTGGTTTGGATCAGTACTTGGGGGAAAAACTTATTAACCACATCGATGAGACGTTTGAATCGATTGTGGGGAAAGCATTAAGATCGGAAAGTCTCTACCCTAGGCCGAAGACCGAGGTTGCATCCGCAGATGAGCCAAAGCCACAAGCTAGTGGTGGAGGCAAAGGTGGTTCCCAGAATAAGAGAAAGCAGAATCAGGCTAAGGATGGCCAGAAGAAAAAGAATAAGCAAGATGTGGAGTGCTTCAGCTGTGGTAAGAAGGGCCATTATGCTAGTAATTGTCGGGCCAAGCCAGCGGATAGGAAGTGCTTCAACTGTGGCCAAATGGGACATCACAAGGACAAGTGTCCACAGCCCCCTAAAGAAAAGCAAATGGTGAAAGCATATGCCCTTAATGCTATTCCTTCTTCGTCGAATGCCGCAACTGCGGCGGAGAAGTGAAAGAATGTCGTCATTCAAGGTATGCTTTCTGTTTATGATGTTCCTGTTAGAGTTTTGTTTGATACTGGAGCTTCCAGTTCTTTCATATCTAGTGACCTGGTAGATAGGTTGGGATTGGAGCCCGAGATTGTCGATAGACCTTTAGTAGTGACGAACCCGATTGGTGGTTCAACTAGCCTTAGCATGATTTGTCGTAATGTGGTTCTATCGAGTCATGGATGCATGTTTGTTTGTGATTGCTTTGTTTTGGGCTTTACTGGATTTGGCATTATTTTGGGAGTAGATTGGCTCCAAAGATACGGAGTGGTGGTAGACTGTGAGGGCTTTTTGGTGACAGCTAGAGCGGATGATGGGCGGAGGATAGTGTTTGGTGGTCTACCCAGTAAGGGGGTATTGGCTAGTTTTCTAAACTCCCTCGACATTCCGCATAGTGAGTTGTCAGGTTTGCCCGTGGTTGGCCAGTATCCGGATGTTTTCGAAGAAGTGACCGGACTTCCACCACACCGAGAGATTGAGTTTCGTATTGATTTGGTAAAGGATGCCAGGCCTATAGTGATGCCACTTCGTCGTATGGCACCAAGGGAGCAGCGAGAGCTCGAGGTGCAAGTCAGCAATCTTTTGAAGAAGGGATTTATCAGAAGGAGTGTTTCTGAATGGGGAGCACCAGTTGTGTTTGCTACCAAGGCGGATGGTTCCCTTCGTTTGTGTGTAGACTACCGCGAGTTGAATAAAGTGACGAGGAAGAACAAGTATCCTCTACCGCGGATAGATGATTTGTTTGATCAGTTGAGTGGCGCGAGAGTATTTTCTCAGTTGGATCTCGCGACAGGTTTTCATCAGCTTAGAGTGGAAGCTGAGAGTATAGCTAAAACGGCATTTCGGACGCCGTCTGGGTTTTATGAGTGGTTGGTCATGCCATTCGGGCTGACCAATGCCCCAGCATATTTTGTGGATCTTATGAATAGGGTATTCAAAGATCAGTTGAATAAGTTTGTCCTTGTGTTCGTTGATGATATTCTGGTCTACTCGAGGACAGAGGAAGAACACAAGGGACATTTAAGAATAGTGATGGAGGTGTTGAGAAGACACCAATTGAAAGCAAAGTTTTCTAAGTGTCACTTCTGGAAGAGGGAAGTGAGGTTCTTGGGCCATGTTGTATCAGAAAATGGGATTGCCGTGGACCCGGCGAAGGTGGCTACGGTACAGGATTGGCCTACGCCCAAGAATACAACAGATGTAAGAAGTTTCTTGGGATTAGCTGGATATTATCGTAAGTTTATCCAAGGTTTCTCCAAGGTAGCAGCACCATTGACCCAGTTGACCAAGAAGAATCAAGCTTTTGTCTGGGATGAAAGGTGCGAGAATGCATTTAAAAGTCTAAAGGACAAGTTGACAAGCGCACCAGTGTTAGTCATTCCTAAGGGGGATGAAGAGATGACGGTATACACGGATGCCTGTGGTACCGGACTGGGTGCTGTATTGATGCAAGGCGGTAGGGTTGTAGCTTACGCAAGTCGGCAATTGAAACCGCACGAGAGAAGATACCCTACCCATGATTTAGAATTGGCAGCGATCGTGTTCGCGTTAAAGATGTGGAGACACTATCTTTTGGGAGAAAGATTTGAGCTGTTTACAGATCATAAGTCGTTAAAATATCTCTTCTCCCAGAAGGATTTAAATCTCCGTCAGCAGAGATGGTTAGAGTTCTTAGCTTCCTATGATTTTGACATCGCATATACACCGGGAAAGGGCAATGCGGTGGCTGATGCATTGAGTAGAAGACATGCCAGCTTAGGGGCTATGTTCCTTGAATGGAAGCAACTGGAGTTTATCGCGGGGTTTGATTTCAGACCAAAGTGCGAATTGGATCCAGAAATGTTAGCAAGTTTGACGATCAAACCCACTTTGATTGAACGAATCGGCTCTAGTCAGAGGGACGATCCTAACCTATTGGAGATCATCTCCAAGTTAGAGATGGGTATCGATGAGGAGATGAACAAGTATGGGCTTGATCGAGATAGATGGCTTAGAAAGAATGGAAAGCTTGTTGTACCCAATGTCAATGGATTGAGGGATGAAGTGCTTAGAGAATGTCATCACTCAAGGCTGACCATACACCCCGGTGGTAATAAGATGTATCGAGATATGAAGCAGACCTACTACTGGGAAGGGATGAAAAGAGACGTTGGGAAGTTTATATCCAGGTGCATGAATTGCCAGCTAGTTAAAGCCGAGCAAAAGAAGCCTAGTGGGTTGTTACAGCCCTTAGAAATTCCCGAATGGAAATGGGAGCAAGTCTCGATGGATTTCATCGATGGGTTACCAAGGACTAGATCGGGATATGACATCATTTGGGTAATTGTAGATCGACTGACTAAAAGTGCAAGGTTTATACCAGTCAAATCGACTAGAACGGCAGCTAAGTTAGCAGAATTGTATATGAAATGGATAGTGAGATTTCATGGAGTACCTAAAAGCATTGTGAGCGACCGAGACCCGTTGTTCACTAGTGGGTTTTGGAAGAGCTTACAAGAGGCTCTAGGGTCAGAATTACATCTCAGTACCGCATATCATCCTCAGACCGACGGTCAGACGGAAAGGGTGAATCGTATTTTGGAAGATCTCTTGAGAGCATGTATATTGGATTTTGGTGGATCATGGGATGACCATTTGCATCTAGTAGAGTTTGCATATAATAATAGTTACCAATCCAGTATCGGTATGGCTCCATTTGAAGCTTTGTATGGAAGACCGTGCAACTCACCATCATGTTGGATAGAGACTGGCGAGAAGTTTATGCTTGGACCAGATGTGGTGAGGGAAACTTCAGATAAGATCAAGATCATTCAACAACGAATGAAGGCAGCCCAAGATAGGCAGAAGAGTTATGCTGATAAGAGGAGAAGAGACTTAAAATTCTCCGTGGGTGACTTGGTGTTTGTCAAGATTTCTCCGTTGAAGAGCGTAATACGATTTGGCAGGAGAGGCAAATTAGCACCAAGATTTGTTGGTCCATTCCCTGTTCTTGAACTAGTCGGGAATTTGGCATATAGAATTGACTTACCGGAGAAGATGGCGGGAGTTCATAACGTATTTCATGTTTCCCAACTAAGGAAGTTCGTCCACGACTCAGATATGACTATTTCACCTGATCAGTTGGAGGACTTCGAAGTAGAACCCGAGGCGGTTGGGAACCGCAAGCCGGCCCGTATTGTCGAACACGACATGAAGCAACTTCGAAGGAAGGCGGTGAAGCTAGTCAAGGTACAGTGGAGCGAGGACGAGAATGATTGTACTTGGGAAACAGAGGAGGACATAAGGAAGAAGTATCCAGAACTCTTTGCCTGGTAAGATTTTGACTTCGATTTAGTTTTCCGCATGCTAGGATAGGCTTGTTTGCTTGTTTTGCATATTTGATTGTTGTATATGGTTGTTAGGCATGCGAGATCCCTTGTATGTTATGGGTTAAGGAATTTCGGGGACGAAATTTCTTAAGGGGGGGAGAGTGTAACGACCCGCATTCTACGCATCATAGGATCGTAGGATATTTATTTCTTTCACATACGAAGTCGTATGGTCATGTAACATTGGGAGGCGACTATTGTGGTCATTTCCCATGTTCATGATTTTTCCCGATTTTTAAATGACCATTTTACCCCTAGTTGGCACTGTTTTGGCCATAACTTTTGACTGGAAATGAATTTTGACCTGAAACCACTTCCATTGGCTTCGGATGATGGTTTCTCTTTCCGTAGAGTGGTCACATTAGCCAAACGGGCTTACCGTTTGGGAGATATGGCTGAAACAAGTTTCAGATGGAGAAAAACAGCTTAATTGGGCTTAACCGGGTGATTAGCAGCTAAGCCCAAGGGGAATTTCGGGTTCAGTGGTATGTAGGGGCTGATTAGGGTTAGAAAACATTTCTTTAGACATTTTCCAGCCGCCACTTTCATTCCTCTTGACCTAGCCATGGCCTCCATTCTCTAAATCTCTCTAAAACACCCAAAAATCACTTTCTAATTGAAGATTAGGCTTAGCAAACATCAAATCAAGGAGTATTAGCACGAGAACCGAGGTAGAGCTGCTGTGTAAGATTGGGAACAGCGCCAAATCAGAGAATATTTCAGTTTTGGGGTTTTAGTTGTGGCCAAGGTGAGTGATAACATCGTTTTGACACTAATTGCAGTTAATTAAGGGTAATTAGTGAAGATTAGCGAATTTATACACCAATAAATTCTGGAAAAATGTTTAGAAATTTTTAAATAACATTTCATGCCTCTGTTATAAAATTTAGACGATTTGGTTAAGTTTTACTAAGTATGTGCTTAAACATGATTAAGAGGGACTATGGGAAAATATGAAGTTTTAGTCACTTTTTGATCCCTTTTGATTCATTTGAATTGTTGTTTGCTGTTTGTGGTTGCTATTACATGTTGCTATGACTCTATGGTATGTTTTATGATTGATTAGAATAGTTAGATTGGTCGAAGACGCCGTCGTACGGCGCCAAACACTCGCTAGAAAAGTTGCAGGAAATACTGCAGAGATCCGGATCGGATCGGGTAGGGGATCGGATCGGACATATCCGAACCGGACCGGGGCGTGGTATTTTCTGGAGCATGACGTGAAGAGGCAATAAGGAAGGCCTGATCGGATCGGAGGGGCGTAGCGTGGGATCGGAAGGCACAAGGAGGACCGAAGTGGAAGAAAGAGGAGCCTAGATACCATATTCCGAACCGAACTGATGCTGACGAGACGGAGACGGAGGCACTCAAGCTATGGAGTATTCGAACCGCACCGCTTCAGAACCACCGAACCGAACCAAACAGAAGGAGAGCACCGAACCGAACCGCATGAGGGAGAAGGACCCGAACCCAGAGGATGGTGGCACTCCGAACCGAACCGGGGTACGTATCCGAACCGAACCGATGGCAATAAGGGGACCCGAACCGATCCAGTGATGACAGAAACCCGAGATGCAAAGGAAGCCCAAATGAGAAGTTAGAGCTCAAGATTCAGATGGGAATCAACGAGTTTGCTTCATGGTTGGGTTTTGCTGCGGGGCGCGTGCCAAGGAGTTATCGATGTCTATAGCTTTGAACCACTATGGTAGGAGGTACGAAGACGGATTCAGGGCCATTATGGCATCGGTAGAACCAAGGGCTACGACCAATGAAGTGGGTCATTGAAATGTTTGGTCATGACTCCAAGTGCTTGGCTTGGTCACAGCAGGGTTTCTACAAGTCAGGATTCGTCGTTACCTCAGTTTGTCTAGTGTTCCAAAGTGGTAGATGTCGTACGCTTTACGCACTGAGTGAGAGATGTGAGGATGGTTGCTATGGATGATTTGCTTGCTATCATTGTGACATGCACACCCCACCCCCGTATTCTTACACTATTATTATGGCACCTTGGAGTATTGTACGGTATGTGGTACTAACTCTTTGGCTGCAGGTCCAGGTTCAGGTATGGTTTAGTATACCTGTTATCATTCTGTTTAGATGCTTATCGCTCATACCAGGCTTTATGTCTGACCCAGAGTTTTATGTCTCCTCTTATTACTCTGGGTGCTCACACGAGCAGACTAGAGACAGGTTAGCTGGTGATGCACGGGTAGATGATCCGGAGACGAGCAGGAGGCTTCCACGTACTATATACATAATATTCTCCCTGTGTTGTTGAAGATCACTGCTTGGGCATTGTTGGTGTATCTTCTACTTTAGCTTTCTTTTGTTTAGAGACAGTAAATTGGAAAATTGTAATAAGCTGTATTTGGATTTCCGCTGCTTTGAGATTGATGTTGGCTTTAGTTATCAGCTTATGCACTATCTCGCCTGTTTTATGTCAAGTATGTTATTATTATATTTTATCCCATGCGCTGTGAGACATTCTACAGGTTCCTTGATTAGTTCATCCTTTTCTTTCCTTTCTCTGGCGACCGTTCCGTGCTAGTCGGGCATGTGTACAGCGCGATTCTGGAGGAAATGCAGGCTGGTGCGGGACGGGACGTCACAGTATCAATCTTATGGAATGGTGCATATCAAGCACTGAAGTCTGGGGGATCAGATAAATGGTGCGAACTGATTTATGGTGAGGTGAACGATGTTGAAAAAGGGTGATAGCAGTGGTCTGCAGGTGCGGATGAATGAGAAATTCCAGTGAAGTCTAGCCATGGTATTTTGGCACTGGTGAAATCGAACTATTAACAGTAAGGAAGAGGGCGCAGTGTAGCTTAGAAATTGCAATGTTCACTGTCGCATCATTCTGTTTGTCGAGATAGTAGAGGTTAGCAGCAGATGGCTGCAGTGTTTAGAAGGAAAATGGCTGAATGTTGAGGTTGATATTTGAGAAGTTGGGAGGGAGAAGTGCTACGTGTATTCAGATTTAGGAGGAGTGAATTTACATCATATTAAGATAATTTTAATTTAATTGGTAATTTAGTTCTTTTTATTTTTGTTTAAATTGGAATTAGTTTGTATAAATGGGAAAAACTAATAAAAGGAAATTAGTTTATATAATTAGTTATGTACAAGAAAATTAGTTAGTAAATAAATAAAATTTTAGACTAACGTTTAAGCAACTAATTTAGAATTTGTACACATGGGTAATTAGTTTAATTAAATTCGTATAAATTCGATAATTGAAATTTTATTTATTTTTGTTTTACACTGAAAAATAGACGTATAGAGAAATTGATGTAAAATCTATATAATATGCTTCCATGGCTATTCAGCGCGAATAAAAATCACGTTGAGTAAATCTCACTCATAGTTTTATTTAAAATTATTTTATCCATTAAAATAACTGTTCGATGGTTGTTTGCTTGCATTAGAATATTACTGTGACTATTATTTAATATATATTAGTTATTTAGGATTGGTGTTTGTGGTTATTATATATATATATATATTGGTGATTGGATAGTTCTCGCAGTACCTTTAGCGGATGCCCGCAATACCATTAGCGGATGACCCTATACTCCCCACGCTATGATAGTGGATGACCTTCTATACCACGATATCCTACCACGAAGTAGGATGGGTATTATTTCTGTTGGCTAATGTCTGTGGATGCAGGAAAACAGGTTGGAGGGATCCAACTGGATTCCTCAAAAATATTATTATTTTCTTGTTTTCACATATATTATCATATATGATGTGTTGATTGATAATTGAGTGGTTTGATTGTTTAAATATCACTGGGCCAGTTTGTTGATTTATAAAAATATCATGAAAAGATATTTTGAGATTTAAATGGGAAATTCTATTTTTCTGAAAATAAAATTTGAAATTCGAATGGACTAAAAATATTAACTTGTTTTGAATAAATAAAACAAGTATTGAAATTTATAAACGATGTTTATAAATTAAAAATCATGGAACTGAAGTAAATTTATAAACGGTGTTTATAAATAAAATGGAATGATCTTCATTGGAAAAATCTGGAAACTGAAGTGAATTTATAAACGATGTTTATAAATGAAGTATCATTTGGATAATTTGGAAAATATGAATTCAAAGGTGAATTTAAAAAGGGAATTAAAATTAGTTTAAAAAAGAAACGATAAATCTATTCTGATATTCAGAATGTAAAGTGAATTAAAATAAATCCATATGAATTTATGATTTAAATTCGATTAGATCGAATTCATTTAAATAAAATATTTTCAGAAGAAAATATTAGGATTTTATTTAATAGAAGTTTAAAGTTAAATATAAAAATAGATTCTATATTTATATAGATAAGTTATAATAAATAAAATATTCCAAAATAAGGTTTGGTTTTCAAACAGATTCTGAAATGAAACTTGTTTTAATTTATAAAACATGGAAGTCGGATTTATAAACGATATTTATAAATCTAGTGAAATAAATTATCATTAGATAATTTAGAGGTTTAAATTCAAGTATGAATTTGAAAAATAGAATTTGAAATGGAATCAAAATGGAAACTTGTTTTAATAAAACAAGAAAGTTAAACTTATAAACAACGTTTATAAATTAAGGGAAATAAGTTTTCATTTGTTAACTTATAAATTTAAATTCAAATATGAATTTAACCATGAATTGGAAATCGTTTCAGAAAGGGAACAACAGGTTTTATTTCGATATTCGGAATATAAACTAAATTAAGCAAATCCAAGGGATTTAAATTGGAATTCGATTATATCAAAATTTATAAACAATTTATTTATAAAAGGAATTGCAATTTAATATAGCAAATTGAGTTCTCAACAAATTTATAACCAAGTAATGAAAAATCGACGATTTGAGATAATCAGAAATATTAAGTTGGATTTGAAAACTGGATTTAATATATATAAAAATATATTAGAATAGAGTTGGAATTTATTATAAACGAAGTTTAAACTTTTATATTTAAATATAATTAAAACGAACTCGCCGCAGCATAGTAGTTCGAAAATTGGCGTTTTGAACTTCAATTGAGTATACAAGACTCAATTTAAGTCGAAATTCGTTGAAACAAGAATCGTCAGGACCGACTGAATAATAGTTTTCTAATGGAAGAGAAAAATATGGATTTCGTCTTATAGATTTTGAGTTATGTCATAAACAAATTTTTAGAAAAACAGCGCCAGAACCATTATAAAACCATAATGGTTTATTTAAATAAATAAAAGGATTTTAAAGAAATAAAATCCGAATTTCCATTAGAAAAATCCAGACTGGAGATATAAAATAAATATGAACTACAGTGAAGTAAGTGAAATGATTTTTGAGACAAAAAAAATCAGATTTTTAGTTATTGAATAAAACTAACTAATTTGAATAATTAGTTAATCGAAATTTGATATGAAAATGGACTTTGAATAAGTGAAGGAGATCTGAGAATTTTTATTCGAAATCGAATATGGAACTTGAGTTGAAATGGAATTAAATTAATTCATAAGCAAGATAAAATGATAATTGAACATGATATGTTCAAATATAAAGTTGAATGGGCAAAAGAGCTAATAAAAAGATTAATTAGCAAGTTGAGTTAAAAATGACCGGATTGAGTTGAAATAAATTAGAAATGGACACATATGTGTTAGACAGGTATGGAATGAAGTATATGAAGTGTATGAAGTTTATAGATTTAGCGCCCGACAAAAAGGTACGCGTTTAAATTCCATATGAGGTTTTATACGCCGAATCGGCAAGCCACTTGGCTTTTTGATTTTCTTTTTGAATGGAAAGGGCCTAGAGAGGCGAGTTGAGGTTTGAACTATCGACCGGTACAAAGGAGGTTATTGCAAAATTTTCCGGAAATTTAAGGGGTTAGAATATTTTTAAGAAAATTGGATAACTAGAAAATCAATATATCAATATATATTGAATTAGATAAGGAAACAAATTAAAATAGAATATTATAAACAAAAAGGAAATCAATAATCTGGTAATAGAAAGGGAAACATGTGTAACACCCCACCTCCGCTAGGGTCACTCACAAAGGGAATGCACTAGCTTTGGTGGAGTATTATCTAGGTAAACATGCACAGAAATATTACAAGGCAGAACATATAAAAACAGCGGAAGAAAACATGATTTCATTACTTTATAAAAGTAGTAAGGTCTAAAACCTTTTACATCAAAGTGCCATTAAATTACTTACAAAGAAATCTGTCTTGCAATAATAAAGAAGCATAAAACCATAGTCATAAATTATTCCCCAAGTAAAACAGTAAAATAGCCATAGCCAAGAAAAGTCCAAGCCATAGATGATGACCTTGAAGTAGAAAATCCACACTAAGTAGCAACATTTCCTCCCTGTAAACCTGGGGGGGGGAACGGAAGAAAAAGAGGCAAAACAAAACGGGGTCAGTCATAAAGACTGGTAAGTCCTAGCTACTTTCAGCCTAAAAACAGGTAAAGATAACATGACATGTATAAACCGAAAGTGAACATAAACATGATGACAAGATAAACAGATCAAACTAAGATAACAAGATAAACTCAAGTAACAAGATAACCAAGGTAACAAGATAACAAGATAAACTCGGAATATCATCGCATATCTAACGTCCTCTGCACCAACCGTACTAGCATCCTAACTCGTATCATCCCTTCCATGTATATGTATAGTCCCTTGCCGTATATCGTACTGTTCCATCATGTTATTCTGTACCACTACAACATAGTGTCACCATCCTTGAAATCGCTCGGACTGCCATCCTTGTTCTGGCCAGATTCCCTTATCATGAATTATCGCGTGTTCATCTAGGATTTACGCCATCTAGGACCACTAGGGATTATGCTACCTATTGGACGTTCTCTAGATTCGATCAGGGTTTAGGCCACCTAGGACCACTAGGGATTATGCTACCTATCGAACAACGCCCTTTTTCCACGTAACGATCTAATCGATTGGCTCCCTACAAGTCCTAACTCGTCGTGTGTCGGTGTCATATGGTCACGAATGTAGCTACTCTGTGCTAGGTCACCCTAGGGTGTATCAAGCCCTAGGGTGTCAACCACTGACAACATTCCAAGAACGCACAGTGTACAACTACTGGTGCCCATGCCTCTTTTTCAACTCCGGACTACGTGCACGACCATAGTCCGCCTGAACATACAATGGCGCACCAAACTCAGCCGTCGTTTTGGTCGCTTACAATCAGCTCAGTAATCGTGCCCCACCCTAGCCTAGTCCCAAGGGTATCGTGATACATCCAAGAGGGTTACTGCTGAAAAGGACCACGTAACTAGGGTTTCCGTCTAGCAGGTTAAGTGTTATCATCTAAATTCAAGACTTAACCCCTATCAGTCTAGCATGTCAAGCTGGTTAAGTGTGGTCATTCAAGTTCGTGACTTAACCCGTCTACATGTCATGTCAAGTTGAATAAATGTTGTCATTCAAGTTCATGACTTAGCCCTACGAATCACGTGTCAAGTTGGTTAATTAAGCGTATTCCAGCGGTTCATGACTTAACCCTATCCAAATTACCGTGTTAGATTGGTTAAGTATATTCAAGCTTAACCCCATCAAATTACCGTGTTAGATTGGTTAAGTATATTCAAGCTTAACCCCATCAAATTACCGTGTTAGATTGGTTAAGTATATTCAAGCTTAACCCCATCAAATTACCGTGTTAGATTGATTAAGTATCTTCAAGTGACTCATGACTTAATCCTCATCAAGTTACCGTGTTAGATTGGTTAAGTATATTCAAGCGATTCATGACTTAACCCCATCAAGTTATCATGTTAGGTTGGTTAAGTATATGTTAACCTAACCCCATCCACTAGTCAAATTATAACGGTTAAGTGTTACCCTTTTAAGTTTGCTTAACCTTACCATGCATTGCGTTATACTGGTCGGGTGTTATCGACCCATTCAGGTTAAACTAACCCATCCTCTAATCGTGTTATATGGTTAAGTGTCATCAAGAAATCAAGTTCGGATTTACTTAACCCACCCTTCCACGTCATATTGGTTAAGTGTCATTAGTCTAATCAAGTTACTTAACCCACCCGTCCATGCCATATTGGTTAAGTGTCATTAGTCTAATTAAGTTACTTAACCCACCCGTCCATGTCATATTGGTCAAGTGTCATTAGTCTAATCAAGTTACTAACCCACCCATCCATGTCATATTGGTTAAGTGCCATTAGTCTAATTAAGTTACTTAACCCACCCGTCCATGTCATATTGGTTAAGTGTCATTAGTCTATTCAAGTTACTTAACCCACCTGTCCATGTCATATTCATTTATTATTTATTAATGCATCAACCTCTCACATTGGACTTATTTGCGGTCACTGGATATGTCGGGCGGTTCCGGGCAGAATTACACCGCAAACCCATTCCAACCTCGGGTTCAAGCATTATCACAATCTAATCTTTGCCTACGACCTCTCACATTAGACTATTATTGTTGTGGTCACTGGATATGCCGGGCGGTTCCGGGCAGACTTACACCACAACTCAAGTCTAACCTCGTGTCGAAGGCAACCGTTAGATTGTCAATTACATATGTGTCATCTAAGTCAAGATCCCCACGTTACATATTACTAAGCATATTCCCAAGTTCCCAATTACATGTCCATCAAAATGTGTACCCAATTCTAGCCACTTCACATATGTCCAATTCTCGTCTATTTACATGTATGTCAAGTTTATGCCAATTTACCCCAAATCATGTTCTAGCCAAAGTTACATGTTGTCACGTTCATGCCCAAATAAACCCACATCATAGTTCATGTTCTCAATTCCACTTATGCCTAATTTACATAAGCCCAATCCCTTGATTTAACTTACATAGTCCCCAAAACTCGTGATTTAATTCATATGCCAATTCATGTATGCCCAAACTTGCAAGTTACATTGGCAATACCCCAAATTTTCCTTGTTCATGTTATGCACAAATTCGACCACCAACACCTATATCCAAATAGGTGAAATCCCAATATTCCCCCGTATACAAATCGCACGTAAATCGTAGTTTAGGCCTAGGTCCGAAATCGACCAAGGTTCATCAAAAGAAAATAAATAGGGGAAGGTAGAAACTTTTCATAAAACAAGATCCGAGAGAAAATCATCATTACATGCATGATAAGAACATGAAAGAGTGATTTGCAACATGCATAGGTTCAAATTAATGCCATAGCGACATCCCCAAAGGTCAAGATCCAAAATGAACAAGAATGAGTATGGATTGAATATCATGCATAAATCCAATTCCAGCTTTATCACTTGTCATATTCAAGTTATCGTTTCATTCTAAAAGCATCTAGAACTTACAAAGCGTGGCTAGTGAATTAGGAGCAAGAATCGTCATAGAATCGTTGTAGAAGCTCTAGGAATGACATAGCAACACTAGAAGCCTTGAGAATATAAGTAGCTCCTTTGATTTGATGTAGAAAGCTTGCTCCTTTGACTTGAATCAAGTTTGCATGCTTAGGCCTTTGAAGATGAAGATGGAGGCCATGATCAAGAGACATTTGGGCAGCACTTTGTTGTTAGGATGGTTTTTAGTGATTTAGGTTAGGTCTTAGGGTGTTTTTATAGAAGTAGGAGCTAGTTTAGGCCATAGGATCAACCCTAGAATAGATCTGAGCCACTGAAAATCGTCACAGGCCAACCAACCAGACCACACAAGCAAGCAGGTGCACCAGGCTAACCTGGCCCGACCAGGGAGGTCGACCCCCAGGTCGACTGGGCAGTCGACCTGGTCCTGGGGAGGTCAACTACCCAGTCGACTCCCCAGTCGACCTGGGTCCTGGGCAGGAAATTTTCCCGCCCGGTCTGTTTGGGGCTAAATTCGAAATTCGAATTTGAACTGTTTTCATTTTCTGAATTTTCGTGAAACTTCTAGAGGCCATATCTCGGTCATACGGACTCCGATTTACAAAATTTCGGACTGGTTTCCAACCAGAATTCCGAGACGAACACAACAGCGTAACCCGTTTCTCTTGATCCTTATTTTATAATTAAATTCTGCCCTGATTTCTTGTTTTAACATGTTATAAAATTCGGGTTGTTACATTCTCCCCACCTTAAAGGATTTCTTCCCGAAATCTCTAAGTTAGGAAGAATGTATCCTACCATCCATCATTCATCTACTCAAAACATCATCCACAAGCAACCATTGTCCTTAAAAGATTTCTAATGCCATATGAATATATGCAGAAAGTGTGTGTATATGTTCCTTATCTAATGCAAATGGTCAGGCCTGATTGATCTTCCAAATGCAAAATATGTTTAGTGTCATGAATCCACATGTATGCAAATAGTCCTAGTCACATAAACACTATATGTGTGCACAAACATTCATCCATATGCAATATCCACATGGTAACACATTCAATTTCATCCATAAACAAGTATAAACACTCATGCATATGCAACATGAAAATGTGTCTGAGCCGATCTAGTGCCTAATGTGTATTCATGCATCCACGAGCAACCACTTGCAACCATTTCGCAAACATCAATCATAACATGTTTCAAATACATGTTTGCATCCATAGGGTTCTACCTAAGGTCCTCAAGAAAGGATCGAGAAGATAAGCAAGATAAACTCCTTTTGGATTACGAGAAATCCCTTTCTAAACCCAACCCATATCCTATAAAGCCCAAAAGGTTTAGTCAACCTAACGGACACCTTCAAACCCTGACATGTATTATTAACCGATGAGTCATACCCCCAATGGAGTTTGCAACAGAAATAAGATCGAGAATAGGACCGAGAGGATATGCATAAAAGATAGCATGCGGGTAAGCTCTACAGGAAAACAGGGATCAAGAATATACTCTTAAAGAGAGATATGATGCGCGTATCTTGTCTTCAATCTTCTAAGTCGCATTTCCTTGAGCTTAATTCCATTGTGCTTTGACCATCTTTAACCTCATGATTTCGTGGCCTCTTAACTCCTATTTCCAAATATGAGCTGGAACTCAGTTCATTGTCGCCTCTCGTTCCACTTTTACTTATTCTCCCTCTAGTATACTTGGCTCAACCATATCCGTGTCCTCTTGGTTTTCATGCAAGCTCTCCAAAATTCACTAGTGAACTCTGGATCTCGTTTACTCACTATACGGCATTCCACGCAGAAGAACTATCTCTTGGAAACAAACAGATGCCAACCATGTTACCAAGTGTACTCACTAGAGTGATTTCCATAACTCATGCACAAGCAAAATGAACCATCCACCTTAGTGGCGAACTCTACTCGAACGGATTACCAACAAATGCATCAAGAGATTCTAGGTAACCAATCATGACAGAACCCTAAAGGTTACACGAGACTTCGAGGGTATTACCGAGGCAAGTCAAGAGTATAACTACCCTCCTTTCCGACTCGAGAATGGCACCCTTACGGGATGACCACTTCATCCCTAGAATCAACCCATGGCTCAAAAACATAAGCATTATTCCCAAAAGTCATAGATGTCCTCAAATCCAAACAAGTCATGAGTAAATGGGACGATCCCCCGACATGATTTGAGACAAACCGGGACCCTCTATTGTGCTAGTACTAAGGTGCAGAGACTCATCTATCGAAGCAAGATTTTTTTAAAAAAAGATGCTATGTACAAAACAAAGTCCTGACGGGATGATAGAAAGGAAAACCTTTAACAGAAACGTTACCATCGCTCTTAAGTGAGAGTATACGATTGCCCTCTCGACGATCTTGTTCTTTGCCCATGTCCTTGTCCTATAGTACTTAACTACCTTCTTGTTCTGAGCCTCATTCGCCTTAACCACTCCTAACCTTTCTTGTATAACGCGGTAACGGGTCTCTTGAGAACTTCCTCCATCCACGGAAAACATTTACGTAGCTAGAAAAGGATTAGTCACAGTTAAAACTACTGTGACTACAAGTGGAGGAAAGAAAGGAAAAGAGATTCGATCACAGGATAGTGCTAATGGCTTTTTGGGGAATAGCCTTTTTCTTTAAAACTTTTCTTGGAAAATGCTTCTTTGTAAAATGGCTTTGAAAATAGTTCCAGAAGGTTTTTTTTAAAAAACTTTTGTCCAGTCTGGTAACCTTCTGCTCTGATACCAAATGTAACACCCCACATCCGCTAGGGTCACTCACAAAGGGAATGCACTAGCTTTGGTGGAGTATTATCTAGGTAAACATGCACAGAAATATTACAAGGCAGAACATATAAAAACAGCGGAAGAAAACATGATTTCATTACTTTATAAAAGTAGTAAGGTCTAAAACCTTTTACATCAGAGTGCCATTAAATTACTTACAAAGAAACCTGTCTTGCAATAATAAAGAAGCATAAAACCATAGTCATAAATTATTCCCCAAGTAAAACAGTAAAATAGCCATAGCCAAGAAAAGTCCAAGCCATAGATGATGACCTTGAAGCAGAAAATCCACGCTAAGTAGCAACATTTCCTCCCTGTAAACCTGGGGGGGGGGACGGAAGAAAAAGAGGCGAAACAAAACGGGGTCAGTCATAAAGACTGGTAAGTCCTAGCTACTTTCAGCCTAAAAAAAGGTAAAGATAACATGACATGTATAAACTGAAAGTGAACATAAACATGATGACAAGATAAACAGATCAAACTAAGATAACAAGATAAACTCAAGTAACAAGATAACCAAGGTAACAGGATAACAAGATAAACTCGGAATATCATCGCATGTCTAACGTCCTCTGCACCAACCGTACTAGCATCCTAACTCGTATCATCCCTTCCATGTATATGTATAGTTCCTTGCCGTATATCGTACTGTTCCATCATGTTATTCTGTACCACTACAACGTAGTGTCACCATCCTTGAAATCGCTCGGACTGCCATCCTTGTTCTGGCCAGATTCCCTTATCATGAATTATCGCGTGTTCATCTAGGATTTACGCCACCTAGGACCACTAGGGATTATGCTACCTATTGGACGTTCTCTAGATTCGATCAGGGTTTATGCCACCTAGGACCACTAGGGATTATGCTACCTATCGAACAACGCCCTTTTTCCACGTAACGATCTAATCGATCGGCTCCCTACAAGTCCTAACTCGTCGTGTGTCGGTGTCATACGGCCCAATCATGAATGTAGCTACTCTGTGCTAGGTCCACCCTAGGGTGTATCAAGCCCTAGGGTGTCAACCACTGACACCATTCCAAGCACGCACAGTGTACAACTACTGGTGCCCATGCCTGCTTTTTCAACTCCGGACTACGTGCACGACCATAGTCCGCCTGAACCTACAATGGCGCACCAAACTCAGCCGTCGTTTTGGTCGCTTACAATCAGCCCAGTAATCATGCCCCACCCTAGCCTAGTCCCTATGGTATCGTGATACATCCAAGAGGGTTACTGCTGAAAAGGACCACGTAACTAGGGTTTCCGTCTAGCAGGTTAAGTGTTATCATCTAAATTCAAGACTTAACCCCTATCAGTCTAGCATGTCAAGCTGGTTAAGTGTGGTCATTCAAGTTCGTGACTTAACCCGTCTACATGTCATGTCAAGTTGGCTAAGTGTTGTCATTCAAGTTCATGACTTAGCCCTACGAATCACGTGTCAAGTTGGTTAAGCGTATTCCAGCGGTTCATGACTTAACCCTATCTAAATCATCGTGTCAAATTGGTTAAGTATATTCAAGCTTAACCCCCTCAAATTACCGTGTTAGATTGGTTAAGTATATTCAAGCTTAACCCCATCAAATTACCGTGTTAGATTGGTTAAGTATATTCAAGCTTAACCCCATCAAATTACCGTGTTAGATTGGTTAAGTATATTCAAGCTTAACCCCATCAAATTACCGTGTTAGATTGGTTAAGTATATTCAAGCTTAACCCCATCAAATTACCGTGTTAGATTGATTAAGTATCTTCAAGTGACTCATGACTTAATCATCATCAAGTTACCGTGTTAGATTGGTTAAGTATATTCAAGCGATTCATGACTTAACCCCATCAAGTTATCATGTTAGGTTGGTTAAGTGTATGTTAACCTAACCCCATCCACTAGTCAAATTATAACGGTTAAGTGTTACCCTTGTAAGTTTGCTTAATCTTACCATGCATTGCGTTATACTGGTCGGGTGTTATCGACCCATTCAGGTTAAACTAACCCATCCTCTAATCGTGTTATATGGTTAAGTGTCATCAAGAAATCAAGTTCGGTTTTACTTAACCCACCCATCCACGTCATATTGGTTAAGTGTCATTAGTCTAATCAAGTTACTTAACCCACCCGTCCATGCCATATTGGTTAAGTGTCATTAGTCTAATTAAGTTACTTAACCCACCCGTCCATGTCATATTGGTTAAGTGTCATTAGTCTAATCAAGTTACTTAACCCACCCATCCATGTCATATTGGTTAAGTGTCATTAGTCTAATTAAGTTACTTAACTCACCCGTCCATGTCATATTGGTTAAGTGTCATTAGTCTAATCAAGTTACTTAACCCACCTGTCCATGTCATATTCATTTATTATTTATTAATGCATCAACCTCTCACATTGGACTTATTTGCGGTCACTGGATATGCCGGGCGGTTCCGGGCAGAATTACACCGCAAACCCATTCCAACCTCGGGTTCAGGCATTATCACAATCTAATCTTTGCCTACGACCTCTCACATTTGACTATTATTGTTGTGGTCACTGGATATGCCGGGCAGTTCCGGGCAAAATTACACCACAACTCAAGTCTAACCTCGTGTCGAAGGCATCCGTTAGATTGTCAATTACATATGTGTCATCTAAGTCAAGATCCCCACGTTACATATTACTAAGCATATTCCCAAGTTCCCAATTACATGTCCATCAAAATGTGTACCCAATTCTAGCCACTTCACATATGTCCAATTCTCGTCTATTTACATGTATGTCAAGTTTATGCCAATTTACCCCAAATCATGTTCTAGCCAAAGTTACATGTTGTCACGTTCATGCCCAAATAAACCCACATCATAGTTCATGTTCCCAATTCCACTTATGCCTAATTTACATAAGCCCAATCCCTTGATTTAACTTACATAGTCCCCAAAACTCGCGATTTAATTCATATGCCAATTCATGTATGCCCAAACTTGCAAGTTACATTGGCAATACCCCAAATTTTCCTTGTTCATGTTATGCACAAATTCGACCACCCACACCTATATCCAAATAGGTGAAATCCCAATATTCCCCCGTATACAAATCGCACGTAAATCATAGTTTAGGCCTAGGTCCGAAATCGACCAAGGTTCATCAAAAGAAAATAAATAGGGGAAGGTAGAAACTTTTCATAAAACAAGATCCGAGAGAAAATCATCATTACATGCATGATAAGAACATGAAAGAGTGATTTGCAACATGCATAGGTTCAAATTAATGCCATAGTGACATCCCCAAAGGTCAAGATCCAAAATGAACAAGAATGAGTATGGATTGAATATCATGCATAAATCCAATTCCAACTTTATCACATGTCATATTCAAGTTATCGTTTCAATCTAAAAGCATCTAGAACTTACAAAGCGTGGCTAGTGAATTAGGAGCAAGAATCGTTGTAGAAGCTCTAGGAATGACGTAGCAACACTAGAAGCCTTGAGAATATAAGTAGCTCCTTTGATTTGATGTAGAAAGCTTGCTCCTTTGACTTGAATCAAGTTTGCATGCTTAGGCCTTTGAAGATGAAGATGGAGGCCATGATCAAGAGACATTTGGGCAGCACTTTGTTGTTAGGATGGTTTTTAGTGATTTAGGTTAGGTCTTAGGGTGTTTTTATAGAAGTAGGAGCTAGTTTAGGCCATAGGATCAACCCTAGAATAGATCTGAGCCACTGAAAATCGTCACAGGCCAACCAACCAGACCACACAAGCAAGCAGGTGCACCAGGCTAACCTGGCCCGACCAGGGAGGTCGACCCCCAGGTCGACACCTAGGTCGACTGGGCAGTCGACCTGGTCCTGGGGAGGTCAACTACCCAGTCGACTCCCCGGTCGACCTGGGTCCTGGGCAGGAAATTTTCCCGCCCATTCTGTTTGGGGCTAAATTCGAAATTCGAATTTGAACTGTTTTCGTTTTCTGAATTTTCGTGAAACTTCTAGAGGCCATATCTCGGTCATACGGACTCCGATTTACGAAATTTCGGACTGGTTTCCAACCAGAATTCCGAGACGAACACAACAGCGTAACCCGTTTCTCTTGATCCTTATTTTATAATTAAATTCTGCCCTGATTTCTTGTTTTAACATGTTATAAAATTCGGGTTGTTACATTCTCCCCACCTTAAAGGATTTCTTCCCCGAAATCTCTAAGTTAGGAAGAATGTATCCTACCATCCATCATTCATCTACTCAAAACATCATCCACAAGCAACCATTGTCCTTAAAAGATTTCTAATGCCATATGAACATATGCAGAAAGTGTGTGTATATGTTCCTTATCTAATGCAAATGGTCAGGCCTGATTGATCTTCCAAATGCAAAATATGTTTAGTGTCATGAATCCACATGTATGCAAATAGTCCTAGTCACATAAACACTATATGTGTGCACAAACATTCATCCATATGCAATATCCACATGCTAACACATTCAATTTCATCCATAAACAAGTATAAACACTCATGCCTATGCAACATGAAAATGTGTCTGAGCCGATCTAGTGCCTAATGTGTATTCATGCATCCACGAGCAACCACTTGCGACCACTTGCAACCATTTCGCAAACATCAATCATAACATGTTTCAAATACATGTTTGCATCCATAGGGTTCTACCTAAGGTCCTCAAGAAAGGATCGAGAAGATAAGCAAGATAAACTCCTTTTGGATTACGAGAAATCCCTTTCTAAACCCAACCCATATCCTATAAAGCCCAAAAGGTTTAGTCAACCTAACGGACACCTTCAAACCCTGACATGTATTATTAACCGATGAGTCATACCCCCAATGGAGTTTGCAACAGAAATAAGATCGAGAACAGGACCGAGAGGATATGCATAAAAGATAGCATGCGGGTAAGCTCTACAGGAAAACAGGGATCAAGAATATACTCTTAAAGAGAGATATGATGCGTGTATCTTGTCTTCAATCTTCTAAGTCGCATTTCCTTGAGCTTAATTCCATTGTGCTTTGACCATCTTTAACCTCATGATTTCGTGGCCTCTTAACTCCTATTTCCAAATATGAGCTGGAACTCAGTTCATTGTCGCCTCTCGTTCCACTTTTACTTATTCTCCCTCTAGTATACTTGGCTCAACCATATCCGTGTCCTCTTGGTTTTCATGCAAGCTCTCCAAAATTCACTAGTGAACTCTGGATCTCGTTTACTCACTATACGGCATTCCACGCAGAAGAACTATCTCTTGGAAACAAACAGATGCCAACCATGTTACCAAGTGTACTCACTAGAGTGATTTCCATAACTCATGCACAAGAAAAATGAACCATCCACCTTAGTGGCGAACTCTACTCGAACGGATTACCAACAAATGCATCAAGAGATTCTAGGTAACCAATCATGACAGAACCCTAAAGGTTACATGAGACTTCGAGGGTATTACCGAGGCAAGTCAAGAGTATAACTACCCTCCTTTCCGACTCGAGAATGGCACCCTTACGGGATGACCACTTCATCCCTAGAATCAACCCATGGCTCAAAAACATAAGCATTATTCCCAAAAGTCATAGATGTCCTCAAATCCAAACAAGTCATGAGTAAATGGGACGATCCCCCGACATGATTTGAGACAAACCGGGACCCTCTATTGTGCTAGTACTAAGGTGTAGAGACTCATCTATCGAAGCAAGATTTTTTTAAAAAAAGATGCTATGTACAAAACAAAGTCCTGACGGGATGATAGAAAGGAAAACCTTTAAAAGAAACGTTACCATCGCTCTTAAGTGAGAGTATACGATTGCCCTCTCGACGATCTTGTTCTTTGCCCATGTCCTTGTCCTATAGTACTTAACTACCTTCTTGTTCTAAGCCTCATTCGCCTTAACCACTCCTAACCTTTCTTGTATAACGCGGTAACGGGTCTCTTGAGAACTTCCTCCATCCACGGAAAACATTTACGTAGCTAGAAAAGGATTAGTCACAGTTAAAACTACTGTGACTACAAGTGGAGGAAAGAAAGGAAAAGAGATTCGATCATAGGATAGTGCTAATGGCTTTTTGGGGAATAGCCTTTTTCTTTAAAACTTTTCTTGGAAAATGCTTCTTTGTAAAATGGCTTTGAAAATAGTTCCAGAAGGTTTTTTTTTAAAAACTTTTGTCCAGTCTGGTAACCTTCTGCTCTGATACCAAATGTAACACCCCACCTCCGCTAGGGTCACTCACAAAGGGAATGCACTAGCTTTGGTGGAGTATTATCTAGGTAAACATGCACAGAAATATTACAAGGCAGAACATATAAAAACAGCGGAAGAAAACATGATTTCATTACTTTATAAAAGTAGTAAGGTCTAAAACCTTTTACATCAGAGTGCCATTAAATTACTTACAAAGAAACCTGTCTTGCAATAATAAAGAAGCATAAAACCATAGTCATAAATTATTCCCCAAGTAAAACAGTAAAATAGCCATAGCCAAGAAAAGTCCAAGCCATAGATGATGACCTTGAAGTAGAAAATCCACACTAAGTAGCAACATTTCCTCCCTGTAAACCTGGGGGGGGAACGGAAGAAAAAGAGGCGAAACAAAACGGGGTCAGTCATAAAGACTGGTAAGTCCTAGCTACTTTCAGCCTAAAAACAGGTAAAGATAACATGACATGTATAAACTGAAAGTGAACATAAACATGATGACAAGATAAACAGATCAAACTAAGATA
The DNA here is from genome assembly GCA_030737875.1 of Allium sativum. NCBI lineage: Eukaryota > Viridiplantae > Streptophyta > Magnoliopsida > Asparagales > Amaryllidaceae > Allium > Allium sativum. Next base: position 1,042,467,129 of record CM060918.1, read on the forward strand.
ACAAGATAAACTCAAGTAACAAGATAACCAAGGTAACAGGATAACAAGATAAACTCGGAATATCATCGCATGTCTAACGTCCTCTGCACCAACCGTACTAGCATCCTAACTCGTATCATCCCTTCCATGTACATGTATAGTTCCTTGCCGTATATCGTACTGTTCCATCATGTTATTCTGTACCACTACAACGTAGTGTCACCATCCTTGAAATCGCTCGGACTGCCATCCTTGTTCTGGCCAGATTCCCTTATCATGAATTATCGTGTGTTCATCTAGGATTTACGCCACCTAGGACCACTAGGGATTATGCTACCTATTGGACGTTCTCTAGATTCGATCAGGGTTTATGCCACCTAGGACCACTAGGGATTATGCTACCTATCGAACAATGCCCTTTTTCCACGTAACGATCTAATCGATCGGCTCCCTACAAGTCCTAACTCGTCGTGTGTCGGTGTCATACGGCCCAATCATGAATGTAGCTACTCTGTGCTAGGTCCAACCTAGGGTGTATCAAGCCCTAGGGTGTCAACCACTGACACCATTCCAAGCACGCACAGTGTACAACTACTGGTGCCCATGCCTGCTTTTTCAACTCCGGACTACGTGCACGACCATAGTCCGCCTGAACCTACAATGGCGCACCAAACTCAGCCGTCGTTTTGGTCGCTTACAATCAGCCCAGTAATCATGCCCCACCCTAGCCTAGTCCCTATGGTATCGTGATACATCCAAGAGGGTTACTGCTGAAAAGGACCACGTAACTAGGGTTTCCGTCTAGCAGGTTAAGTGTTATCATCTAAATTCAAGACTTAACCCCTATCAGTCTAGCATGTCAAGCTGGTTAAGTGTGGTCATTCAAGTTCGTGACTTAACCCGTCTACATGTCATGTCAAGTTGGCTAAGTGTTGTCATTCAAGTTCATGACTTAGCCCTACGAATCACGTGTCAAGTTGGTTAAGCGTATTCCAGCGGTTCATGACTTAAGCCTATCTAAATCATCGTGTCAAATTGGTTAAGTATATTCAAGCTTAACCCCCTCAAATTACCGTGTTAGATTGGTTAAGTATATTCAAGCTTAACCCCATCAAATTACCGTGTTAGATTGGTTAAGTATATTCAAGCTTAACCCCATCAAATTACCGTGTTAGATTGGTTAAGTATATTCAAGCTTAACCCCATCAAATTACCGTGTTAGATTGGTTAAGTATATTCAAGCTTAACCCCATCAAATTACCTTGTTAGATTGGTTAAGTATATTCAAGCTTAACCCCATCAAATTACCGTGTTAGATTGATTAAGTATCTTCAAGTGACTCATGACTTAATCATCATCAAGTTACCGTGTTAGATTGGTTAAGTATATTCAAGCGATTCATGACTTAACCCCATCAAGTTATCATGTTAGGTTGGTTAAGTGTATGTTAACCTAACCCCATCCACTAGTCAAATTATAACGGTTAAGTGTTACCCTTGTAAGTTTGCTTAACCTTACCATGCATTGCGTTATACTGGTCGGGTGTTATCGACCCATTCAGGTTAAACTAACCCATCCTCTAATCGTGTTATATGGTTAAGTGTCATCAAGAAATCAAGTTCGGTTTTACTTAACCCACCCATCCACGTCATATTGGTTAAGTGTCATTAGTCTAATCAAGTTACTTAACCCACCCGTCCATGCCATATTGGTTAAATGTCATTAGTCTAATTAAGTTACTTAACCCACCCGTCCATGTCATATTGGTTAAGTGTCATTAGTCTAATCAAGTTACTTAACCCACCCATCCATGTCATATTGGTTAAGTGTCATTAGTCTAATTAAGTTACTTAACTCACCCGTCCATGTCATATTGGTTAAGTGTCATTAGTCTAATCAAGTTACTTAACCCACCTGTCCATGTCATATTCATTTATTATTTATTAATGCATCAACCTCTCACATTGGACTTATTTGCGGTCACTGGATATGCCGGGTGGTTCCGGGCAGAATTACACCGCAAACCCATTCCAACCTCGGGTTCAGGCATTATCACAATCTAATCTTTGCCTACGACCTCTCACATTTGACTATTATTGTTGTGGTCACTGGATATGCCGGGCAGTTCCGGGCAAAATTACACCACAACTCAAGTCTAACCTCGTGTCGAAGGCATCCGTTAGATTGTCAATTACATATGTGTCATCTAAGTCAAGATCCCCACGTTACATATTACTAAGCATATTCCCAAGTTCCCAATTACATGTCCATCAAAATGTGTACCCAATTCTATCCACTTCACATATGTCCAATTCTCGTCTATTTACATGTATGTCAAGTTTATGCCAATTTACCCCAAATCATGTTCTAGCCAAAGTTACATGTTGTCACGTTCATGCCCAAATAAACCCACATCATAGTTCATGTTCCCAATTCCACTTATGCCTAATTTACATAAGCCCAATCCCTTGATTTAACTTACATAGTCCCCAAAACTCGCGATTTAATTCATATGCCAATTCATGTATGCCCAAACTTGCAAGTTACATTGGCAATACCCCAAATTTTCCTTGTTCATGTTATGCACAAATTCGACCACCCACACCTATATCCAAATAGGTGAAATCCCAATATTCCCCCGTATACAAATCGCACGTAAATCATAGTTTAGGCCTAGGTCCGAAATCGACCAAGGTTCATCAAAAGAAAATAAATAGGGGAAGGTAGAAACTTTTCATAAAACAAGATCCGAGAGAAAATCATCATTACATGCATGATAAGAACATGAAAGAGTGATTTGCAACATGCATAGGTTCAAATTAATGCCATAGCGACATCCCCAAAGGTCAAGATCCAAAATGAACAAGAATGAGTATGGATTGAATATCATGCATAAATCCAATTCCAACTTTATCACATGTCATATTCAAGTTATCGTTTCAATCTAAAAGCATCTAGAACTTACAAAGCGTGGCTAGTGAATTAGGAGCAAGAATCGTCATAGAATCGTTGTAGAAGCTCTAGGAATGACGTAGCAACACTAGAAGCCTTGAGAATATAAGTAGCTCCTTTGATTTGATGTAGAAAGCTTGCTTCTTTGACTTGAATCAAGTTTGCATGCTTAGGCCTTTGAAGATGAAGATGGAGGCCATGATCAAGAGACATTTGGGCAACACTTTGTTGTTAGGATGGTTTTTAGTGATTTAGGTTAGGTCATAGGGTGTTTTTATAGAAGTAGGAGCTAGTTTAGGCCATAGGATCAACCCTAGAATAGATCTGAGTCACTGAAAATCGTCACAGGCCAACCAACCAGACCACACAAGCAAGCAGGTGCACCAGGCTAACCTGGCCCGACCAAGGAGGTCGACATGGCAGTCGACCTAGTCCTGGGGAGGTCGACTACCCAGTCGACCTGGGTCCTGGGCGAGAAATTTTCCCGCCCAGTCTGTTTGGGGCTAAATTCGAAATTCGAATTCGAATTTGAACTGTTTTCGTTTTCTGATTTTTCGTGAAACTTCTAGAGGCCATATCTCGGTCATACGGACTCCGATTTACGAAATTTCGGACTCATTTCCAACCAGAATTCCGAGACGAACGCAATGGCGCAACCCGTTTCTCTTGATCCTTATTTTATAATTTAATTCTGCCCTGATTTCTTGTTTTAACATGTTATAAAATTCGGGTTGTTACAACATGTATACGTTTAAAAATGAATAATTAGTTTGTATGGTGTTGATTTTTTGGGAATAATGGTTTTGTCTATTTTGAAGTTAAAGATGTTTCCAGTCAAGGTCTGAGAGGTTGTAATACCCTAACTTGATTGATTTCATTTTTAACCGATAAATAGAAAGATCCAGTCTTAAAGAGAAATTTTTGAATAAGAGTTAGTTGAATGCAGTATTTTGGGTTGTTTGTAACGATGTTTTACACAACAGTCGTTTTAACCCAAGTAAGTGGAATTTTGGAAATATATCATAAATATTTCCTAAGTATAAAAATAACCGAGTCGGGAAAGAGATAAGTGATTGAAATTATTTTCAATTGCAATATAGAATATATTTTCTAAGTATAGAAAATAAAAGGGGACGATATATGGAAGTGTTTTCCAAATAGCATAAGAGGCCAAGATGATTATAGAAAATATTTAGTTAACAAATAATGAAATGGAGAAGTGATTTAATTAATGAAATATTCATTAAGGGGTCCAGCGATTGTTTGATGTTTTGAATGAGTGTTTGTTTTTCTTCGATAGTTAAATAACCGACTATCGAAGTGTTTGACAATATCGTTGTCAATATGGAGAGACCGGTTGGATTATTATCCGAGAACCATGACATATTGGCAGTAGCGTTGCGAATCATATTATATGAAGATAATCGAAGACAGAGTAAAGTGCAAGGAGTTTTTCTATTAATAGAAATTGTGCCTTCGGTTTCGTTCAGTCCCAGAACGAGCGTGTATGGACGAGTGTCTGACAGAGTATTTCCAGTGATCGCATAACTTGGTCTGTATAAATATATATGGTGGTGGAGAATTTATTCTCTTAGCATAATATCCAGAATATATTTGTGCAAATCAATTAGTGATTAACGGATCTGACAATGTGGCATTCAAAATGATTGTGCTATCAATGAATGGAAAGCAGTCGTAGCCTCAGGCCTCAACAACCGGGAAATGACAAAAATCGGGCAGGTAGCATGGCTATGTGGGTCGCTCCCACTAGGGTGTATAATCACCTATCTAGAGAAATTCCTTTTACTTCTTTAATCTATCGATGCTGTCCCTTTTTGGGAAACGGTTGCTGATCTCAACCGTTGGTGATATACATTCGATACACTCAAGCGAAATGAGTGGTCGGTCATGTGTAGGCTGGGTTGCAAGACGTTCTTGTTGAACCCAGTTTATTCCTCTCTAGAGATACACTATCGAAAGGTGGTCCCATACCTTGTCATGTTAGAAATCCAATCTCCAATAAGCGCCCTGCGGTTTTTGGTTTTATAATATATATGGAGCGTGAGATGCAAGCATTCCTCTAGACTCTATTTATTTGATGTAGACATTATTATAATATCACTGGATTTGATATCAAAAATATTTTGGGTTATAGTAAGGTAAAAGCCGTCCATGTTTATGTGTGGGCTGGTGTTACTATTATCCTTTCTTTCGAAAGGATTTTGAAAGTTAAACAAATGGTTGGAGTTTACTCACACCAGTCCCATGACTGACCCAGAGTTTATTTTGTTTGTTTTCCCTAAACTCTTGAGTGCCCAAATTTGTACGGGCAGCCAAGTAGTCGGGATTTTACAGATTCACTTGGAGGAGTTTGAAGCAGGAGGCTTCACCAGTTAGCTATAGACTATCATATATTCCGCTGTGTACCATGTTTTTATCTGGAAACAGGTGTTTATAACTGTTCCTGAAATAGCTGTTGTGCTCTGATGATGGTATGTATATAAATTTACCGAATTGTATTTCAAAGTTTATGTTACCTAATATATTTTATTCGTTCCGCTGTGAGTTTGTGACCTTCGTTTTCTTTTATTCTAATATTTCTTTCTATTTCTCATCCTCTAACTTCTTTCTAATAATGATTCGTATTTCTATGCAATTTGGGTTGGATGTGAGGTGTTATTAGTCAACTCAGATAGTATGGATTTGCGGTTCGTTACATGTTTAATATTTGTTGTGTCCAACTCATATCATTCTTGATTGTTTGAGTACTGGGTGAAAGTTACAGATCAGCTTTGTAGACCTAAAATGGCTAAAAATAATGACGAACCCAAATAGGGACACATCGAACTCAATTAGCTCCGTTTTCCAATGAACTACGCAAGCTATTTCGCAATTCTGTGGTGCACCAAGTACCGAAACTGACAAATAAATATACTATGTTGATCAGCGCAATGAGACGAACACAACGGTAAATAGTTTGCAGTGTCATGACACTCTAATCAAAAATGCGTTACGAACCCCTTTTAACGTCAAATTCGCATGGAAAAATAATTAAATGGAGGTCAAAACATAAGATTTTCACGAAACGAAAAATAACAGTCTTTTCAGAAACAGTATAGCATTTTTAGTTCAAGTTCCGACAAAGTTTTATTCGTAGCGGTTTATTAAATCTTTAATTAAATAAGCGTAAACAGAACAAATTTGCGTATTTTTCTACGAAACTCATACCTATGCTATGTCTAGTTAGACGCACGTCAAATATTTAATTTTTTATTTTTATTTACCTTTATAAATTTTTGTTGTTATTTATGATTTATCGGTTGCCGCTACCACAAATCAACGGTCAAAATCAATTCAACCGGAGCGACCAACATTGATGCTTTCAATATAAAATTACTTAAGTTACTTTTATATGAAAAATATTAAATCTCAAACATCAATATTTCATTATACATCAACTTCATGATTTAAACAAATACATTCTAAGTTGTGATTATCGTTTAATTCTTATTTTAAAACTATTTTAAATTCAATAATTAAATTTAATTCAATGACTTAAATGGTTGAAATTTATGGGATGCTACAATCTCCCCCACTCAGAAGTTTTCGTCCTTGGAAAGGAACGAAATAAGGAACTGGTGATTAACCGATATACCATTCATATGCATATCAACTTCGATTACTTGTTCAAACACAAATTTTTGCTTTCAGTTAATATTGGTAACCCGATCACTCTAATGTGGACTTCTGATTTGACTTCTTAATTAAAAACTTCCATTCTCCTTGCATAGAAATAAACTATGATAGAGAACTTCAGATTTTTATCAAAAACTCTTATCAATGTTCGTTGTCGAGAACCGAGCGAACAATTCTATATGAAATCAAAATTGTATATTCACTCAATCAAAACTGTTATGCGAATAGAATGGTTTTTTTTTGCACACTCACGAGTTATAATTCATTTTTTTTGCTAATGTATGTAATTCAAGTGTCTTCGATCTATATAGACATTTTAAAGTTTATAAGAAAATTCCTTGAAAAACAAACTTTTATTTCAAAAATAGTTTCTGATAACTCGATATTTCCACCAGTTTATCATCGTTCTTTAAGAATATGGTAATGCATTGATTAGGCGCAAAACTAGAAATCTCAGAGTACTAAGTAAACTCGTTTCAATATCCAGTGAAAATACTTGAAAACATTAAAATTAATAAAAAAAAGTACCATCCAATAAACCAACCGATGAAACATTCATAAATCACAGATACACAATGGTTACGCCTGGGTCCCCCAGGAAGCATCCGTACCCATTGGAAATCTCTTCCCTACGAATTTCGTCATGAACAATTAACGGGATGAATCAATAGAAATAGAATAGAATGACTTGAGATCATCATGGAACGTAGCCCCTAAGGTCGCTCTATCACTAAGTCAAAAGGACAAAGTGTCGCGGCCATAGGTGGCTAGGCAATCACTGCCTTACGCATTTCGCCATAACACCTCAAAACAATCGCATGGATCGTAGTTTATATATAGTAACAGTGGCAGTTATGTCTCTATCACCCATAAACCTTTGGCAGTCACTCCCTACGAATTACGCCAAGTGAACCGCAGATACAAAATGATTTCGCCTGGATCCCCGAGGAAACATCCATACCTATAGGCCTTCGCAGCCATGCGGATTTCACCATCGTAAAACGGCCATAGATCGCAACAGACACAATGGTTACGCCTGGTTCACCAAGGAAGCATCCGTCGTCGTAGGCCTTCGCGGCCCTACGAATTTTGCTATGCAACCGAGTTCAAAGGAAAACTCATGAATATTACGGCCGGACAACCACAATCAAATAAATATCAATAAGAGTTTCTACCGAGTAGGATCTCAATTTTCAATGGAAGGTACTTCTCATGTCTTCAATTTGTATGATAATATGTATAATATTCATTTCACTTTGCATATATCGTATTTATGAAAAATTTCATTTACATTAGATTTCTCAAATCATGTTAACATGTCATTCTTATATAATTTCCATTTAAATAAGATTTCATTTCATATCAATTACCATCAAATCAATAGTTTCGAATTCACTGCATTGTTACATAACCTTTCATATATAAGTTTCAAAATCTTTCATATTAAACATCCAAAATTGAAGATTCTTGAAAATTCCACTTTAATATCAGTTTAATTTGATTTATCAGCCGATTCAGATATTTGATATCATTTCGAATTCAGGTTTACATCCACAAATCAATTCATTATCAAACTTCACCTTCGATATGGGATACACGTTACGAATATCGTTATTTAATTGAATCCTTATATTCAATCATTTCAGATTTAAATTGCTCGGATCTAAAATATATATTCTTATCTCTAAAATAGTTAACGTAGATTCAAAATGGTTTAAGTAATATAATAAACTTAATATAAAATAGTTTGAATTAAAATAAATAGGTTGTGGTATAAAATAATTTAAATAAAATAATGAGGTTGATATAAAATTGATTCGAATAGAGTAAATAAGTTTTTGTATAAAATATTTAAATAAAATAATAGGTTTGACATGAAATAGATTTTGAATAGAATAAACAAGTTTTGGTAATGATTTAAGTAAACTAAATATGTTTGCTATAGAGAATAGTTGAATAACATGGGTAAGTTTATATATTCAAAATAGTTTAAATTATATATTAACAGTAATATTAATTTTAGGAAAAAAAATCTAATCCGAATCAATTTTATCCGACATTTCAATGCTAATACAACTTTGATTTCATAATATGACTTTAATAATCATTTCTCAAATCGACCTTATTCAAATCCAAATCTTCAAAGATTTCAAAATAAATAGTTTAAGAAATTTTCTCATGATTCATATAGTGATCATTACATTCTTTTAAAATATTTCTTAAGAAATATTTCTTAAACGTTATGAATCAATAATACTATCTAGTTGCTTAGAATTAAATACATGTCTTTAATAATAAAATTTTAAATCGACAACTTGCATAGTTTTTACTGAACAAAATAAAGTTTATTTCTTCATACGATGAGTACATACTTCATCACATTAGAGATCATTAGGTACTAAATTATATGAAGTTTGTTACAATGACGACAACACACTTACAGAAATTAGGGATACAAAAGATAATAATTTCATATGAGGAGTCATTAGTCAAATTGGTTTAGATTCAGAACTGTCAAGATCTATCCTACTATGTACCCTACTCCGCATCTTCGCATGAACGGCTCCACAGTATTCACCCTTTCAGGTATCTCCATAAAAGGATTAGTGCATTCCACAGCAACGTGTCCCCAGTTCTTGCAATTTCCACAATAGTACGAGATACTTCCATTTTCATACTTCATGGTCTTTGATCTAGTAGGGCACAATACGGCTTGCCTTCCACGTTGCCTCTCAAAACAATTCCGGGCTATATGTCCAACTTGCTTGCGATGGTGCCAGATAATTGGTTTGTTAACTGTTACAGCAGGGGCAAGTTTCTTCTTTTTCACTTCAAGACAGAGACTTGGAAAATGTCCCTTCTATCGACATTTAAAACAGAAAACCTCGAACCTGTAAATCTTACCTTCTTTCTTCTTTCCCTTGTCTCTCTCCCCGCACATAGCTGCGTAATGTCCCTTTTTCTAACATCGACAACATATGACATTATCATAAGGACCAGGTCCTTGTCTTTCTCTAATTATCCTTTCATGTTCTACAATCGCCTCTTCCTTTTCTTTATGGGCAATTGCTTCTCGTTCTCGACGTGTTGCCTTCTGTGCTTCAGTCTTTGCCATCTTCAATAATGAGACAATCTAATGAGATTTTCTTAACATAGTTTTGAGGTCTTCATTAGTTTATATTTCAATAATTTTAACCTAAAGTATATTACTACTATGATGAAACAATTTCAAAACGAATACATATTATTCATAGTAAATTCATTATATTCTCTAATTGTCAATTTTGATTTTCCTACTAAAACTCGAGTTAATATTTCAATATTTATAAATCTAGTTTGCTGCTACATCCATATTTAATTTATCTTTAAGTTCTTTAGTACAAAACCATTTTCCATACTTTGCAAAATCGTTTGTTAATGTTCAAATTTCCACTTAAGGTTATACATATACTATGTTAAGTTCGATCCGTTTCTTCAAATTAAAAAAGAGTTAATAAGTCACGTTATTAAGTCTCTTATAACTTTCCTATGGTTAATCTTAGAACTTGAAATGGATTTCAAATGAGATCTAGATTAAGCCCAAGGAAAAACCTTATCGAAAAGAAGCTAATCAAGGAAAGGTGGATTCAAAGGAGTAGGAATTCGTAAAAATCAAACTTTTCAAAATAGTTTATAATTTCAAAATACGCTCTCTCAATAGTAATTCTAGTTACGATTCTACTCATTCTAAGGTATTACTACCCTATCTCTAATGAGTTTTTAAACCCCATAAACTAAGCTTTGTATAAACCTAGGCTCTGATACCAACTGGAACATCCTATCTTTTCGACCGCTTCAAGTCGGAGATTAAACCAACTTAAACCGCTCGAAACAACAGATTTTTATTTAGCTTACGAGTTTAAATAGAATTAGGCATAGAAATCATAGAATAAATGAACTATAATATCCCACAACGGAAGCATTTTACACAAAATATCAGAGTTGTACAATAATTTACATAGCGGAAGCTAAATACATAAATTTAATAATAAAATTTACAGAGATTATCAAACCCAAGCGGCATGCGCCTTCGCAAATCTCTAGCTTAGGCGGTTGCAAATCTAATCTGTAGTACTCGATCTGACCCAAGTGCAAAGAAAAAACACTCGAATCAGGCCAAACATTCTTATGTAGTTAAATTACATCAACTGATAAATATGCAACATTTCAAAGTCTGAATGGAAAAAAGGTTACATACTAACATTAAAATATCAAAATATGGTACTATTTATAAATATAGAGTTCAATCTGATTCGATACCTTGTGTTTTTCTTTTTTCAACTAATAAACCTGTATTAGGAACATCTAATTACATTACCGTACATTTCAGTGCAATTATAGTCATATTTGTAAAAATGAAATTTCGTTCCATGTACGAACTCATGGATAAATATATCACGATGGTCTTTCTAAAATATAGAAGAAAGTATAAGTTTTATATCATGCCTAGCTATAAAACAAAGGTAAGGATAAAAGTTAAACAATGAGGAAGCTGGGCTGGGATGATTCATTTCATATTTTTGGCATAAAATTAGTGAAAAGATTTTACAGCTATCCTCTTTACTTTTTTTTTCATTCTAGTAAAAGAGCATTTTCTTTTAAAGGACAAACCTTGCAAAAAAATTGATCAAAAGGATAGAAAGTTTCAGAATTAGGCATAAGTCCACATTTGCACTAAACATGGAATTCAGGGGGTCCACAATCTTTTTCCCACTTGCACTAGCATTTGTCCTTTTGTCTAATTTCTAAACTTTTCATTCTTTTCACCAAAAATTTTGTTAAGTTTGGACTTCTCACTATTTTCCACCTAGTAAAATTATATAGAATAAGATTTGTTCTATTCAGTGCAAAATACCCAAAAAAATGGCAAACTCACTGCTCCCGCATTGTATCCACAAGTGAGATGTTTTCCAAAATTTCAACTTGAAGCACATTTATATCAGCAATAATGAAAAACATTCTCCTTATGAATTACATAATGCATTGCATTTTACAAGAACGAGAAAAATACAATCATTTTACCATTTTTAACCTAGGTATCTTACCAAGACGATTTCAAGTCAACAAAACATATAAGCAACAGAAGAAAAGGAAAAACGAGCATGGCCTAAACCAATATGTGCCCGCTATCAAAGTCATAAACCAAAGTAAATTTACAGCCAAGTCTTATTAATAATATATAGAACCTATTAGCAAGTTGCCAGCAACAATAAAATTAAGGACAAAATGTGAATGAGTCAAGACAGATACCAGGGATGGCTACAAACATAGGGTACCTACAGGCCTTAAATATATGCATCTATCTTATGCAATTGGGTCTCACAAAACTATTAACTTTTATATTTATAACATGTCATGTTAGGTAACATGCTAATTATGTGTAAATGAAACAATGCATAGGGAAATTCCAACCCAATATTTTTTCATCTTACTACGACGAACAACTAGATAGAAAACAACCAATACATGCATAAGAAAGAGATAGGTCGTTAGCCATAAAATTCACCTTTAACACCGTAGTGGTTGCGGAAATTTTAGCTTGGGTAGAGGTGCTTTCAGTGAAGGCAAGGCGGACACAAGGTTTGATGGCGATTACTTGCGTGAACCAGCAGTGGAGGTGGTTTCGATTTATGCGTTCTTGATTTTTTTCTGTAAAGGACCGGTTTCATACAAGGAAAGAAGGGAGAAGATAGCAGGCTAGTGGCAGACTTTATAAACAAAGGAGTGGAGTGAAGAGGCAGGTGGAAGAAAGTTGCGCTATGTCTATATTTAAAAAAAAATTGTAGGATGCTCAGTTTAGGAAATGAACGGTTCATGCTTCCTAGAAAAAAGTAGAGCATACTGATTCAAACATTTGAAAATTAAATTTACATTTGTTTTTCGTTTTTTTAAATAAAGGCATCCATTTAACAAACAGCATGCATTAAACAAACGCATGCATGTATCCAGTAGCATGCAAATTATGTGGCATAAAGCTTTTGTTATTCTCTTTCCTTATATTTGACACAATTTTTTTAACTTTTTTTTATATATAACGCAAGCTTACATAAACATGATTGGAGAGTAGACTATTGAAAAATGCACGGATGGTTAGTTGGTTTTGAAATTTGAAGCATGCACGCATTCCCATTCGTTTAATATTTTTTGTGTCCAACTCATATCATTCTTGATTGTTCGAGTACCAGGTGAAAATTAAAGATTAGCTTTGTAGACTCAAAGTGGCTAAAAAAATATGACAAACCCAAATAGGGACACGTTGAACTCAATTGGCTTCGTTTCCCATTGAACTACGCAAGCTATTTCGCAATTCTGTGGTGTACCGAGTACCGAAACTAACAAATAAATATATATGGTGATCAACGTGATGAGACAAACACAATGGTATATAGTTTGCGATGCCATGACCCTCTGATCAAAAACGCGTTACGGACCCGTTTTAACGTAAAATTCGCATGGAAAAATAAACGGAGGTCAAAACATTTGATTTTCGTGAAACGAAAAATAACGTTCTCTTCAAAATATAGTCTAGTATTTTTAGTTCAAGTTCGCTAAAGTTCCGACAAAGTTTTATTCATAGCAGTTTATTAAATCTTTAATTAAATTAGCGCAAACGGAACAAATTTGCGTATTTTTCTACAAAACTCATTCCTAGGCTATGTCTAGTTAGATGCATCTCAAATTATTAATTTTATATTTTTATTTACCTTTTTAAATTTTTATTTTTATTTATGATTTATCGGTTGATGCTACCTCAAATCAATAGTCAAAATCAATTCAACCAGAGCGACCAACATTGACGTTTTCAATATAAAATTATTTAAATTACTTCTATAGGAAAAATAATAAATCTCAAACATCAATATTTCATTACAAATCGAGTTCATAATTTAAACAAATACGTTTTAAGTTGCGTCTATCATTTAATTCTTATTTTAAAACCATTTTAAATTCAATAATTTAAATTTAATTCATTAACTAAAATGTTTGAAATTTATGGGATGTTACACATCTCCTTCGACGTCGGACAACTTAGGTGGGATGCTATAAGCAAAACAACCAAATACTCATGACCTGGCTATCACTACCTTTCCTGCTTTGAAACCATCGTTTGTCTTATAACGACCACTTTCCAAATGTCAAAGGCTAATGGTAAACCCTAGTTCTGGCAAAAATTCCATATGCCTTCATGACTTGTGTGTTTGTCTTTCCAATCTCAACAGCTCGGCCCTTCACGATTGCCCAAGGTGCTCGACCATACACCTGGTCTTTTATTGTACCCCTGGTTTGAGTCCGATAGAGCTTATGGCAAAGATAATCTCTCATCCTTCACATCCCTAGCCGTCATTACGGGCGACTATTCACAAGCTCAAGTCCCCCTCGAGCAACCATTATCGACGAACTCAAAACTCACTTGAGTCGTCTTCACATTCGTTGCATTACGACGATCGACAAATACATCACAATAGTTCGAACATTCCCACATAGATATACATCGAAGTTACAATCATCGAACCAAACAACATCAATATAAGGCTCAATATGTCAGGTCATCTCTACTCTTAGGTCGTCCAATGACCCATGCTTCACAGCCTGCCCCACTCTCTCTTGATCGCTTCGGCTGTCCAGCCTCCTTAGATCGTTTTACATCCTAACGCCTTAGGTCATTCCCCCCGACCTAATTACAACAACCCCTAAACCGACCTTACTTCCTTAGGAGCCAGCAACCTAAGTCCAGCTAGTGCCTCCACGATCTAGCTTGCCTTCAATGACCTAAGCTTCTCCTCGAACGACCTGAGACCACCAAAGCTCCAACCATCTATCGCCATGTCATCATTATGACCTGCGACATGGCATACTGGAACGGTCCATCTCCATTTCTTAGAGAACAAGACACACGACCTAACTCTTAAATGACCTGATCTAAGAGAAAACGACTTAACTCCCAGATTTGAACAAAACAGCTCCAAACTTGACCAAATCTTCACCAAATGACAACATTGATGGAATCAACTCATCCAATTCATTCAACTCAACAATAAACATGTTACGAAATTCCCAACAACATAAAAGGACAAATGTCATTGATAATCTTATAGCATTCACCAAAATCATTATAATTCAATGCATAAAGTAAAACAATGAATCTAACTTAAATAATCATATGAATTAACATAAGAATTACAAAATTTAAGTTGCTAGATCAGATCCTATTGTAACAGCCCACATTTTACTTATCGGAGGATCGTAAAATATTTTTATTTCATTCCCTAAGGGTCGGGTCATTATCATCTTTTAATATGTAGCTTATGGGATGTGAGACATGTCCATAATTTTTACGAATTTTATTTGTGACCATTTTTCCCCTATCAGTCTTGTACATGTCATAACTTTTGATTCAGGTTGAATCAGAGAGTGAGACCTATGCCATTGGAAAGGAATTGATGATTGCCTTTCCATAAAGTTGTTACATTAAAGATTTGGCTTAGCGGTTTGGGAGGAATCACTGTTTTAAGTTTTTCAGTTAGCTATTCAGGTTTGGAGAGCCACAATGGGCTGATTTGGGAAGTCCCATTGGTGGTCTATTGGAAGGGTATAAATAGGGGGTAAGTAATATGGGAAATGGTTTTAGTCTTCCATGCGTTGTGCTCCTCCTTTCTCTAACACCTTTCCATCATTAAAAATCATATCCAAGGAGGGAAATTGAAGATCTATACCATTGGAGGCTAGATTTACATTAATTGATGCAAGGATTCATCGGATCAAGGTGTTTGGTGCGAGGTGCTTGCTATCCGGATTCATATTTCTATCATTTTGCCTTGTTTTGGAGAATCAGTGAGTGACTTACATCTCTCACATGAATGCAATGAAGTATATGAGTGTTTGTGCATGTTTCTCATCAAATTCAAGTGTTTTTCCATAGATCTATGCCATATTAAGTTAATTTTCATAAACATCACCTTATAATCTGATCTAAGAAGTTTAGATAGGTAATTTTTATAACATTTCATATGAATGTGCAAGTTAGATCCGTGGTTTTGCTCATATGTACCTTCATGTCGATTTTGGTGGATTTACATGTTTGTTGATGGAATTGTCATATTGGTGTTATTGTTGATTTCATATCATGCTTGTGATCATATTGGATGAGCTGGTTTCGTTGAACGAACCGTTTTGGGGAAGTTTTAGTCAAAATTGGAGTTGCATTGGAGAATGCAGGTTTTGGGTCGAACATGGAGGGTCGGACATGGTGGATTGAACATGGAGAGTTAGTCGAACCATGGGGAGGTTTGCTTGGAGGAAAAGAAATGGTTGGGTCGTTCGAGCATGTTTGGTCGAACAGATTGGATCGAGCAAGTTGGGTCGAGCAGCATATGGGTTATGCAGTTGTTCTGGTCGCACCATAATGTGGTTGGGTCGGTCATGTTTAGGGTCGAACAAACATGGATTGGTTCAGTCATGTCTTGTTGAGGTGTTTGGATCGGTCACGAAGGAGGGGTCGAGCGGAGTGGTCTGGTCGGTTATGTTGGGTTGAGCAGAGTGGTTTGGTCGGTTATGTTGGGTCGAGCAAAGCCTGGGTCGGTCACACATGTTGGGGTCGGTCACACATGTTGGGATCGGTCATACACTACTACAAAAGTGGGCATATTCGACACTAATATGTGTGCGTTGCATGAAAAGTGTGGCGAAAGGTATGGTTTCTTTGATCTTATGCAATAATATTCATATGTTGTTGCATTAGATGTGAATGCACTGTTGCTGTTGGAATTCTAGTGCTGTGACATGCAACACCAGTTCAAAGCATTGCATTACAGCAGTTAAAAGTACACCTCATCAATCCATGCCCTCATAAACGAAAAATCACAACCGTTGATCCACCTTAATCAATCCACGTTTCCCTTATTCTATTTTCCGCTAAGATTTTCGTTGCCGTGGAACTTTTCTTTTCGTTTCCCTTATTCTATTTCCCGCTGAGATTTTCGTTGCCGTGGAACTTCTTTTATTTTCATTTGATAAACTAGGGAACAATTTTGGTTGGAGAAAAAAATAAAAAATCAGGATCTGCAAATTGGGAATCGTGAAACTTAATCGTGCAATCTGTCTTCTAATTTGGATTTGGATAATTAGGTTTTCTGTTCAAAAAGCGTAAATCCTAGTACATTGAAATAGAAATCATCGTACTTTGGTTTCAATCGTCTTGTGCAATACTTGATTTTTATGCAACCATCTCGATGCGGCGCTTCAACGCTTGGACAGCTTCGATGTTTCTTATTGGTTGGTGTCTCTGCAAGTTGTACGAATCAGGGAAAATGACGCCTGGTCATGGAAGCATGGGAAAGGTAAATATATTTAGTATTTGAAATTTTCACTTAACGTAATCCATCGATCTTAGCGATCAACGTTCATTTCTTTTGGCATGGATATCCTTGAGAGCAAGAGAGACCATTGCACTTGGTAGAGAATTGATGGGTAGTAATGGAGTCTTGTCTGATTTTCTTGTAGCAAAGGTTAGAGTTTATTTTGATAATATTTATCATTACACATTCAACAATTAAATTTAGGACATGGTTAAGCTATTGTTTAAGATGAAAGTCCCGGAATATTTTGCTTCATTATTCATTTATTTGAGCCGTCTTTAAATGAATGCCATATACGGTTGTGACTGAGAAATGATTAAAACAAGATAGTTCCAGAAACACTTGATATGAAACACTTTAGTTACTGATGAGTGGGAAGTGTAGATACCAACATGCAGGTTATGTTGAATAACATCTTAAGATTTCTATTATATATTCCTAGTTGATCTAAGGTTTAATATGGAGAACTTTTATTTTCCTAGTTGGTAAAACACAGAAAAGCTGTGTATACACATGTTGTGTGTGTATTCACCGATAGGATTCTTAATGACAAGTATGCAGGAAAACATTATATTGCAGGGACTATACTTTTGCACTTAGAATAGAAGAAAGGAATAAACATCTGAATGCTTGTCATGAGTCATTTTCTACTGTTTGGCCTAGGAGTTACTGGTGTATAGCTAGGTGTTCTGCAGTTAGATTTCAAATTCATCATTTAAATGTAGTCACCCTGGTTTGTGTATCTATATAAGCAATATAAGCAAGTCCACGTAGATATAAATGTCATACAGATATGCATTTACATGATTTCTGTACAATCTGCAGGTTAATGTTTGGTTTCCAGTAGGAAAGGGGTAAATGCCTGTGATAAGTTTACTAAGAATGCAACTAAAGTTTTGAAAGCTAGCAACAATGTAGCTGAGGGGGTAGAGCAAGAAACTGTCAAGAAAAATAAGGTGGTTAGCATGCCACAGGTTAAAAAGAAGCACTTGTGGAAAAGAATTAGTAGTACAAATAAGTTGCACGATCCTAACCGTACTCATATCAAGGATGGACTGGTTGACCATGTTGTCCCTTGTCAAATTTTAGTAAAGGAAAACTGGTTGAAAAAAGTGAGTATCATTGATAATTTTAGTTTATCCAACAGATTTCTTATTTTGAATCGATCTTGGGTTGGAAATGCATGAGAATCAATAGGAACATGATAATTTCGGTGAAGTGGAGTTTGTTAAAGCTTTTAGTGGTATAAGTAGTGAAATAAAAGATAGTGCTGAACGTTCTGTTCTTATAGGATCCAATTTGTCAGATATTCTTATTCAAAACAATGTGATAATGTAAAAGAATGGAATCATGCTTTCAAATTCTTTGTCTGTACCAAAAACAGTTGGGGTCGAAGTAGGTAGTGAAACTTTTCGTAAAGGTAAAATAGATTTGAAAAGTGATTCATCTCCATGCACTGACCTGCAGATTGTGCATGATTTAAGTGATTCATCGGTTATGGATACATGCGGTGGAAGGGATTATTGCAGGTGTCATCGATGCTCAAATGTAACTTTTTAATCTAAAAGCCAAAAGAAGCTATTGTTTTACTTTGCTAAAATTATGCTTGGCTTGAGCTGATAATTGCAAGTTGGAGCTTTTTCGTGTAAATTTTGCAGGCTAAGTGCTATGTGATTATTGCAGGTGCAGGAGCTTAACTGATAATTGCTTCTCCATCTAGCTTTTGCTTCTCGATCCAGTATTAGAGACCAAAATTCAAACTTTGTTGGTCCAAAATTTACACTATGGATCCTTTTGCTCTTGCCAGCATTTAGCGAGGGACGCTCAGATGTAATCTCAGTTTGTGCAATGCTATTGAGAACAGCGTCATTCAGGTGCCACTTTTATTTTATTTTCCCTGTATTTTTTGTATTTTAGTATTCAGATCAGATCTATGGAAGTATCTCGGTGTGGGTCAAGTGGACATCCTTAATTATTCTTGCTTGTCTTTACACTGCATACAAGTTGATGTATATTTAAATTAAGGTATATATGCATGATTGCTATGATGTAGCAAAACCTGTACATTAAGATGGACAAATTATCTTAGGCCTTGAATAAACAGAACTGATTTTGGTTTTCTTATATGTAGAAATGTTCTGATATAAAAGCATTTATAGATTATGTGATGTAAATCTTAAATCAAAGCTATGAAACGGTTTGCACACTGATATGAATATATTTTATATACTACACATGAGCTGATTTTCGTAAGAATTTTAACACACTGATTACTCTATTGATCAAACTAGCTTCCGCAAAAGATTCAGATTTTGGTAGTGAACAGTTTTGACTGATTAAGTTGAAAGGTTGGTGTGACGACCCGCTCCACACCAGCCGGCCTCTCCTCCTTAAGTGCGCTGTACACATGCCCGACTAGCACGAAACGGTTGCCAAAGAAAGGAAAGAAGAGAACGAACTAATCGAAAACCTGTAGAATACCTCACAGCGCATGGAACAAAATATAATAATATACTTGACATAAAACAGGTGAGACAGTGCATAAGCTGATGACTAAAACCAACATCAACTTTAGAGCAGCGGAAGTCTAAATACAGCTTATTACAACTTTCCAAATTACCGTCTCTAAAACAAAAGAAAGCTAAAGTAGGAGATACACTACTAATGCCCAAGCAGTGATCTTCAACAATCACAGGGAGAATATCTATATGTATCACACGTGGGAGCCTCCTGCTCGTCTCCGGATCAGCTACTCGTGCATACCCAGCTAACCTGTCTCTAGTCTGCTCGTGAGAGAACCCAGAGTAATAAGAAGAGACATAAAACTCTGGGTCAGACAAAAAGTATGGTATGAGCGATAAGCAGCTAAACAGAACAATAACAGGTATACTAAACCATACCTGAACCTGGACTTGCAACCAAAGAGTTAGCACTACATAACGTACAATACTCTAAGGTGCCACTGAACAAATGGTGTAAAGATAACGGGGGTGGGGTGTGCATGTCATAATGATGGCAAACAAATCAAGCATAGCAACCATCCTCACATCTCCCACTCAGTGCGTAAAGCATACGATATCTACCGCTTTGATCACTAGACCCATCGAAGTAGTGACGGAGTTCAACCTGTGCAACTACTGCTACTAACAAGCTTACCACATGGAGTCATGACCAAACCTTTATAAATGACCCCACTTCATTGGTCTATAGCCCTTTTAGTCGTACCTAGGCCATTGTGGCCCTGAATCCGTTCACGTACTCCCTACACATAGTGATCCAAAGTTATAGACATCGACAACCCCTTAGCACGCGTCCCACAGCAAAGCCCAACTCATGAAGTTGACTCGTTGGTTCCCAACTGGATCCTGAGCTCTAACTTCCTTTTGGACTACCTTTGCATCTCGGGTTTTGGTCTTCTCCGGATCGGTCCTTTACTTCAGTCTATACTTCAAATTCGGATCGTGATTCACTCCTCAAGTCCAAGCATCTCGGTTCGGATCGGTCGAGCTACCCCCATCGGATCGGGTCGGGGTCCACATCTTGTGGCGGTTCGGATCGGTCATCATCGCCTCCTGCGGATCTGTCATCATCACCTCTTGCGGATCGGTCATCATCACCTCCTGCAGATCGAGTCAGGTTCTTCAAGCCTAATCGCCATGCATCGGTTCGCTTCGGAGGTGGCCATGCGGGTCGGGTCGGAGAAGATGCTCCCCAATCTTCCAGATCGTCTCGTGGATACACAGCTTGGAGGGGCGGTTCGGTTCGGGGGTCCTTCCTCCAATCCAATCCGCATCGGCCAGATTCCTGCACTTCTTCCAGCGACTGCTCACGCCATTCGATGGCGTTTTCGACCAATATAACCCTTCTAGACAATCACAAATCAAGCCATACAGTCATAGCAACATGTACAATCAATCATAAACACCAAAACTACAATTTCAACAAGTTAGAATGGATCAAATCTACCCAAAACCCATATTTTCCCTTAAGCATGTTTAGGCAAAACTAATGGTAGGATTAACAAAACTTAACCAAATCAAACCAAATTTCTAACAGAGGTCTAAAACATTATTTTCGAATTTATAAATATTTTTCCAGATTTTATTAATGTATAAATTTGCTAATTATCACTAATCACCCTAATTAACTGTAATTAGTGTCAAAACAATGCTAATCACTCACCTTGGCCACAAATAAAATTTTCAGAACTGAAATCTCGCTGATTTGAGCGAATACTGATGTCTAACATCAGCTCTAATACTGATTTGGTGAAGATCTTCTTTGATTTGATGTTGATTAAGCCAAAACTCGATTAGAAAGTGATTAGAAGTTGATTTGAGTGTTGGAGGTCATTGTTAGGGTTTCAAGAATGAAAATGGCGGTTGAAAAATGAAAATAAGATCATTCTCTAACTGATTTCAGCCTTCTCATAACCCTAATCCCGAAATCCCTCGTTGGGCCTAGCTGTTAATCACCCGGTTAAGCCCAATTAAGCTGTTTTTCACCATCTGAAACTTGTTTCAGCCATATCTCCCAAACGGTAAGTCTGTTTGGCTAATGTGACCACTCTACGGAATTGTAAACCATCATCCGGAGCCAATGAAGGTGGTTTCAGGTCAAAATTCATTCCCAGTCAAAAGTTATGGTAAAAAAAGTATCAGTTAAGGGCAAAACGGTCATTTAAAAATCGACAAAAATCATGAACATGGGAAATGACCCCAATAGTCGTCTATCAAAGTTGCATGACCATACGACTTCATATGTGAAAGAAATAAATTTTCTACGATCCTATGATGCGTAGAATGCGGGTCGTTACACTCTCCCCCCCCCCCCCCCTTTAAGAAATTTCGTCCTTGAAATTCCTTAACCCAAAACATACAAAGGATCCCGCATTAATAGCAACCATATACAACAATCAATCATGCAAATCAAACAAAATAAGCTTATCCTAGCATGCGGAAAGACTAAATCGAAGTTAAAATCTTACCAGGCGAAGAGTTCTAGATATGTCTTCCTAATGCTCTCCTCTGTCTCCCTAGTACAGTCATTCTCATTCTTGCCCCACTGAACTTTGACCAGATTCAACGCTTTCCTTCGAAGTTGCTTCGTATCGTTCCCAACAATACACATAGGCTTGTGGTTCCCAACCGCCTCGGGTTCAACTTCGATATCATCAAACTAATCAGGTGAAATAATCACATCTGGGTCGTGCACGAACTTCCTTAACTGGGAAACATGAAATACGTTGTGAACTCCTGCCATCTTCACTGGTAATTCAACTTTATATGCCCAATTCGCAATTTGCTCAAGTACTGGGAATGGACCAACAAATCTTGGTGCTAACTTTCCTCTCCTGCCAAATCGTATCACGCTTTTCAACGGAGTAATCTTGATAAACACCAAGTCGCCAATGGAGAACTTTAATTATCTTCTCCTCCTATCAGCATAACTCTTCTGCCTATCTTGGGCAGCCTTCATTCGCTGTTGGATAATCTTAATCTTGTCTGAAGTTTCTCTTATCACATCGGGTCCAAGCACAAACTTCTCACCAGTTTCTACCCAACATGATGGTGAGTTGCACGGTCTTCCGTATAAAGCTTCAAATGGAACCATACCGATACTGGATTGGTAGCTATTATTATATGCAAACTCTACTAGATGCAAATGGTCATCCCATGATCCACCAAAATCCAGTACACAAGCTTTAAAGAGGTCTTCTAACACTCGATTCACCCTCTCTGTCTGCCCATCAGTTTGAGGATGATACGCGGTACTGAGATGTAATTCTGATCCTAACACCTCTTGTAAGCTCTTCCAAAATCCACTAGTGAACAACGAATCTCGGTCACTCACAATGCCTCCATGAAATCTCACTACCCACTTTATATACGGTTCCGCTAACTTAGCTGCCGTCCTGTTTGACTTGACGGGTATAAACCTTGCACTCTTAGTCAATCGGTCCACAATCACCCAAATGCTATCATGGCCCGATCTAGTCCTTGGTAACCCATCAATGAAATCCATTGACACTTGTTCCCATTTCCATTCTGGGATTTCTAATGGTTGTAGCAAACCACTAGGCTTCTTTTGCTCAGCTTTAACTAGTTGGTAGTTCATGCATTTGGATATAAACTTCCCAATGTCTCTTTTCATCCCTTCCCAGTAGTAGGTCTTATTCATGTCTCGGTACATCTTGTTACCACCGGGGTGTATAGTCAGTTATGAGTGATGACATTCTCTAAGCACTTCATCTCTCAATCCATTGACATTGGGTACAACTAGTCTTCCATTCTTTCTAAGCCATCCATCTCGATCAAGCCCATACTTGTTCATCTCCTCATCGATACCCATCTCTAACTTGGAGATGATTTCCAATAGGTTAGGATCGTTCCTCTGACTGGAACTAATCCGCTCAATCAAAGTGGGTCTGATCGTCAAACTTGCTAACATTTCTGGATCCAATTCCCACTTTGGTCTGAAATCATACCCAGCGATGTACTCTAGTTGCTTCCATTCTAGAAACATAGCCCCTAAACTGGCATGTCTTCTACTCAATGCATCAGCTACCGCATTGCCCTTTCCTGGTGTGTATGCGATATCGAAATCATAGGAAGCTAAGAATTCTAACCACCTTTGTTGTCGGATATTTTGGTCCTTTTGAGAGAAAAGATACTTTAACGATTTATGATCGGTAAACAACTCGAATCTTTCTCCCAAGAGATAATGTCTCCACATCTTCAATGCGAACACGATCGCTACCAGTTCCAAATCATGGGTAGGGTACCTTTTCTTATGCGGTTTCAATTGCCGACTTGCATAAGCTACAACCCTACCTCCTTGCATCAATACAACACCTAGTCCGGTACCACAAGCATCCGTATATACCGTCATTTCTTCATTCCCTTTAGGAATGACTAATACTGGTGCACATGTCAACTTTTCCTTTAGACTCTTGAATGCATTCTCGCACTTTCCGTCCTAGACGAAGGCTTGATTCTTCTTGGTCAACTGAGTCAACGGTGCTGCTATCTTGGAGAAGTCTTGGATAAACTTACGATAATATCCAGCTAACCCCAAGAAACTTCTTACGTCCGTTGCATTCTTGGGCGTAGACCAATCTTGTACCGTAGCCACCTTCGCAGGGTCCACAGCAATACCATTCTCTGAAACAACATGGCCCAAGAATCTCACTTCTCTCCTCCAGAAGTGACACTTAGAAAACTTTGCTTTCAACTGGTGTTTTCTCAACACCTCCATCACTATCTTCAAATGTTCCACGTGTTCTTGCTCTGTCCTCGAATAGACCAAAATATCATCCACGAACACAAGGACAAACTTATTCAACTCATCTCTGAATACCCTATTCATCAGATCCACAAAATATGTTGGGGCATTGGTCAGCCCGAATGGCATGACCAACCATTCATAAAATCCAGACGGCATCCAAAATGCCATTTTAGTTATACTCTCAGCTTCCACTCTAAGCTGACGAAAACCTGTCGCGAGATCCAACTAAGAGAATACTCTTGTACCACTCAACTGATCAAAAAAATCATCTATCCGCGGTAGAGGATACTTATTCTTCCTCGTCACCTTATTCAACTCGCTGTAGTCTACACACAAACGAAGGGAACCATCCGCCTTGGTAGCAAACACAACTGGTGCTCCCCATTCAGAAACACTTCTTCTGATAAATCCCTTCTTCAAAAGATCGCTGACTTGCACCTCGAGCTCTCGCTGCTCCCTTGGTGCCATACGACGAAGTGGCATCACTATAGGTCTGGCATCTTTCACTAAATCAATACGGAACTCAATCTCTTGGTGTGGTGGAAGCCCGGTCACTTCCTCGAAGACGTCCGGATGCAGGCCAACCACGGGCAACCCTGACAACTCACTATGCGGGATGTCGAGGGAATTTAGGAAACTAGCCATTACCCCATCACCAGGTAGACCACCAAACACTACCCTCCGCCCATCATCCGCCCTAGTTGTCACCAAAAAGCCCTCACAGTTTACCACCACCCCGTATCTTTGGAGCCAATCGACTCCCAAAATAATGCCAAACCCAGTAAAGCCCAAAAAAAAGCAATCACAACCAAACATGCATCCATGACTCGATAAGACCACATTACGACAAATCATTCTAAGGTTAGTTGAACCACCAATCGGGTTCGTCACTACTAAAGGTCTATCAACAATCTCGGGCTCCAATCCCAACCTATCTACCAGGTCACTAGATATGAAAGAACTGGAAGACACGGTATCAAACAAAACTCTAACAGGAACATCATAAACAGAAAGCATACCTTGGATAACAACATACTTTCCCTTCTCCGCCGCAGTTGGGGCATTCGACGAAGAAGGAATAGCATTAAGGGCATATGCTTTCACCACCTGCTTTTCTTTAGGGGGTCGTGGACACTTGTCCTTGTGATGTCCTACTTGGCCACAGTTGAAGCACTTCCTATCCGCTTGTTTGGCCCGACAATCTTTGCCATAGTGGCCCTTCTTACCACAGCTGAAGCACTCAACATCTTGCTTATTCTTTTTCTTCTGGCCATCCTTAGTCTGATTCTGCTTTCTCTTATTCTGAGAACCGTTCTTGCCTCCACAGCTTGCTTGCGGCTTTGGCTCCTCTACAGATGCAACTTCCGTCTTCGACTTAGGGTAAAGACTCTCTGACCTCAATGCTTTCCCCACAATCGACTCAAACATCTCATCGATGTGGTTAATAAGCCTTTCCCCCAAGTACTGATCCAAACCTGTTATAAACTTCTCGTTCTTCTTCTCGGCAGTATCAATAAGAGATAACCCATACTTCGACAAAGTGTCGAATTCGGCAATATACTCCGAGACTGCTCTGCCATTCTGCTTGAGTTCCAAGAATTTCTTAAACAACACCGACTTCTGAGCAGCTGGAATGAACTTATCGCTAAAGTGAACCTTAAATTGCTCCCAAGTAATCTGATCCTTGGGAGTAGCTTCCTTTATAGCATTCCACCAATTCATTGCCCATCCTTGCAGCTGACGGGATGCTAGCCTTCTCTTCATCTCATCCTCGATACTCAAATCTTCGAAGATACGCTCGCAACTATCCAACCAATCCTGAACATCCGTAGCCGAGCCAAAACTAGTATAATCCTTGTTCAGCTTGGCGAAATCGGCCCTAGGTGCCTGCACTATTGGACCACCACCATTACCACCATTGGGAGCTGCCCTCTGTACATCCCTAAGCATCTCCCTCATGAGGTCAGTAAACATCATCCTCATGTCAGCAGCATTCCCATTATTGGCTCCCCTACCGACACCTCTTGCTTATCGACTCATCGTTCAATCTGTAAAGAGAAAACGATTAACCATCTCCATAGTGGTGCTAGTGCAGTGCAGCTTCATCCTTAGCTATACTAATAGTGTATATATATAGCTTTTGAAAACTAAAATAATCACAAATATGCTCTCTCATATACGTATACTATCTCTCCCTCATAACTTCCCTAGGTTAACTACGCAACCTAGAGCTCTGATACCAAGTGTGACGACCCGCTCCACACCAGCCGGCCTCTCCTCCTTAAGTGTGCTGTACACATGCCCGACTAGCACAGAACGGTTTCCAAAGAAAGGAAAGAAGAGAATGAACTAATCGAAAACCTATAGAATGTCTCACAGCGCATGGAACAAAATATAATAATAATATACTTGACATAAAACAGGCGAGACAGTGCATAAGCTGATGACTAAACCAACATCAACATTAGAGCAGCGAAAATCTAAATACAGCTTATTACAACTTTCCAAATTACTGTCTCTAAAACAAAAGAAAGCTAAAGTAGGAGATACACTACTAATGCCCAAGCAGTGATCTTCAACAATCACAGGGAGAATATCTATATGTATCATACGTGGGTGCCTCCTGCTCGTCTTCGGATCAGCTACTCGTGCATACCCAGCTAACTTGTCTCTAGTCTTCTTGTGAGAGCACCCAGAGTAATAAGAAGAGACATAAAACTCTGGGTCAAAAAAAAAGTCTGGTATGAGCGATAAGCAGCTAAACAGAACAATAACAGGTATACTAAACCATATATGAACCTGGACCTGCAACCAAAGAGTTAGCACTACATACCGTACAATACTCTAAGGTGCCACTGAACAAATGGTGTAAAGATAACGGGGGTGGGGTGTGCATGTCATAATGATGGCAAACAAATCAAGCATAGCAACCATCCTCACATCTCTCACTCAGTGCGTAAAGCATATGATATCTACCACTTCGATCACTAGACCCATCGAAGTAGTGACGGAGGTCATCCTGTACAACTACTGCTACTACCAAGCTTACCACATGGAGTCATGACCAAACCTTTACAAATGACCCCACTTCATTGGTCTATAGCCCTTTTAGTCGTACCTAGGACATTGTGGCCCTGAATCCGTTCACGTACTCCCTACACATAGTGATCCAAAGTTATAGACATCGACAACCTCTTAGCACGCGTCCCGCAGCAAAGCCCAACTCATGAAGTTGACTCGTTGGTTCCCAACTGGATCCTGAGCTCTAACTTCCTTTTGGACCACCTTTGCATCTTGGGTTTTGGTCTTCTCTGGATCGGTCCTTTACTTCAGTCAATACTTCAAATTCGGATCGTGATTCACTCCTCAAGTCCAAGCATCTCGGTTCGGATCGATCGAGCTACCCCCATCGGATCGGGTCGGGGTCCACAACTTGTGGCGGTTCGGATCGGTCATCATCACCTCCTGCGGATTGGTCATCATCACCTCCTGCGAATCGGGTCAGGTTCTTCAAGCCCAATCGCCATGCATCGGTTCGGTTCGGAGGTGGCCATGCGGGTCGGGTCAGAGAAGATGCTCCCCAATCTTCCAGATCATCTCGTGGATACACAGCTTGAAGGGGCGGTTCGGTTCGGGGGTCCTTCCTCCGATCCGATCCGGATCGGCCAGATTCCTGCACTTCTTCCAGCGACTGCTTACGCCATTCGATGGCGTTTTCTACCAATCTAACACTTCTAGACAATCACAAATCATGCCATACAGTCATAACAACATGTACAATCAATCATAAACACCAAAACAACAATTTCAACAAGTTAGAATGGATCAAATCTACCCAAAACCCATGTTTTCCCTTAAGCATGTTTAGGCAAAAATAATAGTAGGATTAGCAAAACTTAACCAAATCAAACCAAATTTCTAACAAAGGTCTAAAACATTATTTTTGAATTTATAAATATTTTTCCTGATTTTATTAATGTATAAATTTGCTAATTATCACTAATCACCCAAATTAACTGTAATTAGTGTCAAAACAATGCTAATCACTCACCTTGGCCACAAATAAAATTTTCAGACCTGAAACCTCGCTGATTTGAGCGAATACTGATGTCTAACAGTAGCTCTAATACTGATTTGGTGAAGATCTTCTTTTATTTGATGTTGATTAAGCCAAAACTCGATTAGAAAGTGATTATAAGTTGATTTGAGTGTTGGAGGCTGTAACACCCCGTAATTCTGTGACATTAAGATTCTCAAATTAAAGTATAATTAATTTTTAAAAGAAAAATTAAAAGAAAAAGATCCATGCAGTTGTTTAATTTAAGTATTGTAACTAACATGAAAAAGGAGAAGTAAGGAGAGAACAATAATTATTATTGTTCTAAGACTTATTAACAAAAGCCTCAGTTGGTTAAGGCATTGGATTTGTAGCATGGAGGTCGGGGGTTCGAACCCCGGCGGCGACATAATTTTTTATCTTTGTTTTAGAGAGGGCCAACTGAACATGCAAGTATATGTACGTATACAAATTCAAAATTTGAAAGGATAAGAACGTACATATAAGGAAATAAAGAAAATATATATATACATATGAGAATATATATATATGCAAAAATATATGTATACGAAAAATAAAATTCAAGATAAGGCTACAGTCAATGAAATATGGCAACATCATTTGAATTTTGAAAATAAAATGAAAGTTGTGCGTATATATATACGCGTAAAATGGTCGTTAGAGGAATTGTATACATATAAGAATATTTCATGTGAATAAAACAGTTAAATAAATTCCAGAAATTCAAAAGTTCGAAAATCAAATTTCTACGCCAAAATAGTGGGACCCAATGCTGACTCAGCACTGCGTGTATGATAAGGTTTGGCTAGATTCATCTATGTACCTGGACTATTTTCTTAACTAGGTTCAATGCTGACTCAACGCTGCGTGTACGATAAGGTCTTGAGCAGCTATATAAACAGCCCTAGTCTTCATTCTCTTTGCATCAATTCTCTTCTATCCTTATGCTGCTAAGATTCATGGCTTCTTCCCCTCCTCTAAATTTTCTTAAATAATTAAAATAAAATATAAATTCAAGACATGGAGATGCTGCTCAAATCTGTTCAAGAGAAGATTCAAATCAAAGTGAAGAATTCAAAGGCTAAATCAACAAACCTCGAGCAACGACATACGAATCTTAGCATCGCCATTCTTCTATTCTAGATCTAATTTCTGTAAGTCAGTTGTTTCTAGATTTGAACGTTTTTGCTTTATTTTGTGACATGAAATTAAAGGAATAAAAGAATATGCCAAATCTCTCTCTCTATTCGAATCTGTGTTTATATTCTTGGACTAAATTAAGAACTGTTATGATTCAAGGACAAATAAGACTTTGTCTAAGACCGTTGCCTATGACTATGGATTCTGAGATCATGTGCCTTTGGACTATGAACATAAGCCTTTGATTTTGGGACATAAAACATTGCCTATGACGGTGACTTATGACTGTGGGAATTGTTTTCCCTTTTGACTATGAATATTGCCTATGACTATAGACATTTGCCTTTGAATATGAACACAACCCTTTGATTTGGACATAAAGTATTACCTATGACATAACAACGGTGATTTAAACACCTATGATTCATGAATAGGAAAATTGTTGCTTAGGTTTTGTGACTATGAAATTGGGTCTAAAACCCGATTTATCTATTCTGTCTATTCTTGATTTTCTTTGGTTTTAGACTATGGGAATTTACCTATTAAGTTAGGTCTACCCATGTTCTCGAACCTATTCTGTCTATTCTTGGTTTTAGACCGTGGGAATTTACCTATTAAGTTAGGTCTACCCATATTCTTGAACCTACGTCGTTATTCAAAATCTTTTTATGCCAATTATTATGTCCACCTTTTTTCATAGCATCTTTGGTTCATTCCCTATTTTCTACGAATCTAGATTTATTTACAATCTAGGTTGAATCATGATTATACGAACGGTGGGAATGCGATTTGGGAAAAACACAAAAATAAACATAAATATAGTTGTAAGCTTGAAATTGGCATAGTTTGGAAGCGAACATGATTCTGATTTATACAATTTTAGAACATGTGTTAAGACATGTGAATTGGGTAGATTTGACATGGATTATAGGTTATGAAATTTAGATCTAGTATTGGCCTGTAAACTGAAAAACTAGAATAATAAATCTAATTTGTATGTAGACTGTAAACTAGAAGAATAAATCTAGTTTTTGGGCATAAACGGTGAACTAGAATAGAAAATCTAGTTTGGCATATAAAATCTAGTTTAGCATAAACTGAAAATAAAGATGATAGATCTAAATTGCTATGAACTGTAGGTTAGGCAAATCAAGATTTGGGCCTAGAATATAAGTCTGTTAGCGACAAATGAATACATGCCAAATTTGTTTAAAAAGGGGGAAATGGGCTGAAGATAAATTGTTAACAATTTATAAACAAAAGAAAGATATTTTGATAACACCCCTTTTTATATCTCGTACCAGAAAGTTCTAGGGTGACAGAGAGGATAGTGTCTAGGCTTGGGTTTGGAAAATACAAGTTTCCTGCCCTCCCTGGCTATTCCTAACTGATCCGATGAACGGGATGGTTGCTTTCAAAACCAGGTTTGGAAATTAATCAGAAAACCCTTTGAACTTAGAAAACATGAATATGCCTAACCCGAGGTTAGACTGAGTTGCGGTGTAAACCTGCCCGGAACCGACCGGCACATCCAGTAACCGTAGCAATATCTGTCTAATGTGAGAGGTTGCGGCTTTAATTTATTAATTAAAGCTAGAACAAGAAGGGGAGGGTTAAGTCCATAGAAACACTTAACCAACTTAACACAGTTAAAGCTAGAATGGGAGGGTTAAGTCCATGGGAATACTTAGCCAAATTAACATGTTGACTAGACTAGAAGGTGGGGTTAAGTAAAGTTAATACACTTAGTCAATTTAACATGTTAATTAGACTAGAGGTTGGGGTTAAGTAATACACTTAGCCAATTTAATATGTTAGCTGGGTTGGACCATAGGGTTAAGTAAACTTGAACACTTAACCATCAGAATATGATAAATGAATAGGGTTAAGTCTAAGACACGAAGAGATGATACCTAACCATTAATAACAGGTTTAGTTAAAACTGGTGGGAAAGGTTAAGTTAAAAAGGGAACACTTAACCAATATAGGATGAATGGGTAGGGTTAAGAAATACTTAACCAATATGACTTGGTTTGTGGTGGGGTTAAGTCAACATGAATACTGACAACACTTAACCAGTTTAACAGGATAAGGGAAGAGGGTTAAGTTAGCTTGAATCGACTAAATACACTTAACCAATCCAACTTAACGGGAAAGAGAACTAAGTAGTAAAACTTAGTTAAGAAGACAATGATCCTGGAAACTAAGTGGTAAAACTTAGTTAGTAGAACTAAGTAGTAATTCTTAGTATAACACGAAGGAGCGGACGTCCATCTGATTTTAAAGAAGACTCCAACGAATTGGGATACGAAGCCCGAGGCTTCGAGGGGACGTGAGGGTACTCTTGGTATCCCTCTGTGAGGCTGCAGATGATCCGCCTGGGCGCACAGAGGTTAAGGTCTGCGGTAGAAGAGCCAAGGGTATGCCTTGGTTGCAATATATGGCAACCAAAAGACTAGGATGGACGAACGTGATTCGGTGAGAAGACGGAAGCCCTGTGATAGCAACTCGTCGTCTACCTACCATCTTCAGTCAAGCGAGACACGTGAAGCGGGAAGGCTGGAGGACTCATACGGACCACATACTTGCTATCTAGTTGTGGTTGCGGGGTGTTGTTGGCCATAGAATTAGTGGGGCAGATAGGGGCCTTCGTACAGTTCTCATTTTACAAGGGTGGCCTTCCATTAGTTGAGGGAGGGGTCGAGTGGGACCATAGCCACTGGAAAAACAGACCTTAACATCTGCATCGGCAGATATTGAAAGCTCCCGACCGAGTTCCGTATTTCTAGAGTAGCCCTGACACGGGACTCGGGTAGCACATTACAGGACATGTGCATCTAGACAAGCGATAACGATTCGCGATACATGCGTGGGGAAAGTCTAGGAACATATACCACTCTAGGTAGTGTATCCTAGACTAAAGGGCATCGTTCGACAGGTAGCATAATCCCTAGTTTGGAACTAGGTGGCATAAATCCTGAATACAAGAAGCGTTCAACAGATAGCGTAAACTCTAATTGAATCTAGAAAGCACTTGATATAAAACCTAGACTAGATCTAGGTAATAAATAATCAAGGTACGCCTGAAGGCGATGGAAACTACAGGGATTGGGATCACGTTATCGTTACTAGTTGGAACACTAGTTAGGTGGTGCAGAGATATAGAAACGAGTATATCGCGGTAAAAGCGAAGCGGAGAAAGTGTTGTAGTATATCCAGTTTATCTTGTCTTAGCATGTCTTGTGTGAATCTTATCTTGTTAGCCTTATCATCATGGTATTATCTTGTATTCAGTTAATTCATGTTGTTCTGTTTTTTCCTATTCACATGCTAGAAGTTACTGACTTACTCAGGCTTTATGTCTGACTCTGTTTTTCTTTCGCTTCTTTTCTTCCGTTTCCCCCCCCCCCCCCCCAGGTAGTTGAGGAGGGAATAGTATAACTCAGGATTAAATTGGACCGTTGCTCTTTCCCAGCTTGAAGATTTGACGAAGTTGTCCTTGGATTATCTTTCAGATGCTATGGCTGGCTTATGCTACATTGGGGAATATAAATGTATTTTTATGCTTCTTTATCTAGTAAAGACAGATGATACTCTGATATTGTAAAGCAATCTTGTACAATCTATTTTATCAATAAAGCAAAGTTTTATTTTCCGCTGTTAATTGGTTGTCTTTCTTGTAATTTATCTGCATCTTTTACCCATAATGCTCCACAGAACTTATTGCATTCCCTTTGCGAGTGACACTAACGGACGTGGGGTGTTACACGTGGTATCAGAGCTGAAGGTTACCAGATCAGATAAAGGATTTGAAAAATTATTTTTAAAACGGTTTTTAAAGAAGCATTTTTAAAAGAAAGGATTTGTTTTAAAGGCATATTCCCCAAAGCCATACGCATTGTCTTCTCTTCCTCTGTTTAAATTCTTGTCTCCTTCTTTCTTGAGTCTCTGGGGCTCCTGGCTTTCTGGGAGGTAACCTCATCGAAGGGCAAAGTAGTGCCCGGCTTCCATCCATAGCCGTAGTTGTTTCATCTACAGGCAGTTTTCTTTCGAAGCTTATAGGGTTTTCCGGACGATGGAGGAAGTTTTCGAGAGATTTGTCAACATGACTACACACGGAAGGGGGATGAGGAGTTTGGCTAAGGAGCACAACCCAAGGATAAGGAATTAATGGATAGGGACTTGGCTCACCAAGGAGGAAGGAGTTATAAAGCGTAAGACAAGAGGAAGTAGCTTTTCTATGATATAATAGGGCATATAATTAAGGACAAGAGCAAGAACGAGGAACAAGATTTTCATAAGGGCAAGAACCTACTTTCGCCACCAAGCGTACCTAGGAGAAAGGTAGTAAAAGTTCTCTTGGAAGAGTCTAGTTTTGCTATTCGTACTATTTCCTTTGGTTTTATCGCTTCGCATTTGTTCGTATCCACTTCCATAGTTGAGTCTCTGCACCATAGTACTTGTATAGTAGAAAGGTCCCACTAGAGTCTCAAATCCAATTAGTGGTCCGACCAGTTTATTTTTGGTTAGTAGGGATTTGAGAATAGCTATCGAGTCTGCTTATATCATCTCACGTAGATCGTTTAAATTCAAAGGAGATATTCCTTGGGTGCTTGTCTGATATTGGTTTAGGCCTTTGGGGCTTGTACTTGAGGAATGTCGAGTTCGACTAGGATGGTTTGCGTGAGAGATGAATAGTTGTGACAGGCGCTCTAAAAAGCGCGTAGTGATCTTTCAACCCTTATAGTTATGGCATGGTGGATAAGGGAGAGACCTCTAATCATACACTTGGTACCGTGATTGACATCTATTTATTTTGGAAATGGAGGTTAGGAACTTCACAATCATGAAGATAAATTGGTTAAGATACGGTGGAGTAAAGCTCAAGAAGGCTAGATACTAGCAACATGCCTTTTTCCTTAAGGGTGCATCCTTGATTTCTCTGAGCTTTACGCGTAGTTGTTTCTCTCTTTCCAAAGTATATCCTCTAGGTCGTATCTGTGATCCTTAGGTAGAAGCCAATGGATGTAAACATGTATTTGAAACATGTTATGGTTGAATGGTTTCAAGTGGTTGCAAATGGTTGCTCGTGGATGCATATGCATACGTATTAGGCACTAGATCAAGTTCGGACGCTCTCATATTGCATTTACATATATGCATTTGTTTATAAGTTGAAATTGATATGATATCATATGGACGTTGCATATGGATGGATGGCTGTGCACGCATGTAGTATTTACATGACTAGGGATGTTTGCATGCATGATTGGACGCATGGCACTAACATGATTTGCATTAAGGAGGTCAACTGAATCAGTAGACCGCCTGATTTTGCATTAGATAGAGACATATACACACACTATGCATATGAACATGAAAGCATTAGAAATCTTTTAAGGACAATGAATGCCTGTGATTGAATGGTTGAGTAGATGGGTGATTGGATGGTAGGACACATTCTTCCTAACTTGAAGATTTCGGGGACGAAATCCTTTTAAGTGGGGGAGAATGTAACACCCCGTAATTCTGTGACATTAAGATTCTCAAATTAAAGTATAATTAATTTTTAAAAGAAAAATTAAAAGAAAAAGATCCATGCAGTTGTTTAATTTAAGTATTGTAACTAACATGAAAAAGGAGAAGTAAGGAGAGAACAATAATTATTATTGTTCTAAGACTTATTAACAAAAGCCTCTGTAGCTCAGTTGGTTAAGGCATTGGATTTGTAGCATGGAGGTCGGGGGTTCGAACCCCGGCGGCGACATAATTTTTTATCTTTGTTTTAGAGAGGGCCAACTGAACATGCAAATATATGTATGTATACAAATTCAAAATTTGAAAGGATAAGAACGTACATATAAGGAAATAAAGAAAATATATATATACATATGAGAATATATATATATATATATGCAAAAATATACGTATACGAATGATAAAATTCAAGATAAGGCTACAGTCAATGAAATATGGCAACATCATTTGAATTTTGAAAATAAAATGAAAGTTGTGCGTATATATATACGCGTAAAATGGTCGTTAGAGGAATTGTATACATATAAGAATATTTCATGTGAATAAAACAGTTAAATAAATTCCAGAAATTCAAATGTTCGAAAATCAAATTTCTACACCAAAATAGTGGGACCCAATGCTGACTCAGCACTGCGTGTATGATAAGGTTTGGCTAGATTCATCTATGTACCTGGACTATTTTCTTAACTAGGTTCAATGCTGACTCAACGCTGCGTGTACGATAAGGTCTTGAGCAGCTATATAAACAGCCCTAGTCTTCATTCTCTTTGCACCAATTCTCTTCTATCCTTATGCTGCTAAGATTCATGGCTTCTTCCCCTCCTCTAAATTTTCTTAAATAATTAAAATAAAATATAAATTCAAGACATGGAGATGCTGCTCAAATCTGTTCAAGAGAAGATTCAAATCAAAGTGAAGAATTCAAAGGCTAAATCAACAAACCTCGAGCAACGACATACGAATCTTAGCATCGCCATTCTTCTATTCTAGATCTAATTTCTGTAAGTCAGTTGTTTCTAGATTTGAATGTTTTTGCTTTATTTTGTGACATGAAATTAAAGGAATAAAAGAATATGCCAAATCTCTCTCTCTCTCTATTCGAATCTGTGTTTATACTCTTGGACTAAATTAAGAACTGTTATGATTCAAGGACAAATAAGACTTTGTCTAAGACCGTTGCCTATGACTATGGATTCTGAGATCATGTGCCTTTGGACTATGAACATAAGCCTTTGATTTTGGGACATAAAACATTGCCTATGACGGTGACTTATGACTGTGGGAATTATTTTCCCTTTTGACTATGAATATTGCCTATGACTATAGACATTTGCCTATGACTATGAACACAAGCCTTTGATTTGGACATAAAGTATTACCTATGACATAACAACGATGATTTAAACACCTATGATTCATGACTAGGAAAATTGTTGATTATGTTTTGTGACTATGAAATTGGGTCTAAAACCCGATTTATCTATTCTGTCTGTTCTTGATTTTCTTTGGTTTTAGACTATGGGAATTTACCTATTAAGTTAGGTCTACCCATGTTCTCGAACCTATTCTGTCTATTCTTGGTTTTAGACCGTGGGAATTTACCTATTAAGTTAGGTCTACCCATATTCTTGAACCTACGTCGTTATTCAAAATCTTTTTATGCCAATTATTATGTCCACCTTTTTTCATAGCATCTTTGGTTCATTCCCTATTTTCTACGAATCTAGATTTATTTACAATCTAGGTTGAATCATGATTATACGAACGGTGGGAATGCGATTTGGGAAAAACACAAAAATAAACATAAATATAGTTGTAAGCTTGAAATTGGCATAGTTTGGAAGCGAACATGATTCTGATTTATACAATTTTAGAACATGTGTTAAGACATGTGAATTGGGTAGATTTGACATGGATTATAGGTTATGAAATTTAGATCTAGTATTGGCCTGTAAACTGAAAATCTAGAATAACAAATCTAGTTTGTATGTAGACTGTAAACTAGAAGAATAAATCTAGTTTTTGGGCATAAACGGTGAACTAGAATAGAAAATCTAGTTTGGCATATAAAATCTAGTTTAGCATAAACTGAAAATAAAGATGATAGATCTAAATTGCTATGAACTGTAGGTTAGGGAAATCAAGATTTGGGCCTAGAATATAAGTCTGTTAGCGACAAATGAATATAGGCCAAATTTGTTTAAAAAGGGGGAAATGGGCTGAAGATAAATTGTTAACAATTTATAAACAAAAGAAAGATATTTTGATAACACCCCTTTTTATAACTCGTAACAGAAAGTTCTAGGGTGACAGAGAGGATAGTGTCTAGGCTTGGGTTTGGAAAATACAAGTTTCCTGCCCTCCTGGCTATTCCTAACTGATCTGATGAACGGGATGGTTGCTTTCAAAACCAGGTTTGGAAATTAATCAGAAAACCCTTTGAACTTAGAAAACATGAATATGCCTAACCCGAGGTTAGACTGAGTTGCGGTGTAAACCTGCCCGGAACCGACCGGCACATTCAGTAACTGTAGCAATATCTGTCTAATGTGAGAGGTTGCGGCTTTAATTTATTAATTAAAGCTAGAACAAGAAGGGGAGGGTTAAGTCCATAGAAACACTTAACCAACTTAGCACAGTTAAAGCTAGAATGGGAGGGTTAAGTCCATGGGAATACTTAGCCAAATTAACATGTTGACTAGACTAGAAGGTGGGGTTAAGTAAAGTTAATACACTTAGTCAATTTAACATGTTAATTAGACTAGAGGTTGGGGTTAAGTAATACACTTAGCCAATTTAATATGTTAGCTGGGTTGGACCGTAGGGTTAAGTAAACTTGAACACTTAACCATCAGAATATGATAAATGAATAGGGTTAAGTCTAAGACACGAAGAGATGATACTTAACCATTAATAACAGGTTTAGTTAAAACTGGTGGGAAAGGTTAAGTTAAAAAGGGAACACTTAACCAATATAGGATGAATGGGTAGGGTTAAGAATTACTTAACCAATATGACTTGGTTTGTGGTGGGGTTAAGTCAACATGAATACTGACAACACTTAACCAGTTTAACAGGATAAGGGAAGAGGGTTAAGTTAGCTTGAATCGACTAAATACACTTAACCAATCCAACTTAACGGGAAAGAGAACTAAGTAGTAAAACTTAGTTAAGAAGACAATGATCCTGGAAACTAAGTGGTAAAACTTAGTTAGTAGAACTAAGTAGTAATTCTTAGTATAACACGAAGGAGCGGACGTCCATCTGATTTTAAAGAAGACTCCAACGAATTGGGATACGAAGCCCGAGGCTTCGAGGGGACGTGAGGGTACTCTTGGTATCCCTCTGTGAGGCTGCAGATGATCCGCCTGGGCGCACAGAGGTTAAGGTCTACGGTAGAAGAGCCAAGGGTATGCCTTGGTTGCAATATATGGCAACCAAAAGACTAGGATGGACCAGCGTGATTCGGCGAGAAGACGGAAGCCCTGTGATAGCAACTCGTCGTCTACCTACCATCTTCAGTCAAGCGAGACACGTGAAACGGGAAGGCTGGAGGACTCATACGGACCACATACTTGCTATCTAGTTGTGGTTGCGGGGTGTTGTTGGCCATAGAATTAGTGGGGCAGATAGGGGCCTTCGTACAGTTCTCATTTTACAAGGGTGGCCTTCCATTAGTTGAGGGAGGGGTCGAGTGGGACCATAGCCACTGGAAAAACAGACCTTAACATCTGCATCGGCAGATATTGAAAGCTCCCGACCGAGTTCCGTATTTCTAGAGTAGCCCTGACACGGGACTCGGGTAGCACATTACAGGACATGTGCATCTAGACAAGCGATAACGATTCGCGATACATGCGTGGGGAAAGTCTAGGAACATATACCACTCTAGGTAGTGTATCCTAGACTAAAGGGCATCGTTCGACAGGTAGCATAATCCCTAGTTTGGAACTAGGTGGCATAAATCCTGAATACAAGAAGCGTTCAACAGATAGCGTAAACTCTAATTGAATCTAGAAAGCACTTGATATAAAACCTAGACTAGATCTAGGTAATAAATAATCAAGGTACGCCTGAAGGCGACGGAAACTACAGGGATTGGGATCACGTTATCGTTACTAGTTGGAACACTAGTTAGGTGGTGCAGAGATATAGAAACGAGTATATCGCGGTAAAAGCGAAGCGGAGAAAGTGTTGTAGTATATCCAGTTTATCTTGTCTTAGCATGTCTTGTGTGAATCTTATCTTGTTAGCCTTATCATCATGGTATTATCTTGTATTCAGTTAATTCATGTCGTTCTGTTTTTCCCTATTCACATGCTAGAAGTTACTGACTTACTCAGGCTTTATGTCTGACTCTGTTTTTCTTTCGCTTCTTTTCTTCCGTTCCCCCCCCCCCCAGGTAGTTGAGGAGGGAATAGTATAACTCAGGATTAAATTGGACCGTTGCTCTTTCCCAGCTTGAAGATTTGACGAAGTTGTCCTTGGATTCTCTTTCAGATGCTATGGCTGGCTTATGCTACATTGGGGAATATAAATGTATTTTTATGCTTCTTTATCTAGTAAAGACAGATGATACTCTGATATTGTAAAGCAATCTTGTACAATCTATTTTATCAATAAAGCAAAGTTTTATTTTCCGCTGTTAATTGTTTGTCTTTCTTGTAATTTATCTGCATCTTTTACCCATAATGCTCCACAGAACTTATTGCATTCCCTTTGCGAGTGATACTAACGGACGTGGGGTGTTACAGAGGCCATTGTTAAGGTTTCAAGAATGAAAGTGGCAGCTGAAAAATGAAAATAAGATCATTCTTTAACTGATTTCAGCCTCCTCATAACCCTAATCCCGAAATCCCCCATTGGGCCAAGCTGTTAATCACCCGGTTAAGCCCAATTAAGCTGTTTTTCACCATCTGAAACTTGTTTCAGCCTTATCTCCCAAACGGCAAGTCCATTTGGCTAATGTGACCACTCTACGGAATTATAAACCATCATCCGGAGCCAATGGAGGTGGTTTCAGGTCAAAATTCCTTCCCAGTCAAAAGTTATGGCCAAAACAGTATCATCTAAGTGCAAAACAGTCATTTAAAAATCGACAAAAATCATGAACATGGGAAATGACCCCAATAGTCGTCTCCCAAAGTTGCATGACCATACGACTTCATATGTGAAAGAAATAAATATTCTACGATCCTATGATGTGTAGAATGTGGGTCATTACAGTTGGACCCTGTTGTTGTAGTCAAACTGAGACTAATGATATACCAAACTTATGCAGATATGAAATGTGGATAGTTCAAAATCTTAACCTTTTGATTAAACAATCTTTTTTACAAAGAGTTATCTGCAAAACAAATTAGCTATAAAACAGTTGTAATTAACGGGGATCTCTTGGTAATCAGTTTAATTCACATAAGTTCAGTAATTTTTCTACCTATGTTATCTTACTTACGTATTTTTGCAAATTAATTACTTGTAGAGTGATAATCTCATTGTTTAGTTTTTTTATAACAGGTAAAAAAAACAGAAGAGAGTAATTGCTTAAGTATTGATTTCGGAAGCTTATGAAACAGTAATGGCAAAAACAGGAAATCAGGTAATACCTGTTCATTCATAGTATATTGAGATTATTCATACTAAAAATTGCTTAATTCTAACCTTTCCGTCCTTCCATACAAATTTTAGTATACAACCATTTCATCCAAAAATCAGGTTTGAAAAAGCACTCTTATTTTTAATTTATCCTAACTGCAAATATTTGCAGTGAAAGCCTTCACATGTTTGTAGCGAAATCCGCAAATATTTCTATTTTTTTTTTAGTTTGAACTTTGGTCATACTAACCCTTCGATTATGTGTTTATTTTATTTTCGAATCAAAAGAGGAAAAAAGAATAAGATTGTGAGGGTAACGGGCCGTAAGATTACTGTGTCGTGACCTTTTTTATTTGTACACTAAAAGCATAAGATTTTGGGAAATTCCAATATTATGTGTGTGCACGCCATGCACATGTAATTATATGGGTAACGGGGCGTAGAAATTTGTATAATATTGGACTTGGGTCATATCCCATATAGATATCCGATTCATGTTAAAACTTGTAATTTGGCTACATGATTATGCCTTAATCTATGTTATGTCACATTCTCTGCTTGATGTGAGTTGAAAAAGAGTAGTGCTTGAGCATCATGCCTCCAACAGGTATGTAACAAGTATGTAACTTGTTATATGTTTGTTGTACTTCAGGCTCGGATTGCGAAGCTTCAAGAGAAACTCTCTTTGTCAGTAGCTTCTTCGTCATAGAACTGAGCATGGAGAGAACTTTTTTTGGAGAGCTCGGTTTGGGTGGATTTCAGGCTAATCGGTTTGGGTGATTCTGTCATGTCATTCTTCTTGTTTATTGTTGGAGTTTCGCTAACGCTTGCACATAAATAAATAATTTGAATTCTATTTTTAAATCATGTATTTGATCGTATGTGTTACACTTGTGGTATATTTGAAGAATTGGTATGTATGTAGAATATTTTGGATGGTTTGAATGTAATGATGAATGTTTTGGATGAGTTTATTCTATGTATAGAATTGATACTGCAGAATTTTTAGTTAAAGCGTTGTATTTGCTTTCTTCTAATGTAGCATTTGCCTTTTTCTACTGTTGCATTTGTTTTTTTTATGTTGCATTTCAAGATAATGATGTTGCATTAAATAAAATATTATTAATTCCACATGGCATGTGGGCCCCATAGCTGACGTGGCGTGTGACATGTGGGTTGCTGATGTGGAGAGCTGACATGGCATGTAACATGTGGATAGCTTACGTGGAAAGCTTACGTGGCCTCACTATAGTGACCTGGCAGCCAGACTCTAATTTATGCTTAAGGCAACTCTGTGTTCTGTTGCATTACATGCAAATAGTGTTGCATTAAGGCTATAATGCAACACTTTCTTTCCGTTGCTGTAGATGGGCGAAAGCATTGCCTTAGATGGCTAATGCAACGGTCGCGGATGCCACGCCCTCCTGTTGTTTGAAAAAATGGCCTACGACAACGCTTTTTTGATCTACGGCCACAGAAAAATAGTGTCGAATATGCCTACTTTTGTAGTAGTGACACCAGGGGGGTCGGTTGCACAGGGTCGTTTTCTGAAAAAGTACGTTTTTTGGGTATGACCCAGGTTGGAAGAAAAGAGCTTGAAAGGTGTTGATGTGACTTCGAAGTAAATTCAAGTTGGAAGGTTCGAAGTGTTGAAAGGTGTTCGTTGATCGGTCTAGAACAACGAATGAGATGACAACTCAAAGGTCGTGAGTTGGTGGATAATGGTTGCTTGAGAAGGTTGCTTGGGTTATGAAAAGTCGTCAAGTTTGATGATTAGAGATGAGAAGGCCGAGAGATTATCATTGTCGTAAGTTCTAACAGGCTCAAAAGCAGGGGTACGATGAGGGCACCCAAAAGACTGGTTGTAGGTCGGGCACCCTGGGTATCGTTGAAAGGCCTAGATGTCAAGGTTGGACATACATACGTATCGTTGAAAGACATATGGAGTTTATGCTAGAACTGGTGTTACCATTAGCCCTTGACATGAGGCAAGGTTGGCCGTCATACAATTAACATTGGTTTCAAAGCAGGATTGGCGGTGATAGCTAGAGTCAGTCATGGATGATTGTTTGTTATGTCTGTACCGTCTCATGTAGGTTGTCCAATGTCCAAGTATATGTTCCTTGAGTGCTTGTCTGATATTGGGTTAGGCCTATGGGGCTTATGCTTAAGGGATGTTGAATTCGATTAGGATGATTTTCATGAGATACATATAATCTGGATGTTATGTGTGCTTTTCCATGATTGAATGAGTGTTTTGGTTTCCATGGATGAATGATTGAATTGTTTATGGTAAAGGCTATCATTGTCTGATGTAGGGAAGACGAGAGTTGAGTTCTTCTCTGCTGTTTGGTATATCGGTTTGTTAATCTACCTATTCTCATATACTTTATTGTTGAAGTTTGTTAGCTATTTTATCGCTCACTAAGACTGTTGTTTGACTCAAGGTTTTATGTCTCCTCTTATTACCTTGGATTGTTCATCTGGTTGTTGATGGGCAGACTAAGTAGCAGGTTACAGGTGATTAGTGAGGTTGATTCTGTTGTGCGGAGGCGAGCAGGAGGCTAGCGTACTAGTTTTATTAATATCCAGTATTTCATTTTCTGTTGTTTGACTGCTCTATGAGGGTTGTAGTCAGGCCTTATGTACAGACTTTGGTATCAGTTGGATAATCTTTCAGGATGTTGAGAGAAGTTTCAAAAGTTTTTTATATGATGCTTCGCTACTATTACCTGTTGTATATGTTCTATTATATTTTATCCTTATGCTGTGAGTTTTACGACAGTTTCCGATGTTGTTTACTTACTCTGATGATCGTCCATAGCTGCCTGGCACACCTTTCAGCGCATTATTCCTCTTGTTTAGTGCAAAGTTTATGGGTGGTCGTAACTTTTGGTATCAGAGCTCTGGTTCTCGATTTTAGCAAAGGTTTTTAGATGTAATCATGTATGAGAGACGTACTTGTAGATTTCAGTTGCATGTATATTATATGATAGTATATAGTATATTAGCGTTTGTACTTCTTTAGAAGTTTATCTTGTTGATGGCTAATCATTCTAATTTGCATATTTCGAATGAGTTGATGTTATACAAAACATTCTGCTAGGGAAGAAGCTGTGACTGGAGGGGGAAATGGCGGGGCACCTGATTACCCGGCCATGTTTGAAGCAGTGATAGATGCATGCGTACGAAGGGCCCCCGCTCCAGTGGCAGCTGCGGTTGATGTTGGAGTCCAAGTGCCTAGAGCTGTGGAATTTGCAAAGCTATGCAAAGACTTTTCATCATTGGGAGGGAAACAGTTCAAGGGCACCAAACCAGTTGAAAAGGTTCAAAGGTGGTTGGACATTTGTTTTCGGATCTTCAAG
This sequence comes from Allium sativum, assembly GCA_030737875.1. Lineage (NCBI taxonomy): Eukaryota > Viridiplantae > Streptophyta > Magnoliopsida > Asparagales > Amaryllidaceae > Allium > Allium sativum. The sequence continues at coordinate 1,042,511,153 of CM060918.1, forward strand.
GATTTAGGCATTGATGATGCAATAAAGAAGAAGCTTGCATCAAGGCAGTTAGAGGGCAGAGCAATGGACTGGTGGAACTCTGTCACAATTGAACCACCTGAAGAGGATATTTCATGGGAGGTGTTCCAAGTTAAGTTTGAAGCGAAGTTTATCTCCACCATGCAAAAGTCAATTTTGTTTAAGAGATTCGTGGGGCTTAAGCAGAATGGTCGCCCAGTTCTTGACTATATTTCTGACTTCGAGGCTTTGTTGAAGTATGCTCCTTTATATGTGGATACTCCTTATCAAAAGAACGAGAAATTTGTCTTGGGATTGGATGAATACCATCGGAATTAGCTTGTGGATCACCTCGATGATAGCTTTGAGAAGATCGTCGTGAAGGCTATAAGGCATTAAAGTCTGTTTCTTAAGAAGATGTATGTTGTCGCACCTAAGGAAGAACAGAAGCCACAACAGGGTGGTAATAATAAGAAGAGGAAGCAACAACAACAGAAAGGGAAGAATGGCCAAAAGAAGCCTAAGAGTGATGTAATTTTCTTTAACTGCCAACAGAAAGACCATTTGGCTAATGAATGCAAGAATCCCAAAGCTGAGAAGAAGTGCTTCAAATGTGGAAAGCCTGGGCATAAGAAGAAGGACTGTCCAAAATCAGCTAAGGGCAACCTGGTTGTGAAGGCATATGCTTTGGATGTCGTTTCAACTTCTTCAAGAGCCCTACTGCAGAGGAGAAGGGAAAGGTTGTCATGTTGCAAGGTACTCTTTCAGTTAATGGTGTTTCAGTTCGTGTGTTTTTTGATACTGGAGCATCACATTCATTCATTTGCAATGAGTTTGTGTGCCGCTTGGGTTTGGAACCCGAGATTTGTGATAGACCATTGATCGTGACTAATCCAGTTGGGGGTACATCCAATATTTGCATGATTTGTCGTGGTCTAGTGTTGTTGAGTCATGGTTGCTCTTTTGTGTGTGATTGCTTTGTTCTTAACTTCGCTGGGTTTGGGATCATCTTGGGCATGGATTGGCTCAAGAGGTATCCGGCAAGGGTGAATTGCGAGAAGCTAGAGGTAAGGGTCGGGGATGTGGGAAAGCGAAAGGTGTTGATTAGATGTAAGCACGAATACGGGGTCTTCGTGAGCTATCTATATTCGCTTGGGATTCCATAGGAAGATGTGTCATCTGTGTTGATCGCTAATGAGTATGAGGATGTCTTTAACGAGGTCAAAGGGTTGTCGCCGCATCGTAAGATCGAGTTTAGGATCGATTTGGTCAAGGGCGCTAAACCAATCGTTATGCCTTTTAGGCAGATGGCGCCTAAGGAATAGCGAGAGTTGGAGGTGCAAGTTAGGGACCTTTTGGGAAGAGGTATCATTCGGAGAAGAGTAGTTGAATGGGGTGCACCGGTCGTATTTGCAACCAAGGCGGATGGGTCGTTAAGATTATGTGTGGACTATCGTGAGCTGAATAAGGTGACCAAAGAAGAACAAGTATCCATTGCCAAGGATTGATGACTTGTTCGATCAGCTTCACGAAGCCAAAGTGTTTTCTCAGATGGATTTGGCAACTGGGTTCCACCAATTGAGGGTGGCGAAAGATAGTGTACCAAAGACAGCTTTTAGGACACCATCTGGTTTCTTTGAATGGTTGGTGATGCCATTCGGGTTGATTAACACGCTAGCTTATTTTATGAAACTTATAAATAGGGTTTTCAGATATCAGTTGAACAAGTTCGTGCTTGTGTTTGTGGATGATATTCTGGTTTACTCTCGGAACGAGGAAGAGAACAAGATGGACTTGAGAGTTGTGTTGGAAATCTTGCGAAAGCATAAGCTGGGAGCTAAGTTTTCAAAGTGTCACTTTTGGAAGAGTGAAGTGAGGTTCTTAGGCCATGTTGTTTCTGGAAATGGGATTGCAGTTGATCCCGCTAAAGTGGCAGCGATCCAGGACTGGAATAGACCAAAGAATGCGACAGGTGTGAGAAGTTTCCTTGGGTTGGCCGATGATTACCGACGGTTTATCAAGGATTTCTCCAAGGTATCTTCCCCGTTGACAGGATTGACAAAAAAGAACCAAGTGTTCACATGGGACGCAAAGTGTAAACAAGCGTTCAGGATCCTGAAAGAGAGACTAACGAGTGCTCCTATGTTGACCATTCCCAGTCGGAACGAAGAGATGGTGGTATATACCGATGCATTTGGTACTGGACTTAGAGCAGTACTGATGCAAAATGATATGGTTGCAGTCTACGCAAGTCAATAGCTGAAGCCGCATGAGAAGAATTAGCTAACTCATAATTTGGAGTTGGCAGTGATTGTATTTGCTCTGAAGATGTGGAGACATTACCTATTGGGATTTTGATTCGAGTTGTTTATGGATCACAAGTCGTTGAAATATCTTTTCTCCCATAAGGATTTGAATCTTCGGCAGTAACGATAGTTAGAGTTTCTGGCGTCATATGATTTTGGTATAGCCTATACTCCTAGCAAAGGTAACGCAGTTGCTGATGCGTTGATTCGAAGGCACGCAAGTTTGGGAGCGATGTTTTCGGAATGAAGAGCCTCGAGTATTTGGCAAGATTCGATTTCAGGCCAAGGTGTGAATTGGAACCTGAAATGTTGGCAAGCTTATTAATAAGACCTACTCTTATCGAAAGGAATGGCGAAAGTCAAAAGAGAGATGCGAACCCTGTTGAGTTTGTCTAGAAGCTGGAAACAGAAAATAAAGAGTTCGTAGTTGATCGAGTAGGTTGGCTTTGAAAGCAAGGATGACTGTTTGTTCCAGTTATTGACGGATTGAGAGATGAGGTTCTGAGAGAATGTCATCACTCGAAGTTGACGATTCATCCTGGTGACAATAAGACATATCAGGACATGAAGCGAGTCTACTATTGTGAGGGGATGAAGCGGGATATTGGAAAGTTCATTTCCAAGTGCGTGAACTATCGGTTAGTGAAAGCTGAATAGAAAAGGCCGAGTGGATTACTTTAGCCATTTGAAGTTCCTACATGGAAGTGGGAGCAGATATCGATGGATTTTGTCGATGGACTACCTAGAACTAGGGCAGAAAACAAAGGAATTTGGGTCATTGTGGATCACTTGACCAAAAGTGCAAGATTCATTCCTATCAAATCGACTAGGACGGCATTGAAATTGGAGGAACTTTATGTGAAATGGATAGTTCGATTCCATGGTGTCCCAAAATGTATAGTGAGTGACCGAGATCCATTATTCACGAGTGGATTTTGGAAAAAGTTTGCAAGAAGCTTTGGGAACCAAGTTGTGCTTGAGTACGGCATATCATCCCCAAACTGATGGTCAGACCAAGAGAGTCAATCGAGTTTTGGAAGATCTCCCGAGGGCTTGTGTGTTAGACTTCGGAGGATCATGGGAAGACCATCTACATCTGGTTGAGTTTGCATATAATAATAACTACCAATCCAGCATTGGGATGGCACCATACGATGCGTTGTATGGGAGGCCGTGCAATTCTCTAGCTTGTTAGTTAGAAACTGGAGATAAGTTGATACTTGGGCACTAGTACAAAATATGTTTGTTGCTTCGCCTCATTTGCTTCGGTTGTGCTAACAACAGAAGCAAATAATATCATATGCTTCAGTTGTTTTACCAATAGAGCAAATTGCTGAAGCAAATTGAATTATTTGCTTCAGTTGTACTAACAACCGAAGCAAATAGTATCGTTTGCTTCGATGGTGTTTACAACGGAAGCAAATGTACCAAGCAAATAGTGTTATTTGCTTCTGTTGCCTTTACAACTGAAGCAAATAGCATTATTTGCTTCAGTTCTTTACAAACCGAGGCAATTGCACTGAAGCGAATAATATTATGTGCATCAGATAGGAAACCGAAGCAAATGCTCTGAAGCAACTGCAAATTAATTTAATTAGAGATAATGCACATATCAATAACCATATGGAATAACTTACATATTTCATTATTTATAATTTATTATAGTTAATGATTATAGATAAATAATTTATAATTAGTATTTATTTTAAATAATCGATAATTGTCTTTATATCTAATGGTTTATTATATTTAATTATTAATAATTAGTAAAATATAGTTAATGTTCACTAATAACATTTATTATTAATTGTGAAATTACTAATTAATATTAAATAATTAGTAATTAGTAACTAATATTTAATAGTTAATGTTTAACTTGATATTGTTCAACAATTACGAATTCATATTTAATAATTAATAGTAATTAATACTTAGTTATATATATAATAATTAATGATTTTGTTCAACAATTAAAATTCATATTTAATAATTAATTATTAATAAATAAATATTATTAAATAACTAAATTTTAATAATTATAATTTGATAACTAATATTTAATAATTAGTTATATATATAATATTTACCTAGTAAAAATTATGATTAAACAACTACCAATAAATAATTTTAGTACTTATTATTAATTTTTTATAAATATTGTTAAATAATTAAGTAGTAAAAATTGTTACTTAAGCAATAAGTAACACTGAAAAGAATAAAACAAATATTTAATATTTCAGATTTAATATAGAATGTTAATTGATGCATACTATTTATTATGTAATTGAAAAAAAATTCATAAAATTTAAAAATGAAATTTTAATTATCATAAATCCCAAAAGTTAAAAGTTAAAATTTATATAAATTTATTAATATCAACTCATGCAATGCTTTTTAAATTAATTTTTAGTGTACGAATGGTTTATAATCAATAATAAATAATAATTTACATTTTGGTACAAATAAATTGAAAGTAATTATACCTTATTAATAAACAATAATTAAGAAAATATTTAATGATCCATAATTAATAAGAAATATTTGTAATTGAAAATAACACTTAATATTTAATATTATATAATTACAATTAACAATTAGTAAATGATTTTTATCAAGAATGTATATAATATTTTAGAACTTGCATTTGAAAGGTTTCTTTCCCAGCATACATTTTTTACTTGCTGTAGCGTTTTCTTTCGCCCCTTTTTTCCCAAAATAACGAGAACAAATTGGCAGCGGATAAAGTAGGAAAACGAGTCTGACCCAATCCTATTCACGCATTAACAAATGCGATTGGCCTGCTCTCTAAAACTTAACACTTCATTTAAAAAGTCCTAAATCTTGGCTTTTCCGCCACCTCCATCATTTTCTGCCTTCCAATTTCTCTTCACCATTTTTCTTTGAAGTCGATCCGGAAAATTAGCGATGGCAATCGCAGTTTCTCTCGTTCGTCAAAACGGCAGATTGCCTTGTCGATGAAGTCGGTACTAGCCATGTTTTCAATTTTTTCCGTTTAAGCGTTTCTAGTTTTTATTTTTGTTCGTTGTTTTTAACCGAACTTCTCTACGATGAAATCAGTTTCAATTATTGTTTGAAGATCAATGATGAATGTTAACCTTTACTATGAGATTTTCATCTTGATTACGTCATCAATTTATTTTCGGTTTTTTGTCAACGCGTAATGTTTGAACGTACAGTTCAAAGAACATTATCTTTTCAATATTTCAATTGAATCATTTATGTTTGGCCTTTTTCTATTGTTCTTGTAATTTATGTAGTCACTGAACAATGACTTATTTTTTTTGGAGATGATGCTTTCTAAATCTTTGGTATTGTTAAATGAAACACTTTTTCTACATCCTTCACTTTTTATAATCAGGGAAGCTGAACAATTGAACTATTCTAGCTATATGAAACTAGGTAGGTTTGGCCTACTTGGATAAATACTGCTTAAGCACTTTGAGTTGATTTTAATAAATCAGGCATGTGCTTTTTTATGTTACTAGTCAGGTTTGGTCTATTTAAAAGGTTAGAATGGACCCCTTTTTTGTTATGCGATTGTTAATATGTGAATAGTCACTCATTTGTTTGCATTTTGAACACTTCACTATAATTGAGAAATATGTATTTTTACTCAGAATTTCGTTAGTTGGTCTTAAATAAGAAAATTTTGAATATCCAAATTTTAAGTTTTTAATTCATTATTCATAAAGTATGATAGAGTTTGAATGTTGAAACTGCAAACAATAATAATTAAGCGAAATTAGAGCATTGGAGAACTTACAAGTATTTCTGTTGGAAGGTTAAATTTCTGAAATTAGTAAGTATGAAATTTCTTAATCAGTTGCATTAATTCAGTGCTAATCTAATTTTGCTAAGATAGCTTATCATTTTGCTAAACTCCAGCTATTGCTTAAAGAAGGCATTCCATGTTTTTAAGCTTGTTTATGCTGACCATCTTCATTTACAGTCTTTTAATTTTGAGTATGTGCCCTTTGTTGATTGCATCCCCTATTTTTATTTCTAGTGCTGATTTACTAGTGTTTCCAAAGTTTATTTATTTTATTATTTATGTAGATTAACTTGGTAATCATTGTTTTTGAAGAATTTTTATTTATTTATCTGAATATTAGGCTTTTTAGATGTTACGGGAGGTGGTTTGTTTATATAACCATATAGCTTATTCCATTCTAATGGAGGTTCAATTTATTATTCAAATGCGTTGTTAAAGACACCTAAATCTTTAAGTACGATGGGGTTTCCAGTAAGTCTTCCATTAAATATTGTGGATATGGCTTTCTGTATGTCAATGGTACTTGTGGTGGCAAGTTCTTTTTCATTATTCGAATGCTTCCTTGTTAGTCTTCCTAGTGTTGTTCCATTTTTGATTCAGAAATTGTTAGAGTGATAGTCAGATTTTGCTTTAAGGCAGTACATGAAACTTTGGTACATTCGTTAGTTAATGATTTATTCCATGTGTTCATTGTGCAGGTGTGTTATTTCTCTATATATTGTTGGAAATGGATAGAATAATGGGGCTGGAAGGGACAGTGGTGTTTGGAGATACACTGGAAGTGCTCATCAAAGTAATGACAATTACTAGGATGATGGAGTGGTCAACTGACATGTTTGTTGAAGGACTGACATGTTTAGTTGTTTTATTTCGTTCATATTATATAAACTTTAATGGCCTCATGAATGTCGGTTGGATTGCTGACTATCTTTAGTTGTTTTATTTCGTTCATATTATATAAACTTTATAAATGTTTTATGTTGATGTTGTGCTTTGTAAGTATTGTTTTAAGTCTTGAGTAAATGTTGATCATTTGTTGTTGTTACAACTGAAAATTGGTATAAATACTATTCATTATTTAATTATAATTATAGATTTGGCTAATTTGCTATCATAGCTTGTATATATAAATTGATATAAGGATTTTGTACGATTCATTAATCAAGTATAATTCATTAAATTATTTTTTGTGTTGGGGTTTTTTGCTTCAGTTGCTAGCAAAATTTGAAGCAAGAAGCCCCTTGTTAAAGACAAAACTTCTTTCTTTTTTTTTGCTTCTGTTGTTAGTACAATGGAAGCAAGAAAGCTACTTGTTGGTTTAGTTCCACAACAGAAGCAACAATCATAGTTCTGTTGCTTCATCTGCATTTGCTTCGGTTATTTATCAGAAGCAACAAATTATATTTTTTAGCGTCTTCTACATTTGCTTCAGATGTTAAACAGAAGTAAAAAGTGAAAACAACCAAAGCAAAAAAAGTATATTTGTATCAGTTTCTTGTCTGGAGCAGCAAATTTTTGGTCTGTTGCGTCTGCTGCAGTTGCTTCGGTTGTAGAACTGAAGCAACAAGGGGTAAATAACTGAAGCAACTAACTTGTTTTGTAGTAGTGGGTCCAGAGATGATTAGAGAAACCTCAGATTGTATCGAGATCGTTAGACAACGATTAAAGGCAGCCCAAGATCATAAAAAGAGTTATGCCGATAAGCATCGAAGGGATTTGGAATTCAACGTTGGCGATATGGTTTTTGTGAATATTTCTCCGTTGAAACATGTGGTTCAATTCGGAAACAAAGGAAAGTTAGCTCCAAGGTTCGTTGGACCATTTCCGATAGTCGAGCGAATTAGAAAGCTCGCATATAGATTGGAGTTACCTGAGAAGATGTTGATTGTGCATAATGTGTTCCATGTGTCGTTTCTACGGAAGTTTGTGCATGATTTGAATGTGGTGGTACCTCCAGAGCAGTATAAAGACCTTGAAGTGAAGATCGCACTTACGAGACCTCGTAAGCTACTTCGTGTTGTGGGGGATTGCACGAAACCGCTTAGGAGGAAGACGGTAGCCCAGTCAAGGTACAATGGAGTGAAGATAACGACGATTGTACATGGGAGACAAAGGAGAGCATGAGAGCGACTCATCCAGAACTCTTCGTTGATAGGACCCTTTGATCGTATCATTGTTGTTGTTTGATAGAATTCCGCGTGCTAAGATAAGGCTATGTGTGCATGGCTTGATGGTTGCTAGTTTGGGTGATAGAATTGGCTTCCCATAGATGATAGGCATGCAGAATTGTTGTGTTGCTTATGTTTACTTAGAATTTCGGGATGAAATTCCTGGGGGGGAGGAGGAGGAGAATGTAACAGCCCACATTTTACGTATCATAGGATAGCAAAATATTTTTATTTCATTCCCTAAGGGTTGGATCATTCTCATCTTTTGATATGTTGCTTATGAGGATGCGAGACATGTCCATAATTGTAACATACTGACTTTTCCATACCCTTTGAGTTGACAATCACAAGTCACGCCCAACCCAAATTATACAGAAATGCAGATAGTTATTAGAAAGAAATTAAAGGGTGAGATAAGAAAGAAAGAAATATTAGAATAGAAGAAGAAGAATCAATACAACACTGAGTCTCACATCGCAGCGGAACAAAATATAATATAGAAATAAATCTTTATTGAGAGCTTGAAATAAAACTTACAATTTTCAGAGTACATCACACATCTGGACAGTTATAATAACCTGTCCTCATATACAATCACACAGCGGAATATATAATATCATACGTCTGAACTTGTCTAGTTCGTCTCTTCATAGCATTTAATAACCTAAACCTGTACAACCCGGTCTAACCCAAGCATTACAAACACCGGGTCAGTTTGGTGAACCAGAGTGAGAAAAACACATTAAGTTTAAAGGCATCACATAACTTGATTTTAACGTCAAAATCTTTTCGAAAGAAAAGGATAATCGTAAGACCAAATCCACACATAAATACGAACGGTTTTTACCTTACGATAACCCAAAACAATTTTGAAAACAATATTATTCTGATATTATGATAGTGTCTAAATACAAATAAATAGAATCTAGCGGAACGCTTGCATCTCACGCTCCACATATATTGTATACAATCAAAACCGTGGGCGCTTATTGGAGAATGGATTTCCTAACAAGGTATGGGACCACCTTCTCGACAATGTACCTCTAGAGATGAATACATTGGGGTTCAACAAGAACATCTTGCAACCCAGGATAAACATGACCGGCCCCTCACTTTACCTTGAGAGTACCGAATATATCATTACCACGGTTGGGGGCCAGCCAACCGAACCGATAACATACATACATAAATAAAAGGGACAGCCGAAGGCATTTGATTTTACCAGATCAGGTAAAGATATATCCTTTTGATGGGTGCGACCCACATAGCCATGCGACCTACCCGATTTTATGCCATTTCCCGGTTGATGAGGCTAGAGGTCAAATTTATTTATTTATTCTATTTAATTTTCTTCTGAACATTTGCCCACCATTTACTTTGAATGTCACACCGTTAGATCTGCAAGATATCACTAATTTACGTACACAAAAATACTCTATGGAGTAAGCTAAGAGAATGTCCATCCTCCGCTACCAACTATGATACATTTGAAGAAATCAACGTACGTAATCGTTTTGGAAATACTCTGTCAGACATCCGTCCATACAAGTCATCCAGCAACAGGATGAACCGAAGGTACCCTCCTACTACATCCTAGGTATTACCCTATAGATCAGAAGCGAGAAGTCCTTGCAATCCGGAGATTTCAACCATGACAGAATCACAGTATATCTCTGGCCGCTAAACCAGAGATTATTAGTAATCCTTCCACTTACGAAGATCAACGATCTTCATTACTCCATCTCTATCAACTCTTGATATCTTCACGTATTTGTTGGTCGGAATGGTTTTCGAATATGAATTTGATCCCGATCTTTCCATACCAACAATCGTATTAGCCATATTTGATAGTCGGTGATTTAACTATCAAAATAAACAGTTTTTTAATCATGGAAATAAAATGAGTTCATTGGTTCAGTATTCATCATCACTTGGCCTTTTTAATTAAAAATAATTAATGTATGGTTAATTAAAAAGTGAGGCACGTGCTTCGCACATGGTAGATTTTGGTACAAAATAGTGATTGGTGGTTAAAACAATAAATATATATGGGGTGGTTAAAATGCTATATTTACTTCTTATTTTAACATACAAATGATTCTCAAAACCAATTAATTATAAAACCTAGAAAAATATCTTATAACCATATTCCATTTCCATTTAACTCTCTTTCAAACATTTGCTGCATCATTCTTTATTATCTATAATTGGGAAATTAATTCACTTTTCACTCGTAGAACAATGTTAAGAATTTCCTTTTTTTTCATTACTTGGAAACAATGACCAATGCTTATTCGTTTAGAACTAACCTATTTTAGAACTCAACTTTATATTTCCCTTTAACTCGAAAATATCGTTATATTTTCACGCAATTCCTTTAATTTTCTTTAACTATGGAAACATGATTTATGTCATCAAATCGTTCTAATTTCCTTTACTTCAGAATTCTTATTACATATTCTTTACATTTTCACCAATAATGTTGCATTATTATTTCTCTAATGGAAATAATAAATTATTACCCCTCTTTACCATTACAACAAATATCGTCTCAGATAATTCTGAAGTCGTCCTTGTTAGGGTACTTTACTTATCTCTCAAACCTAGGTCAACCACATTCTTATCTTAAGATAGAAATGAGTTGCAATCCAAAATCGATATTTTATTCAAATATCAAAACAAATCACATTTAACTATTTTATTTAAAATATGGATTTAAAAAACTTCTTGCCTTTGGAAATCTCTTCTCAAATATGATCATTTTTCCTTAATTCACTTATTAAGTCATTGCTTACTAAAGTATCACCTTTAAACTTTTCTTCTTTAACAATTCGTTTTAACATGGATTTTTGTTATAAAATCCTATCACTCATTCCTTTACCAAATTCAATTTTAATAATACATTTTTCTAATCCATTCCACCCAATTTCCGCTTTGAAAATCTTATTTCAAATCCCCATTTTATTTAATTCCATTATTAAATAATGTTAATTTAAAATTAATATTTTAACACCTCATTTCCTTTTATAAATTTCGTATCTACAACTGGGGTTTAATATAATCCCTTTTATTTTTAATTCCCTTTTACTTAATTCAAATATTAAGTAAATAGTTAATTTCATCTATCGTATTTGCTTAAAATTCCTTTTATAACTTTGTTATCGAAATTCGGGTTTAAAATATAAAACCCACTCATAACTCTTTTCATAATTCAATTCAGTTCCATTTTAACTTCGATTACTTTTAAATGAATTTCAAATAAAAGTTATCTCCTAAATTATTATTAATTAAAATAATAATTTACTTTAATCATTAACTACTGTAGTATTAGTTAATTTATTTATTAACTAAAATAAATAATAAATTCCCTTTTTCTTAATTCTTATTAAAATTAAAACAAATATAGGATAAATCATTTTCTTAGATTAATTCAAAACAAACTAGTTAATAATCACTTTCATTTTAAACGGCTGACTTAATCAATCTAAAACACAGTTATTTCGTTAACTGATTACAATTACTCTTTCCTTTAAATTAATTAATAGTATAATTAATTTAAATAAATCCATTTAATTGTTTTCTTAAAAATAATTATTCAACTCTCCACCGTTAGGTAAATTTTCTATTTTCTTGCTTATAAATCTGATTAATATCAGAATTTACTTTATTAAATAATTTTATAATTAATTATAAATTTAGATAATAATTAACAAATATTAATTTCCTTTTAACAAACATTTATTCAAATAATAGATTAAAAATCCATTTTAGGTATAAAACAAATTTTATAACTTCATTTCGCTGTTTTGCCTGGAGGTAAATCAAGGTTCATAAAACGATTGATTTTATAGGCCATATGTTGCCAATTACTCAACCAATATAACCCATTGGTTTAGAACAAAACAAATGTTGATATTTCTGTCAATGACCAACAATTAACTAAATCATTCAATCCGAACAGTTCATATAATGATAATATGAAAATAAATAACATTAAATATATTTGAGGAATTCGATTGGTTCTCTCCAACCTGCCCTTCCCTGTATCTAAATCGGTTATCTCAAATCAGATTATTCTATTCCATTTAACCGATAATTTCTATAATAGTAAACAACAACTATTTAACATCAACCAATTAACACAACAATTCAAACAATTGAACAAATTTATTTTTACAAACGTGACCAACAAGGTATGTTACCTCCATTGGTCCAATCGTTAAAATAACGAATTGGTTTTTCACTGAAATTAAACAACGTTTAATTTCATTGGTTCAACCAATATATAAATAACAAACAGTCAACTATTAGCAACCATTAGCAATCATAGCACACAAAATAAAACCGACTTATATAAATTATAAGTGGGACAACTGAGTGAGTTTAACTCACCTTGATTTTATTTTGGCACCAAAGCAATTTGATTTAATTAAATTAAACAAATGTTTAATTAAATTAAAATCTCCAACAACTTCCTACATCGTTCAAACTATTTCCAGAATATAGATCTCGGCAATACGGTTCCAGTATAACTTGTTTGCTTCGATTCTGTCATACAAATTATAAATAATACGATTAAATTTAGAATCACTATACCTTAATTATAAATTTATTTTTTTTGTTTTCTTTGTTACACTTTGCACATAGGTAGATCAATTTGGTTACATCGTCCGTGTTCAGATTTGAACCAACAATCCAGGCGGCTTCTTAGTCTCCAAAACCTGGTACCATGCAATAAGGATTTATTAAAGTTTAAGCTAATACAAATTTTCCTAAAATAATTAAATTTCTAAATTACTAACCTAACTAATTTACTAGTTAAATTAAATAGGCCAACTGTTAGATCCAAAATTTGCTCCAACACCCAAGTTGTTCAGTTATGCGGAAATTAATATCAGAAAAAATGCTAGAAAAGCAGAAAAGACACAAGATTTATAGTGGTTCAGCATTAACGGGCCTACATCCACTTTATATCTATGATTATACTTGGAATCAGAGTACAATCGATGATTTATCTCTCAACCTCACTTTTTCAATGTTGATTCACTTTATAATTTTGAGACAACTCCGAATAATAATAATAGAGATGTAATAATGGTGAATTCAGAATTCAGAATTGCCAAAAGGATCCTGAAAAATGCCAAGTTCTGGGCTATTTATAGCTGATTTCTGCAGGCGGATCGCGGTCATACGTGGCACGAATCCCGAGGATCTCGAGCTGGTTCGTAGCTTGGTGGAGAAATAGTCAATCTAGCCGTTATGGACAGGTGTCGCTGGATCTTGCGTTTGCGGATCGTGAAAGACTCAGTCATGGCTTTCATCTGGTTTCCTGGTTCGGATCGGGTCGTGCTTTCATGGATGGATCAGATCGAGCTAGGAGGAGCGGGTCGGATCGGTCTAACTGGGGGCGATCGCGATCGGGTTAAGGTCTTTTCCCCAAGTAAAGCTTCATTTTGAACTCTCGTTTAAATCTTGGTGGCTTGGTCCAAAAGCTAGCCAACATTTCCCCCCTCAAAGTATGTTTTATCGAAGATGGAACATGCTTCGAAATTACTGTACTATCTTTTCATGAAGCGGTTTGAATCAAAAAGGGCCATGTCCGTCTGGAATGTCGTACGGTTTCAAAGAGTCGTGTCCTTCGATCAGTATAAATACCCAGTTAAATCTTCAATCATTTCTTTGTTTATTGGATAATTCTCATCTCTGGAGTTTTTGGAGACTCCATTGTAAAATTGTCAGGTAAATTTTTTAGATTCTTCACAAGTATTTCTGAATCTTTACTTTTGATAATCATTCGTTGAGTCGGATCGCCAAAAGACCCCACGGTCCGTGGGATGAGGCATTCGTTTTGGGTTGGTAATCATGTGGGCTTCTTCCTCGAAACGCGATGGGCCCTCTTGCTTCAGTTACGAGTCGCTTGACGGAGCGGCCTCCCTTTTCTTCGTTGGGCTCGGATCCGCGGCCCACCAAGCTCCACGGTCCGACTGTCTTAAGTAAAAGAAAAATGGGGATACGAATGGATGTTTCCTTGTTTATATAAACTGATCCCCTCTTCATTCTCCCCTCCCTTCTTTTTTCTGCCGCCGCCCCTTTCTTGAGCCGAAACTGTAATTTCAATTTCCAAATACCCATTCGTTTCCAAACTTTAGAAAGGTAATCAAACAATTTCATTTTCTTTCTCTCGAGTTTGTATTGGTTTGGAAAGTGAAAATAACGTAGTTTTGTGGGATTTGAGGATGGCAAACTGGAACGTGCCAGGTCCGGTTTCATGGGTTTAAGAGTGGAGATGAGAGACAAAGAAGGAGGAGGAAGGAGAAGGAAGGGATGACCAGGTTTGTTCGCGGATGGGGGGCTTCGACTCGGGTCGTGATAAGGGTGAAAGCAAAGGGGAAATGGAAGAGCTGTTCTGGACAATGGATCGGTTCGTGGAGTGCTGGCTCGTGGATGTGGGAACGAATCGGGACGTGTTATCACGAGTCGATGGATCGTTCCACTGCCTAAATCCCAATTCACGAGTCAATGTTTCGTTGCCAACCTAGTCCACTAACAATCCGATCCACACAGGCGGCGGATCCGATCTCGTATACGGCCAGTGCCTTTTATCATGATCCGTGCTCCATCAATCCAGCTAACCGATCTGGTTGATGATCCCACAAACATATAGGTTTAAACAATGCATCGTAATCGCAGTACTTTGAACAGTTAGGTTAGAGCCTTCGAGTCTTTTGAACTGAACACCAACATAACTTGGCAGTGGACAACAACTGATATCCCGATTACCTTGTTAACTTTATGCTTTTCTTTAACATATACACAAGCACACACTTGCACTCGCATACATGGGGAACGGGTAATTGTATTCTAACTTTTATTTGCCAACACAGCTATGTCTGATAGACGCTTTTCCAAAGGATCTGAAACAGAGGGGGACTTGGAGATGTCGGAACACCATAATCCCGAGGTTCCTCCAATTAATCCAAAGGGTGAGGATTCTGAATCCTAATATGAGGCAGAGACAGAACCAAATTCATCTGAGAGTACCTCGCTAGAGGAGGAGTCCGAAGTGGATGACCGAGCTCCCGATGAGATCCCCGGCGTTCTAGAAATTGAGAAATTCACTGACTCTTTAGCTTCCAAACTAGACGATATAAAACTTAGGAAAATTTGCTTGAAACACGGGATCCCATGGGATGATGTGAAAACACCCGAAAGCGGAGATAGACCTCATCTTGCTCCAGAAGGGTACATGGCAGTCATCCGACTCATGTGCTGGGTAGGCGCTATTCCTCCGTTTCCTCCAATTGTCATTAAAACCTTAAGACGATTGTGTATTGCCCCTATGCAGCTTCATCCCAACGCTTACGCAGCCTTGTACACTCTATATGTCGTGTATGCAGAGATCCTGCAAACTGAGCTTACTTTTTAAGACTTGAAATTCTACTATCTTTTTAAGCCGTTCCACAGCGACCCCAAATTTTTCTTTGAATCAGTAGCCAATAGAAAAGTTCTGTCTGATGGTTATAGCAACATAGGGGATCCCAAAGCTGATTGGTTTTACATAAAACACCAGGCTGGGTGTGTGAGGAGGTGTCTCAAGTCTAGTAAGTTTCGAGCCTCCAGATGTATGACTGAATTACATAATCGAAGCACTAACATGTTTCTTTTTCTCTTGTGCAGATCACACATTCCCCAAGACAGAAGGTTTAGTGTATAACGATCGATTATCCCGCCTTCTTAAAAGCAAGTATGACTTCTTGAAAATCAAGAAATGTATTACCGACGAAAACCTTCACAAGCACCATCATTTGGACATAAGATTTGGACTTGGCGCGGGCGGAAAACCTTGCAAGTATGTGCCCCCGGCTGAAGGAGAAGGAACTTCTCAAGTTGTAACGACAACCATTCTTTGCAAGAGTCCATCGCCGATGACTAATCAGGATGACGAGGATTTAAACGTATATAAAGGAGATGAGGGACGAGCTGATGAATCAAAGGAGGTTCCAACCTCCGAGGGGCAGTCTCCATTAAGAACTTCATCGCCAGTTGAGTCTGTCGCCCAAGACGAATTAACGGAGGAACATATTTTCGGGGAATTAAATAAAATTCCTTTGCCATATGATATTTATACTCAAAAAGATTTCGGAGGGGAACCAATTTTTTCCATCTCCGAAAAGACGGGTGCCCCAGTTGGAGAAAAAGAAGTCACCCAAACGAGCTTAACTTCGGGCCCTGGTCCATTTAAAAAAGGGGGATTTCACGGGATGCACAAAACACATGCACCATTTATCATAACACTCTTTTGCTGCTGTGGTTCATAGTTCTAACACGCACTTGTTTTCTTTGCAGGAAAATGTTCTCGCAAACGGTCTTATTCCTACTGTTCCCTTCGCAAGGGCACACCAAGCCTCCTTCCAGATCCTGAGCACACTCATAGCGATAGTCGGGGAAGGGATAGTCGTCGGCCCCAGGATTCTCATCAATCTTATTCTGCACGACCTCGATCTCCACCGAAGCAAAGTTATGGAAAGCCACATAGTCGTCCAATGCCACCAGCTGGGGGAAAGCAACTTCCTAGAGATTTAACCCCTCCAAAAAGCACTCCTTCTCATGCCCAATCTTCTAAAAAACACCCCGAGCCAAAGGACAAGGACAAAGATGAGGGCAAGATTATAGAGAAGGGGAAGACAGTTCCTACTTCCTCTAGTGAGAGTGGCTTGGACACTACTGCTGCAAGGGATATTGCCCCCAGTTCTGAGATTATGGCTAGGTTAGAGCGCTTATGAAAATAGTTTCCCGACATTTACTTTGAGAGGATGGTGTTCGTCCCAGACCTTGAACCGGTCCCCAAGGATTGAGACACATAGGTGATAGAGTATGTATGCCATGTAGCTAAACAATACGGGGTAATGAAGATGCCTGCTGCTACACTCTCTACCATTATCCGCCAAATGGAGACGGACGCGGCCAGGGCCAGAGTAAAGATTGACAATGACGCTAGGGCCAGGTGCAAAATGGAAAAAGAACTAGAGGATGCACAGGCCCAACTGGCTTTAGCTCGGCGAGACGCAGAGAATTACAAGTCTAAGTTGGAGAGTGCCAGGGAGCATTTTCGCAACGAGCTTGACTTAAATAGCCAGGAACGGGTAGCCCTGGGGAAGGAAGTAGAGGATCTCAGGGCGGTTAACACTGAACTGAAGACAGTATAGGATCGCTTTTCTGCTAAGAAAGAGGCTTGGGAGAAAGAGAGGGCGAGCTTAAAAGATGACCTTGCCCTCTCCAAGAAGTAGAAGGAGGTTCTAAATGATCAACTCGCTCAAGCTGAGGAGTGTGCAGCTCTCGCCGAAAGCAATGCCAATAGCGCTCTTGAGTCAACAGCTGCTGCGGCTGATAAGCTTGCCAAAAGAGAGAAAGATATAGATAGTTTTGAGGAATTATTGTTCGATTTCTTTGGTCAAGTTATCAAGCATCGAGACATCTCTTGGATTCCAGACTACCATGTTACCTTGGCCAATATATGGGACGCAATTGTCGAAGGCGAGAAGCGGCGACTGGGGGTCGACGAGATTGACGAGCGCCAGCTGATGGAAACTTCTCTCAGAGGTGAAGATCCTGAGGCTTTGGAGGAAGGTAGACGCCTTATCCATGAGGAAATGGAGAGGGAGAAGAGCAGGCTCAAGGGCAAGGATAAGGTTGGCGAGAGTTCGAGCTCGGTGGTAGAGCCCAACACCTCTGAAGTTGAGGGATATAACCCCGATGATCCATTGATCCCCTTGGCACCTACTCCTCTGATTATCGGGACCATCAGTACAAATCTGGGAGATGAGTCGGCCGAAGGTATCTCCACATTTTCTCCGCAGTTCATTAAAGAAATCGTAACTTGTCGTCGTCTCATGGGACAGACAACTGACATGGCCACATCTCCTCCCGATTCACTAACCTTTGCTTCTAATGGTGTAGGTACCAAAGTGGTCGAAAAGGGTGCAAAGGAGAAGGCAGAGGCTGAGAATGTTGAGGTTCCCCCGGGTTTTGGTAACGAAGCTTCCGAGGTTTCAAAACAAACCGAGGGCTCAACAGGTGATAGAGTTACAGTGACACCCGTGGAGTCTGGCACTGGCGCTCCTGCAGACGCCGAGATCATTGCTGCTCTGGATGGCACAAATGGTGGTCATGGAGAAGGAAGAGGAGGTAGAAATCATTGACGAGGCCAAGGGTAATGATAGCGAAACCTTGGCTGACATACAGGCTAGGAAGGAGAAGCAGTTGGCTCTTAAGAGGGAGGAACAGAATCCTATGTTCGTGACCCCTATTTATGAAATTGACCCCAAGACTGGGTTGGTTATAAGATTCTTTTCTAAATCGATAACTTCACAGCTTGCCTCCAAACCTTCCAGTCCTCCTCCGGAGCCTCTTGTCGACAAGAGGAAGAGGAAGAAAAGTGACCGCTCTAGTACTGATAAAGAGGAGTTGGAGAAATAAAAGAAGGACAAGAAATCAAAGCCATCTCCCAAGCGCAAATAGAATGCAGCTATTGGCTCATATTTTAGTTTTAGGATTTCCTTTGGCCAAAAGATGTAATCGTGAGATTGGCCCTCACTTTTTGTTTAGTTTCTTGTTTTTTGAAAATCTGTTTCCAGTAAATAAGGACCTACTTCTTTTGCATCATTGTATTCCTGAAAATTCATCATGTTAGCAGAGTTTAAATAATCATAACTGAAACTTTCATAGTTAAATATCAAAGTTATAAGTAACGATCATTAACCATAACGAGAACAATCATCGGGAAATACACGTGCTAAGTAAATGTGTAGTGATGCACGTATATATTCCTAATTAATCGTCATTATAGTGCCTGGCCAGGGCTTATTGCGATCGATTAGGATTA
This sequence comes from Allium sativum, assembly GCA_030737875.1. Taxonomy (NCBI): domain Eukaryota; kingdom Viridiplantae; phylum Streptophyta; class Magnoliopsida; order Asparagales; family Amaryllidaceae; genus Allium; species Allium sativum. The sequence continues at coordinate 1,042,530,299 of CM060918.1, forward strand.
TATTCGTATTATCCCGATCTTTCAATGGGGTAGTGATTCTTGTGGCGCTAAGTCTCTAGCGCTTTTATACTCTCCCGATCCTTCAGCGGATTAGAGTTTGTGTGGCACTAAGTCTCTAGCGCCTTTATACTCTCCCGATCCTTCGACGGGTTAGAGTTCGAGCTCGATTTTTGGTCTGCTCATCGATCCTTTAGCGGGGCATAAGTTCTGGGGGCGCTAAGTCTCTAGCACCTTTATACTCTCCCGATCCTTCAGCGGGTTAGAGTGTTGTCAAGGCGGCTTTATCATGGTGCACCTTCACGCCATGGGGACATTATCTTCGCGTCCTTTATACTCTCTCCCTGATCTTGGGAGTTAGAGTGCAAGTTGTAGTGCGATTTACCTCGCTGCACCTTTTGGAGCTTTAATTATCGTGAACTTTCCGATCTGCTGGACGACATTTTGAATTAGCTATTTTAAGATTACTGCATAAATTTAAAGCAATTCTCGAAATGGTTATAGTATATATATTGATCAAAATAAAAGAGTAGATAAGAAATGGTGTAGTAAGGTAAATGACACACAGTATTTTTATAGTGGTTCGGTCGAATCATGACCTACGTCCACTTTATAATCTTTTGTTCAAATAACCATACTATTTTAGGTAAGTCGATCCTTTTTACATGGTTCTAAAAACAAAAGAGTAAAACTGACACTTTTATGTCAGATAAAGCCGCAAATTCTGGGCGTTCCACACTTTGGGGATTTCATCTCCATCTACGGTCGCTAGCTTGAAGGTTTCATTATCAAGCCTTCGCAAAATGGAGTACGGTCCTTCCCATTTCGGGCCCATATGTACCGAGGGTGGAAAGACGCGCTTCAGAACCAAGTCTCCGGGTTCGAATGTCCGAGCTCGGACTCTTCTGTTGTAGTATCGAGCTATTTGTTGTTTGTGCCTCAAGGCACGTAAGTCGGCTTCGTCCCTTTTTTCCTCAACCATGTCCAGAGATTTAAGGAGCAACTCATTGTTGGTCATCGGGTCGTAATAAATGGTACGATGGGATGGTACTTCTAACTCGACCTGAATAACTGCTTCAGCTCCGAAAGCAAGGGAAAACGGGGTGTGACCCGTCGCCGACTTGTACATTGTTCTATAGGTCCATAGTGCCAGGGGCAATTCATCGACGCACATAGCTTTGGCCCTCTTCAATCTTTTCTTTAGAATGGATTTGATCACATTGTTTTCCACTTCAACCAGTCCGTTTGATTGCAGATGTGCCACAGAGGTGTATCTTTTCTCGATGTGATACTTCCGACAGAAATCTTGAAACTCCATGTTGTCGAATTGGGTCCCATTATCGGTTATGATGACTTTTGGAATCCCAAATCGACAGATAATGTTCTTAACGACAAAGGTGATCACTTGTTTGGTTGTGATCGTGGTCAAAGGCTCTGCTTCTACCCATTTAGTAAAATAGTCCACGACCACAATAGCGAACTTTGCTCCGCCCTTTGCTATGGGGAGGCTCCCATTAATGTCAATTCCCCACATAGCAAAAGGCCACGGGCTTGTCATTGTCTTCAACTGGTTAGGTGGCGCCCTAGGGATTTTGGAGAACTTCTGGCAAGCATCACAACGTCGTGCATACTTGGTTGCATCCTTGTTTATAGTGGGCCAGAAATAGCCGTATCGCAATATCTTCTTTGCCAATGTTTGCCCTCTAGTGTGGTCGCCACACTCACCTTCATGGACTTCCTTCAGCACACGCTTGATGTCGTCATGGGCAATGCACCGGAGGAGAGGCATCGAGAAACCTTGTATGTACCGGACTTCGCCTTGCAACACATATCGGGAAGCCTTCTGTACAATTGCATGCCTCTCACTTTTCTTAGTTGGGAGCGTTCCATTCATCAGGAAATTCTTTAGGGGGGGTCATCCATGACTCCCTTTCAAATTCAATCTCCAGTACCGTATCAACTTCCATCTGATCCACACTGAGGAACTGTAATACTTCAATCAAGACTAGCTCCGTATGTTCAGGATTATTGGAACTAGCTGTTACACCCCACCTCTGTTAAGGTCACTCACAAAGGGAATGCCTTAACTTTGGTGGAGCATTTTAGTAAACAGAACAGAAACTTACAAGGCAGATAAAACAGTACTTGAAATTTTTTAACTTTATTACAGCAGAAACAGAAATCAATATGGTTACATCCTTTCAAATCTCAGAATTCAAGTACAAAATATTAGTCTTGTACAAAAGCCTTCAAAATGCATGGTTTAAAATCATAATCCCCATAGAACCGAAGCTATACAGAGCCAAGCCACACTTTAAGCACTTCAAGCAGAGAGAAATCCGGATCAAGCTAAAGTATTCCCTCCTTGGATAACCTGGGGGAAACGGAAGAAAGGAGGCGAAACAACAAGGGTCAGACAAAAAGTCTGGCAAGTCCAGTGAATTTTAGCATATGAACAGATAATAATAATATGACATGAACATAAAACTGGATGAGACATAACTGTAACAGGTGTAGCAGATATAACAGAAGAACAGAATGACATAAACTATTGCTTTTCACTTCTCTGCACTAATACTAGTATAACAGAATTAGGTGTCACCCTGATGTCTAAACTGAAACAGAAACGGGTACAGAATAATTTAACAGAAACAGAATGCTAATAATGGGCCTTTACTACCCGATCAGATACAGACAGAAGCAGAAACAGATTAATCCCTACGGAAACAGAATGTAGAATTAGGTGTACACTAGTAATGGGCCTTTACCACCCGAACAGACGGTACCACGCAGAAACAGACAGGTGTTACCACCCAACAGAAACAGACGGTACCAAGCAGAAACAGACAGAACTAAGTGTACCCTAAAACACTACCCCAAGCGATCGGCTCCCTAATACATAAATATCCTGTGTCGGCCCCACAGTAGGGTGTATCACTCCCTAAAGTGACAACCAATTGGCACAGACCTATTTACAGATGTCACGGCGTCTTACATCCTCAGAGGCGGACCGGGATCCATGCACGCACATGACCCGGTTGGAATGCACCATCAACACCCCTCGCCATTATCAGAATGAACCTCTTATAATTAGTTCAGTAAGTGTGCCCGGACCCTACCTATTGTTGGGTCAAAGTTTTGATACCAGAAAGGGTTACTGACTAATATGGGTCCCAAACAACAGATGACACAAGTAATTCCCCTTCTAACCTTGTTTCTCCAGACTAACAGATTTCAGATTAATTTGTTTAGAAGTTCAGACATACAAAGTTTAGATCAACTAGTTCACAGATCAGACAATCAAGTTAACCGGTTTTCAGACTAACGGATCAGATGTTCGGATTAACAGGCTTACAGATTAACTGGTTACAGACTTACAGATTAACCGGTTACAGATTATCTAACTTTGTATTGGGCCTACGGATTCACGAAACGGGTTTATCAGATTCATTGGTCCAATTGGTTTAACCTTACCCACCCAACACGTTTTAGACATCATATTTATCTCAGATTTTCATTAATTAAATATTAATGCCCAAACCTCTCACATTAGACTGACAGTTTGCGGCTACTGGTTAGGCCGGTTGGTTCCGGGCAGGTTTCTGTCGCAAACTGAGTCTAACCTCGGGTTTTCAAGCACGTTATGACTAACTTCTCACATTAGAACCTATTATTTGCGACCACTGGAATATGCCGGGCGGTTCCGGGCATAATTACGCCGCAAACTCATTCTAACCTCGAGTTAGCCATGTTTATCTTTGCGGCCAATTAATTAATGATTTCCCATTTATACCCATGCCTAATATACATGTCAATTATTCATAACTATAGCCAATTCAGATTATGTCAATAGCGGACTAATTATATCAACTCAACAGATATAGCAGATAACAGATTTCTCAGATTAGGCGACTTAGCAGATTAAGCAAACTAGCAGATTTAGCATTTTCAACAGACTTAGCAGATGACAGACTTGGCAGATGAACAAATCTAGCAGACTAGGCAGTAGAGTAGAACTAGCAGATTAAGCAATATAACAGAACTAGCAGATTAGGCAATGTAACAAAACTAGCAAATTAGGCAAATATAACAGATTTAATCATTTCTTAAAGTTTCATATCTTGCCTAATTATAAATCTTGCCTAAGTTCACATGCATAAATAATAGTCTTGATTCACAATATTATCATATACCCTATGTTTGCATTAAATTTACATAGCACAGATTATGGTCATAAATTTACCATATATCATATGTTTCAGTTTTTATTAAACTTGCATAGTACAGAAGATCCCTATATAAATTATACCAAATATAGCCATCGATTACTGTGCAGATCATATATCCCAAAGATCCCTTACTTAGGTGTTTATTTACATTAATAGATACCCTACTCTCATGTAAATCTTTATGCCTAAGCCATATTCTCTTTATCTCAAATCATATGTTCAATACAATTTATATTATAAATATAACATGTCCAGTCATATGTCTCAGATTTTGTTCTAGCTACAGTCCATGTTCTTTCCTCAAATCAGTCACCTATTGGTCATGCCCAATTCATGCATCATTCATTTTATTTTCACAAACATTTTAGCGTATGTTAATCTCTTATGAGATTGGCTCGGGCTCGTGGTAGCCTGGCTATAGAACAGAAAGAGGAAAGAGATACAAAATAAGATAGATCCAAACAAAACAGAACAGATATAACCTTAGATTCAGATTTATAATTCATGTCACAATCAGAATTAACGTTTATATAGGAAAATAACTGCACTTGCCTTGGTTGGATTAAAGAAAGAACTTTAGTTGTTGTAGAATCGTTGCAGAAGCTTTAATCTCTAATTTGAATTGAGTTGCTTAGGTTGATGTTGATTAGCTTTTAGTTTTGATTCCAGCAGAGTAGCGACGCCATTTTTATTTTTATTTAGAACAGAGGCAGAGAAGAAGAATAGAATTGTGTGTAGAGGAGGCTAGGTCTTAAGGTGTATTTATAGGTGTAGGAACTCATTTCAACCATTAGATTAACCCTAAAATCAATCTGGACCATCAAAAATCATCCCAGGGCTTCAAAAACGTGTTCTGGACCGAAACAGGCTGACCAGGTCGACCTGCAGGGGGGTGTCGACACTATAGTCGACCCCCATGGGGGAGGTCGACTCCTAGGTCGACCTGGCCCCTAGGTCGAACTGGCCCCAGGTCGACCCTCAGGTCGACCCCCAGGTCGACCTGCCCAGTTCCGTGCTGACCGAAACCTTCTGAATCTTCTACAGGCCATAACTTCTTCATCCGGACTCCGATTTTCGAAAACTCAGACTCTATTTCATGTAAAATTTCGAGAGGAACACAATGGTGATGTCCTAATTCCTGATTCTTAAATTAATTATCCTCATTTTACTATCTTTTCCGTTACATACACCGTTATCGAACTAATTTTTCTTTTCTTTCATGTATTAATTAATTCTTTTTATGCATCACCATTATTTACCTATCATAAGTATATTTTCATATACTTTATTTCATTTTTAATTATACTTAAAAATGCGGGGTGTTACATTCTCCCCTCCTTAAAGGATTTCGTCCCCGAAATCTTCAAGTTAAGAAGAATGTGTCCTACCATCCAATCATCCATCTACTCAATCACCAATCACAGGCATTCATTGTCCTTAAGAGATTTCTAATTCTGTATAAACATATGCAAGAAGTGTGTGTATATGTTCCTTGTCTAATGCAAAGATCAGGTGGTCCACTAATTCAGTTGACCTCCTTAATGCGAATTATGTCAGTGCCATGAGTCCAACATGTATGCAATTTTCCTACTCGATACATATCATTTATGTATGAGTGCACAACCATTCAGTCATATGCAACATCCATGTGCTGAGTCAATCATTTTGCATCCACAAAAATTGAAAAATGCTCACACATCCATATGCAGTATGAGAGTGTTTTCGAGCCGATCTAGTGCCTAGTGTGTGTATATGCATCCACGAGCAACCACTAGCAACCACTTGCATCCACTTGCAACCATCAAACATAACATGTCTCAAACACATGTTTACACCCATTAGTTTCTACCAAAAGTTCGAAGATTCGATCGATAGGATACAGTCGAATGATGGAAGCGAGTACAGATAAGACAAAGACTTGGTTCTCATTAGACATTGGTTGAGAAAATAATTCCCCTAAGTATCAACCCCGAAGACCGAAATCAACATCAGATTGACACCCAGAGGATTACCTCCTTTAGCCAATGTCAAAACTGGAAAGCAGAATTATTCAAATATTTACAGACTACTGGTACAGATCAGGTTCCCTAATGATTCTTAGGAAGCTAAGCATGATAAAATCATATCCCACAAAAACTCAGAATGTATGCATCATACTTGACGTCTAACACAGATATCCCTCAAACCCCAATCTATCATAGACAGATGAGTCATAACCCTTATAGGTTTGAGTCTACAACGGAATCAGAAACAATACCAGTATTAAAGTGCAGAGTATCAATTACAAAATCAAAATACCAGAATCAGAAAAAGTCTTAACTCCATAATCAGATAAAGAAATTAAGCCTACTATAGGAATTTTCCTACTTCTATCCTAGCCACTAGCCTCAAAAGTGTTCGCCTGCCCTCCTTGTCCTCGTCTCTTCGGGCAGTCCCTAGTGAAGTGTCCCATCTCCCCACAGTTGAAGCAAGCGCCCTTCCTTTTTTTGGAATCCTTGTTCAGATGAGTCGAGCTTCCACAAGTAAAGCACTTTCTCCCCTTCTTATCTTCAGACTTCTCATCCTTCCTTTGTGTTTCCTTTTTGGGCCCTGCTTTCTTATTTTGTGGTTCTTCCTTCTTTGTCTCTTCCGGGCCCTTGTCTTCCTCTTGCAGTAGTGCCATATCCACCAATTTCTCGTAAGTCGCTCCCATGGGTACATGGGTCATGGCTAGGCTGTGCAGTGGCTCGTTCAATCCTTTAACAAAGCGGAGAGCCTTTTTATGTTGAGTGTTGACTAAATCCAATCCGAACCTAGCCAGTTGGTTGAACTGGTTGACGTATTCCTTGACCGTCATACTTCCTTGCTTAAGAGATAAGAACTTTTCCAATTGTAAACTTCGTTCAGCTTGCGAGAGGAATTTTGTCTCAAACCTAGTTCTGAAATCCATCCATGTCTCAACTGGCCTCTCGGCGTTAGTGACTTCCCACCAGTAGGAAGCTTCGTCTTTGAGCAGCCATACCGCCAACTGTACCTTCTGCCAATCGTCCACCTCGAAGATAACAAATAGATCCTCAGTTTCTTTGAGCCAATTCCTCGCTTCTACGAATGATTCAGTTCCTTTGAAATCCTTCCCACCCATGGCCCTAAAATCTCTACAGATCTTTGAGAAAGCAATTGCACGAGGAGGGGGTGGAGGAGGGGGATCATTTGCTGGACCTGCAGCGGCGGTCCTAGCCTCAAGATATTGACGAAACCAACCGGGTACATGAACACCCTCTGGTATCTCAGATGCTTCAGACATGCTGAAACGAAAAAGGAAAGGATCAATACAAAAAGGACTGAAAGAAAAATATATGGCTCTCGGGGATCATGTTTTTCAAAATAAGCTTTATTTTTGAAAATACTTCCTTTCAAAACCTTTTTGAAAATAGTTTTCAAAACTTTTTATAAAATCTGGTAACCTTCAGCTCTGATACCAAGTGTAACACCCCACCTCTGTTAAGGTCACTCACAAATGGAATGCCTTAACTTTGGTGGAGCATTTTAGTAAACAGAACATAAACTTACAAGACAGATAAAACAGTACTTGAAAATTTTTAACTTTATTACAGCGGAAACAGAAATCAAAATGGTTACATCCTTTCAAATCTCAGAATTCAAGTACAAAATATCAGTCTTGTACAAAAGCCTTCAAAATGCATGGTTTAAAATCATAATCCCCATAGAACGGAAGCTATGAGAGAAATCCGGATCAAGCTAAAGTATTCCCTCCTTGGATAACCTGGGGGGAACGGAAGAAAGGAGGCGAAACAACAAGGGTCAGACAAAAAGTCTGGCAAGTCCAGTGACTTTCAGCATATGAACAGATAATAATAATATGACATGAACATAAAACTGGATGAGAGATAACTGTAACAGGTGTAGCAGATATAATAGAAGAACGGAATGACATAAACTATTGCTTTTCACTTCTCTGCACTAATACTAGTATAACAGAATTAGGTGTCACCCTAATGTCTAAACTGAAATAGAAACGGGTACAGAATAATTTAACAGAAACAGAATGCTAATAATGGGCCTTTACTACCCGATCAGAAACAGACAGAAGCAGAAACAGATTAATCCCTATGGAAACAGAATGTAGAATTAGGTGTACACTAGTAATGGGCCTTTACCACCCGAACAGACGGTACCACGCAGAAACAGATAAGTGTTACCACCCAACAGAAACAGACGGTACCAAGCAGAAACAGACAGAACTAAGTGTACCCTAAAACCCTACCCCAAGCGATCGGCTCCCTAATACATAAATACCCTGTGTCGGCCCCACAGTAGGGTGTATCACTCCCTAAAGTGACAACCAATTGGCACAGACCTATTTACAGATGTCACGGCGTCTTGCATCCTCAGAGGCAGACCGGGATCCATGCACGCACATGACCCGGTTGGAACGCACCATCAACACCCCTCACCATTATCAGAATGAACCGCTTATAATTAGTTCAGTAAGCGTGCCCGGACCCTACCTATTGTTGGGTCAAAGTTTTGATACCAGAAAAGGTTACTGACTAATATGGGTCCCAAACAACAGATGACAAGAGTTATTCCCCTCCTAACCTTGTGTCCCCAGACTAACAGATTTCAGATTAATTTGTTTAGAAGTTCAGACATACAGAGTTTAGATCAACTAGTTCATAGATCAGACAATCAAGTTAACCGGTTTTAAGACCAACGGATCACATGTTCGGATTAACAGGCTTACATATTAACTGGTTACAGACTTACAGATTAACCGGTTACAGATTATATAACTTTGTATTAGGCCTACGGATTCACGAAACGGGTTTATCAGATTCATTGGTCCAATTGGTTTAACCTTACCCACCCAACACGTTTTAGACATCATATTTATCTCAGATTTTCATTAATTAAATATTAATGCCCAAACCTCTCACATTAGACTGACAGTTTGCGGCTACTGGTTAGGCCGGTTGGTTCCGGGCAGGTTTCTGTCGCAAACTGAGTCTAACCTCGGGTTTTCAAGCACGTTATGACTAACTTCTCACATTAGAACCTATTGTGTGCGACCACTGGAATATACCGGGCGGTTCCGGGCAGAATTACGCCGCAAACCCATTCTAACCTCGAGTTAGCCATGTTCATCTTTGCGGCCAATTAATTAATGATTTCCCATTTATACCCATGCCTAATATACATGTCAATTATTCATAACTATAGCCAATTCAGATTATGTCAATAGCGGACTAATTATATCAACTCAACAGATATAGCAGATAACAGATTTCTCAGATTAGGCGACTTAGCAGATTAAGCAAACTAGCAGATTTAGCATTTTCAACAGACTTAGCAGATGACAGACTTAGCAGATGAACAAATCTAGCAGACTAGGCAGTAGAGCAGAACTAGCAGATTAAGCAATATAACAGAACTAGCAGATTAGGCAATGTAACAAAACTAGCAAATAGGCAAATATAATAGATTTAATCATTTCTTAAAGTTTCATATCTTGCCTAATTATAAATCTTGCCTAAGTTCACATGCATAAATAATAGTCTTGATTCACAATATTATCATATACCCTATGTTTGCATTAAATTTACATAACATAGATTATGGTCATAAATTTACCATATATCATATGTTTCAGTTTTTATTAAACTTGCATAGTACAGAAGATCCCTATATAAATTATACCAAATATAGCCATCGATTACTATGCAGATCATATATCCCAAAGATCCCTTACTTAGGTGTTTATTTACATTAATAGATACCCTATTCTCATGTAAATCTTTATGCCTAAGCCATATTCTCTTTATCTCAAATCATATGTTCAATACAATTTATATTATAAATATAACATGTCCAGTCATATGTCTCAGATTTTGTTCTAGCTACAGTCCATGTTCTTTCCTCAAATCAGTCACCTATTGGTCATGCCCAATTCATGCATCATTCATTTTATTGTCACAAACATTTTAGCATATGTTAATCTCTTATGAGATTGGCTCAGGCTCGTGGTAGCCTGGCTATAGAACAGAAAGAGGAAAGAGATACAAAATAAGATAGATCCAAACAGAACAGAACAGATATAACCTCATATTCAGATTTATAATTCATGTCACAATCAGAATTAACGTTTATATCGGAAAATAACTGCACTTGCCTTGGTTGGATTAAAGAAAGAACTTTAGTTGTTGTAGAATCGTTGCAGAAGCTTTAATCTCTAATTTGAATTGAGTTGCTTAGGTTGATGTTGATTAGCTTCTAGTTTTGATTCCAGCAGAGTAGCGACGCCATTTTTATTTTTATTTGGAACAGAGGCAGAGAAGAAGAATAGAATTGTGTGTAGAGGAGGCTAGGTCTTAGGGTGTATTTACAGGTGTAGGAACTCATTTCAGCCATCAGATTAACCCTAAAACCAATCCGGACCATCAAAAATCATCCGAGGGCTTCAAAAACGTGTTCTGGACCGAAACAGGCTGACCAGGTCAACCTGCAGTGGGGGTCGACACTATAGTCGACCCCCATGGGGGAGGTCGACTCCCAGGTTGACCCCCTGGTCGACCTGGCCCCCAGGTCGACTTGGCCCCAGGTCGACCCCCATGTCGACCCCCTGGTCGACCTGGCCCCCAGGTCGACCCCCAGGTCGACCTGCCCAGTTCCATGCTGACCGAAACTTTCTGAATCTTCTACAGGGCATAACTTCTTCATCCGGACTCCGATTTTCGAAAACTCGGACTCTATTTCATGTAAAATTTCGAGAGGAATGCAATGGTGATGTCCTAATTCCTGATTCTTAAATTAATTATCCTCATTTTACTATCTTTTCCGTTACATACACCGTTATCGAACTAATTTTTCTTTTCTTTCATGTATTAATTAATTCTTTTTATGCATCACCATTATTTACCTATAATAAGTATATTTTCATATGCTTTATTTCATTTTTAATTATACTTAAAAATGCGGGGTGTTACACTGGCCATCTTCGCTAACTTGTCCGCTCTTTGATTCTCCGCTCGAGGAATGTGAGATATACTATGGTGATCAAAACCATCCAGCAACGTCCTTACTTTTTCCAGATATGATATCAACCTTGGACTCTTAGGCTGAAGCTTTTCATTAACTTGGTTCCCGACCGAATTGGAGTCACAAAAGATGTCTAGCTTTGTTATCCCTAGTTCCTTTGCAAGTTTCACTACACCAGAAAATGCCTTTTGTAGCGTTGTAAAAACGCTACAAAAACTTATAGTAGTGTTTCGATAAATGCTGCTATACGACATGCAACTAAAAGTCTGAAATTTTTTGTTGCGTTTTGGTAAACGCAACAAAAAATGAACATATTGCAGCATTTCAGAAACCCTACAAATTTTTTTTTGCAGCGGCTTTAAAATGCAACTAAAGTGATACTTGCATCATTTTTCTTATTACTTGTAGCGGTTTTTCAATGCAACTATAATATTTTCGTAGCGTTTATTCTTTCCTACTGTATATTTTCTGTTGCGTTTTATTTCAGCTACAATATTTTTTGTAATTATATTTGTAGTACTTTTTCAATGCTACTAAAACTTACTGATGTATAACACAGTTTTGTCGCATTTATTTACTGTTAATGTCTTGTATCATTTCCATCGATCATCTATGTATAATAGAAATATTAAAACAAATAATCAATCATACAAGTATCATTTCCAAACTAATATCGATAATCACCATATTTAAATACTTAAAAAAATACATTACTCGCAATATCAAATATAATAACCATAATTATCTCAATAGCAGTATTTTGACAAAATAAGTGAATCCACATACCATAACAACTTACAAACAAGTCTACATGATTATTACAAATAAAGTATTATAACACATAATAGTTAAAGTTTTGTTCATAGCTTAATTTCCATCGGTTCTTTGATGCGGTTGTTCTTCACTACGAAAGTACTAATTACCTGTACACAAGTATAACAGTCAACAGTAGGAATTACAAACAAGTATAGCGTGCAACAGTCAGAAGTACATAAATGTATAAAATGCTTTATACTGAGCAAAACATGTTAATCTGCAATTCTATAAGTAAGAGTAAGAAAATTTTAAAATGCTTTGGCCACAACACTATATGATTTTGCCTGTCATAGATTTACCATAAACAAAAATGACGAACTGATCCTTAAATTACCCGCCTAATTCTAAATAAACAGAGAGCGTACAAAATGACCACACACAACCAACAATGCCGTAAGCTACACAAAATTTCATTATTTGACTTAGGCATACGCAGCCAACTTTCTTTATAATAAATAACTACACAAATTACAACTATATCGTCTTCTAACATCAGGACAATGTTTTTACTTAGGCGTTCAGTTTTGGTTCAAATTACAATGCTTTTTAAATGTTGAAATAGCAGATTGAAACAAAAACACAAATTAACAAAAGTCAAGAAACTTTTACAGTAAACTATTAAGATTATATAGAAAGATCTGCACTGAGACTACTTTTCGCAAATACAAATTCCAGTTGCGTAATGTTTAAAAATGAAGGTGGAACATTCATAGCTTTGAGGAGGCCAAGAATTGACCATTATATTACTCACTTTATAAGATTAGGAATACTGAGTATTCCTGCATTATCACTTTTGTGCACTTTATGTATTCAATTTTTTGTTTACTTCTCTTAATTAGGTTTTTACAGTCATGTATGATGAGAATAGTTCTGATTTCATCAGGAACTAGTATAACTTCGAATATTCTTAAATCTCGTTCATCCCATATGTTTGGTGGACATCTATTATCTAAGAGCACAAACTTGTCGATGATCAAATAGGAATAAAAGCTCCATTAAGATAAAATAGATATGATTCATAATTGATTACCGTGCAAAAAAATACACAAACTGAGCGTAACATGGCCTCGCAAAACCCAGATTCCAGTCAAAAATCTACAGAAAAGGTATCAAAAATTTAACTGGCTCGGTCATAGCTTAACTATACGGCATTTAAAAAATGCATGAATACAAAGTTTATTGAATGATATTTCAAAGCTTTGCTTTAGTTAATCCACTTTGAATAACAGCTTATTGAATGCACAGTAGCACATCTCGATGAAAAGAAGTGCATACCAGGAATATTTCATTCTACGAAATAAGTATTCTAGGAAGTAGTCGTAGAAATCAAACTAACAATCGGTAGGAATAAATATGTAAGAAATGGAGGAAGTTACCTCTTAAACATGAAACTACACTTCCATTTGCCATGTATGGATACACAAGAAGGCGTTCTGTAGGGGCATACAAAATCCATGAAGACGGAGAAGGTTCCTGTGCACTGCCATGCTGATCATCTCGACTTCTATTTGAAATTGAAGTTCACCACCTGGCGTTCGCTCTTCTTTTAGCCTCTTAACAGCCACTAGCGTTCCATCAGCAAGTCGACCTTTATATACTTTACCAAACCCACCCCTTAAAAGAATGTTCGTGTTGCTAAATACATCGGTTGCAACTTGAAGCTTTCGTAAAGAAAACCTTTTAAACTGGCCCAAATGAACCTCTGGATCTTCTTCAGCTATAAACATTAATGCGAATAACGATATTACATGACGCCATTCCGTCAACAGGCCGTGATTTTTTCTATTTTTTTTACAAAACTGATTTTTACTTCTACTTTTTACGTGGATACTCAACGCGAACATCGAAGAAGTATTCTTGAGGCTTACGACGCCGCCAATATGCAAAACCCATTGCAGGTACAGCGAATAAAAGAGCAGCACCAGCAACAACTCCACCAACAATTGCACCAGTACTAGAAATACTATTTCCTATTCAAATGATGGCAATAAGTCAGGTACGTCAAGCATATCAGTGTATTACATGCCAACTGATTATGGTATTTCTTAACACATGCAATTCCCTGTCACTTTTGTAAACCTTGAACTATGGACCTAGGGGTTGTGTATGCATATGTAAATTTCACATTCAATTAAACTTTGTTGTTCTGTTTCCTTTCCATGCAGACACAAAATTGTGCATTTCCATTTTGCAAACATAAAAGAAACCCACAGTGAAACCCATATTTAATAATGGTGGATGAAGGTTGAAACAACATCATCCATGGTCTAAAAGAAATGTAAAAATATTTTTCCTTCGAACATGGTCGATTGATGCCAGACAACCTAGAAACATACAACTGTCCAATAAACCGGACCGATTGATGGATCAAGGTTGAAGCAGCAGTTTGTATTATGGATTAATGTGGATCGATAGAAGATTTGAATTTGAGTGCCATGAATTGGGATCGACTTAAAAGGCAGGAAGGATTTGGACTAGTTGGGCAGCATTGAATAATAGAAACTAGTGAGATGAATTTGTTGAGGAGTCTGGGCACGCTGGAGTACTTGTATCTAATGGGAAAAGTGAGTGACTGGATAAACCAGAGGAATAAAACTGATGCCTTTTAATGTTTGTGTATTTAACGGGTAAATTACACCATAATATTTCAAGAACCATCATCGTCATAGAATAACAAAACTATGTGAATGCACTTACTAATACATCAAGATTGTGTTGATCTGCTAATTTCTTCAATAGCAACCCAACTAATATATTAATAATCATGCTGCGTCATCCAATTAGAAACAAACAACTTATGATTAACATGTCCTAACTCTAACCAGATTGTAACACCCCACCTCCGTTAAGGTCACTCACAAAGGGAATGCCTTAACTTTGGTGGAGCATTTTAGTAAACAGAACAGAAACTTACAAGACAGATAAAACAGTACTTGAAAAATTTACAACTTTATTTCAACAGAAGCTTGGTTACATCCTTTCAAATCACAATATCAGAATTCAAGTACAAAATATCAGTCTTGTACAAAAGCCTTCAGAATGCATAGTTTAAAATCATAATCCCCACAGAAGAAGACAAGCCATACTTTAAGCACTTCAAGCAGAAGAAATCTGGAACAAGCTAGAGTATTCCCTTCTACAAAACCTGGGGGGAAACGGTAGAAAGGAGGCGAAACAACAAGGGTCAGACAAAAAGTCTGGCAAGTCCAGTGATTTTCAGTTATGAACATATAATAATAACATGACATGAAAATAAAACTGGATGAGAGATAACCGTAACAGGTGTAACAGATATAACATAAGAACAGAATGACATAAGCTATTGCTTTACACTTCTCTGCACTAATACTAGTATAACAGAATTAGGTGTCACCCTAATGTCTAAACTGAAACAGAGACGGGTACAGAATAATTTCCACAGAAGAGAGTGCTAGTAATGGGCCTTTACCACCCGAACAGAAACGGACAGAAACAGAATGCTAATAATGGGCCTTTACCACCCCGGTAGAAACGGACAGAAACAGATTTATCCCTACGGAAACAGAATGTAGAATTAGGTGTACACTAGTAATGGGCCTTTACCACCCGAACAGACGGTACCACGCAGAAACAGACACGTGTTACCACCCAACAGAAACAGACGGTACCAACCGAAAAAGACAGAACTAAGTGTACCCTAAAACCCTACCCCAAGCGATCGGTTCCCTAATACATAAATACCTTGTGTCGGCCCCACAGTAGGGTGTATCACTCCCTAAAGTGACAACCAATTGGCACAGACCTATTTACAGATGTCACGGCGTCTTACATCCTCAGAGGCAGACCGGGACCCATGCACGCACATGACCCGGTTGGAACACACCATCAACACCCCTCGCCATTATCAGAATGAACCGCTTATAATTAGTTCAGTAAGCGTGCCCGGACCCTACCTACTGTTGGGTCAAAGTTTTGATACCATAAAGGGTTACTGACTAATATGGGTCCCAAACAACAGATGACACAAGTAATTTCCCTCCTAACCTTGTGTCCCCAGACTAATGGATTTCAGATTAACTAGTTTACAAGTTCAGACATACAGAATTCAGATTAACTAGTTTACAGACAAGTTTTCAGACTAACGGATCAGATATACAGATTTAATAGACTTACCGATTAACCAGTTACAGATTAACAGACTTACAGATTTGTCTAATTTTGTAATTGGGCCTACAGATTCACGGAACAGATTTATTAAATTCATCAGTCTAGTGGGTTTAACCCTATCCGCCCAACACGTTTTAGACATCATATTCATCTCAGATTTGCATTAATTAATTATTAATGCATAGACCTCTCACATTAGGTCGCTAGCTTGTGGCCGCTGGATGGGCCGGGCGGTTCCGGGCAGACTTCTGCCACAAGCCAGACCTAACCTCGTGTCTAATCATATTATGATTAACTTCTCACATTATAACCTATTGTTTGCGGCCACTGGATGTGCCGGGCGGTTCTGGGCAGGATTACGCCGCAAACACATTCTAACCTCGAGTTAGCCATGTTCATCTTTGCGGCCAATTAATTAATAATTTACCATTTATGCCCACGCCTAATATACATGTCAGTTATTCATAGCTACTTCAGATTATGTCAATAACAGACTAACAACTCAGCAGATAACAGATTTTGCAGATTAGGCGACTTAACGGATTTAGCAGATTAAGCAAACTAGCAGATTTAGTAGATAACAAATTAGGCATCTCAACAGATTTAGCAGTTTAGGCATCTCAACAGATTTAGCAGTTTAGGCATCTCAACAGATTTAGTTTAGCAGATTTGGCATTTTCAACAGACTTAGCAGATGACAGATTTGGCAGATGAACAGATCTAACAGACTAGGCAGTGGAGCAGAACTAGCAGATTAAGCAATATAACAGAACTAGCAGATTAGGCAATATAACAGAACTAGCAGATTAGGCAAATATAGCAGAACTAGCAAATTAGGCAAATATAACAGATTTAATCATTTCTTAAAGTTTCACAAACATATCTTGCCTAATTATAAATTTGGCCTAAGTTTGCATCCCTAAATAGTTGTCATGATTCACACTATGATCATATACCCCACGTTTGCATTGAATTTACATGTCACAGATTATGGTCATAATTTACATGTCCCAATTTAGTTCAACTTGCCTAGTACAAAAGATTCACATATAAATTATACCAAATATTGCCATCAATTACTATACATGTCCTATATCCCAAAGATCCCTTACTTAGGTGCTTATTTACATTTAATAGATATCCTACTTTAATGTAAATCTTTATACCTAAGCCATATTCTCTTTATCTCAAGTCATATGTTCAATACAGTCTATATTTATGTCCAATTATATGCCTTTCTATGTTGTGTCCTCAAATCATATGTTCAATACCCTTTATGTTATAAATATAACATGTCCAGTCATATGTCTCAGTTCTAGCTACAGTCCATGTTCTTTCCTCAAATCAGCCACCTATTGGTCATGCCCAATTTATGCATCATTCATTTTACTGTCCCAAACATTTTAGCGTATGTTAATCTCTTATGAGATTGGCTCAGGCTCGTGGTATCCTGGCAATAGAACAGAAAGAGGAAATAGATACAAAATAAGATAGATCTAAACAGAATAGAATAGATATAACCTCAGATTCAGATTTACAATTCATGTCACAATCAGAATTAACGTTTATATCGGAAAATAACTATACTTTCCTTGATTGGATTAAAGAAAGAACTTTAGTTGTTGTAGAATCGTTGCAGAAGCTTTAATCTCTAATTTGAATTGAGTTGCTTAGGTTGATGTTGATTAGCTTCTAGTTTTGATTCCAGCAGAGTACTGACGCCATTTTTATTTTTTATTAGAACAGAGGTAGTGTAGAAGCAGAGTAGAATTATGTGTAGAGAAGGCTAGGTTTGGGGCTGTTTAAATAGGTTTAGCCAGATGAATCTGGACAGAAAACGAGACCAGATACGTAAGAATGCACCCAGGCCCAAAACCAGGTTCGGGGACCAGGTCGACCCCCAGGTCGACTGCCCAGTCGACCTGGTCGGGGGGGTCGACTGCCCAGTCGACTCCCAGTCGACCTGGGTACTGGGGGGTCGACTACCCAGTCGACTCCCAAGTCGACCTGGGTCCTGGGCGGGAAATTTCCCGCCCAGCCCGCTTCTGGGTTTGAATTCGAATTTCGAGCTGTTTTCGATTCTGAAAATTCCTGAAACTTCGGAGGGTCATATCTCCCTCTTACGGACTCCGATTCTTGCAAACTCGGACTCGTTTCCAAGCAGAATTCCGAGACGAATGTAATGGCGCAACCCGTTTCCCTTGATTCTTATTTTAAAAATTAATTATCCTCTTATTTGTTACTTATACGTTCACAGAAAATACGGGGTGTTACATTCTCCCCTCCTTAAAGGATTTCGTCCCCGAAATCTTCAAGTTAAGAAGAATGTGTCCTACCATCCAACATCCATCTACTCAATCATCAATCACTGGCATCCATTGTCCTTAGAAACTTCTAATGTTGTATGAACATATGCAAAAGTATGTGTATATGTTCCTTATCTAATGCAAAGATCAAGTGGTCCACTGATTCAGTTGACCTCCTCAATGCGAATTATGCCAGTGCCATGAGTCCAGCATGTATGCAAATTTTCCTATTTGATATCATTTCTATATGAGTGCACAACCATTGAGTCATATGCAACATCCATGTGCTGAATCAATCATTTTGCATCCACAAAAATTGAAAATGTTCACACATCCATATGCAGTATGAGAGTGTTTTCGAGCCGATCTAGTGCCTAGTGTGTGTATATGCATCCACGAGCAACGACTAGCAACCACTTGCATCCACTTGCAACCATCAAACATAACATGTCTCAAACACATGTTTACACCCATTAGTTTCTACCTAAAGTTCGAAGATTCGATCGATAGGATACAGTCAAATGATGGAAGCGAGTACAGATAAAACAAAAACTTGGTTCCCATTAGACATGGGTCCTAAGTATCGGCCCCGAAGACCGAAACCAACATCAAATTGACACATGGAGGATTACCCTCTTTAGATAATGTCAAAACTGGAAATCTTAACCTTATCGGGAATATTCAGATATTTACAGATTACTGGTACTGATCAGGTTACCGAACTAAGCATGATAGAACCCAGAATGTATGCGTCCTACTTGACGCCTAACACAAATATCTCTCAAACCCCAATCTATCACAAACAGATTAGTCATAACCCTTATGGGTTTGGGTCTACAGCGAAATCAGAAACAATACTAGTATTAAAGTGCAGAGTATCGATTACAGAATCAAAATGCCAGAATCAGAAAGAGTTTTAACTCAACAATCAGATAAGAAAATTAAACCTTCTACTTAAATTTTCTTATTTCTACCTTATCTACCAGTCCCTTGAGCATTCGCCTGTCCTCCAGAAGTGGGTTCTGCCCTCTTCCCTTGCCCTCGTCTCTTCGGGAAGTCCCTAGTGAAGTGTCCGATCTCACCACAGTTGAAGCAAGCGCCCTTCCTTTTTCTGCAATCCTTGTTCAGATGAGTCGAGCTTCCACAAGTAAAGCACTTTTTCCCCTTCTTATCTTCAGACTTCTCATCCTTCCTTTTTGTTTCCTTTTTGGGCCCTGCTTTCTTATTCTGTGGTTCTTCCTTCTTTGTCTCTTTCGGACCCTTGTCTTCCTCGTGCAGTAGTGCCATGTCCACCAATTTCTCGTAAGTCGCTCCCGTGGGTACATGGGTCATGGCTAGGCTGTGCAGTGGCTCGTTCAATCCTTTAACAAAGCGGAGAGCCTTTTTATGCTGAGTGTTGACTAAATCCAATCCGAACCTAGCCAGTTGGTTGAACTGGTTGACGTATTCCTTGATCGTCATACTTCCTTGCTTAAGAGATAAAAACTTTTCCAGTTGTAAACTTCGTTCAGCTTGCGAGAGGAAATTTGTCTCAAACCTTGTTCTGAAATCCATCCATGTTTCAACTGGCCTCTCGGCGTTAGTGACTTCCCACCAATAGGAAGCTTCGTCTTTGAGCAGCCATACCGCCAACTGTACCTTCTGCCTATCGTCCACCTCGAAGATAACGAATAGATCCTCAGTTTGTTTGAGCCAGTTCCCCGCTTCTACGAATGATTCAGTTCCCTTGAAATCCTTCCCACCCATGGCCCTAAAATCTCTACAGGTCTTTGAGAAAGCAATTGCACGAGGAGGGGGTGGAGGAGGGGGATCATTTGCTGGACCTGCGGCGGCGGTCCTAGCCTCAAGATATTGATGAAACCAACCGGGTACATGAACACCCTCTGGTATCTTAGATGCTTCAGACATGCTGAAACGAAAAAAAAGGAAAGATTCAATTACAAAAAGGACTGAAGGAACGGTATATGGCTCCTGGGGATTATGTTTTTCAAAAATAGGCTTTTCTTTCGAAAATACTTCCTTTTAAAACCTTTTTGAAAATAGTTTTCAAAAACTTTACCCAATCTGGTAACCTTCAGCTCTGATACCAAGTGTAACACCCCACCTCCGTTAAGGTCACTCACAAAGGGAATGCCTTAACTTTGGTGGAGCATTTTAGTAAATAGAACAGAAACTTACAAGACAGATAAAATAGTACTTGAAAAATTTATAACTTTATTTCAACAGAAACTTGGTTACATCCTTTCAAATCACAATATCAGAATTCAAGTACAAAATATCAGTCTTGTACAAAAGCCTTCAGAATGCATAGTTTAAAATCATAATCCCCACAGAAGAAGACAAGCCATACTTTAAGCACTTCAAGCAGAAGAAATCTGGATCAAGCTAGAGTATTCCCTTCTACAAAACCTGGGGGAAACGGAAGAAAGGAGGCGAAACAACAAGGGTCAGACAAAAAGTCTGGCAGGTCCAGTGATTTTCAGTTATGAACAGATAATAATAACATGACATGAAAATAAAACTGGATGAGAGATAACCGTAACAGGTGTAACAGATATAACAGAAGAACAGAATGACATAAGCTATTGCTTTACACTTCTCTGCACTAATACTAGTATAACAGAATTAGGTGTCACCCTAATGTCTAAACTGAAACAGAGACGGGTACAGAATAATTTCCACAGAAGAGAGTGCTAGTAATGGGCCTTTACCACCCGAACAGAAACGGACAGAAACAGAATGCTAATAATGGGCCTTTACCACCCCGGCAGAAACGGACAGAAACAGATTTATCCCTACGGAAACAGAATGTAGAATTAGGTGTACACTAGTAATGGGCCTTTACCACCCGAACAGACGGTACCACGCAGAAACAGACAGGTGTTAACACCCAACAGAAACAGACGGTACCAACAGAAACAGACAGAACTAAGTGTATCCTAAAACCCTACCCCAAGCGATCGGCTCCCTAATACATAAATACCCTGTGTCGGCCCCACAGTAGAGTGTATCAATCCTTAAAGTGACAACCAATTGGCACAGACCTATTTACAGATGTCACGGCGTCTTACATCCTCAGAGGCAGACCGAGACCCATGCACGCACATGACCCGGTTGGAACGCACCATCAACACCCCTCGCTATTACCAGAATGAACCGCTTATAATTAGTTCAGTAAGCGTGCCCGGACCCTCCCTACTGTTGGGTCAAAGTTTTGATACCAGAAAGGGTTACTGACTAATATGGGTCCCAAACAACAGATGAAACAAGTAATTTCCCTCCTAACCTTGCGTCCCCAGACTAACAGATTTCAGATTAACTTGTTTACAAGTTCAGACATACAGAATTCAGAGCAACTAGTTTACAGACAAGTTTTCAGACTAACGGATCAGATATACAGATTTAATAGACTTACCGATTAACCAGTTACAGATTAACAGACTTGCAGATTTGTCTAATTTTGTAATTGGGCCTACAGATTCACGGAACAGATTTATTAAATTCATCAGTCTAGTGGGTTTAATCCTATCCGCCCAACACGTTTTAGACATCATATTCATCTCAGATTTGCATTAATTAATTATTAATGCATAGACCTCTCACATTAGGTCGCTAGCTTGTGGCCGCTGGATGGGCCGGGCGGTTCCAGGCAGACTTCTGCCACAAGCCAGACCTAACCTCGTATCTAAGCATATTATGACTAACTTCTCACATTATAACCTATTGTTTGCGGCCACTGGATGTGCCGGGCGGTTCCGGGCAGGATTACGCCGCAAACTCATTCTAACCTCGAGTTAGCCATGTTCATCTTTGCGGCCAATTAATTAATAATTTACCATTTATGCCCACGCCTAATATACATGTCAGTTATTCATAGCTACTTCAGATTATGTCAATAACAGACTAATTATATCAACTCAGCAGATAACAAATTTTGCAGATTAGGCGACTTAACGGATTTACCAGATTAAGCAAACTAGCAGATTTAGCAAATAACAGATTAGGCATCTCAACAAATTTAGCAGTTTAGGCATCTCAACAGATTTAGCAGTTTAGGCATCTCAACAGATTTAGTTTAGCAGATTTGGCATTTTCAACAGACTTAGCAGATGACAGATTTGGCAGATGAGCAGATCTAGCAGACTAGGCAGTGGAGCAGAACTAGCAGATTAAGCAATATAACAGAACTAGCAGATTAGGCAATATAACAGAGCTAGCAGATTAGGCAAATATAGCAGAACTAGCAAATTAGGCAAATATAACAGATTTAATCATTCCTTAAAGTTTCACAAACATATCTTGCCTAATTATAAATTTGGCCTAAGTTTGCATGCCTAAATAGTTGTCATGATTCACACTATGATCATATACCCCACGTTTTCATCGAATTTACATGTCACAGATTATGGTCATAAATTACATGTCCCAATTTAGTTCAACTTGCCTAGTACAAAAGATTCACATATAAATTATACCAAATATAGCCATCGATTGCTATGCATGTCCTATATCCCAAAGATCTCTTACTTAGGTGCTTATTTACATTTAATAGATATCCTACTTTAATGTAAATCTTTATACCTAAGCCATATTCTCTTTATCTCAAGTCATATGTTCAATACAGTCTATATTTATGTCCAATTATACGCCTTTCTATGTCGTGTCCTCAAATCATATGTTCAATACCCTTTTTGTTATAAATATAACATGTCCAGTCATATGTCTCAGTTCTAGCTACAGTCCATGTTCTTTCCTCAAATCAGTCACCTATTGGTCATGCCCAATTTATGCATCATTCATTTTACTGTCCCAAACATTTTAGCGTATGTTAATCTCTTATGAGATTGGCTCAGGCTCGTGGTAGCCTGGCTATAGAACAGAAAGAGGAAAGAGATACAAAATAAGATAGATCTAAACAGAACAGAACAGATATAACCTCAAATTCAGATTTACAATTCATGTCACAATCAGAATTAACATTTATATCGGAAAATAACTGTACTTGCCTTGATTGGATTAAAGAAAGAACTTTAGTTGTTGTAGAATCGTTGCAGAAGCTTTAATCTCTAATTTGAATTGAGTTGCTTAGGTTGATGTTGATTAGCTTCTAGTGTTGATTCCAGCAGAGTACCGACGCCATTTTTATTTTTTATTAGAACAGAGGTAGAGTAGAAGCAGAATAGAATTGTGTGTAGAGAAGGCTAGGTTTGGGGCTGTTTAAATAGGTTTAGGCAGATGAATCTGGACAGAAAACGAGACCAGATACGTAAGAATGCACCCAGGCCCAAAACCAGGTTCGGGGACCAGGTCGACCCCCAGGTCGACTGCCCAGTCGACCTGATCGGGGGGGTCGACTGCCCAGTCGACCTGGGTATTGGGGGGTCGACTACCCAGTCGACTCCCCAGTCGACCTCGGTCCTGGGCGGGAAATTTCCTGCCCAGCCCGCTTCTGGGTTTGAATTCGAATTTTGAATTCGAATTTCGAGCTGTTTTTTATTCTGAAAATTCCTGAAACTTCGGAGGGTCATATCTCCCTCATACGGACTCCGATTCTTGCAAACTCAGACTCATTTCCAAGCAGAATTCCAAGACGAACGCAATGGCGCAACCCGTTTCCCTTGATTCTTATTTTAAAAATTAATTATCCTCTGATTTGTTATTATACGTTCACAGAAAATACAGGGTGTTACACAGATACTAATGATGCTTGCTGTTTTTATCAATTTTCATAATACAAAGAATATCTTCTATAACATGCGTCTAATCTCGAAAATTCTGCTATAAACTTGTTAAATATATATGAACAATGCATGCAACAACAACTTACAGGGACATAAAATTTTCATCTGAGTATTCAATCCAACAAAACTCGTTCTCTAGCAAACTACATTTTTGCAAAGAATTTTTACACTTACCATCTGAACTAAAAGATAAATCATCAAAAAAACCCTTTATTTCATTGATGATAGAAGCATAACGGCAGATAGACGCATCCCTTGACATAATATCAAAGATGAGATGGAATCGATGACCAACAAGCAAACCTTAGCATTTTTATTCACCTGAAATAATATCAATATGAAAAGGGACTGAAAAAGCAGATTAGACCATTTTTAGATGCAGAATATGAATTATTTGCAGATATGACCTTAACTTTGTGCTCTAGTTGATGCAGCAAATCCAGCAAGGCAAACATGTTGTAAACTGACTGGCATAGGATAACAGACATAATCATTACACCATAAGTATCATTACACCATCATAATCATATAGGCACCTGCTGTTGGCTATAAACCGGTCAGCTAAGGAGACAACAAGCTTGAGGATTGATAAGTGACCTAATTACAGCCAATATTTGGATGATGAAAAATCAACCCAAACTATCTAACAAACATTCTCCAAAGCTTAAGCCACATTAACTATGTGATAAAACTAGAAGTTCACTCGGGTAGAGTCAAAAGCAAAGCATTCAAAATGGGCAAATTCTATATAATAATGTACTGATCATCGAAAGCAACATGTATAACAGTAAAATCTGTATATATTATTAATAAAATATAAATCAATCATGTGTTTCTTTCATGAAACCAACAGTTTTTAAATGTATGCCCGGAATCTTTAATATGGATAGGAAAGGTTGTCTTCCCTGCCATACCTCCTTAATTTGTTCCCTAATGGATGCTTTATATAACCAGTACGTGTAAGTAGTGCTGTGCTGATTGGGTAAATTAAGCAGGCAATGTTTATTTTCATTGAATTGCAGAAATGGTGGAATTAACAAGCAGTAAGA
The DNA here is from genome assembly GCA_030737875.1 of Allium sativum. Taxonomy (NCBI): domain Eukaryota; kingdom Viridiplantae; phylum Streptophyta; class Magnoliopsida; order Asparagales; family Amaryllidaceae; genus Allium; species Allium sativum. Next base: position 1,042,555,618 of record CM060918.1, read on the forward strand.
AGCCGGTAACGTTTCACCCATGAAACAGATGGTAACCAGTACCTGGACCATATTCTCATTTCCTCGAGGACATAGAGCACTGTTTGTTTGATTGAAATTTGAATAGAAAGAAGAAATAAATATATTTCTGTCTAATAATTAATGCTATGTAGTCATCCTGAAGATACTTTTCACAAGCGCTTATGTATATCGGATTTGGGCAAATGGGTAACCATGGCGTTTTTATTGTTTTAGCTAATCTACACAAAAAACCAGTATACAGTAATCATGTTACACTTGACTACATGTGCACTGCATAGCCCACAACAAAAAGAGTATGAAGCGCTCTTAAATGCTCCTAAACATCTGCTTAGGAGGTAATTTGTGATTGTCAAAAAAAAAAAAAGAAAAAAAAAAAAAAAAATCAATCAAACGTTAATTAACAAAAAAACAGTGAGGTACAATAATTTTATCCAAGGACGACATATTGCACTGATTCGTTGTGAACACTCGTTTGTTTCTATTCAAAGCACGCTAGTATTTTGCAAAAATAAAGGTTTCTGCATCACTTAATGTATGAAAGAATTGTGTTATTCAATTCCTTTTCAGTTCTCTGGCATTAGCTTTCGTTATTATTGTTTACTAGTGGCATGAATTTAAGATTGAAATCCTCTTTCATTCTTCTAACTCGCAAATAAAAACCATATATGAGTCAGATCCGGTTAACAAATGAAGATTTGATCTCTATTAGCCAGGAACTGGCTTTGCGGAAATTTGTTTTCATTGATTGGCGTTCTTAATAATTTGCAAAGCATTCAAAACAGCTTATTTTCCTAAAATTAATTGTTTCCATCCAGTACAAAAACCCAAAATATGAGGTTAGAAAATTTTCAAAGCATAGCATCTTTAAAGATTAAAAACAAGCAACACATATGTCATTAGCTAAGCATAGCATTATGACTGCAATTCAATATGCTTGCCATACAACTAATACACCAATTGACTTCTGTTCTCAAGCACATACCCAATTCGAAGATAGCTACAGGATCTCTACCAGTAGTTGCTTCAAGTGATACAACACCAATGTTGTATAAGTCATTTTTTTCATTCAAAAGGCCTGTGCTAGCATATTTTGGTGCCTTGTAGCTGAAAGTAAACGAAAACGCAGAAAGTAAACATCATGAGAATTATGATCTCAAATTAAACGCAAGTGAGAAGAAAATTAGAGTTTACCAAACATCCTCTGAACATTATCATTTTAAACTCGACCAAGCCACTAGTCATGGTATATTGCATATGCTTGTCTACATAAGATGACATATTGTGCACAATCCATTTTCCTTCTTTCGCACTTGAACTTCTCCTCTGTCGCCGTTATGGCTGCTTTCTTTCATTCAGTTCGATGCCGTTAGCATTCGACGAGTACGGTCGGCCTTTCCTAACAGTGAAAGAGCAAGATCAGAATGAAATACTGAATATATCACAGCTTCAGGAAGCCACTTCCAGTAAATCAAGGAGCAAATAAAAAATGTAAACAGTGTTTGGAGATCATTATTAACCAAAATGTAATTACAAACTGTTGATGTTTAGGTTCATCAAATAATATAATTAAAGTGCTTACCATACTAAAGTTAACAGGAAAAGCAATATCCAAATTAATCGGCAATAAAAATCGAAAGAACCTCAGTGATCCCTTAAGCTGCAACTATTCTCGATATTAGCAGGCCTGCAAATAAACATCATGAAAATAGAATAGACCTACAGATTTTCGAGAATAAACAAATACATGCACCTATTTACTTACTTTATTAGAAAAAGACATAATCTTGTGCAGTCACATTTTTATACTACATGCACCTATTTACTTACTTGGAATTCTAAATAATATGTTTACATACGCCAATTTACATCATAACTGAAAAATGAGTGAACGCCCAATGCAATATTGAACAAGTACATAACTAATGAAAAGAAATCATATAGGAAGAATAAGCCCATAACAATTATGATATAGATTCTGAAAGAGATACATCACAAGTTCTACTGTCTACTTTAACTCCAACTGGTAATTAAAATTATATCTTTTTTCATTTGAAAGCTAAAAAGATGAATGCTAGCTTTAATGGCTTAAAATTCCCAAATGTCATTTCATTACGAAGAAGTCTTCCTATAGCATACATCAAGGGTACATGTACCTTGTCTGCATCTTTTTCATAAACTGTGTAGAATAAATCAAGTTGTCCATTTCGAGTAAAGGATTTTATCTCTCCCTTAATTCCCATGTCATAGTCGATAAGTTATATACATTCCTGGATGAGGATTATCATGAAGTCTCTCCAATATATGGTTATCAAATATCACCAAACACTTGAGACTAGCATGTAAACCCAATCACTATCAATAATCAGTTTAGTAAACTACATGTATTTGAATAGAAAAACCAAAAAAAGTAAAACCCGGAGCTATTCACCACTGATTGGGATGTACTAACTTATATACATTCATGGATGACAGTACGAGACATTATGAAACATGTTCACCCTTAGAATTAATCATTATTATGAAAAAGCTGAATAAGTTCTGCCCTACTTTATTCGTTTACCATCATAAGATAAAAAAAATAGCTGTACTAGTATTGATTGATGCTACATTCTAAATTAGAAAATCACTAGGTTGATAAAATAACATAGTTCAATAAACAAATATAAACAAAAATGAATTTAGCCTTTTATTTTGTTCACTGCAACAGACGAGAAGATTCTGATGCTCTTAAACTCATAGTTAAGTGTATCATCACTGTTAACTGAACCATACCTGTCAGCAAGAACCTATGAATAACGAAGAGGCTCTTGAGCCTGCACCAAAATAAAAGATTAGCTACATATGGGAAATCACTAAATGGACCAGACGCAACCAAGAGGCTTGGCAGACTTCTTCAAAGGAGTAGGTACTATCCTAGAAGGAAGATTCAAATAAGTCCTCAAAACCACTTATTTTTATTGCATATGTACGTAGGTTACAGATGATGATATACACTTGGTTAGAAGAACGGATTTTTTTTTAAAAAAAAAAGGCTAAAATAAAGCTGATCATAAGTATAAATGCATGCAATTAACTTCTAGCTGCTTTAGGCCTTGAAAGTGAGTTGAGTTTCAATTCACCAGTAGTACATTTACTCATCTATTATGCATAGAACAAATTTTAAATTATAAAAGCTTTTAGCAAATAATATTAAATTCGTACCCATCAAAAAACATAAATACTGCAAAGCCTTTCAAGATAAAATGTAGTTTTTAAGTAAAAAATGCAAGTGAAAGAAAAGATTTGAAGATGAACCTGACAGAAATAGAGTGTAGATCATGCAATAGATGATATGCCAGAAAAACACCTATAAAGCATGTTGAGTTTAAGCAAAATATCAATATGTAATTAATGTGAATATATAGCGGATACCAAAAATTAGTCATGGGATCGTCATAATACCTTTTGTTAGGTCTCTGGATAGTCTTTCTCGGTTTTAAATAGTTGCATACACATTGTTCCAATTTTGCTCAATCTAAAAAAAAAAAAAGAACTTGCAGGGTTACAACCATTCACTCAGCAATCTTCAACAACAGATCCCCAAGCATAACAGATAAAAATGAATTCGAAAATATATATATATATATATATATATATATATATATACATACATACACACACACACATTTATATGAACATATAGCAGGAAAAAATGTCACTTCATTTATATGCAAGTATATATATTGCCTTAAATTAATTTGGAAGGTCTTCATGCATGTATTCGTGCCCTAGCACTGATTAGAAATAAAATACATTTACTGTGAATTCAAAATAATCAACTACAGGCTTTGATTTTTGTCCTCTGTTTTGTCTTAAAACAATAAAAACACTTGTTCCTCAAAATTCAAAAATCAATTTCTCTAATTCTGCTTGATATTTGATCAAACCACCAGCAACAACGATGTTTATCTTAGTCACTAGTATATTCTTTTTTTAAATGTCGGTTTGAATTTCGCCAACAGTGGTGGTAGATATTTTCAATTTACAGTAAACAACACTAAAAGTTGACATTATTATCGATCGAATCTTTGAGAATGGATTATATAACCTTGTTTCCCACATCAAACCATGATTTTTTGTAGTATTTTTGCAATTTTTATTGCTGTGGTAGAATGAGAATTTTGAGATGACCAAATTTTGGTTTTTGCTTGATTTTCGGCGACCTCATCGACTAGAGACTGAGAAACATAGGGAGGATGAGGCACAGTTATGATACCTGGTGGAGCGGTGGACAGAGGGTGGCAGTAGAGCTCAGGTATTGATTCGTTTATTTTGCCAAAAGTTGGAGTCTACACAATGGTTGGTAAAATGAGCAACATTGCGGCTGTTGTCAGGTATGCGATAATTAAAAATTTGATTTTCATCATCTCACGGCATTCAACATACTTATGAACTTAATGCGCAATACTTACAACTATATGAAGCTCTGGAAAGTACTCTTTTAACATGTGCTCCCCATTCCCTCTCTCCCCAGTGTGCATATAATAAATTTGCATATTGACAAAAAAATGATTATACAACAAAAAGGTTCCAAATGCCATGATTTGCATCCGTAGAAAACAAATCTTATCACAATTGCAGATGTCGTGATATGGATGTGTTTCATAAAGCTAGTTCCATATTATTGAAAACGGAAATCATACTCATATCCAGTTTGATGGCAAATAAGAATTCACAGTTTATGATCAACTTTACATAAAAGCAAATAATAAATCCCAAGTGTAACGAACGAACTTACCCTCAACCCAGGTTGATATTCAGATGGAGCGGTAGCCTTGTTGCCACCAAAATCACCCAAACGAGCATGATAAGCTCATTCGTCTCCTCTATCATCGAATCTTCGTATATCTCCTTCAAATCATCGGTCCCTGCATAAAATGGCATTTCAAATTAGATAACAGGTAACAATATTTAATTATCTTTCAAACCGAATAAGCTAAATAACTTAGCAATGAGCAATAATGGTATAAAAAATGCTAGTAGTTAGCACTTGGCAACAATGATGATAGACGAGCTGTAGTCAAGCATCATAGAACCCATGCTCACTCCTTTAAACTGATGCAACATGCATCAGTACTGGGCATACAAACAACATCGACACATGTAAACACCATACTCAAGCACTCATTAACCTGCTGCAAATCCATATTTCTAATAAACTGAAACTTAATGTATTTGAGAAGATTTTATACAAAATTATAACCCACATAAGTGTCAAGACTCTAAAATCCCAGATACAGGACCATGATGTACTTGTAGGACATCGTATTAAGGTTCTGCTTCTATTCTTCCCACTCTCTCTCTCTCTCTGTCTCTCTCTTTTTTATAACTTAGCTGGGCCGCCATCCGACTTAAGCGTAAACGGATGGAACCAAAAGCGTCGGCAAAACAACAGTAGCAAGAGCTGCTGCAAACCGCTGCTTTGCAGCAACTTAAATCAAACCTATTTGTATTAACTGATTTGAGCTCAATTTCAAAGTTGAGTTCATACGGTTTCAACCTAATTAAATTTATATAGTTTTACTAAACTGAGTTTACACTGACGTTAACACTATTAAACTGAGTACACATCTTTGAGTATGATCATACGATATCCTCCTAGTACAAATGCTCTGAGTGAAAAATGAGATAATATGGGTTCTATCACATGACATTGGTAGGGAAACACTATTTCTTAAGAAATAATATAGTGCTTACATAAGATACTTGAGGTTTTCAGGTTTTGTTTCAACTGCCAAAAGCTCATGCCTGTAAAGTTGTCGTGGCTTTAGCTGCAAATTTGCATGACCGGTCAGATCCAATTCAAAGTTGTTTCACTTAACTACACCTTTTCTAGCACCTGTGCATGTAACAATACAATTCATTAGCAAGATATAACCAATTCAAAGAAACTACATATTCTAACAGTGTCAAAATTTCAGCTACCAACATCAAGTTAGTTGTGATTCTAGCTTTTTTTAAAAGCCCATAAAATGCAACAAAAATAGTGCATAGTCCAAGAAAAGCATAAACTCAATTCATATTAAAAAACGATTCAGTTCATCATTATATTAAATAAAATTATTATTTTTAATAACTCCAAGAAAAGCATAAACTCAATCACACGGAGAAGCTATGAGAATTCAACATCTGAGGCAAAACTCGATGAGAAGTGGATAAATATTTTCAACATATTCTATTTTATTGGTAATTGTATATATGTGCCTAAATACAAAATATTTATACATTATTTCAAATGCATACTTCCATTGACCTAAAGAACTAGTGGGTTGCTCCCATCTTTGCTAATAGCTTCAAAGAACCAATCAAACCAAATCACTTTCAGAAAACAACACATGACTAGAAAAAGCAAACAAAAATTATCATTTCATAATGTTTGCATATGACTCTTGCAATTATGGAGCTTTTTGGTGATTTCATAATAGATACGAAAGAAAAGCGCATCAACTTGTAAGTTATGCACATGGAGATAATACTGCATTTATAAGTCCTTAGTCAGAATTCAATTCAGTATAGAAGCCTGAGTCAATCCTATTTTAAAAAAAAGTTAGTAGCTAAATTTAAACTATTAGCTGTTAATCAAACCATAAATTTAGAAGAAGGAAAAAGTCATATCATAAGCCATCAAATGAGTATGAAAGTAAGTAAAAGGATTCTTCATACCATAACAAATATAAAAAAGTAAACTGAAATTAAATGGCCAAAAAAAAAATCACTCGTTTTTCTAATAATTTAAAGTAAAATTTTGAACTTTTCTATGATAAAAGATTTGAGATCAGACTGAAACAATACCTAACCACTATTCTGTAAATTTTCAAAAAAAATAGATTCCTAAGTAGTATGAAACAAAATAAATCAAGGAAAAAGCAAAATAGAAGAACTGAATTTAGATGCAATAAAGGGAAAAACCTAAGAAACTATCAAAAAGCATACGTAACTAGAAAATTAAGCTTAGAGAATCAAATTGATGAGCTAGAGAGATAGAGCTAAAGGAAAAAAATGAGTTGGCATTGGGGCTGATTGTAAAGAAAGGGATTTTAATTAATAGAAAATTAGTATAGAAAAGCCAAAACGTAAGTTCCTATAGACAACCAACTCAGAATGATATTCACTAAATCAGAAGCTGACGTCAAGACATGGTGGCATCTCAACTTCTTTTGAAGAATTAAGTTCATCGGGTTTTGAAATTTTGAGCATTAACAATTGATTAATAGCTTCTGTCTCTGAAATTACTATTAATCAGATATATAATATATGTTATAACATATCAAAACACAGTTCAAAGTTGAATAATCCTGGAAACATCAATTAGACATTTTCAAACCAGTCTCTCACACGTTATCTCTGTTCTATCCATTTATTCTAAAATTATGCCAGTAATTTTGAAATAGGAAAATATCTGCTGGAGTAGTCATCTTATCATGTACTAATTGTGCTAGATTATTGATATCTTATGCCAGTAATTTACAATAACAAGAACACACTGAAATAGTGTAGCTAGGGTTCATGTAGATTGATGCAGATGAATTAGGGAATTATCGTTTGTACATTCGATTTATAAAATCAATACTGAACCGTATAAAACCAATACATTTTCACAAATTAAAGTAGAAATCCATACCGATTTAGGGTTTGCATAGAATCTCAATCAAATGACGAAAGAATAGATCGAAGGGGGAGTCGCTGAACCATGTAAAGATAAAAGAAGCAGTGCAGCTATGACGAAGGAGGAAATATGTTGTGACGATGATTATGATTTAGGACTTCATAAATTTTTTTAAAGAAGGGGAAAGTAAACATGGATAAAACATCAATAGTAAAAAACGTAACAATGCTTTACAATTGGCGGGAATAGCGAAAAATTCACGCGGCGTTTAGATTGGATTAATAATGTTAATAGATGCAGTTCTTTAGCAACGCTGCTATTAAGAGCAACTAAATCCTTATTTTCTTGTGTTTCAACCCCGCAATTAGAGCTTCATACTCGGAATCATTATTGGTTGCGTGGAACTCTAATCTAAGAGCGTAATATATTAGCCGCTTCTCTGGAGTTTCAAGAACCACTCCGACGCCTGATTGTCTGTCATTTTTAGCTCCATCAGCATATAGTTTCCAGGCATTAGGGTCAAGGAGTAGCTTTGGCGGATCGTCTTCCTCAGTTACCCCATCATCTTCTGGGATGGTAAATTCCTCTATAAAGCCTGCAAGTGCCTGCCCTCTTATCGACCTCTGGGGTTGGAAGTTCAGGTCGAATTAACTCAGCTCAACGTTCCATTTGAGCAACCTTCCCGATGCTTCTGGCCTTTGTAGGACTTGTTTAAGCGGGTGATCAGTATAAACAGTGATGGGATGAGCCTGGAAGTAGCGGCGAAGCTTCCTAGATGTGATCAGCAAACTGTACGCGAGTTTTTCTATCTTTGGGTAATTTCGTTCTGCAGCTGCCAATTTCTTGCTCACATAGTACACCGGTCTTTGCACCTTATCCTCTTCTCTTACCAAAGCCGAACTGATTGCGTGGGATGACACTGCCAAGTACACGAATAAATCCTCGTGATCTACAGGCTTAGACAGTATCGGGGGTCTCTCTAGATGATTCAACAGATTTTGGAAAGCTTCTATACAATCAGGAGTACATTTAAAGTTGCGCTTGCCTCGCTTTATTAGTTCAAAAAATGGGATGCATTTATCTGTAGCTTTTGAGATAAATCTGCTGAGCGCTGCCACTTTTCTAGCAAGGTTTGCACATATTTAATCTGCTTTGGTTCTTGGATATTTCGGATTGCTGTAATTTGGTCTGGATTAATCTCAATTCTACGCAAGCTTACAATGAACCCCAGGAATTTTCTAGATGCTACCCCAAACGAGCATTTCAAAGGATTCAATTTCATCCCATATTTTTGGAGAATTTGAAACATCTCTGCCAAATCGTTAGTATGGTCGGACGACTGTCTGGACTTTACCAACATATCGTCGACGTATACCTCCATCGTTTTCCCAATCTGGTTGTAGAAAATCCTATTCACCAACCACTGATATGTAGTGCCGGCATTTTTCAGACCGAAAGGCATCACCACATAGCAATATAATCCAAAATCTGTAATGAAGCTAGTATGCTCATGGTCTGGAACATGCATGGGGATCTGATTATACCCCGAATAGGCATCCATAAAGGAAAGGAGTTCATGACCTGCAGTTGAATCTACTATTGATCGATTCTAGGCAACGGGAAGCTATCCTTCGGACAAGCCTTATTTAGATCAGAGAAATCGATGCACGTTCTCCACTTTCCATTGGCTTTTTTTTACCAAAACCGGGTTTGAAATCCAGTCAGGGTACGTCGAATCTTTAATAAATCCATTACTCTTCAGTTTTTTGACTTCTTCCTTCAATGTGGCAGACTTTTCTGGACCCAGCATTTGCCTTTTCTGCTTGACAGGAGGATGTTTCGGGTTAATGCTTAGCGAATGACTCATAATCGAGGGAGATATCCCATACATGTCCAGGCAAATACATCCAAGTTAGCTTTCAGAAAAATTTTCAATTCCTTGGCTCGAACGGGATCCAACTGGGATCCAATCTTCAGGACCATCTGTGGGTCACTATCATCGATTGGTACATCTGCAGTTGCTTCATTGGGAGTCGCCATTCTTCCCTCAGGCTCTTCATCCTCTCTGGGATCTATGTCCTCGGGTGTAACAACCCTGAATTTCGGGGCAAAATTAAAAAATTTATTTTAAGGAAATTTTGTTAGAAAAATGCGCAGAATTTAAATGTTTCATTATTAAATTAAATTATTGAATACAAATTGGTCCTTAATTAAATTATGATGTTATTAATGAACTATTTAAAATTTTATTTGTGATAATTAAAAATAAATTTATGAATGTTGCCAAATTAATTTTATATAGAAAGAATTGTAAGACACTGTGTGTCAATGATATATAATGTACGTTTTAACTAACGCAGTTAATGAAAATTAATATTAACATTTATAATAATAAATAAATATAAAAGAAAACAAACAAAACATAAAATATATTTATTGTCCAACCTTTCCATATATCTCTAATGTATTGGTGTATTTATTTTAGTATTTAAGTGAAAAGAGTTATTTAGTCTGTAGGCCCTTTATTATGTATAAAACAAAAAGGCCATGCATTGCCTACCCTATTTAAATGCATGCATGCACTGTAAATTTTGAACTACCATAATTAGTTATATTTTCAACATATGTATTTTTTTCCTAAACAGACAACGTTTCATATGGTAATATACATGCGGTGATTATTCATTTTCAAATTGTCTTTAGTTCAAGTTCCCTTTTTAACTTTAAACCATACACGCATTCGTTTATTTAGTACCATAAATTACTCATGTCTATATTAATACAAAAAAATCTATTAGACTAAAATACTGAAGTAAGAAAGGCAAGGACAATATTTTGTGTTTATAATAGATGAAAAAGTACGGTTGTCGGTTAGTCAAATCTAAATATCAATAGTGTGAAATTTGGAAGTTTGTATAATTTGAAACCTTATATTTCTGAGATGGAAATTCAAATAATAAATTTATGTGCATTTTTAATTCATTAAATTCGTCAACATTTGTAATAAAAATTAATGTGGCGGTGTAGGTAATCAACATTGATAACATTTAAATAAATGATTTTATTCCATATAAATCATATCTCATTGGAAAAGCATTGGACACATCAGCCACTAATTAAGCAATTAAATAATTTAACGTTGAAAATTTGGAAAGACATGCGTATTGATTTCGGTGCGTTTCTTTTTATATTTATTTCACGCACCAATTCCTTTATTCGTGAAAACCATTCTTCCTTCTTTCTCTAACTCATTTTCTCTATAGGCTAGAGAGTTGCTGCTTGCTGAACGAAGAAAAAATAATAATAATATATGCCTAAAAAAACGGTTAAATGTTAATTAATTAATTAATGATGGTGCGTTCAGCATCACAAAACAAGAAATAAATTATGAAATAAGATACGTTCACATTATTATAGTTTCTTCTATAATATTAAAATTTAAAATGATTGTGCGCATTCATTAAAAATATAAAGGAAATGCGCAATATAAGGAAGAAAATAAATAATTATCTAATCAGCGTACTAATTACCTAATTATTGCCTATTTCAGCAAAATCATCAAAAGAGAAACTTTTTCGAAATACATATATGCATGGAATCATATTAATGACATACGCTAAATTAGAGTAATAAGTGTAACCTTTATCATGGTAAATTTCGGTAATACATATATGTATTTTTGCAATGTTTGTTGCAGTAATAATGAAATGTTTATTTAATAACAAATTCGTACCTATTGTTGTATATCATAGTTTTAAGATATATTTGAATTGGGTATAATTGAATAAATTTAATATACAAGCGGGGTATAATTGAGTAAATTAAAAATATAAGAGGATAAAAGGAAATCTTCCTCCACTATGAAATACCCATAACCCTTCACAAACCCTCATTCTCTTTTCTGAAGTCGTCGCCTCCATTTTTCTCTCTTCAATGGCAGCAGCCTCTCTTCCTCTCTATTTTATTTTTCTTTACCCTGCTTATAAATATGAAACCTTCTATTAGAAAAATTGGTGGTATCCTCTTCTTCTTCAATGTTGTCCATCATCGTTCTCATAAGGAATAAAGAAAAAGGATCTTCAAATTGCAAATCAATTGGTCGCCCTTTTCTTGTCTTCATCATATCCACGAAAGGTGAGAATTCTAACTCACTCTTGAAACGGTTTATAAAATAATAAGTAGAATTGAATCATGTGAATTGTAGATTTGTTTATGCGAAATGGAGAATTGAATCATGTGGGTATTCCGATTTAAATAATTGTTTTCAATTTAATTATTTCGCTTGCTCATGAACCATGCATTATATATGGGTAGTTCTGATCTGTGATGTTATGATTATTTGTTGATTTGTTTGAGGTGCGGTGTGATTACATTTCTAGTTATCGATAATTATAGATATGAAATCATATGTTGGTTTATACACATGAATGTCAATTAAAACCTTTCTAGTTGAATTCAAAAATATGTTTCTCCTCCTAGATTTATTTCTGTTATTTAGATCTACAATTTTTATTGCAAATAAAAAAAGTGTAATATGACGGTATGAAAAGATTTATTTTTATAGAAGGAAAAAAATAAAAAGATAAGGTTTTGTCACTAAAATAAGAATTACATTTTTTTATGTAATTAATAGATAAGAATTTTATACCGTAGTGTTAATTACATTTTTAATGTAATTGAAAAAGAAGAGGTTTTGGCATTGTAAAATTTATTTACATTTTTAATGTAATTAAAAGAATGAATTTTTTTATGCAATTAAAGTATACGGTTTTACATGTAAAATAAAATTACATTTTTAATGTAAATAAAGAAGAAGAATTTGCATTGAAAATAAAATTGCATTGTTATATGTAATTAAAGGATAAGATTTTACATTGTAAATAAAATTACATTTTTATATGTAAATGAAAGAATAAGAATTTGCATAGTTAATAAAATTACATTTTCATGTGTAATTAAAGTATAAAAATTTACATTGCAAATTAGAAAGCAGGATTTGACATGTAATATTAATTACATTTGTAATGTAATTAAAAAGTAGAATTTGACAGTGTAATTAAAATTGCATTTTTAATGTAACTTAAAAGGTAGGATTTTACAGTGCAAATTAAAAGACAAAATTTGACGTGTAATATAAATTACATTTTTTTAATGTAATTTAAAGAGTAGGATTTTATATTATAAATTAAAAAACAAAGTATAAAAAATAGGAATTTTTACATTATATTGTTAGTTACATTTTTAATGTAATAAAAAGGAGATTTTTTTTTCAGTGTAATCAAAATTACATTTTTAATGAAATTTAAAAAGATAGAATTTTTCACCATTATGTTAATTACATTTTTATTGTAATTAGGAAAAGAGAAATTTGACGATGTAATCAAAATTACATTTTTAATGAAATTTAAAAAGATAGAATTTTTCACCATTATGCTAATTACATTTTTAATGTAATTAGGAAAAGAGAAATTTGACGATGTAATCAAAATTACATTTTTAATGAAATTTAAAAAGATAGAATTTTTGACCATTATGTTAATTACATTTTTAATGTAATTAGGAAAAGAGAAATTTGACGATGTAATCAAAATTACATTTTTAATGTAATTTAAAGAGATAGAATTTTTCACCGTTATGTTAATTGCATTTTTAATGTAATTAAAAAGTAGGATTTTACATTGTAAATTAGAGGACAAAATTTGACATGTAATATTAATGACATTTTAATGTAATTAAAAAGGTAAGAATTTTACGTTTTATTTAAAAAGGAGATTTTACATTGTAATTAAAAGATGGAAATTCTACATTATAAATTTAGTTACAGTTTACATTGTAATTAAAAAAGGAGAATTTATAGTAAGAATAAAAGAATAGAATTCAACATTGAAGTGGATTTTACATTTTAATAAAAGAATAAAAGGAAAGTTTACATTTTTAATGTGAATAAGATTAAAGAAATAAAAGTTGTATCTTTAATGTAAAAAGAAAAGTTTTCATTTTTAATGTGAATAAAAATAATATAATTAAAATGTATATTTTTATCGTCATTTTAGATGAGATAAAAAGAGTAGAAATGAAATGTATATTTTTATCGTCACCTTAGATGCGATAAAAGAATAAAATAATTATTATATATTTTTATCGTCATTTTAGAGGCGGTAAAAAGAAGTAACATTTTTTAATGTAAATAAAAGAAAAATAGGAAGTTACATTTTTATATGTAATTAGAGAAATATAGAAACTTACATTTTTTTTCAATATAAATAAGAATGAAATAGAATTTTTTTTATATGTAAATAAAAGAATTTACATTTTTCAATGTAAACAAAAGAAATAAAAGAATGATTAGGAATTCACATTTTCCAATGTAAATAGAGTATGAAATAAAAGTTACATTTTCAATATAATAATATATTGAAATATAAGTTTACATTTCTCAATGTAAATAAAATAGGAACAGAAATTTACATTTTTTTAATGTAAATAAAAGAATTAGAAATTTACATTTTAAGGAATGAGTTTTCATTAAAAAGGAATAATGAAACCAAATATACATTTGGTGTAAATTGAAAGATGAAAGAAGAAAAAAATACATTGTTGGATATAGCATGTGTATGTGGGTTAAAATAAAATAAACATTATTGTGTGCCATGTTATAACTCGATATTATATACACAAATAGGGATATTCGATGTTAACAAAATATAGTGAAATGAAATGGATGACGGAATTATATATAAGTATATACATAGAAATTATAATTAAACGAATCGCGCGCGGTAGTTCACGATTCGACAATCGTAACTTTAAATAGTTATACCGAAATATCCGACCGTCGGATTTTCCCAAAACTGAAACCGTTAGGTTCGCCTTGGGAAGATCTTTCTAGCGATATGAATTGTGTTAAATTCCAACAGTTAGATTTAGAGAAATGTGTAAAACAAATTTGGGTGAGAACAACGCCAAGGTCGGAGTTCAGTTGGGTAGATTTGGCTCATTAAAGACTCATATTGTGTTCTTATTGGCTCATTTGCAGACCATCTCACTCATGTTGCATTCACATTAGCCCCTTTGCAAGGCTTCTCATTCACGCACTTCACGCGTTCACATTAGCTCATTTGCAAGGCCTCTCACTCTACAGCTGCGTTCGCACTAGCTTATGTGTTATTTGGGCTAATTCTTTAGTCCCACATTGTGTAATTAGCTAGTTAATCTTTGTCATATCAGCTATAAATACCTTGTATCTCATTCATTGTAAAACACACTTAGTTTTATTATGTAATCCTTTGCTTGGAATAAAACTCTTCTTTCTCTCTTCTATTTAGTTTTTATTTGCATTTTATTTATGTTCATGTCTGTTATTTTCTTTTCATTTTCTTTTCTTTTAGCTATGTCTAGCTAATCCTCTTTGATTAGGGGGTGATGACGCTAATAGATATGATTCAATATGAATCGCATAGCCAAAAGATTTGAACTTCATGTATGTAGATCTAGATATGAACTAAGGGTTAGATCTGAACCTTCATACCCTGTGTCGTTTAAGAGTTGTGCTCCTTCACAGGGTATATTCGAGTTCGATTTAACACTTATCAGATTTAGATTTAATATTTAGGGTTTTAGAAATAAAATAGTGAATCTGTCCTGATAGCCTATGGTTGTTTAAGAGCTGAGCTCCTGCATAGGCTATACTTGTTGTTATTTACTTATTTGTTTCTATAAACCCAATTATCTTTGATTCATGTTTGTGACAGAAACATGAATTAGATCTGATTAATCTGTTTGGCTATTGATGAATATTAATCTAATTTATGCCATCGCTCCCTAACTGCTTTCACTTATTGTTAAAACTCTCTTTTATTTAATTTCTGCTATTTTCTTTGTTTTCAACCAATCAAAAGTTAGGGATAACTTGATTGGATTTATTAATAAAATAATTTGGTCCCAGATTTCGACACCCTCTACAACGATCCTTGTTGTTTAGGAAAGACGAACGAATTTTACAGTTGTTTACAATTGCAAAATTTGTTCGCAAACATTAATACATATATGTATTTTTGCAATGTTTGTTGTAGTAATAATGATATGTTCATTTAATAAGAAATTCGTACCTATTGTTGTATATCGTAGTTTTAAGATATATTTGAATTAGGTATAATTGAATAAATTTAATATACAAGGGGGTATAATTGAGTAAATTAAAAATATAAGAGGATAAAAGGAAATCTTCCTCCACTATGAAATACCCATAACCCTTCACAAACCCTCATTCTCTTTTCTAAAGTCGCCGCCTCCATTTTTTTCTCTTCAATGGCAGCAGCCTCTCTTCCTCTCTATTTTATTTTTCTTTACCCTGCTTATAAATATGAAACCTTCGATTAGAAAAATTGGTGGTATCCTCTTCTTCTTCTTCTTCAATTTTGTCCATCATCATTTTCAAAAGGAATAAACAAAAAGGATCTTCAAATTGCAAATCAATTGGTCGCCCTTTTCTTGTCTTCATCATATCCACGAAAGGTGAGAATTCTAACTCACTCTTAAAAGGGTTTATAAAATTATAAATAGAATTGAATCATGTGAATTGTAGATTTGTTTATGCGAAATGGAGAATTGAATCATGTCAGTATTCCGATTTAAATAATTGTTTTTAATTTAATTATTTCGCTTGCTCATGAACCATGCAATATATGTGGGTAGTTCTGATCTGTGATGTTATGATTATTTGTTGACTTGTTTGAGGTGTGGTGTGAATACATTTCTAGTTATCGATAATTATAGATATGAAATCATATGTTGGTCTATACACATGAATGTCAATTAAAACCTTTCTAGTTGAATTCAAAAATATGTTTCTCCTCCTAGATTCATTTCTGTTATTTAGATCTGCAATTTTTATTGCAAATAAAAAAAGTGTAATATGACGGTATGAAAAGATTTATTTTTATAGAAGGAAAATAAATAAAAAGATAAGGTTTTGTCACTAAAATAAGAATTACATTTTTTATGTAATTAATAGATAAGAATTTTATACCGTAGTGTTAATTACATTTTTAATGTAATTGAAAAAGAAGAGGTTTTGGCATTGTAAAATTTATTTACATTTTTAATGCAATTAAAAGAATGATTTTTTTTTATGTAATTAAAGTATATGATTTTACATGTAAAATAAAATTACATTTTTAATGTAATTAAAGAAGAAGAATTTGCATTGAAAATAAAATTGCATTGTTATATGTAATTAAAGGATAAGATTTTACACTGTAAATAAATTTACATTTTTATATGTAAATGAAAGAATAAGAATTTGCATAGTAAATAAAATTACATTTTCATGTGTAATTAAAGTATAAAAATTTACATTGCAAATTAGAAAGCAGGATTTGACATGTAATATTAATTACATTTTTAATGTAATTAAAAAGTAGAATTTGACGGTGTAATTAAAATTACATTTTTAATGTAACTTAAAAGGTAGGATTTTACAGTGCAAATTAAAAGACAAAATTTGACGTGTAATATAAATTACATTTTTTTCTTTTTTTATGTAATTTAAAGAGTAGGATTTTATATTATAAATTAAAAGACAAAGTAAAAAAAAAATAGGAATTTTTACATTATAATGTTAGTTACATTTTTAATGTAATAAAAAGGGGATTTTTTTTCAATGTAATCAAAATTACATTTTTAGTGAAATTTAAAAAGATAGAATTTTCACCATTATGTTAATTACATTTTTAATGTAATTAGGAAAAGAGATTTGACGATGTAATCAAAATTACATTTTTAATTAAATTTAAAAAGATAGAATTTTTCACCATTATGTTAATTACATTTTTAATGTAATTAGGAAAAGAGAAATTTGACGATGTAATTAAAATTACATTTTTAATGAAATTTAAAAAGATAGATTTTTTCACCGTTATGTTAATTACATTTTTAATGTAATTAGGAAAAGAGAAATTTGACGATGTAATCAAAATTACATTTTTAATGTAATTTAAAAAGATATAATTTTTCACCGTTATGTTAATTGCATTTTTAATGTAATTAAAAAGTAGAATTTTACATTGTAAATTAAAGGACAAAATTTGACATGTAATATTAATGACATTTTTAATGTAATTAAAAAGATAAGAATTTTACATTGTAATTAAAAAGGAGAGTTTACATTGTAATTAAAAGATGGATATTCTACATTATAATGTTAGTTACAATTTACATTGTAATTAAAAAAGGAGATTTTACAGGAAGAATAAAAGAATAAAATTCAACATTAAAGTGGAATTTACATTTTAATAAAAGAATAAAGAAAAGTTTACATTTTTAATGTGAATAAGATTAAAGAAATAAAAGTTATATCTTTAATGTAAAAAGAAAAGTTTACATTTTTAATGTGAATAAAAATAATAGAATTAAAATGTATATTTTTATCGTCATTTTAGATGCGATAAAAAGAATAGAAATGAAATGTATATTTTTATCATCACCTTAGATGCGATAAAAGAATAGAATAATTATTATATATTATTATCATCATTTTAGAGGCGGTAAAAAGAAGTTACATTTTTTTAATGTAAATAAAAGAAAAATAGGAAGTTACATTTTTATATGTAATTAGAGAAATATAGAAACTTACATTTTTTTTCCGATATAAATAAGAATGAAATAGAATATTTTTTTATATGTAAGTAAAAGAATTTACATTTTTCAATGTAAACAAAAGAAATAAAAGAATGATTAGCAATTCACATTTTCCAATGTAAATAGAATATGAAATAAAAGTTACATTTTCAATATAATAATATATTGAAATATAAGTTTACATTTCTCAATGTAAATAAAATAGGAATAGAAATTTACATTTTTTTTATGTAAATAAAAGAATTAGAAGTTTACATTTTAAGGAATGGGTTTTCATTAAAAAGGAATAATGAAACCAAATATACATTTGGTGTAAATTGAAAGATGAAAGAAGAAAAAAATACATTATTGGATATAGCATGTGTATGTGAATTAAAATAAAATAAACATTATTGTGTGCCATGTTATACCTCGATATTATATACACAAATAGGGATACTCGATGTTAACAAAATATAGTGAAATGAAATGGATGACGGAATTATATATAAGTATATACATAGAAATTATAATTAAACGAATCACGCGAGGTAGTTCGCGATTCGACAATCGTAACTTTAAATAGTTATACCGAAATATCCGACCGTCGGATTTTCCCAAAACTAAAACCGTTAGGTTCGCCTTGGGAAGATCTTTCCAGCGATATGAATTGTGTTAAATTCCAACGGTTAGATTTAGATAAATGTGTAAAACAAATTTGGGTGAGAACAGCGCCAAGGTCGCCTATTGACATGAAGTATTGTTAAATAAAATTTAATTATTTTTATATAAATAGGGATTAATCGTTATAAATTAATATTAACGATATGAAATGATTTTTAATTATATATATATATATATATATGCGAGGATCATTTGAAAAGTTCAAGTTCAATCTCATTTCAAATGATTATATGTCGATCCAAGTCGAAGAGTTGAAGACGGTGATTGAAGACCGACGATCCTCACGTCGAATGGATGAGTTACCATTGACGCCTATGATTGGAGTAGCTACCTTGAAGGGGCTACAATGGTGGCTGTCCAGACTACTTGTTGATTATTCGGATATGTGACGAATAAGGTGCCTCCGGTTTCATTCAGACCCAGAACGGACTTAAAAATGGATTGTATGTCTGACGTTGTATTCCTTTATATGGTATTCGTTGATCTCTGCTAAATATATATCTGTTTGGTGTTTAACACCCTTCTCTAAGACGTACGATCTTAGAGGTTATATATTGGTAGGAATCAATGGTATGGTATGGATTGACAATGTGACATGCTAAGATGCATGGATCAAGGTTTTTATTGAAAAGCAGGTCTAGTGGATGACGATCAAAGCACAGCTTGAATAAGCATAGCTTTGTGTATTACTTAGCTTCACGAGCCTCACAACCCGGTTGGAGTCTAAAACGGGAGATAGGAACGCAGGGAGAGCAGCACGTTTCTTTCTAGCTAGAAGTGGTGCTTGGGTTTTACACGGCCCGATATTTTACTTATGTGGATGATGGAATGAGGCGCCTCGGATGATAGGTCCTATAGGACCGGGAAACGTTTGTTCACGAATTGCCAATCTGCAAAATTGTATGTGCGGACCGGCCCTGCAGGATCCAAGGGTTCACTGCAGGGAATCCTGAGACATTAGCTAGAGTGTCTCGAATTGGTAAGGAGCTCCTCCCTAGCCTTGACTCATGATGGAAACCCAATTTCCAATACAACACCATGCGGTTTTGATTGTAGAACTAGAATGGCGACATAATAGGATGGGGTACTATGCCGTCTATGATTGATACATTATGATTGAAATGTTTTTGAAACATATATACACTAACAATAATATCAAATCCGTTTTATCGTACCAAGCATTTTTGACCATTATAAGGTAAAACTCTATCCTCCTGTTTGCGTTGCATTGTGTGATGGGACTTGGGTCTTATAATGGTTTCATTTTTCTAAAAAGCATTGCGTTGTTTAATGATTTATTTTAATTTATGCACCTGCAATCCATTGGAATGAAACCCGTTCCGCGTTAGCTGCGTGGTCCTTGGATTTGCCTTATTGCTATTAGTTATATTAGTTAAGAATTCTCACACCAGTCTCATGACTGCTTCGTAGTTTGTTTCACTTTGCAAACTCGGGTGCCCTCTTTTCCACACGGGCAGTCAAGTAGCTTTTTGCATATATTTATCTCTTGAGCAGGATTCTGGATCGAAGCCTAAAGCTATGTCCAGAGAATAGAAATCTTCCGCTGTTTATTGTATTTAATTTATTGTAATTTACCTTCCGCTGTAATTTTATTCGATGTACTCTGATATATTCTATACTCCGATGTACCGTTATTGTGATGGTTATAAAAGTCTGCTGTTGTTGTATTCCCAGAGTTAACGTGTTCGGGATTTGAACGGTCTTAGTCGATTTTGCGATCGATTAGGTCTGGGCGAAATCCCCAAGCCGTTACATCGGGTAACTCTCTGGGCGACCCTCCCAAAGGCAATTCCTTTAGTTGCTATGACGATTCCTCCCTTGGAGGGGAGGAACCACCTTTCGTCTCTATATCTCTTCCTTTGCGGAGCAATTTTAACTCTATAATGTAGCATGCTTGTGCAACAACTTGATCTCCTCTCACAATACCCACACCGGATTCTGTTGGGAATTTCAACAATAAGCACCAGGGTGCAATACAGGCCCTGAATTTAGCTAGGATTGGTCGGCCTAAGAAGGCATTGTATGACGATCCAATATCCAGGACCACGAAGGGGAGGATCCTCACTCTCTGGCGTTTTCCTTCCCCAAGGGTTACTGATAATTCCACGTATCCTGTTGGAGCGGTCGAAGCCCCATTAAATCCACGTATCCAACCTTCACATGGCTTCAAATCCTTCGGCTCGAGTTTCATTTGGTCGAATGTTTTCTTAAACAAAATGTTGACAGAACTCCCGTTATCTACCAAGACTTTATGAACTATGGTTGGGCCAATGGTGACGGTGATTACAAACGGATCTTCAGTTAGGGAGTGTATTCCAATACTCTCTCGCTCGCGAAATATGACATCATCAGACATCGTCTTTTGTTGCTTAATCGGAGCGCTGTCCTCGGGGTTACTGCACTCTCCCACTTCGAAATGTTGTTTAGCTGCATTTATGTATTGATCCATAGCTCTGAAACTTTTCCCTGCTAGGTGGAGTCCACCAATTATGGTATTGATAACGATATTTTTCCCTTTTTGCTGAGCCGTCGGTTTGGCAGTAGGTTGGCTTTGTTCGGGGCTTGTACGGCTTGCCCCCTATCCCTAGGAGTCACCTTATACTCATCAAGCTTCCCTTCTCGGAGCAGCCTTTCAACCACGTCTCTCAAGTGATGACTTCGTTTGTGGAATGGCCGTGAACCTGATGAAAAAGACAGAATTTCCCAGTTTCACGCTCTTTCTCTGTAGAATCTCTCGGAGGAGGCCTTTTGTACTGGAGGACATTATATGTATCCAGGAAGATGTTCTCCAACGTGTCATTTAACGGTGCGAAGTTCTCAAACGGTCTGAGCCGGGATCTCCTCTGAGAGTCATTTCCTCGATTTCTTTTCCTATTATTGTTATTATTATTCCCTGATTGACGACCGCTTCCTTGGTTCTTGTTCCCAATGTTAACTTCAACTTTTCCTGAGCTATCTCCCGTTTGCTTGATGGCCATGTTTCTTCGGATATCTTCCCTATCAGTAGCCTTTCTTTTTTGATTAGCGTATATCTCCTTCGACGCAGGCGAACATTGGCTTTTTCATAAAATATTTCTCTGGTCGGGGGTGGTTTGCCAACCAGATATCTTCCAAACTCGGTATCTTTATCAACGCCATGGATCAAGGCCATCAACACAGTTTTCTCATGCAGATCTTTGACTTCTGTGATAGCCAAATTAAAATGATCCAAATACGACCTTAGGCTTTTGTCCGGTCGTTGTTTAATAAGGGATAGCTCAATCACATTCTTAGACCTCTGGGCATGAAGACGGAATTGGTTCACGAATTTCTCACTCAATTCCCTGAAGCTGGATATTGACCGTGCTGGCAGGCGGGTAAACCACAATAACGCCACATCTTCCAAGAATATAGGGAACGCTTTACATTTGACCGCGTCTGTAGCTGCAGCGACATTCATTGACTAGGAGTACCGCAATAAATGCTGGATGGGGTCAGTCCTGCCCATATAGCGATTCATGGTTGGCATATTGAAGCGCCTCGGGAATATAACATCCAGTATGTCGTCAGTAAAAGGCATGTGACTGCGATCTATGCCCCAATCTTCATTCCTCTGTCCACGGCTATCTACCATGACTTGGCTAATCATTGCTTCAAACTCTGCATGGGTCAGGGTAGATTCAGGATCATCACTTCTTGCCCGACGTCCTCCTCCAGCATTTCTTTGACGCGCTGCTACAAAATCTAGGCCCTGAGCAGAACTCGCTTGCCCCCTGTTGCCGCAGTCGATCACGCGACGAGCGAGAGGCATGCCATTCCTCAGTGGTAGAACATGCTCATTTAAATTACGGTTACTAGTTCCCTGATTAAATGCCTCTTCTTCACGAGACAGAAGTGACCCAAATCGAAGTTGTTCTATGTTCTCGGGCCTTTCTAACGGGGGCCATCGTCAGTTCCTTCGGGGCTCTTCAGATGACGATGTATGTCCTGGAGAGAAAGGGTGAGCTGGAGGTGGAGAAACCTGCCTTTGAATATCGTCAATTCTTCTGCCTAAGGCAGTAATATTTTGATGCAACAACGAACTCTCCTGCCTTTGAGCGGCCAGTTCATCAGTTTTCCTGTCTAATGCTTCAAGTATTCGAGTCAAATGTCCTTCGGTGACTGGGGCAGAAGGGTCGAATTGATCATCAACATTCTCTCTTATACGTAAAGAACTTGGACCAGGTCGAGCATATGTACCGGCACGAGAAGAACGAGCCATAACCTCCTTTCCGGGTTGGGTTGTGGTCTGATTATCGCTTCGGATCGCGGTACCCTTGTGTCGATGGCTCGTGGTGGCTCCCTAAGATCGGATCGCGGGGGCATTAGATGGGGGGATGGTGGTGTTGTCCTGGGATCGAGTCGTGACACCTTCTGAGACCCGGATCATGGCGCCCCCTTCAGGTCGGTTCGTGGTACCCTCTTCGGTCTGGATCGCCACCACTTCGTCACGATCCGAGAGATGCTCCTCGACCTTCTCATGCACACCTTCCTCGATTGCTTCATTTGTAGCTTCGTTCGCTTGTGAAGCTCGTAAATCCTTAGACTTCTTTCCAGCCATGGTATCTGGGTATCACTGAAATCTTCAAAAGTCAAAACTACTGAGTTTTGGACAGTCTTCTTCGGACTTGAATATCCTTACCGTAGAGCAACAATCCAATGTACTGAGACTTTGATTCTCACTGAAAGCACCAAAATGTTAGATCCAAAATTGGCTCCAACACCCAAGTTGTTCAGTTATGCAGAAATTAATATCAGAAAAAATGCTAGAAAAGCAGAAAAGACACAAGATTTATAGTGGTTCAGCGTTAACGAGCCTACGTCCACTTTATATCTATGATTATACTTGGAATCAGAGTACAATCAATGATTTATCCCTCAACTTCACTTTTACAATGTTGATTCACTCAATAATTTCGAGACAACTTCGAATAATAATAATAGAGATGTAATAATGGTGAATTCAAAATTCAGAATTGCCAAAAGGATCCTGAAAAAGCCAAGTTCTGGGCTATTTATAGCTGATTTCTGCAGGCGGTTCACGGTCATACGTGGCACGAATCCCGAGGATCTCGGGCTGGTTCGTAGCTTGATGGAGAAATAGTCAACATAGCTGTTATGGATAGGTGTTGCTGGATCCTGCGTTTGCGGATCGTGAAAGACTTGGTCATGGCTTTCATCTGGTTTCCTGGTTCGGATCGGGTCGCTCTTTCATGGATGGATCGGATCGAGCTAGGAGGAGCGGGTCGGATCGGTCTAACAGGGGGCGATCGCGATCGGGTTAAGGTCTTTTCCCCAAGTAAAGCTTCATTTTGAACTCTCGTTTAAATCTTGGTGGCTTGGTCCAAAAGCTAGCCAACACCAACATATTTAGGTTTTAAATTGAAACTGGCCAGACTTTGTTCTTCGTTCCATTTTTCCTAAGACAAAATGATTAAAGTAACCAACGTTAAAGTAGATAACTAATTTAAATTATATCTAATAACTTAATTGCGTTTTAAGTATACAGATGGCCGGTTATACTGTTTCCTTTCCTTTGTTATCTGCGTTAATCACTTAATCGAAAACTGAAACCATTTGCAAAAATGGCTATTTTTAACGCTCAATTAATATCGAATAAAATATTATTTAAATTCCAAATTAATTCAAGTAAATCATAATAAATTATTTTTATCATATATATCCAAACAGAATATATATACAACTTCATATATAAATTATACAACTCAATAATGTCAATTATGAGTTAAACGATTTAAATTTCCCTTTTAAATATATTAAATAAACGTTATATTTTATTAATGAATTCCATAACGACTATTTTAAAATTTAAATTGGACATAACTAACAATCCATAACACGAAATCTCGATTTTTCTCTTCCATATGAAAATTATAATCAACAAGATTCACACGTTTCTTGTTTGACAGAATTCCAACTTATATCGGATCATGTATATTAAATTGAAGTTCAAAACTCCATATTATGAACTGCAATTCCATTTCGAGCTCGTTTTAAATTAAATATATTTTAATGTTCAAAGGTCGTTTTAAATGACGAATTCAACATTAAAATACGTTAATATTCTAAATAAAATATTTAAAATAAGAAAATATATTAAATATTTTACTACCAGAAATACGGGATATTACAATAATTTTTATCAATTTTGTTTGTGACAATTTTGCCCTTATCAGTCTTGTACATGGCATAACTTTTGACTTAGGTCGAATCGTAGAGTGAGACCTGTGCCATTGGAAAGGAATTGATGATTGCCTTTCCATAGAGTGGTTACATTAAAGATTTGGCTCAGCGGTTTGGAAGGAATCGTTGTTTTAAGGTTTTTCAGTTGGTTGTTCAGGTTTGGAGAGCCACAATGGGCTGATTTGGGAAGACCCATTGGTGGGCTATTGGAAGGGTATAAATAGGGGGTAAGGGATATGGGAAATGGTTTTAGTCTTCCGTTCTCTCATTTTGGTGCCTTGTGCTCCTCGTTTCTCTAAAACCTTTCCACCATTAAAAATCATAATTCAAGGAGGGAAATTGAAGATCTATACTATTGGAGGCTAGATCTACATCAATTGAGGCAATGATTCATCGGATTAAGGTGTTTGGTGCGAGGTACTTGCTATCCGGATTCATATTTCTATCATTTTAACTTGTTTGGGAGAATCAGTGAGTGATTTACATCTCTCACATGAATGCAATGAAGTATATGAGTGTTTATGCATGTTTCTCATCAAATTCAAGTGTTTTTCCATAGATCTATGTCATATTAAGTTCATTTTCAAAGAGATTATCATATAATCTGATCTAGCAAGTTTAGATAGGTAATCTCTATAATATTTCATATGAATATGCAAGTTAGATCCTTGGTTTTGCTCATATGCACATTCATGGTGATTTTGGTGAATTTTACATGGTTGTTGATAGAATTGTCATATTGGTGTTATTGTTGATTTCATATCATGCTTGTGATCATGTTGGATGTATTTAATGAGCTGGTTTCGTCGAACGAATCGTTTTGGCGAAGTTTTGGTCGAAATTGGAGTTGCATTGGAGAAGGCAGGTCTTGGGTCGAACATGGAGGGTCGGCATTGTGGATTGAACATGGAGGGTTGGTCGAACCATGGGGAGGTTTTCTTGAAGGAAAAGAAATGGTTGGGTTGTTCGAGCATGTTGGGTCGAACAGGTTAGATCGAGCAAGTTGGGTCGAGCAACATACGGGTTATGCAGTGGTTCTGGTCGCACCATAATGTGGTCGGGTTGGTCATGTTTTGGGTCGACCAAATATGGATCGGGTCGGTCATGTCTTGGTGAGGTGTTTGGATCGATCGCGAAGGAGGGGTCGAGTAAAGTGGTCTGGTCGGTTATGTTGGGTCGAGCAGAGTGGTTTGGTCGGTTATGTTGGGTCGAGCAGAGCCTTGGTCGGTCACACATGTTGGTCAGTCGTACCAAGGTAGGGTCGGTCGCACAGGGTCAAAGTACATTTTTTGGGTACAACCCGGGTTGGAAGAAAAGAGCTTGAAAGGTATTTATGTGACTTCGAAGTAAATTCAGGTTGGATGGTTTGAAGTATTGAAAGGTGTTTGTTGATCCGTGTAGAACAGCGAATGAGGTGACAACTCAAAGGTCGTGAGTTGGTGGATAATAGTTACTCGAGAAGGTTGCTTGGGCTATGAAAAGTCGTCAAGTTAGTTGACTAGAGATGAGAAGGCTGAGAGATTATCGTTGTCGTAAGTTCTAGTAGGCTCAAAGCAGGGGTACGATGGGGGCACCCAAAAGATCGGTTATAGGTCGAGTACCCTAAGTATGGTTGAAAGGCCTAGTTGTCAAGGTTGGACATACATACATATCGTTGAAAAGCGTATGGAGTTTATGCTAGAACTGGGGTTACCATTAGCCCTTGACATGAGGCAAGGTTGGCCTTCATACGATTACGATGGTTTCAAAGAAGGATTGGTGGTGATAGCCAGAGTCAGTCATGATAATTGGTTGTTCTATCTGTACTGTCTCATGTAGGTTGTCCAATGTCGAAGTAGATGTTCCTTGAGCGCTTGTCTGATATTGGTTTAGGCCTCTGGGGCTTGTTCTTGAGGGATGTTGAATTCGATTAGGATGGTTCACATGAGAAACATATAATCTGGATGTTATGAATGCTTTGCCATGGTTGAATGGGTGTTCTAGTTTCCATGGATGAATGGTTGAATTGTTTAAGGTAAAGGCTATCACTGTCCGATGTGGGGTAGACGGGAGTTGATTTCTTCTTTGGTGTTTGGTAGATTTGTTTGTTAGTCTATCTATTCTCATATACTTTGTAGTTGAAGTTTGTTAGCTGTTTTATCGCTCACTAAGACTGTTGTCTGACTCAAGGTTTTATGTCTCCTCTTATTACCTTGGGCTGTTCATCCGGTTGTGGATGGGCAGACTAAATAGCAGGTTACAAGTGATTAATGAGGACGATGCTACTGTGCGAAGGCGAGCAGGCGGTTGGCGTACTAGTTTTATTACTATCTTGTATTTTTGTTTCCGCTGTTTGAGTGCTCTATGAGGGTTGTAGTGAGGCCTTATGTGCAAACTTTGGTATCGGTTGGTTAATCTTTCAGGATGTTGAGAAAGTTTCTAAAGTTTGTTATATGATGCTGTAACAACCCGCAAAAATCAGGACCAATTTAAAAAATTTATTTTAGAAAATTTTAATGAATTTTGACAATATAAAATAATTTATTTAAATAATAATGATCACAAATTTGATTTAAATCGAAGTTAGAATGAATGATTTAATTTTTATTATAAAAAGAGTTAGAAATAACGCGGTAGTTTGAAAAGTCAAACTTGAACTTTGACTGACCGTACAGGATGCAAAATTTAACGGATTTTAGTGAAACCAAAAATATTAGAATCTATTTAAATTTATCTTTCCAACGAATCCGAAAAATCGAAATTTCATAACGGGAATCAAAAGTTATGTTAAAATTAAAATCTAGAATGGTCGCTATGAAATTTATAAGGGCCAAAATGCTACATTTTGCAGAATAAGGAATTAGGACCCGAAACCATCTCCATTGGTTTTAGAATGTTGTTTACATATAAAAATGACTATAAGAACTTATATTTTTGAGTTTCGGAAAAATTCCACTATTTTTGGTATTTTTAAAATATTAAAATATACACCTGAAAAATAGAATTTTTGCAAACGAACTCCGAATTCGACGAAACCAGTTTCTATGGATTCGGAATATTAAACTAAGGTAAAATTCTAAAATTTATAATTTTTGAAATTATTTTGTGGCCTGTATAATTTTTACAGTGGAAATACAGCCTATTTTCAGACTTCGGAAATTTATAATAAATTCATACGGAATCGGAAAATTACGAAATCAGGTTCGTTGAATTCGTAATGACCTGAAATAATTATGTTTAAAATTTGATTAATTTTGAAATCAGCATGTATTTATAAGAATTTTTAAACTGTAGAAAACAGTTGAAAATTGAGTAATTGGGCACATAATGATATTTGGGCCCAAACCAAAATTAAACCCATGGTATATATTATCTTTTTTCTGAGTTTTAGGGCTGAAATTCGAAATGCACAGCAGCCACTCTCTTTTCCATCATTTTTTCTCAATTTCCATGGCGGCTCCCTCTTCCTCTAAAATTCATAAAAAAATAAAATCTCTTCAAACCATAGCAAATTATATGTTTTCTCGAAGGTCTCGACGATACGAAGCTAATGGTGTAGTCGGTTTTGTCAAACAGCGCTCGGATTCGCCGGAATCTCGTCTTAAAGCTCGCTGTTTTCGAAATTCAGAAACTCAAAACGTAAATCAAGAAATTCCCGTGAATCGAGGAAGAATTAGACGAAGTCACGAACACGGAAGTTCTTCGTCTACGCAAGACGAAGATGCTCAGAAAATTTCAGGCAGTTTGGAGGTGTGAGGCGGCCTGTGGGACCCGCGAGGCGAAATCCTTTCTAGGCGATTTCCCGATGATCGGAGAAGCTTTAGGGGCGGCTCTTTCTGGTGGTGGTGCGTCTCGCCAAGACGAAGACATTGGCGGTGGTCCCGTGGCGTCAGGTGGCCCGAGGCAGCGGCAAAGTGCGGTCAAAGTTCGGCGGTGAACAGTGTTTTTGGTCAACGGGCTGAGGGTATTTTCTATTTTATTTTTAAATTATTTAATTAATTTCCAGAACTTTAAAATTGCATAACTCACTCATACGAAGTCGAAAATCGACGATTTCAGGTGCGTTGGGATCGTGGCGACGAGATGGACGCGTGGACACTAATTTTGTCCAATTCTGAGACAGTGAAATTTTTAGGTATTTTTCACGAATATTAATTAATTATTTAATTATGTTCAACTTTAATAAATCATAACTCTCTCGTACGAGGTCCGATTGACGAACCGTAAATTGCGTTGGACTCGTCTTTCCGAGCTCTTCGCGATGGCGCAGACCAGAGCTGAATCCGAGACAGTCAAATTTTCAGCAAAAATCAATGTGAGATTCTATTTTATAATTTATTAAATTTAAATTATTTTTCTTGTGGTTTTGATGTTTGTATGTACATGATTGTGGATTGATGATGTATGATGTCTGTTTGAGAATTGGTGATAGTTGTTTGGGTTATTATGGACAAATTGTTGTTGCATACACTGTTGATGAAATTTGTTGAATCAATAGAAACGATGTACATGATGTAAATGATAAATTCATTTTTATTTATTTATTTAAAATGTATGGAAATTTATATTTAAATAAAAGTTACAATTTTCATTGTTGTTCAGAAAAAAATGAAACTTTGTTTATGTTTACAAAGATTATAACTTTGAATGGGATTAAGAAGATTACAACTTTGTTTTTGTTCTAAAAAAAAAAATTACAACTTTGTTTGCGTTTTTTTTTTATATATAAAATTGAAACTTTATTTTGTTTTTGAAAAGAACAAACTTTATTTTGTTTTATGAAAAAGAACAAAACTTTGTTTTGTTTATTGAATAAAAGTTCAAACCTTATTTTGTTTTGTTTAAAAAGAACAAAACTTTGTTTTGTTGGTAAAGATTTAAAACCTTGTTTGTGCTTATAAAAGACTGAAATTTTGTTTTGTTTATAAAGATTAAAACTTTGTTTTGGTTATAAAAATTTCATCTTTATTTTGAGACGATTATAATAAATAAAGTTTTGATATTTATTTTAGAATAATTAAAATTTTGACTTTTAATAAAAGATTTTATTTTTATTTTAAGTTAGATAAAGGAATATATTTTATGGTGAATTTGTGTCATTAAATCAAATGAAATAAAAAGGGCAATACCCAATATGTGAACATTGTTAAATTGTGCAAATTGTCTATGTTCCATTTATGCACCTGTATACACTGCCATTTACAAGCGACCCTGGCTTGTTTATGTGAGTGAACGATCAATTTTTACACATCGTCCAGAAGCACAGTTTATTTTAAATATGTGAATTGTGTTGGCTGAAACCCCACACGGGTCAAGGGTTGACTTTTGAATACACGTCACCCTTGGAATAATTAGAAATGCACTTTGGATGGATGTTCTGAAATTGTTATGTAATTAATGTTTGATTTTACGTATAATTAAATTATATGGAAATGGTGGATCTCATTCCAATTTTGAGTAAAGTAATAAATATGCAAATTAATGAAATAAATTGGAAGTTGAAGTATTTAGATGATTTAATTTTCCATTTAAAAAGGAAATAATAAAGAAGCTTTTGAATTGACAATATTTCCTTCGAATGAAGGAAATAAATGCCCATTTATTATTCAATTAATGATATTAATTGACGCTCGAATTAAGTAGATAAAAACCTTTAACATTTGGAAGGTTATAAACAAATTATTGGAATTAGTAAATCACATTCCAATTATATTAAGAAGATTATAAATTGAAAAGATTACTTTTTATGTTAACATTAAAAATGGAAGATGGATTTCAAAATTTGAAATGTTTTTAAATTGATTTCTTTTTAATATTGAAATGGTAGGTTTTAATATCACAAATTAAAACCGTTTTTTTTTATAATTATTATTATTATAATATCATAATAATATGGAAAGTTAATATGTATTGAAATGGAATAATAAAGCTTTATATGAAAGAATATTTCAAGTAAGGAATGATATTAAGTAGTAGGATATTTTAAAATATAAAATATTTTAAAATAATATTCTTGGATAATATTTATAAATAAAATTATTAATTGTACCTGGACACGAGGTTAGGTCACATTTATGGCGGAAGTCTGCCCGGAACCAACCGGCATATCCAGCAGCCATAAATGTTGGGCCTAATGTGAGAGGTCCAAGTGCGCAAATACGAATTGGGTCAAGACACGAGGTTAAGCCCAACCTGTGGTAGAAGTCTGCCCGGAACCAACCGGCATATCCAGCATCCACAAGTTGTAGGCCTAATGTGAGAGGTCTGGCCCGCTATTAAATAATAAAATGTAAAGATAAACTTAATAAATGGATAAGGAAAATGAATTGGGCCATTCGGTCCATTTAAAAAAATAGTAACTCCATTTTAACCCATATAAATTATGTTATACATTTTATAAAGGAAATCGAAGATGATAAATATTTTATTTAAGATTAAATGAAAAACTCTGAAATAAATGATGTCTAATTATATATATTAAATGGGAAATTTATGAAATTTAAATTTGGGTTTATCGTGAATTATGTTTTAAATAACATTTATTCTTTAACCCGAATTTATGATAGAATTAATTCCCTAAAAATTGAATAATCATTTAATAATGACTTTGGAAGATTAAAACTAAATAAGATTTTAATTAAATCTTTAATTAGATTGAAAGGGAATTAAGTAGTTAAGATCACTGAATTAAGAAAGTGATCGAAAATGGAAAATGAACCATAAAGCAATGAATATTTTCATGTTATAAATGAATAAATGAATGAAAACATGAAATGGTCATTTTATTTATATATTTTATATAAATAAAAGTAATGAAATTTTTATTTACTTTTCACATGTAAATAAAAAGAATGAAAATAAGAATGAAACTTTTATTTACATTTCACATGTAAATAAAAAAGATGAAAATAAGAAGGGAATTTTTATTTACATTTCACATGCGAATAAAAAGATAAAAATATGAAATGAAACATGATTTAGAAGCATGAACCGCATATGAAAATTTAACATGTTTTTAAAAAAGCATGAAGTCGCATGTGAAATGCATAATCAAGAAACCGCATATGAAATAAAAATTCATGTTTAGAGTAGTATTACTGCATATGAAATGAAAGGCAAATCTTGAGATAGCGTTAATATATGTATGATATTCAAACATACTTAAGGTTTATGCTACCATATTAAAAATAAATATTTTTTTTTAAGATCATGTTCTTATAATAAAAATGAACATATTTTTGATGTCGTGTCTATATATTGAAATAAGGTCCTTTTTATTTGAAAAGAATTAAACGTTTAAAAGACTTTAATTGTATATATGTTGGCTTTAATGAAATGATATAAAATAAAATATCATTTTTATTTTGTATGATTGTTGAAATAAAAAGAATAAATTGTTGAATTATAAATTCTTTGACACGATTAATGAATGGACGATATATTTATACGCATGAAATGAATGGAAAATATATATATGCATGAAATGAATGGACGATATTTATGAAATGAATGGACGATATTTATGAAATGAATGGACGATATATATATACATGAAATGAATGGACGATATTTATATTTATAAAAGAATAAATAACGATATAGAATGGTTTGCAAATTTATATATGCGAGAATTATTTGGAAAGTCCGAGTTTACTCTCATTCCAAATAATGATACGACGTTCGAAGAGTTGAAGACGGTGATTGAAGACCGACGATCTTCACATCGAATGGGTGTGTTGCTATTGAGACCCATGATGGGAGTAGCTACCTTGAAGGGGCGACAGTAGTAGCCGTCCGGACGTAGTGTTGATTGCACGGGTTTGGCTTTCGCTCAAACCCAGAGCATAAGCGCGTAAATGGATTGTATGTCTGACATTGTATTCCTTTATACTGTATTTGTTGATCTATGCTAAACATATATCTGTTTGGTGTTTTACACCCTTCTCTGAGACGTATGAGCTCAGGGGTTATATGTTGGTAGAAATCAATGGTATGGTATGGATTGACGATGTGGCATGCTAAGATGCATATGATCAAGGCTTTGTTGAAAAGCAGGCCTTGTGGGATGATCAAAGCATAGCCTGTTTAGGCATAGCTTTGTGTATAGCGTGACTTCACGAGCCTCACACACCGGCGGAGTCTAAAACGGGAGAAGGGAACGCAGGGAGAGCAGCACGTTTCTTTCTAGCTAGAGTGGTGTCAGTGACCTACCAGCCCTGACATTTTACTTATGTGGATGATGGAATGAGGCGCCTCGGATAGGTCCTATAGGACCGGGGAACGTGTGCTTAGGAATAACTAATCCTCTAAGCTGTATGTGAGGACCGGCCCTGCCATTTCCAAGGGTTCACTGCGGGGGATCCTGGGGCATTAGCTAGAGTGTCTCGAATCGGTAAGGAGCTCCTCCCTAGCCTTGACTCAGATGGAAATCTAAATTCCAAATACGACCCTTGCGGTTTTGATTGTATTACTAGTATGGAGGCATAGCATATGGTACCTATGCTTCCTAGGATTGATACATTTACTTTGAAATGTTTTAAAACATATACACACTAATAGTAATATCGTTTTTATCGTATCAAGCATGTTTGACCATTATAAGGTAAAACCCTATCCTCCGGTTTGCGTTGCATTGTGTGATGGGACTTGGGTCTTATGATGGTTTCATTTTTTTTACAAAGCATTGCGTTGTTTTGACGATTTACCTAAATTATGCACGACAATCCATTGGAATAAAACCCGTTCCGCTTTAGCGGCGTGGTCCTTGGATTTGCCTTATTACTATTAGTTATATTAGTTAAGAATTCTCACACCAGTCCCACGACTGACCCGTTGTTTGTTTCCACTTTTGCAAACTCGGGTGCCCTCTTTTCCACACGGGCAGTCGAGTAGCTTTTGCAGATATTTATCTCTTTAGCAGGATCCTGGATTGAAGCTCAAAGCTGTGTCCAGAGCATAGAAAAGTCTTCCGCTGTCTTAGTATTTTATTTCCACTGCACTGTATTAAAGTAATGTAAAATTATCTTCCGCTGTAAATTTATTTAATGTACTCTGATATATATATTCTGTACTCTGATGTAACATTTATTATGATGTTATAAAAGTCTGCTGTTATTGTTCTGATGTTGTTGTATTCCCAAAGTTAACGTATGCGGGAATTGAACGGTCTTGGTCGATTTAGCGGTCGATTAAGTCCGGGCAAAATCCGTGTCGTTACAGTTGGTATCAGAGCTCTGGTTAGCTCAAATCTTTGGGGTACAACTCGTTAGAACTGAACAAAAGACTCATCAGAGAATTGGATTAGTAATGTCCAATAAGAATACTCATTAGAGATAGGATCAGCAGTATCCTAGAATGAGAAAACTCATTAGAGATGGGGTTAGTAATGCCCTAGAATGAGTTCAGAGTGATAAGCTTATGATTAGCGTATTTTTGATTATATAATCTATTTCTGAAAATATGATTTTTAAATATATAAAAGTATGTATATTTGATAAGTTAGTCAACAAATGAAATTAATAAGAGAAATTAAAATTTAGTTAGTTAATTAAACAACTTTTACCTTAGTTCCTTTTCGAGGACGAAAAGATTTTGAGTGGGGGCGATTGTAACAACCCGCAAAAATCAGGACCAATTTAAAAAATTTATTTTAGAAAATTTTAATGAATTTTGACAATATAAAATAATTTATTTAAATAGTAATGATCACAAATTTGATTTAAATCGAAGTTAGAATGAATGATTTAATTTTTATTATAAAAAGAGTTAGAAATAACGCGGTAGTTTGAAAAGTCAAACTTGAACTTTGACTGACCGTACAGGATGCAAAATTTAACGGATTTTAGTGAAACCAAAAATATTAGAATCTATTTAAATTTATCTTTCCAACGAATCCGAAAAATCGAAATTTCATAACGGGAATCAAAAGTTATGTTAAAATTAAAATCTAGAATGGTCGCTATGAAATTTATAAGGGCCAAAATGCTACATTTTGCAGAATAAGGAATTAGGACCCGAAACCATCTCCATTGGTTTTAGAATGTTGTTTACATATAAAAATGACTATAAGAACTTATATTTTTGAGTTTTGGAAAAATTCCACTATTTTTGGTATTTTTAAAATATTAAAATATACACCTGAAAAATAGAATTTTTGCAAACGAACTCCGAATTCGACGAAACCAGTTTCTATGGATTCGGAATATTAAACTAAGGTAAAATTCTAAAATTTATAATTTTTGAAATTATTTTGTGGCCTGTATAATTTTTACAGTGGAAATACAGCCTATTTTCAGACTTCGGAAATTTATAATAAATTCATACGGAATCGGAAAATTACGAAATCAGGTTCGTTGGATTCGTAATGACCTGAAATAATTATGTTTAAAATTTGATTAATTTTGAAATCAGCATGTATTTATAAGAATTTTTGAACTGTAGAAAACAGTTGAAAATTGAGTAATTGGGCACATAATGATATTTGGGCCCAAACCAAAATTAAACCCATGGTATATATTATCTTTTTTCTGAGTTTTAGGGCTGAAATTCGAAATGCACAGCAGTCACTCTCTTTTCCATCATTTTTTCTCAATTTCCATGGCGGCTCCCTCTTCCTCTAAAATTCATAAAAAAATAAAATCTCTTCAAACCATAGCAAATTATATGTTTTCTCGAAGGTCTCGACGATACGAAGCTAATGGTGTAGTCGGTTTTGTCAAACAGCGCTCGGATTCGCCGGAATCTCGTCTTAAAGCTCGCTGTTTTCGAAATTCAGAAACTCAAAACGTAAATCAAGAAATTCCCGTGAATCGAGGAAGAATTAGACGAAGTCACGAACACGGAAGTTCTTCGTATACGCAAGACGAAGATGCTCAGAAAATTTCAGGCAGTTTGGAGGTGTGAGGCGGCCTGTGGGACCCGCGAGGCGAAATCCTTTCTAGGCGATTTCCCGATGATCGGAGAAGCTTTAGGGGCGGCTCTTTCTGGTGGTGGTGCGTCTCGCCAAGACGAAGACATTGGCGGTGGTCCCGTGGCGTCAGGTGGCCCGAGGCAGCGGCAAAGTGCGGTCAAAGTTCGGCGGTGAACAGTGTTTTTCGGTCAACGGGCTGAGGGTATTTTCTATTTTATTTTTAAATTATTTAATTAATTTCCAGAACTTTAAAATTGCATAACTCACTCATACGAAGTCGAAAATCGACGATTTCAGGTGCGTTGGGATCGTGGCGACGAGATGGACGCGTGGACACTAATTTTGTCCAATTCTGAGACAGTGAAATTTTTAGGTATTTTTCACGAATATTAATTAATTATTTAATTATGTTCAACTTTAATAAATCATAACTCTCTCGTACGAGGTCCGATTGACGAACCGTAAATTGCGTTGGACTCGTCTTTCCGAGCTCTTCGCGATGGCGCAGACCAGAGCTGAATCCGAGACAGTCAAATTTTCAGCAAAAATCAATGTGAGATTCTATTTTATAATTTATTAAATTTAAATTATTTTTCTTGTGGTTTTGATGTTTGTATGTACATGATTGTGGATTGATGATGTATGATGTCTGTTTGAGAATTGGTGATAGTTGTTTGGGTTATTATGGACAAATTGTTGTTGCATACACTGTTGATGAAATTTGTTGAATCAATAGAAACGATGTACATGATGTAAATGATAAATTCATTTTTATTTATTTATTTAAAATGTATGGAAATTTATATTTAAATAAAAGTTACAATTTTCATTGTTGTTCAGAAAAAAATGAAACTTTGTTTATGTTTACAAAGATTATAACTTTGAATGGGATTAAGAAGATTACAACTTTGTTTTTGTTCTAAAAAAAAAAAATTTACAACTTTGTTTGCGTTTTTTTTTTATATATAAAATTGAAACTTTATTTTGTTTTTGAAAAGAACAAACTTTATTTTGTTTTATGAAAAAGAACAAAACTTTGTTTTGTTTATTGAATAAAAGTTCAAACCTTATTTTGTTTTGTTTAAAAAGAACAAAACTTTGTTTTGTTGGTAAAGATTTAAAACCTTGTTTGTGCTTATAAAAAACTGAAATTTTGTTTTGTTTATAAAGATTAAAACTTTGTTTTGGTTATAAAAATTTCATCTTTATTTTGAGACGATTATAATAAATAAAGTTTTGATATTTATTTTAGAATAATTAAAATTTTGACTTTTAATAAAAGATTTTATTTTTATTTTAAGTTAGATAAAGGAATATATTTTATGGTGAATTTGTGTCATTAAATCAAATGAAATAAAAAGGGCAATACCCAATATGTGAACATTGTTAAATTGTGCAAATTGTCTATGTTCCATTTATGCACCTGTATACACTGCCATTTACAAGCGACCCTGGCTTGTTTATGTGAGTGAACGATCAATTTTTACACATCGTCCAGAAGCACAGTTTATTTTAAATATGTGAATTGTGTTGGCCGAAACCCCACACGGGTCAAGGGTTGACTTTTGAATACACGTCACCCTTGGAATAATTAGAAATGCACTTTGGATGGATGTTCTGAAATTGTTATGTAATTAATGTTTGATTTTACGTATAATTAAATTATATGGAAATGGTGGATCTCATTCCAATTTTGAGTAAAGTAATAAATATGCAAATTAATGAAATAAATTGGAAGTTGAAGTATTTAGATGATTTAATTTTCCATTTAAAAAGGAAATAATAAAGAAGCTTTTGAATTGACAATATTTCCTTCGAATGAAGGAAATAAATGCCCATTTATTATTCAATTAATGATATTAATTGACGCTCGAATTAAGTAGATAAAAACCTTTAACATTTGGAAGGTTATAAACAAATTATTGGAATTAGTAAATCACATTCCAATTATATTAAGAAGATTATAAATTGAAAAGATTACTTTTTATGTTAACATTAAAAATGGAAGATGGATTTCAAAATTTGAAATGTTTTTAAATTGATTTCTTTTTAATATTGAAATGGTAGGTTTTAATATCACAAATTAAAACCGTTTTTTTTTATAATTATTATTATTATAATATCATAATAATATGGAAAGTTAATATGTATTGAAATGGAATAATAAAGCTTTATATGAAAGAATATTTCAAGTAAGGAATGATATTAAGTAGTAGGATATTTTAAAATATAAAATATTTTAAAATAATATTCTTGGATAATATTTATAAATAAAATTATTAATTGTACCTGGACACGAGGTTAGGTCACATTTATGGCGGAAGTCTGCCCGGAATCAACCGGCATATCCAGCAGCCATAAATGTTGGGCCTAATGTGAGAGGTCCAAGTGCGCAAATACGAATTGGGTCAAGACACGAGGTTAAGCCCAACCTGTGGTAGAAGTCTGCCCGGAACCAACCGGCATATCCAGCATCCACAAGTTGTAGGCCTAATGTGAGAGGTCTGGCCCGCTATTAAATAATAAAATGTAAAGATAAACTTAATAAATGGATAAGGAAAATGAATTGGGCCATTCGGTCCATTTAAAAAAATAGTAACTCCATTTTAACCCATATAAATTATGTTATACATTTTATAAAGGAAATCGAAGATGATAAATATTTTATTTAAGATTAAATGAAAAACTCTGAAATAAATGATGTCTAATTATATATATTAAATGGGAAATTTATGAAATTTAAATTTGGGTTTATCGTGAATTATGTTTTAAATAACATTTATTCTTTAACCCGAATTTATGATAGAATTAATTCCCTAAAAATTGAATAATCATTTAATAATGACTTTGGAAGATTAAAACTAAATAAGATTTTAATTAAATCTTTAATTAGATTGAAAGGGAATTAAGTAGTTAAGATCACTGAATTAAGAAAGTGATCGAAAATGGAAAATGAACCATAAAGCAATGAATATTTTCATGTTATAAATGAATAAATGAATGAAAACATGAAATGGTCATTTTATTTATATATTTTATATAAATAAAAGTAATGAAATTTTTATTTACTTTTCACATGTAAATAAAAAGAATGAAAATAAGAATGAAACTTTTATTTACATTTCACATGTAAATAAAAAAGATGAAAATAAGAAGGGAATTTTTATTTACATTTCACATGCGAATAAAAAGATAAAAATATGAAATGAAACATGATTTAGAAGCATGAACCGCATATGAAAATTTAACATGTTTTTAAAAAAGCATGAAGTCGCATGTGAAATGCATAATCAAGAAACCGCATATGAAATAAAAATTCATGTTTAGAGTAGTATTACTGCATATGAAATGAAAGGCAAATCTTGAGATAGCGTTAATATATGTATGATATTCAAACATACTTAAGGTTTATGCTACCATATTAAAAATAAATATTTTTTTTTAAGATCATGTTCTTATAATAAAAATGAACATATTTTTGATGTCGTGTCTATATATTGAAATAAGGTCCTTTATATTTGAAAAGAATTAAACGTTTAAAAGACTTTAATTGTATATATGTTGGCTTTAATGAAATGATATAAAATAAAATATCATTTTTATTTTGTATGATTGTTGAAATAAAAAGAATAAATTGTTGAATTATAAATTCTTTGACACGATTAATGAATGGACGATATATTTATACGCATGAAATGAATGGAAAATATATATATGCATGAAATGAATGGACGATATTTATGAAATGAATGGACGATATTTATGAAATGAATGGACGATATATATATACATGAAATGAATGGACGATATTTATATTTATAAAAGAATAAATAACGATATAGAATGGTTTGCAAATTTATATATGCGAGAATTATTTGGAAAGTCCGAGTTTACTCTCATTCCAAATAATGATACGACGTTCGAAGAGTTGAAGACGGTGATTGAAGACCGACGATTTTCACATCGAATGGGTGTGTTGCTATTGAGACCCATGATGGGAGTAGCTACCTTGAAGGGGCGACAGTAGTAGCCGTCCGGACGTAGTGTTGATTGCACGGGTTTGGCTTTCGCTCAAACCCAGAGCATAAGCGCGTAAATGGATTGTATGTCTGACATTGTATTCCTTTATA
Source organism: Allium sativum (assembly GCA_030737875.1). Lineage (NCBI taxonomy): Eukaryota > Viridiplantae > Streptophyta > Magnoliopsida > Asparagales > Amaryllidaceae > Allium > Allium sativum. The sequence goes on from CM060918.1 coordinate 1,042,595,846, forward strand.
CTGTATTTGTTGATCTATGCTAAACATATATCTGTTTGGTGTTTTACACCCTTCTCTGAGACGTATGAGCTCAGGGGTTATATGTTGGTAGAAATCAATGGTATGGTATGGATTGACGATGTGGCATGCTAAGATGCATATGATCAAGGCTTTGTTGAAAAGCAGGCCTTGTGGGATGATCAAAGCATAGCCTGTTTAGGCATAGCTTTGTGTATAGCGTGACTTCACGAGCCTCACACACCGGCGGAGTCTAAAACGGGAGAAGGGAACGCAGGGAGAGCAGCACGTTTCTTTCTAGCTAGAGTGGTGTCAGTGACCTACCAGCCCTGACATTTTACTTATGTGGATGATGGAATGAGGCGCCTCGGATAGGTCCTATAGGACCGGGGAACGTGTGCTTAGGAATAACTAATCCTCTAAGCTGTATGTGAGGACCGGCCCTGCCATTTCCAAGGGTTCACTGCGGGGGATCCTGGGGCATTAGCTAGAGTGTCTCGAATCGGTAAGGAGCTCCTCCCTAGCCTTGACTCAGATGGAAATCTAAATTCCAAATACGACCCTTGCGGTTTTGATTGTATTACTAGTATGGAGGCATAGCATATGGTACCTATGCTTCCTAGGATTGATACATTTACTTTGAAATGTTTTAAAACATATACACACTAATAGTAATATCGTTTTTATCGTATCAAGCATGTTTGACCATTATAAGGTAAAACCCTATCCTCCGGTTTGCGTTGCATTGTGTGATGGGACTTGGGTCTTATGATGGTTTCATTTTTTTTACAAAGCATTGCGTTGTTTTGACGATTTACCTAAATTATGCACGACAATCCATTGGAATAAAACCCGTTCCGCTTTAGCGGCGTGGTCCTTGGATTTGCCTTATTACTATTAGTTATATTAGTTAAGAATTCTCACACCAGTCCCACGACTGACCCGTTGTTTGTTTCCACTTTTGCAAACTCGGGTGCCCTCTTTTCCACACGGGCAGTCGAGTAGCTTTTGCAGATATTTATCTCTTTAGCAGGATCCTGGATTGAAGCTCAAAGCTGTGTCCAGAGCATGGAAAAGTCTTCCGCTGTCTTAGTATTTTATTTCCACTGCACTGTATTAAAGTAATGTAAAATTATCTTCCGCTGTAAATTTATTTAATGTACTCTGATATATATATTCTGTACTCTGATGTAACATTTATTATGATGTTATAAAAGTCTGCTGTTATTGTTCTGATGTTGTTGTATTCCCAAAGTTAACGTATGCGGGAATTGAACGGTCTTGGTCGATTTAGCGGTCGATTAAGTCCGGGCAAAATCCGTGTCGTTACAGATGCTTCATCACTATTACCTGTTGTATATGTTCTATTATATTTTATCCTTGCACTATGAGTTTTACGACAGGTTCCGATGTTGTTTACCTACTCTGATGATCGTCCATAGCTGCCTGACACACATTTTAGTGCATTATTCCTCTTGTTTAGTGCAGGGGTTATGGGAGGTCATCACACCTATGGTGATTCATTTGAAGATATACTTAACATGATATGGATCTAGGTGAAAATGACTTGAAAATAATGAAATTATAATCAAACAACTCATACACTTGATTGAATCCGTGTGAGATGCATATCACTCACCAATTTTTCAAAACAACACAAAATCAATGAGTCACAAATATGAACAGCGAAGAACACTCTTCAAACCTTCCAATTTGATGAGATCTCTCTTCACATTACGTAGATCTAGCTTCAAACGATGTAGATCTTCGATTCTCTTATGTAGATCTAGAATTTTAATGGTGGAAAGGTGTATTTGATTAAGCAAGATGATCACAAGCTCAACAAAATGAGAGAATGAAGAAAGTAAACTATTCTCGATGCCTCTAACCCCCTATTTATAGCCTTCCACCAACCCACTAGTGGGCCTCTCCAAATCAGTTCATTATGGCTTTAAAAACCTGAACAGAAATTGTGAAACACTAGAATAACGATTCATCCCAAACCTCTGAACCAAATCTTTAATGTGACCACCCTACGGAATTGGCAACACCATTCCTTTCCAATGAGACCAACCTCACCACATGATTCGATCCCAGTCAAAGGTATTCCCAGTACAAGACTGACAAGGGTAAAATGGTCATAAAAAAATTGTTAAATATTATGGATGTGTCTCGCATCCCCATAAGCAACATACCAAAATATGAGAATGATCCAACCCTCAGGGAATCAAATAAAAATATTTTACGATCCTTTGATAGTAAAATGTGGGTTGTTACAAAAACTTGTTGATAAACCTTAGTTAAGAAGACCAAGTAAATAAGTAAATAACAACAAGAGGTTGTATTAAAATAAGTCATGGTTAAGGAATAAGAATGAAGTAGGCTTATTACTAGTATAGTTATAAATGAGAATTAAGAAGTCTAATAATAGAAAGTAATAATAAGCAAAAGCTGGCTCAGGCAACATAAGATTTTATGAAGTAAGATAATTTATGAAGTGAAATGAGTTGTACTTAATGATATATATTAAGTAATATGTCAACATGATGCCTGCTGATTGGGATAAGATATACTTAAGTATACATTAAGTAGAACATGTTATTGTAACTGGTAAACACTGAAATTGGACGATGAATGACAGGATAATAATGTAAGAAGATTGTAGATTACAAACCTTGAATTATAATCTAAAGAATAACATGTTATGGGCTTATTAATGAACAGAGATAGGTTAAGTTATACAACTAAAATTAGTAAGCGAGAGGGGTCCATTCCTTAGAGATATAAGGGGCTCAGAGAGAGCTTAGTAACTTGAATAAGAAATTAATATGATTGGAAATAACCAAGGTTAAACTGGAAATTGGATGATGCAGAGCAAGCGCGTAATTAAACGTTTAGACATAGGGTCAAATAACACGTTAACATGATGCGCTTGGACCAGTCCGTATGTTTGAGGGTGAAGAACCCAGCATGGTAGATCATCAAGGTGTCTGGAGGCACAGTAGGAGTACGTCCATCTGATTACTCTGTTGATATTCTGCTTCCTGGCTCTGCAGGACTGGAAGGAAGTACGCGGCTTCTGAGGGATGTGGTAGGATACTCCATTGTGGTCCACTATTGCGGTGCATGCTCAGGCCTGTGCAGTTAAAGCGCTTAGCGGTTCTACAGCGGTTGAGGTGCAAAAAGGTGTAGCGAGGATAAAGTGGGAAAATAGCGGGGATATAGCGGAGGCGCAAAAAGGTTCGTTAGATGTAAAAAATATATTTGAAAATGAATTATTCACCTTTCTCATATTATATGTGTACAAGAAACTATTATTAATTAATCTTATATAACAAAATTAAGTAATATCATAGTTTTTCATGTTAAAATTGATGAGCATGACTGATTATTACCATATATTAGACATTTATGCCTTAAATTTAGCACTTTATGCTAAATTAATTAAATTTTTTAAAAAAGAGAACTAGTCAAATCAAGTTATATATTAATACTACTATAGCGGAAGCTAAAAATTCTTGATTTAGCAGATGCAGCGGAAAATGGCGGGGCTATAAGCGGATCTACTGTTCATTAGCGCTAAATTAAAATAGCGTAGCGGTTGAAGAGTACTATGGGCTAAAGTACGAATATTATGGGGCTTTAGCGGGGCTTTAACTGCATAGGCTAAGGCTGTACTTGCAGGGGTTGGGTCTGCGCATTATTACCCGGTGAGTAAACCTTGACTGCAAAAGTAGCTTTGCAGTCAGAAGGCGGTGGTGGTATAACACTAGGGTGATTCGAAGATCGCCTCGGCAGGAGGCTGGGTCATGACCAACACAGGATAGTAGATCGTTGGATTCCCATCATCGACAATCAGTGGGATGCATAAAGACTAGAGCTAAAACCAAGATGCCATCAACTTTGCACTATCGAAGCACGGTGGTTGAGGGACACGCTAACTGGATGTTTAGATTGTTTGTTAAGGGCACATCACTTAACTCTTGTAGTCTTTACTAGTTGAGGGAGGGGCCTAGGTGGACCATAGCCACCGTGAAAAGCAGACCATACTGAATATTTGCATTTCGAGGTCCTTAAAGGTGGGCCTGTACAGATATGGCAAAGCTCCAGACCAAGTTCTGTGCATTATATGCAGCCCTATTACGGGACTTGTGTTACAGTAGACAGTACATATGAGTAAGGGTCTGGTTACATGCATGACTACTACGGGTGGTGTATCGCAGACGTTAGGGCATTACTCCGTGTTAAGATCAAATTTGGGCGAGGAGTTTTGGATATGACAGTTCATAAGCTTACGTAGCATGGCGATGGTAGTTCTATGCGGAACGTGACGTAGTTTTATAGAGAATCCATATGTCACTCTAGCGTAGGATGAGAATTGCATACACTTCCGTGGCATGATGTTGCAGACCGTGCGAGAAGGGTACCGTGGGAGGTACCTTTATTCTGGGGGTAGCTACATATATGTTATGTTAGGTTAATCTACCGGGTGGTAGATGAGTATGATGTGTGTATAAAGCCTTGAGTGTTATTAACCCAACGACCTTATAAATATGTAACATAACAGAATGATATATATATATATATGCTTATTAAAAATTATGTAATTTATTCCAATCACCAGAACTTGTGTTCTGACCCTCTCCTCCTAACACCCTCGCATGTTAGGTTCATGGCAGAGATATGATAGCTTTGGATACTGGTTAGGAAGTATTATTACTAAGGTAAGACTATATTTGGTTATATTATATTTTATCCATTCCGTTGTAAGGTGTTTTTTGAGCTTTGATATATTTTATATCACTGCCTTTTCTGCAGGATAATAGACAAGCCAACTCGGTTCCTAGATTGGTATTTTTTCAGTCTGTTGGAATTTTGGTTGTTACAATCATTATTTGATAATCTGACTTTGATGAATATAATTATGTTTTTAACCTTTTTTTTGAAGATATTATATGAGATGTCTATCTTGAAAATATTACTCTTCGGTACATTTCGACGGGTACCGCAACACGGAGAGTACACATTATTTGATGAGTTGACTTTGATGAATATAATCATCCTTCTGACAAAAGAATTTCCTATAAAAATTTATTTAACTTAATTGAAGATATTGTTTGGAGTCTATCTTTAAAAATATTACTTTTTGCTACATTCCGATGGGTACCGCAACAAGGACAGAACATCATTGCTTGATGAGTTGACATTTGTCGAAATAGGATGAAATATCCTAAATCGAGTGTGTAGCCTGGATCCACTTTGATGAATATGATCCTAGTTTTGACAAAAGAATTTCTTATAAAATTTGTTTGAATTATTTGAATATATTATTTGAAAGTCTATTTCAAAATTCTTGTAATAAGGGTGTCTTGATTACTTTCCGGCATATTTCAATGGGTACCGCAACATGGAGAGTACCTCCTTACTTGATGATGATGAGTTGGCATTGGCTGAAATACGATGAAATATCCTATGTTGAGTGTGTGGTATTGATTACTTAGATGAGTAAGATCCTATTTCCGACGAAAGAATTGATGCTACCGCTAACTTGTTTGATATATTCATAGTTATCGTTTGAAAGTCTTTCTTTAATATCATTTGAACTTCGATGTGATATTATATCGACGAAGTTAACTGATGATTCTTATCAATACGACCACCACAATTACTTTTTGGTACATTCCGATGGGTTCCACATAAGAAGGATATGTCTTTACTTGATGGTTTGGCACTGCCCACGAAAAAAGAGGCCCTAGAATCTACTCCAAACTAAGTATATATTTACGGTAGCAAGACTAGGTATCGATGTGGATTGAAATGAACATAATCCTGAATTTTGGCATAAGAAGAAACTATGGCGGGCCTAATCTAATAACAGCTTGCACATTAATAGATTGTTGATCAAAAATTGAGAAGTTATAATCATATAATATCTAGGGATGTCTTATTCTATAATTCCATATTTCAATTTATGAATTTTTTTCGAAGGTATACTTTCAAGAAAAAGGCCCTAGATACATAGAGTTTCTTACATGAAATATTTGGGTTTCTTTTGGTTAGTTATTGCATAGAATTTCGGGGACAAAATTTCTAATGCCTGGCCCCTATAGTCATGCTAACCAAGAGCAACACTATGTATTACTGTCGGAAAGCATAGAGAATGTGACTCGATAGGGCTAAATGTTGTACTGGTTGCTCTGAGCGAACACTGGCACGAAAATTTAAAACTTCTTAACTTACAATTCATGCTCAGTATAAATTCAAAGCAATGGTACAAAAAAAATTCCTAAGTTACATAGCACAAAATATAATAGAATCAATCGCAGCATAATGACAACAGCAGAATACATAATACGTATCGTAATAATGATATCTGTAATACATAGTCCATAATATCACTCCCAAAATACATAATAGTATACATACCATAATAACTAGTAGCTACTGCTAGGTCCAAAGCTGCGTAGTCCAAAAACCTCAAAATGTGAAAAATGATAAGAATGCTGCTACAGTCCACGCAATCTAACCTGCAAACAATTCTCAACCCGACCCGAGGATTGTAAAAACAAATCACTCGGGTCAGACTATTTCTAGTATGAGTGAAGTAGGACCTATAGATAGTGAACAATAACGCTTGTCATGTTGAACAACATGATAGAAAAGAATGAAACCAGGTGGCGATTATATAAATCATTATGATGCATAATTCAAATAATCATATATAAAAGTATAGATCAATAAGTAAACCCAATCATGGTGTCATATATAAGTCAATATGATACCATCAACTTGATAACATGATAAAAGTAAATTAAGGCATGATATCATATATAAATCAATACGATATTAACACAATCACCAAAAAAAATGATAAGAATAAATCTATGCAGATTATCGTATACAAACCAAAATGATACCCGCAACAAATATTATTTATAAAACATGATGGTAATGGTAAATCAACTCAGAGTATTATATATAAACCAATATAATACTCATAATAAATATCATATATAAACCAACATGACAATTAGTCAAGTCAGAATATCCTATATAAACCAATAGGATACTCATTATAAAACAATATGATGATAACGAATCAAGTCGATAAAATCTTCATGGCATTTATCATTTGTAAATCAAATTAGAGTATCATATATAAATCAATACGATACCCATAACCATTATCATATATAAATCAGTATGATAAATCAAATCAGAGTATCGTATATAATTCAATACGATACTCATAACAATTATCACATATATAAATCAATATGATAAAATAAATCAAATCAGAGTATCGTATATAAATCAATACGATGCTCATAACAATTATCATATATAAATCAATATGATAATGTAAATCAAATCAGAGTATCATATATAAATCAATACGATACTCATAACAATTACCATATATATATATATATCAATATGATAATGAAATTGATTAATTATAGTAATATAATAAAATTTTAAGGGATTATGGGATAAATATAACCTAATTCATAACATACCAAATAAATAGACACTACACGTGGGACCCCCACTCCTCCACCTAATGTAGTCCGTGACCCGCCGAGCGCGCATCGAGACATCAGCACCGTAATCCACTCATAGCGCCATAACACACCTAGCGATCAACCCAGGATAACCAAGACGGTCTAAGGTCGCAAGATACCAATTCACGACACTACACTTGGGACCCCCACACCTCCACCTAATGTAGTCCGTGACCTGCCGATCGGGAATCCCGATCCAAAATAAAAATGCCCAATGTAGCAGATCGTTGACCTTTGGTGGTTGATGGGCGAATGAGAAACCACTGATTCAGGTAGCGAACCTGAATCAGGTCGGCCAAGAAGGAGTTTTGGCCCATTGGTACAACATAGTCCAATTTATCCTAACCTAAAATCAAAAACATTCTTGAATGCTATTTTATAATAAATATGCCATGAAGTTCAAAGTGTTTATAACGCCAAAACACTTTATAAATTTAATCATGCTTTGAAAATATACCACCATATGCAAAACAAAATAATAATCACAATCCAAATTAAACAAAACAAACTGGTATTCAACTTTATCATATATAAAAACAATATGATAAAAAAAATCAAGTCAGAGTATCATATATAAATCAATATGATACTCATAATAAAAACAATGTGACAAAATAAATCAAATCACAATAGTTGCAATAGAGAAAAAGGTATCATCATAAGAATGGCATATAAGCATGCTAACTCAATGAAGAACTAAAACAACATCAATTCAAGAAGTGTCATATACTTCCAAATAGTAACTACTTAAGTAATGCACTTGTGTCCCATACCACACTGCATTACTTTAATACTTACTAAATGGGAGTAAATTCCACTTATTGAAAATACACACAAATAACTATTCCACAAAGTTATAATGTTATAAATTGTATTCGAAAGTCACTTATGTAGATCACTAATTGTCCCAAAATCCTAAATATGAAATTTGGTTCATAGGTCATGTCTTAAAATTCATTCTATCTTTGTTGACAATCTAGCTGCAAAGAATTAAGTTTTTGACAATCTAAACATTAAGATTATATAAATCCTAAAACATAAAAGTCATAACACATTTTCTAAGCTTTCCAAAACATCAAGATTAATCAAAATCCGATTAGAAACCAAAAAGTTTTATTCAAGACAATTTCTATGTTACAAAGCTTGTTTTACTAACTCAATTGCATACGCTCGCATTGTAAAAATCATATAAATTTGAAATTTAATTTTTTAAAGCTAAAATTTTTATAGTAACATCAAATATCAATCTAGTTTATATATACCAAATTTCAAAAGCAAATCCTAAGCTATTTGGTACAAAATCAATCATCTTTAGCCACCATTTTCGGATTATGTTTATAAATCTCAGTTGCATATGCTCGATTTGTAAAAGTCATATAAATTCGAAAATTAATGTTTTTGATCCAATTTTTTTGCAATAGTTTGTTTTACTAGTCAAGATTCTTGATATCAAATTTCATTATCAAAGACTTTACCAACCGGTACAGATTTGATATTCATTAGCAACCATTCTCTGCTCAGTTAATAAAACTCAGTTTTATATACTCAGTTTTGTGAAAATCATATCAATTCGAAAATCAATGTTTTTGATTCAAAATTTTTGCAGTAGCTTTGAATATGGATGTCATTTATGTGTACCAAATTTCAAAGCCAAAGACCTTAACAATTGGTTCAGATTCATATTCATCATAGTCCATTTTCAACTCAGGTTTAAACATCTCAGTTTTTATATACCCACTTCAAAAAATCATATAAAATCGAAATTTAATAATTTTAACTTAATTTTTTTCAGTAGCTTTGAATATGGGTGTAGTTTATGTATACAAAATTTCAAAGCCAAACACCTTACTAATTAGTTCAGATTTCATATTAATCACAATCCATTTTCAGCTCAGGTTTAAACACCTAAGTTTTCATATGCCCACTTCAAAAAATCATATAAAATCGAAATTTAATAATTTTGACTCAAAATTTTCGCAATTGCTTTGAATATGGGTGTGGTTTTTGTTTCAAAGCCAAAGACCTTACCAATCGATTCAGATTTCATATTCATCACAATTTATTTTCAGCTCAGGTTTAAACACTTCAGTTTTCATATGTTCAATTAGAAAAATCACGTAAATTCAAAAATTTAACATTTTCATTAAAAATTTCTACAGTAGCTTAATACACAAGTATAGATTCTTCATATAAATTTCAAAGTTAAATTCATTACCAGTTGGTATAGATTTGTGATTCTACAAGAACCACTTTCAACTCAGGTTTATAAATCTCAGTTTCCATATGCTTAATTAGAAAATTCACATAAAATTGAAAATTTAACATTTTCACTCAAAATTTCTACTGTAGCTACACTAGTATAGATTCTTCAGTAAAATTTTCAAAGACAAATTCTTTACCATTATGTACAAATTTTTGATTCTTCAAGAGCCACTATCAACTCATGTTTATAAATCACAATTTGCATATGTTCACTTTGAGGTAATTCAACATACATTTTACATGCTTTTGAATTGTATGCATGTACCAAATTAATCGTCTTTCATCATCTTCTTTTTTAACACCAGATCAGTAACATTTAGATTAAATGTCTCAAATTTTTAAATGAAACATGATTCAGACAACAACATGTAAATAGGCCACCAAGCTAACAAACAAATTTATGTAAAGGAATTATCTTTGAGTCTTTGTAACACCCCGTATTTTCTATGAATACAATTAAAGAATACTTAATTTTAAAAGTGAGAATTAAGTAAAATGGGTAGTGCCATTGCGTTTGTCTTGGAATTCTGGTTGGAATAGAGTCCGAGTTTGCGTAAATCGGACTCCGTATGGGGAATTTATGAAGCTTAGAAGATTTCAGTTCAAAGCAGAATTAAATTAAATAATAATTAAAAATCAGAAAACAAATTCAAATGTCGAAAATCAGCCAATAAAAGATGAGCGGGAAAAATCCCGTCCGAGGGTGTCGACCCCCTAGGGTGTGTCGACATAGGTGTCGACCCCCCTATAGGGGTGTCGACCCCTATCTACCCAGATCTGGGTGATGAATTCTGAAGGATTAGGGCTTATGTGTCGCGCTGTGGTTGGCTGGGTGACATGTCTCTTTGGTTTGGATGGCTCTATGACTCTTATGCTAATCTAAAGGCCATAGTTTGTCTAACACATCTATAAATACATATCTAAACTTAACCCTTACCTCATAACCATATTCTATGGTGCCTCCATGCTGTCCATCTCTAAACTAGCCTTGCCTCCTTCTTCTCTAAACTAGAAATTAAATTAGAGAGCTTCAAATTGAAGAAAAAGTTTTCCGCTTCAATCAACAAAGAAAGATTAGAATCGCTACAACTTCAACTAATTCTCTCTTTCTAATCCTATCGTTGTAAGCCCAGTTATTATTCAGACTTGAGCACATAATAGAAATCATGACTATAATGAATCGAATCTAGAACTATGCCTAATTGTAAGATAATTAATTTTGATTCATGCTTGTTCTTTTGTCAAATCTGAAATTACCTATGCCTATGAGACTGTTGTGATTGAACCTATCATGTTGTACATCAAATTAGTAATTTCTTTATGTTCAATCCTATCGAATCTGTATACCTATGATATATTTTGCTTAGTTTGCTCATATTCATTGTTAATGTACAACATGCCTATTGGAACCATGATTCTTGTGTTTGGTACACCTTTACATGACTATTTTCCCTTATGTAAATTCTTGTGTTTCTTCTCTATCCCCGTTTATGAGTACTTGGAATTTGGAAACCTTGTTGAATCTTGTTGTACGTGCGATTGTAACGCAGGGAATTGGGTATAACTTATTGGAGTAATCTTGGACATAACAAGTATACCGGTCATAACTTGAATTGACTACAATTGTGGATAATTGGCATACGAAAATATAGAATTGGACATGAATGGTAAATATGTAAATTGGATAAAAGATGAACATGCCTAACCTGAGGTTAGATTGAGTTGCGGTGTAAGACTGCCCGGAACCACCCGACACATCCAGCAACCGCAACAACAGGTCTAATGTGAGAGGTTAGTGCATCAAGCCCAAAACTCAAGGTTAGAATGAGTTTGCGGTAGAAGTATGCCCGGAACCGCCCAGCACATCTAGTAACCGCAAATAACAGTTCTAATGTGAGAGGTAGGTGCATTAATAAATTAATTAATGCCACTGAAAAGATATGCTAAGAATGGTAAGGTTAAGTAACATATGAATAGGCGACACTTAACCAACCAATGTAACATGTTAATTAAACAAATGGGTAGGGTTAGGTTAAATTGAGAACACTTAACCATTATAACATGTTGATTAGAAAACCCTAGCAACGGGGACCCATTTCAGCAGTAACCCACAAAGATGTATCACGGTAACCTGAACTAGGCAGGATGTGGCACGATTACTGGGCTGATTATAAGCGATCAAAATAGCAGGAGGCGGTGCGTCAGTGTAGGTTCCGACAGAGTACGGGGCGTGCACGTACTCCGGAGTGGAAAAATCAGGCACTGGGTATCAGTAGTTATACACTGTGCATCTTGAATTGTGTCGGGTCGCCATTATAGGGATTGATACACCCCATGGTGGGACCAGCACAGGTATCTACAAACAAGCGGGGCCGAATGGCATAAGTAATAAATACATGCGAGTAGAAGCTGATCGATAAAAGGATCATTTTATTATGAACACATGAGGCTAGTTGAAACAATTATTAGTAGGTGCAGAGAAATAGAAATGGGTGCGATAGCATATTCAGTTTATCTTGCCTTATCTTGTCTTAAGTTATCTTGTTACTATGGTATTGTCTTATATTCGGTTTATTCATGTCATGATCCTTTTTCTTGTTCACATGCTGAAAATCACTGGGCTTACCAGGCTTTATGTCTGGCCCGTTTTCTTTCATCTTCTTTTCTTCTGTCCCCCCCCGGGTCCACATGGAGGGAATACTTCAGCTTAGTTCAGACCTTTTCCAACTTGAAGAGATTAAATGTATTGCTTGGTTTCTCTTTTCTTGGGCTATGGCTGTGGTTACACTTTTATTGGGGATTTATGCTACTTTACTATTGTTTTATGCTTCTTTATGTATTTGGAGTTTTGAATCAAGACAGAGGTTTTATCGTAATGATTTGGAAGTTGGGTTTTGAGACAATGGTTGTAATGTTTTGACAGAACCACGCTGCTTATGAAATGATTTCAGTTTTTCCGTTGTTTGTATGTTTGTCTTGTAAATTATCTGTATCTTTTGCCTATAATGCTTCACCAAAGTTAATGCATTCCCTTTGTGAGTGATCTTAATGGAGGCGGGGTGTTTCAGTCTTCATGCAAGCATAAGATATGAATAGAAAAAAAAAGATTAAATCTTCACTTACCTTCTCATTGTTTGCAAAGCAAAGATTTCAGCTTTAACCCTTGATTGCAACTCCTCTACACTAATTTGGGAATCAAATTAATAATCTGATTTGTTGGAGGATGATTTTTGCTTTTGCTTTTGAAGCTTAGAAGAAATAGAATTCCCCCTTTTTTCCTTTTTGGTTGCTGATAAAGATTGTGCGTACCTCCTCTCAGGAGAGAAAGGTGCGATATATTTTCATGTAAAAGTCCATAGTCTAGAAGTTTCTCCCAAAATATCCCTCATTCTTTATTATTTTATTTTAGATTATTAATATAAACTCATCCTAATTTGTATTTTCTCTATATTTATTCATATGTGCACATATTATAGATTCTTCTTTGAAAATGCGCCTATTTACTATATATTTTATATATGTACATACATACTAATTGTAAAAACACTTGTTTTTTCCAAAATAAAAAGATTCATGTTTGTATTTTTTTCTCTTATTCGTCTTTTTCCCAAATTGTTAATGTTTCAACATGTACGACAATATTCATTTTCCTTCTTTCTTATTTTCCACAAATTTCACAATACTAGTATGTCTTTGACTTTTTTATAAATAGTTACTCATTGTTGTCATTGCAAATAATTACAAATGTTTTAAAAACCAAATCTTTCGCTTTATTTCTTATTTTTTATGCATCAATGAACAACTTAACGACATTGTTCCTCCATCATCAACAGTCAAATATTTTTTTTCTTCTTCTTCCTCCCCAATGTAAACAAAATATTCATGTTCTAAGAATTTCACTTAAATGCCCAATTAATTTTGCAATAATGACAATAATTAGTTGTTTGATTCTGAAAATTAGCATCCTGTAACACCCTGAATTTTCTGTGACTATTAAAAGAACGAATTAAAGAATACTTAATTGTTAAAATGAGAATCAAGGGAAACGGATTACGCCATTGCGTTCATCTCGAAATTCTGCTTGGAATAGAGTCTAAATTTTCGTAAATCGGACTTCGTATGAGGAAGTTATGGCCCTCAGAAGTTTCAGGAATTTAAATAAATTAAAACAGCTCAGATTTAAGTTCGAAATTCAAATCACACACCCAAACTGGGCGGGAAATTTCCCGCCTAGGACCCAGATCGACCAGGGGGTCGACCTGGGTCGACATAGGTCGACCAGGGGGTCGACCTCCCCCATATTTTCAGATTCGAGGACTGGTTCGTTTTTCTGCATTTGGGCGCCCGTTCTGACCAGATTCGTTGATCCCTATGTTATTTAAACACCCCCAAACCCAACTTTCTCCCCACACCAACCATTGTAACGCTACGCTGCCTCAATTCTAATTAAAATAAATCAATGGCGTCTCTACTCTACTGAAACCTAAGCTAGAACTAGTGCTTCTTCTTCTTCCAATCTGAATAAGATTGAAAGAGAACAACTACAACCCTTTTTCTTTTAGAATCCAACCAAGGTGATTACAGTTATTTTCTGATATGAAATTTAATTATGATCTTGACATGGTTATAAATCTGATTTTAAGATTATGCATATTCTTGTTTATCAGATCTTTTTTTTTCTGTGTAGATCTATCTTATTAATATTATAATAACTATTCTGTATCTCTTCCTTCCTTCAGTTCTATAGCCAGGCTACCACGAGCCTGAGCCAAATCTCATAAGAGATTGACGCACGAATGCTAAATTTGGGGAAAATAGTGAATGATGCATAATTAGATATGACTACTTTGTGACAAATTTGAGAAAAGAACATATGTTGTAATTTAAAATCTAGATCTGGGCATACTATATACGATAGTTTGTGATTTGGAAGAAGGAGAATTATTGTGTATATGACTTAGGCGCAAAGATCTATATCATAATAGGATAACTATTAAATGTGAATACGCCTAAATGGGGATTTTGGATATTAGGCATACGCTGAAATAAAAGGCTATAATTTGGCATAATTCGTATTGTATATCATGATTTGGGGTTTTTGGAGAATATTCTGTACTGTGTAAATTTAGCTAAAATTTGGGGCATATGTTATATTGTGAATTATGACCATAATTTGGGCATGTAAATTTAGGCTTAATTTTATGATTAAATCTGTTAAATTGCCTAATCTGCTAAATCTGTTGAAACTGAATACGGTAAATTTGGGGTATGAAAATCTGTAGGCTCGATCTAAGATTGAGCAAAACAAGTTAGTAGAACTTTGAATAATCTGCTGTAACTTGTAAAGAAGTTTAATTTGTTGAATTGGCATAATTAGTCTGATATTGGCATAATCTATGAATGAATACTTTAGCTAAAAATAAGAATGCTGAGACACGAGGTTAGACTATGTTTGCGGTAGAAGCCCGCCCGGACCCAACCGGCTTAACCAGCAACCGCAAACTGTCAGTCTAATGTGAGGGGTCGTAGGCATAACTAAAAGATGCTTAGACATGAGGTTAGGTCTGGCTTGTGGCAGAAGTCTGCCAGGAACCGCCTGACACATGCAGTGGCCACAAGCTACTGACCTATTATGAGAGGTTTGTGCATTTCTAATTAATTAATGCAAGTCTAGGATAAATATGATGCCTAAAACATGTTGGGTGGATAAATCTAAATCAATTGGGTGGATGAATCTAATAAACCCGTTTCGTAAATCTGTATGCCCAATACAAGGTTAGGTGAAACAATCTGTAAGTCTGTTAATCTGTATATATGATCCGTTAGTCTGAAAACTTGTTAACCTGTATGTCTGATCTGAGAACTAGTTAATCTGAACTTTGTACATCTGAAATCTGTAAGCAAGTTAATCTGCAATATGTTAGTCTGGGGACACAAGGTTAGGAGGGGTAATTACTTATGTCATCTGTTGTGTGGGACCCATATTAGTCAGTAACCCTTTTCTGGTATCAAAACTATGACCCAACACTAGGAGGGGTCCGGGCACGCTTACTGAACTAATTGTAAGAGGTTCACTCTGATAATGGCGAGTGGTGTTGATGGCGCATTCCAACCGGGTCATGTGCATGCATGGATCCGGTCTGCTCTGAGGATGTAAGACACCATGACATCTGTAAATATGTTTGTGTCTGTAGGTTGCCTCTTTAGGGAAAGATAACCCTTCTGTGGGGCCGACACAGGGTATTTATGTGTTAGGTAGCCGATCGCTTGGGGTAGTATTTAAGGTACACCTAGTTCTGTCTGTTTCTGTTGGTATACCTTCTGTCTTTGTTGGGGTGGTAAAGGCCCATTAGTTGGGGTAGTATAGGCCCTTTATTAGCATTCTATTTCTGTACCTTCTGTCTCTATTGGGGTGGTAAAGTCCCATTATTTGCATTATGTTTCTGTACCTTCTGTCTCTGTTGTTGTGGTAAAGGCACATTAGTTGGGGGTGGTAAAGGCCCATTACTAGCATTCTGTTTCTGTAGAGATTATTCTGTTTCCGTTTCTTTTTCAGTTTCGACATTAGGGTAACACCTAATCCTGTTATATTAAGTATTAGTGTAGAGAAGTAAGATATAAGTAAGAAGCATATCTTGGTCTGTATCATTCTGTTTCTTCTGTTTAACTTAAGCATACCTGCTACTCTTGTTGCTGTAATCTCTCATCCAGCTTTATTTACATGTCATGATACTACTACCTGTTTATATGCTGAAAGTTATTGGACTCGCTAGACTTTATGTCTGACCTCGTTTGTTTTTGCCTCATTTTCTTTCCGTTCCCCCTCCCCCCCCAGGTGCTCTGGGTGGAAACATAGGAGCTTGATTCATATTCTCTCTGCTTGAAGTGCTTGAATTATTTCTTGGCTTTGACTCTACCTCCTTATGGTAGTTTATGTTGGGGATTATGGTTTTAAAATTATGCATTCTGAAGGATTTTGGTATAAGACTGATACTTGTGTACTTGGGTTTTGGTATTGTGATTTTGAAGGATGTAACCAAACTTATTTCTGCTTCTGCTGTAATAAAGTTATAAATTTTTCAAATACTACTTTACATATCTGTCTTGTAATATTCTGTTATGTTTACTTATAATGCTTCATTGAAGTTAATGCATTCCCTTTGTGAATGACATTAATGGACATGGGGTGTTTCACTTGGTATCAGAGCTGAAGGTTACCAGATTTGATAAAAAGTTTTCGAAAACTATTTTCAAAAATGTTTTAAAAAGGAAGTATTTTCAAAATTAAAATTTATTTTGAAAAAAAAAACATAAACCCCAAAAGCTATAAATTTGTCTTTCGATTCTCCGTTTTTGAATCTCTTTTTTTTCGTTTTAGCATGTCTGGAGAACAAAACATCCCTTATATCCCAGAGGGAGTCACCACACCCGGATGGTTCCATAGGTATTTGGAGGCCACGGCTCCTGCCGAAGGCCAAGGAAACGTTCCTCCAACTGTACCCATTGCTCCTCCTCCTCCTCCACGTGTGAATACTTTCCCGAAGACATATAGAGACTTTCGAGCTATGGGCGGAAAGAACTTTAATGGGACTGAATCATTCGTGGAAGCAAGAAACTGGCTCAAGGAGACAGAAGATTTGTTCGTTATCTTCGAAGTGGATGATAGGCAAAAGATATAGTTGGCTTTATGGTTAGTTAAGGACAAAGCCTCATTCTGGTGGAAGGTCATGAATGGAGAACGAGCAGTGGAGACTTGGATGGATTTATGGCATAGGTTCAAGATGAAATTTCTCTCACGAGCAGAAGATAATTTATACATGGAGAGGTTCTTGGCGTTGAAGCAGGGGAATTTATCAGTGAAAGAGTACGTCAACAAGTTCAATCAGTTGGCGAGATTTGGCTTAGACTTGGTGAACACACCTGATATGAAGGCCCTGAGATTCGTTAAAGGTTTGAATGAGCCGCTACACGGGTTGGCTATGACCTACATTCCTATGGGGGCTACCTTCGAGAAATTGGTTGACATGGCATTGATGCATGGAGAGGAAGTCAAAAGTGAGAAAAAAGAGGAAAAGCTCGAAGGACCACAAAACAACAAAAGCGTGACCCAAAAAGGAAACACAAAAGAAGGATGAAACGTCTAAAGATAAGAAGGGGAAAAAAGTGATTTACTTGTGGAAGCTTGACTCATCTGGACAAGGATTGCAGAAAGAGGAAGGGCACTTGCTTCAACTGTGGTGAGATGGGACACTTCACTAGGGACTGCCTGAAGCTTGACTCATCTGAACAAGGATTGCAGAAAGAGGAAGGGCACTTGCTTCAACTGTGGTGAGATGGGACACTTCACTAGGGACTGCCCGAAGAAATGAGGGCAAGGGCAGAGGATAGGACCTAACTCTGAAGGGCATGTGAATGATCTCATGGCTGGTGGATAGGATAGAGAAAGGAAAATTTCTGTAGAAGGTTTAATTTCCTTATCTGATTATTAAGTTAAAACTCTTTTTGATTCTGGCATTTTGATTCTGTAATTGAGACTCTGCACTTTTATACTAGTCTTGTTTCTGATCCCACTATAGTCTCAAACCCCATAAGGGTTACGACTCATCTGTTTGTGATAGGTTGGGGTTTGAGGGTATCTGTGTCGGGCGTTAAGTTGACTATGACGAAAACATTCTAGGTTTTATGGGATATGGTGGGGTTTTATCATGCTTAATTTCCTAAGAATCATTTGATAATCTGATCTGTACCAGTAGTCTGTAAGTATCTGAATATTTCTGAAAAGGATAGGGTTTTTTACTTGAAGCGTGAAGTAGATTTCCAGTTTTGACATTGTTTAATGGAAGTAATTCTCTGAGTGTCAATCTGATGTTGATTTTGGTCTTCAGGGTTGATACTTAGAGATTTATTCTCTTAACCGATGTCTAACGGGAACAGAACTTTTGTTTTAATTGTACTTGCTTCTATCACTCGGCTGTATCCTATCGATCGAGTCTTCGACCTTTAGGTAGAAACTAATGGGTGTAAACATGTGTTTGAGAAATGTTATGTTTGATGGTTGCAAGTGGATGCAAGTGGTTTCTCGTGGATGCATATACACACACTAGGCACTAGATCGGCTCAAAAACACTCTCATACTGCATATAGACGTGTGTGCATTTTTCAATTTTTGTGAATGCAAAATGATTGAATCATCACATGGACGTTGCAGTTGGATGAATGGTTATGCACTCATATAGAAATGATGTGTATCAAATAGGATTTCTTTCTTACATAATTGAACTCATGGCACTAACATAATTCACATTGAGGAGGTCAACTGAAACAGTAGACCGCCTGATCTTTGCATTAGATAAGAGACATATACACACACTTTTGCATATGTTCATACAACATTAGAAGTTTTCTAAGGATAATGGATGCTTGTGGATGATGGTTGAGTAGATAGGTGATTGGATGGTAGGATATACATTCTTCTTGACCTGAAGATTTCGGGGACGAAATCCTTTAAGGAGGGGGAATGTAACACCCTGAATTTTCTGTGACTATTAAAAGAATGAACTAAAGTATACTTAATTGGTAAAGTGAGAATTAAGGGAAACGGGTTAAGCCATTGCATTCGTCTCGAAATTCTGCTTGGGATAGAGTCCATGTTTTCATAAATCGGACTTCGTACGAGTAAGTTATGGCCCTCGGAAGTTTCAGGAATTTAAATAAATTAAAACAGCTCAGATTTAAGTTCGAAATTCAAATCACACACCTGAGCTTTGGCGGGAAATTTCACGGCCAGGACCCAGGTCGACCTGGGTGTCGACCAGGGGGTCGACCTGTGGGTTGACCTCCCCCTATTTCCAGATCCGAGGACTGGTTCGTTTTTCTGCATTTGGACGCCCGTTCTGACCAAATTCGTTGATCCTTATGCTATTTAAACACCCCAAACCCCACTTTCTCTCCACACTAAACCATTGTAACGCTATGCTGTCTCAATTGTAATTAAAATAAATCAATGGCGTCTCTACTCTGCTGAAACCTAAGCTAGAACTAGTGCTTCTTCTTCTTCCAATCTGAATAGGATTAAAAGAGAACAACTACAACCCTTTTACTTTTAGAATCCAACCAAGGTGAGTACAGTTATTTTCAGATTCGAAATTTAATTATGATCTTGACATGGTTATAAATCTCATATTCTTGTTTATCAGATATGTTTTTCTGTGTAGATCTATCTTATTAATATTATAATAACTATTCTGTATCTCTTCCTTCCTTCTGTTCTATAGCCAAGCTACAATGAGCCTGAGCCAAATCTCATAAGAGATTGATGCACGAATGCTAAATTTGGGGAAAATGGTGAATGATGCATAATTAGACATTACTGATTTGTGACTAATTTGAGAAAATAACATATGTTGCAATTTAAGATCTAGATCTGGGCATACTATATATGATAGTTTGTGATTTGGAAGAAGGAGAATTATTATATATGCGACTTAGGCGCAAAGATCTATATTATAATAGGATAACTATTAAATGTGAATACTCCTAAATGGGGATTTTGGATATTAGGCATACGCTGAAATCAAAGGCTATAATTTGGCATAATTCGTATTGTGTATCATGATTTGGGATTTTTGAGAATATTCTGTACTGTGTAAATTTAGCTAAAATTTGGGGCATATGTTATATTGCGAATTATGACCATAATTTTGGCATGTAAAATTATGCTTAATTTTATGATTAAATCTGTTAAATTGCCTATTCTGCTAAATCTGTTGAAACTGAATACGGTAAATTTGGGGTATGAAAATCTGTAGGCTCGATCTAAGATTGAGCAAAACAAATTAATAGAACTTTGAATAATCTGCTGTAACTTGTAAAGAAGTTTATTTTGTTGAATTGGCATAATTAGTCTAATATTGGCATAATCTGTGAATGAATACTTTAGCTAAAAATAAGAATGCTGAGACACGAGGTTAGACTCTGTTTGCGGTAGAAGCCTGCCCGGACCCAACCGGCTTAACCAGCAACCGCAAACTGTCAGTCTAATGTAAGGGGTCATAGGCATAACTAAGAGATGCTTAGACATGAGGTTAGGTTTGGCTTGTGGCAGAAGTCTGCCCGGAAGGCCCGACACATCCAGCGGCCACAAGCCACCAAACTAATGTGAGAGGTTTATGCATTTGTAATTAATTAATGCAAGTCTAGGATAAATATGATGCCTAAAACGTGTTGGGTGGATAAAGCTTAATCAACTGGGCGGATGAATCTAATAAACCCGTTTTGTAAATTTGTAGGCCCAATACAAGGTTAGGTGAAACAATCTATAAGTCTATCAATCTGTATATCTGATCCGTTAGTCTGAAAACTTGTTAACCTGTATGTCTGATCTGAGAACTAGTTAATCTGAACTTTGTACGTCTGAAATCTGTAAGCAAGTTAATCTGAAATCTATTAGTCTAGGGACACAAGGTTAGGAGGGGTAATTACTTGTGTCATCTGTTGTTTGGGACCCATATTAGTCAGTAACCCTTTTCTGGTATCAAAACTATGACCCAACACTAGGACGGGTCCGGTCATGCTTAGTGAACTAATTGTAAGATGTTCACTCTGATAATGGCGAGGGGTGTTGATGACGCATTCCAACCGGGTCATGTGCGTGCATGGATCCGGTCTGCACTGAGGATGTAAGACACCATGACATCTGTAAATAGGTCTGTGTCTATGGGTTGCCACATTAGGGAATGATACACCCTTCTGTGGGGTCGGCACAGGGTATTTATGTATTAGGGAGCCGATCGCTAGGGGTAGAATTTAAGGTACACTTAGTTCTGTCTGTTTCTGTTGGTATACCTTCTGTCTATGTTGGGGTGGTAAAGGTCCATTAGTTGAGGTGGTAAAGGCCCATTATTAGCATTCTATTTCTGTACCTTCTGTCTCTGTTGGGGTGGTAAAGGCCCATTATTAGCATTCTGTTTCTATACCTTCTGTCTCTGTTGGGGAGGTAAAGGGCCATTAGTTGGGGGTGGTAAAGGCCCATTACTAGCATTCTGTTTCTGTAGAGATTATTCTATTTCCGTTTCGGTTTCAGTTTAGACATTAGGGTAACACCTAATCATGTTATACTAAGTATTGGTGCAGAGAAGTAAGATATAGGTAAGAAGCATATCTTGGTCTGTATCATTCTGTTTCTTCTTTAACTTAAGCATACCTGCTACTCCTATTGTTGTAATCTCTCATCCAGCTTTATTTACATGTCATGATACTACTATCTATTTATATGCTGAAAGTTACTGGACTCGCCAGACTTTATGTCTGACCTCATTTGTTTTTTCCTCTTTTTCTTTTCGTTCCCCCCAAGTGCTCAAGGTGGAAACATAGGAGCTTGATTCATATTCTCTCTGCTTGAAGTATTTCTTGGCTTTGACTCTACCTCCTTATGGCAGTTTATATTGGGGATTATGGTTTTAAAATTATGCATTCTAAAGGATTTTGGTATAAGACTGATACTTGTGTAGTTGGGTTTTGGTATTGTGATTTTGAAGGATGTAACCAAACCTATTTCTGTTTCTGCTGTAATAAAGTTATAAATTTTTTAAGTACTACTTTACATATCTGTCTTGTAATATTCTGTTCTGTTTACTTATAATGCTTCATGGAAGTTAATGCATTCCCTTTGTGAATGATATTAACAGACATGGGGTGTTTCACATCCCTACAAATCTGGTTGTTACAAAATTCCTTTTAAGGGGGAAACTGTAACAGTCCAAAGTTTTGAGTAGCAAATATTTGAATATCAAGATTATCCAAATATATAAACCTTGGGTATAATGTTATAAAGTGACTTTATAAACTTGTTGAATCCCTTTACAAATATTAATTAATGATTATAAATATTGCTTTTGTAGTTCGAAGTAATATCGGTAATGTGACCGAAAACCATTTTGTCGCTAAACAACTTTTCACCTGTTAAAAGTTGTTAGGATTTCATTTGCATATATGAACCCATAGATAACGTGTTAATCAAACCGACTTTGTCTGTTTTTCTTAATTCGACCGAGCCTTCGAAAACTTGTGTCTGTCTGAAGCTTTTTTACAACACCCATTTTGTCCTCCTTTGAATGATGCATTAATTACAATGTCTATTGAATAATCATTACAAGCCTTATATGTCAATTCCTTGTATTTTCTTTCTTTGTGTGCGTTTATGACCAGTTTTAACGTTAATGTTAATTAAATGCACTAAATACACTCAACTGATATACAAGACTTATACAATTTGATTCATTAATGCTCATTGAAAAACCTGCAACAATAACTATATAATCCAGTTTTTGCCGTCTTTTTTACCATATATATATTAATTATTTCATGTTAATTATGAATAAGTTAAAAATAATAATTATTGATTATTATTTCTTATTCATAAATTGTCAATTAGTAACTACTACTTAATTATAATAGAATATTGATTATTCAATCTTAATTATTAAGGGCTATTAATCATTATTTATTTATTACTTCTTATTTAAGTTATTAATTTATTTTAAAACAAAATATATTTTTTTGATATAAGAAAATATTAGTAAATAAAATAAACTTTAAAGTAATAAAATTTGATGTGAATTATATATATTTGTTCAAAGGTTAATGAATTATTTTATCATGAAACGTGAAATTTCAATTAAGGCAACAATAAAAATAATTGTTGTAATTTAAATATATTGATATTTTTCTTCTAAAATTTAAGCAATTCTATTAAAATTGAGAATTTTTTTAAAAATTTAAAAAAATATTGCAAGAAGTAAAGCCTGTTTTATTAAATTTTATTCAATTTGGTATAACGAATTTCTAATTATTAAGAATGATATGATATCTATCCATAATAGTAGAAAAATATTTTGATTACATAATTTGTTATTACTTCAAAGAAAATTGGTGGAACTCAGGAGTAGCTATCTGTTTAATTTTATAAATCTCAACATTTTCCCTAAGGGGGCATTAATTACAATGTCTATTGAATAATCATTACAAGCCTTATATATCAGTTCCTTGTATTTCTTTCTTTATGAGCATTTATGACCAGTTTTAACGTTAATGTTAATTAAATGCACTTTATACAATGAATTGATATACAAGACTTATACAATATGATTCATTAATGCTCATTGAAAAACCTGCAACAATAACTATATAATCCAGTTTTTGCCGTCTTTTTTTACCATATATATATATATATTAGCTATTTCATATTAATTATGAATCATTAAA
This sequence comes from Allium sativum, assembly GCA_030737875.1. Taxonomy (NCBI): domain Eukaryota; kingdom Viridiplantae; phylum Streptophyta; class Magnoliopsida; order Asparagales; family Amaryllidaceae; genus Allium; species Allium sativum. The sequence continues at coordinate 1,042,619,932 of CM060918.1, forward strand.
AATAATAATTATTGATTATTGTTTCATATTCATCAATTGTTAATTAGTAACTACTACTTAATTATAATCGAATATTGATTATTCAATCTTAATTATTAAGGAGTATTAATCATTATTTATTTGTTACTTCTTATTTAAGTTATTAATTTATTTTAAAACAAAATATATTTTTTGGAAATAAGAAAATATTAGTAAATAAAATAAATTTTAATGTAATAAAATTTGATACGAATTACACATATTTGCTCAAAGGTTAATGAATTATTTTATCATGAAACTTGAAATTTCAATTAAGGCAACATTAAAAATAATCGTTGTAATTTAAATATATTGATAATTTTCTTCTAAAATTTAAGCAATTCTATTAAAATTGAGAAATTTTTGAAAAATTTAAAAAATTATTGTAAGAAGTAAAGCCTGTTTTGTTAAATTTTATTCAATTTGGTATAACGAATTTTTAATTATTAAGAATGATATGATATCTATCCATAATAGGAAAAAAATATTTTGATTACTTAATTTCTTATTACTTCAGAGAAAATAGGTGAAACTCAAAAGTAGCTATCTGGTTAATTTTATAAATCTCAACATTTTCCCTAATGGGGCATGATAATTGTTTTCCTTATTTATATCCATATATGTCATGCAGGAAGTTGTCCAGGAATATTCATTTCATATGTAAAGTTATTTCATATTAATTGCAGCCTTATAGCCTTGCCTTTAAATCCAAAATTATGATGCTTATTTTCTCTTATCACTTTTGAATTCTATGTGCAAATTAGTCATAAATATTAATTATGAATGAACAAATGGTAGGGTACTTGGGTGAAATTTTCAATATGTCCATATATAAAAAACAACAACATGGAAATGTAATTTTTTTTTTTCATTATATGGAAAGTAAATCAAGTTGTATTACAAAGTCGGTTTTCTCAACGTTATGTGGTTATATAAGTAATCTCTTATAATATAAGCATTGATTAACTGATGTAAGAATGTATTAGGAAGTAAATTAATAAAAATTTGATTTGACATGTCATGAAGGTTTGATTTGACATGTCATAAAGGTTTGATTTGGCAATTAATTTGACATGTCATAAAGGTTTGATACGACACCTGATTTGACATGTCATAAATGTTTGATTTAACATTTGATTTGACATGTCACAAATGTTCGATTTGACAATTGATTTGATATGTAATAATAATAAAAGTTTGGCTTGACATATAATTTAACATCTTATAATAATAAAGGTTTGATTTGATATATCATAATAATAAAGGTTTGATTTGTCATTTGATTCGATATATCAGGATAATAAATGTCTGATTCGACATATCATGATAATAAAGATTTGATTTGACATATCATGATAATAAGTATTTGGTTTGACATGTCATGATAATAAATGGTTGATTTGACATTTGATTTGACATATCATAATAATAAAGGTTTGAGTTGACATGTCATAATAGTAAATGATAAATTACTAAACTAGCCTTAAGAAATACTATAAATAGGATGAAAAATTTCATTTGTTTTCCATACTTTCATGAACCAAAGAAAAAGTAAGTTAAAGAGAAGTCTATTGTAATCCAAGGAAATAAAATATAAGCGAAATGTACAATTTAAAGAGAGTCAAAATGTGTCAAACCCAATATTAATTTGTAAGTTGAGTGAGCTTTGCGATGATTCGAGGAAGACATTTGCAGGTGGTGGTCAGAATTATAGTATGTTCTATAAGGCTTTTACATGAAATTAGCGAGGAATATTGTGAGTATACTCATCATCTAAATGATCACTATTTTCTTATACTTATGTTTTGATTTAATGATGCACATGACTTCATCATACTACATTGGTTGTGATCTTTGCTTTGGCAAACAAATGACATACATGACTGACGATGAAGCACTTTTATGACTTAGTATGACTTGTACAAAGTCTTGGGATCAAGAACAAGAATTAGTAGGGCATAGACGTAGAATACATGTGGTATTATAGCGGAAGTCGCAATAAATGCATTTTCAAAGTATCTTATATTGACGAACTTTCATTAGTTGTTAAGTTAACTATTTCATTTCAGTATTTTTGAAATCCTTTCTACCAGATATTAGAGTGATATAAATATGGTTTGAGATTGTTTGGGATGGAGTTTTTGCATAAAGAAGTTGCTTATTATTTAAAATATGAGATGTTCATCTTTTGAAATAAATTTTCTATAAGAAATATATGTATTTCAAAATGAGTATATACAAGGTGTTTTACTCTTACTTGGTATAAAGAGTATTTTGGAAATAGATATAGATTTTAAATGTTTTGTGTAAAAAGAACTACATTGTCTTGATCCTGTATCTAATGGCTCACCTAATTAGATATAAGTACACAGCCAGTCACAGATAGTAGTGATGCAGCTGGTATAATATAAAATATTTTTAGTTTATTATTTGTTATTACATCTGGTGTTGGTACATGTTTCATATTTTATCATTAAAGACATGCTGACGTATTTATTGAGTATGCAGGAATGAATATCAATCTCTATTTCATCAAAGTTGTACAATAGTAGATTTATGGTAATTGTGTTTAATTCGAGTTTAAGCACACCCTTAGAATTACATAAATATTAAGTGCTAGTAAATAAAATTATTTTTCAACGCATTTAGTGATGTACATATTTACCAAATAAAGTGGTAACTGTCATTGTTTATTTTGGACAAATAGAGTTTTTGACAATTTCGATTGGTTCAAAAAAATCTAGGGCGTTACAACTTATCTCATCAAATCATGTTTGTTTGGTTATTAGCTTAGTTTCTATTGATTTCTTAGATTCGATTAGATCTAGTGCTCAACTGTAATGGCGCGTTTTGTTAGCTGTCGAATAATTAATTTATTTAATGATTTATATATCGATTTGGCGATATCGATAACTTAAAGTACAACGTTCGAACTTATAATTATAATTAAAACGAACCTGAAAAGTCGCGGCAGTTCGCTATTTGGCGATTTGAACTTCAACTGAATGTACATGATTCATTTTAAGCTGGATTTCTGTGAAACAAGAAACGTGTGGAGCTGGTGGAGTATATCTTTCTAGTGGAAGAGAAAAATCGGGATTTCGTCGTGTAGATTTTGATGTACGTCCAAATCAAATTTCAGAAAAAGTCGCTGTGGAATTCCTTTATAATTTGCGACGCTTTATATACGTTATAAAAGGTTTTCAATGTAAATTGAATATCGATTCAATCTGGACTCGGAATAGCGAGTATATAATTATACTGGAGCTGTATGATATTCCCGGGCGAATATATACGATAATATAAATTTATTTATATTTAATTTAATAATATTTAAATATATTTATATATATTTAAATGGGTCATCCAGAGCTTTAAAAATAGCCGGTTTTGCAAACGAAGTCGAAATTCGACGAAACTAATTTTGTTGGATCCGCAATGTCAAATAGTTGTTAGATTTCTAGTTTCGTGATTTTTAGAGTCACTGTGTGGCCATACGGATTTTTAGAGTGAGAAACAGTCAGTATTTTGACGGTTAAAAATACGCTGTGTGAGCATACGGAGTCGGAATTGGACGAAACCAGTTTCGTTGGGACCATAATGTCGAACAGAAGGTGCATGTCCAGTTTGGTAATTTTTGGGTATTATATGTAGTCGCAGGGATTTTTAAAGACCCAAGACGAATAGAAAATCGATAAAATAAAATCTAATAAAAATCAAAATAAAATATCCACCCATTTTCCTTGGACAATATGAAGGCCACGCGACTCTGTTTTTCAGCCGTAGACCTTACCTACCACAAACACCAGTATATAACCGCACAAACCCATTACAGCAACATTTTGGGTTCAAAAGAAAAATCAATAACAATTCAAGGGAAATTCCTAAAATCTCGAAACAAGATTTATTGTCATTCTCTGGCCTTGAGCTTCATTCCCGTATCCATTTTGCTATACTCGATGGTGTTTTGCCGGCCTCAGGAAATACAGTGGAAGACTAGGGTTGGTATTCGAGTTCGATTCAGGCCTTCGTATGTGAATTCGAGTTCGTATTCGAACTAAGAGGATCGAATGGCATCTTGCAGTACATCTTTTGGGGTTTTCGGTAGTCGTTGGTCCATCGCGAGTCTGTACAGTTCGATGGTTGGTTGTTCATCGCAGACGAGGAGGGTGAGTTTGTGATGTACATTAAGGGCAGGGAATGGAAGAGTGGACGACGAGAGGAATTATGGTCATTTTTGCATGATTTTAAAGTGAGTATGGAGGGAGGACGTGAGGTAGATATTTGGGAAATGGGTTTCGAAGTATACTGGATGGAGCAGCGTTTCATTTTGGGGAAGAAGGACCTCGGGTACGGGTCTGTTTAATGAGGTAGTGGGCCAAAAGAGATGGTGAGGCCCAATGATTTTAATTCTAAGTTTTTATTTCAATTATAGTGTATTAAGTTTAAAAATTCATAACTCGGTCATACGATATCGAAATTCAGCAAAACAAGATCCGACAGGATCGAATGGACGGGAGAAACGCAATGGGACTGACTGGAAGTCCATCGGAGCTCGTTACAATTTATAGCAAAATAAATTGTCTGTCTAAATCAAAGACAGTTAATCGTTTTTAACAATAACAGTCCAATGTGAGTAAATCTCACTAACTCTGAACAGTTTATAATTTCATGTTGTATTGTTAGAACTGTTAAAATTATCTGTTTGACTGTGTGTTGATTGTTTGATTGAACTGCTAGTCAGTTAGTTAAATTTCTATATTGATTCTGTTTAACAGAATATATCATATGGAACTGAAAGTGATGTTATCTATATTGTCTAACATCTGTGATGCAGGGAAACAGGTTGGAGGAATCCGACTGGATTCCTCAACAGTTATTTTATTGTTTTTCATATATTGTTATATAATGTGATATAAAATTTGTGGGCGATTATATGTGCTTGGACGATATGGAACATCGTGATTTGATATGATTGAATACCATAACATACCGAAATGTTGATAAGGGGATTTTCAATGTTTATATTGGAAATGAATCTTATTTATAAAATCGATAGGATTTTATAAAAGGAAAACATTTATTTAATTAGAAAATAAATAAATGAAAAGGGAAACATTTATTTAGAAAATAAATGAAATAAAATAGAAACATTTATTTAGAAAATAAATGAATTAGAATATAAAGGAATATTTATTTAGGAAATAAATAAAGGAACATTTATTTAGATTATAAATAAATGGAATAAAGGAATATTTATTTAGGGAATAAATAAAGGAACACTTGTTCGGAAAATAAATAGAATTATACAAGGATAGATTTAAACACGTGCTTCGCACACAAGTATAACACGATATGGATTTTAAGGAGATATTAAATAGGAAATCTATTTTTAACAGATAAAGTGAGAAGATTTAATTTATAAATAATGTTTTATAAATTAAATAAAATATTTATTGTTTGATAAATGGGATATATAAGTTTGAACTTATATAGAGAAGTAGGAATTGTTTTTAACACCGATAAAGTAAATAAACGCTGTTAAAGGGAAATCCTTAGAAGGGGAGAAACGTTATTAAAGGAACATTTATAAAGTGAAGAACCGTTACTAAAAGTAAATCTTTATAAATGAATAAACGTTGTTAAAGGAAATCTTTTAATGAATAAACGTTATAAAAAGGGAAATCTTTATAAGCAAATAAAGTATTCGAATAATAGTTATTCGAAGGAGTAAATCAAATAAGTTATTCGAATTAGTTATTCGAATAGAGTTAAGTTATTCGAATTAGTTATTCGAATAGAGTTAATCACATATAAGCTATTCGAATTAGTTATTCGAATAGAGATAATCACATATAAGCTATTCGAATTAGTTATTCGAATAGAGTTAAACACATATAAGCTATTCGAATTAGTTATTCGAATAAAGTTAACCACATACAAGTTAATCGAATTTAGTTATTCGAAATGAGTTATTCGAATTAGATATTTGAATAGAGTTAAACACATTAGAGTTATTCAAATTAGTTATTAGAATAGAGTTAAACACGTAAGAGTTAATTGAATATTAGTTATTCAATTTGAGTTAATCGAATTTAGTTATTTGAGAAGAGTTAAATCGAATTTAGTTATTCGAAAGGAGTTAATCAATTTTAGTTAAGTTAATCGATTTGAATTAAGTTGAATCGAAATGGAGTAAATCGATTAGAATTAAGTTAATCGAGTTAGAGTAAATCGAATATTAGTTATTCGAAGGTAAGTTATTCGAATTAGTTATTCGAATAGAGTTAAACACGTAAGAGTTAATTGAATATTAGTTATTCAATTTGAGTTAATCGAATTTAGTTATTCGAGAAGAGTTAAATCGAATTTAGTTATTCGAAAGGAGTTAATCAATTTGAGTTAAGTTAATCGAATTGAATTAAGTTGAATCGAAATGGAGTAAATCGATTAGAATTAAGTTAATCGAGTTAGAGTAAATCGAATATTAGTTATTCGAAGGTAAGTTATTTGAATTAGTTATTCGAAGGAGTTAATCAATTAAATTATTCGAATGAGTCATTCGAAGGAGTAAATCAAATTAAGTTAATCGATTAGAGTTGAGTTAATCGATTTGGGTTAAGTTAAGTTATCGAGTTAAGTAATCGAGTTAAGATTTATCGAGTTAAGTAATCGAGTTAAGTAATCGAGTTTAGATAATCGAGTTAAGAAAATCAAGTTGAGTTAATCGAATAAGTTATTCGATAAGAGTAAATCCATTTAAGTTAAATCGGATGTTAGTTATTCGATAAGAATTGACACATTTAAGAAAATCGAATATTTGTTATTCGATAAGAGTTAATGAAATAGAGCCAACCAAGAAGAGTTATTCGAATATTAGTTATTCGATAGGAGTTAATCGAAATAGAGTTTATCGAATATCAGTTATTAAAAAGGGAGAGTTAATCGAATAGAGATTACTCGAAAGAGAGTTATACGTCGAATTCGATTATAGCGAATTCGGGAAAGTACTATTTACTTTCCAGGGTTTAAATCAAGATTTAGTTATTGATTTAGAAATTAGTTGTCTGTTAAATTATTCGAGTTAGGAAATAAATTCATAATTTAGGTTAGATATTTTAGGGGTAGGAATTATAACGTTATAGTTATAATCAAACGTTGTCATTTAAGAAGTGGATTCGTAACCTGAATCCGAGAATTTGCGTAAACAGATGATTGGAAAAAGTGAGTGACGAGCTTCATCTATTTCACAGTAAAGGACGTTGTTCAATTAAGGTCTGAGAGGTAATTATACCCCAACTTGATTGACTTCAGAATTGACAAAGGAATAGTTGTGGTTCGATAGAAAAGGTTGATTTGAAATATAGTTAAGTAATAAGCGATTAATGGATTAAGCGTAACGATGTTTTATACAACGTTCATTTGAAATCCGTAAATGAGTTTTGGGAACGTTTTCCAAATATAGTCAGATATGTTTTCTAAACATAGAAAATGAAATGTTTTCATGATAAGAATTTAAGAAATAGAGTTAAGCAAATTCAGAAACTGACTGGAGAGGGTAAGTTGAACGGTTTTCTAAGTGACAATCTGATGTTGGTTTCGACCTTCCGGATTGATACTTAGAGAATTGTTCTCATACTAGTTACAGTTAGGGACCGATAGTTGCGAAATAATAGTGATGTGAGAATAAGCTATGGAAATGTTTTCCAATGATTAATAACATATATTTTCTAAATATATGAAATAAGGAAATATGAACATATGATGATTGATCGATCGAATTCCCATTTGGAAATAAGATCGTTGTTTGTACACCGACATGTTTTCATTTGATAGTTGAATCACAGACTATCATAGTTTTGACCATTTTTACGTTGTTAATATGGAGAGACCAGTTGGATTATTATCCGAAGAACCACTCCGTATTAGCATAAGCGTTGCAAATCAAGTACGCTGAAGATAATTGAAGACAGAGTGAAGTGCAAGGGCTATTGTGAAAAGCCTAGGTAGGATGGATTCACTGAATAGTGCCTTCGGTTTGTTCAGTCCCAGGACAACGTATATGGACGAGTGTCTGACAAAGTATTCTTAACGAATCATATATGTTGATCTCTTTAAACGTATTACGTTGGTGGCGGAGAAATTCGTTTCTCTTAGCTTTTATACCCGTGATGCCTTGAGAAATCGATAATGATTTGGCGGGTATGATGATGTGGCATTTAAAGTAATTGAAGAAATAATCTGTCAAAGTGATAAACGTGACCTCAAAACCTCACAACCGGAAAATAACAGAAGTTGGGCTAGGTAGCATGGCTAGTTGGGCCATACCCAAGCAGGGTGTATTATCACCATCTAGAGAATATTCAATTGTACTTCTTTATAATCTATTTCAATGATGTCCCTTATCGGGAAGGATGGTTGCTGATCCCAACCATCGGTGATAATATATTCGTTACACTCAAGCTAAATGAGTGGACGGTCATGTGTGGCCGGGTTGCAAGACGTTCTTGTTGAACCCTAGTGTATCTCCTCTAGAGTACACTGATCGGAAGGTGCTCCCATACCTTGTCTGTTGGAATCCAATCTCCAATAAGCGCTCACGGTTTTATTTGTATACTATGTATGTGGAACGTGAGATGCAAGCGTTCTGCTAGATTGATATCTATTTGTATTTAGACATTATTATAATATCAGAAAGATATCCTTTATTTAACCAAGTGTTGGAGTTTTATTCACACCAGTCCCATGACTGACCCGGAGTTTATTTTGTTTGTTTTCCCTAAACTCTTGGGTGCCTAAATTTGTACGGGCAGTCAAGTAGTCGGGATTTTACAGATACACTTGGAGAGCTTGGAGCAGGAGGCTTCAGGATTATAGCTATTATTATTCCGCTGTGTTGTTAAGTATTGTACTTTGAAATGGTATGTATATACGAGTACTGATTTGTATTTCAAAGTTATGTTATATTTTATTCGTTCCGCTGTGAGATTTGTGTTTACTCTGATGATGTAAGTTCTTCTTCTTCTTCTATTCTATTAGTTCTAGCTTTTCTTCCTCACCCTCTACTTTCTTTCACTAACATCTCGGAATTTTCGACTCTCGAGGAGTCGAAAATTTCCAGCCGTTACAGTTGGTATCAGAGCTTAAGTTAAGTGATTACCTTGGCTCTGTGGCATAACTCGATAGAGATGGGATTAGTAATATCCTAGATTGAGTTTGAGTGTATATATATGAGCGTGTAATTGTTATTTAATATAAAATGGTTTTATATTGTGGTGACTCATTGGTTGAGTGGCTTATGAATTCTGGTCGATCAGTTTGATCCACTGTATCGATAAGGGTTACTAAACACTCGAATACGATGAACCGTCATGGTATGTTTTGAAAGAGGGTAAATGAAATAATTTTTCCCAAAATATATTTGTTTATAGAAGAAATATATATCTTGAAATTATTATAGTTTATTGATTGTGTGGGTTGTTATTATAATCGAATAAGATTATAAAAGAATGAAATGGTTATAAATGACCAATCAGAATTCATATGAATGTAATATATGAAATAGTTTGAATTAAATATGAATTTAAATCAGAATTTGGAATTTAAAATAAGGAAATTTTAAGTTCCTGGGAGATTTTGAAAATGTTTTTCAAATTGAAAATGATATAGTATTGAACTCACTTCGATAGCTGGAAAATAGATTCTGATGATGAATCTAGACATCATCAGTGTTCATTTTCGAGTTCTAAGTGACGGATTACTACCAAAGGTTTTGTTTTTGAATTGTTTTGAGAAAACAAGTTGTTTAGAAATTCAAAGGTTTTGAATTGGCATTATGATTTCAAATTGATTTGAAAGAAACCCAGGAACTTAAGTTCTGGAATTAAAATTTAACTAATGAAGTTAAATAAAATGAGATGGTAAAAATAAATTGAAATTTAACTTGAACCGAGTTAAATAAAATTGAATTGGATTAGAGATAATCTAGAATGGAACCAAATTGATAAGTCAATAATTTGGAATTTGATATTAGAGTTCGAATGAAATTCGATTTGGATTTGAGGATATGAACTGATTGGAGATCAATTGGAATGGATAACATTGATATATGTTGAAGTGGTAGCAGATGAAAGGGGTAGAGTTAAATGCCCGACAAAAAGGTACAAGTTTATATCATATATGAGTTTGGATTTTATGAGCCGAATTGGCTAGCCGCTTGGCTATTTTGATTTCCTTTTGGATTGGAGGAGGCCTAGAGAGGCGAGTTGTGGTTTGACGTATTGAGCCGTACAAAGGAGGTTATGGCGAAATTTTTCGAAAATTTAAGGTGTTAGAAATTTTTTAGAATTTTTGAAAATTTTAGTTGGTCGGAAATGAATTAATAAAATAAATTAAAATTAAATAGGTCCAGTCGAAACTGAAATTTAGAGGTAAACAAAAAAGGATTTTTAAATCTAGGTAGTAGCATTTTACTAACTTAGCAATTTCGAGGACGAAATTATTTTAAGGGGGGAAGTTTGTAATGGCGCGTTTTGTTAGCTGTCGAATAATTAATTTATTTAATGATTTATATATCGATTTGGCGATATCGATAACTTAAAGTACAACATTTGAACTTATAATTTATAATTATAATTAAAACGAACCTGAAAAGTCGCGGCAGTTCGCAATTTGGCGATTTGAACTTCAATTGAATGTACATGATTCATTTTAAGCCGGATTTCTGTGAAACAAGAAACGTGTGGAGCTGGTGGAGTATATCTTTCTAGTGGAAGAGAAAAATCGGGATTTCGTCGTGTAGATTTTGATGTACGTCCAAATCAAATTTCAGAAAAAGTCGCTGTGGAATTCCTTTATAATTTGCGACGCTTTATATACGTTATAAAAGGTTTTCAATGTAAATTGAATATCGATTCAATCTGGACTCGGAATAGCGAGTATATAATTATACTGGAGCTGTATGATATTCCCGGGCGAATATATACGATAATATAAATTTATTTATATTTAATTTAATAATATTTAAATATATTTATATATTTAAATGGGTCATCCAAAGCTTTAAAAATAGCCGGTTTTGCAAACGAAGTCGAAATTCGACGAAACTAATTTTGTTGGATCCGCAATGTCAAATAGTTGTTAGATTTCTAGTTTCGTGATTTTTAGAGTCACTGTGTGGCCGTACGGAATTTTAGAGTGAGAAACAGTCAGTATTTTGACGGTTAAAAATACGCTGTGTGAGCATACGGAGTCGGAATTGGACGAAACCAGTTTCGTTGGGACCATAATGTCGAACAGAAGGTGCATGTCCAGTTTGGTAATTTTTGGGTATCATATGTATTCGTAGGGATTTTTAAAGACCCAAGACGAATAGAAAATCGATAAAATAAAATCTAATAAAAATCAAAATAAAATATCCACCCATTTTCCTTGGACAATATGAAGGCCACGCGACTCTATTTTTCAGCCGTAGACCTTACCTACCACAAACACCAGTATATAACCGCACAAACCCATTACAGCAACATTTTGGGTTCAAACGAAAAATCAATAACAATTCAAGGGAAATTCCTAAAATCTCGAAACAAGATTTATTGACATTCTCTGGCCTTGAGCTTCATTCCCGTATCCATTTTGCTATACTCGATGGTGTTTTGCCGGCCTCAGGAAATACAGTGGAAGACTAGGGTTGGTATTCGAGTTCGATTCAGGCCTTCGTATGTGAATTCGAGTTCGTATTCGAACTAAGAGGATCGAATGGCATCTTGCAGTACATCTTTTGGGGTTTTCGGTGGTCGTTGGTCCATCGCGAGTCTGTACAGTTCGATGGTTGGTTGTTCATCGCAGACGAGGAGGGCGAGTTCGTGATGTACATTAAGGGCAGGGAATGGAAGAGTGGACGACGAGAGGAATTATGGTCATTTTTGCATGATTTTAAAGTGAGTATGGAGGGAGGACGTGAGGTAGATATTTGGGAAATGGGTTTCGAAGTATACTGGATGGAGCAGCGTTTCATTTTGGGGAAGAAGGACCTCGGGTACGGGTCTGTTTAATGAGGTAGTGGGCCAAAAGAGATGGTGAGGCCCAATGATTTTAATTCTAAGTTTTTATTTCAATTATAGTGTATTAAGTTTAAAAATTCATAACTTGGTCATACGATATCGAAATTCAGCAAAACAAGATCCGACAGGATCGAATGGACGGGAGCAACGCAATGGGACTGACTGGAAGTCCATCGGAGCTCGTTACAATTTATAGCAAAATAAATTGTCCGTCTAAATCAAAGACAGATAATCGTTTTTAACAATAACAGTCCAATGTGAGTAAATCTCACTAACTCTGAACAGTTTATAATTTCATGTTGTATTGTTAGAACTGTTAAAATTGTCTGTTTGACTGTGTGTTGATTGTTTGATTGAACTGCTAGTCAGTTAGTTAAATTTCTATATTGATTCTATTTAACAGAATATATCATATGGAACTGAAAGTGATGTTATCTATATTGTCTAACATCTGTGATGCAGGGAAACAGGTTGGAGGAATCCGACTGGATTCCTCAACAGTTATTTTATTGTTTTTCATATATTGTTATATAATGTGATATAAAATCTGTGGGCGATTATATGTGCTTGGACGATATGGAACATCGTGATTTGATATGATTGAATACCATAACATACCGAAATGTTGATAAGGGGATTTTCAATGTTTATATTGGAAATGAATCTTATTTATAAAATCGATAGGATTTTATAAAAGGAAAACATTTATTTAATTAGAAAATAAATAAATGAAAAGGGAAACATTTATTTAGAAAATAAATGAAATAAAATAGAAACATTTATTTAGAAAATAAATGAATTAGAATATAAAGGAATATTTATTTAGGAAATAAATAAAGGAACATTTATTTAGATTATAAATAAATGGAATAAAGGAATATTTATTTAGGGAATAAATAAAGGAACACTTGTTCGGAAAATAAATAGAATTATACAAGGATAGATTTAAACACGTGCTTCGCACACAAGTATAACACGATATGGATTTTAAGGAGATATTAAATAGGAAATCTATTTTTAACAGATAAAGTGAGAAGATTTAATTTATAAATAATGTTTTATAAATTAAATAAAATATTTATTGTTTGATAAATGGGATATATAAGTTTGAACTTATATAGAGAAGTAGGAATTGTTTTTAACACCGATAAAGTAAATAAACGCTGTTAAAGGGAAATCCTTAGAAGGGGAGAAACGTTATTAAAGGAACATTTATAAAGTGAAGAACCGTTACTAAAAGTAAATCTTTATAAATGAATAAACGTTGTTAAAGGAAATCTTTTAATGAATAAACGTTATAAAAAGGGAAATCTTTATAAGCAAATAAAGTATTCGAATAATAGTTATTCGAAGGAGTAAATCAAATAAGTTATTCGAATTAGTTATTCGAATAGAGTTAAGTTATTCGAATTAGTTATTCGAATATAGTTAATCACATATAAGCTTCGAATAGAGATAATCACATATAAGCTATTCGAATTAGTTATTCGAATAGAGTTAAACACATATAAGCTATTCGAATTAGTTATTCGAATAAAGTTAACCACATACAAGTTAATCAAATTTAGTTATTCGAAATGAGTTATTCGAATAAGATATTTGAATAGAGTTAAACACATTAGAGTTATTCGAATTAGTTATTCGAATAGAGTTAAACACGTAAGAGTTAATTGAATATTAGTTATTCAATTTGAGTTAATCGAATTTAGTTATTTGAGAAGAGTTAAATCGAATTTAGCTATTCGAAAGGAGTTAATCAATTTGAGTTAAGTTAATCGATTTGAATTAAGTTGAATCGAAATGGAGTAAATCGATTAGAATTAAGTTAATCGAGTTAGAGTAAATCGAATATTAGTTATTCGAAGGTAAGTTATTCGAATTAGTTATTCGAATAGAGTTAAACACGTAAGAGTTAATTGAATATTAGTTATTCAATTTGAGTTAATCGAATTTAGTTATTCGAGAAGAGTTAAATCGAATTTAGTTATTCGAAAGGAGTTAATCAATTTGAGTTAAGTTAATCGATTTGAATTAAGTTGAATCGAAATGGAGTAAATCGATTAGAATTAAGTTAATCGAGTTAGAGTAAATCGAATATTAGTTATTCGAAGGTAAGTTATTTGAATTAGTTATTCGAAGGAGTTAATCAATTAAGTTATTCGAATGAGTCATTCGAAGGAGTAAATCAAATTAAGTTAATCGATTAGAGTTGAGTTAATCGATTTGGGTTAAGTTAAGTTATCAAGTTAAGTAATCGAGTTAAGATTTATCGAGTTAAGTAATCGAGTTAAGTAATCGAGTTGAGATAATTGAGTTAAGAAAATCAAGTTGAGTTAATCGAATAAGTTATTCGATAAGAGTAAATCCATTTAAGTTAAATCGGATGTTAGTTATTCGATAAGAATTGACACATTTAAGAAAATCGAATATTTGTTATTCGATAAGAGTTAATGAAATAGAGCCAACCAAGAAGAGTTATTCGAATATTAGTTATTCGATAGGAGTTAATCGAAATAGAGTTTATCGAATATCAGTTATTAAAAAGGGAGAGTTAATCGAATAGAGATTACTCGAAAGAGAGTTATACGTCGAATTCGATTATAGCGAATTCGGGAAAGTACTATTTACTTTCCAGGGTTTAAATCAAGATTTAGTTATTGATTTAGAAATTAGGTGTCTGTTAAATTATTCGAGTTAGGAAATAAATTCATAATTTAGGTTAGATATTTTAGGGGTAGGAATTATAACGTTATAGTTATAATCAAACGTTGTCATTTAAGAAGTGGATTCGTAACCTGAATCCGAGAATTTGCATAAACAGATGATTGGAAAAAGTGAGTGACGAGCTTCATCTATTTCACAGTAAAGGACGTTGTTCAATTAAGGTCTGAGAGGTAATTATACCCCAACTTGATTGACTTCAGAATTGACAAAGGAATAGTTGTGGTTCGATAGAAAAGGTTGATTTGAAATATAGTTAAGTAATAAGCGATTAATGGATTAAGCGTAACGATGTTTTATACAACGTTCATTTGAAATCCGTAAATGAGTTTTGGGAACGTTTTCCAAATATAGTCAGATATGTTTTCTAAAAATAGAAAATGAAATGTTTTCATGATAATAATTTAAGAAATAGAGTTAAGCAAATTCAGAAACTGACTGGAGAGGGTAAGTTGAACGGTTTTCTAAGTGACGATCTGATGTTGGTTTCGACCTTCCGGATTGATACTTAGAGAATTGTTCTCATACTAGTTACAGTTAAGGACTGATAGTTGCGAAATAATAGTGATGTGAGAATAAGCTATGGAAATGTTTTCCAATGATTAATAACATATATTTTCTAAATATATGAAATAAGGAAATATGAACATATGATGATTGATCGATCGAATTCCCATTTGGAAATAAGATTGTTGTTTGTACACCGACATGTTTTCATTTGATAGTTGAATCACAGACTATCATAGTTTTGACCATTTTTACGTTGTTAATATGGAGAGACCAGTTGGATTATTATCCGAAGAACCACTCCGTATTTGCATAAGCGTTGCGAATCAAGTACGCTGAAGATAATTGAAGACGGAGTGAAGTGCAAGGGCTATTGTGAAAAGCCTAGGTAGGATGGATTCACTGAATAGTGCCTTCGGTTTGTTCAGTCCCAGGACAACGTATATGGACGAGTGTCTGACAAAGTATTCTTAACGAATCATATATGTTGATCTCTTTAAACGTATTACGTTGGTGGCGGAGAAATTCGTTTCTCTTAGCTTTTATACCCGTGATGCCTTGAGAAATCGATAATGATTTGGCGGGTATGACGATGTGGCATTTAAAGTAATTGAAGAAATAATCTGTCAAAGTGATAAACGTGACCTCAAAACCTCACAACCGGAAAATAACAGAAGTTGGGCTAGGCAGCATGGCTAGTTGGTCCATACCCAAGCAGGGTGTATTATCACCATCTAGAGAATATTCAATTGTACTTCTTTATAATCTATTTCAATGTTGTCCCTTATCGGGAAGGATGGTTGCTGATCCCAACCATCGGTGATAATATATTCGTTACACTCAAGCTAAATGAGTGGACAGTCATGTGTGGCCGGGTTGCAAGACGTTCTTGTTGAACCCTAGTGTATCTCCTCTAGAGTACACTGATCGGAAGGTGCTCCCATACCTTGTCTGTTGGAATCCAATCTCCAATAAGCGCTCACGGTTTTATTTGTATACTATGTATGTGGAACGTGAGATGCAAGCGTTCTGCTAGATTGATATCTATTTGTATTTAGACATTATTATAATATCAGAAAGATATCCTTTATTTAACCAAGTGTTGGAGTTTTATTCACACCAGTCCCATGACTGACCCGAAGTTTATTTTGTTTGTTTTCCCTAAACTCTTGGGTGCCTAAATTTGTACGGGCAGTCAAGTAGTCGGGATTTTACAGATACACTTGGAGAGCTTGGAGCAGGAGGCTTCAGGATTATAGCTATTATTATTCCGCTGTGTTGTTAAGTATTGTACTTTGAAATGGTATGTATATACGAGTACTGATTTGTATTTCAAAGTTATGTTATATTTTATTCGTTCCGCTGTGAGATTCGTGTTTACTCTGATGATGTAAGTTCTTCTTCTTCTTCTATTCTATTAGTTCTATCTTTTCTTCCTCACCCTCTACTTTCTTTCACTAACATCTCGGAATTTTCGACTCTCGAGGAGTCGAAAATTTCCAGCCGTTACATCAACTCAAGGATTTTCTTGTTGGGGTCGATAAGGAAAGTTGGTGGTAGTGGGAGCTTATTGATAACGATAATGGGTTAGGACTTTTGCGATGCAGTTGTGAGCCGTCCTTGATCGAGCGAAGCGGAAAGCGAGTCAAATATGGTTGGTTAATAGTGGGCTGAGATATCGGGTCTCTAATAGCGAGTCATCATCTGAGCTAGTAGCTTGGGATTATTTGGATGCATTCGATGAGGTGACTGGATTGCCACTATGTTTGAGTTGAGTTCCGTATCGATCTGGCCATTGATAGTGGATCGGTGACTATTCCTTTAGGGAATGCAATCCTTGAGAGAAACAAAAGAAACAAACGAGCCAGTATCCGTTTTTGTTTTTAGGCAACTGGAAGGGTTAGCTCTAAGGTGCAAGAAGAGGTTTTCTTAGTTGAATTTTCCGTGGGGATTTTGGCAATAGGGGTTAGTTAGTGTATGCCAATTTCTGTGTCTTACGCTACTTCAAGTAGGGATAGTTGGTTATGTTGTTTGGGATGATCAGCAAGTCAGCATATTTTGTGAGTTTCTTGGATCGTGTTCCAAGATCGCTTGTTGTAGTTGGCTTGTTAGAGTTTCGCTTCAGGTTAGGTGAAGCGAGGTACTTAGGTCACATTACCTGGAGTTGGGAGTCATTATCGATCTTAAGAAGGCAATAGTGGTAGTACTAGGAAAGTAGATCGTTGCGTGCTAATCGACACCAAAATTGCTCGCAATGGAGCATTCGAATCTTGGTTTATAGATGATGGCGATTGAGTCATTATGGCAATGGAGTTTGCGATTGTGATGGAATTCTCTTTGGAGTTGTGGAGGCACTATTTATTGGAACAAATTTTGAGTTATCGGTTGTGTTATCAGCAGTGTTTGAGTGGAATCTTGGCCTCATTGGTGTGAATGGTTCAGATTCCTACTATTTAAGTGTTGTTGATGTTTTCTGGAGATGTACTAGTTTAGGAGCAATATACCGCTTGTGGGTGTTGCTCACTTTTATTACTGGCCATGACTTCGAGTTTTGAATTGTTGTTATATAGATTTTACCATGAGGATTGATTCCGCATTGAAGTGGTGTTGTTGTTCCCGACATTGTTGAAGGATAGTGACTGACCATTCGTATCAAGGTGGATGAGCTATTAGCTAGTTAATGTTAAGTCAGAATCATTGAGTAGTTCCCTATAATTACACAAAATTTATGAAAGGATGCAGGAACAATTATCGATGGTTTTCATCGATAGGTTGCTAAGAAGTTGACAATAATATGAGGACACTCGAGTCATATCCAATTCGTTGACTAGAGATGTCAGACTTATTGTCCCCATGAAGTGGCAATCAGGTTTATCGATTCATATATGGATTGGATATATTACTCAATGTCTTACTAGGTAGAATAGATGCTAGGGTAGACTTAATTATTTTCGTGTTGGTTGCAATTATTTTTCCCATGAATGTTTGATTGATTGTGCTATCATGTTTGATTACCCTGTATTTGTTAGATTGTTGATGCTCTTTTGATTGCTTATACTTCTATGGTTGTTAGGCATGCTGGATAACCTCGTCTTTGAGTCTCTTTGTTTACGTACATTACTTGGCAATAAGGGTCGTTTTGAGTTGAGGTTTTGCTCTAGGTGCATTCTAGATGATCTAACGCCCTAAATACAAGAGGCTACTTTGGGCTTTTGTTCTCTTTTGTTGGATTAAGCAGGATTTGGCTAGTTATGTTTTTCCGGATCGAATCACGCTAATGGGATGTTGTTAGAGTTTTCCGTGAACTAAGTCTATGTTGGGAGAGGGGTTGCTTGGTTGAGTTTCTCCCAAATAAGAGGTCATCAGTTATATCTTTCATTGTTTTTTTCTCATTTGAAAATAAGTGAACAATGTATGTATTGTGGCTGTAACACCCCACATTTCTTAATGTTACCCAAAAAAGGATTTCGTTAAGAAATATGGAGCGTATAAGTATAAAATAATATCATAGAGGCTAAAATTCATAACACAACATAATAAAACACAGCGAAGTTTGAAATTTTCATTTAAAACAAAATTAGAAGCGCCATTACATCGTAAGTCATAAAAACCATAGTTGTTTCATAAAAAAACTACAAGTCAGAGTACCAAAATAAAAAGTATCCTCCTCAACATCAAATACAGAAAATAAACTAAACATGGAAAGGTATTTGTAAGCACAAAGAACAAGATAAATGATAATCTCCAAAAGATTGATCTGGGTCAAACCTCTCTCAAGTACTAGATCCTCCACCCTGAGAACCTGAAGGGAGGAAGAAAGAAGAGAAAAACAAAACTGGCCAGACATAAAGCCTGGTAAGTCCAATAATGACTAGCATGAGTGATAAAAGAGTAAATTTTGACAGGGTAATAAATTAAATCTCAATACAGTAAATAAGAATAAGAATATACTTCCACAAGATAGTCAATTGTCAAATCATTCGATTTCTGCATCAATTGCTACAATTCATAAATTAGGACATAACCTAATTCTACCCATCGATCGGCTCCTAAACCACAATTGTGATAACTTATGCTTACTATGGCCTTGGGTTTATCGGACCCAACCCATCATCTCTAAGGACATAGCGTAAATCGGTGGTGTTACAACGTCTTTATCTTCACTAATCGGCGCGATGCACACTCACCGTTCCACCGAAATGTGCCCATACCCACCATTTATGGAATTCTTACTACCTTGTACAGTATAAGAGTGCCTCCACCTCCCCATGAGACCTCGGTGTAATGTGATAAAAAGGAATACTGACAGATACAGATTCCCAAAAAAATAAATGCAGTTTGACATAAATCATCCCTAGACTTAGTCACCAATTTAATTTACTAGCGCCAAGGCCCCTATAGAATTATTGTTGACCGCCTAGCTACCCTAGACCCTCATAGTATTATCAACAAATGCCTAGGTCACTAAAAATTAATTATCTTATTTGTCCTCTTATTTTCCATAATCAGTTCACTCTTACTGCTGGAACAGACCAATACTACGAGGCTCTTATTTTCCCTGAACAACCGTCACTGCCGGAGCAGACTCCTATTATACATGCTTATTAATTTATTTAATTTAAACTTAATTCCAATCTTAAGTTTATTTATATGCTTATTTTCCTTTATGTAACTTTTCTGTTATTTCATAAGTTGCATGTAAACTTTACAAGTTGTATATAAACATCACTTTTGTTTAATTTGATTGTACAATCCAACCCCCGTCATTTACGTCTACCCAAATGTCATTTATTCATTTATCAAATTACAGCTCAATATTCTTTTATTGCACAATTTCAATTAAGTACAATTCATCCTTTTTATGAATATTTCTTTTATTCCCCAATTGTGCTAATATTGTCAATTTACATAATTTTACCCAATTTGTGCAAAACAAGAAGTAATAAAAGGTTTGGGCTCAAGAAGGCCTAAACTCAGCGTCAAAGTAAAAGGGAAAATGGCCTACGCTCTTGCATGGCCTAGGCCTAGATAAACAAGAATAGTTATGAAATAAAATAGGGATGGCATAGAACTATAATAAAATTCATAAGAAGAACAAGGGGAATAGATGAACTAAATAAAACTACAGTAACAAATTTACTGAAAACAAACATAAGAAATATAGAAGCAAAATCAGATTTACATAGATTATTAATAGAAAAAAGAATAGAAATCAGAAGGGATCTGCAACTTATTGTACTGTCAAGAAGAAACCTCAATTTGTACTGAATCTTGCAATTACTGAAATATACCTGCTGATTCTAAGTAATCCAATCAAGCCTCGATAGGTAATCTGTATCTACGAATATCCCCTAAAAAATATGTGCAAACCAGCCTCGGTACTCCATTAAAATTATATTTTAGAAGGAGGTTATTTGAGAAGGAGGTAAAGAAATGAAGTACTTAGAATTAGGTTAGGATTGGGGGCTATTTATAATTGATCTAGGGTGTTTAGATCCGTTAAATTCTAGGTTAAGATTTTAGTCTACCAAATCTCAGAATTCTTTAGAAGAACGCACCCAAAAAGCCACACAAATCGATCGATAACATGCGCATCTAGTGAGCCAACTGGCCAAGTTGGGTCGACCCATGCTCCAGGTGTGTCAACCCCTGGGTCAACCTACTTGAGGTCAGGATCGACCCCTAATCGACCCAGCTGAAGGCTGGGTTGCCTGGCTATGCCTGATTTTCGATTTAAATTAATTATGATTAAATCGAACGTTACTCTATTTTAAAATCCGAATTTCAAATTTGTTTCTTTTATATCTTCTTTGTTTTAAGTCTGATTTTAACAAATCAAATGTCTGCCTTGGCCAGAATTTCATAACGAACTCAATGGCGCAACCACCGTTGCCCATTTCTTAATATTTCTCTAATTGATATTTATTTAATTAATCTATTATTTAAATTTCTTTATTTTAATTTTTGGTTGTTACATTCTCCCCTACTTAAAGGATTTCATGCCTGAAACGTCCAAGGCAAGAAGTATGTCATAAATATTATCACAACATCATCTAAGTACATTTACTCATCCATCAATCCCAGACATCTATTGTGCTTAGAATTTATAATGCTTTTCATGAACATATTCAATAGTGTAGTCTATATGTCCATAATTAATGTAAGAAATTAGGCAGTCCACTGATTCAATCGATCTCCTTTTATGCAATTTATGTCGGTGCCATGCATCCAAAATGTATGCAAAAGAATCCTAATGGTACATAAAGTTCTATATGCATGCTACAACCATCATCAACAAAATGCAACATTCATATGATAGTCACCTAAATTTCATTCGTAAATTCAAAGATGAATTTAACAATGCACACACATCCATATGTAATCATGTTAGTGTCCTAGTGTGTGTGTGTGTATGTGCGCATCCATTGCATCCACTAGCAAACACTTGCATCCACTTGAATCCATAAAACATAACATGTTCTAATAACATGTTTAAACCATATCCTACCATCCATGGGATTTTCCTAAGACTCACTAATTCAGACGATAGGAAGTGGATAAGGTTCAAATTCCAAACTATGAAAGGATTAAGAGTGTACTATCAAAGAGGAATGAAAAAGGAGCACAATCTTCTCCGCAGGTTCCCACGTTGCTTCATTTTGGTCCTCTCTCCACTGAACCTTGAAAAGTTTGATCTCCTTATTATACTTCTTAATCTCATCATCCATAATCTGCATTGGTACTCGTTTGGCAGAAGCATCCTTCTCAACCTCGACCTCCTCTAAATTACTCAGCTCAACTACCACCGCAGAATCATGTAGCCATTTCCTTAAATGCGAGATATGAAATACATCATGAACGCCTGATAGTCCCTCGGTAGGAGAACTCTATAGGCCCCTTGGCCTATCCTCTCTACAATCACAATGGGTCCAACAAATCTAGGTGCTAATTTTCCAAACGAACCAAACAGCCCCACGTTCTAAGAGGGGATACTTAATAAAAACCATATCCCATACGTTAAACTTGACTTGTTATCTCCTCTTATTCGAATAAGACTTCTATTTGTCTTGAGCTGCCATCATCATTTTCGAATTAAGTTAATCTTGTCCGAGGTCTCTCTAGTTATCTCGAGTCCAAGAAAGGTATATCTGTAGTCTGCCACCAACAAGATGGTGTTATGCGGGGTCGTCCATATAAAGCTTCAAAGGGTTCCATGCTAATACTCGCTTGGTAGCCGTTATTGCAGGAAAACTCAACCAAGGGAAGGTGTTACTCCCAACTCGCTCCGAAGTCTAAAATGCACAACCGCAATAGATCCTCAAGAATCCGATTAACCCACTCGGTTTGTCCATCTATCTGAGGGTGGTATGAAGTACTAAGTCTTAGTTGTTCCCCCAACTTATCTTGCAGACTCCTCTAAAACTCGTTGGTAAAGATGGGGTCTCCGTCACTAATGATACTCAAGGGAACCTCATGAATTCGAACGATCTCCCTCAAATATATCAAAGCTAATCCATCCGCGGTCATCTTACTCTTGACTGGGATGAAATGAGCGCTCTTGGTTAATCTATCTATGATCACCCAAATGCTAGTATTGCCTCTCCTCAATCTAGGAAAATCATTTACGAAGTCCATCGACACATTTTCCCATTTGCACTGTGGCACAACCAAAGGTTGAAACAATCCACTGGTTTCCTTTGCTTTAGCCTTAACTCTCTGACATGATATGCATCTTGGCATAAAATTTGCCAATTCTCTTCATTCCTTTCTGATAGAAGGCCGTCTTCATATCTCTATACATCTTATCTCTCCAAGATGGATAGTTATCCGAGAGTGATGAGCCTTTGATAATATCGCACTCATCACTTCTCTCATGCGGGATATATAAAACCTGCCATCACGCGTAGCCATCCTTTCTCATCAACTGGGTATCTACAAAGGTTCTTAGAAGTGTCGCCTCTACCTAAGCGGCCCAAAATGTTGGATAGTTGCAGGTCATCATGCGGACTGGATCTAATCAATTCCAATAGAGTAGATTGCGCCTCAAGCGATGCTAATAATCCTGGTTTATAGTCCACAAGAAATCAAATGATGAGATAAACTATAAGCTTTGCCACTCTGCGAATAATGGGCTCAATATCATCCTCAGCTTACTCAGAGCATCCACCACTACATTCCCCTTTCCTGGGGTATAAGAAAACTCAAAATCATAGGATGTTAAAAACTCCATCCAATGCTACTGCCTCGTTAAGATTCTTTTGCTAGAATATATACTTGAGGGTCTTATGATCTGTATATAACTCAAACCTATCACCTAACTAGTAATGCCTCCAAGACTTAGGGCAAAAACAATCAATGCTAGCTCTAAATCATGGGTAGGACAATTCTTCTCATGTACCCTTAGCTGTTTACTTCCATAACAAACAACCCTGCCCTCTTGCATTAGGACAACGCCCAATCATGTACCACAAGCATCGATATACACCGTAAACATGTTTGATTCGTCTGGGAGAGTCAACACTAGAGCCGTTGTAAAAGCCTCTTTCAATATCATAAAGAAAATGTCGCAATCCATATCCCTAAGAATACTAAGTTCTTCTTAATAAAGCGGGTAAGTAGAGTAGAAATACCTGCAAAATCATTAATAAATTTCCGATAGAACCCCGCCAAACCTAGGAAGCTTCTCACCTTAGTTTCATTCTTGGGTACCTACCAATCTTGCACAACAACCAATTTAATAGGATCCACCGCTATACCATATCCAGAAACTACATGTCCTAAGAATCTCACTTCCTTATGCCAAAAGTGGCACTTAAAGAATTTTGCCTTCAACTGATGGGCATGAAGAGTAAGGAGGACCTCTCCCAAGTGCAAAGCATTCCCCTTCTCATCTATCGAGAATAACAAGATGTCATCCACGAACACCACCACAAACTTATTTAGGAACTCCCTAAACACTTGGCTCACCAAATCCACAAAATATGCCTGTGCATTGGTTATACAAAAAGGCATAACTAGCCACTCGAAAAATCCATCTAAAGTCCTAAAAGCTGTCTTATCCACATTGTTATCTTCAATTCGAAGCTGATGAAACCCAATCACCAAATGTAACTGAGAGAAAACGGATGCACCCACCAACTAATCAAATAAATCTTCTATCGAAGGGAGTGAGTGTCGATTCTTTTTTGTGAGCTTATTTAATTCTTTGTAATCCATACGTAGACGGAGAGAGACATCTGGCTTAGTAGCAAATACGGTTGGTGCTCCCTACTCAAATATACTCCGTCTAATAAAACCTATCTCCAACAGTTTACCCACTTGCTTACTCAATTCTTTCCATTCCCTTGGAGCCATATAACACATAGGCAATGCAACAAGATTAGCATTCTTTGTCAAGTAAATCTGGAAGTCGATCTCTTGTCTCAGAGGTAGTTCTCTCACCTCCTCAAATACATTTGAAAATTTTCTTACCATGAGCACCAAGCTAAGATCATTGATAGAAGTATCCAGGGACTCTAAGAAGCTTAACATGACTGACCCTCACAAGTTGCAAGATATCTCGAGGGTCCTACCATGTCAAGTCATCTACCTCACTACCCTGTTCTCGTAGTTAAGAATGTCACCATACATGGCCAGCCAACCAATCCCTAGAATAATACCGTACCCCAAAAGCCCCAGTACAAAGGCATCTCAATCAAACTTAATGCCTAAAATAAAAAGTCTCAAACCCTTACACATCATAGATCAATGAGTCAAAACTCCTATAGGGTTTGAAACTACTGGATCAGAAACATAAAAGTGCAGAAAATCGACTAATGAAGTAGAGATGAATGAATATGAAGTGCCAGAATCAAATAAGGTACTAAATGGAAAGTCATAAAGAGGACCAAACCTTTGACTGTAACCTTTCTTCCCCAATCCTGACCAATATTAGCCTGAGCCGCTTCCAAAATATGAATCTGCACTCCGGATAAACTAGCTCCTTGCCCTTGCTTCAAAGGACACTCCCTACTATAATGACCTTGCTGTCCACAATGATAGCAGTTTCCTTTTTTAGCAGTCTTCTTGTAGTCCTTCAGAAAATGGCCTGTTATGCCGCATCCATGGTATTTAACATCCTTCTTTATCTGAGCTTTCTCTGGTTTTTCGCTCTTCTTCTTATTGACTTTCTTAGGCCACCATTTCTTCTTTCCAATATTATCCTTAACCACCACAACTTTATTTTCCACAATATCACCTTTCACTTCCTCGTACATAAGTGCCACCTCAACTAGATTTTCAAACATAGTGCCATCAAAATATGGGTCATAGTAAGTACATGTAGAGGTTGATTCAAGCCCTTAACAACCCTCACTGCTTTCTTGCGGGTTGTATTAACCAAATCAATCTCGAACCTCGCAAGCTCATTAAAATAATTTACATAATATTAATCGAAAGATCGCCCTGTTTCAGCACTAGAAAATTTTCCAACAACATGCCCTCTTCCGCCTAGAATAGAAACTTTCTCCCAAAACTCTCCGTAAAGTTATTCCAAGTCTCGAAACAATGCTCTTCCTCAGCCACCTTCCATGAAAACGAAGCTTCATATTTTATTTTCCACACAACCAATCGAACCTACCTCTTAACGTAAAGCTCTAAAAGTCCAAATATATGCTCGGTGTTCCGGAGCCAAGTGCGGGTCACAACAAAAGTCTCTGTACCATGGAAAGTCTTGCCGCCAAGAGAAGTAAAATCCTTGCAAAGCTTAGAAATGACATCCACTGGTGGTGGGTTAGGAGGAATCACCACGGTTGGATGGGAGCTTTGGAATTACTTTGCCCTTCAACTAGTTCCATAGCTTCTGCATAACAACGGAACCAAGTCGGAATGGGGATTCCCTCAGGAAAATTGGGATCCCTGGATATGCAGCAAACAGAAAACGACAAAGGATTAAAGAACGAAATCAAGGCAATATTGTAATTGACTTGAGGGGATATTTTTCAGAAAACAACTTTTTATTTTGAAAACTCTTTTTCTTTAAAAGGCATTTTTTTAAATAACAAAAGCTTTTTACTGATCTTGTAACCTTAAGATCTATTACCAAATGCAACACTACACATTTTTAACGTTACAAGTAAGAGGATTTCAATAATAAATATGGAGCATATAGGTATATAACAACATCAGAGAGGCTAAAATTCACAAGACAACAGTATAAAACACAGCGAAATTTGAAAATTTTCATTTAAAACAAAATAAGAAGTGTCAATACATCGTAAGTCATAAAAACCTTAGTTGTCTCATAAAAGAAACTACAAGTCAAAGTACCAAAATAAATAGTATCATCCTCAACATCAAATACTGAAAATAAAATAAATATGGAAAGGTACATGTATACACAAAGAACAAGACATATGATAATCTCCAAAGGACTAAGCTGGGTCAAAGCTCTCTCAAGCCAAGATCATCCACCTAAGAACCTGGGAGGAGGAAGAAAGAAGTGGAAAACAAAACTAGTCAGACATAAAGCCTGGTGAGTCCAATAATTGCTAGCATGAGTGATAAAAAGGAATTAAGATAGGATAATAAATTGAAGCTCAATATAGTAAATAAGAATACAAATATACTACCACAAGATAGTCGATTGCTATATCATTTGATTTCTTCACCAATTGCTACAATTCATAAATTAGGATATCCCTCTATTGGCTTCTAAACCACAATTGTGATAACGTATGCCGATTGTGGCCCCGAGTTTATCAGACCCAACCCATCAGCTCTAAAAACATAGCGTAAGTCACCGGTGTTACATCGTCTTATCTTCCCTAATTGGCATGACCCACGCTCACCGCCCAGTCGGAACTTGCCATTACCCACCACGTTTGGAGCACTTACTACCCAGTACAGTATAAGCGTGCCTCCTCCTCCTTGTGAGACTTTGGTGTAGTGTGATAAAAAAGAATACTGAATGATACAGATCCCCGACCGAATAAATGCAATTCGACATAAGTCACCATTAGACTTGGTCCCTAATTTAATTTACTAATGCTAAAGCCCCTATAGAATTATTGTTGACCGCCTAACTACCGTAGAACACCATAGTATTATCAACAAATGCCTATGTAACTAAAAATTAATTATTTTATTTGGCTTCTTATTTTCCTTAATCAGTCTACTCTCACTGCCGGAATGGACTGATACTACGAGCCTATTATTTTCTCTAATCAGACGTCGTTGCCGTAACGGACTCCTACTGCCCATGGTTACTAATTTAATATAAACTTAATGCAAACCTTAAGTTTATTATTCATGTAACTTTTCTATTATTTCATAGGTTGCATGTAACATTATTATACTGGTTATCTATAAATATCATTTTGTTTAATTTTATTGTATAACCTAACCCCCGTCACTTGCGTCTATCCAAATTTCATTTATTCAGTTATCAAAGTTACATTTCAATATTATTTTATTGCAAAAGTTAAATTAAGCCTAATTCATCCTTTTTATACATATTTCCTTTTCCCCCCAATTGCGCTAATATTGTCAATTTCCATAATTTAACCCAATTTGTGTATAAACAAGAAGGGAAAAAGGTTTTGGCTCAAGAAGGCCTAAACTCAGCATAAAAAAAAGGAAAATGGCCAAGGCTCTCGCATTGCCTGGGCTTATGTAAACAAGAATAGATCTGAAATAAAATAGGACTGTTATAGAAATGTAATAAAATTACATAAGAAAAACAAGGAGTATAGATGAACTGAATAAAACTACTGTAATAGGTATACTGAAGATAGATAGAAGCATAATCAAATTTACATAGACTATTGACAGAAAAGAGAATAGAAATTATAAGGGATCCGAAAATTATTATATGTTAAGAAGAAACTTCAATTTGTATTGAATCTTGCAATTACTGAAATATACTCACAAATTCTAAGCAATCCAATCAAGCCCCGGTAGGTAATCTTTATCTATGAATATCCCCCAATTTTTTTTTTTTTTTTTTTTTTTTTTTGAAAACCAAAGCCTCAGTACTCTATTAGAATTCTTTTGAGAAGAAGGTTATTTAAGATTGCGGCAGTGAAATGGAGTAGTGAGAATCAGGTTAGGTTTGGGGACAATTTATAATAGAGCTAGGGCATTTAGTTTCATTAAATTTTAGATTAAGATATTACGCCATCAGATCTCAGAACTCTCTAGAAGAGCGCACCCCAAAAGCCACACAAACTGATCGACAACTTGCACATCAAGTGTGCACGCTGCCTAGGTTGGGTTGACCCCAGGTTGACACACTTGGGGTCTGGGTCGACCCTCAAGTCGACCCTACTGAAGGTCGGGTTGCCCAACTATGCCTGGTTTGCGCTTTAAATTAATTCTGATTAATTCAAACATTACTCTATTTTAAAATTTGAATTTCAAACTTTTTTCTTTTATATCTTCTTCGTTTTAAGTCTAATTTTAACAAACCAAATGCCTATCTTAGCCAGAATTTCAAAATGAACTCAATAGCGCAAACCTCATTGCCCATTTCCTTATATTTTTCTAACTAATATTTATTTTATTAATTTCTTATTTAAATTTCTTTATTGAAATTTTGGGTTGTTACAGTGGCTTAGCTAGATTGATCTTGAATTTGATGGTGATTGTACTTAGGAATGGGAATTATGGCTTTATGCCAAAATTCCGGATCTATTTCCTTATAGTGATCACTTTCAGTAGTTGTTTTTGAAAGTGATGAGGGACCATTGGTCTTGGGTTGTCACTTTATGCGGGAGTGAGTGGTTTAGTTGTTCTATCCTTGAGGATTTTAGGGACAAAATCCTTTAAAGTGGAAGAATGTAACAACCCATGTTTTGACGATTGGATATTTAAATATCTTTAACTATTTGATGTTTCCAAAGTGATATTTTACATAAATGTTCGAATTAGGGCTCAATATTATTTCCATTGAATTATGATAGTTCGTTAGGTGGAGAGAAATTATATGGATCGTTATATTTCAAAATTTGATGCTCCAAGGGAAAAATAGTCTCGAAATGCACACGAAAACTATCATTTTCGGAATAGTGTAGGATTATGATGAAATTTATATTTTTGGAATCGTTATAATTGTATCATGCTGTCAAGTTTCGTATCAAATGGATGTACCATTTGGCCGTGCTCTTTTAAAACATGTATGTGTTTTGAACACATAATTTTTGATAAGTAGGCCTTATGAGATTATAAATACCCCTTAATCACCCAATAAACGTGATTCTAATTGTATGATAACTCTATAATCTACTTTTTCATCATCTTTTCTTTATATTCCATTGCCACCACTTCCTTTTATCTTCAAAAAAAATATCTCATGAAATACTCTACCTAAAATCATGAAACCACTTCCTAAATTCATGGATCGAGATTCTCTTCAATCCCATATCAGTTTTGTGATTTATCGTGAGCATCCATGACATGGTCTTGACTAGCTTGAGGCCTAGGGCTCCAGTTTCGAGAAGTAAGAGCAACAATTTGCAAAACCAATACTGGATTCCGATTCAGCATCAAAAATTGCATCTTCGGCTCGAATTTGGTGAAATTACAGAAGTGTCGAGACCTATACAAGGTAGCATGGTGAAGGCAGTCAGATGCATTTTGAATGGTGGCTCGGGTGATGGTGATTTAGATATGAGCAAGTTGCATTTTCAAAGAGCTTCACGACAATATTTTTGGATTTTGATTTCGCGGAGCCTAGCTCCATATCTCTTATATTTCATGCACTGGTT
This sequence comes from Allium sativum, assembly GCA_030737875.1. Taxonomy (NCBI): domain Eukaryota; kingdom Viridiplantae; phylum Streptophyta; class Magnoliopsida; order Asparagales; family Amaryllidaceae; genus Allium; species Allium sativum. The sequence continues at coordinate 1,042,649,984 of CM060918.1, forward strand.
TGGTGGGTTATGCTGTGCGTATCACGACCTGGAAAATGAAGGAGGTTGTGGAAGAAAGCATAATGTTTGATTTCTTTTTCCGATTTAAATATGTAGTATTATAATTATCATATCTTTTTCATACAGCATCAGATTTGGACGCGTTTCTTGTGTTGGACTCATACTAGCGAGCTCTACATTTGATACTTGTTTGGGCTGATTTGGCTAAGGCGAGTGATATCTCTCATTGAATTGGATTTATTGGTATGATGAAAATTTGAAACTTTAAAATGATATTTAACCTGAAAATATAAATTATAGGATTGTCGAACCTATTAATTAATAAATAAGTGGATTAAAAGGTAATTTGGTTAGTTTAGATCCAAATAACACATTTTTACCCATTTACAAGTTATTTTGACATTATTACCGGAACTTAACTATTTTGACACCAAATTCACACAAATTATTTTATTTAGTCTCTACTTATATTCTGAATGCTATTATAGATGTTTGCATGCTATTTTAGTCAATTTTAGGATACTTGGTTACGTTGTTGTTGTTTGCATAAGCTGGTTGTAAACATCGTTTTTTGACAAAATTGGACTAGGAAACTTTATCTGCTAGAGTTTAGTATTATCGATCGACCATGCAAGTTGGTGTATACTGATTGGGCGCACAAGACTCGAATGTGCGAGATAGATTCACGAAGAAGAATCGAAATGTGTAGATCGATTTGATAATGGATGTGCATCAGAGCATAGTGATTGATCGGACTACAACGTAGTATTGGGATTTGGTGGAAGATCTGAAGATAGGGAATCAATTCGATAGCGAGCATGGATTTCCAAACGGGTGTCTGACGTTTTCCTTGGATGTGTATTTAACCAATTTTGGTTAAAGACACGATCTGAGTGGTCATTAACGAATTCTATGAAGTGATCAATATTGACTACTATTGTTGTTGGCCATTTTAGCCAATTTGAAGTTGATGACGATGTGGATTCAAGAAACATGATATGAGGATTCATTCGATGGTGGATTCGAGATGATGGCTCTTCACTGGGTGGCTTTAATGCGAAACAAGATGAACGTTTCTTGTGGGTGCAGGGACATGTCAGGTGTGATTTTTCATACCATCAGTACTGTATATTATTGTGAGTTTATAGTTTTCGAGATTCATTAATCGCTCACATCAGACTATTTTCTGACTCAAGATTTTATATTCCCTCTTATTACCTTGGTTGCTGATCGATCATGCTGATTAGCAGACTAGGTGATTGGCATTATTTGGAGTTGTGCATGTGGATTAGTAGGAGGTGGCGTCTACTCATATTAAATTTGTACTATTATTTATTCCGTTGTGCGACACTGTGGAGACATGATAGTGTTGACTGTTTGTTCTGAGATAGTGTATCCGTGAGTATATTTATCTCTAATATACTCAAATTGTATAGTTGTTACTATCTCCCAGTTTTATTCATATAATTTCTGTAATATTTTATCTGATGCATTGTGAGATGTACGACTGTATATGGATTTTAGTCTTGTTTCTTTCTTTCTATTCTCTTCTAATTTTTTCCTTTCCTTTTCCCTTCTTTCTTTCTTTCCTTCCATTGTATTCCCCTAACAACTGTTCTATTTTGATTGAGTGACACTATTTGATGGTATGAGCACCGATGGTGTAGGGCAGTCATTACATTAACCAAATCACCTATAGTTGCATTGATTGCATCACACTTCGCGCACTCTTCGTGATGCATCCAGACTCCAAGTTTCGGCCACATCTCCCTAAATCACATCCATAACCAGGCCATCAGCCCCCTCAAGCCTTGATCCGACCAAGGTCACTGGCCTCTTCCAAAATGCTAACTGTTATGCGCTTTTCTCCATAAATCCAAATTCAACTTCGATGCTCCTCAATTCCAATCATATGTAACATACACTTAAGCCTTGTTTATTGCTCAAAAATGGTAAACCCTGGATTCATATATCACCCTAAAACTAGATATAAGCATGAAGAGATTTTCATTAGGAATATAATGAATCTAGTTTGGGAATTTTTCGTTGATTGGATGTTGAGATATTGATTTTTGAATGGAGATATAAGTGGCAGCCATGAAATTATGAAGATGAGGATGGAATGGTATCACAACTAATAGAAAAATAGGGTTTAGGATAATGACGGGTAATTATAATATTACTATATTTAATTGTTTTGAATTTTCCGTTGACAACTAATACACATTTTAAGCATGACTAAACGATACATTCGATTGCTGTGAAATTTGACATCATGCAACAACTTACTATGATGATTCCAAAATTATAGATGTTGGTATAATCCGACAATAAGCCCTTAAATGACGACTTTCCCAAGTATTTTGCGATTGTTTCTCCCTTGAAGCATCAATTCTTGAAATATAGTAATCCATGTACTTTTTTCTACCTAAAGAACTATTCGAGCTCAATGGAAATAGTCTTGAGTCATGATTAGATTGTTTATGAAAAACCCATTTTGGAACCATCAAATAATTAACGACTAATATTTAAATTACCATTGGTAAAAAATATGGGTTGTTATAGGGGAACTCGTATTTATAGGCGAGGAGGTATAAAATCATTTGAGAATGGAGGGTAGTTATGGGAAGAGCGAAGAACATCGCTTTTCCATGTTCTCGAGTAATTATCCAGATCGGTATTTGCTATATTGACCCGGATCGGTATACAATATACCATTAAAGACGATCGATTCCTTTTTCGATATTGTTTTTCTCTTTTTCCTTCTAAACATCTTTGAGTTGTTCTTTGTTGAATCACATGGCTTTTATCCTTGAGTTATTCAGATATTCATTTAGAGAACTTATAGAAAGTCACCAATCTTCATCATCGCCATCAACTACTAGGCTATTAATTTCTTGCCAATACTTATGTATATGTCCTGAGATGGCCTATCTAAAAAGTTGGTAACATTCTACTATCCTAAAATACCTTTTATGCAATATGACATGCTTTGAATTTGAGATAGATTCTAAGATTTCTTCGTTCTATTATTAGAACAACTGAGTGGAATGCATTGGCCTCTTGCATCGACTGTTTTATTAAATCAATTTTTTAGAAATGGTGTCTCTTCAATTTCATTCTTCGAGGCTCTATCTATAAAGTGTTTGAATGAATTTTCTTATCGATGACTTGTTAGGAAGTTGCAAATCGTACCCTGTTTCTAGGTACGGTAGATGTTTTACTTTATCTTGTACTTCATCCTTTCCTTCTCGCTTCCCTACTCCCTCCTTTTTTTTAATATATCTAAATCAGTATCCAATTCAAAACAAGTCTAAATCAGCCAACGATCCAAAATACATGGATAAATATAGGTAAGTGCAATAGTCGCTTCCCCTTCTCTCTTATAAAATTTTCCTCTCTTTTTCTTCTCCTTTTCTCTTAATTAATTTTAATAGTTATTATGCTTGCTTCCCTTTCCTCCATCAATTTCTTCTAACTAACCTAGTTACTTATCGATTTACACTGTCTTCATTGTCAGTCATCATCCCCAATTTTGCTTGCTTATTACCACTCTCTCTTTGAACCAAATCCAATAAAGAAAGGGTGAAGAGGTGAGCAATTAATTTTTGTTCATGTGGATTTCATTTTAATTTGTGGTAGCATATGGATGACGAGGAAGAAACCGATGCTCGAGTGATGTTAAATGTGACTTATATGATGTTTGGGGATCGAAGAGAAGCGGAGATGCCAAGATTTTCCATGGTGAAGCAGATAACAGTCGCCATATGGAAATGGTGATGGGATAGGGCAGATGTGCAGCACCATGGCAATAAAGGAAGAAGGAGAAAATTTTGGATGAATGAGGGGATGAATTTTTGAGTTGGTATGGAGTGAAGTGGAGAAGAGTTAAATACTCCAAGCTTTAAATCAGCATTCTTTATGAAGTGTTCGGATCCATATGAGGCTTACCGAGTAAGGTTAGTATAGGATCATACCGATCTGGGTCATAGGATCGGTGGTATAGATGTGATGATGATGACCCTAAATGTAACACCCCAAAATTTTAATAAACCATAACTATATGAAGAATATTAGTAAAAAATATATTAAGTAATAATATATTCAGAACATGATAAAATGAACTTTACCGTTGCTATGCTACGAAATTTTGATTCGGACAGACTATTGGTTTGCGTAAATTGGACTAAGTATGAACAAGATATGATCAGTAGAAGTTTGAATTTAAATTAAATTATTTTATTAATAAACTCATAAAAGAAGGTTATTAGGTTACCGGAACCTATATGAGTCGACACTAGTGTCGAACCCCTGTGTCGACCCATGGTTCGACATAGTGTCAACCCACACATGAGGTGGGTCGACCTAATTGCAGCTAGGCACAAACCTGTGCCTGATCGGCTGTGCAGTTAATGCCCCACTATTAGCTCACTATAACCCCGCTATATTACGTAGCGGATTACCACTGCTATGCTTTTCCCAAATAGCCTCTGATATAGCCTCTCTGCTTTAAGCCCTACTATATTCCGCTATTCCCAATATATACAGTTATTCCGCTATATTGCACTACACCCGCTATATCTTTAATGAAAGAAACGAACTGAAAAATGACATCTATGCATTATAAAATTTACGAAGTAAAGTTCTTTAATTAAAATTTTTAATTTATATTTATTGAAACAAAAATACTCTATATTCTATAAAATTTAATTAAGTTAAATTACAATTTACTTTAATTTATTTACAGATATTTGCACATGTTTTTTTAAATTAAGAATTTACTAATTATTGTTAAACTGTGTGCTAGTTTTTAATTAAATTATTATTGTTACATGCGTAAAAACATTACGAATGAGTTACATGAGCTATTTTAGCATCATCCTCTATATCCTGCTATTTCCGCGCTTTATCCCCGCTATGACTTTTTGGACCTCCGCCGCATTGGATCCACTAATCGCTCTAATTACACAGCTGACTAGACTAACCTGGTTCTAGAAGATTCCTTTGTTGTCTCATTCTGATGTGTATTCTATGGCTTGGATTGAAACCCTAATATCTTATGGTCCAGACTATCCTATCACACCTATAAATAGACTAGCAACCCTCACTCTTTTCCTATAAAAAATTATTCTTCATCTTCTTCCTCCACTCTATAATGTTCTGGAACTAAAATTAGGGAAAAGTTTAGGTGTAGTCAAAATATAGATTTGAGAGGATATTTGTTACGACGCGAACTTCCCCAGTAAGGAAAGCACGAATTGCTTCGAGGACAAGACGAATCAGAACGCAAACAGAAGAACATTTCATTGTATATTACAACAATTCATCAGATTAGAAAAATATACAAAGTATAAAAAAATAAATATTACACAGACAATATCATAGATTACAATACATTACATAGCAGCGGAAAAATAATACAAAACACTACTAGAAGGAGATATACGGATACAAAGCTTTCCGGATATCATTCCAGCTGTAAACCAGGATCCTATGAATATAAATCTGCAAAACCAAAACTACTAGCTTCCCATGTCAAAATAAGGGCACCCAGAGTTTAGGTTAAAACAATAAACTCCAGGTCGGTGATGGGACTGGTGTGAGAACTAAAACAGTTATTAATCTTTATTTTAAAGTTAGGTAAATCAAGGGACCACGCCGTATAACACGGAACGAGTTTCCTCCCAAGAATACCAGTGCATAAAACAACAACGCAATGCTAAATAAAGAACAATGAAGCTATTATAAGAGCCAGGTCGCTTCACACAATGCAACACAAGCCGGAGGATAGGGTTTTACCTTATAATAGCCAAAGAATGCTTGATACGTTTAAAAATAGATTATTTGATACTATTATAAGTGTATAGTGTCAAAACAATTTCAATCATAAATATCAATCATAGACGACATGGGTACCATATATCATGTCGCCATACTAGGCTCTACAATCAAAACCGCAAATGTCACGTATTGGAAGTTGGATTTCCATCTGTGAACCGAGGCAAAAGATAGTCCTCTCTGATTCGAGACAATCTAGCCTACCATGTCCCAAGACCCAGACTCAGGTGGGCCCTTGGATCGTCAGGGCCGGTCCACCGATGTGGATTAAAATGCCTGAACACTATGTTTCCCCACCCTATGGTGCGTAAATGAGCCAACGAATGACTTCGTCGGACCCGGATCGTCCGATCAAACCGAGGCACCTAACAACAGCAACAACCACACAGGCGAAAATAATATAAATGTCAGCCAGTTTAAGCACTGACACCACCTCTAGCTAGAAAGAAACGCATGCCCTCCCTGATGTCCTCTCCCGTTTCTGGTTCACAACCGGGGTGTGAGGCTCGCGAATCAACGCTACACAAAGCTATGCCACACAGGCCGTGCTTTGATCATCAACCACAAGACTTTGCTTTTCAATAGAAGCCTTGATCATATTGCCACTTAGGCATGCTACACAAGCAATTCACTCCATGCGATTGATATCCATCGATATATAACTCCTGAGCTCGTACGTCTCAGAGAAGGGCGTTAAGCAAGAGAATAAATTCTCCGCCGCCAAACATATATGTATTTAATAGAAACCAATCACATAGAATAAAATCCAATGTCAGACACACAGTCCATTTACAAGTCCATTCTGGGTCTGAACGAAACCGGAGGCACCTTGTACCTCGCATATCCATCGAACTCCAAGTACGTCTGGACGATCACAAACTGATTCCCTCCTCTTGGGTGTACAACCCAATCAAGATCATCAGTAATCACCCAAACGATGTGAAGACCTCCGGTCTTTGACCATCGTCTTCATCCTCGACACCACGTCGAATCAGTTATTCAGAATGGGATAAACCCGGTCTTTTTGAATAACTCGCGTATGTAATAAATAAGTGTTACACAAACGCAACATACGCCACATTCCAATTTAGAATATTCTTTTTTTCAGATATTCTTACACTTTGGGAAAGGTTCCCATCAATTTTATCAAAGATAAATTCTTTAAATTTATTCTTTAATCTCCTTTTGAATATCAATTCAAACTAGTCGGGATTAGCGAACCACACCGAAGTAATCATTTATTTTATTTCCCAATACCAACCTATTCACCCCATGAAGTAAAACTGGTCATACTTCATATCTAACACCACAGTGTTATCGGTAAATTCAATTACCATTTCACGTTCAAATCTAATTGAAGATTTAACTATCGCCTGGAGCAAAACTGGTGATACTCCATTCTCGACCATTTCAATCTAATTAAAGATTCATTAAAACTCCACTTAGTTTTAATCTTTCAATGGGTTAAAGAATCAATTCATTTAAAACACGATTCACTATAAACTCAAAATCACATTCCATTAATTATCGGGTTAAAGAACAAGTGTTATTTAAAACACCGTTCACGATAAACCCAAGAATCAATTCAAGTTCAATTACAATTAAATTCCATTTAATTGGTACACTTCATTAAATCTAAATAAAAAGATTTAATCTTTTTCTCAACTAGGCTTAAGAACAGTGTTAATGAAGACACCATTCACGACAAACCCAAATCACATTTGATAATAAATACCAGGCTCTGAATTTAAAATATATCGGCTTATATTCAATATCAAATTCTACGACCAACAAATATCGTATTGGAAATAACGATATAAATATATCTTTCAAATTCCCATAACAATATCTGTATCATCACGAAATCCAACATCGAAATATTCCGAAGACAATTTCGATTCAAATCCATTCCAATTCACTTATTGGAAATTCTGGTTATTTTCAAAACCATTTCAAATCCAATTATTTATTTTTAAATAAATAAATAAATTATTATTCTAGTTCAAAACTAGTTCATTTCAATAAAAATCTATTTTTATCTTTTCAAATATGGAGTTTTTCATCCCAATTCTTCACAAACCATTTCTTATGATTTTACACAAATTATTAATATTTTTAATAATTTTATCAAGGCCCGTACAGTCGATTTCCATCAACGGCCATCGAACTGCACTTACAGCGACCTTTTCCCAATTTGATTTGGACATAATTCCAAATCCAACCGTTGGATTTCAAATCTCCAATATTCACTAGAAAGATCTTTTCGATACGAACCCAATGGTTCCGGTTTTAGGAGAATCCGACGGTCAGATCTCCCGCAACGTCCATTCGAAGTCAATGGTCGAAATTCGCGAACTTCGCGGCTTGCTCTATTCAGGCCAATATATATATAATATATATTTCGTCGATTTCCTTTTAAAACAAATTTTATAAATCGTTTAAAATTCGTTTTCAAAACGATTTCAACTTCCTTTTCAAATTCAAATCAAAATTGAATTTTTCAATATAAGTTCATTTTAAAATCATTTCAAATTGATTTCAATTCAAATCGATTTTTAATTCAATTTTAGTTCGTTTTCAATTCAACTTGAATTTCAAATCTATTCAATTTCAATTCGAATTCCCTTTTATTCAATTTCAATTCGATTTTAATTCTATTTAATTTCAATTCCAATTCAATTCTATTTAATTTCAATTCAAATCGGTTTTAATTTAAATCGATTTTAGTTCAATTTCAATACGTTTTAAATTCAATTCAAAAACGATTTCAGTTCTATTCAAATCTAATTCGAATTTCAATTCTTTTCAATTTAATTAGAATTTCAATTCATTTCAAAATATCAGATTTTGAAATCACTTTCGATGTTCATTATAAAATGAATAAAATCGATATAAATATCGTTCACGTCGAAATGGCGTAAATCTAATCAACACGGCTTCATCTATTTCTATTTTCAAATATTCTGTTTCAAATATTCTATTTCAAAACTGGAATGAGGCCCAATCAGTTACCATATAATGTTAATTATATGGATTTTCTACAACACATGTATAAAATAACAACGATAAATAATCAGCCATCATCCAGAGTGCGTTCTACACTGTAAAAGCATCAAATATAAATATTTAACGCTTATAACAGCCTGTCAATCAATCGATCGACATACAGCTAATTATTGGGACTAGTGTATGTCATATATCATCCCAATACCCGTGTGGGGTTTTCAAACAATCGAACACAGATTTTATTTGTGCAGTTGGGCGATGTGTAAAATTTATCGTCCCAATCAATATCAGTCAAATGTGTGTATATAAACAAATCCTTCGATTTGTTTATATTTGTTTCATTTTAAATACACGTTAAAAATTCTATTTTCAACTATAAAATATTCTTAACTATATAAATATTTTATTTCATTTCACATCACATCACACAATCAACTACACATCAAAATCAAACAAACAAGCATACAAGCCGTCCATGGTCTGTGGACGACGGATGTCGGGTGCTACCAAACACCGTCTGCATCCTAGAATATATTTTAACTAGAAAAATTAAATTAAAAGTGAGAAGTTCTCACAGAGGGTTCCACTCCGCCGTGCTTTGCTTTTGAACTGCTGAACCGACTGGATCTGCTTGAAATTCTAATGCAGTCCCTATTCCGCTGTTCATAATAAGAATTATATTTTTATCACTTCATTTCGATAAATAAAAATCATATTTTTACATCTCTACTTCATATATATTTACAACGCTCCATTTTATATAAAAATCGAATTTTTACTTCGCTATTCAATATATAAAAATCGAATTTTTACTTCGTTATTCAATATATAAAAATCGAATTTTTACTTTGCTATTCAATATATAAAAATCGAATTTTTATATGTCATTCAAATAAATAAAAATCAAATTTTTATATGTTATTTAAATAAATAAAAATCAATCTTCCCATGCTATATTTATAAATAAAAATCATATTTTTGATTCTAAACTATATATATAAAATCGTATCCATAAAAGAAAGCCATACATATAAAAATCATAGCTTTTCAAATTAAAATTCATAAGTTTTCAGTTTTATAATCAAACAATTTAAATGAAAAAAGAGGAGAAAAAAATTGTAAACTTACAGCAACCGAGAGGGGGGGACGGATGCTCGTGAAGGGGGCACTTCCATGGTGGCGCAGGGGCGTTAGTGGGGTAGTGGAGGTCGCGGCGTGGCGTCAAAGGGTCAGGCGCGGAGTGGGTTTACGGTTTTGTGTGGATGGGGGGGGGGGATTTTCCGTCGTGACAGGGGAGAGGAGGGGATAGGGAGGCTGTTATGGAGGACGGTGGCGGCGGATCTGGCGGCATCGGGGTAGAGGGCAACGGAGGGGGGTTTAGGGATGAGCGTCAATTTTTTTTTATCGATCTGTTAATCGAAGAAAGAGAGAGTGAGGAGAGAGTAAAGAGGAAAAAGGTTGTTGACTTTTTATTTATTTTATTAATTTTAATTCTCAAAAAGTAACTTTAAATTTTGATCTCCAAACGGGACCCACCGCCTGTCGTCCATAACTAATTACTCCGATTCCGAACGCAATGGGATATGTTTCGTGAGCCAATTCGACTGTTACGATCTGTTTTCGTCAAAATCAAAATATAACTCTATATATTGAATTTGAACGCGCATTTCAATTTACCGGGGCCACATGCTAACTTTAAAAATTCCTAAAAAATATTTTCTAGCTTCGTATTGACGATACAGTCCTAACAAAACTAGTTTCGTCGAATTCTGAGGCTGTTTGAAAAATGGACGTTTTCCAGTCGATTAAAATCAACTGAAACTGGTCAAACGCGTTTTCCTTTACCACGCTCACATATCGATTCGAAAAATTACGAAATTTGAAATCTAGCAATAATTTGACATCACGGATCCAACAAAAGTGGTTTCATCGAAAACTGAGGTTGTTTGCAAAATTTCCATTTTTAAGGGCCTGAATTCCATATCGACTATTCTGAATTTTCAACTGGACATATCTTTTGATTCCCGCAATGAAATTTCGATTTTTCGGATTCGTTGGAAAGATATTCTCAATTAGATTCAAATATTTTTGGTTTCGCTAAAATCCGGTTTATTTTGCACCCGGATCATTCATTTGAATTTTTGAAATCGAATTATCGAACTACCGCGCCATTTTCGTTTCCTTTTATATATATAAATAAATATTTATATTCTATCGTCGATTCAAACAAATATATACGTTCGAATTCTTTTCAAAATAAATTTCGCATAGATATTATTTAAAATAATTCATTTTAAATAATCAAAATTCGCTAAAATTGCCAAAATAAAAATTTTAAACTGGCTCGGATTTCCGGGTTATTACAATCTCCCCCACTTAAGATTTTCTTCCCCGAAAAGGAACGAAGCCTAAAGTTGTTTAAATAAATCAACTCAACTTTCACTATTTTCATTATGGCTTAAGTTCTTCAACTTTTCAGTTTCTAAGAACTTTTCAAATTTTTCAAAAATTTGGCAAATACCCTAAATTTTCGAAAAATTTCGCCATAACCTCCCCTGCACCGGGGACTTCGGGATATTTCATATAGCCTCCCATGGCCTTCTTCAATCCAAAAGAAAAAGAAAACGCCAAGCGGCTCATAAAATCATCATCACCCAAACAAAATAGTAAATTGTGGCAAACATGTACCTATTTGTCGGGCAAACAATTTTATTCTTCTGCTCTAGCCTCCTTGCTATGACCTGTTCAGTGTAAGTACATGTATATGCATGCAAATGCGACAAATTTTCAATACAATTCACTTTCTGGTACAATTTGACTAAATGGTTCAAATTTTAATTAATCAAACAATAATCAGACAACACAACCATCACTCAATTAGTTGATTAGCATTTTAAACATATAATTTTGTTATATAGTCAAAAATCACATTTTTGATGCCAAATCACAACAATAGGCCCTATATAATTTTGGTTCTCACACCAGTCAATTGGAAATATATAAATATCACACCTTCAAAACTCGAACACTAATTCTGATGATGTAGCTACAATCATCAGAATCATCCCCGGGCGACTAGAGTGTGATTCTATATCTATCCAGTATATTAAAAATTTCAAATACACGTGGATCAGACGTATACGCAAAATCTTTATATACTTGATTGTCCAAATCAATAAAAAATAAATAATCAAATACAGATAATTGAATTAATTTTTCAAAACAATTTTTTTTTTCATTTTAAAAATATACTCTTCACACTCGTTCTAGGATACTACTGATCCCATCTCTAACGAGTCATTCCCATTGGATATTACTAATCCAATCTCTGATGAATTCTTTCGTATGGTTCTAATGTGTCTTGTTCTCCGAGCTTTGTAAACCAAAGCTCTGATACCAAGCTGTTACGACCCGAACTTCCCCAGTAAGGAAAGCACGAATTGCTTTGAGGACAAGATGAATCAGAACGCAAACAGAAGAACATTTCATTGTATATTACAACAATTCATCAGATTACAAGAATATACAGAGTATAAACAAATAAATATTACACAGACAACATCAGAGATTACAATACATTACATAGCAGCGGAAAAATAATACAAAACACAACTAGAAGGAGATATACGAATACAAAGCTTTCCGGATACCATTCCAGCTGTAAACCAGGATCCTGTGAATATAAATCTGCAAAACCAAAACTACTAGCTGCCTGTGTCAAAATAAGGGCACCCATGGTTTAGGTTAAAACAATAAACTCCAGGTCAGTCATGGGACAGGTGTGAGAACTAAAACAGTTATTAATCTTTATTTTAAAGCTAGGTAAATCAAGGGACCACGCCGTATAACACGGAACGGGTTTCCTCCCAAGAATATCAGTGCATAAAACAACAGCGCAATGCTAAATAAAGAACAATGAAGTTATTATAAGACCCAGGTCCCATCACACAATGCAACACAAGCCGGAGGATAGGGTTTTACCTTATAATAGCCAAAGAATGCTTGATACGATACTATTATAAGTGTAAAGTGTCGAAACAATTTCAATCATAAATATCAATCATAGATGACATGGGGACCATATATAATGTCGCCATACTAGGCTCTACAATCAAAACCGGAAATGTCACGTATTGGAAGTTGGATTTCCATCTGTGAACCGAGGCAAAAGATAGTCCTCACCGATTCGAGACAATCTAGCCCACCATGTCTCAGGACCCAGACTCAGGTGGGCCCTTGGATCATCAGGGCCGGTCCACCGATGTGGATTAAAATGCCTGAACACTGCGTTTCCCCACCCTATGGGGGCGTAAATGAGCCAACGAATGACTCCGTCGGACCCGGATCGTCCGATCAAACCGAGGCACCTCGCAACAGCAACAACCACACATGTGAAAATAATATAAATGTCAGCCAGTTTAAGCACTGACACCACCTCTAGCTAGAAAGAAACGCATGCCCTCCATGATGTCCTCTCCCGTTTCTGGTTCACAACCGGGGTGTGAGGCTCGCGAATTAACGCTACACAAAGCTATGCCACACAGGCCGTGCTTTGATCATAAACCACAAGACTTTGCTTTTCAACAGAAGCCTTGATCATATTGCCACATAGGCAATTCACTCCATGCGATTGATATCCATCGATATATAACCCTTGAGCTCGTACGTCTCAGAGAAGGGCGTTAAGCAAGAGAATAAATTCTCTGCCGCCAAACAGATATATATTTAATAGAAATCAATCACATAGAATAAAATCCAATGTCAGACACACAGTCCATTTACAAGTCCGTTCTGGGTCTGAACGAAACCGGAGGCACCTTGTACCTCGCATATCCATCGATCTCCAAGTACGTCTGGACGATCACAAACTGATTCCCTCCTCTTGGGTGTACAACCCAATCAAGATCATCAGTAATCACCCAAACAATGTGAAGACCTCTGGTCTTCGACCACCGTCTTCATCCTCGACACCACGTCGAATCAGTTATTCAGAATGGGATAAACCCGATCTTTTGGAATAACTCGCGTATGTAATAAATAAGTGTTACACAAACACAACATACACCACATTCCAATTCGGAATATTCTTACACTTTGGGAAAGGTTTCCATTAATTTTATCAAAGATAAATTCTTTAAATTTATTCTTTAATCTCCTTTTGAATATCAATTCAAACTAGTCGGGATTAGCAAACCACACCGAAGTAATCATTTATTTTATTTCCCAATCCCAACCTATTCACCCCATGAAGTAAAACTGGTCATATTTCATATCTAACACCACAGTGTTATCGATAAATTCAATTACCATTTCACGTTCAAATCTAATTAAAGATTTAACTATCGCCTGGAGCAAAACTGGTGATACTCCATTCTCGACCATTTCAATCTAATTAAAGATTCATTAAAACTCCACTTAGTTTTAATCTTTAACTGGGGTAAAGAATCAATGTCATTTAAAACACGATTCACTATAAACCCAAAATCACATTCCATTAATTATCGGGTTAAAGAACAAGTGTTGTTTAAAACACCGTTCACGATAAACCCAAGAATCAATTCAAGTTCAATTTCAATTAAATTCCATCTAATTGGTACACTACATTAAATCTAAATAAAAAGGTTTAATCTTTTTCTCAACTGGGCTTAAGAACAGTGTTAATGAAGACACCATTCGCGACAAACCTAAATCACATTTGATATTGAATACAAGGCTCTGAGTAGAAAATATATCGGCTTATATTCAATATCAAATTCTACGACCAACAAATATCGTATTGGAAATAACGATATAAATATATCTTTCAAATTCCCATAACAATATCTGTATCATCACGAAATCCAACATCGAAATATTTTGATGACAATTTCGATTAAAATCCATTCCAATTCACTTATTGGAAATTATGGTTATTTTCAAAACCATTTCAAATCCAATTTATTTATTTTTAAAAAAATAAATAAATTATTATTCTAGTTCAAAACTAGTTCATTTCCATAAAAATCTATTTTTATCTTTTCAAATATGGAGTTTTTCATCCCAATTCTTCACAAATCATTTCTTATGATTTTACACAAATTATTACTATTTTTAATAATTTTATCAAGGCTCGTACAGTCGATTTCCATCAACGGCCATCGAACTGCACTTACAGCGACTTTTTCCCAATTTAGTTTTTACATAATTCCAGATCCAACCGTTAGATTTCGAATCTCCAATATTCACTAGAAAGCTCTTTTCGATACGAACCCCACGGTTCCAGTTTTAGGAGAATCCGACGGTTGGATCTCCCGCAATGTCCATTCGAAGTCAATGGTCCAAATTCGCGAACTGCCGCGGCGCGGCGCGTTCTATTCTGGCCATTATATATAATATATATATATATATATTATATATTTCGTCGATTTCCTTTAAAACGAATTTTATAAATCGTTTAAAATTCGTTTTCGAAACGATTTCAACTTCCTTTTCAAATTCAAATCAAAATTGAATTTTTCAATATAAATTCGTTTTAAAATCATTTCAAATTGATTTCAATTCAAATCGATTTTTAATTCAATTTTAGTTCGTTTTCAATTCAACTTGAATTTCAAATCTATTCAATTTCAATTCGAATTCCCTTCTATTCAATTTCAATTCGAATTCAAATCTATTTAATTTCAATTCGAATTCAATTCTATTTAATTTCAATTCCAATTCAATTCTATTTAATTTCAATTCGAATCGGTTTTAATTTAAATCGATTTCAGTTCAATTTCAATACGTTTTAAATTCAATTCAAAAACGATTTCAATTCTATTCCAATCTAATTCGAATTTCAATTTTTTTCAATTTAATTCGAATTTCAATTTAATTCGAATTTCAATTCATTTCAAAATATCAGATTTTGAAATCACTTTCGATGTTCATTATAAAATGAATAAAATCGATATAAATATCGTTTACGTCAAAATGGCGTAAATCTAATCAACACGGCTTCATCTATTTCTATTTTCAAATATTCTGTTTCAAATATTTCTTTTTCAAATATTGTATTTCAAAACTGGAATGAGGCCCAATCATTTACCATATAATGTTAATTATATGGATTTTCTACAACACATGTATAAAATAACAACGATAAATAATCAGCCATCATCCAGAGTGCGTTCTACACTGTAAAAGCATCAAATATAAATATTTAACGCTTATAACAGCCTGTCAATCAATCGATCGGCATACAGCTAATTATTGGGACTAGTGTATGTCATATATCATCCCAATACCCGTATGGGGTTTTCAAACAATCGAACACAGATTTTATTTGTGCAGTTGGGCGATGTGTAAAATTTATCGTCCCAATCAATATCAGTCAAATGTGTGTATATAAACAAATCCTTCGATTTGTTTATATTTGTTTCATTTTAAATACATGTTAAAAATTCTATTTTCAACTATAAAATATTCTTAACTATATAAATATTTTATTTCATTTCACATCACATCACACAATCAACTACACATCAAAATCAAACAAACAAGCATACAAGCCGTCCATGGTCTGTGGACGACGGGTGTCGGGTGCTACTAAACACCGTCTGCATCCTAGAATATATTTTAACTAGAAAAATTAAATTAAAAGTGAGAAGTTCTCACAGAGGGTTCCACTTCGCCGTGCTTTGCTTTTGAACTGCTGAACCGACTGGATCTGCTTGAAATTCTAATGCAGTCCCTATTCCGCTGTTCATAATAAAAATTATATTTTTATCACTTAATTTCGATAAATAAAAATCATATTTTTATATCTCTACTTCATATATATTTACAACGCTTCATTCTATATAAAAATCGAATTTTTACTTCGCTATTCAATATATAAAAATCAAATTTTTATATGTCATTCAAATAAATAAAAATCACATTTTTATTTGTTATTTATATAAATAAAAATCAATCTTTCTATGCTATATTTTTAAATAAAAATCATATTTTTGATTCTGAACTATATATATATAATTGTATCCATAATAGAAAGCCATACATATAAAAATCATAGCTTTTCAAATTAAAATTCATAAGTTTTCAGTTTTATAAAAAACAATTTAAATGAAAGAAAGAGGTGAAAAAAAATTGAAACCTTACAGCAATCGAGAGGGGGGGGGACGGATGCTCGTGAGGGGGGCCCTTCCATGGTGGCACAGGGGCGCTGGTGGGGTAGCGGAGGTCGCGGCGCGGCGTCGAAGGGTTAGGGGCGGACCCGGTTTATGGTTTTGTGTGGATTGAGGGGGGGATTTTCCGTCGTGACAGGGGAGAGGAGGGGATGGGGAGGCAACTATGGAGGAGGGAGGCTGCGGATCTGGCGGCGTCGGGGTAGAAAGCGACGGAGGGGGTTTAGGGCTAAGCGTCATTTTTTTTATCCATCTGTTAATCGAAGAGAGAGAGTGAGGAGAGAGTAAAGAGGAAAAAGGTTGTTGACTTTTTATTTATTTTATTATTTTTAATTCTCAAAAAGTAACTTTAAATTTAGATCTCCAAACGGGACCCACCGCCTATCGTCCATAACTAATTACCCTCATTCCGAATGCAATGGGATATGTTTCGTGAGCCCATTCGACTGTTAGTTTTCGTCAAAATCAAAATATAACTCTATATATTGAATTTGAACGTGCATTTCAATTTACTGGGGCCACATACTAACTTTAAAAATTCCTGAAAAATATTTTATAGCTTCGTATTGACGATACGGTCCTAACAAAACTAGTTTCGTCGAATTCTGAGACCGTTTGAAAAATGGCCATTTTCCAGTCGATTAAAATCAACTAAAACTGGTCAAACGCGTTTTCCTTTACCACGCTCACATATCGATTCGAAAAATTACAAAATTTGAAACCTAGCAATAATTTGACATCGCGAATCCAACAAAAGTGGTTTCGTCGAAAACCGAGGTCGTTTGCAAAATTTCCATTTTAAGGGCCTGAATTCCATAGCGACTATTCCAAATTTTCAACAGGACATATCTTTTGATTCCCGCTATGAAATTTCGATTTTTCAGATTCGTTGGAAAGATATTCTCAATTAGATTCAAATATTTTTGGTTTCGCTAAAATCCGGTTTATTTTACACTCGGTACATTCATTTGAATTTTTGAAATCGAATTATCGAACTACCGCACCATTTTCGATTCCTTTTATATATATAAATAAATATTTATATTCTATCGTCGATTCAAACGAATATATACGTTCGAATTCTTTTCAAAATAAATTTCTCGTCGATATTATTTAAAATAATTCATTTTAAATAATCAAAATTCGCTAAAATTGCCAAAATAATAAATTTAAACTGGCTCGGATTTCCGGGTTATTACAATATTCTACTTGTACATCTATTTCAAAGGTCTTTCTTTTGGATCTATTAAAATCCCTATGAGTTCTACATTATTTTTAGATTAGCAATTTAAAAGGGATATTGATTGTAAAATATATTGGATCTGAAAGTTTCAATGAAGTCCATCTTTTACATGCTCCTATTTATTTTAATTAATGTCAATTACACGTTTTTTTTCAATTATAATTTGTTTAGATGTATATTCTTCCTTATCTCCTTTCTGTCATTATTTTATTTATAGTCTTATTATGTCTGTTTATTTGTTTTGTTCATTTTTGGGCCTAGATTTATTTCTTCTTATTTTCCTTTGATTTGCACTGAGCTTAGGCCTTTACCGTTTGAGTTGTGTAAATTGGAATTTTGAAATAATATAATAAGGAAAAATTGGGCATATTATGAAATGGAATCATGTACTGCAAATCTAGGGTAAATTCCAAAGGAAGAATATGTAAATATGTGGAATGGAATAGATTGTATTTAATAATATATTAAGTAACATTTAACATAAAACATGTGGGTTGGGATGAGATATACTTAATTATACATTAAGTAAAACATAACTTGCAACTTGTAATCTGTATCTATAAACATCTAAGCAGGGATTTGTCTGATTTGGGGATGGGTTGTGTAAAGAATTACATTTAACAAGTAATGTTATCTACAACCTAGAAATATAACATAGGGTTGTATTAAGCTTATTAATGAATTTAATCTGTTAAGTTAAACCTGTCTGATTAATAAGCTAGTCCATTCTTGTAAAATATGTGGGGATTCTTAAAATCCTAGTTAACTTGGGGGGACAAGGCTAGGGGTGGCTTGTGTCAATTTACTGTTTGGTTATTTATATGGAACCCATATCAATCAGTACCCTCCTGTTATCACATGAGTCTCGTACTAGGTAGAGAGTAGGGCACACTTTTCTAATGATTGATGCAAAGAGGTTCGAGTTCTAAAGGTGGGTAGGCGCATTCCGATGGAACCATGAGTGTGCATTTTTCCAATTAAGGAAGATAAGATGTTGTAACATAAGCAGATAGGGCTGTTCTTTTTAATTGATGGGTTCAAGACTGATATCTCCGATTTCCATAGCTAGCACATGTTATTCATGTCTGTTTAGGGAGCCGATCATTGGGTAGAAATTAGGTAAAACCTAATCCTGATATTCTCATAGTAGGTGCAGAAATTCTAGGAATATGAATGAGAAGCTTATCTTACCTGATCTTGATTTGTTTCATATTTTTATACTATTGTTTTATGTTCATGTCCAGTATTATTTATCTGTCTGAAACTTCTTTATCTCATGCTTATGCTAAAAATCACTAGAACTTGCCAGACTTTATGTCTGACCTATTTTTTTTCCTTCCCCCAAATTTTCCCAATGGATGATCACAGCAGTGACCGTGACCTTTTGTTTTAGCTTGGACTTGGATCATTCTCTACTTCATGTATTGCTTTCATGCATGTTCTATGATTATTGTTATGACTCATGAGGGATATGATTTTAGTGGCTTTGTATTTGTACTTCGATGGTTTTCATTCCATGAGACAGTTTATTTATGATGGTGGTTTGATGGTATTTCAAATTGTATGGTTGTGACTGATTCAATAATAATAAATGTTTTTGAAAAGTTTTCCACTGTGTTTACATTCTATCTCATAAATTTTAGTCTCTATATAATTACTTTATACCTTTTGTGCTTCACCAAATTTAATGCATCCTCGTATGGGTGACATTAAGAGATGTTGGGTGTTACACTAAACCTTCGACCAGTTCACATTGGACACTAATTTGACTGTGCATGATTGAATCTCGAAACGTACTACCAAAAATGAACGCATGACTTTTAGGCTTCAAGCATATTCTGACTACATAATTGATAAAGCAAGCATATATTAGAGGACCAAAAAGAAATGATAAGCTTGAATCAATGCATTGTCGTCTGCTATTATAAATTGATCCCGACGTTTTTGAAATTTTCTTACATGTCGATCCAACTGTTGGCGAGATGGTAAGCGATGACGGTCTTTCCACCTTGCTATTTTTGCGACTTATTTTATATTATATGCTTTCTGTTATTTCACCACGTAAACTAATCTATCATACATGAACTAAGGGTGCATATTTAGTTCTCTAACTGCTACCATTTGTTGACTTTCACAGTCAATGGATGTATGATGTTCCAACCAAGTTAGAGAGAATATAGCGAGGCGATAGGTAGAACACACCAGCCCTAGTCAACTCTTGGTTCCTTCTGATCCATTTGTAGGCTTAGAAGAGTCAGCTTTGAAGGGAACCGTCTTTTATTATCATATTGAAAATCACATCCAACACTAAGAGGACGATATAAAAAAGAGGAGACAGAGAAAGAAAAAGTCGCTCCAATCATTCAAGCACCCAATACCCTAAAGGAGGTCATGATACAGGATAATCTGACTGATTCTTTGCCTTTATCATTTAGCAAAGCCAAGTTGAGGAGGATTTCTGACAAGCATAAATTTTTATTTGACGATGCACTTGTATCGGGTCCAGATGACCGGGTTTATGTTGTAACAACCCGTATTTTAACAATTATATATCTAAATATTATATTTAAATATTGATATTTAATTATTAAATTGATGGTTTTAATATTTTTTACAAACAATCGAATCGGAACGGGGGAACAGTTAAGTTAAGTTTCGATTGTTTGTTACGCTGAGAATAACTATATGGATAATTATATTTCGAGTTCGGATCAAGTAATGGTAAATATAATCTCAAAATAGGCGTAAATTGTCATTCAAGGAGCAGATTGTTGGATTGTGGTGCAACTTATATCTCTATAATCGTAGTAGTGAATTGTTGCATGCTGTCAATTCTCATAGCGACCAGATGTACCGTTTGGCTTGTGTAAAATATGTAACAACCCCTTTTTACATACCGGAGGATCGTAAAATAATTATTTTAAAGTCCCTATTAGTCGGATTATTCTCAGACTTGCTCATGGAAATGTGAGACATGTCCATGATTTTTACAAATTTTAATATGACCATTTTTCCCTTTAATTTACTGTTTGGGCAATAAATTTTGATAGGGATCAAGTCAGGTGATGAAACCGGTCTCATTGGATCAAAATGGTGGTTTATAATGCCGTAGAATGATAACATCAAGAATTTGGTTCAATGGTTTGGGAGGAATCACTGTTTTAAACTTCATTTTCTGTTAGGCAGATTTAATAGCTGTTAATGGCTGATTAACCAAGCCCATTAGGTACTGAACTGCAGCTATAAACAGGGAGATTTCGGGAGACAGTAAGGGTTTTCTCTCTTCATTCAAACCTTAGGTTGGGCGCTTGTGATTCTTCGGTTCAACCTAAACCGTAATTCTTCATCCTATTCATTTTATTCCATCATAGATTGCATCTAGAGGCTAGATCATCATCAAGGAAGATTAGATCACATCAATTTCAACTTTAGGGGCTTTATATTACAGTGTAGATCCGATCTCATTGGTATTGCATTAAATCTAGAAATTTGTAGTGATAGATATCTCATACATGAAAACTATGGCTTATATGGGTAAATTAGGATCAAAGTCATATGATATATGTTAAATTCACCATGGATCTGATCATATATGTTTAACTCAGATTTAGACGTCTTAGGAAAGCCTACTTTGATCAAATTAATCAACTAATTGTTAGACTAATAATGGTTATGCATATGTTTAAATCGAAATCATGTTAGATCTCATGTTTGCGGTATGTTTATGCCATAATTGTGATATATTCATGTTTGTATGATCAGTATTGTATGAATCGATGTTTTCTTTAATTGAGTGGATTGCAGTTTTTTGTTAGAATTGGTTGCCATGGATCTTAGGATTAAAGAACAGAGCAAATCGTAGGTTTAGGTGATCAGATTCAGGAGAAACATGATGGAGGAGCTCTGGAAGGCAGGGGTGACGACACAAAAAAATTTATGTCAAAACTCGCTAAGTTCATGTACCAACATCAGTCCATGCTCGATTGACCAACACCAATCCATGTAGAGGAGTCTGATGGTTTCAATATTTTGGGTGTGGCGTCATGATGGTTGTTACCACCAACTTCGAAGCCGGAACATGCTATCGGCGAAGGGGTATCGGATGGCAACTAACTCAAAGAAGGATGGCTTGGAGGCATGAAACCGACAACAAGTTACTAAGAAAATTAATGCCGAAAGCAAAAAGGGGAAGAATTGGTTAACGGGCTATTAATATCAACATAAGATGCAGTGCTTCCAAACCAACAAAAAAAGGATAATGACAAAGCAATGCCGAACCGGAGGGCAATCAATATAAGCTTAGTTCCAAAAGCATAACACACAATGTCGGAAGCAATTAATTAGAGAAAATCCAAAAGCACTCTTTCTTGTACTTGAAACAGATAATGAGGGATTGTCGAAAGCATATTATTCGAAACACTAAAGGATGGAGCAAGGGTTATCGATACCAAAACAAAGTCACAGCTTCCAAAGCCAGCAGGAGGTTCACCAAAAGCATGTAGTCGCAAGACTGGGACCATCCCCAAAGACACATCGAAAGTAAACTGATGCTTTCAAGAAGAAGAGCTATCCACACTAATTTTCTTAGTGTCGATACCGAAAGAGGCGAAGGTTCTGAAGTCACAAGAAGCGTAAGCATAAGAACAATGCTATGAAAGCTCAAAGATGAAACTAGAGCTTGTTGTTGAAGACCGAAAGCCATTCTAGAGGCTGTCTATAACAAGGGACTTCGTATCGATACATATGAAAAAACATCAGGGTTAAGCTCCTAAAGCCGAGACCGACACTCCAAAAGCCAAATCGGAACCAATAACAACGCTAAGTGGTAAGAAAGGCGGCTGGAACCACAATTACCGGAACTAAAAGGTGCACAGCGGTCAAAAGCCGGGTGTTGCATCCAAAAGGGACTTCTGTTGAGCCAACGATAAAATGGGGCCCAATTTGTCTATAAATAAGACCCAAGGGTCTCATTTTGGGGGACATCTCTCATTCTCAACTCATGTAATCATTTTCTTATAGAGTAGACCATAATTTATAAATCAATTTGGCGATTTTACTTAGGAGCTTCTATGTACTCAATAAAGTGACCAATAAAAAGAGAATCCACACCTGAGATTAATTTCATGAATTTCTATACTAATGATTTCTTTAATGTTTCTCTAGGAAATTGCTTCCTACATAAATCAAAATACCCAAAATACCCTTCCATAAGTCTCTTAGCTTTCTAACTTGCATTACGCTGAGGGATCCCTCATCCCAAGGTAACTGTTGGCTTTTGAGTCTCGTAAGTGCAATACTCACCCCTTGATGGAAGAGTAACTAATTTCCGGACTCTAAACGTTGATATATAGGAAACGGTGAACTAACTCGAGCTTGTCGAAGCTAAATAACCCATTAATCCCCTTAGTTCCACTTCCGTAGACCAAATTTCAGATTTTGACAAAAAATATTATTAATATTTTGGCGCCAGAAGGAGGGCTTGAACCTCCGCTTCTGTAGTTAACCTTACTACATTTCTAACTGTGTTGTTCTGTCTTGGATTGGACTAAAGCTTTGAAGAAGCAAGACTATGGGCAAAGGGTCCCAATGAGCATCTTCCGAATCTCAAATGGCTATGTTAGATATTACTGACCCAAGAGTGATGGCAGAACAACAGTTAAGGGTGGAAGCCTCGAGAATAATCAATTGGAAAAAGAAATGGAATAGTATGATACCAATTTTTGGAACTTCAACCCTTTTCGCATAGAATTAATCCCTATCTTCGCCCCTAAGTGATTTTACATCAACGGAGTATACCCTATCCTACAACTTATTTTCTCACCTTAGAGAAGTTATCCATGCACAAAATAAAGGAACCTTATTTGAACAAGGGATAATGGAAGAATTTCAACCACTTCACCCATAAATGGTCTAAAAGAATAGCACTTTAGTTTTAAGATACTTTGAAAAGAGGGATCAAAAATGTGGATGACGTAACAAGGCTAAGTAACAAAGGGTTAAGTTCCAACTACAATGAGAAAATTTTGTGTCAAGGCTACCAAAAGAATGCCACCTTACCACTTCGAGGGGATACATCTACTTTCTAACCAAACATAAGTTTAGTTTCTGGCCATCTACATAGAAAAAGCCCGAATATGAAAGAAAACGGGGAAGGCCTTACTTCCACTATCATATGATGAACGGATACAAAACCAACCACTGTAGATTTCTTGAAGGGATGATTATCAAGTTATTTAATCAAGTCCAGTTGCATGACTTTGTAAACGAATTGAACTAAGTCCAATAAAAGCCTTCTCGAAAAAGGATTGCCTACATAGCTAAAGGTAATGAAACCCTCTTGAAATTTGGAATATTCCGAAATGGGTCAATTACAATGGTTAAAAACCCTTGTCACCGCCAAGATGGCTAGGTCAAGGCATTCCTCGGAGGGGAGAGGGTGATGTGTAAGCCGTTTTCTGCACCTAAATCAGAAAGGGGCAGGTTAAATCATCTAAAGCGTAAACCTCCAATCCATGCTAGAAATGGTCGGGACGGAGCATCTAATTTAGCACGCCCTACCTCTTCTCGTAGAAGAGTACGCTTTGCCTCTGCTATGAACAAAGCACGTCTTACTTCTGCTCATAGAAGAGCACGTCCTACCTCTTCTTATGTTCCTCGTATCCCGTAGAAGGGAACGAAAACCCTTATCACTGCTTACGACGGCCAAGATGCGGCACCCCTTGGGATGGAGTGTAAGCCTCTATCACTGCCTACGATGGCCAGGGTAGAGCATCAAAAGACTAAGCCTTTAAGACGTACCTACGATGGCCCGGTTAAAGCATCTAAGCCCTTATCACCGCCTATGATGACCAAGATAAGGCACCTCCTGGAGGGAGATCAGGTAAGTCCTTAGGCCCTGCTTGAGAATAAGCTAGCCAAACGCGCTGGACGCACATGCCCAGAGAGTGTCCAACAAAGCAGGTATATTCTCTTCTTTGACAATCACAATCCTAGAGGTGGCTAACAACGCACGTACATCCTCTGCTTTGTCAAAAAATATGAAAGGGGGTGACACTTCCATTAATACCAGATATGGATATCCGGTCCTCTATCAAATACATGAATCTTGGTTGGTTTGCGACTTCTATTATTACCAAAAAAGGATTTATGGTCCTCTATCAAATACCCGAATCTGGGTTGGTTCAAGACTTCTATTGATTACTAGAAGAGGTTTTCTAGATTTCGGCTAAATACCCAAATTTGGGTTGGTTTAGAACCTCTATTAATAAGCCAGAGGTGGATTTCAGGTCTGTTAACAAATGCTTTCATCTAGGTTGGTTCAAGACTTCTAATTATTCACTAGAAAGAGAGTTCTGGACTTCTCATATTAATACTCTAATCTAGGTCATAGGATTCTGATTCTTATCCCTAACAGAGGATCTGTTGTCAATACTAGGGATAATGACTCGAGTCTACTATTTGGAAGCCTTCATACAAAGAACATGATCTTCCACATCTTACAGAGAGATTTCCTAAGCTTGTTACCTTTGTCATTACCAATTATATATAGTACCTACGATCACATTATACTAAAACACATTCATTTATTGATGGGTTACAGCCCAGGCATTACCCCACGTAGATCAGGCAAACCAACACATACGTTTTGCTAATACACTATATGTTAAGTGTGTGTAGAACAAAATAGTAAAACTCTTTAAAGAGGAAAAATAACCTCTATGAATATAAAGGTCACACATCAGGTGATATGTACACAATTTACAAAGTTATTTGCAGAGTAACTTCGTTAAACTATCCAGGCATGACGATATAACATTAATGTTAATAGTATAATTTTCTATGCCTTCTAGTCATTGGGTAAAGGAGGAACGATGGCTTGTCGAAGCGCGATACACAGAAGTTCGTTAATCTTTTGTTTCTTTTCCCTAGTTTTATCCGGGTTGTCTAAGGGTTTGATCTGAAGCTTTCAAGCCCATTTGACAACCCCAATTTCGAAATACAGATTTTTTTTTCAAAATTCCAATCTATCGAAACTCGGATTGGTTTGCTCTTGTATCCTGCAGAAAAGACAGAGACATAAAACGTGTTAGAGCTCAGAAATTATCTCACAGCAGAATGGATGAAATATAATATAATCAAAATATAGCCTTACCGTATTAATAAAACTTCCTAACCAGTATCCAAGGCTATCATATCCCTACCACAAATCTAACCTGCGAGTATATTATGAAGAGGGGGTCAGAACGCAAGTTCTGATGACTGGATTTAAACTATACACTTTGAATAATCCTACATATAATGTTCAATCATATTTTCTTATTTATTACGTTACTTGGGTTAACAGTGCTCAAGGCTTACACAAACGTCGCACCCATTTACTTCCCAGTGGATTAACCTAATATAGTATATATGTAGCTACCCCCTATATCGAGGTACACCCCATGGTACCGCACTCTCATGGTCTCCACCGTAATGCCACTGAAATGCTTGCAGTCCCTTATCCTATGACGCAGTGACGTACGAATCTCTATACAACAATGTTACGATCAACATACATCTGCCATCACTACGCTACGTAAGCGTATGGACTGCCACCCTCGATCGAACCAAATCTCATACTGGAGTAATGCCATCAAGTCTATGATACACCACCTAGAGCAGATATGCATGTATCTAGACTGTCCCTCGTACATACTGTTAATTGTACTCAATGCCTCAATCATACATCCTCTAATGTGCGCCGAGTTCCATAGCAGGGCGATACAAGAAACACAATGTAACACCCCGTAATTTTCAAATATTAAAATTAACAAATTTAAGAACACTTAATTTTTAGAAGAATAATTATGGGAAACAGGTTATGCCACTGTGTTCGTCTTGGTATTCTGCTTGAGATAGAGTCCGAGTTTGCGTAAATCGGGCTCAGTATGAAGAAGTTACGGAGCTTAGAAGATGTAAGTTTAAATCAGAATTATATAAATAATTAATGAATCAAAATTCGGAATTCAAACCAGTAAGAAGAGGTGGGCGGGAAAATTCCCGCCAGAGGGTGTCGACCCCCTTAAGGGGTGTCGACACTGGTGTCAACCCCCTATAGGGGTGTCAACATGGGTATCGACCCCCACAGTAGGGGTCGACCCCTATTGACTGTTCTGGACAGTGACAATTTTCTGAGTCGTAGGTCTACGTGGTGACTTCTGATTGGCCTGATGACACATTTTCTTGGAATGAATGGCCTGGATGGATCCTGTGTTGATCCAAAGGCTCAAACTAATCCTATACTCCTATATAATACATCTAACCTAAACCCTAAGCTAAACTAAATTCGTTCATGAGCGTATATGCTGCTAAATCCTAAACTAATCTAGCCTCCGCCATAACAAATCAAATTCAAGATTAAAGATAAAGATCAAAGCCTACATCAATGGATTTGCTTATCAACTTCCGAAATCAGATTCCAAATCTTCTCTTCTTTCTCAATCTCTGTGAGTTCATGTAGCTTTCAAAAGATAATTAAACTAAAGTAATTATGATAACTTGTAAATTGTGATCATATGATTATGCCTATAATGGAACTTATCAAATTTGCAAGTTGTCATTTTTTTTTTGATTCATAGCCTATGTTTTTTTGATCAATTCTATCAGTTCATGCCTGTTCGTGCTTGTGTATTTATGCCTATTTTGATACCATGATTCTCTTCCCTCTTCCTTTTTCTTTTTATGAGTTAGGCTAACTTCGAGCATAACATATTATGCGAAATTCACGCACGTATAACGCTTGAATGATAGGGAAAAAGTTTGGGAAAAGTTGAATAACATGTGATTTGTAAAAAGGCATAAATTGATGATGGGTATGGTTTGGGAAAAATTGTATATAATAAGAAAACATGAGACTTGACGTAAATGGGTTTTGGTTCAAACCTGTGATAATTTGGTAAGTTCAATTATTTCTTTGATTTGGTACATGTAATAGGAATCATTATTTGTAATGAATCGAATTTAGAACTATGACTAATTGTAAGATAATCAATTCTGATTCATGCTTATCCTTTTGTAAAATCTGAATTACCTATGCCTATGAGACTGTTGTATTGATACAATGGAACCTATCATGTTGTACACCAAATTGGTGATTCTTTTACATTCGATTCTATCGAATCTTTATACTTATGATGTAACTTTCTCAGTTTAGCCATACTTGTTGTTAGTGCACAACAAGTAAATGAGGCATAACTTAATTAAGTAATTTTGGGCATAACAAGTAAATGAGGCATAACTTGAATTGACCACACTTATGGATAATTTACATATAAATCTAGACTTGGACAGTAAATATGTAAACTGGCTAAAAGATGAACGCCTAATTCACGAGGTTAGACTTGGTTTGCGGTATAAGACTTCCCGGAACCGCCCGACATATCCAGCAACCACAAACGGCAGTCTAATGTGAGAGGTCAAAGGCATAAATTAGATGCTTAGACACGAGGTTAAGTCTAGCTTGTGGCGGAAGTTTGCCCGAAACCACCCGGCATATCCAACGGCCACAAGTGATCGACTTATTGTGAGAGGTCTGTGCATTAATAACTAATTAATGCTGATCAAAGATGAATATGATACCTAAACGAGTTAGGTGGGTGGGGTTAAGTTAGCATGGGTAAGAAGACAACTTAACCAATATTACATGAACAAGATGGATAGGGTTAAGGCAAGCTTAACCAATAATACATATGGACTTGATAAGTGGAAGGGTTAAGTAAATCTTGGGTGGGTGGGTAATATTAGTATATATGTAGGCCCACTAACTTAACCATTAAATAAACATGTGTGAATCAGTGGGAAGGTTAAGTGACATATGGATAGGCGACACTTAACCTATACAACAAGTTAATTAAGAAAATGGGTGGGGTTAGGTTAAATTTAGAACACTTAACCGTTATAACATGTTGGTTAGGAAACCCTAGTAATGGGGACCCATTTCAGTAGTAACACACATAGATGTATCATGGTACCCTGAACTAGGCAGGGTGAGGCAAGATTACTGGGCTGATTATAAGCGATCAAAATAGCGGCGGGTGGTACGTCAATGTAGGTTCCGACGGAGTACGGGCGTGCATGTGCTCCGGAGTGGAAAACGCAGGCACTGGGCATCAGTAGTTATACACTGTGCGTCTTGAATTGTGTCGGGTTGCCATCATAGGGATTGATACACCCCATGGTGGGACCAGCACAGGTATCTACAAACAAGTAGGGCCGAATGACACAAGTAACAAATACATGCGAATTAGGGAGCCGATCGATTATGGGTAGTATGGGGACATCTAGTATCTATTATGGGCAAGCTGGCTGTCAAGGATTGTATGGGTAAATACCACTTACTAGATGTTATGCCTGAGGGCTACCAATTGCGGGGTTGGGATCAACTTTCAGTATGGAATTAGTAACGGTGTGATATATTTAGCATTGGTGCAGTATTGTAGTTACCCTATAGTGATTAGAAGCGCAATCATTGTTTATCTTATTCATCTTGCCTACCTTGTCATGCATGCTTAGGTATAGTCAGTTCTTACATTCCAGTTTATGTTCTTATCATGTTACTTTAATGATTATATTGTTAAACTTACTGGACTCATCGGACTAATGTCTGACCTAGTTTGTTTCGCCTCTTTTCTTCCGTCCCCCCCAGGTTCTCAAGGGGGAAATACTCAAGCTTAGTTCAAATGACTCTTTCTTCCAGCTTGAAGTTGAAAGATGTATCGCTTGGATTTGATTCTTCTTATGGCATTTTTGTTGTTGGGGGTTATGGCTTTAAAATTATGTACTCTGAAGGCTTTTGTACAAGACTGATATTATGTACTTAGTTTTGTTGTTTTGAAGGTGTAACCAAACCTATTTATGTTTCCACTGCAATAAAGTTATATTTTTTTTCAAGTACTACTTTATCCATCTTGTAATATTCCGTTTTGTTTACTTATAACGCTCTACGAATGTAACCGCCCGCAAATCCATATTATCTGAGTTAACTAATAACACCACACGTCCAACCCAAATTGCACAGAAATATGAATCATTATTAGAAAGAAGTTTGAGGATGAGAAATAGAAAGAAAGAAATATTAGAATAGAAGAAAACGAAGATTACAAACTCACATTGGAACAAATAAAATATATTAAATAACATAACTTTTGAAATACAAATCCGTAAGTGTATATACATACCATTATCAGAGCACAACAGTTATTCCTGGAACAGTTATAAACACCTGTTTCCAGAAACAACATAGTACACAACGGAAATATGATAATCTATAGCTAATTGGTGAAGCCTCCTGCTTCTAGCTCCTCCAAGTGAATCTGAAAAACCCCGACTACTTGACTGCCCGTACAAATTTGGGCACCCAAGAGTTTAGGGAAAACAAAAACAAAATAAACTCTGGGTCAGTCATGAGACTGGTGTGAGTAAACTCCAACCATTTGTTTAACTTTTAAAATCCTTTCGAAAGAAAGGATAATAGTAAGACCAACCCACATAAAAATATGGACGGTTTTTACCTTACTATAACCCAAAACACTTTGATACGAAAATCTAGTGATATAATAATAGTGTCTAAATCAAATAAATAACAATCTAGCAGAACGCTTGCATCTCATGCTCCATATATAATATAAAATCAAAAACCGCAGGGCGCTTATTGGAGATTGGATTCCGACTATGACAAGGTATGGAACCACCTTCCGATAGTGTATCTCTAGAGAGGAAAACATTGGGTTCAACAAGAACGTCTTGCACCCCGACCCACACATGACCGACCACTCATTTCGCTTGAGTGCACTGAATGTATATCACCAATGGTTGGGATCAACAACCGTTTCCCGAAAAGGGAAAGCATCGATGGATTAAAGAAGTAAAAGGAATTTCTCTAGATAGGTGATTATACATCCTAATGGGAGCGACCCATATAGCCATGCTGCCTGCCCGATTTTTTGTCATTTCCCGATTGTTGAGGCCTGAGGCTACGATTTCTCATCATTCATTGATAGTACAATCACTCTGAATGCCACATTGTCAGATCCGTTAATCACTAATTGATTTGCATAAATATATTCTGGATATTATGCTAAGAGAATAAATTCTCCGCCACCATATATATCTATTCAGACCAACATATTCGATCATTGGAAATACACTGTCAGACATTCGTCCATAAACGTTCGTTCTGGGATTGAACAAAACCGAAGGCACAATTTCTATTAATAGAAAAAGTCCTTGCACTTTACCCCGTCTTCGATTATCTTCATATAATCTGATTCGCAATGTTGCTGCCAATATAGAGTAGTTCTCGGATAATAATTCAACCGGTCTCTCCATATTGACAACAATATTAGCAAACACTTCGATAGTCAGTTTTTAACAATCGAAGAAAACAAACATCCATTCAAAGCATGAAACAAATCACTGGGCCATTTAATTGATATTTCATTGATTAAAATACTTATCCATTTCCTTATCAATATTTGTTAACCAAATATTTTCAATTATCATCTTGGCCTTTTTGCTATTTGGAAAACATTTCCATATTTCGCCATCTTTTATTTTCTATACTTAGAAAATATCTTCTATTAATAATTGGAAAATATTCCAATTACTTCTCCTTTTCACGACAATTCATTTATTTCTATACTCAGGAAATATTTATTATCATATTTCCAAATTTCCACTTACTTGGGTTAAAACGAATGTTGTGTAAAACATCGTTACAACAACCTAAAACATTGCATCCAACTAACTCTTATTCAAACATTTCTCTTTGAGACTGGATCTTGCTATTTATTGGTTAAAAATGAAATCAATCAAGTTAGGGTATAACTACCTCTCAGACCTTGACTGAAAACATCCTTAACTTCAAAACAGATAAGACCACTTGCCTCGAATAATCAACATCATAAAAACCAATTATTCATTTTTAAACCCACACACGTTTCTCTTTCTAAGTTTATCAGATTTAATTATAGATTTTCCTTTTGTTTATAATACTCTATTTTTAAGTTGATTTCCTTATCGAATTCTATATATATCGATATATCGATTCGTAGTTATCAAATCTTCATAAAATATTCTAACTCCTTATATTTCCGTAAAATTTCGCCATAATCTCCTTTGTATCGTTCGATAGTTCAAACCTTAACTCGCCTTGCTAGGCCCTTTCCATTCAAAAAGAAAATCAAAAAGCCAAGTGGCTTGCCGATTCGGCGCATAAAATCTCATATGGAATTTAAACATGTACCTTATTATCGGGCACACAAATTATAATCTTCATACACTTCATTTCAAACCAGCTTAATCTATGTTCACCCGTTTCCAATTTATCCTAACTCAATCCAGTCATTTTAACTCAATTTGCTTATTTATTCTTTAATTAGCTATTTTGCCCATTTCTCTTTTATTTGAACGTATCATGTTCAAATAAAATATTTACTTTCTTATAAACGAATTGAATTCCATTTTCAATTCAACTTTCCTTTCCGATTTCGAATATAAATTTCCAAATCGAATTCACTTATTGAAAGTCCATTTTCAGTTTAAAATCTCATTAACTAATTATTATTCAAATTAGTTAATTCTATTCAATAATTTAAAAATCTGATTTTTGTATCAAAAATCAATCCATTACTCCACTTGAGTTCACATATAATTTACAACTCAAATCTAAAATTTTCTAAATAGAAATTCGGATTTTATTCGCTTAAAATCCTTTTATAAAATTAAATAAACCATTATGGTTTTTAAATGGTTATGGCGCTGTTTTTCTGGAAATTTGATTTTGACATAACTCAAAATCTATTCGATGAAATCTAGATTTTTCTCTTCCATTAGCAAACTATTATCAAATAGGTCCTGGCGATTTTTGATTCAAAGAATTCTGACTTGAATTGAGTCCTGTATACTTAATTGAAGTTTGGAACGCCAATTTACAAACTGCCGCGCTGCGGTGAGTTCGTTTTATTTATATTTAATATATAAACGTTTTAAACTTCGTTTATATATAAATTCTAACTCCATTCTAATATACTTTAATATATTTTAAACCAATTTTCCAAATTCAACTTAATATTTCCGATTATCTATAATTGTCGATTTTCCCTTACTCGGTAATAAATTTATTTATCCTTCAATCTTCTATATATAATTCCAATTCCTTTTATAAATAAATTATTTATAAAATTCGATATAATCGAATTTCAATTATAAACCCGTTGATTTTTTCTCAATTCAGCTTATATTCTGAATTCCGAAATATAATCAATCGTTTTATTTCAAAACACTTCCCAATTCGCTTTTAAATTCATATTTGAATTTAAAGGTCTAAATTATCTAATTATAATTTATTTTGCTAGATTTATAACGTCATTTGTAAATCCATCTTTCTTGTTTTATATATTAACATAAGTTTTCCATTTCAAATTACCTTTGAAATCCAATTCCTTTTATATTCTGAATTCCAGAATAAAAACCGTTGTTTCCTTTTCAAAATGATTTCAACTCTCTATTTTTAAATTCAAACTTGAAATTAAAACTTCAAATTATCTAATTACAATTATCTCCCCATATTTATAAACATCGTTTATAAATTTCCTTTCCCTATTTTATATATACTAAAACAAGTTCTCATTTCAAAACCCTTTTGAAATTATAATTTCTACTTTGGAAAAATAAATTTCCCTTTTATAATTTACACTTCTATTCACATTTCCCCAATTATCCAAGGATAATTCATTTCTCTTCATTTATAAACAACGTTTATAAATTCACTTCAGTTCCCTGATTATCTAATGAAAATCATTCCATTTTATTTATAAACATTGTTTATAAATTTACTTCAGTTGCCCGATTATATTGTAAACATCGTTTATAAATTTAATACTTGTTTTATTTATTCAAAACAAGTTAATATTTTTAGTCCATTCGAATTTCAAATTTTATTTTTAGAAAAATAGAATTTTCCATTTAAATCTCAAATATCGTTTTCACGATATTTTTATATATCAACATTTTAGCCCAGTGATATTTAAATATCCAAAAACACTCAATTATCAAATCAAGGGTTTTATAACACATCATATATAATAATATATGTGTGAAAACAAAAAGTAATAAATTTTGAGGAATCCAGTTAGATTCCTCCAACCTATTTTTCCTGCATCACAGACGTTAGCCAACATAAATAATACCCATCCTGCTTCGAGGCAGGATATCACGGTATGAAGGACATCCACTATCATAGCGTGGGGCGTATAGGTCATCCGCTAATGATACTGCGGGCATCCGCTAATGATAATGTGGGAATCCAACGACCAATATATATATATATATACATAATAGCCAGAAACATCAATCCTAAATAACTAATATACTTATAATAGCCACAGTAATATTTTAATGCAACCAAACAACCATCAAACAATTATTTTAACAAATGAAATACTTCAAAATAAAAATATGAGTGAGATTTACTCACCATGATTTTAATTTGCTCTCATAACGATTTCAATTCTTTCCATTGATTTCCGCGGCTCCGATCGCCACACGAATGATTCCATTCGATTTATATCCTTACCTAAGAAAAATTCGAATCTTACAGATAAGTTATTGAATTCCCTTAATAAGGGTTTCATGTTAAAAATATACACAAATTATTTTTTCTAAAACTTTTACTTCCTGGTTTCGAACAGCTAATGATTTAAAGTTTTAAATTAACCACTCGTCTAACTTACCATTTACATAAAAATGATTCACTAAAATTTCATTTTTAGTTTCCAAATTCCAGATTTAGTCGTAACCAACATTCTTGTTCAACATTGAAATTTCAAGTTTAACTTATTAAATAAATAAATAATACCTTAATAACATTTTAATTATCTCTTCATCTCCAAAACAGCAAATTCACCCCTATAGCCTTTCCATATACAACAGAACTTTGTATCACCATCATGTTCCATTCGTTCAACAACATCAAAAATGAACTCCACTAAAACATTATCAGCAGGAGCACATCACCACCACAAACACAAACTCGTTGCTCACTACATCTTGCCCCAGTTCCTTCCTTTTCCTTCCTCGACATCAACACGACCAACAACAAAAACCTCGACACCCTTATTTCCAAAAATTGCAATTTATGAAACTCAGCAAAAGGTTGCGGAACAACAATCGAACATTATCGCGTCTCCACCACAAGTCTTCCTTAATCCCAGAATCATCCATCGCGATCCCCCAAAACTTCATCGCTCCCTCCCGTTACCTTGTTCAACCGTTCGAACGCCTATTAGATCGCAACTTCCAGGCATCACGACCCCCAATTTTAGCTTGTTGGCTCGAAATCGAATCTCCCTAGTTTGCGATGACCGCCATCCCCTTCTCAGATACCACCGCAGACCTAAAAATCGAACACCATCTTCTAAATGTAGTGCCGCCCTCATCTACATGCTCGTAGTCCCCAAAAAGCCATCGCCTTCGCACCAGAAGTCCACCCTTCAACTCGCGAACTCCTAGAAGCCAAAACCCTAAATCAGAACTATTCGAAGACGAGACCTAGGACCATCGCACCCTTCTCCCTAATCGCGAGAGCTCCAGATTTTCGATCGATCTTTAGAGGGCTCACGATCCTTGTTCCCCCAAATTCGCGAGCAGTTACACCTCGTTGTTGAGCCCCAGAAAATGTGCGAATTCGATTTCCTTTTGAATTGGAGGAAGAACAAAAACAAAAGCAAAAAGAGGAAGGCTGGTTTACGAGAATTAAAAAGGAATGACTTCAATTTTAATTTTACAGAGGATGGCTAAATAGAAAAGGAGAAATGGGGAAGGGTGTCGTATTTAAAAAAACGAAGTATACTTAGTAACGAAGGAATTAGACCTGCGTATGCTATAATATAGGTGTAGGTTAAGTACATTACTTTTAATTCTGATTTGATTTAAATGCGATTAGAAATAAAGAGATTTTTATTCTTTTTAAATAGATAACGATTTGATTTTTGATTCGATTTCGATCTTATCTATTACAAATATCTCGTGGTTCGCAACTTGAGATCGTAACTGCTATTTTAGCGTACCGACCTTCATTTAAATATTATAGCGTTATACTGAACTAAATATATTTTGAAATTTAATTTGAACACATATACCATATTAAATTAATATACTATAATTTAAATTCAGAACTAATCATTTTCTTGGTAATAAATTATTATTATCGTTTATATTCAAGCAGACTTTATATTAGTCATTTGAATCGTTTTTTCGAAATAGTTTAATATTCGAATTCAATTATATTTCGAATTACGATAATTCGATATATTCTAAATTAAATTATATTCGATTACTAAATTGATAACTCAACATAAAAATTAATTTATATTATCAACTAAATATTTAAAACAAATATTAAATATTTAAAACAAATATTAAATATTTAAAATTAGCAGACCAAAAATCCGGGTCGTTACGACGAAACTTAATGCATTCCCTTTGTGAGCGACATTAATGGACATGGGGTGTTACACTTGGTATCAGAGCTGAAGGTTACCAGAACAGATGAAAGATTTTGAAAAACCATTTTCAAAAGCATTTTTATAAAGAATTATTTTCAAAAACATGTTTCAAAGAAGGGGTTTTCAAGAGAAAGGTTTTTTATGAAAAACATAATCCCCAAAAGCCATATATCTTTCTTTCGATTCTTTATTTCGAATCTCTTCCTTTTTCCTTCTTGAGTCTCTTTCCCCATGTGGGGATTTTTTTCTAAGATATGTAAGGACTTTCGTGCGATGGGCAGAAAACTGTTTCATAGGACTGAGATGTTTGTCGAAGCTAGAATTGGCTCAGGGAAGTGGAGGACTCGTTTGGTATCTTTGAGATAGACGATGGAAGGTTTAGCTAGCTGCTTGGTCGATGAGGGAGTTTAGGCTAAGGAGCACAACCCAAGGATGAGGAATTTGTTGATATGGCTTTAATCCACGAAGAAGGTAAAGGAGAAAGTGGAAAGAATAATTAACCCCGTGACAAAGGAAGGCATCTTTATTGTGGAATAACGGGCCACATAATCAAGGACTGTAGGAAGAAGAAGAAGCATGGTTGTTTTCATTGCGGTGAGGTAGGAAATCTGATTAAAGACTGCCCGAGGAGGCAAGGACAAGGGCAAGGGCAGAGGACAGGACCTACTTCTGGAGGACAAGTTCATGCTCTCATGGCACCAAGACAGGAGAGAGATAGAAACGTTTTTTTTGAAAGTTTTATTTTTCCTTTTTTGATCATCCTGTTCAAACTTTGTTTGATTCTGGCGCTTCGTACTCGTTTGTATCTGCTTCGTTAGTTGAAACACTGCACCTAAACAACTAGTCTAGTTGTGGATCCCATTGTAGTCTCAAATCCTATTGGAGGTTCGGCTCATTTATCTATGCTTTGTCGGGATTTGAGAGTTTCTATCTTGGCATTGGGTTTGAATGCAACGCCTACGTTCTTTGTTTCATGGGCTACGGCTTGATTCTAGGAGTGGATTGGCTAGCCAGGTATGGTGCCATCCTAGACTGTGACATGAGGGTAGTTAGATTGTTGATTCGTTGTGGAAGAACCCTTGATATTTCTTGTGACCCTAGAGGTCCGGTGATGCTCAGCTACCAAGAATCTCTTGACGCATCCATCGATGATTTGGAATCTGTTCGTGTAGTCCGTGAGTATGGTGATGTCTTTGATGTGGTTCGGGGTTCAACCCTAAGGCGTGAGACAGACCCCCGTATATACTTAGTAGGTAATGCCAAGCCAGTTGCATTACCAGTGCGCCACATGGCTCCGAGAGAGAGGAGGGAACTCAGTAAGCAAGTAGGGAAGCTACTTGAGGAAGGGTTCATAAGAAGAAGTATTTTGGAATAGAGTGCTCAAGTTGTTTTTGGCTATGAAGGTTGATGGTTTGCTTAGATCGTGCATGGACTGTAGGGAGAAGAACAAGCTCATGAAGAACAAACACCCATTACCGAGGATAGATGACTTGTTCGATCAGTTGGTTGGCGCTTCGGTTTTCTCACAATTGGATTTGTTGGATCTAGATTAACCCTAGAGGGGGGGTGAATAGGGTTTATCACAGTTTTTAACTGAATTGAAAAACCGACAGGATATTAAAATAATAAACAGATCACAGAATATAGCAGAAACAGAAATGCAAAAAATAAATCACACACAGATATACCCAGCTTCGGCAAAACCCTGCCTACTGCTGCATTTCTAAGGTTTCTACTAGGTGATAGAATAGTTCCCGCATACAAGACCATGTACACTCGCAAACCCCTGCTCCTATTCTAACCCTAAGCTCAAAACTTTAGACTGTTCTAATCCCTTTGAACAGATTTTCCCTGATTACAACCCCGTAACCAGTAACCCAGATTTTACAGACTCTGTTAACTGACAATCAATACCCTGACTGATTCCCCCTAGAGATTACAGACTCTAGAACTCCTGGACAGTTTACAAAACAATTTAAAAACAATACAAAATAAACAAAATACAAAGTAAATAAATAAAAACCCAAGGAGATGGAGTTAAAAAGGATAAGGGGTCATCCCCCTTTTAAAAACATGGCCTTGGTCAAAATAAAAAATAGGCCGGTCCCTTTTGTAATTCATTTAGCCCGATCTCTTTCCTTTTTGCTCTGGAAAAATAAATGGCGGCTCTGGCGATTGCTAGGGTTTCTGAAATCGATTCCCAAATCGAAATCGATGCTTCTGGGAATTTGATCTCTGATGGCTCTTGTCTTTGTAGTCTGCGTGCTGATGTCGATTTGCTAGAGTTCTCACTTGAACGAAACCCTAAAAATTGTGAGTAATTTGGATTTTATTATTTGCTTTGATTTTGTGGGTTTCCGATGTTCTCTTGTTTGTGGTTTCGATCGATATTTGCCCGTGATGAGTTGGTGTTTAGAAATAGGATTTGAAATCCTTAAACTGAGCTCTGATTTCACCAAAAAAAAAGGCTCGATTTGAATGCGTGCTGTTTTCCTCTTTTACTTGCCCTCGATTTTTTTTTGCCCTTGCGTGATTGAAGAGATATATCTGAACTTGATTCCTTGATAAATTCGACTTGATTGATTATGGAAAAAAAAACAGAAGAAAATATTGTCCCTTGAAATTTGATTTTCTGTCACTTTAAAAAATGAGAAAACATTGAATATATTTGTGTGAGATTCTCTGATTAATTTCATGCTGAATGAAATATTGCTGGTCCCCTTTTGATTGCTCTTGATTAGAGCCGTGAATTTGTGATTGAATTGTGATAAGCACTTGCCGAATATAGATTTGAAAAACCATTTGCAATTCAAAGCTGATTCTTGCCATTTTTTGGTTCCTGGATTTTTTTTTTTTTTTTTCTGAAACCACCTTGATTGAAAACTGAAACTTGATTTGCACACGTATTCTCTTGCCTTATATGAATGAATGGATTTGTACACAGATTGAATTCTTGCCATAAAAAATTTTACTGCGATTTTCTGGAAATTGTTCTTGCCAACATCATTTTTTGCTGAGTTGTTATTCTTGCCAAAAACAGTTTGTTGCTAAGATCTTGTATGCTCTGATATATTGCTTTATATGCTCTGAAATATATCCAAATATTGTGAAATCTGGAATTGTTTTCTTGCATTCGAAATACCACATTTAACACTTGCCAATATTGTTCTTAAATGAAATCTGAATGGCAACCATGCTGGCTTGTTCTTGAGTTCTGGTTTGTGTACTTGTATATGACTTGTGCCATGAGCTTGAAACTGGCTTGTGCTTGAAAAATTATTTTCCGATCTTCTTTGTTTTCTTGAATGATCACCACACTGTTGAACTGCTTATGTTGTTTCCATCTTCAACCTGTAGCTTCACCACTGTTCTGAAAAGATCTTCTACAATAATACACTAAATCTGCTGTGTACTTTCCATGTATGCTCCAGTCTTGATTTAATGCTTGTGTTTCCTTGATGATATGCATATGACACCTTGAAGCATCTTTCTGCCTTATTGCATTTTGCTGTGAACTTAACCATTCCATCACTCTTTGCTGTTTTTTGCTGGCTCGACCATGCTTTGACACTTGAGCATTTTCATGTTGGCTCGACTGCTTGTGTACACTATGTCTTGGCTGCACCATATTGAACCTGCCTTGGTGTTGAGCTTGTGTCACATTGTATTGCGCCATTCATTGCTCTGAATTTTTGCACCCCTGGTCACTTCATGTAGGCTGAAATATGCTTTGTTCATTACTGACTTGTTGACACCATGTCTCACCACTTCTGAACTGATTTTGAACCTGCCATGTTCCATCTTGTTTCACCATTCATAACTGCTCCATAGTTTGGTCATATTGCATATATGTATATGTGCTACTTGTCTCACCACTGCTACACTGTTGAAACCTGAATACTTGTATGCTGATTCACCCATGCTGCTTATATACATTGTAACCATTGAGCTGCTTTTACACATATACTTTGCTGTGTCATATCACCACTTTGTGCCCATCATTGATGTCTTGTACATACTTTGCTCGGCCATGCTCGACGTGGCATGCACCACTGTTTTGAATTTGCTGTTTTGATTATTGAGTTTCCTCGACCACTTTGTCTTGAGTTGACTATGTTGACTTTGTTGACTTTGTGTATTGCACTGAGTCGAGTTGTCGGTCCATGTGGCTACTCCTCAGTTGCAATCTGATTGGCGTGGCAGTGCACACGTGTACACGTGTGTACATGCAGCCATCAGACGAGTTGTCCCTGTCCCTGCATTGAGATATATATGTTGTCTGCCTTGTGGTATTTACAGTGTATCACTGTGAATATCACAAGCTGTCTAGACACAGATTGATGGTTTTATAATTCAGATCAAGTCATGAAAAATGATGAGAAACACACCAGAAATCTGAGGCAAATGGAATTTTAAAAATAAAATTCAAATCTGCATGTATTCAATTTTTATTTCTATTGCAGTGTACTGTGTGTGTGTTTCTGTATATGACAGGTATGAAGACTGGACTGAATGCAGAAAGCTGTGAAGACAAAAGATAAAAGACAGAAGACAGTGAAAATAAGAAGAGTGTCAGTGTGTCTGTGTAAATAAAATTGTATATATGAAATGCAAACTGAGTGAATGTATGAGTGTTATAGTGAGGAGCTAATGTATATGAAAGAGTGATTGTACTGATGTCTGTAATAAACAAGTTTGATTGAAATAAAATATCATTTTATTGTTGTCAAACGAACTTGTCTATTTTATTCTGTTTATATACAAGTACAAATATTCTGTGAATGTATAAATAGTGGAGTTACAAATAGTTGTACTGTTTGAATATTGAAATAAAATATTATATTTAAATAAAATACTGGTTAATATTTGAATTTCTGTACAGTCGTATTTTATTTAAATATAAATATTATATTCATTGCTGTGATATATATATATAACAGTACAGTACCAAACACATTTATAATAGAAATATATTTGGTTGTTGTCATCAAACAAAAATCATATAATTGTGTATACAACACCGTTATATACAACAATCTCCCCCTTTTGATGATGACAAACAAATAAAAGATTTTGTATATACTAAATGTGTTTGTTCGTGAATATTTGAACTCCCCCTATTTAAATGCTCCCCCTACAACAGAAACTCCCCCTATAACTGTGCATGAGTGAAATGTATGAATAATAATAAATTTTCAAAATTAAAAATATTTATAACATATTCACTCATAAATCAAAATCTAATCCATTCTCCCCCTTTTGTTATCATCAAAAGGATACAGATTTTAAAATACAGATGAAAATTGACTAAAAATATAATTTCAGCTTAAGAGGAAGAACAGTCATCATAAATCTCAATCAGTCAAACAAAAATCATAATAAACTAAGAACTTATGACGTATTTCACATTGTAGAGAATGACGGATTTACGATGGGTAAAAATGGAGAGAGTTTTATAAACAATTCATTTCCAATTATTTTCAAAGGATATTTTTTTTTTTAAAAAAAAAATGATGATGGATTTGGACTATAATTAATAATTCAATTTAAGTGACAAAAACAAATAATCTCAAATCAATCAACAAATCATAATACTTCATAAGATTTCAATACATTTCACAAATTAGAATATGGATTGATAGGCTAGTTTTTATATACACCAAGGAGAATTTCATATAAATCTTTATTTTATCCAAATTATTTTCTTTTCTTTTTCTTTTTAATTTAAGAGCACACTGACCACGCATAACCAGATCTTGGATTTTTAAATGAGATCAGTTGCAGCTTAAATATAAGTAATCTCGTAACCATGCATAACCAGAGCTTGGATTTTTAAATGAGGTTAGAGAAATACTTATTATATTATTATCTTTTTCTGTTTCAAAAAGAAAAACTCCTCGATATATAAAATCAATATGGATGATAGAAAGAGTGGTAGGTACAGATATGGACTGTGAAATAAATTTCTAAATTAATTATATTATGAAATATGACCAACTGTACCGGGATTATTGCAAATTTTCAATTATCACTAATTCTGAATAATAATATAGTCCCATTTCTATCACAAATAATTTTCACTATTTCAAACAAGATGATTTTTCTTTTTAAAAATAAACTCTCCACATTAATATAAAATCATGATGGATGGCAGACGGGTGATAGATACAGGAGAAGATGATAGTGAAATAATTGCCAGTTCAAAGATATTATAGT
Organism: Allium sativum; assembly: GCA_030737875.1. NCBI lineage: Eukaryota > Viridiplantae > Streptophyta > Magnoliopsida > Asparagales > Amaryllidaceae > Allium > Allium sativum. The sequence continues at coordinate 1,042,692,976 of CM060918.1, forward strand.
AAATATTCAACTATCATGAAAATTATAAATAAAATCTCCTCTTGTTGTGAAATATACTGCAGTCGCAATTCATCACAATTTCAAAATCTGATAAAATTTTTGATGAATTATAAATACATTTCAATTTGGATATTGATTTCAATTTCTGAAAGAATAATAAATAAATAATCTTAAAGTTGAAAAATTAATTACAAGAGGAATATAAAGAGCTATACAGGACAAGAGTGATTAAAATATATATAACAAAAAATTCAGCACATCTGATACCAATTGTTCTCGCTTTCTCGAGGATTTTACCAAGACAATCACAGACAACAGAAATTTAAAGCCCAAGCAGGCAAATCAAACAATAAGCAATTATCTAAGAACAGTATCAGAGCAGTGCAGAACACAATATCACATCAGACTTGTCTGGGGATGGTCACATAAGAACTTTCATGATCCAAGATTAGAACTACCGTTTATTTGAAATCATTTGAGGGATATGAAAAATCTCTAGATTCAATGAATCGATCACACCAAATTATTATTTTCACATTCAGAATATGTGTGTGATTCAATAAATCAATAATTTCAAATAATTTTAAACAAACAATCATTCAAATCAAATAACCATGAAATAGCAGAGAAATTCAAGACCGGATTTTCAAAGAATTTTCACAAGAATTTTCTGACAAGTCCTCAAGAAATTTTAGATCATCTACATCAATTTTGTGAGATATTCATGATCCAAAGAATAAAAATAATTTATTTGAAATCATTTGAATTAATGTCAAATTTTGAGATATAATGAATCAGTCACACAAGGTTAATAATTTCAGATTTAAGTGGTGTGTGAGATTCAAAATATCAGGAATTTCAGATGATTTCAAACTAAACTAATTTCAACCATAATAATCATGAATAAGGATGAAATTCTAGATGTATCACTGATTTAACCCAAATATTTTTCAAGTCAGAAATAATCAAGCCAATCCGAAAATCAATGAAATTATCACAATTGATAAATAATAGAGTGCTGTAATGAGTATAATATTTTCAGCTTTTCTAAAATGAATTAGAATAAACTCAGAACAGCAAAGGTGTGTGAAATTTCATTAAATATTCAGATCTTCAAAAAATTTAGAATTCAAATTAACAGTGTTCAAGATATGACATGAATGCTTCAGCACTGTTACGAATTCAAGAATAAAATATACTACTAAACAATTGCAGATAATTACAAGATTAAATTCAGAATCTGGAAATGATTATAAACAAGAGAGTTTTATTCAAATAAAATGAATTTCCAGAAAATCATGAGAACTGCAATTGGAAGTTTAAGAAGCACAGAATAAACAAAGAGATATGGCAGTGACAAATCAAATAAAAACAAATGAAAAAAAATTAAAATAGAAAGGGGTAGAAGAAGCAGAAATAAACAATAAAAAATATATTTACAAGGATGAGGTTAGAAATCAAACCTGATTCACAGAAGACGTTGTGGATCTCTAACTCATCAGACTTGGCTAAGGAACAGTAGATGATTCAATGATGTGAAGCAGTTTGAATCGGTTTCTCTTTTCAGCACAGTTGTTCCTCAGCCTCCTTTGGTACCTAATGATTGAGATGATCAAGTGGTCGAACAAAATTAGTAAAACCACTCACAGTTGTATTCATTTGTTTTGGTACCCAAACTCGTTTATATAACAAACCATTCGAATCTACCTTTGTACCTTTCGGGACCCAAATCTGTTTGAATTTAGTCGAAGCCGTTTTATTTTTATTTGGGATCCAAGATTGTTTAAATGATTTGTTATCAATCAAAATCACATCACGTTTTTGATTTAAGAATCCTTTGAGAATGTTAGAGTTCAAATTTTCAAAACAAACATTTCCAAAGTGATTTGAAGGATTTTTAAAACCAATTGAATTCCGTTTTTCAAACTCATTTGTTTTTCCAAGAACATCATTTTTTTCGAACCCAAGACCCGATTTATTTCCAATAGAAACTTGGTTTTGTAACAACATATTCAACGATTTTTCCCCACTAGAAAATTTATCCAAAGTTGATTCTAATCGATGGATTTTGGATTTTAGATCGTTATTTTCTTTTAGTAAATTTGAGCAATTATTTATAGCAATCTTCTGTTCAGCGTTGGACTGTTTCAAAACCAAATTCTCATTTTCAAGCAATTTAATTTTGGCTTGGGATTCGGAAATTTCAAGTTCAAATCCTTTTTGTTTTTCAGACTCAAAATTCTTGGATTTTTCAATCTCATTTTCAAGTTCTTTCAAAATCAAACCACTTTTCACCAAATTTTCATTTTCAGCAATTTCAAATTTGGAATATATATCAGTCTTAAAAATTTCAAATTCCTTTTGTAAAAAGTTATTCAAACTTGATAACTCAATCTTGTTTTTTTTAAGATCAAAATTTCCTTTTCAAACTTTTGAATATTTTTATTGAGATGAACAAGATTGGTTTTCAATTTTAAACAATTTTTGCAATCTGAATTTGAAGAATTTTTAAAATATTCAAGCTGTGATTCCAAATCATCAATTTTGCTGGTCAACTCAGAATTCCTAGATTTTAGAGATTTGTTTTTAGATTTGAGTTTATCAACAGATTTAGTTAAATCAACACACATATAAACCAAATCTTCGTATGAGAAATTTTCAACTTCAGCATCCGTTGATTCTCCGTCATCTGATCCTTCTGAATTCTCATTAGTAAATCCTGTTAAACAGAATTCTGAATCTGAATTGACAATCTGGGGTTTTGAGCTGGAGTTGTCAATTTGACCATACTTCGTATTGAGAGCTGTCCAAATTTCCTGCGCAGTTAAACAATGGGAAATCAGACTGTATTGATTATCATCAAGATGAGAATAAAGAATATGTGTAGCACGAGAATTAAAAACTTTATCTACCATATCGTACCCATTGATAACAACATCCCAACATTTAATATTAACAGATTTTAAATAAAATTCCATTTTGGATTTCCAGTTTAAAAAATCTGTTCCAGTGAAAATAGTTGGAGATGAACTGGACTGACCCTCGCTAGACAGACAACTAGGGTTACCCATGACTCTAGAGTTAAACAAAATACCTGCTCTGATACCACTTGTTGGATCTAGATTAACCCTAGAGGGGGGGTGAATAGGGTTTATCACAGTTTTTAACTGAATTGAAAAACCGACAGGATATTAAAATAATAAACAGATCACAGAATATAGCAGAAACAGAAATGCAAAAAATAAATCACACACAGATATACCCAGCTTCGGCAAAACCCTGCCTACTGCTGCATTTCTAAGGTTTCTACTAGGTGATAGAATAGTTCCCGCATACAAGACCATGTACACTCGCAAACCCCTGCTCCTATTCTAACCCTAAGCTCAAAACTTTAGACTGTTCTAATCCCTTTGAACAGATTTTCCCTGATTACAACCCCGTAACCAGTAACCCAGATTTTACAGACTCTGTTAACTGACAATCAATACCCTGACTGATTCCCCCTAGAGATTACAGACTCTAGAACTCCTGGACAGTTTACAAAACAATTTAAAAACAATACAAAATAAACAAAATACAAAGTAAATAAATAAAAACCCAAGGAGATGGAGTTAAAAAGGATAAGGGGTCATCCCCCTTTTAAAAACATGGCCTTGGTCAAAATAAAAAATAGGCCGGTCCCTTTTGTAATTCATTTAGCCCGATCTCTTTCCTTTTTGCTCTGGAAAAATAAATGGCGGCTCTGGCGATTGCTAGGGTTTCTGAAATCGATTCCCAAATCGAAATCGATGCTTCTGTGAATTTGATCTCTGATGGCTCTTGTCTTTGTAGTCTGCGTGCTGATGTCGATTTGCTGGAGTTCTCACTTGAACGAAACCCTAAAAATTGTGAGTAATTTGGATTTTATTATTTGCTTTGATTTTGTGGGTTTCCGATGTTCTCTTGTTTGTGGTTTCGATCGATATTTGCCCGTGATGAGTTGGTGTTTAGAAATAGGATTTGAAATCCTTAAACTGAGCTCTGATTTCACCAAAAAAAAAGGCTCGATTTGAATGCGTGCTGTTTTCCTCTTTTACTTGCCCTCGATTTTTTTTTGCCCTTGCGTGATTGAAGAGATATATCTGAACTTGATTCCTTGATAAATTCGACTTGATTGATTATGGAAAAAAAAACAGAAGAAAATATTGTCCCTTGAAATTTGATTTTCTGTCACTTTAAAAAATGAGAAAACATTGAATATATTTGTGTGAGATTCTCTGATTAATTTCATGCTGAATGAAATATTGCTGGTCCCCTTTTGATTGCTCTTGATTAGAGCCGTGAATTTGTGATTGAATTGTGATAAGCACTTGCCGAATATAGATTTGAAAAACCATTTGCAATTCAAAGCTGATTCTTGCCATTTTTTGGTTCCTGGATTTTTTTTTTTTTCTGAAACCACCTTGATTGAAAACTGAAACTTGATTTGCACACGTATTCTCTTGCCTTATATGAATGAATGGATTTGTACACAGATTGAATTCTTGCCATAAAAAATTTTACTGCGATTTTCTGGAAATTGTTCTTGCCAACATCATTTTTTGCTGAGTTGTTATTCTTGCCAAAAACAGTTTGTTGCTAAGATCTTGTATGCTCTGATATATTGCTTTATATGCTCTGAAATATATCCAAATATTGTGAAATCTGGAATTGTTTTCTTGCATTCGAAATACCACATTTAACACTTGCCAATATTGTTCTTAAATGAAATCTGAATGGCAACCATGCTGGCTTGTTCTTGAGTTCTGGTTTGTGTACTTGTATATGACTTGTGCCATGAGCTTGAAACTGGCTTGTGCTTGAAAAATTATTTTCTGATCTTCTTTGTTTTCTTGAATGATCACCACACTGTTGAACTGCTTATGTTGTTTCCATCTTCAACCTGTAGCTTCACCACTGTTCTGAAAAGATCTTCTACAATAATACACTAAATCTGCTGTGTACTTTCCATGTATGCTCCAGTCTTGATTTAATGCTTGTGTTTCCTTGATGATATGCATATGACACCTTGAAGCATCTTTCTGCCTTATTGCATTTTGCTGTGAACTTAACCATTCCATCACTCTTTGCTGTTTTTTGCTGGCTCGACCATGCTTTGACACTTGAGCATTTTCATGTTGGCTCGACTGCTTGTGTACACTATGTCTTGGCTGCACCATATTGAACCTGCCTTGGTGTTGAGCTTGTGTCACATTGTATTGCGCCATTCATTGCTCTGAATTTTTGCACCCCTGGTCACTTCATGTAGGCTGAAATATGCTTTGTTCATTACTGACTTGTTGACACCATGTCTCACCACTTCTGAACTGATTTTGAACCTGCCATGTTCCATCTTGTTTCACCATTCATAACTGCTCCATAGTTTGGTCATATTGCATATATGTATATGTGCTACTTGTCTCACCACTGCTACACTGTTGAAACCTGAATACTTGTATGCTGATTCACCCATGCTGCTTATATACATTGTAACCATTGAGCTGCTTTTACACATATACTTTGCTGTGTCATATCACCACTTTGTGCCCATCATTGATGTCTTGTACATACTTTGCTCGGCCATGCTCGACGTGGCATGCACCACTGTTTTGAATTTGCTGTTTTGATTATTGAGTTTCCTCGACCACTTTGTCTTGAGTTGACTATGTTGACTTTGTGTATTGCACTGAGTCGAGTTGTCGGTCCATGTGGCTACTCCTCAGTTGCAATCTGATTGGCGTGGCAGTGCACACGTGTACACGTGTGTACATGCAGCCATCAGACGAGTTGTCCCTGTCCCTGCATTGAGATATATATGTTGTCTGCCTTGTGGTATTTACAGTGTATCACTGTGAATATCACAAGCTGTCTAGACACAGATTGATGGTTTTATAATTCAGATCAAGTCATGAAAAATGATGAGAAACACACCAGAAATCTGAGGCAAATGGAATTTTAAAAATAAAATTCAAATCTGCATGTATTCAATTTTTATTTCTATTGCAGTGTACTGTGTGTGTGTTTCTGTATATGACAGGTATGAAGACTGGACTGAATGCAGAAAGCTGTGAAGACAAAAGATAAAAGACAGAAGACAGTGAAAATAAGAAGAGTGTCAGTGTGTCTGTGTAAATAAAATTGTATATATGAAATGCAAACTGAGTGAATGTATGAGTGTTATAGTGAGGAGCTAATGTATATGAAAGAGTGATTGTACTGATGTCTGTAATAAACAAGTTTGATTGAAATAAAATATCATTTTATTGTTGTCAAACGAACTTGTCTATTTTATTCTGTTTATATACAAGTACAAATATTCTGTGAATGTATAAATAGTGGAGTTACAAATAGTTGTACTGTTTGAATATTGAAATAAAATATTATATTTAAATAAAATACTGGTTAATATTTGAATTTCTGTACAGTCGTATTTTATTTAAATATAAATATTATATTCATTGCTGTGATATATATATATAACAGTACAGTACCAAACACATTTATAATAGAAATATATTTGGTTGTTGTCATCAAACAAAAATCATATAATTGTGTATACAACACCGTTATATACAACAGGATTTAGCTACAAGATTTCATCAGCTAAGGGCGGTCGAGGACATCATAGATAAGACTGCTTTTAGGGCTCCTGACAGTTTCTTCATGTGGCTCTTCATGCCTTTTGGTTTGACGAATGCACCCGCATATTTCGTAGACTTGACGAGTAAGGTGTTTAGGGAGTTTCTAAACAAGTTTGTGGTAGTCTTTGTGGATGGTATGTTGATTTTCTCTAGAAGCGAGGAAGAGCATACCCTACATCTTAGGGAAGTCTTAGAGACCCTACGAGCGCATAAACTCAAAGCTAAGTTCTCCAAATGTCATTTTTGGAGGGAAGAAGTGAGGTTCTTAGGACACGCGGTCTCTAAGGAAGGGATATCAGTGGATCCTGCAAAAGGTGGTGGCAATCCAAGATTGGAAGTTTCCTAGAAAAGCAACAGAAGTAAGAAGTTTTCTAAGGTTGGCGAGTTACTATAAGAAGCTCATTAAGGACTTTGTGAAGATATCAGCCCCAGTTTTGACTTTGCTAGATGGGAGCAAACCATTCACAATACATAACAGTGCTTGCGGGATAGGGCTTAGAGCAGTTTTCGATGCAAGAGGAAAAGGTGATATGCAAAAGGCGGTAGGTACGCAGTTAGGTTTGAGCATCGCATATCATCCACAGACGGATGGATGGACATAAAGGGTGAATAGAATCCTTAAAGATCTTTTGAGGTTATGTACCCTAGATTTTGGAGGGACATGAGAAGAGCACCTTCGATTTGTGGAGTTCGCTTATAACAACAGTTATTAAGCTAGTATTAGGGTTTTTATGGATGACCGAGTCGATCACCAACTTGTTGGTGGGAATCTACGGATAAGATTTTGCTTGGACCCGAGCTGATTAGAAAGAGACTTCAGAGAAGGTGGACTTGATTCGAAGGTAAATGAAAATGGCACAGGACTGGCAAAAGTCGTACGCTGATAAGAGAAGAACCGATCTTGAGTTCGATGTTGGAGACATGGTTTTTATTAAAGTGTCGCCATTGAGGAACATAGTTTGCTTTGGAGCTGCAAGGAAATTAGCACCAAGGTTTGTAGGACCCTTTCTCATTACAGAGACGAATGGACAGATAGCGTACAGAGTGAAATTGTCGGAGAAGCTTAGTAGTAGTGTTCATGACGTGTTTCACATGTCGTATTTGCGGAAGTGTTTACATGATACTGCGAAAGTAGTGGAGCTGAGCATGCTTAGAGAAGTGGAAGTGAAGCGAGATGCCATGATTAGACGAATTCCTACATGCATCCTTGGATCAGAGATCAAGAAGTTACGCAACAGAGAGGTCAAGTTGGTTAAAATAATGGGGAGATGATCAAGGAGACACGACTTGGGAGACGGAAGACATGATACGTGCGTCGTACCCATTCCTTTTTGTCAGGATATGTTCTTAACTTCTCCCTTTTCTACCACTTTGTTTATACCTGTTCTATTGTTTAGTATGTCCTCTCGTTTACATCCTCGATCTTTAGATAGGAAAATCCTATGGTTGTAAACATGTGTTTGAGACATGTTATGTTTGGTGGATGCAAGTGGATGCAATTGTTTGCTAATGGTTGCTCGTGGATGCATTTACACACACATTAGGCACTAGATCGACTCAGTCACTTTCATATTGCATATGCATATATGTATTTGTATATGGGTTGAAACTTGATGTGTTGTCATATGGATGTTGCATTTGTATGAATGTACGGTTGTGCACTCATATAGAAATGATATGTATCAATAGGGTTCTTCTGTATACATAATGGACACAAGGCACTATCATAATTAGCATTAAGGAGGTCAACTGAATCAGTAGACCGCCTGATTTTGCATTATATAAGGACATATACACACATTATGCATATGATCATGAAATCATTAGAAATCTTCTTATGGAGAATGGATGCTTGTGATTGAATGGTTGAGTAGATGGATGTTGGATGGTAGGATAATCATTCTTCTTGACTTGGAGATTTCGGGGATGAAATCCTTTAAGGAGGTGAGAATGTAACACCCCATAATTTTTAAATATTAAAATTAACAAATTTAAGAACACTTAATTTTTAGAAGAAGAACGAAGGGAAACGGGTTACGCCATTGCGTTCGTCTTGGAATTTTGCTTGAGACAGAGTCCGAGTTTGCATAAATCGGGCTCCATATGAAGAAGTTACGGAGCTTAGAAGATGTAAGTTTAAGTCAGAATTATATAAATAATTAATAAATCAAAATTCAGAATTCAAACCAGCAAGAAGAGGTGGGTGGGAAAATTCCCGCCAGAGGGTGTCGACCCCCCTATAGGGGCGTCGACATGGGTGTCGACCCCCACAGTAGGGGTCGACCCCTACTGACTGTTCTGGACAGTGACAATTTTATGAGTGTTAGGGTTACGTGGCGACTTCTAATTGGCCTGATGACACATTTTCTTGGACTGAATGGTCTGGATGGATCCTATGTTGATCCAAAGGCTCAAACTAATCCTATACTCCTATATAATCACGTCTAACCTAAACCCTAAGCTAAGCTTAATTCGTTCATGAGCCTATATGCTTCTAAATCCTAAACTAATCTAGCCTCCACCATAATTAAAAAATAAAGATCAAAGCATAACGGATTAGCTTATCAACTTCAGAAATCAGATTCTAGATCTTCTCTTCTTTCTTAATCTCTGTGAGTTCATGTAGCTTTCACAAGATAATTAAACTAAAGTAATTATGATAAGTTGTAAATTGTGATCATTTGATTATGCCTATAATGGATCTTATCAAATTTGCAAGTTGTCATCTTTTTTTTGATTCGTAACCTATGCTTTTATGATCAATTCTATCAGTTCATGCATGTTCGTGCTCGTGTATTTATGCTTATTTTGATACCATGATTCTCTTCCCTTATCCTTTTTCTTTTTTCTTTTTATGAGTTAGGCTAACTTCGAGCCTATCATATTATGCGAAATTCACGCACGTATAATGCTTGAATGAGGGGGAAAAGTTTGGGAAATGTTGAATAACATGTGATTTGTAAAAAGGCATAAATTGATGACGGCTATGGTTTGGGAAAAAATGTATATAATAAGCGAACATGAGACTTAACGTAAATGGGTTTGGGTGTAAACTTGTGATAATTTGGTAAGTTCAGTTATTTCTCAGATTTGGAATATGTAATAGGAATCATGGCTTGTAATGAATCGAATCTAGAACTATGCCTAATTGTAAGATAATCAATTCTAATTCATGCTTATCCTTTTGTCAAATCTGAATTATCTATGCCTATGAGACTGTTGTGATTGATACAATGGAACCTATCATGTTGTACACCAAATTGGTGATTCTTTTATGTCCAATTCTATCGAATCTTTATCCTTATGTTAATTCTTGTGTTTCTCCTCTATCCCTCTCCGTTTTATTTTTGGACCTTGTTGTATGTGCAATTGAAACGCGGGGAATTGGGTATAACTTAATTAAGTAATTTTGGGCATAACAAGTAAATGAGGCATAACTTGAATTGACCACACTTATGGATAATTTACATATAAATCTAGACTTGGAAAGTAAATATGTAAATTGGCTAAAAGATAAATGCCTAAGACACGAGGTTAGACTTGGTTTGCGGTATAAGACTGCCCAGAACCGCACGGCATATCCAGCAACCGCAAACGGCAGTCAAATGTGAGAGGTCAAAGGAATAAATTAGATGCTTAGACACGAGGTTAAGTCTGGCTTGTGGTGAAAGTCTACCCGGAACCGCCTGGCATATCCAGCGGCCATAAGTGATCGACTTAATGTGAGAGATCTGTGCATTAACAACTAATTAATGTTGATCAAAGATGAATATGATAACTAAACGAGTTAGGTGGGTAGGGTTAAGTTAGCAAGGGTAAGAATACAACTTAACCAATATTACATGAACAAAGTGGATAGGGTTAAGGCAAGCTTAACCAATAACACATATGGACTTGATAAGTGGAAGGGTTAAGTAAATCTTGGGTAGGTGGGTAATATTAGTATATATAGGCCCACAAACTTAACCGTTAAATAAACATGCGTGAATCAGTGGGAAGGTTAAGTGACATATGGATAGGCAACACTTAACATATACAACATGTTAATAAAGCAAATGGGTGGCGTTAGGTTAAATTGAGAACACTTAACCGTTATAACATGTTGGTTAGGAAACCCAAGTAACGGGGACCCATTTCAGCAGTAACCCACATAAATGTATCATGGTACCCTGAACTAGGCAGGGTGGGGCACGATTACTGGGCTGATTATAAGCGGTCAAAATAGCGGCGGGTAGTGCATCAGTGTAGGTTCCAACGGAGTACAGGCATGCACGTGCTCTGGAGTGGAAAAAGCAGGCACTGGGCATCAGTAGTTATACACTGTGCAACTTGAATTGTGTCGGGTTGCCATCGTAGGGATTGATACACCTCATGATGGGATCAGTACAGGTATCTACAAACAAGTGCCACCAAATGACACAAGTAATAAATACATGCGAGTTATGGAGCCGATCAATTAGGGGTGGTATGGGGACATCTAGTATCTATTATGGGTAAGTAGGCTGTCGAGGATTGTATGGGGTAGATACCTCTTACTAGATGTTACGCCCGAGGGATACCAATTGCGGGGTTGGGATCAAATTTCAGTATGGAACAAGTAACGATGTGATATATTTAGCATTGGTGCAGTGTAGTAGTTACCCTATAGTGATTAGAAGCGCAATAAATGTTTATCTTATTCATCTTGCCTACCTTGTCAAGCATGCTTAGGTACAATCATTTCTTACTTTCCAGTTTATGTTCTAATCTTGTTACTTTAATGATTATATTGTTAAAGTTACTGGACTCACCAGACTAATATCTGACCTAGTTTGTTTCACCTATTTTCTTCCGTTCCCCCTCAGGTTCTCCGGGAGGAAATACTCAAGCTTAGTTCAAATGACCCTTTCTTCCAGCTTGAAGTTGAAAGATGTATTGCTTGGCTTTGATTCTACCTATGGCATTTTTTTGTTGGGGGTTATGGCTTTAAAATTATGTACTCTAAAGGCTTTTGTACAAGACTGATATTATGTACTAGGTTTTGTTGTTTTGAAGGTGTAACCAAACCAATTTTTGTTTCTACTGCATTAAAGTTGTAATTTTTTTCAAGTACTACTTTATCCGTCTTATAATATTCTATTCTGTTTACTTATAACGCTCCACGAAACTTAATGCATTCCCTTTGTGAGTGACATTAACGGACATGGGGTGTTACACACAGAACTTGTTCGGGAGCTTTTCCATTTATGTACATGCCCGTCTTTTAAGAGCTATATACAGATATACCTAGGGTCTGATTTCATGGTGGTTACGGCCCCACCTCTGCCCCTCCCTCGACTAGTAAAGACTACAAGAGCTAAGTGACTGCCCCAACGCAAGCAATCTAAACATCCATGTGGCGTCTCCCCTCAAACCCTTACCCCGATAGTGAAGGGTGAATGGTATCTTGGGTTTAGCTCTAGTCTTTTCGCATCCCACTGGTTGTCGACGACGGGTATCCGATGATCTACTATCCTTGTTGGTCGTGACCCTCTACCTCCCCGTTGAGACAAAAACCAAATCACCCTGGCATCACCGTGTCACAACATTCTGACTGCATAGCTACTTCTGTAGTCAAGGCCCACCTACCTAGTAGTTACGCACAGACCCAACCTCTGCGAGCACAGCCTAAGACATCTGTCACCGCACAGAGGACTACTAGGATCACCTTATGTACCTCAGGAAGTTGCGTGCTTCACCTTCCAGTCCTTTGGAGCCTTCAGAACAATCAGATGAATGTGCGCTCCCCTCGTGCCTTATAACACCTCGATGATCTACCCCATTGGGTTATTCACCCTCAAACGTACATACTAGTCCAAACGCCTTACTTTAATATATTGTTAGACCCTATGTCTAAACGTTCTTTTACGTCCTTTTAACTTGGTTAATCCCATTCGCATTGAATTATTGTCCAAATTACCAAGTTTCTCTTGCTCATCAGTTTCAGTTATAACTTAACCCATTTAAGTTTATTAATAAGCCCACAACATGTTATTCTCGAGATTATGGCCCAAGGTCTGTAATCCACAATCTCTTTTATATTCTTATTGATTTCAAGGTCACAATAACATGTTATACTTAATATGTTATTAAGTATCTCTTAGTTCACATGTTTTCCAATTAACATGTTACTTACCATTTATGCTTAAATATAACTTATTAAGTTTTCCTCACCCATTCTCATTTAATCATAATTCCACTTTACATCGTCAATACAACTTATCATTGTATACTTATTGACTTAGTTCTATTAACTAAGGCCCATTATTAAGTTTCTCTACACATTTATTATAACCTATGTTATAGTTTCCCCCGCCCCTAGGACAAGTCTGAACATGTTATTCTTATCAGTGTGTTTCAGACTTCCTAGTTTACAGATTACTTAATTTATAATTAAGTACAATATATTTTACCCCTTTTCTTAATTGGTTTCAGGTTTTCCCCTTTTTCTGATTAATTAATTTACAATTAAGTGTCCCTTGACTCAGTTCACTAGCTATCCCATTCCCTGACTAGTTTATTATAACCTAGGTTATAATATTCCCTTGTCCCTCGGACAAGTTTACCTATTATACAACATTTTCATTATTGTTATTTATTTATAGTAGGTGATTATCATTTCTACAAGTTATGCTTACCCTAAAAGGTGTAATTTAAATTTATTATTTCTACCGATTATTTGTACCACTAGGTGTCTTTAATTGCATAACCTTATCGGGCTAAGTTTGCGGGCCTATATTTAAGTATTACCCACACCCCCAGACTTGCTTAGCCTACCCACTGTCCAAACAATTTTACTTAACCCTAACTTTAGTTCACAATCATACAATCCCTATGGATTTGATTAGGTTAAGTAGTCCAATTCATTACCATGTCCATTTATGGTTTATAATGGGCTATACCACCCGCACTAGGCCTACAACTTGTGGATGCTGGATATGCTGGTCGGGCCAGCGCAAACTTCTTCCACAAGTTGGGCCTAACCTTGTGTCATAGCCCATCTCATATTTGCACACTTAGACCTCTCACATTAGGTTCAACATTAGTGGCTACTGGATATGCCGGTCGGGTCCAGGAAGACTTCCACCACTAATGCAACCTAACCTCGTGTCATTCATACAATTACAATTTCTAATTGTAATACTAGGCATTCATTATTAATCAATTATTTAAGCCTATGCCTTTATAAGTGTTAATGCCCATTTACCAAATTATATTCATGATGGATTATATGTCTAAATTCATATTATTTAAATTATGCCAATTCATATTTTACATATGATTCCATTTGCGCCCAAATCATTTTTCTATACTTATGATCCAATTTGAGATCTTTAAACATAATTTGGTCGATGCTCCAAACACATATTTATTTATTCAATTCTATGTTAACATGAAACCATATAATCATATACTTACTCCAATTAATTCATGTACACATTTGGGACAAATTAACATTTAACAAGAATAGTCACAGTTGATACCCATATTCTAACAAGTTCATAATCATGTAAACTTTTTAGCACTACAACTATTTCAATATATGAATTTTCCAACATGTTCATATTAATATAATATGTAAACATTCTAACATTTAAGCTGATTTATATCAATAATTTGACATTATATTAGGCTAATCATTCCCGCATTTCATATACCACTTTAATCGTTGTTAGCATATGTTTAGGCATCTTAACATGTCATATTCCAATTTGTTATAATAGGGAATGCTAAATGGTAATATACTATTATCTAAAATAATATGGTTTAAATTCACTTACCTTCCATGCTTTCCCCAAATTTTGGATCTGATCTGTTCTATCATCCCCGGTTTCCCTTTCCCCTTTAGTTTGATTAGAAACCTAATAACGTGGATCGACTATTTTCATTAAAAGAGAAGGGAAAGAAAATAGGAAGAATAACAATAGATTGGATCTGGAATGTTACCTTAATTCCATGATTCAATAATCTTCTTATTAATGTTGATTCTCTCTTCCAAATCTGGATTCATAATTTTCCTAGGCTATTTTAATTTTCAGCATAGATTTGAGAAGAGATATAGAGAGAGAAAGTAATGGCAGAGCTCCAGCATGGTCGCCAAATTATGAGGGTCAGGGTTAGGTCTAGGGTCTTATTTATAGCAGTATGGAGCAACCAGGACCCTCAGATTTGCCCAAAAGCCATCTTAATCGTCAAAATATCAAAAAAAACCTAATCTGTCGTAGGTGAGTAAACACCCGTTTGAGGGGGTCGACACCTAGGTGGACACCCCTTTGAGTGGGTCGACACCGGGGTCGACACCCCCTTACGGTGGTCGACACCAGGGTCGACACCCCTTGGCGGGAAATATGTCGCCTTCTGAAAATTTGAATTTTGAACCGATTTTTGAATTTCTGGACCCATTTTTGAATTCTGAACCTAATATATATATATTCTTCTTGCACGTATAAAACTTCGAACCTTAATTACTTCTTCATACGGTGTCCAATTTATGCAAACTAGGTGTTGATCTTGACCAGAATTTCGAGACGGATGCAATGGCACAATCCGTTTTTGCTTAATTCTGAATATTTAATTAAGTTATTCTAATTTTATTATCTTACACTAAAAATGCGGGGTGGTACATTCTTCCACCCTCAGGAAATTTCATCCCCAAAATTTAATAAGTGTAAAATAAATTAACCCCTCGCATAATATACATCCATCATGTGTGCATCCAATTTTTGTAAACATTGTGCACTTGTACAAAGTGAAGTATAACATAATAATGCATGCATGCCCAAGTGGTACCACCTATATGTATTCAATTTTTTCAAAAATCCTTCTAAAATATGATGCTCACATCCTAAATATAATGGCAGTTCTACATGAATGCAATATTTTGAAAATCAAAAAGCTTTTTCATCCAAATTTTCCCACACTTTTACTGATTAAGAGCGTAGTTCATCCAATTGTTGCATCCACAATCCTACCAACCAACTTTATTTTTCGAATTTCAGAAAATTCTAATTTTCTAAATTCGATTTCTTATGTTACAAAAAGGTGGAAAACGGAAAATTCCGCATCTTCCGTTTTCCTTTTTCAACCTTTTTCTACCCGTACATGGATTTTTATACAACTATTTATAAAGATTCCCTATTTTCCTATCCAAAACCACAGCCCACATAAGAAAATTTTCTTTGTTAGTGATTTTTTTTCATCTTATCTTGGAAATTTTTATCTTTATCCACCTTTTCTCATAATTTATCATGTTTGTTGCTTTACTGAGTTTTCTATTTCCTTTTTAGTTGTACTATTTTTCTTTTCTTAGCTTATTTAGTCATCTGATCTTAGTTTAAATTTAAATAAGCCTATAGTCTTCCAACTAAAACAAGAGAAGAGACACCCTACACAGCTACTACTAAGGGCCAATAATATCGGGACTATGTCCACCCTCTGTCTGAAAAGTCCAAACTATAGGATCCACGACAAGTTCAGGTGTTACCCAAACTTCCCAACAAGAACAATACAATGGAACGATCCCAACCGAAATGTAGTAACGGGTTTTACCTCTAACCTGAAAATTAGTAACTGGATCTAAACACTTAATTTCCCTTTTCTATCTAGTGGTCACTACTAACTCTAGCTATGTACCGATAATTATTTCAAGCAACAACCTAGGCTATTCAATGCTAATGCAATCTACGAGAACTCACTATTATTCCAAGATAGTTCTCGCTATCTGCTCCATAGCCTCAAAACTTTTTCCGTCTTCCTTAGGCACTAACCTTACCTACTCTATACTTTTAAAACATGGTTTAGCCCTTTTTCATTTAAATTTCCTTCCAAAAAATTAGAAGTGTCAAATCTTTATTTTCCTCACAAAAAATTCCTTTTGCCAAACTATAAAAAAGCATGTTATCCAAAAAAAATTGTAAATCATCATTTTTTTTCAAATCACAAAAACTGGAGTAGATACGGATAACTATTTTCTTAATCGGGTTTATGACTTGTTCTAACCTACAAGGTCGGTTTAGTATCTTACTACAAAGTTCCAACATCCACTCTATTCTTATTTTCTACAACTTATTTTGTCCACCCACAAAATTATCTTAAAATAACTTATCAAAAAGGGTTGTCATAAGAATAAGGATTTCAAATCTTTCTTTATTAAAAATTCTTGCATTAAATATAACAAGAAAACTAACGAGCTATACGTGCCCTATAATATGCACCTTTTTACCGAGAGAATTTTACTTTAAAACTCAATTTGTACTTCTTCACATGTTTTAAAACTATAACTTTTAAGATTAAAACTTGAAAACACAATAAACCTTTTTCCCAAAACTTCTATAATTTCAAGTTCTTAAAAGTTAACAATGGGGTTAGACTCAAAGCGGGTTTCCAATTTTCTTCTAGGCTTTCCTCGACACCACGCTCCCCTAAAGTCAATTCTCTCAACTATATATATTCCTAATCCATTTTTCTCTATTTAACCTTTTCCAATTTATAAGGTTTTCAAGCCCACTAACACAAAATACTAATAATATGGGATTCACTTTCCTTTCATACAGAGTACATTTGTAACACCCTATAATTCTAATAATATTAATATTCACAAATTAAAGAATAACTAATCTCAGACGTGAGAATTGTGGGAAATGGGTTGTGCCATTGTGTTCGTCTCGGAATTCTGGTTGAAATAGAGTCCGAGCTTGCATGATTTGGACTTCGTATGAAGAAGTTATGGCCATCGGAAGTTTCTGAAAATTTAAAACAGCTCGCAGAAAATTTAAAATTCAAAATTCGAAGTCAAACAGGCTAGGCTGGAAATTTCCCGCCCAGCACCCCAGGTCGACTGGGGAGTCGACTAGGCAGTCGACACCCCCCCCAGGTCGACTGGGGAGTCGACTGGGCAGTTGACACCCCAGGGACCAGGTCGACTGCGCAGTCGACCTGGGTCTGGCGGCTAGGGTTTGGGCTGAGCCCAATCCTGAGCTACTGATGTGTCTTTAGGGCTGAGTTGGCAAATTAAACGGTTTAGTTTAGTTCTGTGTTGATCTGACGGTCTAAAATAAATCCTAACTCTTTAAATACCTATGTAGTCTCTCACCCTAATTCATAAGAAAAATAGAATTGCTATCGTCATACCACCGCCATGGAACTCAGTTGAGCCACCGCCAACTAAGAAGGAAGAAAAGCTAATTCAATTCTAATTCTAATCAACTCTAAAGCAAATCAAGACTCTCTTTTCTTCTTAAATTGTGAGTATGATGATCTTAACAAGATTATTATTATTTTAATTAGATTGAGTCATGAATGGATTATGAGTAGATGATGTGAATTGTCATATATGTTGTTGTAAACCTTATGCTATGATGTATGTTATTAATCCTATGCTATGTGGTGATGATATCCTATATGTTGTAAATCATTCTATGATGATGTTATGTATGTTGAAAGTTTCTATGCTAAGTTGTGATGAATCATACATGCTAAAAAGCCATGATGTTACTATCTATACTAGTTAGTTCATATTAATTGAATCGTCATGTTTGGGCTATGTTGATCTATATGACTAGTCACATATGCAAGTTAGATTGATTAGAAAAGTTATGAACATATGCCATGACATCTATTATGACATCTAGAATTATGCTATGACATATGTGATATCCTATGCTAGTTCACACCATCATTATGTTGCCTAAAAACCCCATATGCAAGTTTATGTATAGATTTGGGCTATGATCATATCATGTAAATTGAGACATTTAACAAGTTGACACCTTTTGATCCTTAACATGTGTAGTTTATGCAAGTTTCACCACTAATATGATTAAATTTATTTTAATTGTCTATATGTTGTGATAATTTATTTTTGTTCTATAAGTTAGACTATTCGAGTCTAACGTATATTCTGTGTTGAATAAGCGAATGTATAAATGTGGGGTAGGGGTAATATTAAGGATTTAATATTAAAAAGTTGGGGTGCAATTGATATGATTTTGCATGCCATAAGTGGATGGCCATAATTGAGTCAATTATGGACATCATTAAAATTGGAAGTAATTAATAATTTGAATAGGGAATTATTAAAACTGGGGTAAAAGATTATAATTGTTAATCAATGCTTAGGACACGAGGTTGGACTCGTTTGTGACGTAAACCTGCCCGGACCCGCCCGGCAAATCCAGTGGTCACAAATGTCAGCCCAATGTGAGAGGTCCTAGGCCTAAACTAAAGCATAACAGTTGTAAAGACACGAGGTTAGACTCTTTTATGGTGTAAGACTGCCCGGACCCGCCCGGCAAATCCAGCTGCCATAAATGCCTGTCTAATGTGAGAGGTCTTTATGAGGTTATGGCCTGAATGAATTAAGAAATACTTAACCAGATAAACATGTAAGGTGGGACATGGGTGTTAAGTAGGTGCCTTGGGTGGCATGAGGAGTCTAGTGGGTGCCCTTAGTGGCATGTGAAATACGAGTAGTAAGACTTAACCAAACACACATGTAAATGAACATGACTAAGAGGGTTAAATGGGATATACTAGTAGTGACAAGCTTAGGTGGGTAGCTTGTGGAGGCCCATTTCAACCAGTAACCCAAACGTATCTTTGTGGGGTCGACCCAAGTCGAGGACGGGACACACATACTTGGTTTGACTGTAAGAGGCCAAAACGGGGAGCGGTGGCAACGCAAGTCCAACGGGTTTCATATGCGTGTGTGGACCTGGGCTGGTAGGTAAGACGTTGTTGCATCGTGTAGGTATAAGCCGTGCATTCTCAAGTTGTATCGGGTTGCCACTTTAGGGGAGTGATACACCCCACTGTGGGCCAGCACGGGTATCTACGAGTAGGGAGCCGATCGAAAGTGGGTAGTGGGGTACACCTAGTGGAGATAGGGGCAGACGGCACCTATGTAGTCAGCTAGGGATACGCAAGGCTGTTTATAAAGTTTCTGTGTGAAGCAAGTGGGATCAACCTTTAGGGTGACTGGTGCGGTGCAGTGTAGTAATGTGCGGTGTAGTATAGTAATTATTCGTTAGTAATTAGGTATGCCTTTAACGTTATCTTTCACGTTATCTTCATCTGCTCATTCCACACCTAAGAGTTCATAGACATTTACTTGTCTTCCAGTTTATGCCTTAGTCTAGTTATTTTGATAATAGTATTGTTAGAATTATCATACGCGCCAGACTTTATGTCTGACCCCCTCTATTTCTATTCTTTTTCCCCCCCTCCAGGTCCTCAGGTTGGGCCCAGCTCTAGTGGAGTTTGATTGGATTGCTTCATCTCTTTGGAAAGCTTGGACCGTTGAAGTAAAGTCCAGCTTGTTATCTTTTTAATGGCTATTTATGTAATGGGATTATGTATTTTGTTTTTATGAAGATGGATATTGTACTTGGCTATGATCTATGGTTTTATGATGTAACAAACATGTTTAAATTCCGCTGCAATAAATGAAGTTTTAGATTTCCAAGTACTACTTATTATCTGTCTTGTTGTAATTTTTCTGTTCTATATTCACTTAAAACCTCCATGGAAGTTAATGCATTCCCTTTGTGAGTGACATTAATGGACGTGGGGTGTTACACGTGGTATCAGAGCTTAAGGTTACCAAAACAGATAAAATTTTTAGAAAAATTATTTTCTAAAGTATTTTTGGAAGAAGTGCTTTCAAAAACATGTTTTAATGAGTTATTTTAAAGCGGAAAGTTTTTAAGAAAAACATAATCCCCAATAGCCATATATCTTTATCTTTCGAATTCTCCATTTTGAATCTTTCCTTTTTCGTTTCAGCATGGCTGAAGATCTTAATCTACCCGACGGTGTAACGATACCAGGATGGTATAGGAGGTTATTAGACGCTAGGCCCGCTGCAGGTCCAGCTAATGTTCCTCCACCACCAGTTACACTGGTTCCTCCTCCTCCTCCTCCTCGCGTAGATACTTTTGCAAAGACGTGCAAGGAATTCAAGGCTATGGGTGGGAAACCTTTTCTAGGGTCAGAAACGTTTGTGGAAGCTAGAGATTGGCTTAAGGAGGTGGAAGAATTGCTAGAAATCTTTGAAGTAGAAGAAGGGAGGAGAGTTCGATTAGCAGCTTGGTTGATGAAGGGAGAGGCCTCATTTTGGTGGGAGGTCACTAATGGAGAGCGTCCTGTTGACTCTTGGGCGGATTTCAGACGTAGGTTCGAGGCGAAGTTTCTCTCAAGGGCGGAAGAAAATCTATATATGGAAAGGTTCTTGACATTGAAGCAAGGAAGCTCATCAGTGAAAGAATATGTCAATAAATTTAATCAGTTAGCAAGGTTTGTCTTGGACTTAGTAAACACGTCGGAGAAGAAGGCTCTGAGGTTCATTAATGGGTTGAATGAACCGTTGCAAGGGTTGGCTATGACCCACATCCCTATGGGGGGCACCTTTGAGAAGCTAGTAGAAATGGCGCTCATGCATGAGGAGAAAAGTGCTAATGCTAATAAGGCACTAGAGAAGAAAGGGGATCAGAAGAAACCACAACAGCAAAATAAGAAGGGTGGAAAAGACAATAACAGCAAGGGAAAGAAGAAGTGCTTTAACTGTGAAACCCCAGGCCATCTCAGCAAGGATTGCCGAAATAAAAAGAAGACTGGCTGTTTTCATTGTGGCGATGCGGGACATTTAGTGAAGGACTGCCCAAAGAAGGGGCAGAGGGCAGGAGCTACCTCGGGAGGACAGGTACAGGCTCTTATGGCACCAGGGCAGGCAAGGGGACAAGTTCAGGCTCTCACGGTCCCACCGCTGTAAGAACGAGGTAGAACCATTTCTGTTGAAAGCTTAGTTTTTCTGTTTGATCATCCTGTCCAAACCTTATTCGATTCGGGCGCATCGCATTCGTTTATCTCTACGTCATTAGTTGAATCACTGCACTTAAACACCAGTTTAGTAGAGGATCCCTTAGTTGTTTCGAATCCAATTGGGGGCTCAACTTATTTGTCCATGATGTGTTTTGATTTGAAAATTTCTATACTTAGCGTTGAGTTTAGATGTGATGCTTATGTGTTGGGCTTCACGGGCTATGGGCTAATTTTAGGAATGGATTGGTTATCCAGAAATGGGGCCGTTCTTGATTGTGAAAGGAGAGTAGTTAGGCTCGTGACTCTCCTTGGCAATGCTCTCGAAATCTTTTGTAATCCCATAAATTCCGTTATGCTAAGTTATTTAGAATCGCTTGACGCGTCTGAGGAAAATCTACAATCTGTTAGAGTGGTCTGAGAATATTCGGATGTGTTTGAGGAGGTGAAGGGCTTGCCTCCGAAGCGGGAGATAGATTTTCGAATATATCTTGTGGATAATGCGAAACCAGTATCTTTGCCAGTACGCCACATGGCTCCACGTGAAAGGAGGGAACTCGATAAGCAAGTGAAGGAGTTGCTTGAGAAGGGGTTCATAAGACGAAGTATATCGGAGTGGGGTGCTCCAGTAGTATTTGCCACGAAGGCGGATGGGTCCCTTATACTTTGTGTGGACTATAGAGAACTTAATAAGCTTACTAAGAAGAACAGACACCCACTGCCGAGGATTGACGATCTCTTCGATCAGTTAGTTGGCGCCTCAGTGTTTTCGCAGTTGGACTTAGCCACTGGTTTCCATCAATTGAGAGTGGCTGAGGATAGCATTGACAAGACTGCCTTTAGGACTCCGGACGGTTTCTATGAATGGCTAGTGATGCCCTTCGGTTTGACAAACGCCCCAGCATATTTTGATGATTTGATGAGTAGGGTGTTTAGGGAGTACCTTAACAAATTCGTGGTAGTTTTTGTAGATGACATCTTGATCTTTTCTAAGGATGAAGAAGAGCATGCCCTACATCTTAGGGAAGTGTTGGAGACTCTTCGAGCGCATAGCCTTAAAGCTAAATTTTCTAAGTGTCACTTCTGGAGGAAGGAAGTACGGTTCTTAGGACACGTGGTTTCCAAGGAAGGGATATCTGTGGATCCCGCGAAGGTGGTGGCCATCCAAGATTGGAAGGTCCCTAAAAATGCTACCGAAGTGAGAAGTTTCTTGGGGTTGGCTGGCTACTATAGGAAGTTTATCAAAGACTTCGCAAAGATATCAGCTCCATTGACACGCCTGACGAAGAAGAACCTAGTTTTCACATGGGACGTAGATTGTGATGATGCGTTCCAACGTTTGAAGAGAGCTTTGACTTCAGCCCCAGTCTTAGTATTGCCAGATGGGAGTAAGCCATTTACCGTTTATACTGACGCTTGTGGGGTGGGACTAGGCGCAGTCTTAATGCAAGAGGGCAGGGTAACAGCCTATGGTGGAAGGCAGTTGAGAGCGCATGAGAACAATTACCCCACACATGACCTAGAGTTGGCCGCTATTGTTTTCACGCTTAAGTCTTGGCGTCATTATCTTCTTGGCGAAAGATTCGAATTATTCACTGACCACAAATCGCTAAAATACTTATTCTCTCAGAAGGACTTGAACTTAAGGCAGCAAAGGTGGATGGATTTCTTAGCATCCTACGACTTCGAGATAGCATATACCCCTGGCAAGGGTAACGTGGTGGCCGACGCCTTAAGTAGAAAAAGATTATCCTTAAGTCCTTTGTTTGTTGAGCGGCGAAGTTTAGAGTTCATCTCTATGTTTGACTTTAGACCTTCCGTTGACTTCGTACCCGGTTTGCTAGCATCCTTGGAGGTCAGACCTATGCTTTTGGGACGGATTGGCGAGGCACAGCGAGACGACCTGCAGTTGGTTGAGTTAGTAGAAAAGCTCAAAGGAGGGGAGTTATCAAGCCATCTCTGTAGGTATACCCTAGATGATAAGGGTTGGTTACGTAGGGATGGTAGACTTTGTGTACCAAAAGACGATGACCTAAGGAAGACTATTCTTGACGAAGCACATCGTTCGAAGATGACCATTCATCCCGGCGGGGATAAGATGTACAAAGACATGAAGAGAGTTTACTTTTGGGCCGGCATGAAGAAAGATGTGGCCGAGTATGTCGCTAGATGCTTGGTGTGCCAACAAGTAAAGGCGGAGCAAAAGAAACCCGGTGGGTTGCTTCACCCATTGGAGGTTCCAATATGGAAGTGGGAAAGTGTCTCGATGGATTTTGTGGATGGATTACCAAGATCAAGGAAGGGTAATACGGGGATTTGGGTTATAGTAGATAGACTTACTAAGAGCGCCCATTTTATTCCCGTAAAGAGTAAGAGGACTGCTCCATGGTTAGCTTTTGTATATGTCCGAGAGATAGTTCGTTTGCACGGTGTTCCTTCTAGCATAGTGAGCGACCGCGATCCAATTTTCACTAGTGAATTTTGGAGAAGCTTACAAGAGGCGGTAGGGACTCAGTTATGTTTGAGCACCGCATATCATCCTCAGACGGACGACCAAACCGAGAAGGTGAATCGTATTCTAGAGGATCTTTTGAGGCTATGTATCCTAGACTTTGGGGGTACGTGGGAAGAGCATCTTCCATTGGTGGAGTTCGCATATAATAACAGCTTTCAGTCCAACATTGGCATGTCACCTTTCGAAGCTCTTTATGGACGACCTTGTCATTCACCTACACGTTGGTGGGAATCTACGGATAAGATCTTACTTGGGCCCGATATGATTAGGGAGACTTCGGAGAAGATCGACTTGATTCGAAGGAGGATGAAAGCAGCACAGGATAGGCAGAAATCTTATGCGGATAAGAGGAGGAGAGATCTCGAGTTCGATGTTGGGGACATGGTCTTTGTCAAAGTGTCTCCATTACGGAACGTTGTTTGCTTTGGGTCCGTTGGGAAATTAGCACCAAGGTTCGTAGGGTCGTTTCCTATTAAGGAGAAGACTTGACAGATGGCGTATAGAGTGGAGTTGCCTGAGAGACTTAGTGGTGTACATGACGTATTCCATGTGTCACATTTGAGGAAGTGCTTGCACGAGACCGCGGAAGTGGTAGAGCCGAGCTTGCTTAGAGAGGTGGAGATAGAGCGTGATGCGACGATCCGATGAGCTCCCACGCGCATTCTTGGGTCGCAGATCAAGAAGTTGAGGAATCGAGAGGTCAGACTAGTCAAAGTGCAATGGGGAGATGATGAGAGCAACGCTACTTGGGAGACGGAAGAGAAGATGCGTTCACGATACCCTTTTCTTTTCGAGGGTATGTCCTTTAATTTCTCCTTTATCGTTTAGCTTGTACTTATCTTTTCTTTAGTATGTCCACTCGCTAGTATCTTTGACCTTTAGTTAGGATAACCCTATGGTTGAAACATGTGTTTGAGACATGTTATGTATGATGGATGCAAAGTGGATGCAAGTGTTTGCTAGTGGTTGCATATACACACACACTATTAGGCACTAGATCGGCTCAGTCACTTCATACTGCATATTGCATATAAATGGCTGTATTTAGTAAAATGGATGTATAATGGTTGTGCTATCATATGGATACCGAATTTTGGTGAATGGTTGTGCACGCATGTAGAAATAATATGTATCGATAGGGTTCTTTTGCATACATAATGGACGCATGGCACTATCATGGTTTGCATTAAGGAGGTCAACTGAATCAGTGGACCGCCTGATTTTGCATTAGACAAGGAACATATACACACACTGTGCATTTAAACATAAAAGCATTAGAGGTCTATAAGGACAATGGATGCCTGTGTTTGATGGTTGAGTAGATGGTTGTTTGGATGTTAGGATATACATTCTTCTTGACTTAAAGATTTTGGGGTCGAAATCCTTTAAGGAGGGGAGAATGTAACACCCTGTAATTCTGATAATATTAATATTCACAAATTAAAGAATAACTAATCTCAGACGTGAGAATTAAGGGAAACGGGTTGCGCCATTGTGTTCGTCTCGGAATTCTGGTTGAAATAGAGTCCGAGTTTGTGTGATTTGGAATTCGTATGAAGAAGTTATGGCCATCGGAAGTTTCTGAAAATTTAAAACAGCTCGCAGAAAATTCAAAATTCAAAATTCGAAGTAAAACAGGCTAGGTGGGAAATTTCCTGCCCAGCACCCCAGGTCGACTGGGGAGTCGACTGGGCAGTTGACACCCCCCCAGGTCGATTGGGGAGTCGACTGGGCAGTCGACACCCCAGGGACCAGGTCGACTGCGCAGTCGACATGGGTGTCGACCTGGGTCTGGCGGCTAGGGTTTGGGCAGAGCCAATCCTGAGCTGCTGATGTGTCTTTAGGGCTGAGTTGGCAAATTAAACGGTTCAGTTTAGTTCTATGTTGATCTGACGGTCTAAAATAAATCCTAACTCTATAAATACCTAGGTAGTCTCTCACCCTAATTCATAAGAAAAATAGAATAGCTACCGTCATACCGCCGCCATGGAACGCAGTTGAGCCGCTGCCAACTAAGAAGGAAGAAAAGCTAATTCAATTCTAATCAACTCTAAAGCAAATCAAGACTCTCTTTTATTCTTAAATTGTGAGTATGATGATCTTAACAAGATTATTATTATTTTAATTGGATTGAGTCATGAATGGATTATGAGTAGATGATGTGAATTGTCATATATGTTGTTGTAAACCTTATGCTATGATGTATGTTATTAATCCTATGCTATGTGGTGATGATATCCTATATGTTGTAAATCATTCTATGATGATGTTATGTATGTTGAAAGTTTCTATGCTAAGTTGTGATGAATCATACATGTTAAAAAGCCATGATGTTACTATCTATGCTAGTTAGTTCATATTAATTGAATCATCATGTTTGGGCTATGTTGATCTATATGACAAGTCACATATGCAAGTTAGATTGATTAGAAAAGTTATGAACATATGCCATGACATCTATTATGACATCTAGAATTATGCTATGACATATGTGATATCCTATGCTAGTTCACACCATCATTATGTTGCCTAAAAACCCCATATGCAAGTTTATGTATAGATTTGGGCTATGATCATATCATGTAAATTGAGACATTTAACAAGTTGACACCTTTTGATCCTTAACATGTGTAGTTTATGCAAGTTTCACCCCTATTATGATTAAATTTATTTTAATTGTCTATATGTTGCGATAATTTATTTTTGTGTTATAAGTTAGACTATTCGAGTCTAACGTATATTATGCGTTGAATAAGCGAACGTATAAACGTGGGGTAGGGGTAATATTAAGGATTTAATATTAAAAAGTTGGGGTGCAATTGATATGATTTTGCATGCCATAAGTGGATGGCCATAATTGAGTCAATTATGGACATCATTAAAATTGGAAATAATTAAGAATTTGAATAGGGAATTATTAAAACTGGGGTAAAAGATTATAATTGTTAATCAATGCTTAGGACACGAGGTTGGACTCGTTTGTGACGTAAACCTGACCGGACCCGCCCGGCAAATCCAGTGGTCACAAATGTCAGCCCAATGTGAGATGTCCTAGGCCTAAACTAAAGCATAACAGTTGTAAAGACACGAGGTTAGACTCTTTTATGGTGTAAGACTGCCCGGACCCGCCCGGCAAATCCAGCTGCCATAAATGCCAGCCTAATGTGAGAGGTCTTTATGAGGTTATGGCCTGAATGAATTAAGAAATACTTAACCAGATAAACATGTAAGGTGGGACATGGGGGTTAAGTAGGTGCCTTGGGTGGTATGAGGAGTCTAGTGGGTGCCCTTAGTGGCATGTGAAATACGAGTAACCAAACACGCATGTAAATGAACATGACTAAGAGGGTTAAGTGGGATATACTAGTAGTGACAAGCTAAGGTGGGTAGCTTGTGGGGGCCCATTTCAACCAGTAACCCAAACGTATCTTTGTGGGCTCGACCCAAGTCGAGGACGGGACACGCATACTGGGTTTGACTGTAAGAGGCCAAAACGGGGAGCGGTGGCAACGCAATTCCAACGGGTTTCATATGCGTGTGTGGACCCGGGCTGGTAGGTAAGACGTTGTTGCATCATGTAGGTATAAGCCGTGCATTCTCAAGTTGTATCGGGTTGCCACTTTAGGGGAGTGATACACCCTACTGTGGGGCCAGCACGGGTATCTACGAGTAGGGAGCCGATCGAAAGTGGGTAGTGGGGTACACCTAGTGGAGATAGGGGCAGACGGTACCTATGTAGTCAGCTAGGGGTACGCAAGACTATTTATAAAGTTTCTGTGTGAAGCAAGTGGGATTAACCTCTAGGGTGACTGGTGCGGTGCAGTGTAGTAATGTGCGGTGCTGTATAGTAATTATTCGTTAGTAATTAGGTATGCCTTTAACGTTATCTTTCACGTTATCTTCATCTGCTCATTCCACACCTAAGAGTTCATAGACATTTACTTGTCTTCCATTTTATGCCTTAGTCTAGTTATTTTGATAATAGTATTGTTAGAATTATCATACTCGCCAGACTTTATGTCTGATCCCCTCTATTTATATCCTTTTCCCCCCTCCAGGTCCTCAGGTTGGGCCCAGCTCTAGTGGAGTTTGATTGGATTGCTTCATCTCTTTGGAAAGCTTGGACCGTTGAAGTAAAGTCCAGCTTGTTATCTTTTTAATGGCTATTTATGTAATGGGATTATGTATTTTGTTTTTATGAAGATGGATATTGTACTTGGCTATGACCTATGGTTTTATGATGTAACAAACATGTTTAAATTCCGCTGCAATAAAATGAAGTTTTAGATTTCCAAGTACTACTTATTATATGCCTTGTTGTAATTTTTCTGTTCTATATTCACTTAAAACCTCCATGGAAGTTAACGCATTCCCTTTGTGAGTGACATTAATGGACGTGGGGTGTTACAACATTGTACACTCTCCAACCAAACTTCCTAAGGGTCTCAAATTTCCATACTTATTCCTTTAGTGTACATAACAAACATCCTATTTCTTACCCTTTTATACTCTTTCTGTTTAGTGGGTTCCTCTATGGATCTAGGTATATATATATTATATTTATATTTTTGAAAATACAAATACGTTCACTCACTGTTTATATAGGAATCCTAAAACTATGCTCTGATACCAGATGTGTAACCCCAATTTCGAAAGACCGAATTTTTTCAAAATTCCAATCTATCCAAACTCGGATTGGTTTGCTCTGGTATCCTGCAGAAAAGACAGAGACATAAAACGTGTTAGAGCTCAGAAATTATCTCACAGTGGAATGGATGAAATATACTATAATTAAAATATAGCCTTACCGTATAAATAATACTGCCTAACGAGTATCCAAGGCTATCATGTCCCTGCCACAAATCTTACCTGTGAGTATGTTGTGAGGAGGGGGTCAGAACACAAATTCTCATGACTGGATTTAAACTATACACTTTGGATAATCATACATATACCGTTCAATCATATTTTCTTATTATTAGGTTACTTGGGTTAACAGCGCTCAAGGTTTACACACACGTCGCACTCATTTACTTCCTAGTGGATTAACCTAATACAATATATGTGTAGCTACCCCCAATACCGAGGTACACCCCAGGGTACCCTACTCGCACGGTCTCCACTGTATTGCCACCGAAATGCTCGCAGTCCCTCATCCTATGCCGGAGTGATGTATGGATCCCCATATAACAATGTTACGATCAACATATATATGCCATCACTACGCTAGGTAAGCGTAAAAACTGCCACCCTCGATGGAATCAGATCTCATACCAGTGTAATGCCCTCAAGTCTACGATACACCACCTAGAGCAGATATGCATGTATCTAGACTGTCCCTCATACATACTGTTAATTGTAGCTCGATGCCTCAATCGCACGTCCTCTAATGTGCACCGAGTTCCGTAGTAGGGCGATAAAAGAAACACATAACTCGGTCGGGCGCTTTTCCATATCTGTACAGGCCCGTCTTTAAAGAGCCTTTATATACAGATATACCTAGGGTATATTTTCATGGTGACTATGACCACACCTCGACCCCTCTGTCAACTAGTAAAGACTACAAGAGCTAAGCAACTACCCTATGCAAACAATCTAAACATCCATTTTGCATCTCCCCTCAACCTCTTACCACGAAAGTGAAGGGTGAATTGTATCTTGGGTTTAGCTCTAGTCTTTTCGCGTCCCACTGGCTGTTAATGACGGGTATCCGACGATCTACTATACTAGTTAGTCGTGACCCTCTACCTCCCCATTGAGGCAACTGCCGAATCACCCTGGCGTCAACACGTCACAGCATTCTGACTGCATAGCTACTTCTGTAGTCAAGGCCCACCCACCTAGTAGTTACGTGTAGACCCAACCTCTGCGAGCACACCCTAAGACATCTATCACTGCACAGAGGACTACTAGGAGCACCTTATGTACCTCAGAAAGCCGCGTGCTTCCCCTTCCAGTCCTCTGGAGCCGTCAAACAATCAGATGAATGTGCGCTCTCTTCGTTCCTTATAACACCTCGATGTTTTACCCCCATTGGGTTATTCACCCTCAAACGTACGTATTGGTCCAAGCGCCTTATTTTAGTATATTGTTAGACCCTATGTCTAAACATTCTTTTACGCGCTTGCTTTTCCTTACTAGGTTTCCTTTTAACTTGGTTATTCCCATTCACATTGAATTCTTATCCAAATTACCAAGTTTCTCTTGCTTATTAATTTCAGTTATAACTTAGCCCATTTAAGTTTATTAATAAGCCCACAACACGTTATTCTCTAGATTATGGCCCAAAGTCTGTAATGCACAATCTCTTTTATACTCTTGTTTGATTTCAAGTTCACAATAACATGTTATACTTAATATGTTATTAAGTATCTCTTAGTTCACATGTTTTCCAATTAACATGTCACTTACCGTTTATGATTAAATATAACTTATTTCATTTTATAAGTTTTCCTCATCCATTCTCATTTAATCATAATTCCAATTTACATCATCAATACAACTTATCGTTGTTTACTTATTAATTTAGTTCTATTAACTAAGGCCCATTAATAAGTTTCTCTACCCATTTATTATAGCCTATGTTATAATTTCCCCTTGTCCCTAGGACAAGTCTGAACATGTTATTCTTATCAGCGGGTTTTAGACTTCCTAATTTACGGATTGCTTAATTTATAATTGAGTACAATATATTTCCCCCCTTTTCTTAACTGGTTTCAGGTTTTCCCCTTTTTCTGATTACTTAATTTACAATTAAGTGTCCCATGACTCAATTCACCAATTATCCCATTCCCTTACTAGTTTATTATAACCTAAGTTATAAGACTCCCTTGTCCCTAGGACAAGTCAAACTATTATACAACACTTTCATTAATGTTATTTATTTATAGTAGGTGATTATCATTTCTACAAGTTATGCTTACCTTAAAAGGTGTCTTTAATTACATAACTTTATTATTTCTACCGGTTAGGTGTACCACTAGGTGTCTTTAATTACATAACCTTATCGGGCTAAGTTTGTGGGCCAATATGTACATATTACCCACACCCCCAGATTTGCTTAGCCCACCCACTGTACAACCAATTTTACTTAACCCTAAATTTAGTTCGCAATCATACAATCCCTATGGATTTAATTAGGTTAAGTAGTCCAATTCATTACCTTGTCCAATTATGGTTTATAATGGGCTAGACACCCACACTAGGCCTACAACTTGTGGATGCTGGATATGCTGGTCGGGTCCGGGCAGACTTCTTCCACAAGTTCGGCCTAACCTCCTGTCATGGCCCGTCTTGTATTTGCGCACTTAGACCTCTCACATTAGGTTCAACATTAGTGGATGTTGGATATGCAGGTCGGGTCCGGGAACACTTCCACCACTAATGCAACCTAACCTCGTGTCATTTGTACAATTACAATTTCTAATTGTAATCCTAGGAATTCATTATTAATCAATTATTTAAGCCTATGCCTTTATATATGTTAATGCCCATTTACCAAATTATATTTATTATGGATTACATGTCTAAATTCATATTATTCAAATAATGCCAATTCATATTTCACATATGATTCCATTTGCACCTAAATCATTTTTCTATACTTATGATCCAATTTAAGATCTTTAAACATAATTTGGTAGACGCCCCAAACCCATATTTATTTATTCAATTCTATGTTAACATGAAACCATATAATCATATACTTACTCCAATTATTTCATGTATACATTTGTGCCAAATTAACATGTAACAAGAACAGTCACAGTTGATACCCATATTCTAACAAGATCATAATCATGTAAACTTTTTAGCACTACAACTATTTCAATATAAGAATTTTCCAACATGTTCATATTAATATAACATGTAAACATTCCAACATTTCAACTGATTCATATTAACAATTTGACGTTATATCATGCTAATCATTCCCGCATGTCATATACCACTTTAATCGTTATTAGCATATGTTTTGGCATCTTAACATATCATATTCCAATTTGTTATAATGGGGAATGTTAAACGATAATATACCATTATCTAAAATATTATGGTTTAAATCCACTCACCTTTCATGCTTTCCCCAAATTTAGGATCTGATCCATTCTGTTGTCCATGGTTTTCCTTTCCCCTTTAATTTGATTAGAAACCTAATAACGTGGATCAACTATTTTCAATAAAAGAGAAGGGAAAGAAAATAGGAAGAATATGAATAGGTTGGATCTGGAACGTTACCTTACTTCCATGATTCAATAATCTTCTTATTAGTGTTGATTCTCTCTCCCAGATCTGGATTCATAATTTTCCTAGGCTACTTTAATTTTTAGAATAGATTTGAAAAGAGAGAGAGAAAGTAATGGCAGAGCTCCAGTGTAGCCGCCAAATTATGAGGGTCGGGGTTAGGGTTAGGTGTAGTGTAACACCCCACCTCTGTTAAGGTCACACTCAAAGGGTATGCCTTAACTTCGGTGGAGCGTTTTAAGGTACAAGATACTAATAAATTAGAAGACAGAAAATTTATGCAGCGGAAAAAGATCAATATTATTTCATAAATAGTTGTTCAACACAACAATTCAACAACTATTTCAACCTTCCAAATTATTACAACTTTTCGTCTGTCTTGAAAACATAAAGAAGTAATACTAAAAATAAAATGACATAAATCCCCAATAAGTTCTTGACCATAGCCATAGCTCAAAAAGGAAAGTCCAAGCCTTACATCTACGGTCTTCAAGCTTTGGCTAACCTGGACTAAGAAGAAGTGTTTCCTCCCTGCAGACCTAGGGGAAAACGGAAGAAAAGAAGCGAAAGGAAATTGGGTCAGACATAAGTCTGGTAAGCCCAGTTATTTAATAGCATGTAAACAAGTAAAAGACTATGACATGAATAAACTGAACTTAGAATGATACCACAAGGATAGGGTAGTCCTAAAACGAGGTAAAGTAAGATTTAACTAGATTTGGTTATCACACCCACTTTTACTTCTCTACACCCACTAAGAGCTGTTTAACTAGCAATGTATGTTCATGATAAAGTGATCCCATTCATGTATTGATCGACTCCTACTCGCATTCATGTATTCCCGGTGTCATGCGGCCCCACGTGATTTTTAAGTACTTGTGCTGGTTCCAGTATAAGGTGTATCAAGTCCTATAATGGCAACCCTGACACGATTCAAAGATGCACAAGTGTACGCCTGGTGCCCAGTACCTGCTTTTTCCACTTCGGAGCCCGTGCACGCCCGTACTCCGTCGGAACCTACACTGACGCACCTAACCGCCGCCCTTTTGACCGCTTATATTCAGCCCAGTAATCGTGCCCCACCCTGCCTAGTTCAGGGTACCTTGATACATCCATGTGGGTTACTACTAAAACGGATCCCCGTTACTAGGGTTTTTCTAGTCAACATGCTAAATTGGTTAAGTGTCCTTGGTTTGACTTAACCCCTATCAATCATGTCTTGTTAACATGTTAAATTGGTTAAGTGTTTCCTCAATTACTTAACCCCACCAATCTTGTCTTGTTAACATGTTAATTTGGTTAAATGTTCCCTTAATTAGTTAACCTTACCATTTCTAGCTTGATTGTTCATGAGCTTTAATTAATTAATTAATTAAAGCACCAACCACTCACATTAGACAGATATTGTTGTGGTCACTGGATGTGCCGGTCGGTTCTAGGCAGTTTTACACTACAACTCAGTCTAACCTCGGGTCTTTCTGGGCTTGATGCACTAACCTCTCACATTAGACAGGTATTGTTGTGGTTACTGGATGTGCCAGTCGGTTCCGGGAAGGTTTACACCACAACTCAGTCTAACCTTGGGTTAAGCATATTCATCTTTTGCTGTTTGCGAACAAATTAAACAATTGTAAACAACTGTAAAACTGTTCGGCTTTCCTAAACAACAAGGATTGTTGTAGAGGGTGTCGAACTCTGGGACCAAAAATATTTTAATTAATAATCAAGTTATTCCAAGATTTTGATTAATTGAAAACACAGAAATTAACAGCAATTAAATAAAAAGAGAGATTTATATAATAAGAGAAAGCAATTAGGGTATAATGACATAGATCGGATTCACACTCATCAATAGCCAACAAATAAATATCGATCTAATTCATGTCTCTGTCACACACATGAATCAACGATAATTAGGTTCTTAGAAACAAAATAAGTAAATAACGACAAGCATAGCCTATGCAGGAGCTGAGCTCTTAAACAACCATAGACTATCAGGATAGATTCACTAACTAATTTCTAAAACCCTAAAATTAGATCTAAATCTGATAATTGTTAGATCGAACACGAATATACCCTGTGAAGGAGCACAGCTCTTAAACGACACAGAATATGAAGGTTGAGATCTAACCCTTGATTCAGATCCAGATCTACATGTATAAAGTCCTCATCTATTGGCTATGTGATTCATGTTGAATCATATCTATTAGCGTCATCACCCCCTAATCAAAGGGGATTAGCTAGACATAGCTAACGAAGAAGAGAAAAATAAAATAAACAACATAAATAAAGTGCGATAAAAAGTAAAGAGAAAGGAAGAAGAATGATTTTATTCCAAGAAGAGAATTACAGAATAAAACCCAATTTGTTTTACAATGAATGAGATACAATGTATTTATAGCTGTTATGATAAAGACTACTTGGCAAATTCCACAATGTGGGACAAAACCCCTTTTTCAAAATAACACATTAATCAAGTAGCTCAGTGTGAACGCATGCAGCGTATGAATGAGAATCCTTGAAAATTACATGATATGGGACAAATAACTTAGCCCAATTAGCAACTAGACCAATGTGAATGCATGTAGATGTCATGGAAAAGGTTGCGGGCTTCAACTCCAATTGCCTTGAGAATGAATAACAACTCCAAGTGATCATTATGGAAAAGCATCGAATCTTATCTTTAAAATATGTAGCAGAAGGCAATTGAATAGAAACTTTTCTTCAAGTCTTCAAGCTTTAATTCAACTCTAAAATTCAACACTTTTCTTGCACAAATTCTTCAACTTTTCAACAATTAATTGCGTTAATCCATTCATCAAAAATAATCTATAAACACAACTATAAATACATAGTATCAATTATTTTAAATATAAAATAAGATAAATAAGCGGATAAAATATACACATTTACATGTATATCAAATACCCCCACACTTATCTTTTTATTCGTCCTCGAATAAACTAAACTAAGATATGTCACACTTTCGTAGGAAACACGATTGCATTTAGCTTATGCAACAAGCCTTTAAACCCCTAGGTGAGGTGTCCCTAGTAGGACGAGTGTTGTCTCATGAGTGTTTTTCAGCGGATACTACCCACAAAATCCAAAGCGTCGTATGTACGCGGATTAATCAAACAATATATTTAAGGTCTTTCACATTCCAAGGACTTTACCTAACTTCAATAATAACGGTTCAATCCCAAATTGTCCATCCTATAATTGGTGCAAAAATGAATAAAAATTTTCAAGCTGAATCGTAATTCCTTGATAATACTGTAATTGTCTTGAAGGTTAAGAGCGTGGTGTCAACCAAAGTTCTGCACATTGACAATGTGCACCCAATCATTTATTCAACTTTTTTTTTGAATAATTTTGCACCAGTGTATCTGTAGTGTATTGGATGTGAGTTATGTATAGATGAAGGAGAACTTTGTAAGTTCTAAAAATATTCTAGATAAGAGAGCAAGTGTATTAGTTAAACTTCAGGCTACAAAAGATAAAGTAATACTAAGGCACATATGAACATTTTTATTTCCTTTCATCTCCTCTACTACAATCCTCACTTCCAAGTACGGTATAATGGATGTGGATGGAATGGAACTGAACGCTTTATAGTCAAGAATGATGAATGACTATTTTATTCAAAGAGACTCTCTCTTTACTTTATTTTTTTCTCCTTTTTTTTGCATGATGAATGATGAGTGGAGATGAAATGGAATGATACCGTATATTCTTTCATTTGATTCCCCCTCTACTAAGTGAATCATAACCAACGCTTCATGAAAGGAAAGTTTTATGCCTTAGTTACTCTACTTCTATAACCATAATTCAACACATAAGTCTGGATTGATGTTATACAAAAAGCTGAAAGGAATGATAAGCAAAGTTTCGTAAGATAGATAACCCATATAAAATAATATGTGGTATATGGTTATCCTACCTTAAAACAAGTACGGAGTGGGTAGTGTAATATTGGTATAAAAAGTGACGTTTCTGAACCTTTGAAAATAAATCAGTATAAGGTTCTATACTATACCAATATAAGAAAAACTTATCGAAACATGGATGTACATCGACTAAAACTTAGGTTTGAATAATGTGGGGTATCGAAGAAGAACGCTACAATGAGTCATTTCTCCTTAATTGGGCTAAGTGGATTTTAGAACTTACGATTGGAAAATTTGAGTGGAAAAGAAAATATTATGCATGAAAACGAACTCAGAAAATCCAACAAATGTAAGTGCAAAATCATCATTATTTGATTTTTTTTTTGATTTTTTTACTTGCACATTCTAACATGTATAACAAGGGCTGACACGCTTACTCCAGAACACAACTAACATCTGCACAGTCTCAAGCTAGCATCTTAAAAAGACACATTACGACTCAATGAATAAATAATGTTCATTCCCATCACCCAACAATTCAACTTATCAAACAAGAACCAAGGTGTTATTTATGAATTTAAGTTAATCCTTGTTCAATGAATGACCTAGTTCATAACATTTGATTACTGATGTAATGTAAATTTCCCCCCACACTTGAGTGTGACTGTGTCCTCACAGTCGTTAATCAGGCATATCTTAGTGAAGGGAAAAACAAAGTAAGAGACTATTTACATATGTACAAAAGAGGGTTAGTGCATCTTACCGAACGTAATGTGGCTCATGGAGGACCATGAGCTCTTCCTCTTGGTTTGGTATTGGTTCCAAGTAAGGTTTAAGGCTTGACTATTGACCTTATAGGATGATCCATTAGTTGGATTCTCAATTTCTACCGCACCATATAGAAAAACAGTCCGTACAGTGTAAGGTCCTGTCCATCTAGATTTTAACTTACCTGGAAATAAATGCAATCTTGAGTCATATAACAAAACTTTTTGACTTGGCATGAAAGTTTTATGTAAAATGGATTTATCATGAAAATTTTTCGTCTTGTCCTTGTAAATTCATTCATTTTCATAGGCATCATTCCGAATTTTGTCAAGTTCATTAAGTTGAAGCTTCCTATGTTCAACTACTTGCTCTAAATCAAGATTCAAAGTTTTTATTGCCCATAATGCCCTATGTTCTAGTTCAACTGGCAAGTGACATGGCTTAAAAAAAATCAACCGATAAGGGGACATACCTAAGTTTGTTTTGAAAGCGGTGCGGTAAGCCCAAAGAGCGTCGGTTAACTTTTGAGACCAATCTTTACGATTTCGATTCACAGTTTTCTCAAAGATTTGTTTAATTTGCCTATTCGATACTTCAACTTGCCCACAAGTTTGAGGATGGTAAGGAGTGGATAACTTGTGGGTTATCGAATACTTTCTCATGAGAGCTTCAAAAGAATGATTACAGAAGTGTGTTCCATTATCACTGATTATTGTGCGAGGTACGCCAAACCTGGAGAAGATGTTTTCTTTCAAGAAGCGTACAACAACCCTATTATCGTTTGTTTTGCATGGAACAGTTCCGACCCATTTAGAAACATAATCTATAGCTAAGAGGATGTACAGGTTCCCAAAAGAATTAGGGAAGGGTCCCATGAAGTCTATACCCCACACGTCAAAAACTTCGACTTCTTGAATTGGATTTAGGGGCATCATATTCCGTTTAGAAATTTTCCCTAAGAATTGATATCGATCACAAGTTTTGCAGAATTCGTAAGCGTCTTTGAAAAGGTTGGGCTAGTAGAAACCCGATTGGAGAACCTTTTCGGCAGTCTTTTTGGGATCGAAGTGACCACCACAGGCTTGGTCGTGACAGAAAGAGAGGACACTGCGAGTTTCAGTGTCGGGAACACACCTTCGAATGATTTGGTCTGGTCAGTAATTGAAAAGATAGGGGTCGTCCCAATAAAAACGTTTCACTTGGGAAAAGAATTTGTGTTTATCCTGCTTAGACCAAAAAGAAGGGGTCTGCTTGGTGACTAAGTAGTTGACAACGTCAGCGAACCAAGGATCAGTGGACAACGAAAAGAGTTGTTCATCCGGGAAGTTCTCGTTGATCGGAAGAGAAGAAGACGGGGCATTTGGAAGACGAGACAAGTGGTCTGCAATAACATTGTCAGATCCTTTTTTATCCTTAATGGTAAGGTCAAATTCTTGAAGTAGAAGGATCCAACGAATGAGACGAGCCTTAGCATCCTTTTTAGAGAAAAGATACCTAAGTGTGGAATGATCGGTATAAACCGTAATGTGTGAGCCAACTAGATAAGGCCTGAATTTTTCTAGAGCGAAAACAACTGCCAAAAGTTCTTTTTTAGTGGTCGTATAACTGATTTGGGCATTGTTCAAAGTCTTACTCGCGTAGTAAATGACATGAAGAATTTTATCGATGCACTGT
The DNA here is from genome assembly GCA_030737875.1 of Allium sativum. NCBI lineage: Eukaryota > Viridiplantae > Streptophyta > Magnoliopsida > Asparagales > Amaryllidaceae > Allium > Allium sativum. The sequence continues at coordinate 1,042,731,558 of CM060918.1, forward strand.
CCTAAGACAGCGCCAACAACGAAATTCGAGGCATCACACATGATTTCAAAAGGCAGCTTCCAGTTGGGAGAGCAGATGATCGGGGCAGAGACAAGTTCATTTTTAAGATGCTCAAAAGATGAAATGCAATCAGAATTGAAGTCAAACGGAACATCCTTACCAAGAAGATTGGTCAAAGGTCGAGTGATTTTGCTAAAATCCTTTATAAAGCGACGATAGAAGCCAGCATGACCTAAAAAGGATCGGATGTCCTTAACGGATTTGGGAATGGGAAGATTCGAGATAACCTCAATTTTGGCTTTGTCTACTTCAATTCCTTTATTAGAGATGACATGTCCTAAAAAATGCCATGTTTGACCATGAAGTGACACTTTTCCCAATTAAGCGTTAAGTGTCTATCTTTGCAACGGTTAAGAACAAGATCCAAGTATGTAAACACTCAGTGTAAGAATCCCCAAAGATGGAAAAATCATCCATGAACACTTCCAAAAATCGCTCAATCATATCAGAAAAATGCTAATCATGCACCTCTGAAAGGTAGCAGGTGCATTACAGAGACCAAAAGGCATACGACAGTATGCAAATGTACCAAATGGACAAGTGAAAGTGGTTTTCTCTTGGTCCTCAAGAGCGATAGGGATTTGATTATAGCCCGAGTACCCGTCAAGGAAACAATAGTACTCGTGACCAGCTAGTCGTTCTAACATTAGATCGATAAATGGCAGAGGGAATTGATCCTGACGTGTTGCAGCGTTAAGTTTCCTATAGTCAATGCAGACACGCCAACCGGTCTGGGTGCGGGTTGGGATAAACTTGTTAGCTTCATTTTGGATCACGGTAATCCCTGATTTCATAGGTACAACATGAATCAGACTGACCCATTGACTATCGGAAATTGGGTAAATGATTCCATTGTCAAGACATTTAAGGATTTCAGCACGAACTTCTTCTTTCATGATAGTGTTTAGTCGACGCTGGGGATCACGAGTAGGTTTGGCATCATCTATAAGGTGGATTCGATGTTGGACTATCGAAGGACTAATCCCCTTAATATCATCCATGGACCAACCAATTGCTTCCTTATTTTTCTTAAGGATGGGAAGGAGCAATTGTTCTTGCTCTAAAGTAAGGTCAGAAGCGATAATGACAGGAAAAGTTTCATTGTCTCCTAAGTAAGCGTACTTAAGATGACTGGGCAGCACTTTGAGTTCAGGTTTTGGGGACAACTCAATTGAAGAAACTGGTTGAGGGACAGACTCGATTGTGAGTGGCTCGGTAGGAGTCGAATCAGAGACATTATCGGGAATATCTTGAAACAAGGTTTCGTAATTCGATTCAATTTCATTATTCAGATGATCGAGCTCGGATTCATTATCGTGGACAACATGGATTTCAGAAAACTAGTCCACATAAGAGTTAGGAGAGTTTTCAGTTCTAAAGATGTTTAGTTTGACAGTCATGTTACCGAAAGAAAGTTTCATAAACCCATTTTTATAGTTGATAAGCGCATTAGAGGTTGCTAAGAAGGGTCGTCCTAGAATCAATGGGATCTGGTTTGCAGGATTGCTTACCTGTTGAGTTTCTAAGACAATGAAATCAACTGGAAAGATGAATTCGCCTATTTTGATCAATACATCCTCGATTGCGCCCATAGGTTTCTTAATTGAACGGTCAACAAGCTGAAGGGTAACCTTGGTGGGTTTCAGTTCTCCTAGCCCTAATTGGAGATAGACGGAATATGGAAGCAAGTTAACACTAGCACCTAAGTCTAGCAGGCATCTATCGATTTTCTTATCCCCAATAGTACATGATATTGTGGGGCAGCCAGGATCTTTGTATTTCATTAGCATTGATTGGGACAAGAACTCGCTTAGAGTTGCCACTAGAAACACTTTCTTAGGTACTTGTGTATGACGTTCTTGAGTGCACAAATCTTTTACAAATTTCGCGTACTGTGGAACTTGTTGGATAATATCTAAAAAAGGAATGTTCACTTTAACTTGCTTAAATATTTCTAGGATCTTTTCTATTTGGTTCGTATTTTTCCTAGGTCGGAGTCTATGAGGAAATGGAGCAGAAAATTCAGTAGGTTGGGCTACTTGAGTTTGACGATGTTCCTTGTCAGAAACTGGCTCACTGTTCTGAGCCGAGCTGGTCGAATTTTTGGTGGGGTTTGGAAGATCGTCCGGTAAAGCATTTTGGTTGACCACATGGTTGTCAATCTTTTTTCCAGATCTAAGAGTCGTGACAGCATTCAATTGACTAACGTTTGAATCCTGAATGATGTGAATTTGGTTGGGGTTTGAATTTTGTTGTAACACCCCGCCTCCGCTAGGGTCACTCGCAAGGGAATGCACTAGCTTTAGAGGGGCATTATTGGTAAACATGCACAGAAATATCACAAGACAGAACATATAAAATAGCGGAAGTAAAATCAAACTTTCATAACATGAATAAATAAGGTCTAAAGCCTTTTACATCAGAGTACATCAAAACCTGTCTTGCAATAGTAAAGAAGCATAAAGACATTTTCGAAAATTATTCCCCAAGTAAAACAGTAAAGTAGCCATAGCCAAGAAAAGTCCAAGCCATCCATGATGACCTTCAAGTAGAAGAAGTCCGGATTAAACAACAGTATTTCCTCCCTGTAACCTGGGGGGGGACGGAAGAAAAGAAGCGAAACAAAACGGGTCAGTCAAAAAGACTGAGTAAGCCCTATCTACTATCAGCATAAAAACTAGTAAAGTTAACTGACATGAGAAACTGAGATGAACATAAGCATGATGACAAGATAGATAAGCTAAATCAAAATAACAGTATGAACTACTGAACTCAGATAAACTAAGGTGTCATGATAAATTACGATGTCAAGATAAAACAAGGTATCCCATCGTCAGGTTCCTATCAAGTATAATATCCCCAAGATATCTATCACGTATAACGTCCCATGGTATCTATCCTGCATTTTAGCTCTGCACCTACCATACTAGTATCCCCACCGTATCATGTGTTAACCATGAATGACCCTTACTCAAAAAGTCGTGTAATGGTTCATGTCAACCTAATATATCGCATTTATAGGTTACTCAACTCGTATGTTTCTTTCCATGTAAATGTTCAGTTCCTTGCCGTAGACCGTACGGGCTTTCCCATGAGGTTCTATACTACTCCAATGTAATTCCATGATCCTTAAGCTCGTTTGGACTGTTACCCTAGACCTAGCTAGGCTTTCCCAACATGAATCATCGTTTGTGCAACTAGGACTTATGCCACCTAGGACCACTAGTGATTATGCTTACCTATTGCACGTTTTCGTATTTCGGTTTGGGTTCAACCACCCAGGGCCACTAGGAATTACGCTAACCGTCAACCGCGCCCTTTTTCCCACGCATTCATCGTGAATCGTTTTTCCATGACTGTATGAACATGTATCACATCGTGCCATCCGAGTCCTGTCACAGGGCAGATCAAGAAATACAGGACTCGGTCGGGAGCTTTCGATTTATCTGCCGATGCAGATGCTAAGGTCTGTTTTTTTCCTATACGTGGCTATGGTCCCACGAGACCACTCCCTCAACTAGTGAAAGACAAGACAGGATAAATCCTGTATGAGAACACACTACTGGCCAACCCACATCCTAGCCTTACCGCAACCATAATTAGATAGCAATTATGGTATTTTGGGTGTTCTCTGCCTTTCCGTACGTACACGCTTGACCAAAGATGGTAGGTAGCCTGACGAAATGCTATCTAGGGCACTACCGTGTATCGTCGACTATCCCCTATCCATCCCCGTCTTTAAGTCGCTCGTATAGCAACCAAGGCATACTCTTGGTTCTTCTAACGCATACCTTAACCTCTCATGAGCCTAGTGCGATCACCTGGCAGCTCACAGAGGGATACCAAGAATATCCTCACGTTCCCCGAAGCCGCTGCTTCGTTACCCAGTTCGCTGGAGCCTTTATCTAAATCAGATAACTTGCTCCTACTCGTGTGCTTAAACGATGACCTACCGTATCGGGTTACTCATCAAATCTATGAACTGGTCCAAAATTCCTTGACTAAGAATTATTACTTAGCTATTCTCCAACTAAGGTTTACCACTTAGCTTATTCCCGTTATTCTTGTTAATTACGGTTATCCACCTAATTCTCTGAACTAGGGTTTATATAATGGATTAAGTGTCACTTAAGTTCATGACTTAATCCGTCTACAAATCATGTCAAAATTGGCTAAGTATCCAAGTTCAAGACTTAACCCTACAAACCATGTGTCAAGTTGGTTAAGTATATTAAGCAATTCACGACTTAACCTCGTCCAATTATCATTCTAGATTGGTTAAGTATATATTAACTTGACCCTATCAACTTACTTAGTCAAATCGGTCAAGTGTATTCCAGCGATTCGTGACTTAGCCTTATCATGTTTTCACGTTATATTGGTTAAGTATTGGTTAACTTAACCACATCAAATTAACGAGTTAGATTGGTTAAGTATAGGTCACTTAACCACATCAAATCATCGTGTTAGATTAGTTAAGTCTAAGTTAACTTAACCCCATCCATTAACTGTATTATACGGTTAAGTGTCATTAAGGAAACTTACTTAACCTTATCAAATAACCGAGTTGGAGTGTTTAAGTATAGGTTACTTAATCACTTCAAAATTACCGAGTTAGATTGGTTAAGTGTTGGTTAACTTAACCACTTCAAAATCACCGAATTGGATGGGTTAAGTCTAGATTAACTTAACCACATCCCCTAACTGTATTATACGGTTAAGTGTAATTAGGAAAGCTTAATTAACCGTATCAAATTCACGTGTTGGTTTGGTTAAGTGTTGGTTAACTTAACCCCATCCACTAGTCGTATAAAAATGGTTAAGTGTCATTAGGCAAATCAAGTTACTTAACCTACCCAACCTTGTCACGTTTTGTTAAGTATCGTTAGCCTAATCAAATTACTTAACCCATTTGTCCATGTCATATTTGGTTAAGAGTCATTAATCAAATTAACTTAACCCTATTATGTGGCATTAATTAATTCAATGTACCTTAACCGCTCACATTAGACTTTGTTGTGGTTACTAGTTAAGCCGGTCGGTTCCGGGTAGCTTTACACCACAACTTGGTCTAACCTCGGGTTCAAGCAAAACATGACCAACTTCTCACATTGGGTCCTATTGTTTGCAACTACTAGTTAGGCCGGTCGGTTCCGGGTAGCTTTATGTTGCAAACTCAACCCAACCTCGAGTTGGTCACTTTCATGTTTAGTCTAGTATCATGTTCATATTCAAGTTTTCTTAAGAATATGGGTAGACCTAACTCAATAGGTAAATTCCCAATTCCATAGTATGGGTAGACCTAACTTAATAGGTAAATTCCCAATTTCATATTTTCAAGCATACTTACATGTCAACTTCCATGTTATATTTCAAGTCATGTTTTTAAGTTATATTTTCATGTCATTAGAAATTACCCATAACATAACCCTACGCTTTTAAACTCGCATATACGTTCGCAACAACGTAATGGATTAAAAGAAGAGACTTGGCAAAGGCATGACAAAAATGGATATTAAGCCACAAGTTAATCATGGTGGCAAATGAGGCACAAATGTGTTCATTAACTAGCATGTTACATTCTTAAGCCTCAAAAACATGCATAAACCCAAACTTGGCACATAAGCGAATCATGGTGATAAAAGACATGGAATGATGACTAGTAACTCGCATATATCATCATATAAGGGTTATGACTTCATATGCAAGTTGACATAAAGGTTATGAGGGTTCTCATGTTGCATAATGCAACATTTCAACATAAAGGTTGTAGCTTTTAGCCCACAAGATCAAGATAATGACTTCATAAACATGCATGACATGATAGCATGTATCATACTTAATGATCAAACCCAAACTTGCAACATGAACATTTAACTTCATAGTTAATATCTAAGAGTAGGGAAAGGGCTTACATTGCTATGAAGGCACAAATCGAAATGCAAAACAAAGATTGAGACGAAGCTCTTATGCAATCAAATAAACCCAATATGAAAGCTCCAAACCAATAAAAACCCTTGCTTTGAAATAGAAACGTTGCAACTTGACTTGAATGCAAGCTAACAACATCCATTCATGCTTGAAAACACTTGAATGAACATGAATCTCTCATAGGAATTTACTTAGGAATTTTAGAATGAGAGTGGAGGCCATGAGAGTAATAATTTTGCCATAGTTTAGTTGCATGAATGAATAATGAGGATTTAGGGGTAGGTTAGGGGCTTATTTATAGAGATTAAAGTGATTAGGACCTTAGGATTTACCCTAGGATCAACCTGAACAATCAGATTTCGAACCAGACCCAAAAACCTAGCCAAAACAGAAAACAGGTGCACCAGGCAAAACTGCCCGGCCACCATAAGTCGACACCCAAGTCGACAGGGCTGTCGACTTGGGTCATGCCATGTCGACTCCCAAGTCGACAGGGCTGTCGACTTGGGGTGGCTTGCGGGAATTTTCCCGCCTAGCCTCCTAGGCCAAATTTTCGAAATTAGAACTCGTTTTTGAACTTGAATTTTCTGAAAACTTCGTCGGACCATAACTTGGTCATACGGACTCCGATTCTCGAAAACTCAGACTCTATTTCACGTATTTTTCTGAGACGAACGCAATGGCATATCCCGTTTTACTTGATTCAGAATTTAAAATTAAATTCTGCCATGATTCTCGTCTTAACATGTTATCGAAATACGGGTTGTTACATTTGTCCTCTAGGGTTTTGAATGGATTGACTTGGAAACGTGCCCTTTTCCCTTTCACTTAATCTAGCGTTAAGTTGAGACATTTGTTTTTGAAGTTCATTCATTTGTTGATTCGTGTTTTGCATATATGATTGCAAGGAGTTGTCTAACTTGTTTTGACTTTCAACACTTTGCTTAGTCATTTGCGCTAATAAGTTGCTCACCTCAGATAAATTCCCCTCAATCATAGAAAGGCGTTTTTCATATTGGGGTGCAATCGTTCGATTGTGGAAAGGCACCTGGTTCGAAGTGTACTGATTTTGCCTAAGAGGAGGGTTCACAGCATTGTTTGGAAATGCTCGATTCGAAGGTCTGTTCATCAGAGGGTTATTCAGACCATAAGAAAGATTTGGGTGGTTGTTGGGTCTGTTGAAAGCATTTACTTGCTCAAGGGACTGGGGACAGTCATCAGCCGTATGATCAGAGTTAAGACATATGTGACACATGGCTTGGGAAATGTTATTAGACTGAGTGTGTGTGTTCTAACAACGTTCAGTATAACATCAACAAGAATATTAGAAGAAGAAGACGAAGAAGTGCATTCAATAGAATTACTACTGGACCGCGAATAGAGAGATTTTTCATTCATTCGTTCCCATTGTTTCGATTTTTCTGCTAACTCGTCCAGAAATTCCCAAGCTTCTACATCAGTCTGTTTTAGAAAATTGCCCTGACACATGGAATCTAACATTTGTCTGGAACTATTATCGAGTCCATCGTATACAGTTTGACATAATGACCATGTTTCATAACCATGATGGGGACAACTTAACAGCAGTTCTTTAAATCTTTCGAAGTATTGCCAAAAAGATTCACCCCCCTTTTGGTGGAAATTGGTGATTTCATTTCTGACTCTAGCTATTTTTTCTGGGGGGTAGAACTTTTTAAGGAAAACTGCTGTAAATTCATCCCATTTTTTAATCGAATTTGGGGACAAGCTGCGAAATCATTTTTCTGTGGAGTCAGTTAGTGCGAATGGAATCAAACGAAGTTTAATACCATCCTCACATAACTGTTGTAATTTAAAGGTTGCACAAGAATATTCAAATTTCATTAGGAAATTATATGGTTCATCGTGAGAAAAATTTCCGAATTTGGGAAGGATGTTTATCTGACTCGATCGTATTTCAAAGTGGTTACGCACAGGATTGGGTACCTGAATGCAAGAGGGCACAGAAACTCTATCGGGAAGAATTCTGTCCATCAGCGTGTGAGGTGCAGGCTCGTTAGCCATTTCTAAAGGTTGGTCGAGTGAACTGGGTTTTGAGGAAAGAGAAGGTGGTTCGATTCTAACTAAACGATGAGATTCTTGGTCACAGTCCAAGTTTTGCATGCACTAGAAAGAAGAAGAAAAGAGTTTGCCAACAAGATTTAGACAATGTAGAAGTTCAGAAAGAGGTGAGAGAGAGAAGAAAAGTTTTTTGAAAATGGGAGTTTTGGAAAATTCCTACCTACAGAACTAACGAGGGCTAAAGAATAAAAAGAAGTTAAAATTTTTATTTATTTTTTGGTTTTCAAATTTTTTATTTGTTTTTGAGGAATTTTGATTTTTTTTTAAATACACAAAACAATCAAATACACAAAGATTGGGTACGATGAAATTTTCTGTCTTTGATGGCTCCTAACTCAAAACTATATAGTGACACGTTTGATTACTTAGACCAAAAGATTTATCTACCAGTTAACGGACAAAAGTTATCAGTACACCAGTAATCACCCTAGCAATGCGGCCGAAGGTTTAAGTACCTTCAGACTAACAACCGATATAATATTTTCGAATCACCGTAATATTTATAAACGTTTATTTCTCTGCCGTAGTCTAGACACCAAGAAATAATTCGTTCCAAATGAATCAACTATCAAAATACAATTAAGCCCTAGATGAGCCCGCGACTCCCTTAGGTCCAACGTCTAACCGTTATTATTAGTCAGATTCTACGATGAAATGCAATTTGTGGACTAAGGAAAGGGTGATGAAATCCCTCACCGTATGTGAATTTGGGTGTTTCCCTTAACAGAATGAATACAGATGCAGAAATAATAAACACATAAATTAAAAGATTTTACAAGCAAGCCACTGCCCCTGCAGAAGATTTTTACAAGCAACGTCTATATTTTTTTTTATTTGCAGCAGCAGTCCGTATAGAGTTTAGAAAAATATCTCACCTAGATTGGCAGTCCGTCCAGTGCAATTGAGTCGCGCTAGCGTGTTCACACCCCTACTTGGTGTGCAACCGCTCCAACCTGTCTGAATTGTCCACAGATTTATTGTTGTTTCGCTTTCTATTAATTATTTGACTGCGCTGCGGCACGGGTTCGGGATCTATTTTTCGATTTTGTTTTTGTTTTTTGAAATAAATAAATTTTCAAATTGAAAGGAAAGGGAAGAATAATAAATAAAGAAACAAGTCAGTCCTGAAAATAAAACTCACACAAGAAGACGTTACGCCCAAGATCACAAAGCCAAAAGGAGAAAGTGTATTCACTATTCAGAAAGCAAAACAAAATTGCACCACGTCAAAATGAAAAAAAAGGGAAACAAATCAATTTCCAAAACAATTTAAAAACCACGCATCCCCCAGGTTCTCAGAAAATTACGCCACCATATCATTTAAACCGCAAGTCTTCCTCTTTTTTTTATTATTTTGCTAAAATCGAAGACTGGTATTTTCTTATGGGGTTGCCGTTCGGATTGACTGAGATTTACGATTTGCTTATGGGTTGATTGTGATTTCCAAATCAATTTGAATTGGGTTGTCTGCGATGATGCTTGTGAACTGTTGGGGTTGAAGATGGAGATTAGGCTTGTGGTTTGGACGTTACCGTTTGTAGGAGGTGATTTGAGCGGAAGTGCGGACGTGAGTTTGTGGCGCTGGGTTTAAGTATGGAAGAGGGATGGTTGAGCGGTGGTATTTGGGTGGTGGCAGAGGCTGTTTGGCTAAGGGATTATTGCGTGAGAAGTTTGGGGGTATGGGTGGTCTAGTAGTTGGACTAATGGACGTATAGCAGGGTTTGCGGCTATAGTATGGTAGCTGTTGGTTTGGTCTGTGGGTGACTGTACGGTGATGTTAGGTGTTGAGTGGAAATTGCTATAGCAGAAAGGAGATTCTATTGTGAAGTAGAAGGAGTTTGAAGAAGTTGATGGTGGTGAACAGTTCTGCGTTAAAGGAGAGTCTGAGGAAATTTGGTTGAGAGAATTTTGGTTGGCGATTGGGGTTTGGACTCGGTGTATTCGAGTTCGGAAATTCGGTTTGAAATAGGATTGCGTGATGTTGTTTGTGCGTGAATTGTTTTGGCAAGGAACAGGGGCTTTATGGTAACGAGATTTGTAAGGAGGATGTGGGAGTGTAAATGCTGAGGGAACGGATGGTGTTTTTTGTGGCACCTGGTGAACAGTGTGTGGTAGGATGGTATGGTATTGATGTTGGGAAACTGGTTTGTTCGGTAGGAGAGATGAATGGTGGATGTTGTTGGAGTTTGAAGTGGGATTTGTATGTGTGGATGAGGCGTGGCTTCAGGTGCTGATTGTAGTGAGGGGGAGCTTTGTGATATGTGAAAAGTTGAAGTGGACTGGTTGATGGCGTTCGGTGTATGGACAAGGGGTTATGCGTGGATGTGGAATTGTGTTATTTGGAGGAGGACGCAAGGCAATAGATGTGAGGAGATAAGTTGTGTATGATGATGGTCGAGGTTGTGACATTGGAGAAGGCAGTTTTGTGAAGAAAATGGGAGGAGGCTTTATTATAATTTGTTGACCGTCAGTTTTTGAAAGGCAGACAGAAAAAATGCAGAAAAGGATTTTTTTTCTTCAGAAAATATAGAAAATAGCAAAGAAGTTGTACAGGGAAAGAAATTGAAATTAGCAATGAAACAGGAAAGAAATCAAACACAAAATTGCAAAAAAAAAAAATCTTCTTTTTTTAATTAGCAGATTATGGTATAAATCCGCAACACCAAATCAAAGCTAATCTAGAGATTTTTTTTTCTATATATAAAAAAAAAACAAAAATGAAAAAAAAACAAATCAATTAACAAGAACAAAATATTTTTGTGTGTTTTTTATTTTATTTTATGAAGGAAAACTTAAAAAAACAAAAAAAAAAACCCGAAGGATTATTAGTAAAAATTATTTTGGTCCCCGGTAACGACGCCAAAATTTGTTTGCGAACAAATTAAACAATTGTAAACAACTGTAAAATCTGTTCGGCTTTCCTAAACAACAAGGATTGTTGTAGAGGGTGTCGAACTCTGGGACCAAAAATATTTTAATTAATAAATCCAATCAGGTTATTCCGGGATTTTAATTAATTGAAAACACAGAAATTAACAACAATTAAATAAAAAGAGAGATTTATATAATAAGAGAAAGCAATTAGGGGATAATGACATAGATTGGATTCACACTCATCAATAGCCAACAAATAAATATAGATCTAATTCATGTCTCTGTCACACACATGAATCAACGATAATTAGGTTCTTAGAAACAAAATAAGTAAATAACGACAAGCATAGCCTATGCAGGAGCTGAGCTCTTAAACAATCATAGACTATCAGAACAGATTCACTAATTAATTTCTAAAACCCTAAAATTAGATCTAAATCTGATAATTGTTAAATCGAACACGAATATACCCTGTGAAGGAGCACAACTCTTAAACGACACAGAATATGAAGGTTCAGATCTAACCCTTGATTCAGATCCAGATCTACACGTATAAAGTCCTCATCTATTGGCTCTGTGATTCATGTTGAATCAAATCTATTAGCGTCATCACCCCCTAATCAAAGGGGATTAGCTAGACATAGCTAACAAAGAAGAGAAAAATAAAATAAACAACATAAATAAAGTGCGATAAAAAGTAAAGAGAAAGGAAGAAGAATGATTTTATTCCAAGAAGAGAATTACAGAATAAAACCCAATTTGTTTTACAATGAATGAGATACAATGTATTTATAGCTGTTATGACAAAAACTACTTGGCAAATTCCACAATGTGGGACAAAACCTCTTTTTCAAAATAACACATTAATCAAGTAGCTCAGTGTGAACTCATGCAGCCTATGAATGAGAAACCTTGCAAATTACATGATATGGGACAAATAACTTAGCCCAATTAGCAACTAGACCAATGTGAATGTATGCAGATGTCATGAAAAAGGTTGTGGGCTTCAACTCCAATTGCCTTGAGAATGAATAACAACTCCAAGTGATCATTATGGAAAAGCATCGAATCTTGTCTTTAAAATATGTAGCAGAAGGCAATTGAATAGAAGCTTTTCTTCAGGTCTTCAAGCTTTAATTCAGCTCTAAAATTCAACACTCTTCTTGCACAAATTCTTCAATATTTTCAATAATTAAGTGCGTTAAACCATTCATCAAAAATAATTTGTAAACACAACTATAAATACATAGTATCAATTATTTTAAATATAAAATAAGATAGATAAGCAGATAAAATATACACATTTACATGTATATCATTTACATTTTATATATGTGAATTTTCTACAAGTGTTTCATGTCACATATTTTAATTATGTTCAAGACTAATGGTATAAATTATACCATTCATGCCTTAACCATTTACATGGTTGTAAGCCCACCTACATTATTAACATGTTTTGATTTAATAACTATTCCAACGTTACCCCCGTTTGTTCGTTTGTATTAATCACATAAAGTCATTGGGCCTGCATATTAACCCAATCTGTAAACAAGAGGTAAAGAAGGGAACATGCATAATATAGATTCAACCAAACATGTAAATTTTGCATAAAACTTTATTCATATAATTTAACATGCCACATGAACTTGCATATAATTTAGACTTAAATAATCATAAGCCTAAAACATGTTAATATGTAGATCTAGGCATGTGTGTACATAACCTCAATTATAAACTAGCATATGACATAATCATGACATATTCAATCCCAAGGCATGTATAATTTTAACATTAACATATAGGTGTGAACTAGATCTAACAAGGTGAACTTTCATAAGTCCACTTTACAAACATGCATATAAATATAGATCTAGTTTTGTATCTAACATGTAACTTGCATATGAATATATGTATAATTAGATCGTGACTTGGATCTATCATAAAACATATAACTTGCATTAATCATATGAACATAGATAGATCTTGACATGGATCCAACATAAAACTTGTAACTTGCATATGAACATACAAACGTATGTATAGGCATATGGATCTAACATAAAGCATATGAATATATATATATATATGTGTGTGTGTGTGTGTAGATATTGACTTGGATCTAACATAATACATACAACTTGCATTAATCATATAAACATATATATGTAGATCTTAACATGAAACATATAACTTGCATATGATATTGGTAGTTTCGTTCTCAATCTTTAATAGATCCAACACCAAGTCCAATAAGCCACAAACATTCCAAGACAATTCATGATAAAATCATCACAAGAAACAAACATGAATTAGCATCGTCAATATTATACAACATGGTATAATTCTATTTTTCACTTTATATCAAATCACGTCTTAAATTTATTTACATCTAAAAGATAACTACACTTACAAAAGACAATCTTGATTTCTGGAATCTGTATTCTGAAGTTGAAATGCTTGCCTTTGATGTAGACAATCGTTGTTTTAGTTTAATTTTGATTTGATTTGGTTTGTCTCTTTTAATTTGCTTCAAGTTGAACTGCGGCTACTCGAGGTTGTCCAATGGCAGCATGACGGCTCTTGGTTTGATTTTTAATATGATTTAGGTTTGAGGTATTAGGTTGCTTATATAGAAGTTTGATTTAATAGGAACCGTCAGATTAACCTAGAGCAAATCAAAGCCATTCAGACAAGATAGAATAGCCACATCAGCCTTAATGACTCAGCAAGGAGTCCCTCAGAACCAATCAGATGCCACATCTGCCTTAGAGTGAATCGGCCCACGGGTTGACAGCCAAACACCCTGAATCAACCCCTAGTCGACCCAGCTGTGCTCGGGTCGACCTCAAAAATGGGCCGGTTCGGTTATTCCCCCTCCCGATTCGCTGTATTGAACTTTTTTGCATATTTATTTATTTAATTTATATATATATATATATGTATTCTTCTCATATGCATACAAACTTCAAGGCTTAATAACTTCTTCATAAGGTATCCATTTTATGCAAACCAAATGTCTATCTTGACCAAAATTTTGAGACAAACGTAATAGCGCAACTCATTTCACTTAATTCGTCTTCTAAAATTAAGTGTTCTTGAATTTTTTAATTTTAATATTCTTGGAAAATTCGGGGTGTTACATTTTCCCCTCCTTAAAGGATTTCGTCCTGAAATCTTCAAGTTAAGAAGAATGCATCTTAACATCCAATCATCCATCTACTCATCCATCATCCACAAGCATCCATTGTCCTTAAAAGACTTCTAATGCCATATGAACATATGGAGAGTGTGTGTATATGTCTCTTATCTAGTGCAAAATCAGGCGGTCTACTGATCTAGTTGACCTCCTTAATGCAAATCATGAGAATGCTATGAGTCCATTATGTATGCAATTTTTCCTATTCATAATTCTACATGATTGCACAATTATTCATACAAATGCAACGTCCATATGATAACATATCAAGTTTCAATCCACATACAATTTCATGCGTTCATATGCAAATGCAATATGAAAGTGATTGATTCGATCTAGAACCTAATGTGTATGTGCATATGCATCCACAAGCAATCACTAGCAACCACTTCCAACCACTTTGCAACCATCAACCATAACATGTTTCCAATACTTGTTTACATCCATTGATTTCTACTAAGGATCAAGAAATAGGACCGAGAAGATAACTAAGCATGAATAAACTTATGATAAAGGATAGATCAAAGATGTACCCTCAAAAAGATAAGGGTAGGCTGCGCGCATCTTGCTTTCAGTCTCCCAAGTCACGTCTTCTTTATTGTCACTCCATTGTACTTTAACAAGCTTGACTTCACGGTTGCGTAGGTTTTTGACTTCCGTTCCCAAGTATGAGTTGGGATTCTTCTCACTATTTCTTCTCGTTCCACTTCTTCCTCTTCTAGTATCTTTGGTTCCACCACTTTCGCAGACTCATGTAAGCACTTCCGTAGGTGAGAAACATGAAAGACATTGTGAACTCCAGCCAACTTTTCAGGTAGCTCTAATCTATAGGTCATCGTCCTAATTCTTTCAATGATAGGAAATGGTCCTATGAACCTAGGTGCCAATTTCCCTTTGGATCCAAAGTGAACAAAATTCCTCAAAGGAGATACTTTAAGGAACACTCTGTCTCCAACCTTAAACTCAAGGTCAGTCCTTTTATCTGCATAGGACTTCTGTCTATCTTGAGCAGTCTTCATTTGTCTTCTTATTAGGTCCACCTTTTCTAAGGTTTTCCTAGTCATATCTGGCCCAAGTATAAGCTTATCTGTGGATTCCCACCAGTAGGTTGGTGATCGACATGGTCTCCCGTATAAGGCTTCGAAGGGTGCCATGCCTATTGTAGCTTGGTAACTATTGTTATAGGCGAACTCCACCAGAGGAAGATGATCTTCCCATGTCCCTCCAAAGTCAAGAACACACAATCTCAAGAGGTCTTCTAAAACTATGTTCACCCTTTCCGTTTATCCATCGGTTTGGGGGTGGTAGGCCATGCTTAAACATAGTTGTGTGCCTACAACCTCTTGCAAACTCTTCCAGAACTCGCTTGTAAAGATAGGGCCTCGATCGCTTACTATGCTGGAAGGTATCCCATGCAAACGAACTATCTCTTTAGGATATAGACATGCTAGAGATGAGGCGGTCCTTCTACTTTTGACAGGTATAAAGTGAGCGCTTTTTGTGAGCCGGTCCACTATTACCCAAATACTAGTATTGCCCCTTCTTGACCTAGGCAACCCATCAATAAAATCCGTCGAAATGCTATCCCATTTCCACTGTGGGACCTCTAGAGGATGAAGCAAACCACCAGGCTTCTTCTGCTCCGCCTTGACCTGCTGGCATATCATGCACTTAGAAACGAATTCAGCTACGTCCTTCTTCATGCCATTCCAAAAGAAAACTCTTTTGATGTATTTATACATTTTGTCTCCGCCTGGGTGTATGGTCAGCTTTGAATGGTGTGCTTCTTATAGAACCGTTTTCACTAAATCTCTTACTGGTGGGACGCATAACCTTCCATCCTGTCTCAGCCATCCCTTATCATTGATGGAGTATCTATTGAGGTAACTCGAAGTCTTACCCGTAATCAGATTGTCTATCACATCTACTAGCTGAGGGTCTTCACGTTGTGCGGTTCCTATTGAGTTAAAAAGTGTAGGCCGTACTTCCAGTGTTGCTAACAAGCCAGGTACAAATTAAGAGGAGGGTCTAAAGTCAAAGTTGGCTATGTACTCCAAGCTTTGCCTGTCTTCAAAGAGAGGGCTTATGGTCAGCTTCTTTCTACTCAGAGCGTCTGCTACCACATTGCCCTTGCCAGGAGTATAGGAAATCTCAAAAGCATATGAGGCAAGAAACTCCATCCATCTTTGCTGCCTCAAGTTGAGATCTTTCTGTGAGAAAAGGTACTTCAACTATTTATGGTCAGTAAACAATTCAAACTTCTCACCTAGGAGATAATGGCGCCAAGACTTAAGAGCGAAAATGATGGCCGACAATTCTAGGTTGTGGGTTGGGTAGTTTTTCTCATGTACTTTCAACTGCCTTCCACCATAAGCTACTACCTTCCCTTTTTGCATCAAGACATCGCCTAATCCTGTACCGCATGCATCCGTGTATACTGTAAACATCATGCTCCCATCAGGCAATGTCAGAACTGAGGCTGTTGTTAGAGCCCTTTTCAAGCGTTGGAAAGCAATATCGCAATCCAAATCCCAAGCGAAAAATAGGTTCTTCTTCGTCAACCTTGTAAGTGGAGCTGAGATTTTCACAAAGTCTTTGATGAACTTCCGGTAAAAGCCTGCTAGCCCGAGAAAGCTTCGGACTTCAGTTGCGTTTCGTGGAATCTTCCAATCTTGAACAACAACCACTTTTGCGGGGCCTATGGCTAACCCCTCTTTGGACACCACATGTCCAAGGAATCTAACTTCTTCTCTCCAGAAATGGCATTTGGAGAATTTGGCTTTCAAATGATGTGCACGGAGAGTATCCATGACTTCCCTTAAGTGCTGAGAATGCTCTTCCTCACTCTTTGAGAAGATCAAAATATCGTCCACGAAGACCACCACAAACTTATTGAGGAATTCCCGAAACACCCTGCTCATTAAGTCCACGAAATAGGCAGGTGCGTTTGTCAAGCCGAAAGGCATGACAAGCCACTCGAAGAAACCATCCGGGGTCCTAAATGCGGTCTTGTTAATGCTATCCTGAGCCACTCTTAGCTGATGAAACCCCGTAGCCAGATCTAGTTGGGAGAAAACGGACTCACCTACGAGCTGATCAAACAGATCGTCAATTCTTGGGAGTGGGTGCCTATTCTTCTTGGTCAGCTTGTTCAGCTCCCTATAATCCACGCATAGGCGAAGTGAACCATAGGCTTTGGTCGCGAACACTACTGGAGCACCCCATTCAGAAATACTCCATCTTATGAACCCCTTTTCAAGCAGCTCTTTAACTTGCTTGCTGAGTTCTTTTCTCTCCCTTGGAGCCATGTGTCTAACGGGTAAAGCAATGGGTTTAGCATTGTCAACAAGGTACATGCGGAAGTCTATCTCCCGCTTCGGAGGTAAGCCCTTTACCTCTTCAAACACATCTGAGTATTCACGGACCACTCTAATAGACTGCAAATTCTCAAAAGACGCATCAAGAGATTCTAGATAACTTAGCATAACAGAATTCATGGGATTACAAGAGATTTCAAGAGTGTTACCGAGGCGAGTCATGAGTCTAACCACTCTCTTTTCACAATCGAGGAAGACACCATTACTGGATAGACAGTCCATGCCTAGAATCAGCCCACAGCCCGTGAAGCCCAAAACATAAGCTTTACATTTAAACCCAACGCTTAAAATAGAAATTTCAAAATCCAAACAAATCATTGACAAATAAGCTGAGCCCCCAACTGGATTTGAAACAACCAAGGGATCCTCTATATAGGTGCAGAGATTTAACTAAAGCAGTAGATATAAAAGAGTGCGATGCGCCAGAATCAAAGAGAGTACGAACAGGATTGTCAAACAGATAAACTAAACTCTCAACAAAAATATGTCTACCTCGTTCCTGCAGAGGTGCAACGAGAGCATGAACCTGCCCTCCAGAAGATGGTCCAGTCCTCTGTCCCTGCCCTTGCCTTTTTGGGCAGTCCTTAGACAAGTGTCCAGTATCCCCGCACTGAAAACAAGCACCCAATTTCCTCCTTTTCTTTCTACAGTCCCTAGCCAAGTGTCCAGGTATCCCACGGAAATTGCACTTCATCTTCTTACGGGATTTATTATCCTTCCTGCCTTTTTTGGGGTCCGTCTTCTTGCTCTGAGATCCATCTCCTTTCTTGTTTTGAGGCTCTTCCTTCTTCACCTCCTTCTTGCCATCTTTGTTCTCCTCTTGCAACAGAGCCATGTCCACCAGTTTCTCGTAAGTCGCTCACATAGGTATATGGGACATTTCCAAACCTTGCAGTGGCTCATTCAGTCCTTTGGCAAAGCTGAGAGCCTTCTTGTGTTGAGTGTTTACTAACTCCAGTCCAAATCGAGCAAGCTGGTTGAATTTATTGATGTATTCTTTGATCGACAAGCTGCCCTGTTTAAGTGATAGGAACTTCTCCATTTGCATACTCTGCTTAGCTTGTGAGATGTACTTCATTTCAAATCTCGCCCTAAAGTCCTCCCAAGTCTCTATCGGTCTTTCAGCATTAGTGACTTCCCACCAGAAGGTGGCCTCATCTTTGACAACCACACCACAAACTGTAGTTTATGCCTCTCATCTACTTCAAAGATAACGAGTAAGTCCTCAGTCTCCTTGAGCCTGTTTCTAGCTTCCACGAACGTTTCGCTCCCCTTAAAGTCTTTTCCACCCATGGATCTAAAGTCTCTACAGATCTTTGAGAAAGCATTTCCTCTCAGAGGAGGAGGAGCAGCAGCAGCTGGGGGAGGAGGAATGTCCGCTGGGCCTGCGTCATTGGCCCTAGCTTCTAGGTATCTCCTAAACCAGCCAGGTATCGGTACACCCTCTGGAAGGTTAAGATCCCCAGACATGTTGAAAAAAAAAGGAAGGATTCAAAACGAAGGATAGAAAAATAGTGCATATGGCTTTGGGGATTATGCCTTTTTAAATTAACACTTTTCTTGAAAATGCTTCTTTATGACTTCTTTTTGAAAAATAGTTTCAAAATTTTTAACCAATCTGGTGACCTTTAGCTCTAATACCAAGTGTAACACCCCACCTCTGTTAAGGTCACTCTCAAAGGGAATGCCTTAAATTCGGTGGAGAGTTTTAAGGTACAAGATACTAATAAATTACAAGATAGAAAATTTATGCAGTGGAAAAGGATCAATATTATTTCATAAATACTTGTTCAACACAACAATTCAACAACTGTTTCAACCTTCCAAATTATTACAACTTTTCATCTGTCCTGAAAACATAAAGAAGCAATACTGAAAATAAAATGACATAAATCCCCAATAAGTGCTTGACCATAGCCATAGCTCAAAAAGGAAAGTCCAAGCCTTACACCTACGGTTTCAAGCTTTGGCTAACCTGGACTAAGAAGAAGTGTTTCCTCCTTGCGGACCTGGGGGGAAACGGAAGAAAAGAAGCGAAAGGAAAATGGGTCAGACATAAGTCTGGTAAGCCCAGTTATTTAATAGCATGTAAACAAGTAAAAGACTATGACATGAATAAACTGAACTTAGAATGATACCACAAGGATAGGGTAGTCCTAAAACGAGGTAAAGTAAGATTTAACTAGATTTGGCTATCGCACCCACTTTTACTTCTCTGCACCCTCTAAGAGCTGTTTAACTAGCAATGTATGTTCATGATAAAGTGTCCCCATTCATGAATTGATTGGCCCCTACTCGCATTCATGTATTCCCGGTGTCATGCGGCCCCACGTGATTTTTAAGTACTTGTGCTGGTTCCAGTATAGGGTGCATCATATCCTATAATGGCAACCCTGACACGATTCAAAGATGCACAAGTGTACGCCTGGTGCCCAGTGCCTGCTTTTTCCACTTCGGAGCCCGTGCACGCCCATACTCCGTCGGAACCTACACTGACGCACCTAACCGCCGCCCTTTAGACCGCTTATATTCAGCCCAGTAATCGTGCCCCACCCTGCCTAGTTCAGGGTACCTTGATACATCCATGTGGGTTATTGGTGAAATGGGTCCCCATTAATAGGGTTTTTCTAGTCAACATGCTAAATTGGTTAATTGTCCTTGGTTTGACTTAACCCCTATCAATCTTGTCTAGTTAACATGTTAAGTTGGTTAAGTGTTTCCTCAATTACTTAACCCCACCAATATTGTCTTGTTAACATGTTAAGTTGGTTAAGTGTTCCCTTAATTACTTAACCTTACCATTTCTAGCTTGATTGTTCATGAGCTTTAATTAATTAATTAATTAAAGCACGAACCACTCGCATTAGACAGGTATTGCTGTGGTTACTGGATGTGCTGGTCGGTTCCGGGCAGTTTTACACCACAGCTCAGTCTACCCTCGAGTCTTTTTGGGCTTGATGCACTAACCTCTCACATTAGACAGGTATATTTGTGGTTACTGGATGTGCCGGTCGGTTCCGGGCAGGTTTACACCACAACTTAGTCTAATCTCGGGTTAGGCATATTCATCTTTTACATTTTATATATGTGAATTTTCTACAAGTGTTTCATGTCACATATTTTAATTATGTTCAAGACTAATGGTATGAATTATTCCATTCATGGCCTTAACCATTTGCATGGTTTTGGGCCCACCTACATTATTAACATATTATGATTTAATAACTATTCCAACGTTACCCCCGTTTGTTCGTTCGTGTTAATCACATAAAGTTATTGGGCCCGCATATTAGCCTAATTTATAAACAAGAGGTAAAGAAGGGAACATGCATAATATAGATTCAATCAAACATGTAAATTTTGCATAAAACTTTATTCATATAATTTGACATGTCACATGAACTTGCATATAATTTAGACTTAGATAATCATAAGCCTAAAACATGTTAATATGTACATCTAGGCATGTGTGAACATAACCTCAATTATAAACTAGCATATGACACAATCATGACATGTCCAATCCCAAGGCATGTATAATTTTAACATTAACATATAGGTGTGAACTAGATCTAACAAGGTGAACTTGCATAAGTCCACTTTACAAACATGCATATAAATATAGATCTAGTTTTGGATCTAACATGTAACTTGCATATGAACATATGTATAATTAGATCGTGACTTGGATCTATCATAAAACATATAACTTGCATTAATCATGTGAACCTAGATAGATCTTGACATGGATCCAACGTAAAACTTGTAACTTGCATATGAAAAAATGAACATATATATATAGGCATATGGATCTAACATAAAGCATATGAATATATATATATATGTAGATCTTGACTTGGATCTAACATAATACATACAACTTGCATTAATCATATAAACATATATATTTATGTAGATCTTAACATGAAACATATAACTTGCACATGATATTGATAGTTTCATTCTCAATCTTTAATAGATCCAACACCAAGTCCAATAAGCCACAAACATTCCAAGACAATTCATGATAAAATCATCACAAGAAACAAACATGAATCAGCATCGTCAATATTATACAACATGGTATAATTCTATTTTTCACTTTACATCAAATCACGTCTTAAATTTATTTACATCTAAAAGATAACTACACTTACAAAAGACAATCTTGATTTCTGGAATCTGTATTCTGAAGTTGAAATGCTCTCCTTTGATGTAGACAATCGTTGTTTTAGTTTAATTTTGATTTGATTTGGTTTGTCTCTTTTAACTTGCTTCAAGTTGAAAGGCGGCTACTCGAGGTTGTCCAATGGCAGCATGACGGCTCTTGGTTTGATTTTTAATATGATTTAGGGTTGAGGTAATAGGTTGCTTATATAGAAGTTTGATTTAATAGGAACCGTCAGATTAACCTAGAGCAAATCAAAGCCATTCAGACAAGATAGAATAGCCACATCAGCCCTAATGACTTAGCAAGGAGTCCATCAGAACCAATCAGATGCCACATCTGCCTTAGAGCGAATCGGCCCACGGGTTGACAGCCAAACACCCTGAATCAATCCCTAGTCGACCCTGCGAGGCTCGGGTCGACCTTAAAAATGGGCTGGTTCAGTTATTCCCCCTCTCGGTTCGCTGTTTTGAACTTTTTTGCATATTTATTTATTTAATTTTTATATATATCTATATATATTCTTCTCATATGCATACAAACTTCAAGGCTTAATAACTTCTTCATAAGGTATCCGTTTTATGCAAACCAAATGTCTATCTTGACCAACATTTTGAGACGAACGTAATAGCGCAACCCATTTCACTTAATTCTTCTTCTAAAAATTAAGTGTTCTTGAATTTGTTAATTTTAATATTCTCAGAAAATTCGGGATGTTACATGTAGGGTCTAATTTATAGGAGTATGGAGCAACCAGGACCCTCAGATTTTCTCAAAAGCCATCCGAATCGTCAAAATGTCAAAAAAAAACTTAGTCTGCTGAAATCTGTCGCAAGTGGGAAGACAACCCTTTGAAGGTGTCGACACCTGTAATACCCCACGTTCATTGATGTCACTCACAAAGGGAATGCATTAACTTTCATGGAGTATTATTGGTGTATAGAACGGAATATAACAAGACAGATACATATATTGGTACTTGAAAATTTTAAAACAACTTTTATTGCAGTGGAGAAATTGTTTGGTTACAACAACATCAAAAACCAACAATAAAACCAAGTACACTTAATATCCATCTTGACAAATTGTTTTCTGAGTACATAAAGTAAAATAGCATAATCCCAACATAAGTAGCCATAAAAGAGATAAGCTGAACTTTACTTTCAGCAATCCAAGCACTTCAAAAAGAGAGGGAAAGAGATCCGAATCAAGCTCCACTAGCACTAGTCCCACCCTGAGAACCTGGGGGGGGGGGGGGGGAAGGAAGAAAAGAGGCGAAAACAAAGGGGGTTAGACATAAAGTCTGTCCAATAACTTTAACAATATAATTATTAAAGTAATTAGGATAAGGCATAAACTGGTAAAACAAGGAATGACTGTGAAACAAATGGGCATGGCAAACCAACAAGAGGAATAACATAACGTTAATTGCGCTCCTAATCACTATAGGATAATTACTCTACTTCACCAATACTATTCACCCTAAAAGTTGATCCCGCCTACTGAAAATAATAATAATAATGGTAGTTTCGTGTACCCCTAGCTGTCTTCATAGGTGTTGCCTGCTCCTATCTCCACCAGTTGTAACCACTACCCTCCCCATTCTAATTATAACATTTATTCATAATATGGTAGTTGTACCCCTAGCTACCTTCATAGGTGCCGCCTGCTCCTATCTCCACTAGTCGTACCCACTACCTTCCCCATTTGATCAGCTCTCTAACTTTTAGATACCCGTGTTGGTCCTACAGTGGGGTGCATCACTCCCCAAAGTGGCAACCCGATACCACTAAAGATGCATGTCTTATACCTACACGATGCAACAACGTCTTACCTACCAGCCCGAGCCCACGCACTCACATGACCCCGTTGGACTTGCATTGCCACCGCTAACCCGTTTTGACCTCTTATAATCGAACCTAGTAAGCGTGTCCCGTCCTCGATCTAGATCGAGCTCACTTAGATACTAAATGGGTTACTGGTTGGAAAGGGTCCCCACACTTGACACAAGCTTTCCACCTATGCTTGGTCCCCACTAGGATTTCCCAATTAACCCCCTCTTATTCATGTCTTCTTACATGTTTCAACTTGGTTAAGTGTTTATAATTATATCCCACATGTCACCCATGTTACCCACTTATCAAATCAACATGTGTTATTGGTTAAGCTTATCTTAACCCTATCTGCTTATCAGATCAATATATATTATTGGTTAAGCTGGTCTTAACCCTATCCACTTATATATTATTGGTTAAGTTGGTCTTAACCCTATCCACTTATATATTATTGGCTAAGTTGGTCTTAACCCTATCCACTTATCATATCAATATGTAATATTGGTTAAGTTTGTCTTAACCCTGTCCACTTATCAGATTAATATATATATTATTGGTTAAGCTGGTCTTAACCCTACCCACTTGTCAAAATAATATATATTATTAGTTAAGCTGGTCTTAACCCTACCTACTTATCAGATTATTGGTTAAGCTGGTCTTAACCCTTTCCACCTACATATTATTGGTTAAGCTGGTCTTAACCCTACCTACTTATTAGATTATTGGTTAAGCTGGTCTTAACCCTATCCACTTATCATGTTTTATGTAAGATATATATATATATATATCGTATAACATGTTTTTCTTAATTTATGATTAAGCACATCTTAGTTCACAGATACATTAGTTAAGAGAATAATCCCTAAGTATCAACCCCGAAGACTGAAATCAAAATCAGATTGGTACTCAGAGAATTACTCAACTCAATCAAACTTCTATTTGTCATTCGTATTCGTCTTTGATCAACATTAATTAATTATTAACGCACAGACCTCTCACATTAAGTCACACACAAAGGGAATGCATTAACTTCTATGGAGCGTTTTAAGTGACTAGAACAGAAACTTAATAACAAGACAGATATAAACAGTACTAAAACTTTAAAACTTTATTCATTGCAGCGGATAAACACATTGGTTTGATTACATCATCAAAAACCAGAGTCAAAGTACATAATATCCATCTTGACTAAATCAAAGTACATAAATTGAAAGACATTACCCCAGTACGAAATAGCCATAAATAAGAGAGGCTGAACTTTACTTTTGCGATCCAAGCAACTTCTAAAAGCAAGAGATACAGCTGTCCAAAATCAAGCTCCACTGGTGCTAGTTCCAACTTGAGCACCTAGGGGGGAGGAAGAAAAGAGGTGGAAACAAAGGGGGTCAGACATAAAGTCTGGCGAGAGCGATAACTTTAACAATATAATTACCAAAATAACTAGGCTAAGGCATAAGTTGGAAAATAAGGAAATGACTGTGAACAATTGGGTATGACAGAGTAAACATGGAAATAAGATGAACTAAGATAACATTGAAGCGCACCCAAACCACCATAAGATAATTACTATACTGCACCACCACTACTATACTGCACCACCACTAGTCACCGTAAGGTTGATCCCGCCTACAGAACTTAATAATGATTATGGTAGTTTCATGCACCCCTAGCTGCCTTCATAGGTGCCGCCTGCCCCTATATCCACTAGGTGTGCCCACTACCCCCGTGCGATCGTCTCCCTAACTCGCAGATACCCGTGCTGGCCCCCACAATGGGGTGTATCACTCCCTAAAGTGGCAACCCGATACCACCAATAATGCATGGCTTATACCTACACGATGCAACAACGTCATACCTACCAGCCCGGGCCCACACACGCATATGAACCCGTTGGACTTGCGTTGCCACCGCTAACCCGTTTTGGCCTCTTACAGTCAAGCCCAGTATGCGTGTCCCGTCCTCGACTTGGGTCGAGCCCACAAAGATACGTATGGGTTACTGGTTGAAACGGGACCCCATTACTTGACACAATCTATCCACCTAAGCTTGGTCCCCTCTAGTACATCCCACTTAACCCTCTTCTTATTCATGTTCACTTACATGTTTCAATTTTGGTTAAGTGTTTCTAATCGTATTTCAAATGCCACCCAAGGCACCCACTAAATTCCACATGCCACCCAAGGCACCCACTTAACCCCCTCATGTCCCACTACATGTTTATCTGGTTAAGTGTTTCTTAATTCATTAAGACCGTAACCTCATAAAGACCTCCCATATTAGACTGGCATTTGTGGCAGCTGGATTTACCGGGTGGGTCAGGGCAGTCTTACACCACAAACGAGCCTAACCTCATGTCTTTACAACTGTTACGCATTTAATTTATGCCTAAGACCTCCCACATTAGACTGGCATTTGTGGCAGCTGGATTTGCCAGACAGGTTCAGGCAGTCTTACACCACAAAAGAGCCTAACCTCGTGTCTTAGACGATTAATTACTCCTAATTAATCATTCCCCAATTTGAATTTATTTCCCTATTCAGATTATCAATTAATTCCAAATTTAACTATGGCTATAATTGACTCAATTATGTCCATCTATTTATGGTATGTAAAATCATACCAATTTTCATCACAAATTAATTTTATGCCATTTAAGGCATTTATGCCAATTCTCAATATTAAATCTTTTAATATTATCCCATTACCCCACGTTGTACGTTCGTTTGTTTAACGTAAAATATACATTAGACTCAAATAGTCTAACTCATGGAATAAAGTGAAAACATCACAACATACATATAATTAAAACTAGATCTAAACATAAGGGGTGAACTTGCATGTGTGAATGATGTTCTACATCTAAAACTTGCATAGGCCAAAGTCACAACTTGCATAAAACTACATATGTCATAGATCCAAATCTAAAGGTGTAAACTTGTTTAGGTAATGGTCACAACTTGCATAAATCATGTATGTCATAGAACTACTTCTAAAGGTGTAAACTTGCATTGGCAATAACCACAAACTTGTCATAGATCTACATCTAAAGGTGTAAACTTGCATAGGCAATAACCACAAACTTGCATAACATAATTCATATTCCAAACTCATATATTTATATAAACTTGCATATGTGATTTATGCAACATAACGATGGTGTAAACTTACATTTAAACATGTAAACTAGCATGTAGAATTTAGCATATAACTCACACATGTCATAGCCTAACTTTTGATCTAAAATAGATGTCATGAAACATGTAAGGTTATACATAATCTTTTCTAACTTGCATATGATCCACATCTAAATCAACACCTAAACTTGCATACATACATATGATTTATCATATGAATCAACATAACCAAACTAGCATATGAACAACATGATGATTTGATTATACATAAGCCAATCATAAAATTACAACATAGATGATAGCATTATAACTTTACAACATAGATGATAACATCACAATTTTACAACATAATTATAATATGCGGTCAATAATTCACATCATATCCATATAATACACATCATAAATCAATCTAATTAAATTGCTAATTACTTTATTAAAGAAATCACAACTCAAAGAAGGTCTTGAGTTCTGAATTGTGAGTTCTGAAGTTGTACTATCTTTCCTTTGAAGAAGATTCGTTGTTTAGAGTTGAATAGATTTGAATTTGATTAGCTTTCTTTCTCTCCAATTGGTGGCCGCTATTCTGAGTTGCAAGGTGACGACATGGAGGCTATGAATCTAATTTTAGTTTGATTTTAGGGTTTGAGTCTACATGTCTTTTTATAGAGTTTAGGATTAGTTTAGGCCGTCCGATCAACCCAGAATTAATCCCAGCCAATCAGAGCAAATCAGAAACCCTAATGAGTCAGCATATATCATTAACAGGTCATCAATCAAATCTGCCCGGGGGAGGGGGGGCATGTCGACCCACAGGTCGACCCTATGGTCGACCTGGCCCAGGCGGGAATTTTCCCGCCTAGCCTGTTTGACTCTGAAATTTGAATTTTCTGAAATCTGTTTTGAATTTTCTGAAACTTCCGATGGCCATAACTTCTTGATACGAAGTCCAATTCACGCAAACTCGGACTCTATCTCAACCAGAATTCCGAGACGAACACAATGGCGCAACCCATTTCCCTTAATTCTCAAATCTGAGATTAGTTATTCTTTAATTTATGAAGATTAATGTTGAAAATTACGGGGTGTTACATTCTCCCCTCCTTAAAGGATTTCGCCCCCGAAATCTCCAAGTTAAGGAGAATGCATATCCTAAAATCCAAACGACCATCTACTCAACCACCAAACACAGGCATCCATTGTCGTTATAAAATTCCTAATGTTGTATGAACATATGCAAGAAGTGTGTGTATATATTCCTTATCTAATGCAAAATCAGGCGGTCTACTAATTCAGTTGACCTCCTTAATGCAAACCATGATAGTGCCATGCGTCCATTATGTATGCGAAAGAATCCTATCGATACATATTATTTCTACATGTGTGCACAACCATTCACCAAAATGCAACATCCATATGATAGCACAACCATTATACATCCATTACTTAAATATGCACACACATTTATATGCAATATGCAATATGAAGTGACTAAGCCGATCTAGTGCCTAAAATGTGTGTATATGCATCCACGAGCAACCACTAGCAACCACTTGCATCCATATGCATCCATCATACATAACATGTCTCAAACACATGTTTCAACCATAGGACTGCCCTATCTAAAGGTCGAAGATACTAGTGAGAGGACATACTAAAGATAAGATAAGTATAAGCTAAGCGATAAAGGAGAAATTAAAAGACATACCCTCGAAAAGAAAAGGGTACAAGGAACACATCTTCTCTTCCGTCTCCCAAGTAGCGTTGCTCTCATCATCTCCCCATTGCACTTTGACTAGCTTGACCTCTCGATTCCTCAACTTCTTGATCTCCGACCCAAGAATGCACGTAGGAGCTTGTCGAATCGTCGCGTCACGCTCTATCTCCACCTCTCTAAGCAAGCTCGGCTCTACCACTTCCGCGGTCTCGTGCGAGCACTTCCTCAAATGTGATACATGGAATACATCGTGTACACCACTAAGTCTATCGGGCAACTCCACTCTATACGCCATCTGCCTAATTCTCTCCTTAATAGGAAACGACCCTGCGAACCTTGGTGCTAACTTCCCAACGGATTCAAAGCGAACAACGTTCTGTAATGGAGATACCCTGACAAAGACCATGTCCCCAATATCAAACTCAAGATCTAACCTCCTCTTGTCCGCATAAGATTTCTGCCTATCTTGCGCCGTCTTCATACTCCTTCGAATCAAATCAATCTTTTCCGATGCCTCTCTAACCATATCGGGCCCAAGAAAGATCTTATCTGTAGATTCCCACCAATATGTAGGCGAACAACATGGCCGTCCATAAAGAGCCTCGAACGGTGCCATGCCAATGCTAGACTGAAAGTTGTTATTATATGCGAACTCCACCAACGGAAGACGTTCCTCCCATGTACCTCCGAAGTCTAAGAAACACAACCACAATAGGCCCTCTAGAATACGATTCACCCTATCGGTCCGGCCGTCCGTCCGTTTGAGGATGATATGCGGTGCTCAAACATAACTGAGTCCCTACCGCCTCTTGCGAGCTTTTCCAAAATTCGCTAGTAAAGATAGGATCGCGGTCGCTCACTATGCTAGAAGGAAAACCATGCAAACGAACTATCTCTCGAATGTATACGGAGGCTAACCATGGAGCAGTCCTCTTACTCTTCACAGGATTGAAATGGGCGCTCTTAGTATGTCTGTCTACCACGACCCAAATCCCCGTATTACCCTTCCTCGATCTCTGTAAACCATCAATAAAATCCATCGAAACACTTTCCCACTTCCATTGTGGGACCTCCAATGAGTGAAGCAACCCACCGGGCTTCTTTTGCTCTGCTTTTACTTGTTGGCACACCAAGTATCTAGAGACAAACTCGGCCACATCCCTTTTCTTGACAGCCCAAAAGTAAACTTATCTCATGTCCATGTACTTCTTGTCCCCTCCGGGATGGATGGTCATCTTCGGACGATGTGCATCATCAAGAATGGTCTTCCTCAAACTCTTGTCCCATGGTACACAAAGTCTACCGTCCCTACGTAACCAACCCTTATCATCTAGGGTATACCTGCTGAGATGGCTCGATGACTCCCCCCTTTTGAGTTTTTCTACTAACTCAACCAACTGTGGGTCATCTCGCTGTGCCTCACCAATCCATCCCAAAAGCGTAGGTCTGACCTCTAAGGATGCTAGCAAACCGGGTACGAAGTCAATGGAAGGTCTAAAATCAAACGTAGATATGAACTCTAAGCTTCGCCGCTCAACAAACAACGGACTCAAGGACAACCTTTTCCTACTTAAGGCGTCTGCCACCACGTTACCCTTGCCAGGGGTATATGCTATCTCGAAATCGTAGGACGCTAAGAATTCCATCCACCTTTGCTGCCTTAAGTTCAAGTCCTTCTGAGAGAACAAGTATTTTAGCGATTTGTGGTCAGTGAACAATTCGAATTTCTCGCCAAGAAGATAATGGCGCCAAGACTTAAGCACGAAAAAATAGCGGCTAACTCTAGGTCATGTGTAGGGTAATTCCTCTCATGCACTCTCATCTGCCTTCCACCATAGGCTATTACCCTCCCCTCTTGCATTAAGACTGCGCCTAGTCCTTTCCCACAAGCATCGGTATAAATGGTAAATGGCTTACTCCCATCTGGCAACACTAAGACTGGGGCTGTGGTCAAAGCTCTCTTTAAACGTTGGAACGCATCATCACAATCTACGTCCCATGTGAAAACTAGGTTTTTCTTTGTCAAGCGTGTTAATGGGGCTGATATTTTTGCGAAGTCTTTGTTAAACTTCCTATAGTAGCCAGCCAACCCTAAGAAACTCCTCACCTCGGTAGCATTTTTAGGGACCTTCCAATCTTGGATGGCCACTACCTTCGCGGGATCCACAACTATCCCTTCTTTGGAAACCACGTGCCCTAAGAATCGCACATCCTTCCTCTAGATGTGACATTTAGAAAATTTATCTTTAAGGCTATGCACTCGAAGAGTCTCCAACACTTCCCTAAGATGTAGGGCATGCTCTTCCTCGCTCTTAGAAAAGATCAAGATGTCGTCCACAAAGACTACCACAAATTTATTAAGGTACTCCTTAAACACCCTACTCATCAAGTCAACAAAGTATGCGGGGGCGTTTGTCAAACCGAAGGGCATCACAAGCCACTCGAAGAAACCGTCTGGAGTCCTAAAGGCAGTCTTGTTTATGCTATCCTCAGCCACTCTCAACTGATGGAAACCTGTGGCTAAGTCCAACTGCGAAAACACTGAGGCGCCAACTAACTGATCGAAGAGATCGTCAATCCTCGGTAGTGGGTGTCTATTCTTCTTAGTAAGCTTATTAAGTTCTCTATAGTCCACACAAAGTCTAAGGGACCCATCTTCCTTCGTGGCAAATACTACTGGAGCACCCCACTCCGATATACTACGTCTGATGAACCCCTTCTCAAGCAATTCTTTCACTTGCTTACTAAGTTCTCTTCTCTCTCTTGGAGCCATGTGGCGCACTGGCAATGCAACTGGCTTTGCATTATCTACTAGATATATTCGAAAGTCTATCTCACGTTTTGGGGGTAAAACCCTCACCTCATCAAAGACATCAACATATTCATGGACTATACGAACAGAATGTAAATCATCATCGGATGCGTCAAGGGATTCTAGGTAGCTAAGCATTACTGGACCTCTAGGGTCATAAGAAATATCAAGGGTCTTTCCACAACAAGTCAACAATCTAACTACCCTTCTTTCACATTCTAGGATAGCCCCATATCTAGTTAGCCAATCCATACCTAGAATCAAGCCTTAGCCCATGAAGCCAAGAACAAAGGCATTGCATTCAAACTCAACACCCAAGAAAACACTCTCAAATCCCGACAAATCATAGAAAGATGAGCCGAACCACCAATAGGATTTGAGACTACTAAGGGATCCGTAACTGGACTAGTATCTAGGTGCAGTGTTTCAACTAATGATGTAGAGATAAACGAATGTGATGCGCCAGAATCGAATAAAGTACGGACAGGATGATCAAACAGAAAAACTAAACTTTCAACGGAAATTGCTCTACCTCGTTCTTGCAGCGGTGGGACCATGAGAGCCTGAAATTGTCCCCTTGCCTGCCTTGGTGCCAAAAGAGCCTGCACCTGTCCTCCCAAGGTAGACCCTGCCCTCTGCCCTTTCCTTGGGCAGTCCTCAATCAGATGTCCTGCTTCGCCACAGTGGAAACAACCAGCCTTCTTTTTCTTCCTACAATCTTTGCTTAGATGGCCTAGTGTCCCACAGTTAAAGCATCTTTTCTTTCCCTTATCATTGTTGCCTTTACCACCTTTCTTGTTTTGTTGTTGCTGTTGTGGCTTCTTTTGATCCCCTTTCTTCTCGGGTGCCTTATTAGCATTAGCGCCCTTCTCCTCTTCATGCATAAGCGCCATGTCAACTAGTCTCTCAAAGGTAGAGGGATGTGGGTCATAGCCAACCCATGAAGCAGCTTGTTCAAACCCTTAACAAATCTCAGGGCCTTCTTTTCTGGTGTATTCACCAAGTCCAAGCCAAATCTCGCCAACTGATTGAACTCGTTGACGTATTCTTTCACCGATAGATTCCCTTGCTTCAATGCCAAAAATCTTTCCATGTATAGATTCTCTTCAGCCCGTGAGAGAAACTTCGCCTCAAACCTCCGCCTAAAATCTTGCCATGTATCGACTGGACGTTCCCCATTAGTGACCTCCCACAAAACGAGGCCTAATCCTTCATTAGCCAGGCAACAAACTGGACCTTTCTCCTATCTTCCACTTCAAAGATCCCAAACAATTCTTTCACCTCCTTTAGCCAATTTCGAGCTTCAACAAATGTCTCCGTCCCGTGAAAAGGTTTTCCATCCATTGCTCGAAAGTCCTTACATATCTTTGCGGAAGTATCGACACGAGGAGGAGGAGGATTTGCTGGACCTGCGGTGGCGGCCCTAGTCTCCAAATACCTCCAAAACCATCCTAGTATAGGTATTCCCTCGGGTATCTCGGGAATTCCATACATACTGAAACTAAAAAGGAAATATTCAATACAAAAGAACCGAAGGAAAGATATATGGCTCTTGGGGTTATGCTTTCTAAAATAAGCTTTTCTTTTGAAAATACTTTCCTTAAAACATACTTTTGAAGGTACTTCTTTATAAAATGCATTTGAAAAACAGTTTTTCAAAATTCGTATCTGTTCTGGTAACCTTCAGCTCTAATACCACGTGTCACACCCCACGTCCATTAGTGTCACTCACAAAGGGAATGCATTAACTTCTATGGAGAATTTTAAGTGAGTATAGAACAAAAACTTAACAACAAGACAGATATAAACAGTACTGAAACTTTAAAACTTTATTCATTGCAGTGGATAAACACATAGGTTTGATTACATCATCAAAAACCAGAGTCAAAGTACATAATATACATTTTGACTAAATCAAAGTACATAAATTGAAAGACGTAACCCCAGTACATAATAGCCATAAATAAGAGAGGCTGAACTTTACTTCAGCAATCCAAGCAACTTCTAAAAGCAAGAGATACAGCAGTCCAAAATCAAGCTCCACTGGTGCTAGTTCCAACCTGAGCACCTAGGGGGGGAAGGAAGAAAAGAGGTGAAAACAAAGGGGGTCAGACATAAAGTCTGGCGAGTGCGATAACTTTAACAATATAATTACCAAAATAACTAGGCTAAGGCATAAGTTGGAAAATAAGGAAATGACTGTGAACAATTGGGTATGACAGAGTAAACATGGAAATAAGATGAACTAAGATAACGTTAAAGCGCACCCTAACCACTATAAGATAATTACTATACTGCACCACCACTACTATACTGCACCACCACTAGTCACCGTAAGGTTGATCCCGCCTACAGAACTTAATAATGATTATGGTAGTTTCGTGCACCCCTAGCTTCCTTCATAGGTGTCGCCTGCCCCTATCTCCACTAGGTGTACCCACTACCCCCATGCGATCGGCTCCCTAACTCGTAGATACCCGTGCTGGCCCCACAGTGGGGTGTATCACTCCCCAAAGTGGCAACCCGATACCACCAATAATGCATGGCTTATACCTACACGATGCAATAACGTCTTACCTACCAGCCCGGGC
Organism: Allium sativum; assembly: GCA_030737875.1. NCBI lineage: Eukaryota > Viridiplantae > Streptophyta > Magnoliopsida > Asparagales > Amaryllidaceae > Allium > Allium sativum. The sequence goes on from CM060918.1 coordinate 1,042,765,353, forward strand.
CCACACATGCATATGAACCCGTTGGACTTGCGTTGCCACCGCTAACCCGTTTTGGCCTCTTACAGTCAAGCCCAGTATGCGTGTCCCGTCCTCGACTTGGGTCGAGCCCACAAAGATACGTATGGGTTACTGGTTGAAACGGGCCCCCATTACTTGATACAAGCTATCCACCTAAGCTTGGTCCCCTCTAGTACATCCCACTTAACCCTCTTCTTATTCATGTTCACTTACATGTTTCAATTTTGGTTAAGTGTTACTAATCGTATTTCAAATGCCACCAAAGGCACCCACTAAATTCCACATGCCACCCAAGGCACCCACTTAACCCCCTCATGTCCCACTACATGTTTATCTGGTTAAGTGTTTCTTAATTCATAAAGACCGTAACCTCATAAAGACCTCCCACATTAGACTGGCATTTGTGGCAGTTGGATTTGCCGGGCGGGTCCGGGCAGTCTTACACCACAAACGAGCCTAACCTCGTGTCTTTACAACTATTACGCATTAATTTATGCCTAAGACCTCCCACATTAGACTGGCATTTGTGGCAGCTGGATTTGCCAGGCGGGTTCAGGCAGTCTTACACCACAAAAGAGCCTAACCTCGTGTTTAGACGATTAATTACTCCTAATTAATCATTCCCCAATTTGAATTAATTTCCCTATTCAAATTATCAATTAATTCCAAATTTAACTATGGCCATAATTGACTCAATTATGTCCATCTATTTATGGTATGTAAAATCGTACCAATTTTCATCACAAATTAATTTTATGCCATTTAAGACATTTATGCCAATTCTCAATATTAAATCTTTTAATATTATCCCATTACCCCACATTGTATGTTCGTTCGTTTAACGTAAAATATACGTTAGAATCGAATAGTCTAACTCATGGAATAAAGAGAAAACATCACAACATACATATAATTAAAACTAGATCTAAACATAAGGGGTGAACTTGCATGTGTGAATGATGTTCTACATCTAAAACTTGCATAGGCCAAAGTCACAACTTGCGTAAAACTACATATGTCATAGATCCAAATCTAAAGGTGTAAACTTGTTTAGGTAATGGTCACAACTTGCATAAATCATGTATGTCATAGATCTACATCTAAAGGTGTAAGCTTGCATAGGCAATAACCACAAACTTGCATAACATGATTCATATTCCAAACTCATATATTTATATAAACTTGCATATGTTATTTATGCAACATAACGATGGTGTAAACTTACATTTAAACATGTAAACTAGCATGTAGAATTTAGCATATAACTCACACATGTCGTAGCCTAACTTTTGATCTAAAATAGATGTCATGAAACATGTAAGGTTATACATAATCTTTACTAACTTGCATATGATCCACATCTAAATCAACACCTAAACTTGCATACATACATATGATTTATCATATGAATCAACATAACCAAACTAGTATATGAACAACATGATGATTTGATTATACATAAGCCAATCATAGAATTACAACATAGATGATAGCATTATAACTTTACAACATAGATGATAACATCACAATTTTACAACATAATTATAACATGCGGTCAATAATTCACATCATATCCATATAATCCACATCATAAATCAATCCAACTAAGTTGCTAATTATTTTATTAAAGAAATCGAACTCACAACTCAAAGAAGGCGTTGAGTTCTGAATTCGGAGTTCTGAAGTTGTATTAGCTTTCCTTTGAAGAAGATTCGTTGTTTAGAGTTGAATAGATTTGAATTTGATTAGCTTTCTTCCTCTCTAGTTGGTGGCGGCTATTCTGAGTTGCAAGGTGACGGCATGGAGGCCATGAATCTAATTTTAGTTTGATTTTAGGGTTTGAGTCTACATGTCTTTTTATAGAGTTTAGGATTAGTTTAGGCCGTCCGATCAACCCAGAATTAATCCCAGCAAATCAGAGCAGATCAGAAACCCTAATGAGTCAGCATATAGTCATTAACAGGTCATCAATCAAATCTGCCTGGGGGGAGGGGGGGCAGGTCGACGACCTGGTTAGGACAGGTCGACCCTATGGTCGACCTGGACCAGACGGGAATTTTCCAGCCTAGCCTGTTTGACTCTGAAATTTGAATTTTCTGAAATCTGTTTTGAATTTTCTAAAACTTCCGATGGCCATAACTTCTTCATACGAAGTCCAATTCACGCAAACTCGGACTCTATCTCAACCAGAATTCCGAGATGAACACAATGGCGTAACCCGTTTCCCTTAATTCTCACATCTGAGATTAGTTATTCTTTAATTTATGAACATTAATGTTGAAAATTATGGGGTGTTACAGATATGTCGGGCGGTTCCGAGCAGACTTCCACCACAAGCCAGACTTAACCTCGTGTCTAAGCATCTTTTAGTTATGCCTACGACCTCTCACATTAGACTGCCGTTTGCGGTTGCTGGAAGTGTCGGGCGGGTCCGGGCAGTCTTATAACACAAAAGAGTCTAACCTCGTGTCTTAGGCATTTATTACGCATTTAATTTATTCCTTTGCCCTCTCACATTAGACTACCGTTTGTGGTTGTTGGATTTGCCGGGCGGGTCCAGGTAGTCTTATACCACAAACGAGTCTAACCTCGTGTCTTAGGCATTTATTATTACACATTATTATTCAAGCCCAATTTGAATTAATATCCCTATTTCAGATTGTCAATAACTTCCAATTTTAATCCATGTCAATAATTGTCACTTAAATTATGTCCATAATTGTCACTTAAATTATGTCCATAATTGTCACTTAAATTATGTCCATAATTTTCAGGTATATAAATTATACCAATTAATGTCTCAAATTAATTATATTCTTTTAAAGCCATTATATGCCAATTCATAATATTATTATTTAATATTTTCCCATTGCCCTTACGTTGTTTGTGCGCTTAATATGAAATATGTTAGACCCGCAAATAGTCTAACTCATAAAAAGAAAAGAAACATCACAACTTGCATAACACATAAATTAGATCTAACTTGCAAATAATAATAGACTAGCATGGATCAAAACTTGCATGATTATAATTTATATAATCATAAATTTTCATAATCAATAACTTTCATAGGCAATAGACATAATTTGCATAAACTACAAACTGGCATGGATCAAATTATATAAGATATGTTTTGCATAGATCTATACACATAAAGGTGAACTTGCATATATAAACATGGTTTTCGCATAAACTTGCATATGATCTACATACAAAATTTCATTAAACTTGCATATGCAATTTAGACATGTAAACTAAGACTTACACATGATTCGCATACAAACTTACATGTAAACTAGCATATGATTCACATCCAAACTTATATATAAACTTGCATATATAATTTAGAAATGTAAACTAAGATTTACATATACACTTGCATATGATTTAGACATGTGAATTAATGTCACAAAATGAATCAAGTCTTGCATATGTGTTCAGATATATGAACCAACATCAAGAATCTATGTACATAAGACAATAACTAGTGTATATTCACAAAATAGACAATATCATATCGCTCAATGATTCAACAGGCATAATCTTATAACCCAAATTATAACTCATCATAATTAATTTATTAATTATTTTGTGGAAGAAATTGTACTCCCAAAGATGGATTAGAGAAGAGAATAATTAATTCGTCATTTGTATTAGAATCATGACTTGCAATTCCTAAGCTTTAAGAAGAAGATGAACTATTCCAGCAGCATAAGGACGTTTTTAACTTATTTTAATTAGAATTGAGGCAGCATAGCATTGCAATTGTTTGGTGTGGAAAGAAAGTGAGGTTTTGGGGTGTTTAAATAGGTTAGGAGCCAAAGAATCTGTCGAGAAAACAAGTCCAGGTGCAAAATCCCGAATCTGCCTCGGATCTGACCAAATCAGGGAAGGTTGACCCCTAGATCGACCTGTATAGGGGAGGTCGACCCCCTAGTCGACCTGGCCTGGGGCGGGAAAAATCCCGCCCAGCCCGCTTTTGTGTTTTCATTTGAATTTTGAATTTGAATTCGAGCTGTTTTAATTTATTTAAATCCCTGAAACTTCTGAAGGCCCTAACTTCCTCATACGAAGTCCGATTTACGAAAACTTGGACTCTATTCCTAGCAGAATTCTGAGACGAATGCAATGGAATAACCTATTTCCCTTAATTATTCTCCTAAAAATTAAGTGTTCTAAAATTTGTTAATTTTAATATTTAAAATTACGGGGTGTTACATTCTCCACTCCTTAAAAGATTTTGCCCCCGAAATCTCCAAGTTAAGGAGAATGTATATCCTACCATCCAATCATCCATCTACTCAATCATCAAACACAGGCATCCATTTTCCTTTAAATACTTCTAATGCCTATGAACATATGCAAAAAGTGTGTGTATATGTTCCTTATATAATGCAAAATCAGGCAGTCTACTGATTCAGTTGACCTCCTTAATGCAAACCATGACAGTGCCATGTGTCAATTATGTATGCAAAAGAATCCTAATGACACATATTATTTCTATATGCGTGCACCACCATTCATCTAATGCAGCGACCATATGATAACACAACCATTATACATCCATTAATTTAAATATGCACACATATTTATATGCAATATGAATGTGATTGAGCCGATCTAGTGCCTAATGTGTGTGTACATGCATCCACGAGCAACCACTTACATCCATTTGCATCCACCAAACATAGCATGTCTCAAACACATGTTTACAACCATTGGGTTTTTCCTAACTAAAGATCGAAGATATCATCGCAAAGACATATTAAACAATATGACAAGTATCAACAAAGCGGTAGAGAAAGGAGAAGTAAAAAAACATACCCTCAAAAAGGAGAGGGTACAACGTACGCATCTTGTCTTTCGTCTCCCAAGTCGCGTCTCCTTGATCATCTCCCTATTGCACTTTGACCAACTTGACCTCTCTGTTGCGTAGCTTTATGACCTCCGATCCAAGGATGCATGTAGGGGCTCGTCTAATCGGGGCATCTCACTCCACTTCCACTTCTCTAAGCCTGCTCGGCTCTACTACTTCCGCGATATCTTGTAAACACTTCCACAAATGTGACACGTGAAACACGTCGTGAACACCACTAAGCTCGTTGCCTTTTCTCATGTCCCTCCAAAATCTGGGATACATAACCTCAAAAGATCTTCAAGGATTCTATTCACCCCTTTCTGTCCGTCCATCCATTTGTGGATGAAAAGCGAAACTCGTACTTGCCGCCTTTTGCATATCACTTTTTCCTCTTGCATCGAAAACTGCTCCAAGCTCCGTCTCGCAAGCACAGGTATACACTGTGAATGGCTTACTTCCATCTGGCAAAACTAAAACTGGAGCCATCGTCAAAGCCCTCTTCAAACATTGGAAAGCATCATCACAGTCAACATCCCATGAAAAAGTCAAGTTCTTCTTCATCAACCGAGTAAGTGGGGCTGATATCTTCGCGAAGTCCTTAATAAACTTCCTAAAATAACCAGCCAGCCCTAAAAAGCTTCTTACTTCTGTTGCATTCTTAGGAATCTTCCAATCTTGGATTGCCACCACTTTTGCGGGATCCACAGCTATCCCCTCCTTAGAGACCACGTGTCATAAGAACCTCACTTCTTTTCTCCAAAAATGGCATTTGGAGAACTTAGCTTTGAGTTGATGCGCTCGTAGGGTCTCTAAGACTTCCCTAAGATGTAGGGCATGCTCTTCTTCGCTTCAAGAGAAAATCAAGATATCATCCCCAAAGACTACCATAAACTTGTTTAGAAACTCCCTATACACCCTACTTATTAAGTCAACGAAGTATGCGTGTGCATTCATCAAACCAAAAGGCAAGACGAGCCATTCGAAGAAACCGTCAGGAGTTCTAAATGCAGTCTTATCTATGCTGTCTTCAGCCACCGTTAGCTGATGAAATCCTGTAGCCAAATCCAACCGCGAGAAAACCGAAGCACCAACCAACTGATCGAATAAATCATCTATCCTCGGCAATGGGTATCTAATCTTCTTGGTGAGCTTATTCAGCTCTCTATTGTCCACGTGCAGTCTAAGTGAACCATCAGCCTTTGTAGTAAAAACAACTAGAGCACCCCATTCCAAAATGCTTCTTCTTATGAACCCCTTCTCAAGCAACTCTTTCACTTGCTTACTGAGTTCCCTTCTCTCTCTCAGAGTCATGTGGCGCACTGGTAATGCAACTGGCTTTGCATTATCTACTAGGTATATACGAAAGTCTATCTCGCACCTCGGGGGTAAACTGCGAACTTCATCGAAGACTTCACCATATTCATGGACCACACGAACAAATTACAAATCATTGTTGGACGCATCAAGAGATTCTAGGTAGCTAAGCATCACCGGATCTCTAGGGTCACAAGAAATATCAAGGGTCTTTCCACAGCGATTCAACAATCTAACACCCTTCTTTCACAGTCTAGGATGGCACTTTATCTGGCTAGCCAATCCATGCCTAGAATCAAGTCGTAGCCCATGAAGCCAAGAACGAAGGCGTTGCATTCAAACCCAACGCCCAAGATAGACACTCTCAAATCCATACAAATCATTAAAAGATGAGCCGAACCACCAATAGGATTTGAGACTACTATGGGATCCGTACCTAGACTAGTATTAGGTGCAGTGTTTTAACTAACAAAGTAGATGCAAACGAGTGTGAAGCGCCAGAATTCAAACAAGGTTCAAACAGGATGATCAAAAAGGAAAAAAACCAAACTTCCAACCAAGATATCTCTACCTCTATCAGGTATGCCAGCCGCGAGGGAACGCGCCTGTCCTCCAGAAGATCCTGCACTTTGTCGTTACTTTTGCAAACGAGTGTGAAGCGCCAGAATTCAAACAAGGTTCAAACAGGATGATCAAAAAGGAAAAAAACCAAACTTCCAACCAAGATATCTCTACCTCTATCAGGTATGCCAGCCTTGAGGGAACGCGCCTGTCCTCCAGAAGATCCTGCACTTTGTCGTTACTTTTGCCTTTTGCTTGTTTGGACGATCCTTTTAAGATGTCCTGTTTCTCCGTAATGATAACAACTAGTTTACTTCTTCTTTCTAACGTCTTTACTTAAGTAGTCAGGTATTTCACAAGTGCGGCCCTTCCTTTTCTCTTGGCCCCTTGTTATCCTTACTGCCTTTCTTTGGATCTACTTTCTTATCGTGTGTCCTATTCATATCTCTCCTACACATTCTCCATTCATGACCTTCTACCAAAATGAGGCTACGTCCTTCGTTAACCAAGCAGCTAATTTAACCTTTCTCCCATCATCTATCTTAAAGGTACCAACAAGTCCTCCAATTCCTTTTAGCTTTGACAAACGTCCCAGTCGCATGAAGAGGTTTTCCGCCCACCATACGGAAATTCTTACATATCTTAGAAAAAGCGTCTATACATGGAGGAAGAAATTCAGAAAGGAAAGAGGAAGAGATTTAAAACGGAAAATCGAAGGAAAGATATATGGCTCTTGGGGGTTATGTTTTTCAAAATAATCTTTTCTCTTAAAAATACTCTCCTTAAAACATATTTTTGAAAGTATTTCTTTATAAAAATGCTTTAGAAAGCGTTTTTTTTAAAAATCTCTTATCTGTTCTGGTAACCTTCAGCTCTAATACCACGTGTAACACCCCACGTCCATTAATGTCACTCACAAATGGAATGCATTAACTTTCATGGAGTATTATTGGTGTATAGAACGGAATATAACAAGACAGATACATATATTGGTACTTGAAAAATTTAAAACAACTTCTATTGCAGTGGAGAAATAGTTTGGTTACAACAACATCAAAAACCAACAATAAAACCAAGTACACTTAATATCCGTCTTGACAAATTGTTTTCTGAGTACATAAAGTAAAAAAGCATAACCCCAGCATAAGTAGCTGTAAAAGAGATAAGCTGAACTTTACTTTCAGCAATCCAAGCACTTCCAAAAGAGAGAGAAAGAGATCCAAATCAAGCTCCACTAGCACTAGTCCCACCCTGTGAACCTAGGGGTAGGGGGGAAGGAACAAAAGAGGCGAAAACAAAGGGGGTCAGACAAAATATCTGGCGAGTCCAATAACTTCAACAATATAATTATTAAAGTAATTAGGATAAGGCATAAACTGGTAAAACAAGGAATGATTGTGAAACAAATGGGCATGACAAAACCAACAAGAGGAATAAGATAACGTTAATTGCGTTCCTAATCACTATAGGATAATTACTCTACTGCACCAATACTAGTCACCCTAAAAGTTGATCCTGCCTACTGAACAAAATAATAATAATGGTAGTTTCATGTACCCCTAGCTGTCTTCATAGGTGTCGCCCGCTCCTATCTCCACTAGTTGTACCCACTACCTTCCCCATTCTAATTACAACATTTATTCATAATATGGTAGTTGTACCCCTAGCTGCTTTCATAGTTGCCGCCTGCTCCTATCTCCGCTAGTCGTACCCACTACCTTCACCATTCGATCAGCTCCCTAACTCGTAGATACCCGTGCTGGTCCCACAGTGGGGTGTATCACTCCCCAAAGTGGCAACCCGATACCACTAAAGATGCATGGCTTATACCTACACGATGCAACAACGTCTTACCTACCAGCCCGGGCCCACACACGCACATGACCTCGTTGGACTTGCGTTGCCACCGCTAACCCGTTTGACCTCTTACAATCAAACCCAGTAAGCGTGTCCCATCCTCACACTAGATCGAGCTCACTTAGATACTAAATAGGTTACTAGTTGAAAAGGTCCCCACACTTGACACAAGCTTTCCACCTATGCTTGGTCCCCACTAGGATTTCCCACTTAACCCCCTCTTATTCATGTCTTCTTACATGTTTCAACTTGGTTAAGTGTTTATAATTATATCCCACATGTCACCCACTTATCAAATCAACATGTGTTATTGGTTAAGCTTGTCTTAACCCTATATACTTATCAGATCAGTATATATATTATTGGTTAAGTTGGTCTTAACCCTATCCACTTATATATTATTGGTTAAGTTGGTCTTAACCCTATCCACTTACATATTATCGGCTAAGTTGGTCTTAACCCTATCCACTTATCAGATCAATATGTATTATTGGTTAAGTTTGTCTTAACCCTATCCACTTATCAGATTAATATATATTATTGGTTAAGCTGGTCTTAACCCTACCACTTATCAAATTAATATATATTATTGGTTAAGCTGGTCTTAACCCTACCAACTTATCAGATTATTGGTTAAGCTGGTATTAACCCTATCGACTTATATATTATTGGTTAAGCTGGTCTTAACCCTACCTACTTATCAGATTATTGGTTAAGCTGGTCTTAACCCTACCAACTTATTAGATTATTGGTTAAGCTGGTCTTAACCCTATCGACTTATATATTATTGCTTAAGCTGGTCTTAACCCTACCTACTTATCAGATTATTGGTTAAGCTGGTCTTAACCCTATCCACTTATCATGTTTTATGTATCATATATATATATATATATCGTATAACATATTTTACTTAATTTATGATTAAGTACATCTTAGTTCACAGATACATTGGTTAAGAGAATAACTCCCTAAGTATCAACCCCGAAGACCAAAATCAACATTAGATTGGTACTCAGAGAATTACTCAGCTCAACCAAACTTCTGTTTGTCATTCATATTCATCTTTGATCAGCATTAATTAACTATTAATGCACAGACCTCTCACATTAAGTCGATTGCTTGTGACCGCTGGTCAAGTCGGGCGGTTCCGGGAAGACTTCCACCACAAGCCAGACTTAACCTCGTGTCTAAACATCTTTTAATTATGCCTACGACCTCTCACATTAGACTGCCGTTTGCAGTTGTTGGATGTGTCGGGCGGGTCCGGGCAGTCTTATACCACAAATGAGTCTAACCTCATGTCTTAGGCATTTATTACGCATTTAATTTATGCCTTTGACCTCTCACATTAGACTACCGTTTGTGGTTGCTGGATTTGTCGGGCGGGTCCAGGCAGTCTTATATCTCAAACGAGTCTAACCTCATGTTTTAGACATTTATTATTACGCATTATTATTCAACCCCAATTTGAATTAATATCCCTATTTCAGATTGTCAATAACTTCCAATTTTAATCCATGTCAATAATTGTCACTTAAATTATGTCCATAATTTTCAGGTATATAAATTATACCAATTAATGCCTTAAATTAATTATATGCTTTTAAAGCCATTATATGCCAATTCACAATTTTAATATTTAATATTTTCCCATTGCCCCCACGTCGTTCGTACGTTTAATATGAAATATTTTAGACCCGCAAATAGTCTAACTCATAAAATGAAAAGAAACATCACAACTTGCATAACACATAAAAAGTTCTAACTTGCAAATAAGAATAGGCTAGCACGGATCAAAACTTTCATGATTATAATTTATATAACCATAAATTTGCGTAATCAATAACTTGCATAAGCAATAGACATAATTTGCATAAACTACAAACTGACATGGATCAAATTATATAAGATATGATTTGCATAGATCTATACACATAAAGATGAACTTGCATATATGAACATGGTTTTCGCATAAACTTGCATATGATCTACGTACAAACTTGTATGAAACTTGCATATGCAATTTAGACATGTAAACTAAGACTTACATATGATTCGCATACAAACTTACATATAAACTAGCTTATGATTCACATCCAAATTTATATATAAACTTGCATATATAATTTAGACATGTAAACTAAGATTTACATATACACTTGCATATGATTTAGACATGTAAATTAATGTCACAAAATGAATCAAATTTAGCATATGTGTTTAGACATATGAACCAACATCATGAATCTATGTACATAAGACAACAATTAGCGTATATTCACAAAATAGACAATATTATATTGGTCAATGATTCAACAAGCATAATCTTATAACCCAAATTATAACTCATCATAATTAATTTATTAATTATTTTCTAAAAGAAATTATACTCACAAAGACGGATTAGAGAAGAGAATAATTTGTTCGTCGTTTGTTTTAGAATCCTGACTTGCAATTCCTAAGCTTTAAGGAGAAGATGAACTATTACAGCATCATAAGGACGTCTTTAACTTATTTTAATTAGGATTGAGGCAGCATAGCATTGCAATGGTTTGGTGTGTAGAGAAAGTGAGGTTTGGGGGTGTTTGAATAGGTTAGGAGCCAAAGAATCTGTCCAGAAAACAAGTCCTAGTGAAAAATCCCGAATCTGCCTCGGATCTGACCAAATCAGGGGAGGTCGACCCCTAGGTCGACCTGTATAGGGGAGGTCGACCCCCTGGTCAACCCCCTGGTCGACCTGGCCTGGGGCGGGAAAAATCCCGCCCAGCCAGCTTCTGTGTTTTCATTTGAATTTTGAATTTGAATTAGAGCTGTTTTAATATTCTGAAGGCCATAACTTCCTCATGCGAAGTCCGATTTACGAAAACTTGGCCTCTATTCCAAGCAAAATTCCGCGACGAACGCAATGGTGTAACCCATTTCCCTTAATTCTTCCCCTTAAAATTAAGTGTTCTTAAATTTGTTAATTTTAATATTTAAAATTACGGGGTGTTACAATGCCGCTTTGATGGGTCGTCACCGGGGTCGACACCCCCTTAGGGGGGTCGACACCCCCTGGCGGGAAATTTGCCGCCTTCTAAAAATTCTAATTTTGTACCAATTTTCGAATTTCTGGACCCATTTTTAAATTCTGAACCTAATATATATATATATATATATTCTTTCTTCGCATATACAAACTTCGAACCTTAATAACATCTTCATACGGTGTCCAATTTACGCAAACCTGGTGTCAATCTTGACCAGAATTTCAAGATGGACTCAATGGCGCAGTTTGTTTTACTTAATTCTGAATATTTAATTAATTTATTCTTATTTTATTATCTTACACTAGAAATACAGGGTGTTACAGCCCGGTTATAAATCCTGCCCATGGCTTGAAGAGTCTTGTACTCTTTCTCCAAAAAAAAAAAATCTTTTACATAAAGCATGTCTATCTTGACATAGTCATTTAACCTTGGAAACATAATAATCAATACACCGAAGCATGTCCTTGTTATATTTTCTATCATAAAAACCTTTTATATCAACTTTAATCTTCTGGCACCACCTGCTATTGATAGAATCATCTAACCCGTGAGGAGGGTTTCTCATATGATAACCAATCTCAAACTCTGAAGCCTCGAGCTTATCCCCTACTTGTAAAGATTTAGACACAGAAATATTGGTGGTATACCCAAAAAAAATTACCAAGTTTTGCAGTTTGTCAATGCATTCTCACGCTCAACCTCTAAATTAGCAATCTGCCAATGTAATTCAACTATTTCTTCATCAAAATCAATGGAGAGGATTCGTTTTTATTTCGCTCTTTAGCTCAAGGATAGTTTTCTCCTTTTGCCTTAGCTAGCCCTTCAAAATGTTTGCTTGCCCGCTCAAATGCTCCATAGCCAACTTCGAAAATAAAATGGACCCGTCTTGAGTATTAATAGAAGAGTCCTCTGAAACGCCTATCCGATATTCGTAATTCTTCCTCCCAAGTAAGGGAAGAGAAGTTTTGGTTTGAAATCCCTATTTCATAGACATACATACTATTATTTATAGGTTCTATTTTCAAAAGAAATAACAATAATAAACCATAGCTTTCATTGTAACACCCTGCATTTTGTAACAATTAAATAATTAAATAATGCATAGAAAAGGAAAAAAATGTAGAGCTTCCAAAATTTGGCCACGGGAGTAGCATCATTACGTTCATGGCGATTTTCTGGTAGATTTAGACCTATGGATTGTAGAAAACCGATTTAAGTTGAAAGAGATACCTTTAAATGAAGCATTGCAGCAAAACATGAAAATAAGTACAGAAGGATAACAATGAGTACCATTGTTTCTAAATTTACTAACAAAAGACTTCATAGCTCAGTTGGTTGAGGCATGGGTTATGAAACATAGAGGTCGGGGGTTCGAACCCAGCCATGGCAAAAATTTTATCTTTATTTTAGAGAGGGCCAACTGAATATACAAATATATGTGTATATGTGATGAAATATGTATATTTTAAAAAGAGAAGGGATGCATACAATTTTTTAAGAGAGCACATGCAATTAAAAGAGGTAATATATGCACTAATTAATGCAATGCATGAAATGCACAATTTTTTTTAAAAAAAGAAGAGAAACATTAGTTGGAGTAATGCATGGAAATGTTTAAAAAAAGAAGAAATCAATGTGAATGCATTAATATAAAAAGAGAGATAAGCAAGTATAAATTATTGAGATATTTTTATGCAATAATAAAAATTAGGAAAGATGTATATACATACGTGACGGTCAAAAGTTTTAATGCATGGAAAAAAGGAGGAAGTTGACTATGTAGGAAGCAATAATAAAGGTATGCAATAAAAAGAAAGAAATAAAACAATCAAGTTATTGTATAAAAAAAACAAAAAAAAAGGCATACATATATAACCATTAAATTCAAAACTAGAGAATTGAATGTATGCAACCTGATATTAAAGGAATAAAAGTGGGCATAAGGAATTAATCCAACATGCGAAAGAAGAAAGGAAACATTGCAATGAATTGATAGAGATAAATAGAAAGGAAACAATGCAATGAATTGATTGCATTAAAATAAAAATAAATAAATAAATAAAAAAGTTAATGCATGAAATAATGAAGGGAAGATATATATATTTTTGGCACACAAATTTGAAATTCAAAAGCGGATATGGTTTGTAATAGGAATAAGATTAATTAAAGGGGACATAAAAAGCAAGTGATAAACCTTTAATTAATAGACATTAAAATCATAAGAATAAAAAGGAAGAAAATTAATGTTTAAAAATTAATAAATGTTAACATATAAAAACAACACAGCACATATAACGTGTGGGGACCCATAGGTGTTGCAGCACGTTTATATGACATTGTGTGATGTGTGTGTGCGGTTCGGATTTAATTTAATTAAATCCAAAGGTTAAGATCTTTCTACTACACTTATAAATAAGTCTGTAGAGCCATCCCTATGACTCATATTTCTAAGGCCACGTGGAGGCTTTACCATTCTTCCCTCTTCTCAAATCTATTCAGAAAATTAAGAATACTAGTCTAGGAAAAATTCTGAATCCAGATCTGAAGAAAAGAAACATATACTTGTAAATGAGTGTTCAAATCTTGTATTAAAGTAAGGTAACTTTCTAGATCCGATCTATCCAAATTCCTTCCTCTTTCTTTCCTTCCTCTTTTAATGAAAATAATCAATCCATGGTCGTTAGGTTTTGAATCCGATTAAGGGAAAAACCATGGATGCTGAAGCTGGATCAGATCCAGAATTGGGAATGCATACGAGGTGAGTGGGTTTAAGCTATAGCATTTTAGATAATAATATGTTATTATTTACCATTCCCCATTTTGTATAATTGAATTTTCCAGAATAATTAAGAATTATTGTTATAACAATTTGAGATGTTAATATGAATAATTTATATGTTGAATCAGTTAAAGTTTTGGAATGATTACATGTTGAAAACAAACTTGTTAGAAAATGGGTAGTGAATACTGTTGTTATAATCACATGATTCACTTATGGTATATTATTGAGTAAATGACATGTTTAACTTGTTGGATTTGAACAATTACCCGATTAAATATTTACATGTCAAAATAGAATTAAACACATGTTAAAAAGGACATGCGACAAAATATAGGCATAATTTGATGACATGTAAATTGGATTATAGTAAACATATGAAATGGACAATATGTCTAAAATTTACATGAAATAGAAATGTTATCCGCAAAATATATCATGAATACATTTAGCTAACTTACAGGGAGACAGATTAGAACATACCCAATCGGCTAGCAAAGAAAAAGGGACTGGTCAGTCTCTTTTCAAACATACTGGTCGACCTAAGTTCAAGTGCACCGGCCAGTATTAGACAGTTCCACCAAGAAGGAATAACACAACTTGACCCAGCAAAGAGGCATCGATCGGTCAGAATATAAGCATACCGGTCGGTACAGCTACGAAGACACCGGTCGGTCTAAATCCAGATACGTCGATCGGGCAGTCACAAATCCTGAACAGAGCAACCTCATATGAAAGGATAGAAGAGCTCACCTACCGGTTGGCTAGAACCCACCCATACCGACCGGTCACCCCTGGAGCATTGCGCCTCTCTCAAACATTACAATACCGGTCAACCTAGAGATAGACAACCGACCAGTCATGATGCAGAGCCCACAACAATTCATCCACACATAGAAAGGGAAGGCCATATCGATTGGTCGGTCTTGTTCCAGACCGATCGGTCCTCCAGATAGTTGTTGACCGGTTGGCTTTTGGACAATTGTTACCAGGCTGGCCAGTGGCAATTCTATAAATAAAGTCTGACCGACCGATGGCTCTGAAGGCTATATCACTTCATTTCTCCACTCCTATAAATAGAGGTCCAACCCCACTTTAATGGGGGAGAGGATTTTAATGACCCCGAAGGGCTGCTAAATCCAATTCTCAACACTTACTCAATGATTTCATCATCTCTAATCATCTCAAAGTGAAGATCCAACACAAAATTCATTATGAATATGTGAGAGTTCATCAAAGTCCATACGGAAATCTAGATCCGATCCACCATTGGCCATATTTGAAGATTCTTCATTATTTTACTTAATCAAGTTTTAAGAGTGTGTAAGGATGGATGTAATGAGAGGACATACTTATCTTGTAACTCTAAATGATATAATGAAATCGCTATTTAAAGTGGATGTAGATCGCACTTGATCGAACCACTATAAAAAGTTGTGTCTTCTTTTACTTGAATTTTTTCTATTGAAGTGGCTCCACGTCTCTTATTCCCAAATACATAGTGAAGTACTCTTAATACTGTTGGTGTTGATCCCAATTTTGAGATCAACATTTGGCGCCCACCGTGGGGCCAAGTTCGCATCTCTTACCTCCTCTCACACTATCACAAGGTTGGGATTCTCACATTAAGGCACTAGACCGCATTCTTCTCCGAAGTTATGGCCAACTCTAAGAAAACCATAAGCAAGGATGTCATAAATGTTGACGATGTTGTTATTGAGACTACTCCACTCACTAACCGTTTCTATGTTGGCGAAAACACGGAAAGCGGAGCCGGTGTAACTAGAAATGAATTAAAAGCCGTTATTTCCAATGTAAACAACCAAATGGATGCCTCTACTAAAATGATGATCGAGAAACTCGATGCCATTCTTAATGCTCGATCAAATCCAACTCCTCCGAAGGTGCATGTAGATCTCGAAGGAAATGATAAATCGCCTGCTACCGATCACAACCACAATAACGACATGGAAGACGATTACGATGGGGCAAGCGACAGAGATGAAGCTAATATCGAAGAATTTAGGCCAAAAGATAAAAATCATTCAGAATTAAATGCTCGAAAGATCGCTAACCCGATCACGGGGGCATCTCCTCGTGGAGAAGGCAAAGCACCAAGGCTCTCTAATCGAGGTAATATGCCTAGAAAAACATTTGGTAAAGAGCTTAGCTTCACAAAGCATCATAACACAGAGGACTACATTTCAGACATGATAGATCGAGTCATGAAAAGGAATCAAACAAGCAAAGGTGATGAAAGAGAATGGGATTTCTCTCCAGATAGGACTCCATTCACCGAAAGAATCCTAGAAGCGGAATGTCTAAAGAAACTTAATCATCCTACTTTGCCCCCATAAAACGGACTCGTTGATCCCAACTACTTCCTATTCAAATACGAGCGGCATATGAGTGTAGCTAAAGCGACCGATGAAATGAGATGCTCATATTTCCCTCTCTACTTAGAAGGCATAACGTCTTCATGATTCACAAAGCTACCGCCTAAATCCATTGACCGTTTCTCTGTTCTAACCAAGAAATTCAAAGAGTAGTTCCACTTGTATGCTACCAAGGCCAAGGATGCTATAACGCTCTCTGCCATGAAGCAGAAGCCTGGGGAAACTGTCAAAGCCTTCTTCAGTCGATTCAATATTGCCTTGTCTGAAGTAAGGAATCCAGAGCCACGCATAATTCTCATGGTTTTACTCGACGCTATAGAAAAGACAAGCGAGTTCGGGAAGTGGATAAAAATGAAGGAATCAACTACGCTTGACAAGTTCTATAAGAAAGCAGAAGAGTACATGACGGTGGACGATAATACTATACCTATTCAGATCATTGATGGTAACCAACTCTGAGAAGCTCCTAAGCGTGCAACTGCTCAACCCGATCAAAAGAGTTCTCAGGGACAGAAGCGAGCCAACAACGGAAACGACAACAAAGCTAATAGAAAGTTTCGTCCTTTTGACTCATCTAATCTAACACCTCTGAATGGTACTCCTGAGAAAATTTACCTTGCTACAAAGGATGCAAAAGATTATCCAAAGCCTCGGCCAATAAAAATGAATGATCATCTGACCAAATCTGGGAAATTTTGTCCGTACCATAATCAGCCGGGCCACAACACCAACGAGTGTAGGCAGCTGATAACATTGATCGAAGAGTTGATTAAAAAGAACCATCTGCAACAATATGTGAAAATTTCTAAGGATGCAAACCCTTCTGTGGTGACCCAGGGGAAAGGAGCGTTAAATGACCATTCCGGCTCAAACAACGTAGCTTCTCCTCACACTATGCTGAGGCTGATAATCAATTGAGGACCGTAGATGATCTAATATCTACGACTCAGAATAAACAAACATTATCGCATTTACTTTACTCTTTGATGCAATTTACTTTCTTTTAAATAGTCGGCGATGATTTGCATATATTGTACCAAACAATAGTACTACGGATGAAGTATTACTTGCTTGTATAAATCTCTGACTTGCCAGAATTACATGAAAATTTGCTAACAGGCGATTTTTCATTACAAGCTATCTGACGAGCGCTTGCTTTCTCACAACCTGACTAAGTGAGACAGCTCCAATAACTCCAACTCAGTGGTTGGTCTAGAAAAGCCCGATGAGTCAAATGCTCAATAGAGCAGTAAGCAATCCCGGATTCAAAACCTCATCCCCCAAAGGTTCGTGGGAGTCTGGGGCACCTCAGTCGGGCAACGATCACTTACCAAAGTTAGGTGATTCTGACCAATGAATGAGGTTCGCTCTGCGGATCGATGCAACCTTAACCTCTACCTCATGGTTCATGGAGGTCCAGGATGCTTCAGCCGAGCAGCGATTACTTACCAAAGGTAAGTGAGCTCCGACCGAAGGCTGACACCTGCTCCATGGATCAACCTTAACCTTTACCTCATGGTTCATGGAGGTCCAGGATGCTTCAGCCGGGCAACGATTACTTACCAAAGGTAAGTGAGCTCCGACCGAAGGCTGACACCCGTTCCATGGATCAACCTTAACCTTTACCTCATGGTTCATGGAGGTCCAGGATGCTTCAGCCAGGCAGCGATTACTTACCAAGTGAGCTCCGACCGAAGGCTGACCCCCGCTCCATGAATCAACCTTAACCTTTACCTCATGGTTCATGGAGGTCCAAGATGCTTCAGCTGGGCAGCGATTACTTACCAAAGGTAAGTGAGCTCCGACCGAAGGCAGACACCTGCTCCATGGATCAACCTTAACCTTTACCACATGGATCGCGGGAGTCCAGGGCACATCAGTCGGGCAGCAATCACTTACCAAGTTAAGTGACTTCGACCAATGACTGATGCTCACTCTGTGGATCGATGCGATCTCACCCAAACCTCACGGAAGTTCGCACTGCGAAACAATTCAACTGAAGAAGACGAATGTTGGATCCGGAACGTTACCTTACTTCCATGATTCAATAATCTTCTTATTAGTGTTGATTCTCTCTCCCAGATCTGGATTCATAATTTTCCTAGGCTACTTTAATTTTTAGAATAGATTTGAAAAGAGAGAGAGAGAAAGTAATGGCAGAGCTCCAGTGTAGCCGCCAAATTATGAGGGTCGGGGTTAGGATTAGGTGTAGTGTAACACCCCACCTCTGTTAAGGTCACACTCAAAGGGTATGCCTTAACTTCGGTGGAGCGTTTTAAGGTACAAGATACTAATAAATTAGAAGACAGAAAATTTATGCAGCGGAAAAAGATCAATATTATTTCATAAATACTTGTTCAACACAACAATTCAACAACTATTTCAACCTTCCAAATTATTACAACTTTTCGTCTGTCTTGAAAACATAAAGAAGTAATACTAAAAATAAAATGACATAAATCCCCAATAAGTTCTTGACCATAGCCATAGCTCAAAAAGGAAAGTCCAAGCCTTACATCTACGGTCTTCAAGCTTTGGCTAACCTGGACTAAGCAGAAGTGTTTCCTCCCTGCAGACCTAGGGGGAAACGGAAGAAAAGAAGCGAAAGGAAATTGGGTCAGACATAAGTCTGGTAAGCCCAGTTATTTAATAGCATGTAAACAAGTAAAAGACTATGACATGAATAAACTGAACTTAGAATGATACCACAAGGATAGGGTAGTCCTAAAACGAGGTAAAGTAAGATTTAACTAGATTTGGTTATCACACCCACTTTTACTTCTCTACACCCACTAAGAGCTGTTTAACTAGCAATGTATGTTCATGATAAAGTGATCCCATTCATGTATTGATCGACTCCTACTCGCATTCATGTATTCCCGGTGTCATGCGGCCCCACGTGATTTTTAAGTACTTGTGCTGGTTCCAGTATAAGGTGTATCAAGTCCTATAATGGCAACCCTGACACGATTCAAAGATGCACAAGTGTACGCCTGGTGCCCAGTGCCTGCTTTTTCCACTTCGGAGCCCGTGCACGCCCGTACTCCGTCGGAACCTACACTGACGCACCTAACCGCCGCCCTTTTGACCGCTTATATTCAGCCCAGTAATCGTGCCCCACCCTGCCTAGTTCAGGGTACCCTGATACATCCATGTGGGTTACTACTAAAACGGATCCCCTTTACTAGGGTTTTTCTAGTCAACATGCTAAATTGGTTAAGTGTCCTTGGTTTGACTTAACCCCTATCAATCATGTCTTGTTAACATGTTAAATTGGTTAAGTGTTTCCTCAATTACTTAACCCCACCAATCTTGTCTTGTTAACATGTTAATTTGGTTAAATGTTCCCTTAATTACTTAACCTTACCATTTCTAGCTTGATTGTTCATGAGCTTTAATTAATTAATTAATTAAAGCACTAACCACTCGCATTAGACAGATATTGTTGTGGTCACTGGATGTGCCGGTCGGTTCTAGGCAGTTTTACACCACAACTCAGTCTAACCTCGGGTCTTTCTGGGCTTGATGCACTAACCTCTCACATTAGACAGGTATTGTTGTGGTTACTGGATGTGCCAGTCGGTTCCGGGAAGGTTTACACCACAACTCAGTCTAACCTTGGGTTAAGCATATTCATCTTTTGCTGTTTGCGAATAAATTAAACAATTGTAAACAACTGTAAAACTGTTCTTCTTTCCTAAACAACAAGGATTGTTGTAGAGGGTGTCGAACTCTGGGACCAAAAATATTTTAATTAATAAATCCAATCAAGTTATTCCAAGATTTTGATTAATTGAAAACACAAAAATTAACAGCAATTAAATAAAAAGAGAGATTTATATAATAAGAGAAAGCAATTAGGGGATAATGACATAGATCGGATTCACACTCATCAATAGCCAACAAATAAATATCGATCTAATTCATGTCTCTGTCACACACATGAATCAACGATAATTAGGTTCTTAGAAACAAAATAAGTAAATAACGACAAGCATAGCCTATGCAGGAGCTGAGCTCTTAAACAACCATAGACTATCAGGACAGATTCGCTAACCAATTTCTAAAACCCTAAAATTAGATCTAAATCTGATAATTGTTAGATCGAACACGAATATACCCTGTGAAGGAGCACAGCTCTTAAACGACACAGAATATGAAGGTTGAGATCTAACCCTTGATTCAGATCCAGATCTACACGTATAAAGTCCTCATCTATTGGCTATGTGATTCATGTTGAATCATATCTATTAGCGTCATCACCCCCTAATCAAAGGGGATTAGCTAGACATAGCTAACGAAGAAGAGAAAAATAAAATAAACAACATAAATAAAGTGCGATAAAAAGTAAAGAGAAAGGAAGAAGAATGATTTTATTCCAAGAAGAGAATTACAGAATAAAACCCAATTTGTTTTACAATGAATGAGATACAATGTATTTATAGCTGTTATGATAAAGACTACTTGGCAAATTCCACAATGTGGGACAAAACCCCTTTTTCAAAATAACACATTAATCAAGTAGCTCAGTGTGAACGCATGCAGCGTATGAATGAGAATCCTTGCAAATTACATGATATGGGACAAATAACTTAGCCCAATTAGCAACTAGACCAATGTGAATGCATGTAGATGTCATGGAAAAGGTTGCGGGCTTCAACTCCAATTGCCTTGAGAATGAATAACAACTCCAAGTGATCATTATGGAAAAGCATCGAATCTTATCTTTAAAATATGTAGCAGAAGGCAATTGAATAGAAACTTTTCTTCAAGTCTTCAAGCTTTAATTCAGCTCTAAAATTCAACACTTTTCTTGCACAAATTCTTCAACTTTTCAACAATTAATTGCGTTAATCCATTCATCAAAAATAATCTATAAACACAACTATAAATACATAGTATCAATTATTTTAAATATAAAATAAGATAAATAAGCGGATAAAATATACACATTTACATGTATATCAAATACCCCCACACTTATCTTTTTATTCGTTCTCGAATAAACTAAACTAAGATATGTCACACTTTCGTAGGAAACAGGATTGCATTTAGCGTATGCAACAAGCCTTTAAACCCCTAGGTGAGGTGTCCCTAGTAGGACGAGTGTTGTCTCATGAGGGTTTTTCAGCGGATACTACCCACAAAATCCAAAGCGTCGTATGTACACGGATTAATCAAACAATATATTTAAGGTCTTTCACATTCCAAGGACTTTACCTAACTTCAATAATAACGGTTCAATCCCAAATTGTCCATCCTATAATTGGTGCAAAAATGAATAAAAATTTTCAAGCTGAATCGTAATTCCTTGATAATACTGTAATTGTCTTGAAGGTTAAGAGCGTGGTGTCAACCAAAGTTCTGCACATTGACAATGTGCCCCCAATCATTTATTCAACTTTTTTTTGAATAATTTTGCACCAGTGTATCTGTAGTGTATTGGATGTGAGTTATGTATAGATGAAGGAGAACTTTGTAAGTTCTAAAAATATTCTAGATAAGAGGGCAAGTGTATTAGTTAAACTTCAGGCTACAAAATATAAAGTAATACTAAGGCACATATGAACATTTTTATTTCCTTTCATCTCCTCTACTACATTCCTCACTTCCAAGTACGGTATAATGGATGTGGATGGAATGGAACTGAACGCTTTATAGTCAAGAATGATGAATGACTATTTTATTCAAAGAGACTCTCTCTTTACTTCATTTTTTTTCTCCTTTTTTTTTTGCATGATGAATGATGAGTGGAGATGAAATGGAATGATACCGTATATTCTTTCTTTTGATTCCCCCTCTACTAAGTGAATCATAACCAACGCTTCATGAAAGGAAAGTTTTATGCCTTAGTTACTCTACTTCTATAACCATAATTCAACACATAAGTCTGGATTGATGTTATACAAAAAGCTGAAAGGAATGATAAGCAAAGTTTCGTAAGATAGATAACCCATATAAAATAATATGTGGTATATGGTTATCCTACCTTAAAACAAGTACGGAGTGGGTAGTGTAATATTGGTATAAAAAGTGACGTTTCTGAACCTTTGAAAATAAATCAGTATAAGGTTCTATACTATACCAATATAAGAAAAACTTATCGAAACATGGATGTACATCGACTAAAACTTAGGTTTGAATAATGTGGGGTATCGAAGAAGAACGCTACAATGAGTCATTTCTCCTTAATTGGGCTAAGTGGATTTTAGAACTTACGATTGGAAAATTTGAGTGGAAAAGAAAATATTATGCATGAAAACGAACTCAGAAAATCCAACAAATGTAAGTGCAAAATCATTATTATTTGATTTTTTTGATTTTTTTTACTTGCACATTCTAACATGTATAACAAGGGCTGACACGCTTACTCCAGAACACAACTAACATCTGCACAGTCTCAAGCTAGCATCTTAAAAAGACACATTACGACTCAATGAATAAATAATGTTCATTCCCATCACCCAACAATTCAACTTATCAAACAAGAACCAAGGTGTTATTTATGAATTTAAGTTAATCCTTGTTCAACGAATGACCTAGTTCATAACATTTGATTGCTGATGTAATGTAAATTTCCCCCCACACTTGAGTGTGACTGTGTCCTCATAGTCGTTAATCAGGCATATCTTAGTGAAGGGAAAAACAAAGTAAGAGACTATTTACATATGTACAAAAGAGGGTTAGTGCATCTTAACGAACGTAATGTGGCTCATGGAGGACCATGAGCTCTTCCTCTTGGTTTGGTATTGGTTCCAAGTAAGGTTTAAGGCTTGACCATTGACTTATAGGATGATCCATTAGTTGGATTCTCAATTTCTACCACACCATATAGAAAAACAGTCCGTACAGTGTAAGGTCCTGTCCATCTAGATTTTAACTTACCTGGAAATAAATGCAATCTTGAGTCATATAACAAAACTTTTTGACCTGGCATGAAAGTTTTATGTAAAATGGATTTATCATGAAAAATTTTCGTCTTGTCCTTGTAAATTCATTCATTTTCATAGGCATCATTCCGAATTTTGTCAAGTTCATTAAGTTGAAGCTTCCTATGTTCACCTGCTTGCTCTAAATCAAGATTCAAAGTTTTTATTGCCCATAACGCCCTATGTTCTAGTTCAACTGGCAAGTGACATGGCTTAAAAAAATCAACCGATAAGGGGACATACCTAAGTTTGTTTTGAAAGCGGTGCGGTAAGCCCAAAGAGCGTCGATTAACTTTTGAGACCAATCTTTACGATTTCGATTCACAGTTTTCTCAAAGATTTGTTTAATTTGCCTATTCGATACTTCAACTTGCCCACAAGTTTGAGGATGGTAAGGAGTGGATAACTTGTGGGTTATCGAATACTTTCTCATGAGAGCTTCAAAAGAATGATTACAGAAGTGTGTTCCATTATCACTGATTATTGTGCGAGGTATGCCAAACCTGGAGAAGATGTTTTCTTTCAAGAAGCGTACAACAACCCTATTATCGTTTGTTTTACATGGAACAGTTCCGACCCATTTAGAAACATAATCTACAGCTAAGAGGATGTACAGGTTCCCAAAAGAATTAGGGAAGGGTCCCATGAAGTCTATACCCCACACGTCAAAAACTTCGACTTCTTGAATTGGATTTAGGGGCATCATATTCCATTTAGAAATTTTCCCTAAGAATTGATATCGATCACAAGTTTTGCAGAATTCGTAAGCGTCTTTGAAAAGGTTGGGCTAGTAGAAACCCGATTGGAGAACCTTTTCGGCAGTCTTTTTGGGATCGAAGTGACCACCACAGGCTTGGTCGTGATAGTAAGAGAGGACACTGCGAGTTTCAGTGTCGGGAACACACCTTCGAATGATTTGGTCTGGTCAGTATTTGAAAAGATAGGGGTCGTCCCAATAAAAACGTTTCACTTGGGAAAAGAATTTGTGTTTATCCTGCTTAGACCAAAAAGAAGGGGTCTGCTTGGTGACTAAGTAGTTGACAACGTCAGCGAACCAAGGATCAGTGGACAACGAAAAGAGTTGTTCATCCGGGAAGTTCTCGTTGATCGGAAGAGAAGAAGACGGGGCATTTGGAAGACGAGACAAGTGGTCTGCAATAACATTGTCAGATCCTTTTTTATCCTTAATGGTAAGGTCAAATTCTTGAAGTAGAAGGATCCAACGAATGAGACGAGCCTTAGCATCCTTTTTAGAGAAAAGATACCTAAGTGTGGAATGATCGGTATAAACCGTAATGTGTGAGCCAACTAGATAAGGCCTGAATTTTTCTAGAGCGAAAACAACTGCCAAAAGTTCCTTTTTAGTGGTCGTATAACTGATTTGGGCATTATTCAAAGTCTTACTCGCGTAGTAAATGACATGAAGAATTCCATTGTCAAGACATCTAAGGATTTCAGCACGAACTTCTTCTTTCATGATAGTGTTTAGTCGACGCTGGGGATTACGAGTAGGTTTGGCATCATCTATAAGGTGGATTCGATGTTGGACTATCGAAGGACTAATCCCCTTAATATCATCCATGGACCAACCAATTGCTTCCTTATTTTTCTTAAGGATGGGAAGGAGCAATTGTTCTTGCTCTAAAGTAAGGTCAGAAGCGATAATGACAGGAAAAGTTTCATTGTCTCCTAAGTAAGCGTACTTAAGATGACTGGGAAGCACTTTGAGTTCAGGTTTTGGGGACGACTCAATTGAAGAAACTGGTTGAGGGATAGACTCGATTGTGAGTGGCTCGGCAGGAGTCGAATCAGAGACATTATCGGGAATATCTTGAAACAAGGTTTCGTAATTCGATTCAATTTCATTATTCAGATGATCGAGCTCGGATTCATTATCGTGGACAACATGGATTTCAGAAAACTAGTCCACATAAGAGTTAGGAGAGTTTTCAGTTCTAAAGATGTTTAGTTTGACAGTCATGTTACCGAAAGAAAGTTTCATAAACCCATTTTTATAGTTGATAAGCGCATTAGAGGTTGCTAAGAAGGGTCGTCCTAGAATCAAAGGGATCTGGTTTGCAGGATTGCTTACCTGTTGAGTTTCTAAGACAATGAAATCAACTGGAAAGATGAATTCGCCTATTTTGATCAATACATCCTCGATTGCGCCCATAGGTTTCTTAATTGAACGGTCAACAAGCTGAAGGGTAACCTTGGTGGGTTTCAGTTCTCCTAGCCCTAATTGGAGATAGACGGAATATGGAAGCAAGTTAACACTAGCACCTAAGTCTAGCAGGCATCTATCGATTTTCTTATCCCCAATAGTACATGATATTGTGGGGCAGCCAGGATCTTTGTATTTCATTAGCATTGATTGGGACAAGAACTCGCTTAGAGTTGCCACTAGAAACACTTTCTTAGGTACTTGTGTATGACGTTCTTGAGTGCACAAATCTTTTACAAATTTCGCGTACTGTGGAACTTGTTGGATAATATCTAATAAAGGAATGTTCACTTTAACATGCTTAAATATTTCTAGGATCTTTTCTATTTGGTCCGTATTTTTCCTAGGTCGGAGTCTATGAGGAAATGGAGCAGAAAACTCAGTAGGTTGGGCTACTTGAGTTTGACGATGTTCCTTGTCAGAAATTGGCTCACTGTTCTGAGCCGAGTTGGTCGAATTTTTGGTGGGGTTTGGAAGATCGTCCGGTAAAGCATTTTGGTTGACCACATGGTTGTCAATCTTTTTTCCAGATCTAAGAGTCGTGACAGCATTCAATTGACTAACGTTTGAATCCTGAATGATGTGAATTTGGTTGGGGTTTGAATTTTGTCCTCTAGGGTTTTGAATGGATTGACTTGGAAACGTGCCCTTTTCCCTTTCACTTAATCTAGCGTTAAGTTGAGACATTTGTTTTTGAAGTTCATTCATTTGTTGATTCGTGTTTTGCATATATGATTGCAAGGAGTTGTCTAACTTGTTTTGACTTTCAACACTTTGCTTAGTCATTTGCGCTAATAAGTTGCTCACCTCAGATAAATTCCCCTCAATCATAGAAAGGCGTTTTTCATATTGGGGTGCAATCGTTTGATTGTGGAAAGGCACCTGGTTCGAAGTGTACTGATTTTGCCTAAGAGGAGGGTTCACAGCATTGTTCGGAAATGCTCGATTCGAAGGTCTGTTCATCAGAGGGTTATTCAGACCATAAGAAAGATTTGGGTGGCTGTTGGGTCTGTTGAAAGCATTTACTTGCTCAAGGGACTGGGGACAGTCATCAGCCGTATGATCAGAGTTAAGACATATGTGACACATGGCTTGGGAAATGTTATTAGACTGAGTGTGTGTGTTCTAACAACGTTCAGTATAACATCAACAAGAATATTAGAAGAAGAAGACGAAGAAGAGGATTCAATAGAATTACTACTGGACCGCGAATAGAGAGATTTTTCATTCATTCGTTCCCATTGTTTCGATTTTTCTGCTAACTCATCTAGAAATTCCCAAGCTTCTACATCAGTCTTTTTTAGAAAATTGCCCTGACACATGGAATCTAACATTTGTCTGGAACTATTATCGAGTCCATCGGATACAGTTTGACATAATGACCATGTTTCATAACCATGATGGGGACAACTTAACAACAGTTCTTTAAATCTTTCGAAGTATTGCCAAAAAGATTCACCCCCCTTTTGGTGGAAATTGGTGATTTCATTTCTGACTCTAGCTATTTTTTCTGGGGGGTAGAACTTTTTAAGGAAAACTGCTGTAAATTCATCCCATTTTTTAATCGAATTTGGGGACAAGCTGCGAAATCATTTTTCTGCGGAGTCAGTTAGTGCGAATGGAATCAAACGAAGTTTAATACCATCCTCACATAACTGTTGTAATTTAAAGGTTGCACAAGCATATTCAAATTTCATTAGGAAATTATATGGTTCATCGTGAGAAAAATTTCCGAATTTGGGAAGGATGTTTATCTGACTCGATCGTATTTCAAAGTGGTTACGCACAGGATTGGGTACCTGAATGCAAGAGGGCACAGAAACTCTATCGGGAAGAATTCTGTCCATCAGGGTGCGAGGTGCAGGCTCGTTAGCCATTTCTAAAGGTTGGTCGAGTGAACTGGGTTTTGAGGAAAGAGAAGGTGGTTCGATTCTAACTAAACGATGAGATTCTTGGTCACGGTCCAAGTTTTGCATGCACTAGAAAGAAGAAGAAAAGAGTTTGCCAACAAGATTTAGACAATGGAGAAGTTCAGAAAGAGGTGAGAGAGAGAATAAAAGTTTTTTGAAAATGGGAGTTTTGGAAAATTCCTACCTACAGAACTAACGAGGGCTAAAGAATAAAAAGAAGTTAAAATTTTTATTTATTTTTTGGTTTTCAAATTTTTTATTTGTTTTTGAGGAATTTTGATTTTTTTTTAAATACACAAAACAATCAAATACACAGAGATTGGGTACGATGAAATTTTCTGTCTTTGATGGCTCCTAACTCAAAACTATATAGTGACACGTTTGATTACTTAGACCAAAAGATTTATCTACCAGTTAACGGAAAAAAGTTATCAGTACACCAGTAATCACCCTAGCAATGCGGCCGAAGGTTTAAGTACCTTCAGACTAACAACCGATATAATATTTTCGAATCACCGTAATATTTATAAACGTTTATTTCTCTGCCGTAGTCTAGACACCAAGAAATAATTCGTTCCAAATGAATCAACTATCAAAATACAATTAAGCCCTAGATGAGCCCGCGACTCCTTTAGGTCCAACGTCTAACCGTTATTATTAGTCAGATTCTACGATGAAATGCAATTTGTGGACTAAGGAAAGGGTGATGAAATCCCTCACCTTATGTGAATTTGGGTGTTTCCCTTAACAGAATGAATACAGATGCAGAAATAATAAACACAGAAATTAAAAGATTTTACAAGCAAGCCACTGCCCCTGCAGAAGATTTTTACAAGCAACGTCTATTTTTTTATTTTATTTGCAGCAGCAGTCCGTATAGAGTTTAGAAAAATATCTCACCTAGATCGGCAGTCCGTCCAGTGCAATTGAGTCGCGCTAGCGTGTTCACACCCCTACTTGGTGTGCAACCGCT
The DNA here is from genome assembly GCA_030737875.1 of Allium sativum. Lineage (NCBI taxonomy): Eukaryota > Viridiplantae > Streptophyta > Magnoliopsida > Asparagales > Amaryllidaceae > Allium > Allium sativum. The sequence continues at coordinate 1,042,794,201 of CM060918.1, forward strand.
CCAACCTGTCTGAATTGTCCACAGATTTATTGTTGTTTCGCTTTCTATTAATTATTTGACTGCGCTGCGGCACGGGTTCGGGATCTATTTTTCGATTTTGTTTTTGTTTTTTGAAATAAATAAATTTTCAAATTGAAAGGAAAGGGAAGAATAATAAATAAAGAAACAAGTCAGTCCTGAAAATAAAACTCACACAATAAGACGTTACGCCCAAGATCACAAAGCCAAAAGGAGAAAGTGTATTCACTATTCAGAAAGCAAAACAAAATTGCACCACGTCAAAATGAAAAAAAAGGGAAACAAATCAATTTCCAAAACAATTTAAAAACCACGCATCCCCCAGGTTCTCAGAAAATTACGCCACCATATCATTTAAACCGCAAGTCTTCCTCTTTTTTTTTTTATTATTTTGCTAAAATCGAAGACTGGTATTTTCTTATGGGGTTGCCGTTTGGATTGACTGAGATTTACGATTTGCTTATGGGTTGATTGTGATTTCCAAATCAATTTGAATTGGGTTGTCTGCGATGATGCTTGTGAACTGTTGGGGTTGAAGATGGAGATTAGGCTTGTGGTTTGGACGTTACCGTTTGTAGGAGGTGATTTGAGGGGAAGTGCGGACGTGAGTTTGTGGCGCTGGGTTTAAGTATGGAAGAGGGATGGTTGAGCGGTGGTATTTGGGTGGTGGCAGAGGCTGTTTGGCTAAGGGATTATTGCGTGAGAAGTTTGGGGGTATGGGTGGTCTAGTAGTTGGACTAATGGACGTATAGCAGGGTTTGCGGCTATAGTATGGTAGCTGTTGGTTTGGTCTGTGGGTGACTGTACGGTGATGTTAGGTGTTGAGTGGAAACTGCTATAGCAGAAAGGAGATTCTATTGTGAAGTAGAAGGAGTTTGAAGAAGTTGATGGTGGTGAACAGTTCTGCGTTAAAGGAGAGTCTGAGGAAATTTGGTTGAGAGAATTTTGGTTGGCGATTGGGGTTTGGACTCGGTGTATTCGAGTTCGGAAATTCGGTTTGAAATAGGATTGCGTGATGTTGTTTGTGCGTGAATTGTTTTGGCAAGGAACAGGGGCTTTATGGTGACGAGATTTGTAAGGAGGATGTGGGAGTGTAAATGCTGAGGGAGCGGATGGTGTTTGTTGTGGCACCTGGTGAACAGTGTGTGGTAGGATGGTATGGTATTGATGTTGGGAAACTGGTTTGTTCGGTAGGAGAGATGAATGGTGGGTGTTGTTGGAGTTTGAAGTGGGATTTGTATGTGTGGATGAGGCGTGGCTTCAGGTGCTGATTGTAGTGAGGGGGAGCTTTGTGATCTGTGAAAAGTTGAAGTGGACTGGTTGATGGCGTTCGGTGTATGGACAAGGGGTTATGCGTGGATGTGGAACTGTGTTATTTGGAGGAGGACGCAAGGCAATAGATGTGAGGAGATAAGTTGTGTATGATGATGGTCGAGGTTGTGACTTTGGAGAAGGCAGTTTTGTGAATAAAATGGGAGGTGGCTTTCTTATAATTTGTTGACCGTCAGTTTTTGAAAGGCAGACAGAAAAAATGCAAAAAAGGATTTTTTTTCTTCAGAAAATATAGAAAAGAGCAAAGAAGTTGTACAGGGAAAGAAATTGAAATTAGCAATGAAACAGGATAGAAATCAAACACAAAATTGCAAAAAAAAAAAATTCTTCTTTTTTTAATTAGCAGATTATGGTATAAATCCGCAACACCAAATCAAAGCTAATATAGAGATTTTTTTTCTATATATAAAAAGAAAACAAAAATGAAAAAAAAAACAAATCAACTAACAAGAACAAAATATTTTTTTGTGTTTTTTATTTTATTTTATGAAGGAAAACTTAAAAAAACAAAAACAAAAAAAAAACCCGAAGGATTATTAGTAAAAATTATTTTAGTCCCCGGTAACGACGCCAAAATTTGTTTGCGAACAAATTAAACAATTGTAAACAACTGTAAAATCTGTTCGGCTTTCCTAAACAACAAGGATTGTTGTAGAGGGTGTCGAACTCTGGGACCAAAAATATTTTAATTAATAAATCCAATCAGGTTATTCCGGGATTTTGATTAATTGAAAACACAGAAATTAACAGCAATTAAATAAAAAGAGAGATTTATATAATAAGAGAAAGCAATTAGGGGATAATGACATAGATTGGATTCACACTCATCAATAGCCAACAAATAAATATAGATCTAATTCATGTCTCTGTCACACGCATGAATCAACGATAATTAGGTTCTTAGAAACAAAATAATTAAATAACGACAAGCATAGCCTATGCAGGAGCTGAGCTCTTAAACAATCATAGACTATCAGAACAGATTCACTAATTAATTTCTAAAACCCTAAAATTAGATCTAAATCTGATAATTGTTAGATCGAACACGAATATACCCTGTGAAGGAGCACAACTCTTAAACGACACAGAATATAAAGGTTCAGATCTAACCCTTGATTCAGATCCAGATCTACACGTATAAAGTCCTCATCTAGTGGCTCTGTGATTCATGTTGAATCAAATCTATTAGCGTCATCACCCCCTAATCAAAGGGGATTAGCTAGACATAGCTAACAAAGAAGAGAAAAATAAAATAAACAACATAAATAAAGTGCGATAAAAAGTAAAGAGAAAGGAAGAAGAATGATTTTATTCCAAGAAGAGAATTACAGAATAAAACCCAATTTGTTTTACAATGAATGAGATACAATGTATTTATAGCTGTTATGACAAAGACTACTTGGCAAATTCCACAATGTGGGACAAAACCTCTTTTTCAAAATAACACATTAATCAAGTAGCTCAGTGTGAACTCATGCAGCGTATGAATGAGAAACCTTGCAAATTACATGATATGGGACAAATAACTTAGCCCAATTAGCAACTAGACCAATGTGAATGTATGCAGATGTCATGAAAAAGGTTGTGGGCTTCAACTCCAATTGCCTTAAGAATGAATAACAACTCCAAGTGATCATTATGGAAAAGCATCGAATCTTGTCTTTAAAATATGTAGCAGAAGGCAATTGAATAGAAACTTTTCTTCAGGTCTTCAAGCTTTAATTCAGCTCTAAAATTCAACACTCTTCTTGCACAAATTCTTCAATCTTTTCAATAATTAAGTGCGTTAAACCATTCGTCAAAAATAATTTGTAAACACAACTATAAATACATAGTATCAATTATTTTAAATATAAAATAAGATAGATAAGCAGATAAAATATACACATTTACATGTATATCATTTACATTTTATATATGTGAATTTTCTACAAGTGTTTCATGTCACATATTTTAATTATGTTCAAGACTAATGGTATAAATTATACCATTCATGCCTTAACCATTTACATGGTTGTAGGCCCACCTACATTATTAACATGTTTTGATTTAATAACTATTCCAACGTTACCCCCGTTTGTTCGTTTGTATTAATCACATAAAGTCATTGGGCCTGCATATTAACCCAATTTGTAAACAAGAGGTAAAGAAGGGAACATGCATAATATAGATTCAACCAAACATGTAAATTTTGCATAAAACTTTATTCATATAATTTAACATGCCACATGAACTTGCATATAATTTAGACTTAGATAATCATAAGCCTAAAACATGTTAATATGTAGATCTAGGCATGTGTGAACATAACCTCAATTATAAACTAGCATATGACATAATCATGACATATCCAATCCCAAGGCATGTATAAAGATATATGTGCCAAAAGAGCCTACACCTGTCCTCCCAAGGTAGACCCTGCCCTCTGCCCTTTCCTTGGGTAGTCCTCAATCAGATGTCCTTCTTCGCCACAGTGGAAACAACCAGTCTTCTTTTTCTTCCTACAATCTTTGCTTAGATGGCCTAGTGTCCCACAGTTAAAGCATCTTTTCTTTCCCTTATCATTGTTGCCTTTACCACCTTTCTTGTTTTGTTGTTGCTGTTGTGGCTTCTTTTGATCCCCTTTCTTCTCGGGTGCCTTATTAGCATTAGCGCCCTTCTCCTCTTCATGCATAAGCGCCATGTCAACTAGTCTCTCAAAGGTAGAGGGATGTGGGTCATAGCCAACCCATGAAGCAGCTTGTTCAAACCCTTAACAAATCTCAGGGCCTTCTTTTCTGGTGTATTCACCAAGTCCAAGCCAAATCTCGCCAACTGATTGAACTCGTTGACGTATTCTTTCACCGATAGATTTCCTTGCTTCAATGCCAAAAATCTTTCCATGTATAGATTCTCTTCAGCCCGTGAGAGAAACTTCGCCTCAAACCTCCGCCTAAAATCTTGCCATGTATCGACTGGACGTTCCCCATTAGTGACCTCCCACAAAACGAGGCCTAATCCTTCATTAGCCAGGCAGCAAACTGGACCTTTCTCCTATCTTCCACTTCAAAGATCCCAAACAATTCTTCCACTTCCTTTAGCCAATTTCGAGCTTCAACAAATGTCTCCGTCCCGTGAAAAGGTTTTCCATCCATTGCTCGAAAGTCCTTACATATCTTTGCGGAAGTATCGACACGAGGAGGAAGAGGATTTGCTGGACCTGCGGTGGCGGCCCTAGTCTCCAAATACCTCCAAAACCATCCTAGTATAGGTATTCCCTCGGGTATCTCGGGAATTCCATACATACTGAAACTAAAAAGGAAATATTCAATACAAAAGAACCGAAGGAAAGATATATGGCTCTTGGGGTTACGCTTTCTAAAATAAGCTTTTCTTTTGAAAATACTTTCCTTAAAACATACTTTTGAAGGTACTTCTTTATAAAATGCATTTGAAAAACAGTTTTTCAAAAATTGTATCTGTTCTGGTAACCTTCAGCTCTAATACCACGTGTCACACCCCACGTCCATTAGTGTCACTCACAAAGGGAATGCATTAACTTCTATGGAGCATTTTAAGTGAGTATAGAACAAAAACTTAACAACAAGACAGATATAAACAGTACTGAAACTTTAAAACTTTATTCATTGCAGTGGATAAACACATAGGTTTGATTACATCATCAAAAACCAGAGTCAAAGTACATAATATCCATTTTGACTAAATCAAAGTACATAAATTGAAAGACGTAACCCCAGTACATAATAGCAATAAATAAGAGAGGCTGAACTTTACTTCAGCAATCCAAGCAACTTCTAAAAGCAAGAGATACAGCAGTCCAAAATCAAGCTCCACTGGTGCTAGTTCCAACCTGAGCACCTAGGGGGGGAAGGAAGAAAAGAGGTGAAAACAAAGGGGGTCAGACATAAAGTCTGGCGAGTGCGATAACTTTAACAATATAATTACCAAAATAACTAGGCTAAGGCATAAGTTGGAAAATAAGGAAATGACTGAGAACAATTGGGTATGACAGAGTAAACATGGAAATAAGATGAACTAAGATAACGTTAAAGCGCACCCTAACCACTATAAGATAATTACTATACTGCACCACCACTACTATACTGCACCACCACTAGTCACCGTAAGGTTGATCCCGCCTACAGAACTTAATAATGATTATGGTAGTTTCGTGCATCCCTAGCTGCCTTCATAGGTGTCGCCTGCCCCTATCTTCACTAGGTGTACCCACTACCCCCATGCGATCGGCTCCCAAACTCGTAGATACCCGTGCTGGCCCCACAGTGGGGTGTATCACTCCCCAAAGTGGCAACCCGATACCACCAATAATGCATGGCTTATACCTACACGATGCAATAACGTCTTACCTACCAACCCGGGCCCACACATGCATATGAACCCGTTGGACTTGCGTTGCCACCGCTAACCCGTTTTGGCCTCTTACAGTCAAGCCCAGTATGCGTGTCCCGTCCTCGACTTGGGTCGAGCCCACAAAGATACGTACGGGTTACTGGTTGAAACGGGCCCCCATTACTTGATACAAGCTATCCACCTAAGCTTGGTCCCCTCTAGTACATCCCACTTAACCCTCTTCTTATTCATGTTCACTTACATGTTTCAATTTTGGTTAAGTGTTTCTAATCGTATTTCAAATGCCACCCAAGGCACCCACTAAATTCCACATGCCACCCAAGGCACCCACTTAACCCCCTCATGTCCCACTACATGTTTATCTGGTTAAGTGTTTAATTCATAAAGACCGTAACCTCATAAAGACCTCCCACATTAGACTGGCATTTGTGGCAGCTGGATTTGCCGGGCGGGTTCGGGCAGTCTTACACCACAAACGAGCCTAACCTCGTGTCTTTACAACTATTACGCATTAATTTATGCCTAAGACCTCCCACATTAGACTGGCATTTGTGGCAGCTGGATTTGCCAGGCGGGTTCAGGCAGTCTTACACCACAAAAGAGCCTAACCTCGTGTTTAGACGATTAATTACTCCTAATTAATCATTCCCCAATTTGAATTAATTTCCCTATTCAAATTATCAATTAATTCCAAATTTAACTATGGCCATAATTGACTCAATTATGTCCATCTATTTATGGTATGTAAAATCATACCAATTTTCATCACAAATTAATTTTATGCCATTTAAGACATTTATGCCAATTCTCAATATTAAATCTTTTAATATTATCCCATTACCCCACGTTGTATGTTCGTTCGTTTAACGTAAAATATACGTTAGAATCAAATAGTCTAACTCATGGAATAAAGAGAAAACATCACAACATACATATAATTAAAACTAGATCTAAACATAAGAGGTGAACTTGCATGTGTGAATGATGTTCTACATCTAAAACTTGCATAGGCCAAAGTCACAACTTGCGTAAAACTACATATGTCATAGATCCAAATCTAAAGGTGTAAACTTGTTTAGGTAATGGTCACAACTTGCATAAATCATGTATGTCATAGATCTACATCTAAAGGTGTAAGCTTGCATAGGCAATAACCACAAACTTGCATAACATGATTCATATTCCAAACTCATATATTTATATAAACTTGCATATGTTATTTATGCAACATAACGATGGTGTAAACTTACATTTAAACATGTAAACTAGCATGTAGAATTTAGCATATAACTCACACATGTCGTAGCCTAACTTTTGATCTAAAATAGATGTCATGAAACATGTAAGGTTATACATAATCTTTACTAACTTGCATATGATCCACATCTAAATCAACACCTAAACTTGCATACATACATATGATTTATCATATGAATCAACATAACCAAACTAGCATATGAACAACATGATGATTTGATTATACATAAGCCAATCATAGAATTACAACATAGATGATAGCATTATAACTTTACAACATAGATGATAACATCACAATTTTACAACATAATTATAACATGCGGTCAATAATTCACATCATATCCATATAATCCACATCATAAATCAATCCAACTAAGTTGCTAATTATTTTATTAAAGAAATCGAACTCACAACTCAAAGAAGGTGTTGAGTTCTGAATTCGGAGTTCTGAAGTTGTATTAGCTTTCCTTTGAAGAAGATTCGTTGTTTAGAGTTGAATAGATTTGAATTTGATTAGCTTTCTTCCTCTCTAGTTGGTGGCGGCTATTCTGAGTTGCAAGGTGACGGCATGGAGGCCATGAATCTAATTTTAGTTTGATTTTAGGGTTTGAGTCTACATGTCTTTTTATAGAGTTTAGGATTAGTTTAGGTCGTCCGATCAACCCAGAATTAATCCCAGCAAATCAGAGCAGATCAGAAACCCTAATGAGTCAGCATATAGTCATTAACAGGTCATCAATCAAATCTGCCTGGGGGGGGGGGGCAGGTCGACGACCTGGTTAGGACAGGTCGACCCTATGGTCGACCTGGACCAGACGGGAATTTTCCAGCCTAGCCTGTTTGACTCTGAAATTTGAATTTTCTGAAATCTGTTTTGAATTTTCTAAAACTTCCGATGGCCATAACTTCTTCATACGAAGTCCAATTCACGCAAACTCGGACTCTATCTCAACCAGAATTCTGAGATGAACACAATGGCGTAACCCATTTCCCTTAATTCTCACATCTGAGATTAGTTATTCTTTAATTTATGAACATTAATGTTGAAAATTATGGGGTGTTACAGATATGTCGGGCGGTTCCGAGCAGACTTCCACCACAAGCCAGACTTAACCTCGTGTCTAAGCATCTTTTAGTTATGCCTACGACCTCTCACATTAGACTGCCGTTTGCGGTTGCTGGAAGTGTCGGGCGGGTCCGGGCAGTCTTATAACACAAAAGAGTCTAACCTCGTGTCTTAGGCATTTATTACGCATTTAATTTATGCCTTTGCCCTCTCACATTAGACTACCGTTTGTGGTTGTTGGATTTGCCGGGCGGGTCCAGGTAGTCTTGTACCACAAACGAGTCTAACCTCGTGTCTTAGGCATTTATTATTACACATTATTATTCAAGCCCAATTTGAATTAATATCCCTATTTCAGATTGTCAATAACTTCCAATTTTAATCCATGTCAATAATTGTCACTTAAATTATGTCCATAATTTTCACTTAAATTATGTCCATAATTTTCAGGTATATAAATTATACCAATTAATGTCTCAAATTAATTATATTCTTTTAAAGCCATTATATGCCAATTCATAATATTATTATTTAATATTTTCCCATTGCCCTTACGTTGTTTGTGCGCTTAATATGAAATATGTTAGACCCGCAAATAGTCTAACTCATAAAAAGAAAAGAAACATCACAACTTGCATAACACATAAATTAGATCTAACTTGCAAATAATAATATACTAGCATGGATCAAAACTTGCATGATTATAATTTATATAATCATAAATTTTCATAATCAATAACTTTCATAGGCAATAGACATAATTTGCATAAACTACAAACTGGCATGGATCAAATTATATAAGATATGATTTGCATAGATCTATACACATAAAGGTGAACTTGCATATATAAACATGGTTTTCGCATAAACTTGCATATGATCTACATACAAAATTTCATTAAACTTGCATATGCAATTTAGACATGTAAACTAAGACTTACATATGATTCGCATACAAACTTACATGTAAACTAGCATATGATTCACATCCAAACTTATATATAAACTTGCATATATAATTTAGAAATGTAAACTAAGATTTACATATACACTTGCATATGATTTAGACATGTAAATTAATGTCACAAAATGAATCAAGTCTTGCATATGTGTTCAGATATATGAACCAACATCAAGAATCTATGTACATAAGACAATAACTAGTGTATATTCACAAAATAGACAATATCATATCGCTCAATGATTCAACAGGCATAATCTTATAACCCAAATTATAACTCATCATAATTAATTTATTAATTATTTTGTGGAAGAAATTGTACTCCCAAAGATGGATTAGAGAAGAGAATAATTAATTCGTCATTTGTACTAGAATCATGACTTGCAATTCCTAAGCTTTAAGAAGAAGATAAACTATTCCAGCAGCATAAGGACGTCTTTAACTTATTTTAATTAGAATTGAGGCAGCATAGCATTGCAATTGTTTGGTGTGGAAAGAAAGTGAGGTTTTGGGGTGTTTAAATAGGTTAGGAGCCAAAGAATCTGTCGAGAAAACAAGTCCAGGTGCAAAATCCCGAATCTGCCTCGGATCTGACCAAATCAGGGAAGGTTGACCCCTAGATCGACCTGTATAGGGGAGGTCGACCCCCTAGTCGACCTGGCCTGGGGCGGGAAAAATCCCGCCCAGCCCGCTTTTGTGTTTTCATTTGAATTTTGAATTTGAATTCGAGCTGTTTTAATTTATTAAAATCCCTGAAACTTCTGAAGGCCCTAACTTACTCATACGAAGTCCGATTTACGAAAACTTGGACTCTATTCCTAGCAGAATTCCGAGACGAATGCAATGGAATAACCTATTTCCCTTAATTATTCTCCTAAAAATTAAGTGTTCTAAAATTTTTTAATTTTAATATTTAAAATTACGGGGTGTTACATTCTCCACTCCTTAAAAGATTTTGCCCCCGAAATCTCCAAGTTAAGGAGAATGTATATCCTACCATCCAATCATCCATCTACTCAATCATCAAACACAGGCATCCATTTTCCTTTAAATACTTCTAATGCCTATGAACATATGCAAAAAGTGTGTGTATATGTTCCTTATATAATGCAAAATCAGGCAGTCTACTGATTCAGTTGACCTCCTTAATGCAAACCATGACAGTGCCATGTGTCAATTATATATGCAAAAGAATCCTAATGACACATATTATTTCTATATGCGTGCACCACCATTCATCTAATGCAGCATCCATATGATAACACAACCATTATACATCCATTAATTTAAATATGCACACATATTTATATGCAATATGAAAGTGATTGAGCCGATCTAGTGCCTAATGTGTGTGTACATGCATCCACGAGCAACCACTTGCATCCATTTGCATCCACCAAACATAGCATGTCTCAAACACATGTTTACAACCATTGGGTTTTTCCTAACTAAAGATCGAAGATATCATCGCAAAGACATATTAAACAATATGACAAGTATCAACAAAGCGGTAGAGAAAGGAGAAGTAAAAAACATACCCTCAAAAAGGAGAGGGTACAACGTACGCATCTTGTCTTCCGTCTCCCAAGTCGCGTCTCCTTGATCATCTCCCCATTACACTTTGACCAACTTGACCTCTCTGTTGCATAGCTTTATGACCTCCAATCCAAGGATGCATGTAGGGGCTCGTCTAATCGGGGCATCTCACTCCACTTCCACTTCTCTAAGCCTGCTCGGCTCTACTACTTCCGCGATATCTTGTAAACACTTCCACAAATGTGATACGTGAAACACGTCGTGAACACCACTAAGCTCGTTGCCTTTTCTCATGTCCCTCCAAAATCTGGGATACATAACCTCAAAAGATCTTCAAGGATTGTATTCACCCCTTTCTGTCCGTCCATCCATTTGTGGATGATAAGCGAAACTCGTACTTGCCGCCTTTTGCATATCACTTTTTCCTCTTGCATCGAAAACTGCTCCAAGCTCCGTCTCGCAAGCACAGGTATACACTGTGAATGGCTTACTTCCATCTGGCAAAACTAAAACTGGAGCCATCGTCAAAGCCCTCTTCAAACATTGGAAAGCATCATCACAGTCAACATCCCATGAAAAAGTCAAGTTCTTCTTCATCAACCGAGTAAGTGGGGCTGATATCTTCGCGAAGTCCTTAATAAACTTCCTAAAATAACCAGCCAGCCCTAAAAAGCTTCTTACTTCTGTTGCATTCTTAGGAATCTTCCAATCTTGGATTGCCACCACTTTTGCGGGATCCACAGCTATCCCATCCTTAGAGACCACGTGTCATAAGAACCTCACTTCTTTTCTCCAAAAATGGCATTTGGAGAACTTAGCTTTGAGTTGATGCGCTCGTAGGGTCTCTAAGACTTCCCTAAGATGTAGGGCATGCTCTTCTTCGCTTCAAGAGAAAATCAAGATATCATCCACAAAGACTACCATAAACTTGTTTAGAAACTCCCTATACACCCTACTTATTACGTCAACGAAGTATGCGTGTGCATTCATCAAACCAAAAGGCAAGACGAGCCATTCGAAGAAACCGTCAGGAGTTCTAAATGCAGTCTTATCTATGCTGTCTTCAGCCACCGTTAGCTGATGAAATCCTGTAGCCAAATCCAACCGCGAGAAAACCGAAGCACCAACCAACTGATCGAATAAATCATCTATCCTCGGCAATGGGTATCTAATCTTCTTGGTGAGCTTATTCAGCTCTCTATTGTCCACGTGCAGTCTAAGTGAACCATCAGCCTTTGTAGTAAAAACAACTAGAGCACCCCATTCCAAAATGCTTCTTCTTATGAACCCCTTCTCAAGCAACTCTTTCACTTGCTTACTGAGTTCCCTTCTCTCTCTCAGAGTCATGTGGCGCACTGGTAATGCAACTGGCTTTGCATTATCTACTAGGTATATACGAAAGTCTATCTCGCACCTTGGGGGTAAACTGCGAACTTCATCGAAGACTTCACCATATTCATGGACCACACGAACAAATTACAAATCATCGTTGGACGCATCAAGAGATTCTAGGTAGCTAAGCATCACCGGATCTCTAGGGTCACAAGAAATATCAAGGGTCTTTCCACAGCGATTCAACAATCTAACACCCTTCTTTCACAGTCTAGGATGGCACTTTATCTGGCTAGCCAATCCATGCCTAGAATCAAGTCGTAGCCCATGAAGCCAAGAACGAAGGCGTTGCATTCAAACCCAACGCCCAAGATAGACACTCTCAAATCCATACAAATCATTAAAAGATGAGCCGAACCACCAATAGGATTTGAGACTACTATGGGATCCGTACCTAGACTAGTATTAGGTGCAGTGTTTTAACTAACAAAGTAGATGCAAACGAGTGTGAAGCGCCAGAATTCAAACAAGGTTCAAACAGGATGATCAAAAAGGAAAAAAACCAAACTTCCAACCAAGATATCTCTACCTCTATCAGGTATGCCAGCCGTGAGGGAACGCGCCTGTCCTCCAGAAGATCCCGCACTTTGTCCTTACTTTTGCCTTTTGCTTGTTTGGACGATCCTAATAAGATGTCCTGTTTCTCCGTAATGATAACAACTAGTTTACTTCTTCTTTCTAACGTCTTTACTTAAGTAGTCAGGTATTTCACAAGTGCGGCCCTTCCTTTTCTCTTGGCCCCTTGTTATCCTTACTGCCTTTCTTTGGATCTACTTTCTTATCGTGTGTCCTATTCATATCTCTCCTACACATTCTCCATTCATGACCTTCTACCAAAATGAGGCTACGTCCTTCGTTAACCAAGCAGCTAATTTAACCTTTCTCCCATCATCTATCTTAAAGGTACCAACAAGTCCTCCAATTCCTTTTAGCTTTGACAAACGTCCCAGTCACATGAAGCGGTTTTCCGCCCACCATACGGAAATTCTTACATATCTTAGAAAAAGCGTCTATACATGGAGGAAGAAATTCAGAAAGGAAAGAGGAAGAGATTTAAAACGGAAAATCGAAGGAAAGATATATGGCTCTTGGGGGTTATGTTTTTCAAAATAATCTTTTCTCTTAAAAATACTCTCCTTAAAACATATTTTTGAAAGTATTTCTTTATAAAAATGCTTTTGAAAGCGGTTTTTTTTTTTCAAAATCTCTTATCTGTTCTGGTAACCTTCAGCTCTAATACCACGTGTAACACCCCACGTCCATTAATGTCACTCACAAATGGAATGCATTAACTTTTATGGAGTATTATTGGTGTATAGAACGGAATATAACAAGACAGATACATATATTGGTACTTGAAAATTTTAAAACAACTTCTATTGCAGTGGAGAAATAGTTTGGTTACAACAACATCAAAAACCAACAATAAAACCAAGTACACTTAATATCCGTCTTGACAAATTGTTTTCTGAGTACATAAAGTAAAAAAGCATAACCCCAGCATAAGTAGCCGTAAAAGAGATAAGCTGAACTTTACTTTCAGCAATCCAAGCACTTCCAAAAGAGAGAGAAAGAGATCCAAATCAAGCTCCACTAGCACTAGTCCCACCCTGAGAACCTAGGGGTAGGGGGGAAGGAACAAAAGAGGCGAAAACAAAGGGGGTCAGACAAAATATCTGGCGAGTCCAATAACTTAAACAATATAATTATTAAAGTAATTAGGATGAGGCATAAACTGGTAAAACAAGGAATGATTGTGAAACAAATGGGCATGACAAAACCAACAAGAGGAATAAGATAACGTTAATTGCGTTCCTAATCACTATAGGATAATTACTCTACTGCACCAATACTAGTCACCCTAAAAGTTGATCCTGCCTACTGAACAAAATAATAATAATGGTAGTTTCATGTACCCCTAGCTGTCTTCATAGGTGTCGCCCGCTCCTATCTCCACTAGTTGTACCCACTACCTTCCCCATTCTAATTACAACATTTATTCATAATATGGTAGTTGTACCCCTAGCTGCTTTCATAGGTGCCGCCTGCTCCTATCTCCGCTAGTCGTACACACTACCTTCAACATTCGATCAGCTCCCTAACTCGTAGATACCCGTGCTGGTCCCACAGTGGGGTGTATCACTCCCCAAAGTGGCAACCCGATACCACTAAAGATGCATGGCTTATACCTACACGATGCAACAACGTCTTACCTACCAGCCCGGGCCCACGCACGCACATGACCCCGTTGGACTTGCGTTGCCACCGCTAACCCGTTTGACCTCTTACAATCAAACCCAGTAAGTGTGTCCCATCCTTAAACTAGATCGAGCTCACTTAGATACTAAATAGGTTACTAGTTGAAAAGGTCCCCACACTTGACACAAGCTTTCCACCTATGCTTGGTCCCCACTAGGATTTCCCACTTAACCCCCTCTTATTCATGTCTTCTTACATGTTTCAACTTGGTTAAGTGTTTATAATTATATCCCACATGTCACCCATGTTACCCACTTATCAAATCAACATGTGTTATTGGTTAAGCTTGTCTTAACCCTATATACTTATCAGATCAATATATATATTATTGGTTAAGTTGGTCTTAACTCTATCCACTTATATATTATTGGTTAAGTTGGTCTTAACCCTATCCACTTACATATTATCGGCTAAGTTGGTCTTAACCCTATCCACTTATCAGATCAATATGTATTATTGGTTAAGTTTGTCTTAACCCTATCCACTTATCAGATTAATATATATTATTGGTTGAGCTGGTCTTAACCCTACCACTTATCAAATTAATATATATTATTGGTTAAGCTGGTCTTAACCCTACCAACTTATCAGATTATTGGTTAAGCTGGTCTTAACCCTATCGACTTATATATTATTGGTTAAGCTGGTCTTAACCCTACCTACTTATCAGATTATTGGTTAAGCTGGTCTTAACCCTACCAACTTATCAGATTATTGGTTAAGATGGTCTTAACCCTATCGACTTATATATTATTGGTTAAGCTGGTCTTAACCCTACCTACTTATCAGATTATTGGTTAAGTTGGTCTTAACCCTATCAACTTATCATGTTTTATGTATCATATATATATATATATACATATATATATCGTATAACATATTTTACTTAATTTATGATTAAGTACATCTTAGTTCACAGATACATTGGTTAAGAGAATAACTCCCTAAGTATCAACCCCGAAGACCAAAATCAACATTAGATTGGTACTCAGAGAATTACTCAGCTCAACCAAACTTCTGTTTGTCATTCATATTCGTCTTTGATCAGCATTAATTAACTATTAATGCACAGACCTCTCACATTAAGTCGATTGCTTGTGACCGCTGGTCAAGTCGGGCGGTTCCGGGAAGACTTCCACCACAAGCCAGACTTAACCTCGTGTCTAAACATCTTTTAATTATGCCTACGACCTCTCACATTAGACTGCCGTTTGCAGTTGTTGGATGTGTCGGGCGGGTCCGGCCAGTCTTATACCACAAATGAGTCTAACCTCATGTCTTAGGCATTTATTACGCATTTAATTTATGCCTTTGACCTCTCACATTAGACTACCGTTTGTGGTTGCTGGATTTGTTGGGCGGGTCCAGGCAGTCTTATATCACAAACGAGTCTAACCTCATGTTTTAGACATTTATTATTACACCTTATTATTCAACCCCAATTTGAATTAATATCCCTATTTCAGATTGTCAATAACTTCCAATTTTAATCCATGTCAATAATTGTCACTTAAATTATGTCCATAATTTTCAGGTATATAAATTATACCAATTAATGTCTTAAATTAATTATATGCTTTTAAAGCCATTATATGCCAATTCACAATTTTAATATTTAATATTTTCCCATTGCCCCCACGTCGTTCGTACGTTTAATATGAAATATTTTAGACCCGCAAATAGTCTAACTCATAAAATGAAAAGAAACATCACAACTTACATAACACATAAAATAGTTCTAACTTGCAAATAAGAATAGGCTTGCACGGATCAAAACTTTCATGATTATAATTTATATAACCATAAATTTGCATAATCAATAACTTGCATAGGCAATAGACATAATTTGCATAAACTACAAACTGACATGGATCAAATTATATAAGATATGATTTGCATAGATCTATACACATAAAGATGAACTTGCATATATGAATATGGTTTTCGCATAAACTTGCATATGATCTACGTACAAACTTGTATGAAACTTGCATATGCAATTTAGACATGTAAACTAAGACTTACATATGATTCGCATACAAACTTACATATAAACTAGCTTATGATTCACATCCAAATTTATATATAAACTTGCATATATAATTTAGACATGTAAACTAAGATTTACATATACACTTGCATATGATTTAGACATGTAAATTAATGTCACAAAATGAATCAAATTTAGCATATGTGTTTAGACATATGAACCAACATCATGAATCTATGTACATAAGACAACAATTAGCGTATATTCACAAAATAGACAATATTATATTGGTCAATGATTCAACAAGCATAATCTTATAACCCAAATTATAACTCATCATAATTAATTTATTAATTATTTTCTAAAAGAAATTGTACTCACAAAGACGGATTAGAGAAGAGAATAATTTGTTCGTCGTTTGTTTTAGAATCCTGACTTGCAATTCCTAAGCTTTAAGGAGAAGATGAACTATTACAGCATCATAAAGACGTCTTTAACTTATTTTAATTAGGATTGAGGCAGCATAGCATTGCAATGGTTTGGTGTGTAGAGAAAGTGAGGTTTGGGGGTGTTTGAATAGGTTAGGAGCCAAAGAATATGTCAAGAAAACAAGTCCTAGTGAAAAATCCCGAATCTGCCTCGGATCTGACCAAATCAGGGGAGGTCGACCCCTAGGTCGACCTGTATAGGGGAGGTCGACCCCTTGGTCAACCCCCTGGTCGACCTGGCCTGGGGCGGGAAAAATCCCGCCCAGCCAGCTTGTGTATTTTCATTTGAATTTTGAATTTGAATTAGAGCTGTTTTAATATTCTGAAGGCCATAACTTCCTCATGCGAAGTCCGATTTACGAAAACTTGGCCTCTATTCCAAGCAAAATTCCGCGACGAACGCAATAGTGTAACCCATTTCCCTTAATTCTTCCTCTTAAAATTAAGTGTTCTTAAATTTGTTAATTTTAATATTTAAAATTACAGGGTGTTATAATGTCGCTTTGATGGGTCGTCACCGGGGTCGACACACCCTTAGGGGGGTCGACACCCCCTGGCGGGAAATTTGCCGCCTTCTAAAAATTCTAATTTTGTACCAATTTTCGAATTTCTGGACCCATTTTTAAATTCTGAACCTAATATATATATATATATATTCTTCCCTCGCATATACAAACTTCGAACCTTAATAACATCTTCATACGGTGTCCAATTTACGCAAACCTGGTGTCAATCTTGACCAGAATTTCAAGACGGACTCAATGGCGCAGTTTGTTTTACTTAATTCTGAATATTTAATTAATTTATTCTTATTTTATTATCTTACACTAGAAATACAGGGTGTTACAGCCCGGTTATAAATCTTGCCCATGGCTTGAAGAGTCTTGTACTCTTTCTCCAAAAAAAAAAATCTTTTACATAAAGCATGTCTATCTTGCCATAGTCATTTAACCTTGGAAACATAATAATCAATACACCGAAGCATGTCCTTGTTATATTTTCTATCATAAAAACCTTTTATATCAACTTTAATCTTCTGGCACCACCTGCTATTGATAGAATCATCTAACCCGTGAGGAGGGTTTCTCATATGATAACCAATCTCAAACTCTGAAGCCTCGAGCTTATCCCCTACTTGTAAAGATTTAGACACAGAAATATTGGTGGTATACCCAAAAAAATTTACCAAGTTTTGCAGTTTGTCAATGCATTCTCACGCTCAACCTCTAAATTAGCAATCTGCCAATGTAATTCAACTATTTCTTCATCAAAATCAATGGAGAGGATTCGTTTTTATTTCGCTCTTTAGCTCAAGGATAGTTTTCTCCTTTTGCCTTAGCTAGCCCTTCAAAATGTTTGCTTGCCCGCTCAAATGCTCCATAGCCAACTTCGAAAATAAAATGGACCCGTCTTGAGTATTAACAGAAGAGTCCTCTGAAACGCCTATCCGATATTCGTAATTCTTCCTCCCAAGTAAGGGAAGAGAAGTTTTGGTTTGAAATCCCTATTTCATAGACATACATACTATTATTTATAGGTTCTATTTTCAAAAGAAATAACAATAATAAACCATAGCTTTCATTGTAACACCCCGCATTTTGTAACAATTAAATAATCAAACAATGCATAGAAAAAGAAAAAAATGAAGAGCTTCCAAAATTTGGCCACGGGAGTAGCGTCATTACGTTCATGGCGATTTTCTGGTAGATTTAGACCTATGGATTGCAAAAAACCGATTTAAGTTGAAAGAGATACCTTTAAATGAAGCATTGCAGCAAAACATGAAAATAAGTACAGAAGGATAACAATGAGTACCATTGTTTCTAAATTTACTAACAAAAGACTTCATAGCTCAGTTGGTTGAGGCATGGGTTATGAAACATAGAGGTCGGGGGTTCGAACCCGGCCATGGCAAAAATTTTATCTTTATTTTAGAGAGGGCCAACTGAATATACAAATATATGTGTATATGTGATGAAATATGTATATTTTAAAAAGAGAAGGGATGCATACAATTTTTTAAGAGAGCACATGCAATTAAAAGAGGTAATATATGCACTAATTAATGTAATGCATGAAATGCACATTTTTTTTTTAAAAAAAAAGAGAAACATTAGTTGGAGTAATGCATGGAAATGTTTAAAAAAAGAAGAAATCAATGTGAATGCATTAATATAAAAAGAGAGATAAGCAAGTATAAATTATTGAGATATTTTTATGCAATAATAAAAATTAGGAAAGATGTATATACATACGTGACGGTCAAAAGTTTTAATGCATGGAAAAAAGGAGGAAGTTGACTATGTAGGAAGCAATAATAAAGGTATGCAATAAAAAGAAAGAAATAAAACAATCAAGTTATTGTATAAAAAAAACAAAAAAAGGCATACATATATAACCATTAAATTCAAAACTAGAGAATTGAATGTATGCAACCTGATATTAAAGGAATAAAAGTGGGCATAAGGAATTAATCCAACATGCGAAAGAAGAAAGGAAACATTGCAATGAATTGATAGAGATAAATAGAAAGGAAACAATGCAATGAATTGATTGCATTAAAATAAAAATAAATAAATAAATAAAAAAGGTAATGCATGAAATAATGAAGGGAATATATATATATATATATATATATATATGTGGCACACAAATTTGAAATTCAAAAGCGGATATGGTTTGTAATAGGAATAAGATTAATTAAAGGGGACATAACAAGCAAGTGATAAACCTTTAATTAATAGACATTAAAATCATAAGAATAAAAAGGAAGAAAATTAATGTTTAAAAATTAATAAATGTTAACATATAAAAACAACACAGCACATATAACGTGTGGGGACCCATAGGTGTTGCAGCACGTTTATATGACATTGTGTGATGTGTGTGTGCGGTTCGGATTTAATTTAATTAAATCCAAAGGTTAAGATCTTTCTACTACACTTATAAATAAGTCTGTAGAGCCATCCCTATGACTCATATTTCTAAGGCCACGTGGAGGCTCTGCCATTCTTCCCTCTTCTCAAATCTATTCAGAAAATTAAGAATACTAGTCTAGGAAAAATTCTGAATCCAGGTCTGAAGAAAAGAAACATATACTTGTAAATGAGTGTTCAGATCTTGTATTAAAGTAAGGTAACTTTCTAGATCCGATCTATCCAAATTCCTTCCTCTTTCTTTCCTTCCTCTTTTAATTAAAATAATAAATCCATGGTCGTTAGGTTTTGAATCCGATTAAGGGAAAAACCATGGATGTTGAAGCTGGATCAGATCCAGAATTGGGAATGCATACGAGGTGAGTGGGTTTAAGCTATAGCATTTTAGATAATAATATGTTATTATTTACCATTCCCCATTTTGTTAATTGAATTTTCCAGAATAATTAAGAATTATTGTTATAACAATTTGAGATGTTAATATGAATAATTTATATGTTGAATCAGTTAAAGTGTTGGAATGATTACATGTTGAAAACAAACTTGTTAGAAAATGGGTAGTGAATACTGTTGTTATAATCACATGATTCACTTATGGTATATTATTGAGTAAATGACATGTTTAACTTGTTGGATTTGAACAATTACCCGATTAAATATTTACATGTCAAAATAGAATTAAACACATGTTAAAAAGGACATGCGACAAAATATAGGCATAATTTGATGACATGTAAATTGGATTATAGTAAACATATGAAATGGACAATATGTCTAAAATTTACATGAAATAGAAATGTTATCCGCAAAATATATCATGAATACATTTAGCTAACTTACAGGGAGACAGATTAGAACATACCCAATCGGCTAGCAAAGAAAAAGGGACTGGTCAGTCTCTTTTCAAACATACTGGTCGACCTAAGTTCAAGTGCACCGGCCAGTATCAGACAGTTCCACCAAGAAGGAATAACACAACTTGACCCAGCAAAGAGGCATCGATCGGTCAGAATATAAGCATACTGGTCGGTACAGCTACGAAGACACCGGTCGGTCTAAATCCAGATACGTCGATCGGGCAGTCACAAATCCTAAACAGAGCAACCTCATATGAAAGGATAGAAGAGCTCACCTACCGGTTGGCTAGAACCCACCCATACCGACCGGTCACCCCTGGAGCATTGCGCCTCTCTCAAACATTACAATACCGGTCAACCTAGAGATAGACAACCGACCAGTCATGATGCAGAGCCCACAACAATTCATCCACACATAGAAAGGGAAGGCCATATCGATTGGTCGGTCTTGTTCCAGACCGATCGGTCCTCCAGATAGTTGTTGACCGGTTGGCTTTTGGACAATTGTTACCAGGCTGGCCAGTGGCAATTCTATAAATAAAGTCTGACCGACCGATGGCTCTGAAGGCTATATCACTTCATTTCTCCACTCCTACAAATAGAGGTCCAACCCCACTTTAATGGGGGAGAGGATTTTAATGACCCCGAAGGGCTGCTAAATCCAATTCTCAACACTTACTCAATGATTTCATCATCTCTAATCATCTCAAAGTGAAGATCAAACACAAAATTCATTATGAATATGTGAGAGTTCATCAAAGTCCATACGGAAATCTAGATCCGATCCACCATTGGCCATATTTGAAGATTCTTCATTATTTTACTTAATCAAGTTTTAAGAGTGTGTAAGGATGGATGTAATGAGAGGACATACTTATCTTGTAACTCTAAATGATATAATGAAATCGCTATTTAAAGTAGATGTAGATCGCACTTGATCGAACCACTATAAAAAGTTGTGTCTTCTTTTACTTGAATTTTTTCTATTGAAGTGGCTCCACATCTCTTATTCCCAAATACATAGTGAAGTACTCTTAATACTGTTGGTGTTGATCCCAATTTTGAGTTCAACATTTGGCGCCCACCGTGGGGCCAAGTTCGCATCTCTTACCTCCTCTCACACTATCACAAGGTTGGGATTCTCACATTAAAGGACTAGACCGCATTCTTCTCCGAAGTTATGGCCAACTCTAAGAAAACCATAAGCAAGGATGTCAGAAATGTTGACGATGTTGTTATTGAGACTACTCCACTCACTAACCGTTTCTATGTTAGCGAAAACACGGAAAGCGGAGCCGGTGTAACTAGAAATGAATTAAAAGCCGCTATTGCCAATGTAAACAACCAAATGGATGCCTCTACCTAAATGATGATCGAGAAACTCAATGCCATTCTTAATGCTCGATCAAATCCAACTCCTCCGAAGGTGCATGTAGATCTCGAAGGAAATGATAAATCGCCTGCTACCGATCACAACCACAATAACGACATGGAAGACGATTACGATGGGGCAAGCGACAGAGATGAAGCTAATATCGAAGAATTTAGGCCAAAAGATAAAAATCATTCAGAATTAAATGCTCGAAAGATCGCTAACCCGATCACGGGGGCATCTCCTCGTGGAGAAGGCAAAGCACCAAGGCTCTCTAATCGAGGTAATATGCCTAGAAAAACATTTGGTAAAGAGCTTAGCTTCACAAAGCATCATAACACAGAGGACTACATTTCAGACATGATAGATCGAGTCATGAAAAGGAATCAAACAAGCAAAGGTGATGAAAGAGAATGGGATTTCTCTCCAGATAGGACTCCATTCACCGAAAGAATCCTAGAAGCGGAATGTCCAAAGAAACTTAATCATCCTACTTTGCCCCCATAAAATGGACTCGTTGATCCCAACTACTTCCTATTCAAATACGAGCGGCATATGAGTGTAGCTAAAGCGACCAATGAAATGAGATGCTCATATTTCCCTCTCTACTTAGAAGGCATAACGTCTTCATGATTCACAAAGCTACCGCCTAAATCCATTGACCGTTTCTCTGTTCTAACCAAGAAATTTAAAGAGTAGTTCCACTTGTATGCTACCAAGGCCAAGGATGCTATAACGCTCTCTGCCATGAAGCAGAAGCCCGGGGAAACTGTCAAAGCCTTCTTCAGTCGATTCAATATTGCCTTGTCTGAAGTAAGGAATCCAGAGCCACGCATAATTCTCATGGTTTTACTTGATGCTATAGAAAAGACAAGCGAGTTCGGGAAGTGGATAAAAATGAAGGAACCAACTACGCTTGACAAGTTCTATAAGAAAGCGGAAGAGTACATGACGGTGGACGACAATCCTATACCTATTCAGATCATTGATGGTAACCAACTCTGAGAAGCTCCTAAGCGTGCAACTGCTCAACCCGATCAAAAGAGTTCTCAGGGACAGAAGCGAGCCAACAACGGAAACGACAACAAAGCTAATAGAAAGTTTCGTCCTTCTGACTCATCTAATCTAACACCTCTGAATGGTACTCCTGAGAAAATTTACCTTGCTACAAAGGATGCAAAAGATTATCCAAAGCCTCGGCCAATAAAAATGAATGATCATCTGACCAAATCTGGGAAATTTTGTCGGTACCATAATCAGCCTGGCCACAACACCAACGAGTGTAGGCAGCTGAAAACATTGATCGAAGAGTTGATTAAAAAGAACCATCTGCAACAATATGTGAAAATTTCTAAGGATGCAAACCCTTCTGCGGTGACCCAGGGGCAAGGAGCGTTAAATGACCATTCCGGCTCAAACAACGTAGCTTCTCCTCACACTATGCTGAGGCTGATAATCAATTGAGGACCGTAGATGATCTAATATCTACGACTCAGAATAAACAAACATTATCGCATTTACTTTACTCTTTGATGCAATTTACTTTCTTGTAAATAGTCGGCGATGATTTGCATATATTGTACCAAACAATAGTACTGCGGATGAAGTATTACTTGCTTGTATAAATCTATGACTTGCCAGAATTACATGAAAATTTGCTAACAGGCGATTTTTCATTACAAGCTATCTGACGAGCGCTTGCTTTCTCACAACCTGACTAAGTGAGACAGCTCCAATAACTCCAACTCAGTGGTTGGTCTAGAAAAGCCCGATGAGTCAAATGCTCAATAGAGCAGTAAGCAATCCCGGATTCAAAACCTCATCCCCCAAAGGTTCGTGGGAGTCTGGGGCACCTCAGTCGGGCAACGATCACTTACCAAAGTTAGGCGATTCTGACCAATGAATGAGGTTCGCTCTGCGGATCGATGCAACCTTAACCTCTACCTCATGGTTCATGGAGGTCCAGGATGCTTCAGCCGAGCAGCGATTACTTACCAAAGGTAAGTGAGCTCCGACCGAAGGCTGACACCTGCTCCATGGATCAACCTTAACCTTTACCTCATGGTTCATGGAGGTCCAGGATGCTTCAGCCGGGCAACGATTACTTACCAAAGGTAAGTGAGCTCTGACCGAAGGCTGACACCCGCTCCATGGATCAACCTTAACCTTTACCTCATGGTTCATGGAGGTCCAGGATGCTTCGGCCAGGCAGCGATTACTTACCAAGTGAGCTCCGACCGAAGGCTGACCCCCGCTCCATGAATCAACCTTAACCTTTACCTCATGGTTCATGGAGGTCCAAGATGCTTCAGCTGGGCAGCGATTACTTACCAAAGGTAAGTGAGCTCCGACCGAAGGCAGACACCTGCTCCATGGATCAACCTTAACCTTTACCACATGGATCGCGGGAGTCCAGGGCACATCAGTCGGGCAACAATCACTTACTGTAACACCCCGAATTTCGGTTAATGCTAAAATTCACAAATTAAAGAATAACTAATCCCAGATGTGGGAATTAAGGGAAACGGGCTGCGTCATTGCGTTCGTCTCGGAAAAATACGCGAAATAGAGTCCGAGTTTGCGTAAAACGGGTACCGTATGAAAGAGATATGGACGAACGAAGTTAGGCAGAAAACCCGAAACAGGCCAGAAATGCACTGGCGCACTTGTGAAGTGCGCCAGTACAAAAATGCACTGGCGCACTTGTGAAGTGCGCCAGTACAGAAATACACTGGCGCACTTGGGAAGTGCGCCCGTGCCGAGCCAAGAAACCTGCATAGTTTCTAGAGAGTTCTGTGGTTGGGTGCACCAGTTTGGGGTTTGGGCTTGGTCTTAGGGCTGGTTCTAGAGAGTTCCGAAATCTAAGGGTCCTAATCTAATCTAGGGTTAATCTAAGGGCCTAAAAACACTACCTAATCCTATAAATAAGACCCTAACCCTACCCTAATTCATTCATAATTAAATCTAGTAACTAAACTATGGCAAAATGAAACTTGAAGGAGCCTCCATCAAAAATTAGAGAAGGAATAGCATTCCAAATCAACTTCTAGCCTCTTAATCTTCTTCATTAGTTTGCTAATTTTGTTTTGGTGAGATTCTATCTCCTTAATAATCAATTGTTAAATTGATTAAGATAGGATATGATGATGTATGGATATGTTTGAGGATCAATGTGTTTATGCAAGCTTTGTGTTGGGTATGTTATGTGTTTTGCAAGTTATATACCATATGTCATGCAAGTTTAATGTTATGTGGTCATGACATCTATATGCAAGTTTGGTGCTATGTTTCATGATGATTATGATGCAAAACACTAAGTTAAACATTGATCTATTATGCAAGTTTAGTATGTGATTCTATGCATGCTAAGTATATGATATTATGCAAGTTTAGTATGTGATTCTATGCATGCTAAGTATATGATATTATGCAAGTTTAGTATGTGATTCTATGCATGCTAAGTATATGATATTATGCAAGTTTAGTATGTGATTCTATGCATGCTAAGTATGTGATATTATGCATGTTTAATAAGTTGGTTTATGCATGTTTAACAAGTGGTTTTATGCATGTTTAACAAATTCATATGCAAGTTATGTGTATGATGTTATGCAAGTTATGTGAATGCTTATATGCAAGTTTAACATGTTATGCAAGTTATGTGAATGCTTATATGCAAGTTTAACATGTTATGCAAGTTATGTGAATGCTTATATGCAAGTTTAACATGTTATGCAAGTTATGTGAATGCTTATATGCAAGTTTAACATGTTATGCAAGTTATGTGAATGCTTATATGCAAGTTTAACATGTTATGCAAGATATGTGTATGATAATATGTAAGTTCATATACAACATGTTATGCAAGTCATGTGTGTGATAATATGCAAGTTTGGGTTAAATGTAGTTGGGTTAATATATGCTCATATATGCAAGTTGACATCCTCTTAACCCATGACAAAGTTATATGCTAAGATTTGGTTAAACCCATGATATTTGTGATGGATCTTCCCTTTTATTATGTCGTGAAATGAGAACGATTTGCGTGGGGAACGATGGGGTTAATAAATATGTTAATAAAAGTACGATTGGGTATGATTAAGCATACCATAAAATAAATAAATTAACATAAGTGGGAATTTACCTATTGAGTTAGGTCTACCCCATGGGAATTTACCTATTGAGTTAGGTCTACCCATGTTATGAAAAACTTGATATTCGTTAGGAATAATTAATATAAATTGTGAGGGTGATTAATTAGGTGTAATTAATCGACTAAGACACGAGGTTGGACTCAGTTGTAGCGTAAAACTGCCCGGACCCAACCGGCTTAACCAGTTGCTACAAATGTTAGCCCAATGTGAGAGGTCTTAGGCACAAACTAAATACGTGATTAAGGTAAAGACACGAGGTTAGACTCGGTTATGACATAAGGCTGCCCGGACCCAACCGGCTTAACCAGCGGTCATAAAAGATAGTCTAATGTGAGAGGTCTTTATGAGGATCACGGTCTTAATTAATTAAGAAACACTTAACCATATAAGCATGTAGTGGGGCATGAGGGTTAAGTGGGTGCCTTGGGTGACTTGTGGTAACTAGTGGGGTGCCTTGGGTGGCATGAGGAAACTAGTGGGTTGCCTTGGGTAGCAATAGAAAATACGATTAGAATACTTAACCAAAGTAGAACATGTAATTAAACATGATTAAAGGGTTAGGTAAGTGCCTCGGGTGGCATGTGGGAATTAAGTAAATGACTTGGGTGGCATGTGGAAATCTAGTGGGTGCCTTGAGTAGTAATTAAAATATGATTAAATGACTTAACCATGATTTATAACATGAAGGTAGACATGATTATAACAGGGGTTAAGTGGGATACACTAGATAAAATAACAAGCTTAGGTGGTAGCTTGTGGGGGCCCATTTCAACCAATATCCCAAACGTATCTTAGTGGGCTCGACTCTAGTCGAGTGACGGGACACGCATATTGGGCTTGACTATAAGAGGCAAAAACGGGTTAGCGGTGGCAACGCAGGATCAACGGGTTTCATATGCGTGTGTGAGCCCGGGCTGGTTGGTAAGTCGTTGTTGCATCGTGTAGATATAAGCCGTGCACCGTTGGTTTTATCAGGTTGCCACGTTGGGGAATGGTACACCCCACGGTGGGGCCAGCACGGGTATCTACGTTAGGGAGCTGATCGAATGGGGAGTAGTGTGTACACCTAGTGGACTGTAGGGCCCCGTGGCGTCTACTTAGTCACCTAGGGGTGCACGAGAACTATTAAGTTAATTTTATAAGTCTAGGGGTGGGATCAACCTTTAAGTTAGGAATGACTGGTGTGGTGCAGTGTAGGAATTACCCTTGGGTGGGTAGATCTGGGGTGGTGTAATCCAGTAATTATCTTTGGGAGGATAAATGCATCTTTTCGGTTATCTTAGTACATCATGCGTTTAGTTGGCTACTTAGTGTAGTCATTATCCCCAGAGGTACCGTACCTTGTTTATATCATACCCTAATTACTTTAACGATTGTATTGTTAGGGTTATAGGACTCACTCAGACTTATGTCTGACCCCGTTGTTTTTATCTTTTTTCCCCAAACCCAGGTTATCAGAGTGGGCTTAGTGCTAGTGGGCTTTGATCAGATTGCTGTATCTATCCTTTGGAGCTTGGACCGTTGAAGTAAAGCTCAGTTCATCTTTCCTTTTATGGCTATTGTTTACATAGTGGGATTATGTACTTATTTTTATCAAGATGGATATTTTGTACTTGACTCTTGTATGGTTTTGTGATGTAACCAAACATGTTTTACTTTCCGCTGCAATGAAATGATGTTTTAAATTTTCAAGTATTACTTATATCTGTCTTGTTGTAATTTTACTGTTCTATATTCACTTAAAATACTTCACCGAAACTAAGGCATTCCCCTCTTATGAGTGACCTTAGCGGACGTGGGGTGTTACACGTGGTATCAGAGCTTAAGGTTACCAGAACAGATAAAATTTTTAGAAAAACTATTTTCTAAGAATATTTTTGAAGGGAGTATTTTCAAAAACATGTCTTTTAAGAGAAAAGTTTTTGAAAGAAAAGCATAATCTCCAATAGCCATATCTATATCTTTCGAATTCTCCGTTTTGAATCTCTTCCTCTCTCTCATTTTGAGTTTCCCCTCCACGTATAGACGATCTTTCTAAGATAGATAAGGATGGAAAACCGCTTCAAGGGACTTAGACGTTAATCAGATTAGAAGTTGGTTCAAGAAGGAGGAGGACTGGTAGGTACCTATAGGATAGACGATGAGAGGAGGGCTCAAATAGTTGTTTGGTTAATAAAGGATGAAACCTCATTGGTGGGAGGTTACGAGTGGAGAATAGGAAGAAGAAGAAGGTTAGTAGTTATTCTTTGGGGAGGAATAGAACACCTTATTAGGATTGTCCAAAGAGGCAAGGGCAAGGTATGGAATCTCCTGGAGGGTAGTTGTATTCCCTCACGGCTAGTGTACCAGATGGGGATAGGACCGTCTAGGTTGGAATTTGGGTT
This sequence comes from Allium sativum, assembly GCA_030737875.1. NCBI lineage: Eukaryota > Viridiplantae > Streptophyta > Magnoliopsida > Asparagales > Amaryllidaceae > Allium > Allium sativum. The sequence goes on from CM060918.1 coordinate 1,042,822,574, forward strand.
TCTATATTATCCAGTTAAAACTTTATTTGATTATGATGCATCGAGTTCGTTTATCTCGTCATTGTTAGTTGAGTCACTGCACTTAGACACCAGTTAGTAGATGATCCCTTAGTTGTTTCAAACCCAATTGGGGCTCCATGATGTGTTTGGGTTTGAAAGTTGCTATACTTAGCGTTGAGTTTAGAAGTGATGCTTGTTAGGCTTCACGGGCTATGGGTTAGTTGTGAGCATGGACTGGTTATCCAGTAGGGGTGCCGTTCTTGATTTTGAAGGGAGAGTTGTTAGGCTTATGACCCGCTTGGGTAACACTCTCGAGATCTCTTGTAATCCCATGGAATCTGTTTTGCTAAGTTATCTTGAATCGCTCGATGCCTCGGTTGAGAGTTTGCGTTCTGTCAGAGTAGTCCGGGAATATCCGGATGTGTTTGAAGAAGTGAAGGATTTGCCTCCGAAGCGGGAGATAGATTTCCGAATTTATTTGGTGGATAATGCCAAACCAGTGTCCTTGCCAGTGCGCCACATGGCTCCTCGTGAGAGAAGAGAACTTCATAAGCAAGTAGGGGAGTTGCTTGAGAAGGGGTTCATAAGGCGAAGTATATCGGAGTGGGGAGCTCCAGTAGTGTTTGCCACAAAGGCGGATGGGTCCCTCAGACTTTGTGTGGATTATAGAGAACTTAATAAGCTCACGAAGAAGAATAGACACCCATTACTGAGGATAGATGATCTCTTTGATCAGTTGGTTGGCGCCTCAGTGTTTTCGCAGATGGACTTAGCTACAGGGTTTCATCAGTTGAGAGTGGCGGAGGACAGTATAGAGAAGACTGCTTTCCGGACTCCGGATGGTTTTTATGAGTGGCTTGTGATGCCATTTGGGTTGACAAACGCCCCTGCATACTTTGTTGATCTAATGAGTAGAGTGTTCAGGGAGTACCTAAATAAGTTTGTAATGGTCTTTGTAATGACACCTTGGTATTTTTTCTAAGAGCGAAATAAGTTTTCGTATGTGCTCAATAGGGTGAGCGAAGCCAGTTATGGGATAAACGGTGGTTTTGGAGCAAGACTGGCAAGGACATCCAAAGTTGGTCAAAGGCTTAATTATTTAGCCATTTTTACTAGTATCATCTCACGTAGGTCGCCTGAACTCGAAGGAGATATCCCTTGGGTGTTTGTCTGATATTGGTTTAGGCCTTTGGGGCTTGCATTTGGGGGATGTCGAATTCGACTAGGGTGGTCTGCGTGAGAGATGAACGGTTGTGATGATTTTGGATGGGATTTTTTTTTAGCATCTTATGAGTTTGAGATAGCGTATACCCCGAGCAAGGGAAACATGGTAACAGACGCCTTAAGAAGAAAAAGGTTGTCCTTGAGTTTATTGATCGTTAAACAACGGAGCTTAGGGTTTATTTCTATGTTTGACTTTAGACCTTCCGTTAACTTTGTACCCGGTTTGCTAGCCTCCTTGGAGGTTAGGCCTACTCTTTTGGGGCGTATTGGCGGAGCACAGCGAGACGACCCACAGTTGGATGAGTTAGTAGAGAAGCTCACGAGGAGGGGGTTGTCCAGCCATTTGAGTAGGTACACCCTAGATGGTAAGGGGTGGTTGCGTAGAGACGGTAGACTTTGTGTACCGCAAGACGAGGGTTTGAGGAAGGCTATACTTGATGATACACATCGGTCGAAGATGACCATTCATCCCGGTAGGGGCAAGGTGTACCAAGACATGAAGCAAATTTTCTTGTGGGCCAATATGAAGAAAGACGCGGCCAAGTATGTCGCTAGATGCTTGGTGTGCTAACAAGTGAAAGCAGAACAGAAGAAGCCCGAAGGGTTGCTTCACCCGTTGGAAGTTCCGTAATGGGAAGTGGGATAGTGTCTCGTTGGATTAACGAAATCAAGGAAGGGTAATACGGGGGTCGGGCTTATGGTAGATAGACTTACTAAGTGTGCCCATTTCATACCCGTGAAGAGCAAGAGGACTATTCCATGTCTAGCTTCAGTTTATCTTCGAGAGATTATTAGATTACATGGTATACCTTCCAGTATAGTGTGCGATCGAGATCCTATCTTCACTAGCGAGTTTTGGGAGAGTTTGCGAGAGGCGGTAGGGACTCAGTTGTGTTTGAGCACCGCATATCATCCTCAGACGGACGGTCAGACCGAGAGGGTGAACCGTATCTTAGAAGATCTTTTGAGGCTTTGTATCTTGGATTTTGGAGGTACATGGGAAGAACATCTTCCTTTGGTGAAGTTCGCATATAATAACAGCTTTCAGTCTAGTATTGGCATGGCTCCTTTCGAAGCTCTTTATGGAAAGCCTTGTCGATCACCTACATGTTGGTGGGAATCTACGGATGAGATCTTGCTTGGGTCGATAAGGTTAGAAAGACTTCGGGAAAAAATTGATTTGATTCAAAGAAGGATGAAAGCGGTGCAAGATAAACAAACATAAATCTTATGCGGACAAGAGGAAAGCAGAGCTTAAGTTCGATGTTGGGGGATATGGTTTTATCAAGGTATCTCCGTTACGGAATGTGGTTCACTTTGGATCTATTGGGAAGTGAGTACCAAGGTTTGTTGGGCCGTTTCCTATTAAGGAAAGGATTGGACAGATGACATATAGAGTGGAGTTGCCGACAGGCTTAATGGTGTACATGATATATTCCATGTGTCACATTTGAGGAAGTTCCTACATGAGACCGCTGAGGTGGTAGAGTCGAGCTTGCTTAAAGAAGTTGAGATAGAGCGTGATGAGACGATTCGACGAGCTCCTACTCGCATCCTTGGGTCAGAAACTGGGAAGTTGAGGAACAGAGAAGTTCAGCTAGTTAAAGTGCAATGGGGAGAAGACGAGGGAAATGCTACTTGGGAGACGGAAGTGAAGATGCGTTCTTTGTACCCATTTCTTTTTGAGAGTATGTCTTTTAACTTCTCCTTTATCGCTTGTCTAGTACTTATCTTATCTTTAGTATATCCTCTCGCTAGTACCTATGACCTTTAGATAGGGTAAATCTATGGTTGAAACATGTGTTTGAGACATGTTATGTTTGATGGATGCAAGTGGTTGCCAGTGGTTGCTCGTGGATGCATGTATACACACATTAGGCACTAGATCGGCTCAATCACTTCATATTGCATATTGCATAAAATTGTGTGTAGGAAGCTATATTTATGGATGTATAATGATTGTGTTATCATATGGATGATGCATTTTGGTGAATGATTGTGCACTCATGTAGATATTGTATGTGTCGATAGGGTTCTCTCGCATACATAATGGATGCATGGCACTATCATGGTTTGCATATGTTCATACATTAGATAGGGAACATATACACACACTTTTTGCATATGCTCATACATCATTAGAAACTGTTTTAAGGACAATGGATGCCCGTGTTTGACGGATTGAGTAGATGGTTGTTTGGATGGTAGGATATGCATTCTCCTTAGCTTAGAGATTTCGGGGGCGAAATCCTTTAAGGAGGGGAGAATGTAACACCCCGAATTTCGGTTAATGCTAAAATTCACAAATTAAAGAATAACTAATCCCAGATGTGGGAATTAAGGGAAACGGGCTGCGTCATTGCGTTCGTCTCGGAAAAATACGCGAAATAGAGTCCGAGTTTGCGTAAAACGGGTACCGTATGAAAGAGATATGGACGAACGAAGTTAGGCAGAAAACCCGAAACAGGCCAGAAATGCACTGGTGCACTTGTGAAGTGCGCCAGTACAAAAATGCACTGGCGCACTTGTGAAGTGCGCCAGTACAGAAATACACTGGCGCACTTGGGAAGTGCGCCCGTGCCGAGCCAAGAAACCTGTACAGTTTCTAGAGAGTTCTGTGGTTGGGTGCACCAGTTTGGGGTTTGGGCTTGGTCTTAGGGCTGGTTCTAGAGAGTTCCGAAATCTAAGGGTCCTAATCTAATCTAGGGTTAATCTAAGGGCCTAAAAACACTACCTAATCCTATAAATAATACCCTAACCCTACCCTAATTCATTCATAATTAAATCTAGTAACTAAACTATGGCAAAATGAAACTTGAAGGAGCCTCCATCAAAAATTAGAGAAGGAATAGCATTCCAAATCAACTTCTAGCCTCTTAATCTTCTTCATTAGTTTGCTAATTTTGTTTTGGTGAGATTCTATCTCCTTAATAATCAATTGTTAAATTGATTAAGATAGGATATGATGATGTATGGATATGTTTGAGGATCAATGTGTTTATGCAAGCTTTGTGTTGGGTATGTTATGTGTTTTGCAAGTTATATACCATATGTCATGCAAGTTTAATGTTATGTGGTCATGACATCTATATGCAAGTTTGGTGCTATGTTTCATGATGATTATGATGCAAAACACTAAGTTAAACATTGATCTATTATGCAAGTTTAGTATGTGATTCTATGCATGCTAAGTATATGATATTATGCAAGTTTAGTATGTGATTCTATGCATGCTAAGTATATGATATTATGCAAGTTTAGTATGTGATTCTATGCATGCTAAGTATATGATATTATGCAAGTTTAGTATGTGATTCTATGCATGCTAAGTATGTGATATTATGCATGTTTAATAAGTTGGTTTATGCATGTTTAACAAGTGGGTTTATGCATGTTTAACAAATTCATATGCAAGTTATGTGTATGATGTTATGCAAGTTATGTGAATGCTTACATGCAAGTTTAACATGTTATGCAAGTTATGTGAATGCTTATATGCAAGTTTAACATGTTATGCAAGTTATGTGAATGCTTATATGCAAGTTTAACATGTTATGCAAGTTATGTGAATGCTTATATGCAAGTTTAACATGTTATGCAAGTTATGTGAATGCTTATATGCAAGTTTAACATGTTATGCAAGTTATGTGAATGCTTATATGCAAGTTTAACATGTTATGCAAGATATGTGTATGATAATATGTAAGTTCATATACAACATGTTATGCAAGTCATGTGTGTGATAATATGCAAGTTTGGGTTAAATGTAGTTGGGTTAATATATGCTCATATATGCAAGTTGACATCCTCTTAACCCATGACAAAGTTATATGCTAAGATTTGGTTAAACCCATGATATTTGTGATGGATCTTCCCTTTTATTATGTCGTGAAATGAGAACGATTTGCGTGGGGAACGATGGGGTTAATAAATATGTTAATAAAAGTACGATTGGGTATGATTAAGCATACCATAAAATAAATAAATTAACATAAGTGGGAATTTACCTATTGAGTTAGGTCTACCCCATGGGAATTTACCTATTGAGTTAGGTCTACCCATGTTATGAAAAACTTGATATTCGTTAGGAATAATTAATATAAATTGTGAGGGTGATTAATTAGGTGTAATTAATCGACTAAGACACGAGGTTGGACTCAGTTGTAGCGTAAAACTGCCCGGACCCAACCGGCTTAACCAGTTGCTACAAATGTTAGCCCAATGTGAGAGGTCTTAGGCACAAACTAAATACGTGATTAAGGTAAAGACACGAGGTTAGACTCGGTTATGACATAAGGCTGCCCGGACCCAACCGGCTTAACCAGCGGTCATAAAAGATAGTCTAATGTGAGAGGTCTTTATGAGGATCACGGTCTTAATTAATTAAGAAACACTTAACCATATAAGCATGTAGTGGGGCATGAGGGTTAAGTGGGTGCCTTGGGTGACTTGTGGTAACTAGTGGGGTGCCTTGGGTGGCATGAGGAAACTAGTGGGTTGCCTTGGGTAGCAATAGAAAATACGATTAGAATACTTAACCAAAGTAGAACATGTAATTAAACATGATTAAAGGGTTAGGTAAGTGCCTCGGGTGGCATGTGGGAATTAAGTAAATGACTTGGGTGGCATGTGGAAATCTAGTGGGTGCCTTGAGTAGTAATTAAAATATGATTAAATGACTTAACCAGGATTTATAACATGAAGGTAGACATGATTATAACAGGGGTTAAGTGGGATACACTAGATAAAATAACAAGCTTAGGTGGTAGCTTGTGGGGGCCCATTTCAACCAATATCCCAAACGTATCTTAGTGGGCTCGACTCTAGTCGAGTGACGGGACACGCATATTGGGCTTGACTATAAGAGGCAAAAACGGGTTAGCGGTGGCAACGCAGGATCAACGGGTTTCATATGCGTGTGTGAGCCCGGGCTGGTTGGTAAGTCGTTGTTGCATCGTGTAGATATAAGCCGTGCACCGTTGGTTTTATCAGGTTGCCACGTTGGGGAATGGTACACCCCACGGTGGGGCCAGCACGGGTATCTACGTTAGGGAGCCGATCGAATGGGGAGTAGTGTGTACACCTAGTGGACTGTAGGGCCCCGTGGCGTCTACTTAGTCACCTAGGGGTGCACGAGAACTATTAAGTTAATTTTATAAGTCTAGGGGTGGGATCAACCTTTAAGTTAGGAATGACTGGTGTGGTGCAGTGTAGGAATTACCCTTGGGTGGGTAGATCTGGGGTGGTGTAATCCAGTAATTATCTTTGGGAGGATAAATGCGTCTTTTCGGTTATCTTAGTACATCATGCGTTTAGTTGGCTACTTAGTGTAGTCATTATCCCCAGAGGTACCGTACCTTGTTTATATCATACCCTAATTACTTTAACGATTGTATTGTTAGGGTTATAGGACTCACTCAGACTTATGTCTGACCCCGTTGTTTTTATCTTTTTCCCCCAAACCCAGGTTATCAGAGTGGGCTTAGTGCTAGTGGGCTTTGATCAGATTGCTGTATCTATCCTTTGGAGCTTGGACCGTTGAAGTAAAGCTCGGTTCATCTTTCCTTTTATGGCTATTGTTTACATAGTGGGATTATGTACTTATTTTTATCAAGATGGATATTTTGTACTTGACTCTTGTATGGTTTTGTGATGTAACCAAACATGTTTTACTTTCCGCTGCAATGAAATGATGTTTTAAATTTTCAAGTATTACTTATATCTGTCTTGTTGTAATTTTACTGTTCTATATTCACTTAAAATACTTCACCGAAACTAAGGCATTCCCCTCTTATGAGTGACCTTAGCGGACGTGGGGTGTTACACTTACCAAGTTAAGTGACTTCGACCAATGACTGATGTTCACTCTGCGGATCGATGCGATCTCACCCAAACCTCACGGAAGTTCGCACTGCGAAACAATTCAACTGAAGAAGACGAATGTTGGATTAGAGGTGACCCCCAAGCTGGGGCCCGAGTATCAAAGCTTCTCAAATAGGAAGCGAATGGAAAATCATAGATACGTATTTCTTTATCTTGAAAGAACGAATGGCATTGTACATATCAGGTTATATCAACTAGCTAATTATCAAATGTCAATACAAATTTAAATTCAAACCAGGGCGACGTACTTTGACAAACAGTGTTCGATAAGTTTTAAAATTGTCGAATAAAACGAGTTTACAAAGATACTTCATTTGGTTCATGATAGAAATTCACCACAGCAAAACAGCTGATCTGTTAAAGATATGAGCAATCAATGACAAAATAATTAGCCTAGAAATATGTAGTGTTTTTGTTGGTACAAAACATGTTGTGGTGATGAAAAGACCCGAGTTAAAGCTGGGGCAGTCATGCATCATTACAGCACTTTTAGCAACAAAATTCCGGTGTTCAAAGTCAAAGTACTGTAGTTGCTAATGGACAGTGCCACCAGCCAGCTTCAAGCAAAAGATGACCGATCGGTCATTGTCTCCAACAACTGATCGGTCATTGCCTCCAACAACCGATCGGTCTTTGCCTCCAGCAACCGATCGATCATAAACTGATCAACCAATTGATCACAGATGTCAATGGGCAGGTTTCAAATGCACAGTGCAAGGCATGTCGAGTGAAAGCAAATAAAAGGAAATGAGCTTTGAATTAAGCAACCTAGCTAACAAAGCATTGATTGTTACGACTAACATTCCATTACCATCAAAATGGACCAACAAACACAGTCACAGCAGTCACATTGTATCAACATAAACTTGCATAGAAGTTAAAGGCGAGGACCGAAACTCACTTAAGTACAACTGGTCTAAAGATAAAATTCATAAAGCCAAGAACAGTCAACTACCAGAAGGGAGAGAGCTACGCGTTCGGGTACTTCTGAGGCCTCCTCACCTTCCTTTTCATCGGAGCAGAACCTAATAGGGAATCACCAGAAGCTAGCCTCTTGCCAGATGAATCCACCAGTTCGATATCTCCCTTGGGGAAGGCAGCGATCACAGCATCCCAATCTCTCAAAGCATGGATCAGTTTCGCATTATCAGCTTCCAGAAATGCAATGCGCTCAAGGTTCCCTCGATGGAGTCTCTGCAGATCTCCAGCCAATGTGTACCAGTCCTGAAGCTTCCTTGCAGTCTGGTCTTCGAGCAAGTCCATCTATCTCTCAAACTGATGCAGGGTATCCTCCATGCGACTAAGAAATCTAAAATTGGCAACAACAATGTCACTAGATGTCACTGGTCGGTCAGAGGGAGACACATCCAGATTGGGTGAGCCCCCCTGCAAGTTCCAGCCTGGGAGTCGTCTGGTAAGTTTGGCATTGCATGCTCCAGATGTATAGCGAGGCATGTTCACAATTTTCTGAACCTCTAGATAGGAAGGGCTATCGAGTGCAAGAGATTTCACCGAAGGTTGACCAGTTGTCTGCCTTTCCAAATCAAAAAACCTCTTCATCCTAAGCTCATCAGGAGATGGTTCCATCCTGCATGAAAAAGGGAGTACTAAAATACTTTTTGTCAACTTCCTAATCATTAAAATGAACAAGGATAAAAGAGAAACTGGACGGTCTCCAGAGACAGCCGATCGGCGCATTGGGATATACCGACCGGTCAACCCAACTTCTAAAAGTTTGATATACCGATCGGCACGCAAAATATGTCGATCAATTGTCTGAGCTATCTCAAGTCAGTTTTTCATTTCGTATGCATTTGACAATAGTGAACAACGATTTCTTTGCTTTCCAAGGAATGAACAAGGCTTAAGTTGTCTCTTAGTTGTCAAATTTATCCAAACGGCTAGGGTTTTTTCAAAAATTCCTAACCACAATTAATGAGTTTTGCATTTAATCAAATGTGTAGAATCAGGTTTTGGCAAAGATTTGGGAAAAACAAGAGATCAAGCATACGGAATCGGCTAAATACAAAAGCAAATCAAAACAAGTTTTTAGCTTAACTAGCAACATGATCAAATTGTTTCCCCATGACTCGATCCTACACTAAATGGCAATTCTATGATCAAGGCAGTAAGAGCACTTCAAATTAGTTCAACGAGGAATAAAACTAAAATAAAAGAGTATCTAGTGGATGATAATTCAACTTGAAGCTCGAAGGAAGGAGAAGGACTAACGAGGAATCTAAAAAAAAAAGCTCCGTCTTTGGTTTTCTTCGATTAGGATTTGTCTGCCAACAATTTTCCTTAAAGAAGAAAGTAAAATAGTGTGGAAATGGCCTCTCTAAGGACCGAATTATATAAAAGTGCATTGTGAAGCTCAATATCCATGAGAGAGAAAAGTCACATCGATCAAGTTCTATGTCAAATCCGCAAATCCCAACAATGATGCACCGATCGGCCAAGCTAAAGAGAGCCCATTACATTGGACCGACCGGTCACCTGCCAAGCAATCAAGATCCACCGTATCATAATGAGAATGATTATTTCGAGGTCCACAATTTTATGAAGATAAAGATTAAGAACCTCGAGGGGCAAATGTTATCCACTAAATATATCACGAATACATTTAGCTAACTTACAGAGAGACAGATTAGAACATACCCGATCAGTTAGCAAAGAAAAAGGGACCGGTCGGTCTCTTTACAAACATACTGGTCGGCCTAAGTTCAAGTGCACCAGACAGTATCAGACAGTTCCACCAAGAAGGAATAACACAACTTGATCCAACAAAGAGGCACTGATCGGTCAGAATATAAGCATGCCGGTTGGTACAGCTATAAAGACACCAATCGGTCTGAATCCAGGTAGCCGGTCGGGCAGTTACAAATCCAAAACAGAGCAACCTCAAATGAAAGGATAGAAGAGCTCGCCTACCTGTCGGCTAGAACCCATCCATACCGACCGGTCACCCCTGGAGCATTGTGCCTCTCTCAAACATTACAATACCGGTCGGCCTAGGGACAGACAACTGACCGGTCATGATGTAGAGCCCACAACAATTCATCCGCACATAGAAAGGGAAGGCCATATCGACCGGTCGGTCCTGTTCCAGACCGATAGGTCCTCTAGACAGCTGCTTGACAGGTTGGCTTCTGATTAGTTGTTGCCAGGCCGGCCGGTGGCACATCCGTTGTTGAGTCAAGGAATTTATAGCATTTTGATTCATGACAAGGAGAAGTTTCATGATCGACAAAAAGAAGAAAATCAATGATAACGTAAGTTAGAGGTTGATTATTTAGTGGTTTAGCTGTGTTATAAATGTTAAAATCTATCCTCAAATAATCATATACCTCTATATTGTGAATATATATATGAATGCACATTTATTGTGCATATTGCCAGAAACCGGTCGACCGGTTTAAATATAGGAGGTCGACTGTTTCTGGCTAGAATGCACAATAAACGTGTACACATATATGTAACGTATATATATTTCAAAATTCAGTCTACTGGTTATTTTTGACCTGTCGACCGATATTCGAACTGAAAGCAACTCTTCATACAGACATCTCTTCTAATCAAAAGTTGCTTCCTTTACCTTTCACCAAATATCATTTCTCTTCAATACTTCTCTTCACTAATGGTTGCAACTCTTTATCCTATATAAAAACAACATGAAATCATCTATTCAAACAACTAATTTCTTTCTATCTATTCTATCTATTGTTGATTTCATTCTTGATCATTCAAAGCACTCAAACGGTCATAATCTTCTTATATCGTTATTGAATCCCAGAATCTATATATTATTCTTTTGATTCAAACACGATATCATCTTCCAAATCTTCACAAATTCAAATTCTATTTGAGGATAAGATTATAGGAAGGTTGTACAAAAATTGACAAATTCGTGTTATTAAGAACACACATTGTCAAATTACAGGTCTACTCATCTTGTGTGAAGTCCTTCGTGTTGTGAGGGGCAAATTGTGAAGTACTTGTGTTGTGAGAGGCAAGTTGTGAAGTCTTCGTGTTGTGAGAGGCGTGAAATCCCGTTCGGCTGTTCGGGTGTTGTGAACCTATTCCTCCGGGTGAAGCGAGGTGGTTGATTAGTGAAAATCCAGAGAGAGGTCTAGGACTGTACGTAGGACAGTGCTCCGAACCAGTATAAAATGCCCTGGTGTTATTACTTTACTTTACTGCTTTTTATTTTGTGATATATTTCACTATCTCATATTCATTTGCATAATTGTTGTAAATATACAAGTTAGTCTATCACATACATTCCGCATATCCATATTACTGATCCTGCCTAAGTCATATCTGACTCATTCAATTGGTATCAGAGCACGGTCATCATATAACCGTTACACAATTATTTGATATATTCTAGTAATATGGCAAATAACGCAAGGACTAGCACTACCACTTACACTGAAGGTCAATCAACACAAAGACCTCCATTTTTCAATGGTCTTAACTATAGCTATTGGGCAACACGTATGGCTTTTTACATGCAATCAACTAGCTATGATGCTTGGAATGCTACTCAGAAAGAAATTGTGAATCCAACAACTGAGTATTCAGAATGGACACCTACTAAGAAAACTGCAGCAGCCGTAAATGCAAAAGCAATAAATATGTTGTTTTGTGCATTAGATCAAAACGAATATAACAGTGTTAGTATTTGTACCATTGCATATCAAATTTGGCAAACGCTAAAAACCACTCATGAAGGTACTAACAAGGTTAAGCAAGCCAAAATAGCTATGTTGAAAAGTCAATTCCAAAATTTCAAAATGAAGACAAATGAAACAATCAATGAGATGTATTCACAGTTTCAAACCATTCATCATGCACTTATTGGTTTAGGGCAAAAATATTCTGATTTTGATGTTGTCAAAAAAAGGGGCATATGCAAAAGGATTGTCCAGAGCAAAAGAAGAAGTCAGAAAATGACAATATCAAATACAAGAAAGATAAGTCAAAGAAACGAGCATTCTCAGTAACATGGGATGATTCAGACTCATCTTCATCTGATAGTGAAAGTGATTCAGACAATGAACAAGCTAATGTATGTTTCATGGCAACAGAAGGTGAGGTACGAATTCCTACTTTTGAAGAAGTTCTTGATATTAATGCTGAATTAATTTTTAAATTTAAAGATATGAAACGACAATGCAAACAAGCCAAAACAGATTTAAGTAGAGTAGAATTTGAACGAGATATGTTAAAAGACGAGAAGAAAATATTAGAGGAGGAACTTGAAAAAGTTCAAGAATCATCATCTAATATTGATTCTCAATTATCTTTTTTAAGTCAAGAAATTAAAACTCAAAAAGAGAAAAATGATGCTCTTACTACTGAAAATCATGAGCTTAAGGCAAAAGTCAAGATTCTAGACCTAGAAAAAGCTAGTTTACAAACTAAGTTAGATGACATTACTCAAAATGTCTCTAACTTCAACAAAGGTCGTGAAAACTTGACAAAAATTATTGAAAATTCACAATCTGCTCCGAATAAACAAGGTTTGGGATATAAGAAACAAGATATCAATAAATATCTGGGCAATAAAAGAAAAAGAAAAAATAAAATAGTACAAGAAACTGAAGCTAAGAAAAATTTAGTTTATTATATTCCAAACCAAAACCGGTTGTGAAATTTCAGAAGAAAAATGTTAAGACTATCAAAATATGGGTTCCTAAAACAAATAACAATTTAATTAGGAACAAATACATTCAAAACTTTTTGAATACTGTGCATCATAATTCCAATTATTTATAGAAAGGGGATACCGGACCCGTATGGGTTTGGACTCCTAAGAACTGACTCTTAGGACCCTACAAAAGGTGGGTACCATGGAATTTATTTTATTTTTTGCAGGTCCCACTTAAGAAAAGAGGAAAGTGGATACTGGACAGTGGTTGCTCGAAGCATATGACTGGAGACAAGAGCTTATTGACAAATATCAATTATTTAGATGGTGGCTCCGTCACTTTTGGAGATAATTCAAAAGGTTATATCATCGGCAAAGGCGATGTGAGCAATTGCGGTACATGCTAGTTAGAAATTTGAAACATAATTTGAGAAAGATGAACATGGTAAGAGTGTTAACTAGAAGTTATGTCGAAGCATGATTGGTTCTCTTCTTTATCTTACCGCAAGTCGTCCCGATATAATGATGAGTGTTTGTCTATGTGCAAGGTTTCAAGCCAATCCTAAAGAATCACATTTACGAGCTATAAAATGTATAATTCGTTATTTTAATAATACCAAAGATTTCGGTCTTTTATACCCAAAAGATTGTCCATTCGAATTAGTGTCCTACAGTGATGCTGATTTTGGTGGCTCTCGTACGGATAGAAAGAGTACAAGTGGTACGTGCCATTTTATTGGAAAATCACTTGTTTCTTGGTTTAGTAAGAAACAAAATTGCGTTTCACTATCGACATGTGAAGCAGAGTATATATCAGTAGCTCTTGCTTGTACTCAAGTACTATATATGCAACAAACACTTTGTGATTTTGATATTCGTTTATCAAACTCCATCATATACTGTGATAACACAAGTGCGATCAACTTATCAAAAAAATCCAGTAAATCATTTTTGAACAAAGTACATTGATATTTGACATCATTTCTTAAGAGATAATATTGAAAAAGGAACAATATATGTCGAATATGTCCAGACTGAACATCAACTAGCAGACATTTTTACTAAGCCTCTACTTGAATCAAATTTTATTTCTTTGTGTAGAGAGCTTGGATTGATTTCTAGAACTGAACTTGATGTATGAATTTTAAAGTTATATATACTTGAATTGTGTAGTTCATTTCTAAAACCGGTGTTTTTCATTTTCCATATTGTAGTTATCAAGTAGCTACCACTATTTATAGTAAGAAGATATGAGCTTTACATTTTTTATGGTATATATGCTCTGAATGTTTTCAACCATTATTATTTTTAGAAAAACCTATATATATATATATATGAGTTTATTCTGTCTCTTTTCTACATCTCCTATCTTTGAGTCCATACTACTCTTAAACGAATTCAATTCTATCTAAATGGCTCACATTTGCGATGAATGCGCTTAGCGATCCCACATTTCGGTCACCAGTTCTGAACCGGAGGAATATTTTTCTCTAGAGACACCAAAAAGTAGACCAAAATGTACTCATACCGCCGGACATACATCAAAGTCCAAACGTGCAAAGAAGGCATTATTTTGTTCCCCATAAACTAGAGAAAAGATAAGTGAGATTCACCACTACCATAAACATCAAATGGATCTCCAGCGTCAACTTCATTACGAATAAAAACTTACGTTCGACCGTTTAACACTCTTGGAATGCATGGCGTCATTTTTCTATGGCACAGACAAACAAGGAGTTCATGAACCAATGCCATATGCTCCGTCTTCCTCTAGGAGTCCTAACTCATGGGATCGTAATTACATGTGAAATGAAGGAACAAAAGAAACTTGGTCACCATGGACACCAAGAGTTACCAATATCAAAGAATTTTCCGAAGACAAGTCCTCCACCTCACATTAATTATATATCGTTATTATTTTGTTGTTCTAATAAATATTTTCAAAATCTTGAAGGATTTCTTCTCATGAATTTATTTGTTCCTTTCAATTTTTGAAATAAATTCTTCTTATACGACATTGTAGAGATTCGGAAAAATCTCAGAAAAATAGAAAAACAAAGCATGGGAAAACCAGTCGACTGACAGGAATCAACCAGTCGACCGTTTATGTTTCTGGAAATCATATTTTTTTCTCATACCGGTCGACCGGTATGATATAAACGGTCGACCGTTTATTTCTCTGGGAACAATACAATTTCTTCAACAACCAGTCGACCAGTTAGACTTTCACCAGTCGACCGGAAAAGTTTCTGTTTGAAACCAGTCGACTGGTAAAATCATCATAGTCGACTGGTTACACTGTTTTTTGTTTTTTTTTAAATCTGAACCTACACATCGGTTCCTCCATCACACCCATTCACTTACCCTTTATATCTCTCAAACTCACAAACCCTTATCAAACCAAAATCCCCAAATTCATTCTCCTTCAAAATCAATGGCTCCACCGCAAAAGAAGACAAAGAAATCAACTTCTACTCAAGCTCAACCCATTGATGCTAATATAAAACGATGGTTAATGGATCCTATAGCAATCAAGAGGTGGAACGACATGAAAGATTATATGATTCATGAAGGTTCATTCATCAAATTCTCTGATTTCATTCTCTATGATGTTGAAGAATTAGCGGTCAAAGCCCGTATTAAATCCCTTCTTGACTTTGATAAGAACAATGATGAAATCAATCGTATAATGATAAAGTTGTTCTATGCTAATCTTAACTTAGAAAAGTTTTGTAACAAAACGTATTTTAATAACATGTTATAACCATAAATCAAGGTAGAATTAAATTTTATAATAAGAACCAAGGGAAACGGGTTGTGCCATTGCGTTCGTCTCGAAATTCTGCATGGAAACGAGTCCGAGTTTTCGAAAAACGGATTCCGTATGAGGGAGATATGACCCTCCAAAGTTTCAGGAATTTTCAGAAACCAAAACAGCTCGAAATTCGAATTCAAACTCAGAAGCGGGCTGGGCGGGAAATTTCCCGCCAAGGACCCAGGTCGACTGGGTGGTCGACTGGGTAGTCGACCTCCCCCTAACCAGGTCGACTGGGTAGTCGACCTGGGGGTCGACCTGCCCCGAATTTCCAGATCCAAGGCTGAGTTCATTTCTGCGTATCTAGACCGATTTCTAGACCAAATTCGTGACTCTAATCCTATATAAACTCACCCCTAGCCTCATTCTCTCCACACCATTTCATTCTGTCCTTATGCTTCTTCTGAAATAATTAAATTAAAGAGAGAATGGCTACTTCTTCTTCGTCAAGACAACATCTAGGAATTGCAAATTGGGGGTTTTCAACTAGAACAAGACTAAACAAATAGAGATTCAACAACTACAACAACCGTTTCTAGAATCAAATCTCTGCATTCTAATTCTCGATCTGTGCTCTGTAAGTTCTGGTTACTTTGAGACTGAAACTTGTTAAATTTGATATGGACATGGAATAAAATGAAATTGGACCTAAGCTTGATTATCTATTTGGATCTGTTCTTGTCTCTTCTTGAATATATGATTTTGGGTTATTTCTTATCGACTGAATCATGCCCATTCATGTTGTTGGACCTAGTTTATTATTCAAACGCTAGATTGTAACATAAATTCTTGGATCTTGACTTGTGGGAATATTTCTATTTGGGGCCTATTCATGTTGTAAATCAAATTCTTTCATGTCTATACACCTTAATATGCCTATGATTATGACGATGAACATAAAACTATGCCTATGCCTATGACTAAGAACATAAAACTGTGCCTATACCTATGACTAAGAACATAAGACTATGCCTACGACTGTGAACATAAGACTATGCCCATGCCTATGACTGTGAACATAAGACTATGCCTATGATTTTGACAAGGACAATTGTGGTTAATCACCTATGACTCTTGACTATGAGAATTATTAACTATGATTATGAACATAAGGCCATTATCTATGACTATGACTTTGAAACTATTACTGTTAATTGCCTATGACTATTTGCCTAGAACTATTTTTGATAATTATTCATGATTATTGTGATGAGTCGCTTATGATTCATAACTATGAGATTTCTACCTATGACTATGGGGGTTAATTGCTTAAGACTATTATAGTTGATTATTCATGCCCATAACACTATAGTTGAAAACCATGTTGTGCACCGAATTGGCTTTTTGTTGGATCGTATACCTAGGGTGTGACTTGCTTAGTTTATTCGCTATTATGTACACCAAAACCATTGGATCCATTATCCTTGTATTTGGCTTGCTTTTGCATGCCTATTCTTTTATGTCAGCGTTTACCATGACTATCGCCTTATCTTGCTAGATTTGAAATCCTATATGCCAGTGATGTTGTAACCAATTATCTCAAGTTATGTCGGGCTAGTCTTGTAACCCCTTTTATTGCTTTATGCTCGTCCCTCTTGCCTATCATAGTTTTGATGTTATTCTGAGATTTGGATTTATTTGTAGTATGGATTGATCACGTTTACATGCGATGGGAACGCGATTTGGGTAGAATAGGCGAAACATGAATTGGTTATGAACATGAATTATGAACTTGATAAAAGGCAAAACTTGAAACATGAACGTTGTTATAACCTGAACCTGGATATGGACATGAAACTCGCCATGAAACTTGACACGAACTTGACATGAAACTTGAACATGGACATGACACTTAGAATGAACTTGAAAATGGCCAACTCGAGGTTGGGTTGAGTTTGCAGTGTAATTCTGCCTGGAACCGCCTAGCAAATCCAGTTATTGCAAACAATAGGATCCAATGTGGGTAGTTGGTCATATCGCACTTGAAAACACGAGGTCAGACTGAGTTGTGGTGTAATTCTGCCCAGAACCGCCCAGCATATCCAGTGACCACAACAACAGGTCTGATGTGAGAGGTTGGGGTGCATTAATGAATTAATGCCACATGATAGGGTTAAGTCATGAGCCGCTTGAATATGCTTAACCAATTTGACACGATGATTTGATAGGGTTAAGTCATGAACCACTTGAATATACTTAACCAATTTGACACGATGATTTGACAGGGTTAAGTCATGAACCGCTTGAATATACTTAACCAACTTGACACATGATTCATAGGGCTAAGTCATGAACTTGAACGACAATACTTAGCCAATTTGACATGACACGTAGGCGGGTTAAGTCACGAACTTGAATGACAACACTTAACCAACTTGACATGTTAGACTGATGGGGTTAAGTCTCGAATTTAAATGACAACACTTAACCTACTGGACGGAAACCCTAGTTATGTTGTCCTTTTCAGCAGTATCCCACTAGATGTATCACGGTACCCTGGAACTAGGCAGGGTGGGG
The DNA here is from genome assembly GCA_030737875.1 of Allium sativum. Classification (NCBI taxonomy): domain Eukaryota; kingdom Viridiplantae; phylum Streptophyta; class Magnoliopsida; order Asparagales; family Amaryllidaceae; genus Allium; species Allium sativum. The sequence continues at coordinate 1,042,840,666 of CM060918.1, forward strand.
CACGATTACTGGGCTGATTGTAAGCGACCAGAACGACGGCTAAGTTGGTGCGCCATTGTAGGTTCAGGCGGACAATGGTCGTGCACGTAGTCCGGAGTTGAAAAAGCAGGCATCGGGCACCAGTAGGTTTACACTGTGCGTGCTTGATTCGTGTCGGTGGTTGGCACCCTAGGGCTTGATACACCCTATGGTGGACCTAGCACAGGTGACTACATTTCGTGATTGGGCCGTATGACACAGACACATGAACGAGCTAGGACTTGTAGGGATCCGATCGATTAATAGATCGTTACGTGGAAAAAGGGTGTTGTTCGTTAGGTAGCATAATCCCTAGTGGTCCTAGGTGGCATAAACCCTAATCGATTCTAGAAAACGTTCAATAGGTAGCATAATCCCTAGTGGTCCTAGGTGGCATAAATCCTAGTTGAACATGCGATAGTTCATGATAAGGAAACCTAGCCAGAACAAGGGTGGCAGTCCAAACGATTTCAAGAATAGTGTCACTACGTTGAAGTAGTATAGAATTACGTGATGAAACCCGTACGATATACGACAAGGGACTGTACATATACATGGAAAGGATGATACGGGTTAGGGTACTAGTACAATTGGTGTAGAGAATGTTAAACATGCGATGCTATACGTAGCTTATCTCGTTACCTTAGTTTTTCTTGTGACCTTAGTTTATCTTGTTACTGTAGTTTATCTTGTTTTCTTAGTTTAACTTGCCTATCTTGTCATCATCCTTATGCTTACTTTCAGTTTATACATGTCATGTTACCTTTACTTGTTTCTATGTTGAAAGTCACTAAGACTTACCAGTCTGTATTACTGACCCATTTTGTTTCGCCTCTTTTTCTTCAGTTTTCCCCCCAAGTTCTCAGGGAGGAAGCACTACTACTTAGTTTGGACTTCTTTCTACTTCAAGATCATCATATATGGCTTTGACCTTTCTTGGCTATGTCTGCTTTACTGTTTTACTTGGGGAATGATTTATGACTATGGTTTTATGCTTCTTTACTATTGCAAGACAGATTTTGATGTAATGGATTTAATGGCATTTTGATGTAAAAGGCTTTAGACCTTACCAGATTTTAAAGAAATGAAATTTGGTTTTTCTTCCGCTGTCTTATATGTTCTGTCTTGTAATATTTCTGTGTATGTTTACCTAGATAATGCTCCACCAAAGCTAGTGCATTCCCCTTGTGAGTGACCCTAGAGGAGGTGGGGTGTTACATTTGGTATCAGAGCAGAAGGTTACCAGACTGGGCAAAAGCTTTTAAAAACCTTCTGAAATTATTTTCAAAACATTTACAAAGAAGCATTTTTCTAAGAAAAGTTTTGTTTTACGAAAGGCATATTCCCCAAATCCATATGCACTATCTTTCGATTCTCTCTTTGAATCTCCTCTTCCTCTCTTTTCACCATATCTTGTAGGCGTGTGTCGGAGGGCAAAGGAGTGCCCAACCTCCATCAATAGCCGCGGTAGTTCCATCTGCGACTAATCTTATTTCAAGCTTTGTAAGGTTGTCGTGCGATGGAGGTAGATTTCGAGAAACTTGTCAACAAGCTATACAAGGATAGTAAGAACGAGGATAAAAGAACACAAGCCTAAGGATAAGAAACTTGTTGATATGGCTTAATCCACGAAGGAGGAAAAGGTGAAATAGAAGAGGCTAAAGTGAAAGAATAATAAAACCCATGACAAGAAAGAGTATCGTTAGTATGGTAAAAAGGGACATGTAGTTAAGTGTTATAGTGCAAGGACAAGGGCAAAGAACAAGATCGTCGAGAGGGCAATTGTATGCTCTCTTTACTAGCATACCTAAGAGAGGTGGCAACGTTTCTGTTAAAGGTTTAGTTTTTCTTTTCTATCATCCCGTTAGAACTTTGTTTTTGTTCACCGCATCCTTTTTAATTCTGCTTCGATAGTTGAGTCTCTGCACCTTAGTACTAGCGTAGTAGAGGATCCCATTTTTTGTCTCAAATCCTGTTGGGGAATCAGCTCATTTATTCATGACTTGTTTGGATTTGAGAATGTCTATGTTAAGTGTTGAGTTTAGAAAAAAATGCTTTTGTTTTGGGCTACTGGTTGAATCTAGGGATGGGGTGGTTATCCAGAAATGGTACCATTCTCGAGTATGAAAAGAGGGTAGTTAGACTCTTGACTTGCCTCAGTAATGCCCTTGAAGTCTAGTGTGACCCTTAGGATTTTGTCATGCTTAGTTACCTAGAATCTCTTGATACATTTGTTGATCCGCTCGAGTAATGTTCGCCACTAAGGCGGATGGTTCATTTCGCTTACGCATGAGTTATAAAAATCACCCTAGTAGTTACACTTGGTAACATGGTTGGCATCTGTTTATTTTTAAGAGGTAGTTCTTCTGCGTGGAATACCTTATAGTAAGTAAACGAGATGCAGGATTCACTAGTGAATTTTTGGAGAGCTTGCATGAAACCATGAGTACGCAGATATGTTTGACCCGAGTATACTAGAAGGGGAATAAGTGAAAGTGGAACGAGAGGCAACAGTGAAATGGGTTCCAACTCATATTTTGGAAACAAGAATTAAGAAGCTATGAAATGTGAAGTTAAATATGATCAAAGCACAATGGGGTTAAGCTCAAAGAAATGCAACTTAGAAGATTAAAGACTAGACACGCACATCATATCTCTTTTTAAGAGTATATCCTTGATCCCTCTTTTCCTGTAGAGCTTATTTGCATGCTATCTTTTAAGTATAACCTCTCGGTCCTATTCTCAATCCTATTTTTGTTGCAAAACCCCACAGGGATCATCTGTTAGTAATGCATGTTGGGGCTTGAGGGTGTCCGCTGGGTTGAGAAATTCTTTGGGTGTCACCCTGATGTTGATTTCGGTCTTCGGGCTGGTGCCTAGGGAGTTCTTCTCCTAATCAGTATATATGTGACATAGATTTCCAGTTTTGACATTGCCTAATGGGCACAAAATTTTTACTTGCTTCTATCGTTCGACTATATCTTTAGGTAGGAACAATTGGGTGTAAACATGTGTTTGAGACATGTTATGGTTGATGTTTGCAAATGGTTGCAAGTGGTTGCTCATGGTTGCATAACACACATTAGGCACTAGATCGGCTCAGTCACATTTTCATATTGCATATGCATGAATGTTTATACTTGTACATGGATGGAAACTTGATAAGCTATCATTTGGATGTTGCATATGAATGAATGTTTGAGCACTCATGTAGAAATTGTGAAATGTAATAGGAATTTGTATACATGTTGGACTCATCGCACTAGCATACTTTGCATTAAGGAGGTCTACTGAATCAGTAACCGCCTGATCTTTTGCATTAGATAAGTACATATACACACACTTTCCGCATATATACATACAACATTAGGAATCTTTTAAGGACAATGATTGCTTGTGGATGATGTTTTGAATAGATGGATGATGGATGGTAGGATACATTCTTCCAAACTTAGAGATTTCGGGGACGAAATACTTTAAGGAGGGGAGAATGTAACAACCCGTATTTTAATAACATGTTATAACCATAAATCAAGGCAGAATTAAATTTTAAAATAAGAACCAAGGGAAACGGGTTGTGCCATTGCGTTCGTCTTGAAATTCTACATGGAAACGAGTCCGAGTTTTCGAAAAACGGATTCCGTATGAGGGAGATATGACCCTCCAAAGTTTCAGGAATTTTCAGAAACCAAAATAGCTCGAAATTCGAATTCAAACTTAGAAGCGGGCTGGGCGGGAAATTTCCCGCCCAGGACCCAGGTCGACTGGGTAGTCGACCTCCCCCTGACCAAGTCGACTGGGTAGTCGACCTGCCCCGAATTTCCAGATCCAAGGCTGAGTTCATTTCTGCGTATCTAGACCGATTTCTGGACCAAATTCGTGACTCTAATCCTATATAAACTCACCCCTAGCCTCATTCTCTCCACACCATTTCATTCTGTCCTTATGCTGCTTCTGAAATAATTAAATTAAAGAGAGAATGGCTACTTCTTCTTCGTCAAGACAACATCTAGGAATTGCAAATTGGGGGTTTTCAACTAGAACAAGACTAAACGAATAGAGATTCAACAACTGCAACAACCGTTTCTAGAATCAAATCTCTGCACTCTAATTCTCGATCCGCGCTCTGTAAGTTTTAGTTACATTGAGATTGAAACTTGTTATATTTGATATGGACATGGAATAAACTGAAATTGGACCTAAGCTTGATTATCTATTTGGATCTGTTCTTGTCTCTTCTTGAATCTATGATTTTGGATTATTTCTTATCGACTGAATCATGCCCATTCATGTTGTTGGACCTAGTTTATTATTCAAACGCTAGATTGTAACATAAATTCTTGGATCTTGACTTGTGGGAATATTTCTATTTGGGGCCTATTCATGTTGTAAATCAAATTCTTTCATGTCTATAAACCTTAATATGCCTATGACTATGACGATGAACATAAAACTATGCCTATGCCTTTGACTAAGAACATAAAACTGTGCCTATGACTAAGAACATAAGACTATGCCTACGACTGTGAACATAAGACTATGCCCATGCCTATGATTGTGAACATAAGACTATGCCTATGACTTTGACAAGGACAATTGTGGCTAATCACCTATGACTCTTGACTATGAGAATTATTACCTATGATTATGAACATAAGGCCATTATCTATGACTATGACTTTGAAACTATTACTGTTAATTGCCTATGACTATTTGCCTAGAACTATTTTTGATTATTATCCATGATTATTGTGATGAGTCGCTTATGATTCATAACTATGAGATTTCTACCTATGACTATTGGGGTTAATTGCTTAAGACTATTATAGTTGATTGTTCATGCCCATAACACTATAGTTGAAAACCATGTTGTGCATCGAATTGGCTTTTTGTTGGATCGTATACCTAGGGTGTGACTTGCTTAGTTTGTTCGCTATTATGTACACCAAAACCATTGGATCCATTATCCTTGTATTTGGCTTGCTTTTGCATGCCTATTCTTTTATGTCAGCGTTTACCATGACTATCGCCTTATCTTGCTAGATTTGAAATCCTATATGCCAGTGATGTTGTAACCAATTATCTCAAGTTATGTCGGGCTAGTCTTGTAACCCCTTTTATTGCTTTATGCTCGTCCCTCTTGCTTATCATAGTTTTGATGTTATTCTGAGATTTGGATTTATTTGTAGTATGGATTGATCACGTTTACATGCGATGGGAACGCGATTTGGGTAGAATAGGCGAAACATGAATTGGTTATGAACATGAATTATGAACTTGATAAAAGGCAAAACTTGAAACATGAACGTTGTTATAACCTGAACCTGGATATGGACATGAAACTCACCATGAAACTTGACACGAACTTGACATGAAACTTGAACATGGACATGACACTTAGAATGAACTTGAAAATGGCCAACTCGAGGTTGGGTTGAGTTTGCAGTGTAATTCTGCCTGGAACCGCCTAGCAAATCCAGTTATTGCAAACAATAGGATCCAATGTGGGTAGTTGGTCATATCGCACTTGAAAACACGAGGTCAGATTGAGTTGTGGTGTAATTCTGCCCAGAATCGCCCGGCATATCCAGTGACCACAACAACAGGTCTGATGTGAGAGGTTGGGTTGCATTGATGAATTAATGCCACATGATAGGGTTAAGTCATGAACCGCTTGAATATACTTAACCAATTTGACACGATGATTTGATAGGGTTAAGTCATGAACCGCTTGAATATACTTAACCAATTTGACATGATGATTTGATAGGGTTAAATCATGAACCGCTTGAATATACTTAACCAACTTGACACATGATTCGTAGGGATAAGTCATGAACTTGAACGACAACACTTGGCCAATTTGACATGACACGTAGGCGGGTTAAGTCACGAACTTGAATGACAACACTTAACCAACTTGACATGCTAGACTGATGGGGTTAAGTCTCAAATTTAAATGACAACACTTAACCTACTGGACGGAAACCCTAGTTACGCGGTCCTTTTCAGTAGTAACCCACTAGATGTATCACGGTACCCTGGAACTAGGCAGGGTGGGGCATGATTACTGGGCTGAATATAAGCGGTCAAAAGGGCGGCGGTTAGGTGCGTCAGTGTAGGTTCTGACGGAGTACGGGCATGCACGGGCTCCAGAGTTGAAAAAGGCAGGCTCTGGGCACCAGGCATATACTTGTGCATCTTTGAATCGTGTCAGGGTTGCCATTGTAGTACTTGATACACCCTATGCTGGAACCAGCATAAGTACTTAAAAATCACGTGCGGCCGCATGACACCGGGAATACATGAATGCGAGTAGGAGCCGATCAATACATGAATGAGATAACTTTATCATGAACATACATTGCTAGTTAAACAGCTCTTAGTGGGTGCAGAGAAGTAAAAGTGGGTGCGATAGCCAAATCTAGTTAAATCTTACTTTACCTCGTTTTAGGACTACCCTATCCTTGTGGTATCATTCTAGGTTCAGTTTATTTATGGCATAGTCTTTTACTTGTTTACATGCTATTAAATAACTGGGCTTACCAGACTTATGTGATATGGATTTGGGGATTATGCCTTTTTAAGTTAACACTTTTTCTTGAAAATGCTTCTTCATGACTTCTTTTTGAAAAAAATAGTTTCAAAAATTTTATCCGATCTGGTAACCTTTAGCTCTGATACCAAATGTAACACCTCACCTCTGTTAAGGTCACTCTCAAAGGGAATGCCTTAACTTCGATGGAGCGTTTTAAGGTACAAGATACTAATAAATTACAAGACAGAAAATTTATGCAGCGGAAAAAGATCAATATTATTTCATAAATACTTGTTCAACACAACAATTCAACAACTGTTTCAACCTTCCAAATTATTACAACTTTTCATCTGTCTTGAAAACATAAAGAAGAAATACTGAAAATAAAATGACATAAATCCCCAATAAGTACTTGACCATACCCATAGCTCAAAAAGGCAAGTCCAAGCCTTACATCTACGGTCTTCAAGCTTTGGCTAACCTGGACTAAGCAGAAGTGTTTCCTTCCTACGGACCGGGGGGGAGGGGGGCGAACGGAAGAAAAGAAGCGAAAGGAAAATGGGTCAGACATAAGTCTGGTAAGCCCAGTTATTTGATAGCATGTAAACAAGTAAAAGACTATGACATGAATAAACTGAACTTAGAATGATACCACAAGGATAGGGTAGTCCTAAAACGAGGTAAAGTAAGATTTAACTAGATTTGGCTATCGCACCCACTTTTACTTCTCTGCACCCACTAAGAGATGTTTAACTAGCAATGTATGTTCATGATAAAATGATCTCATTCATGTATTGATCGGCTCCTACTCGCATTCATGTATTCCTGGTGTCATGCGGTCCCACGTGATTTTTATGTACTTGTGCTAGTTCCACTATAGGGTGTATCAAGTCCTATAATGGCAACCCTGACATGATTCAGAGATGCACAAGTGTACGCCTAGTGCCCAATGCCAGCTTTTTCCACTCCGGAGCCCGTGCACGCCCGTACTCCGTCGGAACCTACACTGACGCACCTAACCGCCACCCTTTTGACTGCTTATATTCAGCCCAGTAATCGTGCCCCACCCTGCCTAGTTCAGGGTACCTTGATACATCCATGTGGGTTACTGCTGAAACGGGTCCCCGTTACTTGGGTTTTTCTAGTCAACATGCTAAATTGGTTAAGTGTCCTTGGTTTGACTTAACCCCTATCAATCTTGTCTAGTTAACATGTTAAGTTGGTTAAGTGTTTCCTCAATTACTTAACCCCAACAATCTTGCCTTGTTATATGTTAAGTTGGCTAAGTGTTCCCTTAATTACTTAACCTCACCATTTCTAGCTTGATTGTTCATGAGCTTTAATTAATTAATTAACTAAAGTACCAACCCCTCACATTAGACAGGTATTGTTGTGGTTACTGGATGTGTCGGTCGGTTCTGGGCATTCTACACCACAACTCAGTCTAACCTCGGTTCTTTCTAGGCTTGATGCACTAACCTCTCACATTAGACAGGTATTGTTGTCGTTACTGGATGTGTCGGTCGGTTTCGGGAAAGTTTACATCACAACTCAGTCTAACCTCGGGTTAGGCATATTCATCTTTTACATTTTATATATGTGAATTTTCTATAAGTGTTTCATGTCACATATTTTAATTATGTTCAAGACTAATGGTATAAGTTATATTATTCATGGCCTTAACCATTTACATGGTTTTGGGCCTACCTACATTATTAACATGTTTTGATTTAATAACTATCCCAACGTTACCCCCGTTTGTTCATTCGTATTAATCACATAAAGTCATTGGGCCCGCATATTAGCCCAATTTATAAACAAAAGTTAAAGAAGGGAACATGCATAATACAGATTCAACCAAACATGTAAATTTTGCATAAAACTTTATTCATATAATTTAACATGTCACATGAACTTGCATATAATTTAGACTTAGATAATCATAAGCCTAAAACATGTTAATATGTAGACCTAGGCATGTGTGGACATAACCTCAATTATAAACTAGCATATGACATAATCATGACATGTCCAATCCCAAGGCATGTATAATTTTAACATTAACATATAGGTGTGAACTAGATCTAACAAGGTGAACTTGCATAAATCCACTTTACAAACATGCATATAAATATAGATCTAGTTTTGGATCTAACATGTAACTTGCATATGAACATATGTATAATTAGATCACGACTTGGATCTATCATAAAACATATAACTTGCATTAATCATATGAACCTAGATAGATCTTGACATGGATCCAACATATATATAGGCATATGGATCTAACATAAAGCATATGAATATATATATGTAGATCTTGACTTGGATCTAACATAATACATACAACTTGCATTAATCATATAAACATATATATGTAGATCTTAACATGAAACATATAACTTCCATATGATATTGATAGTTTCATTCTCAATCTTTAATAGATCCAACACCAAGTCCAATAAGCCACAAAAATTCCAAGACAATTCATGATAAAATCATCACAAGAAACAAACATGAATTAGCATCGTCAATATTATACAACATGGTATAATTCTATTTTTCACTTTATATCAAATCACGTTTTAAATTTATTTACATCTAAATGATAACTACACTTACAAAAGACAATCTTGATTTCTGGAATCTGTATTCTGAAGGTGAAATGCTCACCTTTGATGTAGACAATCGTTGTTTTAGTTCAATTTTGATTTGATTTGGTTTGTCTCTTTTAATTTGCTTTAAGTTGAACGGCGGCTACTCGAAGTTGTCTAATGGCAGCATGACGGCTCTTGGTTTGATTTTTAATATGATTTAGGGTTGAGGTATTAGGTTGCTTATATAGAAGTTTGATTTAATAGGAACCGTCAGGTTAACCTAGAGCAAACCAAAGCCATTCAGACAAGATAGAATAGCCAAATCAGCACTAATGACGCAACAAGGAGTCCATCTGAACCAATCAGATGCCATATCTGCCTTAGAGCTAATCAGCTCACGGGTTGACAGCCAAACACCCTAAGTCAACTTCTAGTCGACCCAGCAGGGCTCGGGTCGACCTCAGAAATGGGCCGGTTCGGTTATTCTCCCTCCCGATTCATTGTTTTGAACTTTTTTTGCATATTTATTTATTTAATTTTTCTATATATATCCATATATATTTTTTTCTCCTATGCATACAAACTTCATGGCTTAATAACTTCTTCATAAGGTATCCGTTTTATGCAAACCAAATGTCTATCTTGACCAAAATTTTGAGACGAACGTAATGACACAACCCATTTCACCTAATTCTTCTAAAAATTAAGTGTTCTTGAATTTGTTAATTTTATCTTCTTAGAAAATTCGGGGTGTTACACCTTCAGCTCGTCTTTGCACTTCATGGCATCCGATAACTTGAACCTATACAACCCAGTCTAACACGAGCATTACAAACACCGGGTCAGTCTGGTAATCCAGAGTGAGAAAAACTCGCAAAGTTTAAGGTGGATCATCCAACTTGATTTTAAAGTTCAAATTCTTTTTGAAATAATAGGATAATCATAAGACCAAATCCACATATAAGTACGGACGTTTTTTACCTTACGATAACCCAAAACATTTTGAAATCAATAATTTATTCTGATATTACAATAGTGTCTAAATACAAGTAAATAACAATCTAGTGGAACGCTTGCATCTCACGCTCCACATATATAGTATACAATCAAAATCGCGAGTGCTTATTGGAGATTTGATTCCGACTATGATAAAGTATGTAACCACCTGCTGATAGTGTATTTCTAGAGGGGATTACACTGAGTTCAACAAGAACGTCTTGCAACCCGGCCATACATGACCGACCACTCATTTCTCTTGAGTGTATCGAATGTATATCACCAACGGTTGGGCTAAAACCACCATTTCCCGAAAGGGACAGCATCGAAAGATTAAAGAAGGAAATGGATTTTCTCTTGATAGGTGATAATACACCCTAATGGGAGCGACCCACATAGCCATGCTTCCTGTCCGATTTTTGTTATTTCCCGGTTGTTGAGGCTTGAGGTTATAATCGACTTTCGGAACATCTGGCCACCATTCACTTTGAATGTCACATCGTCAGATCCGCCAGATACCACTAATTGACGTCCACAAAAATACACTAGTCGTTAAGCTAAGAGAAGGTGTCTTCTCCGTCCAAACAGATATATATTTGAGGAAATCAACGTACGTGATTCCTTTGGAAATACTCCGTCAAACACCCATCCATACAAGTTGTCCTGGGACTAGACAAACCGAAGGCACCATCCTACCTCATCCTTTAATTACCCTATGGATCAGCATCGAGTAGTCCTCGCAATTCGGATATTCCAATCACGACAGAATCATTGTACAATACTTGTAGGGATCATCTAGATAAATCCAACAGTAGTTCTTTCATTCATGAATATATATGGTCTTTATTAGCTCCATCTAGATCATCATCTTCCGCGTTTCTATATTCATTGGTCGGAATGGTTTTCAAATACAAATTCGATCCTGGTCTTTCCGTACCAACACGTCGGGTAAGATTTTGATAGTTGGTTATTTAACTGTCAAAATAAACAATTAATAAAACAAATCCATTGGTTCAATACACAACATCACTTGGCCGTTAAAATAGTATATCAGTTGCAGTACCAAAATAGTGTATCAGCTTTAGTATATCAATATTCTCAAATCATTTATTTATATACTTAGGAAAATATCTTAAATCCTATCCAACGTTTCTTGTTAATTATCCTTTCAAAACATTTGTTACAACAATACTTATTATCTATAATTGGAAAACCGATTCAATTTATCTTTTTTAAACAATTGTTATAGTATCACCTTTGTTTCGTTATTTGTACGCCATAATCTTCACTTCCCTTTTTAGAATAAACTCATTCCAATCCCATCTTCTTACTTTTTGAAAATATCATTATATTTTCACAAATCTCCTTTTTTCATTTATTATGGAAATATCACTTCATATTCTCAAGCCTCCTTTATTCCTGTTATTTCTGCATCCCATTATATATATATATATCTCCAAATTCTTCCAATATCATTACCTTATCATTTCTCATAATATATCACTTTTAACACCTTCACTACCACAACTAATATCATCCCCCGATAATCCTGCAGTTGTTCAAGTTGGGGTATTCTAATTACCTCTCAGACCTTGATCAACAACATTCTTATCTTAAGATAAATGTCAGTTGCAATACCAAAAAAATCGATATTTATTCCCAGTATCAAACAAATCCCATTTTAGTTCTATCTTGATGAAACATCATTTTTTTTAAATCACGGATCTACATTTCATCTTTATAACTCCACTCGTTTAACTACTCTAATTCAAACTTAGGTTTTGGTTTGATTTCCATTTCTCATCTCCATCAGTTCTTAACCGTAAATCAACAAGAAAACAACACCCTAAATATCAACTTCGAAGGCCGAAACCAACACCAGATCAATATTCAGAAAACCATTTATCTCAACCGATCTCTAGTCAAATTCTACTTCTTTAATTTCATATCCCCGCTTTTATTTCTATTTCAACAATCCATTTCTAATAACTCTTGGCAATAATATTCACTAAACTTGGGTTTGTAACTTCATCAGAATCATTCATAAATCCAGTTAAATAGAATCTCAAATAAGAATTCGCTTTAAATCGCAATTTAAACTTAGGTTATATTATCATTAACATGATTTTCTTTAAAATATAATTTCATTATAAATAAACCTTCTTGTTTCATATACCTAAATTAATACCTTTTAAATCCCATGATTTACTCCTTCGATTATTATAAATATCAATATTTATAAAAATGTTTTACTTAACTATTAAATAAATTAATTAATTTGATAAATCAATTTCACTTACTATACTTGACTTGTCAAATCTAAGCATGATTAACACGTTAACTAGATCTTAGTTCATCTTTCCATTTGAATTAATTACAACTTTAATTAATTTAAATAACCCCATTTGATTATTATAATAATCAAATCAATATAATCTCATTTTAATTGTTACTTATGACCGACCGTTAACCGGAGATATTGTCCATTATGACCGACCGTTCTTGCAAAATGGTCTGAAGGATTCCGACCGACTAGGAGCTCTTATGAGACCGACCAGATGCTTGTTGATGCAAGAGGAAGAACGACTCGGAACATGTTCAATGGAACTTGTGTCTTGGTCATGCGACCGACCTGTTATTGATGAGAAGATGACCGACTCCCCTTGTTCGATAGAATGAGCGACCGGGATTATGAACGACCGAGTCTAATTACGTGTGACCGACCGACCAGGGTTTTCATAACTAAATTATTATTTGATTAATTCTATCGATTCATATATGATTCTTTGGTAGATAAACATTTTCCCCTCGAAGTTTGTAAGTTATGATTTCGTGAAGAATTTACAGGCTTCGAAATAACAAACGTAATACCAATCAAAAGATTTCATCAAATTTTATACTTTAATTATGCTCAATGCAGGTCGGGTTGGTTCTTCCACAAATTGTTACAGTCGGTTGATCATCCCGGATCAACTGGGTTAAATCAGTTCTTTCGTATTCCCCCTTTTTATGTACCCATCCGAGTTCTGTTTCATCGTTTCCCCTAGGTTTTTCAGAAAAAAGCTTCCATGGCGGCAATTCATTCTCACTTGCACTGAAGATCCTCAAAACGTTGGTTACAACCGATTTTTTCCAAGCTTTAATCACACTAGATCATCCGCCGCTTTCAAATCCAACAGTTGCGCTCGATCCCCATGGCAAAATCCGATCATCTTCTAGTCCTATTGGAGCTATCTCTTGACACTTGAGGTATTTTTTGTCAATTGAAGGCGATTTTCTTTCAATTTTTTTACCTCCATGGTTTGCATTTATCTTTAACACTTCATTTGAGACATTGATGCATATATGACATTTGATTGAATGCCTATGTTGTAAATCCCATTGTGTCCTTCTGTATTATCTGCATACGTTTGCTTTACTTAATCCTAGTCGAACAGACTTGAACTGCGATCCGTACCAACCAACTTTATCATCAGTTTAGTTTGCAGAACCGACGCCACTTGAAATTGATTGTTGACCAAAAGTTTGTGAAATCCTTGTGCAGGATGGACATGTCTCGAGAGGAGTTTGTAAAGAAATACTTCGATAGGGATGCCGAAACGACTGTCAAGCCTTTCGTGAACACCCCTCCACTTATTCGGCCATCTTATCCTGAACTCCAGGGTGTTATAAACAGGCCCCGTTATTCCCCAGGAGTATGTAATGCTAGACTTGCTCGATGCCTTCCCAATTGGAATTTACAAGGAGTTACTTCCAATGTGGGTGTCTCTTCTTCTGATCATCAGATTATGTCTAGTGATATGATTGTTGTTAAATCTAGATTACTGAGCCGAATAGAGGATGCTTTAGAGCAGTTTATATGCTGAAGGATCGGACTGCTCAGAAACTTCAAGATTGGTACACACTGGCCGGAGAATTGGATAGATTTCACAGGGAAAATCTTGAGCGAATTGCCGTCTTGGAAGAGGACAAGATGAAATTGATTCAAGCTTTACGAGCTCGGGATACCATCATTGCTGCTTTCCCGAAAGGCGATATTGAACTAGCGGGTCACTCTGACAAGAGGCCTGCCTCTGGTGCTTCCCCTTCAGGTTCTATCCCAGCGAAGAGGAAGGCCAGGAGGCCTAGGAAGCACCCGATTGTGTAGCACTCTTTGTTTGATGATCTTTATTTTCTGAACTTTTAATCTAGACTGGTTTGTAGTAAGCGAGTGCTAGCCCTTGCCTTTAACTTCTAGACTTTTTTTTGTTAGTACTCTATGGATGTACTTATGATGCTGGTGGTTTTGTTTTGGTACGTGTATGTGATGTGCCCATATGTTATGCCTTATTCTTATTGCTTTCTTGTTTGCACATTACACATGCACTTCACACATTTTACCTACTTGTTATATATTGATTATCATCCGTTATTTTTGGTATCCGGAAGGACCAGATATTGTATGAATGAATGCCTCTGATGAAGGCTTTTTCCTGGGCAACTGTTTTCACAAATGGGTGGGCCCAATGCTACGTGAACAGTTGTGTTAACTTTAATCCGATATTCTCTGTATCTGGGAGGACCAGGTATTGCAGAATAGGTGGACGCCTCGTGAAGAGAGCTTTTACCCAATTTGTGACTTTGTTTGTTCAGATTTTTACTGACTTTAATAGTCGATTGAGTGCTCCCAGAGAGATTTTAGGTTAAGGACTCAGTTTGACAATAACGTGGTCAGACTTTTCCTGACTTTAAGTTATTTGACATAGTACCCCCGGAGAGGTTTTGGGTTAATGACTCAGTAATAACGTGGTCAGATTTTTCTGACTTTAAGTTATTTGACTGAGCACCCCCGGAGAGGTTTTGGGTTAATGACTCAGTAATAACGTGGTTAGATTTTTCTGACTTTAAGTTATTTGATTGAGTACCCCCAGAGAGGTTTTGGGTTAATGACTCAGTAATAACGTGGTCAGATTTTTCTGACTTTAAGTTATTTGACTGAGCACCCCCGGAGAGGTTTTGGGTTAAAAACTCAGTTTGGCAATAACGTGGTCAGATTTTTTTGACTTTAAATTATTTGACTGAGCACCCCCGGAGAGGTTTTGGGTTAAAAACTCAGTTTGGCAATAACGTGGTCAGATTTTTCTGACTTTAAGTTATTTGAATGAGCACCCCCGGAGAGGTTTTGGGTTAAATTTGTGTCTGCCTAGTTCCATGTAGTTGGTATTGATTTTATTGGACATTCGAATTGATCAAGATGTCTTAGTAGTAAAACCATAACCCTAAGTTGATCCTTTCGGATGATGCTCCTTTGGTGGAATTTTAGCGAGTTTTCTTGATTTTGTTCCTTTGGTTTTTCCCATTGGTTGGCCTTGGTGTTTTGTTCTTCTTTTTATCTTACGGAGACATTTCATACTCCCGTATTTTGATGGGCGGTGCTTTATGAATCCATGTACGCAATTTGCCCTTTTAGAATATGCCATGAACTAACACCGGGCTTTCATCGGACAATGAGCCAGCGGATTTATTATGTCCAGTATTAGAAATCATAGCTTTGCATCTTTGAATAAATAATCAAAGGTATGCAAATGCACAATTTAGATAGGAATTAAAAGAACCGTTTTATTCGTATTCATGTAATCTCATACAAAGTATATACTATATTCATAGAAGAATACAAAGGAATATGAGTTAAAAAGTCATTTGAAATAGCGACGGAGGTGATCACTGTTCCAGGCCCTTGGGAGTTCCACTCCGTCTGTAGCCTTGAGTTTAAAGGTACCATCGAGGAGCTTTTGGTTGATGACAAATGATCCTTCCCAATTGGGGCCAAAGACTCCTGTTGCGGTCATGATCTTTTTTAACACTAAGTCTCCCTCTTCGAATGTTCTATGCCTGACCTTTTGATTGAAGTGCCGGGCAATTCTTCTTTGATGGGCGACTATTCTAAGCTCCGTCTCGGCCCTTTTTTCTTCGAGTAAATCAAGGGCTTCTAGTAGCAGCTTTTCATTCTCTTTCTGGTCAAAGTGGATTCTGCGGTGAGTAGGAACTTCTAACCCCACAGGTATCATTGCTTCCGAACCAAATTCCGAAGAGAATGGAGTGTGCCTTATTGCAGTTTTATGAGTCGTACGGTAAGCCCATAGCGCAAGTGGCAGTTCTTCAATCCAGTTTCCTTTAGCTTTCTTGAGACGCTTCTTAATGGTAGATTTTAGGATTTTGTTGACTGCCTCGACTTTCCCGTTGGCCTGCGGATGGGCAACCGCTGCAAAACTTTTCTGAATATGATATTTGTCGCAAAAGTCCCTGAACTCATCACTTTCAAATTGCGTGCCATTGTCGGTGATTATATTCTACGGAATTCCAAATCTGCATATGATATTTTTCAAAACAAAATTGATCACCTTTCTTGATGTGATGGTTGCCAGTGGTTCAGCTTCAGCCCATTTAGTAAAGTAATCCACAGCAACTATGGCATACTTGAAGATGGATTTTGCAGTAGGTAATACTCCAATCAAGTCTATGCCCCAGACGGCAAATGGCCAAGGACTCAACATTTGTGTCAACTCAGTCGATGGAGCTCTCGGAATTTTTGCGAATTTCTGGCATCGGTCACATTTTTTAGCGAAGATCATAGAGTCGAGATTTACTTCAGGCCAAAAGTAGCCATATCGGAGAACTTTTTTGACAAGAGTTTGTCCCCCTACATGCCCTCCACAATCTCCTTCATGTAATTCTGCCAGGATTGCTTTGGATTCTTCTTTTGTTACACATCGTAGCAAAGGTGTTGAATATCCTCTCCTATAAGCGACCATCTTGGACGAGATACAAGCGAGACTTTCGAAGCAACTTCTTGTGACTCTTCGGGTTTTCAGGAAGTGTTCAATGGAGTATATAGTTCTTGATGGGATTCATCCACGAGTCTGGCTCGTCGGTTGTCTCCATAACCCAATCTACACCAGATTCTTCAATACTAGAACTAGATAAAACTTCAACAGGAACTAGATCGAAGATTTGAGGATCTCCGGTACTAGCTAGCTTTGATAAAGAATCGGCTTTCCAATTTTCTCCTCTAGGGATATGGGAAATAGAATAATACTCCAGATTGTCAAGAAACTCTTTGGCTTTGCGTAGATACGTTGGGAGCTTTCCCATCTTGGTCTGAAATTCACCTTTGATCTGGGAAACCATCAATTGTGAATTGCTGAAGATTAATAAACTTTTCAGGTTTAATTCTTTCGCAATTCTCAATCCTCCAAGCAAAGCTTCATACTCAGCCTCGTTGTTGGTAACGGGGAATTCGAACCGCAGAGCACAACATATCTGTCGTTTTTCTGGAGTTTCGAACACTATCCCTGCCCCAGCACAGTATTCATTCTTAGCACCATCAACAAAAAGCTTCCATCTGGCAACCAATTCATTGGTTTCTTCCATTTCCTCTCCTCTATTAGTGAACTCGGCAATAAAGTCAGCCAGAGCTTGCCCATTTATCGCTTTCCTGGGGTGATAAGTGATATCATATTGGCTGAGCTCAATATTCCACTTTAGTAGTTTCCCCGAGGTTTCTAGACGGAACAACACTTGTTTCAAAGGTTGATCTGTAAGGACTTTAATAGAATGAGATTGGAAATAAGGCCTGAGCTTCTGTGATGCGACAAGCAAGGCATATGCAAGCTTTTCTATCTTCGGATAATTCCTCTCTGCCCTGGTAAACCTTTTACTGATGTATTATACCGGCCACTGAACTTTATCTTCTTCCCTGATGAGGGTTGCGCTTAGAGCATGGGATGATACTGCAAGATATAGGAACAGACTTTCTCCATCCTTTGGTTTTGACAGCATCAGAGGTGATTCCATGTGCTTGATGAGATCCTCAAATGCTTGTTGGCACTCAGGAGTCCACTGGAAACTCTTCCTTTCCTTTTTAAATGCATCAAAGAGGGGAATACACCCATCCGTCGCCTTTGAAATGAAACGGCTTAAAGCTGCTACCTTGCCATTCAAGCTTTGGAGTTCCTTTTTAGTCAGCGGAGCTTGCATTTCCCGCAAGGCAACCACCTGCGCTGGGTTTGCTTCAATGCCCCGAGAATTTACCATAAAGCCAAGAAATTTCCCTGAAGCTACACTAAATGAACATTTGAGTGGATTCAGCTTCATGCCGTATTTCCTTAGGATTTGAAACATCTCGTCAAGTTCTTCCATATGACTTTTTGCCTCTTTGGATTTCACCAACATATCATCAACGTAGACTTCCATGGTCTTTCCAATTTGCCCTTTGAACATTGAATTTACTAGGTGTTGATAGGTGGCACCGTTCGACTTTTTCACAAGAACTGGATTAGACACCCAGTTAAGATAGGTGGATTCGCAAATGAAATTGTTCTTCAATAGCCTATCCACCTCATCCTTCAAAGCCTCAGATCTTTCAGGGCCTTGCATCCGTCTTTTCTGTTTCACAGGATGTATGCTAGGATCAATATTCATCTTATGCACATCACCTCCAGAGATATTCCACACATATCTGAGTGGTTCCAAGCAAAGAAATCCAAATTTGCCTTTAGAAAAACAATCAATTCCTTTTGCAGCAAAGGATCCAACTGAGAGCCTATCTTCACCACCTTATCTAGATCATTATCATGAACCTGTAAAGAAATGGTAGCTTCAGCTGGTGCTGCTCTTTCATCCCATACACTGGTTTTTCACGGATCCATATCTTCTTGCATGTCGTTGTATTCTCCAGCACAGGGGAGGTCATTAATTGCTATAAGGGGGATTCACGGATGCAGAGAGGAGACTCCACATCCTTCTTGATTTCATACTTCCGAGCTTCAATCAATTCTGCCATATAGCAATCTCTTGACTCTTGAGGATCTCCTTTGATTACTCCCACTCCGTTTGCAGTTGGGAACTTCATCATCAGGCACCATGGAGCAAGAGCTACTCTGAAAGCAGCTAGTGCTGGCCTTCCCAAAAATGCATTATACCCTGAAAGTGAGTCTATTATAACAAAAGGCTGCATCATGGAAACTTGCTTCTTCCCCTTACCAAGCTTTACGAGGAGATCGACCACACCAAAAGGCTGAGTTCGTACACCAGTGAAACCGTGTATTTTATTTTTACTTGCTCGCACATTATCCATAGACAACCCCATCTTAGAGAAAGTATTGTAAAACAAGACATTTACAGATGCCCCATTATCAATCAGTACCTTCTTTACAATTGTTGGACCCAAGCCAATAGTGATCACCATTGGATCAATATTTGGAGTCAGCATTCCATTAGAATCCCGATCTTGGAACACCACATCTTCCCAGGATGTTTTTGAAATTTTCCAACGAAGGGAGTTACTGCAAACTTCGAATCCATCTTCTTTTAAAGCATTGCTTAGTTCATTTGTATATCTGACAATGTCCTCCCAGGTATCTCCTGCAGGATGAGGTCCACCACTAATCGTATTGATAATAGGTCGAGAACCATTTGCAGGTGTTCTTCCGTCTTGACTTGGCTGAGCTTGCTGCCCTGAGTAGGCTCAGTATCTGATGAACGCTTCACATACTCCTGGAGACGGTTTTTTCTTATCAACTCTTCAATCAGATTCCTCAAGTGCCGACACACATTCGTGTCATGACCCGGTCGATTATGAAATCGACAGAACCTTCCTGAATTTACAGCTTCTTCGGACACCTTTATCGGCTTCGGGCTCGGATAATCCTCCGTTTCCTTAGTTTCCATGTATATGTGCTCAATTGTATCATTCAACGGAGTAAGATCTGTTGGCTTGAAGAAGCATCGCGTTCTGGAATCCTTGTCGTTCCTAGCATCATTATCGTTTCCTCTTTTTGCCCCCTCCTAAATTTCCTTGATTGGTTTTTGTAGAAACTTCCTTCCTTTCTGGAACTACATTAGTTTTGACATTGCCAACAGAATAAATGGGATCATCTTCAAGACACATGTATTGCTCAGCTTTGTCATAGAATTTCTCTAATGTATTGGGTTTCTTTCTCTTTAACCACCTTCCAAATTCAGATTGTTTATCTATGCCCCCCTTTAAAGCCATTAGAATTAGCCTTGGCTCATGGGTCCCCACTTCTGCAGCGGTAGCATTAAAACGATTCAGAAAAGATCTAATCGTTTCACCCGGGGGTGCCAACTCATTGGGGGACATAATATCTCTAACTTTCGTTGTCTGGAGGCGGAACTGGTCTTGGAAGCATTTTGCTAGTGTGAAAAAATTATCAATAGACCTGGGAGGCAATTTAGTGAACCATAATGATGCTACCCCTTCCAAGTACACTGGGAAGTACAAACACTTAAGCTCGTCAGTTGCTTGGGCCCCATCCATGTGTTGGTCGTATCGAAACAAAAACACATTGGGGTCGCCTGTCCCATTGTAAGCTTGGATTGTAGGTGGCTTGTATTTCTGTGGGAAAGTTGCCTTTTTGATTCTTTCAGCGAGAGGGGTTTTTGATGGCGCGAACTCCCATTCAGCCTCATCATCGTTTCGACATTTGCTTTCTTTCATAATCTGTCGGACCATTTTCTACAGACGATCCTTCTCGTGGAGGCTATCTGCGGGGCGGACGCTTTTGTCTCGACCGGAAGCTTGCTTAAGCAAACCATCACGGTTGCGACTCCGGGGTCCTGGCCTTTCTTCATTGGAAAGTGCCCCTTTGGCAGAATTAGCAACTTGACGAGAAGTAATCCCCGCATTACGGTTCCAATCAGCTAGCTTTGAATTCTCAAGTTTTCCTTTATCAGGATTAGAGATTTCTTGGAAAGATTTTTCCCGATTAGGACTAGAGGAGGAGGAACCGGCATCTTCTGCATGAACAGGCTTTGAAGCTACCTTTGCCATTGCAACTTGAAGAGCAAAGAGTGAATCTAGCCTTGCCAAGATGGCTTTGTTAGCTATCTCCTGCTGTTGTGTCAGTCCAGCGACGGGTTGATCAAGCTCACCTCTTGTGACATTCACGCCTCCATTCGATGTTTCACCTACTTCAAACCGGTTAACCGCGGGGGTTTCCTCTCGATTTCCCACATTAGATGCTCTAGCCCTTACTTCCTTATTTGCTTTTGGCGGCATTATTTCAGAAAGTAGCTTGAACTTTGAGGAGTGTTCATCAGAAGGTCCAACTCGTAGACTCGAACGATCTATTTTGAGACTGGGCTTAAAGATTTCAAGATCTTCGCAATATATTGGATGTCAAAAAGTAGATCTGGCCCCACAGTGGGCGCCTAATTGTTAAACCAAAAATTTGGCAAAACAACCGAAGTATTGCTTGACACGTCACCTAATCGGAGGCGAGATGCTTAGAAAGCACGTCACCTTTTCAGAGGCAAGGTGTAAGAATACCTTTACAATTGTGTGAAACCATATCTAAGATCTGAAAACATCGAAATATAAAAAGAAGACAAGAATTTATAGTGGTTCGACCCTTATTGGGGTCTACGTCCACTCTGAAGAGAGAATTTTATTATCCACAAGCTGTTTACAAGGTATAATCACTCATACATTCAACCAAGCTCTCCCTCACACACATTCTTCACTTCAAATTACAGAATATGGTGGAGAAAATGTCTTGGACAGCGAGGAGATCTCTTTATTATCAAGCCTTTACAATGAATCTTCGATCTTATGCTCTTCCACACACCATTCATAGAAGCCATGGTTACATACTTCATTGATCTTTTACAAATTCACTAGGGAATTGTGTTTATATGATTGGGAAGGAATGAGGGAATGATCCGACAGCACTTCGTCCTCCTTCCAGAAAAGCCCCCCCCCAAATGATGGAAGTGATCCCCTATTTATAGGTGACGAATGGCTGAAATATGACTTTCAGGTTGTGGGTCAGTATTTTGAGTATTTACGGAAATGCCACTGCTTTCTGTCACCAGCTGGCATGCTTTTGTACCAACCAGATCAGCTTTGATCGATCCAAAACCTATTTTGACGACCTGGAAGCTTTGGTGCAAAGCAGACCGATCAGGGGTCTTTGACGTAGGGCGGACCGACCCTGAGGCTTCGAAGCAAGTCGGAGCGACCAGGCTAGCATGGAGATAAGATCGACCAGCTATGATAGGTTGGAGCGACCAGGCTAGCATAGAGATAAGATCGAACGGCTATTATGTGATATCAGGACGACCCAAAGGCTTAGATCCAGAGCAGAACGATCAGGACTCCATGAATGGCGGACCCAACGAGGGTGATAGCAAGAAAGGAACCAATCACTTTTCTTGGAAGAAAAAGCGACCAGGAGCCTTGTGAGGAAAAGGGCCACCAGAGATATTGACCATTATGACTGACCCTTCTTGCAAAATGGTCTGAAGGATTCCGACCGACTAGGATCTCTTATGAGACCGACCAGATGCTTGTTGATGCAAGAGGAAGAACGACTCGGAACATGTTCAATGGAACTTGTGTCTTGGTCATGCGACCGACCTGCTATTGATGAGAAGATGACCGACTCCCCTTGTTCGATAGAATGAGCGACTGAGATTATGAACGACCGAGTCTAATTACGTGCGACCGACTGACCAGGGTTTTCATAACTAAATTATTATTTGATTAATTCTATCGATTCATATATGATTCTTTGGTAGATAAACAACAGGGCTATAAAATCAATCACCCAAATCAATATATTAAGGTTTACCTATTTGTCGGCCAACCCATACTCTAATCATGAAGAAAATCATAAACAACTCTTTCTTCTTCCAATCCTGCACTTAACTCAATATCCAATGCCAATAACATATATAGGGTTAAATCGTTTCGGTTTCATTTCATATTTGATATAATTCAAATTAATTATACCGAAATTTATTTTCTAGTTTTTAATTCATTCAACGGTTGATGAATTTTAATTATCCAACCAATTTATCATCGAATGTATAACCAATCCACAATCATAACCAAATCATCTTTTCTTTAAGTTAACTTCTGATTTTTTTAATCAGATATTTAAATTTTCATTCACAAATTTTTTTGGTTTTATTTAACTGTTGAAATTTATAATCCAAGTGGAATTCATTCAAATAAGTCAAAATACACCAATTTAATAAAATTATTTCTTTTCTTATATAAAAATATATTTTGGGAAAAATTATTTCATTTATCCACTTTACAAAACAATATTGTATCAATTTGTCAGTCCAACTTGAACCAATTAAACAACACAATACAAAACCTTTGTATATAAAATTTACAAGTACGCTCTCACATATATATACGCACTCAACCTCGATCTAGGGTATTACTAACCCAATCTTTATCGAGTTACGCCACAGAGCTAAGGTTATTCCTAAACCATTGCTCTCATACCAAATGTAGCGTCCTGAGAATTTCGACACTCGAATCCAGACTTTTATACATCCCGTGTCCGACTCAAGTATTGAAAACCAGAAAGCTAAGAGAAAGAAATAAGATGGTGAGGTAAGATAGAAAGAAATAATAGAATAGAAGAATAAGAAGAAGAACACAACATAGAGTCTCACATCGCAGCGGAACAAAATATAATAGATAAATAATTTTTATTTGAGAGCTTAAAATAATTCTTACAACATCAAAGTACATCAGTACATCTGGACAATTGTAATAACATGTCCCCATATATATAACACATAGCAGAATAATAACGATATCAGCATTCGTCCGAACTCCTTCAGCTCGTCTTTGCACTTCACGACATCCGATAACCTGAACCTGTACAACCCGGTCTAACCCGAGCATTACAAACACTGGGTCAGTCCGGTGAACTAGAGTGAGAAAAACTCGCATAGTTTAAGGGGGATCATCCAACTTGATTTTAAAGTTTAATTTCTTTTTGAAAGAATAGGATAATCGTAAGACCAAATCCACACATAAGTACAGATGGTTTTTACCTTACGATAACCTAAAACATTTTGAAATCAATACTTTATTCTAATATTATAATAGTGTCTAAATACAAGTAAACAACAATCTAGCGGAAGGCTAGCATCTCACGCTCCACATATATAGTATACAATCAAAACCGCGGGCGCTTATTGGAGACTGGATTCCGACTATGACAAGGTATGGAAGCACATGCCGATAATGTATCTCTAGAGGGGAATACACTAAGTTCAACAAGAACGTCTTGCAACCCGACCAGACATGACCGACCACTCATTTCGCTTGAGTGTATCGAATGTATATTACCAACGGTTGGGCTCAAACCACCTTTTCCCGAAAGGCACATCATCGAAAGATTAAAGAAGGAAATGGATTTTCTCTAGATAGGTGATTATACACCCTAATGGGAGTGACCCACATAGCCATGCTACCTGTCCAATTTTTGTCATTTCCCGGTTGTTGAGGCTTGAGGTTATAATTGACTTTTGGAACATCTGGCCACCATTCACTTTGAATGTCACATCGTCAGATCTGCCAGATACCACTAATTGACGTCCACAAAAATACACTAGTCGTTAACCTAAGAGAAGGTGTCTTATCCGCCCAAACAGATTTACATTTGAGGAAATCAACATACGTGATTCCTTTGGAAATACTCTATCAAACACCCGTCCATACAAGTTGTCCTGGGACTAGATAAACTGATGGCACCATCCTACCACATCCTTGAATTACCCTATGGATCAGTAGCGAGTAGTCCTTGCAATCCGGTTACTCCAATCAAGACAGAATCACTGTCCAATACCTCTAGGGATCAGCTAGAGAAATCCAATAGTAGTTCTTTCATTCGTGAAGATGTACGGTCTTCATTAGCTCCATCTCGATCAGCATCTTCCACGTTTCCGTATTCATTGGTCGGAATGGTTTACGAATATAAATTCGATCCTGGTCTTTCCGTACCAACACATTGGCTAAGATTTTGATAGTCAGTTATTTAACTATCAAAATAAACAACTAATAAAACAAATCCATTGGTTCAGTACACAACATCACTTGGCCGTTAAAATAGTATATCCGTTGCAATACCAAAATAATGTATCGGCTTTAACATATCAATATTCTCAAATCATTTCTTTTTATACTTAGGAAAATATCTTAAATCCTATCCAATGTTTCTTGTTAATTATCCTTTCAAAACATTTGTTACAACAATACTTATTATCTATAATTGGAAAACCGATTCAATTTATCCTTTTTAAACAATTGTTACGATATCTCCTGTGTTTCATTATTTGAACGCCATAATCGTCACTTCCCTTTTTAGAATAAACTCATTCCAATCCCATTTTCTTACTTTTTGAAAAATATCGATATATTTTAACAAATCTCCTTTTGTTTCATTTATTATGGAAATATCACTTCGAATTCACAAGCCTCCTTTATTCCCGTTATTTCCGCATCCCATTATATATATATCCAAATTCTTCCAATGTCATTGCCCTATCATTTCTCATAATAAATCACTTTTAACACCTCCAATACTGCAACTAATATCATCCTCCGATAATCCTGCAGTTGTTCAAGTTGGGGTATTTTAATTACCTCTCAGACCTTGATCAACAACATTCTTATCTTAAGATAGATGTCAGTTGCAAGACAAAAAAAACAATATTTATTCCCAATATCAAACAAATCCCATTTTAGTTCTATCTTAATGAAACATCATTTTTTATTTAAAATCACGGATCTACATTTCATCTTTATAACTCCACTCGTTTAACTACTTTAATCAAACTTGGGTTTTCGCTTGATTTCCATTTCTCAGCTCCATCAGTTCTTAACCGTAAATCAGTAAGAAAACAACCCCCTAAATATCAACCCCGAAGGCCGAAACCAACATAAGATCAATATTCAGAAAACCATTTATCTCAAACGATCTCTAGTCAAATTCTACTTCTTTAATTTCATATCCCTGCTTATATTTCTATTTCAACAATCCATTTCTAATAACTCTTTACAATAATATTCACTAAATTCGGGTTTGTAACTTCATCAAAATCTTTCATAAATCCAGTTAAATAGAATCTCAAATAAGAATTTGCTTTAATTCACAATTTAAACCTAGGTTACAATATCATTAGTATGATTTTCTTTAAAATATAATTTCATTATAAATAAACCTTCTCGTTTTATATACCTAAATTAATACCTTTTAAATCCCTGACTTACTCCTTCGATTATTATAAATATCAATATTTATAATTTTTTTACTTAACTATTAAATAAATTATTTAATTTAATAAATCCATTTCCCTTACTACAGTTGACTTGTTAACTCTAAGCATGATTAACTTGTTAACCAGATCTTAGTTCATCTTTCCATTTAAATTAATTACAAATTTAATTAATTTAAATAAACCCATTTGATTATTATAATAATCAAATCAATATAATCTCATTTTAATTGTTACTTAAAACAAATTATCTCAGTTATTAATCTTCACATTATTTCATGCTTACTTGCTTATCAATTTTGTAAATATAAGAATTTTCTTTGTAAATCATTTGATAATCAAAATGAGACACGTGCTCCACACATGGACAGATTTTTGTACGAAAAATGGCGATTGATGGTTAAAATAATCAATGTAAATATAGTTGGTTTATTTCCTTTTAATAAACCCAAATAATATATTCAAGAATCTATATTTAGTTTTAAATAAATTTCATAACTTTATTTCTACTGGTTTACCTAACGATAAATATGTCTTTATAAAAACAGTTTATATTTTGGCCATCTTCTATAAATTCCTCAACCAATACTGCCCACTAGTTAATATCAAAATCATGTTGAATTTTGATTCAACAATCGGTAATCAAATCAATAATCCAATCACATGGGTCAAACAGCTCATAGAATGATCATATGCAGATAAATAATCAATTCAACTGATAACGGTTAACCAATAATAATAATTCAAGCATTCATTTTAGTTTAAATACGTTTACATTATTATAAACGTAAACAACAAGGTAAGTTACCTTGTTCAGAAATAATCGTTAAAAATAACGATGTTATTTTATTTAAACTAAACAACTGTT
The DNA here is from genome assembly GCA_030737875.1 of Allium sativum. Lineage (NCBI taxonomy): Eukaryota > Viridiplantae > Streptophyta > Magnoliopsida > Asparagales > Amaryllidaceae > Allium > Allium sativum. Next base: position 1,042,867,772 of record CM060918.1, read on the forward strand.
TAATTTAAATAATATAATATTCAAAAAATAACCAAACAGTCATCAAATCAACCAACAGTTAGTAAACATAGCATTCAAATATTAAAAACCCGAATTATAATAATTATAAGTGGGAGAACTTAGTGAGTTTAGCTCACCTTGTTTTCCCTTTGTTGGTTAAAACACGTGTTTTTAATTGAATTAAACTGGCGTTTAATTTAAAAACAGCGGCTGCTACCGATTCTGACCAACCCAGCTCAATCGCGTAACCTTCTTCCCTATGGTTCCAATGCTTCTGGTTTGATTCTGTGTACGTAGACACGAGTTATAAACTTTATTCGTATACGATATAATTAGGGTTATATTTAACAGGCGCGTTCATCCTAGTAACGTAAGCCCGACCAACTTTTAAAAGATTATACGGTAAACTATATTTCCAAGAAGCTGTACTAAATAAATGAGCGACTACTGAAATAATTAATTACAATTTTACCCCTGTAAGTCGCGTCTAAAATTCGCCAAGTCTAAACCGTCCTCTCTTTTTCTTTTAATCTGTACCCAACCTCACCCTTCATAAAACTTTGAACGGCTGCATGCAAACTTAAATGCCCAGCGTCCCTTTTTCATTTGATTTTCCATGCCAACCTTCCAGCCATTGTTTCCATGTCCCCTTGCCTCCTTTATTGTTTTTCTTTTGTTTTTTTTGAAAATCCAAATTTGAAAAATACTGCTAGCCCACATTTTTAAAACCACACCATACCTTTTTGCCATGCCCATTCTTTCCATCCACATTACAGACCAATACAAATCGTCCATCCTCCTACCATTTTCGAAACCGTACCCAATGGACATGGCACGTCCTTCACAGCTTGTACAATCCGCATTATCTTTTTATTTCCGCCTACTACTTCATGTGCGAAACTTTTCAGACCCATCGACATACTACGAGGCAAAGCCAGCCTCCACCAACCGGTTCACCATCGCCTCTCATCTTCTCCGCTACCGACACTACCATACCCACTCCGGCGCCCACATTCAACATCAGTACAATACTCATGTGCAGAATTAGAAAGACGAAACTTTTTGTTAGGATGTCCAACAAAATTTTGTCCAAAAGATGCACCTCAACCTTTGATTTATTGTCGTCACCCAAAGCTCCCTGAACCCTGCTGCCACCCATGTTGTTACAACAACAAACCGCCAGCTTCACGCAACCCCAGTGGCACTACCGATCCAAGCTCGCAACTATTCTCTCACGTGCAGTCCACTGCTGCCGTACTTCCCCTCTTCCGCACCACCAACGATGTTGAACTGCATCACTCTAATCAGAACACACAGCGTTTGAGAGGTTTTAGTTTGTTATAATATGGCTTGTGTTTTATATAGGTGGATGTTTGGTTTTAGTTTAATTGTTGAAGACGGAGACCACAGGTTATTTATTTAGAGACTGCAGCAGTTTTCGGTTTGAAGGAAGAGCAGTCGAGAACAACAGTATTTATACCACACACAACTTGGCATGCAAGGAATTTCATTAGCTTGCTCATCACGGGTCGATTTGGAAAACACGCCATTTACTGTAGCTTTGCTGACGGATTTGATTGCCATAGCCCTGCTTTGTTCTTCCTTCTTCAAAGGCTATGAATAGATAACTATGTTTTCTTTCATTTGATCTTTCGCGTTGGTGACTAGGGTGAGCAGTGTTAACTCAACTGGGAGAAAGGACGGAAAAGAAATGGTAGGCGAAAAAGAAGGATAGGGTAGTTGGGAGAATGAAAAGAACAGGCTGTATTTATCTAAGCATAGGCATGTGCTTTGTGTCCTTCCTACTCTCACTGACGTCTTCATGGATATTCCAATAAAATTTACCTGGTGCATTTAAACCAAGTTGTATGTAATTTACTTTCCCATTCCTTTATATATATTATCTCCATGTGTATAATACGTGTCTGAATGTGTAATATTGATTATAATGGTCATCGCTATAAGGCTTGCACACATAGCTTAATATTAGTACAGTTTACCTTAACTTGTTTGGACGATTTCATATTTTGCATCACTACCATAGGCCCGTACATTCCCTTTCCTAGGCGTGCATGTGGTTGCACTATTGTGTGCACAAATATATACGTAGACAGAGTTGTAGGGTAGGCTGTTCCTTAGGCCTTAAGTATGCACGTGAATATGATTTGAAACGAACATCCGGGGATGAAGAGAAAATGTAGTGTAGGTGCACAGGTCCTTGTACTTCATTAAGTTTCTTAGGGATTTAGTTTATATTATTTTATTTTAGCTTAGTGCTTAATTCTTACTTTTTAATACGGTTCTATGTTCGTCGAACGTAAATATGTACACCGTCACACAAAATCTTCAAACGCAACGAAACTAGATATACTGCTATGTTTTGACATTTCGGATCCAATGAAATTAATTTCGTGAAATTCCGATTCCGTTTATGCAACGTCATCTTTTTAATTTATCGGTTTCCTTTTAAATTTTGCATACCGACAAAACAACTCCGTTTGGCTCTCTACCGAAAATCTAGCAATAATTAATCATACGTATTCCAATAAAATTCGTTTCACCGAAAACGGACGTTGTTTGAAAAGAAAACAAATTTTAAGGCGTATATAGTATCGATAAATATAATTTAATCCAAAATAAATTTTATTTAAATAATAATAAATTATATTGTCATATATATATATATATCCAAATAAAATACTATATATGTTCAAATTCAACCAATGTGAATACAAAACTCAACATTTATATTTTCGAGCTAAATGGTATTCAAATTCTATTAAAAATCCTTTTAAATAAATTATATAATCATTATAATTTATAAACGATTTCCATAGCGACTATTTTAAAATTTGATGTGGACATATTTCACAATATATAAGCTGAAATTTCGAATTTTCTCTTTCGTTAGAAAATTATAATCAATCTGATTCTAACATTTCTAGTTTCACAGAATTCCGATTTAGAACGGATTTTGTATATTCAGTTGAAGTTCAAAACTCAATATTACGAACTACCATGCTGTTTCCAGTTCGTTTTAATATAAATATAAATATAAACATTCAAGCATTGTTTAAATAAAATAATTCAATATTAAATCCATTAATATTTACCAATAAATTATTTAAAACAAGTATAAATATTCGTAATTAAATAACAAAAAATCCTAGGTCGTTACAATTAATTAATCAATTAATTAAACCTTTATAGGTATTAATGCCCATTTTACCCAATAATTTGAATTATATGTCCAATGATGTTTATACTCAAATTATGCCAATATTAACCTTTTTCCCTCGTTCCCTAACTAGCGCACTCACAAATTTGGCGGCATGCCTAGGCTAGATAATAGCCTAGTCATAAACGATAAAAGGGAAAAATAATAGGAATATGACAAAAATGAATGTTTTAACATAACTTGGCATAAACATAAACTAGCCTGGTGACAAGGTGGACATATGAGCATAAATCTGATGAACTTGTAGCAATTACTAGTTCTAACATAACTATGATGTCATAGTGAGCATAATAAGATCTAAATTAACCATTTAGATGTCCAACTATTCAGATCTAACATAATAGGCACAAGATGATAAACTAGATCTGATTAACTATTTAAATGTCCACATAATTCAGATCCAATAGTTAAAAGAAGATCTAACACAAATAAGATTTAGATTCACATCATAGCATGTCATAGAAGATACAATAGATCCAACTAGATAGAGGTTTAGATCCAAATCCTAACCAATTTAGAATGTCTATAATCAGAATTTACAATGGATGTGATATAATAAAGGCATATTAACAAATCCAAGTCATAGTCATGTCATATTTACTTTTAAATATCCAAATCTAAAAGAAACTAGAGACTCATAGAGTTTGGATAAGAAGATAGAATTAGAAAAGATTAAATCTTGAATCTCCAATTGATTTGCTTTAGTTGAAGAAGATAATGAATCTAGATCAGTTCAGATACCGGAAGAGTTTGGCCACCAGGAATTCACAATGAAGAAAACAAGAGAAATGACCACGTATGTATAGCTGCCAGACCCTCTGAAACCGACTACCACGCCAGCCCTAGGGGTGTCGACACCCCTGTATTTGGGTCGACCCTGGTGTCGACACCCCATAAGGGGGGTCGACCCCGCTGTCGACACCCCTCTATGGGGGTCGAGCCCATAGAGCGGGAATTTTGCCGCCATACGAAATTTTGAATTTTGAACACTTTCTGGATAGGTGCTGACTCATATCTGACTCATATGTGTATCATGTGTATATACATATTTCTTCTATGCATATACAAACTAAAAACCCTCATAACTTCTTCATACAGTGTCTGTTTTAAGCAAACCAAATGTCTATCTAGACCAGAATTTTGACACAGACGAAATGATGCATTCCATTTTCCTTAATTCTGAAAATTAAATTAGTTATTATTTAATTTATCTTCTTTTAGTGTCATTAAAAATACGGGATGTTACATTCTCCCCTACTCAAAGGATTTCGTCCCCGAAATCTCTAAGTTGAAAAGAATGCAAATCCTACCATGCATCATCCATCTACTCATCCATCAATCACTGGAATCCATTGTCCTTAAAGATTTCTAATGCTTATATGAATATATGTAAGGGTGTGTATATGTTCCAACACTAATGCGGAAATCAGTTAGTCTACTGATTCAGTTGACCTCCTTAATGGAATGTATGTTAGTGCTATGAAATCAATATGTATGCTAATAATCCTATTATAACATGTGAGTTCTATATGTGTGCACACTCAATCGTCCAAATGCAACATCCATATGGTAATAAATTCATTTTCATCCGTAAAAGAAGAGAAAATGCACACACATATCCATATGCAATATGAGAGCGATTGAGCTGATCTAGTGCCTAATATGTGTGTATATCCATCTATAGGCAACCACTAGCAAACACTTGCATCCATCAAACATAACATGTCTCAAACACATGTTTACATCCATAGAATTCCTATCTAAAGGTCAAAAATACTTTGGATAGGATATATTCAAATGATAGAAACAAGCACATATAAAACTTAGGAAAAGGAGTTAAGGACATACCCTCAAAAAGAAAAGGGTATGAAGCACAAATCTTAGCTTCGGTCTCCCAGGTCACATCCTCTGGGTTATCTCCCCATTGAACATTTAGCAAATTGATCTCTTTATTGCATAGCTTCTTAACTTCTGATCCAAGAATATGGGAAGGAACTCGTCTGATTGTCGCCTCCCGTTCCACTTCTACCTCATCCAATACACTCAGCTTAACAACTTTTGCGGTGTCATGCAGGCACTTCCACAGATGAGAAATGTGGAAAACATCATGAATGCCGAATATATTTTCTGGGAGATTTACTCTATAGACCATTTTGCCAATCCTCTCGGTTATGGGAAATGCTCCCACAAACCTAGGTGCCAACTTCACTATCAATCAGAAGTGAACCACATTCCTCATAGGTGATACTTCAATGAAAACTAAGTCTCCCACTTCAAATTCGATGTTAGTCCTTCTCTTGTCTGCGTAGGACTTCTGCCAATCTTGAGATATCTTCATCCATTGTCGAATAAGGTCACTTTTTCTAGACATTTCTCTCACCATATCTTGTCTAAGTAATAGTCTTTTTGTAGATTCCCACCAACACATTAGTGATCTATAGGGTCGTCCGTACAATGCTTCGAAGGGTGCCATGCCGATGCTAGATTGATAGCTATTGTTATAGGCAAACTCTACTAAAGGAAGGTGCTCTTCCCAAGTCCCTCCAAAATCTAGTATACACAACCTCAAAAGAACCTCTAGAATTCTTTTCACCCTCTCCGTCTGCCCATCGATATGAGGATGGTAAGCGGTGCTCAAACACAACTGTATACCTAACGCTTCTTGCAAGCTCCTCCAAAGTTCACTGGTGAAGATAGGGTTACGATCGCTCATGATGCTGGAAGGTACTCTATGAAGACGAACTATCACACGAAAATAAATTGCTGCCAATCATTATGCCGTCCTCTTACTCTTCACTGGAATGAAATGAGCGCTCTTAGTCAATCTGTCCACTACTACCCAAATACTGGTGTTGCTTTTCTTCGATCTAGGCAAACCATCTATGAAATCCATAAAGACGCTCTCCCATTTCTACCGAGGAAACTCCAAAAGATGAAATAAACAACCGGGCTTCTTTTGCTCATCTTTAACTTGCTGGCAAATTAAACATTGAGAAACAGACTCTGCCACGTCTTTCTTCATCCCACCCCAAAAGAAAACCCTCTTCATGTCTTTGTACATCTTATCACCACCTAGATGAATGGTCATCTTAGAATGGTGGGCTTCTTCTAGGACTGCCTTTATCAAGCTTCCAGTTTGAGTAACACAAAGCCTTCCATCTCATCGCAACCAACCCTTTTCATCTATGGCATATCTACTGAGGTGACTAGAAGTCCCCTCTTTTCTAAGTTTTCCATGATGTCTAGAATCTATGGTTCACCTTGTTGTGAAGCTCCTATCTAATCCATAAGAGTTGGTTGTATCTCCAAGGATGCAAACAAATCAGGAAAAATCTCGATGGATGGTCTAAAATCAAAAGCTAATATGAACTCCAAACTCTTCCTCTCCACAAACAGAGGACTCAAGGCCATCCTCTGCCAACTTAGTGCGTCAGCCACCACATTACCCTTGCCAGAGGTATAAGCAATCTCAAAATCATAAGAAGCTAAGAACTCCATCCACCTTTGTTGCCTTAAATTAAGATCCTTCTGTGGGAATAGATACTCGAGAGATTTATGATCAGTGTATAACTCGAACTTCTCTCCAAGTAAATAATGACGCCACGTCTTTAACGCGAATACTATGGCAGCTAGCTCTAGATCATGGGTCGGGTAGTTCGTCTCATGAACTCTCAACTGTCTACCCCTATAACATACTACTTTCCCTTCTTGCATCAGAACCGCATCAAGCCCTGTGCCACATGCATCAGTGTAAACTCTAAACACTTTGTTCCCATCGGGCAAAGTCAAGACTGAAGCTGTTGTAAGAGCCCTCTTCAAACGTTGGAAAGAAAAATCATAATCTATATCTCATGAAAATTCCAAGTTCTTCTTTGTCGGCCTGGTGAGTGGGGCTGATATCTTTGCGTAGTCCTTAATGAACTTCCTATAATAACGTACCAACCCAAGAAAGCTTCTCACTTCTGTTGCATTCTTAGGAATCTACCAATCTTGCACCGAAACTACTTTCGTGGGATCTACGACTATCCGTTCTTTGGAGATTACATGCCCTAAGAATCTCACCTCCTTTCTCAAAAATGGCATTTGGAGAACTTTGCCTTTCGCTGATGGTCACGGAGAGTTTTCAAAACTTCTCTCAAATGCTGGGCCTGCTCTTCTTCCCTCTTGGAGAAGATCAAAATATCATCAACAAAGACTACAAATTTATTTAGGAACACTAGAAACACCTAGTCATCAGATCGACAAAATAGGCTGGTGCATTCGTCAACCCAAAAGGCATAACTCGTCATTCAATGAAACCATATGGAGTCCTAAAAGCAGTCTTATCTATGCTATCCTCAGCCACTCTTAGTTGATGAAATCCTGTGGCCAAGTCTAATTAAGACTGATCAAATAAATCGTCAATCCTTGGGAGCAGGTGCCTATTCTTCTTGGTAAGTTTATTCAACTCTCTACAGTCAACATACAAACGAAGCGAACCATTCGCCTTAGTTGCGAATACAACTGGAGCACCTCATTCAGATATGCTTCTTTTGATAAATCCTTTCTCAAGTAGCTCCCCTACTTGCTTACTCAGCTCCCTTCTTTCCCTCGAAGCCATATGGCGCACTGGTATTGCAACTGGCTTTACATTGTCCAACAGATATATACGAAAGTCAATCTCGCGCCTCGGAGGTAAACCCCGTACCTCATCAAACACATCAGAATAATCTCGGACCACTGGAACAGATTGTAGATCATCAATGGATGCATCAAGAGACTCTAGGAAACTAAGCATAACTGACCTTTGTGGGTCACAAGAAATCTTGAGGGTCCTCCCATGACAGGTTAGAAGCCTAACGACCCTCCTCTCACAATCCAGAATGGCACCATACGTGGTAAGCCAGTCCATTACTAGAATCAACCCATAGCCCATAAACTTGAGCACATATGCGTCGCATTCAAACTCAACGCCTAACATAGATATTTTCAAACCCCGACAAACCATAGATAAATGACCCGAACCACCAATGGGATTTGAAACAACTACAGGATCCACTACCATACTAGTAATTAAGTGTAGAGATTCAACCACAGAACTAGAGACAAATGAATGTGAATCACCGGAATCGAAAAGTGTTCTAATTGGATGATTAGAAAGAGAAATTAAACCTTCCTGTGACGGCCCACCCAACACCAGCCGACATTTCTTCGAAATGCGTTGTACCGATGTCCAACTAGCACGGGACGGTCGTCAAAGGAAAAGGGTTTTGAAATGATGAACTAACAAAGATCCTTTAGTATGTCTCACAGCGCATGGAACAAAATATAATAATAACATAATTTGACATAAAACAGGCGAGACAGTGCATAAGATGAAAACTAAACCATCATAGCAGCAGAAAATTTAAAATACATCTTATAATCCAAACCATCTTTATTACAACTTTTAAAATTATCTCTAAGGCAAAATAGAAAGGTACACTACTAATGCCCAAAGTAGTGACTAGCAACAACACAAGGAGAATATATGAAAATGATACGTGTAAGCCTCCTACTCATCTCCAGACAGCTGCTCGTGCATAACCAGCTAACATGTTCTAGTCTGCTCGTTTAGGAGCACCCAGAGTAATAGGAAGAGACATAAAACTCTGGGTCAAACAAAAGTCTGGTATGAGCGATAAGTAGCAAAAACAGAACAATAACAGGTATACATAACCATACCTCAACCTGGTCCTGCAATCAAAGAGTTAGCACAACAGGGTGTACAATACTCTAAGGTGATACTAGCACATGGTGTGAAAATAATGAGGATGGGGTGTGCATGTCATGGGAATAGAAAACATCAAACATAGCAATCGTCCTCACATCTCTCTCTCAGTGCGTAAAGTATATGATATCTACCACTTTGATCACTCAATTCTTTGCTACGATCATTCTGCCGCATGGAATCGTGATAGCTCCACTGCACTCATCCATAGCCACTAATCCTTTGTTATGTCCACCCTGCCCCATGGAGTCATGACAAATCCACTGCACCGGCTCATAACCCTGCTACGAACACTTTGCCCCATGGAGTCATGACACCTCCACTGCACTGATCCATAGCCAATATCCATCTCTTAGTGGTGAGTCAAGCTATAGACATCGATAACCCCTTTGCATACGTCCCGCAGCAAAGTCCAATTCATAAAGTTAACTCGTTTGGTTCCCATCTGGATCCTAAGTTCTAACTTTTCACTTGGACTTCCTTTGCATCTCGGGTTTTGGTCGAATTGGAGTTGGTCTTCAGAAATGTCGTCGCATAGAAGTAGGAGTACATATCCGGCTCTGCTCGGATATAGCACACTCAAGCTTTCTATTCGGTTTGGTTAGCTCCAGTCGATTTGGTTCGGATATCCGGTGTTTGAGTTCTCCGTTCGGTTCGAATGAGACGGTTCGGTTCGGCGCTTCCTCCCCATCTCCAGGTTCCGGTCCAGCCCTTTCTTCCTCCTTCGAACCGACCCCAATTCCCGATCTGATCCCATCTTAGTTCATATGATCTTCCTTGTTGCCATGATTTTCTCTTGTGCTAGGTTCCAATCCGGTTCAGTTTCTCTGCTCAATTCTCCGATCCGACCTGAGCCTCATAACCCGATCCAATCTGAAACCCAGCACATTTTCCAATGAGTATATATCGTCCATTTTCGCTATATGACAGTGTTTTCAACTATTCTAACTTTACTAAGCAATCATAAAACATACCAACAGTCATAGCAATATGCATAATCAACCATAAACACCAAAACAATGAACAATCATGTCAATACGGATTAAACATACCAAAAACCCATATTTTTCCCTTTAATCCCCCTTAATCATGTTTAATCATAGGATTAGTAAAACATGTCCATATTAATCCAAATTTCTAATAAAGGCATAAAATATTATTTAAGAAATTCTACATATTTTTATGGATTTTTAACATGCATAATTTCGTTAATTAACACTAATGACCCCTAAGTAACCATAACTAGTGTAAAAATGTGCAAATCACTCACCTTAGCCACAAACAAAACTTTATATCTGAAACTCCACTGATTTGGATCGAATTCTTATGCAAAACATCAGCCCTAACTCTGATTTGATGTCAATCCGACTTCATTTGATGTACATTCACTTAATATTAGATTAGAAAGTGATTAAAGATGAATTTAGAAGGTGGAGGCCATTACTAGGGCTCAAAGAATGTTTGTGGCGGCTAGAAAACTGAGATGAGATGGTTTCCTAACTGATTTCAGCCTTCCCATAACCCAAATCTAGAAATGGGTTATGGGCCCTTCCACTAGTTACCCTATTAAGCCCGGTTAAGTTATTTTTTCACCTTCCAAACCTTATTTCAGCTATATCTCCCAAATGGTAAGTCCGTTTGATTAATATGACCACTCTACGGAAAGGTAAACCATCATTCGAATCTTATGGAAGTGGTATTAGGTCAAAACTCCTTACCAATCAAAAGTTAAAGGCAAAACAAGATTTTCTAGGGGCAAAATGGTCATTTAAAATTTGGCAAAAATCGTGAACATGGGAGGTGACCCCAATAGTCGTTCCCCAAAGTTACACGAACATACGACTTCATATGAAAATAAAATAAATATTCTACGATCCTCCGATACGTAGAATGCGGGTCGTTACACTTCCATAGAAATTTTTCTACCTCTATCAGGAGCACTGATCGCGAGAGCTTGCACCCGCCCACCAGAAGTTCCTGCCCTTTGACCTTGTCCCTGCGATCCCTGTTACTTTGGGCACTCTCTAGCAAAGTTTCCTAATTCTCCGCAATTAAAGCAAGTGTTCTTCCTTCTTTTACAGTCTTTGATCAAGGGACCTTCTTTCCCACAATTGTGACATTTTCTCTTGTCCTTGCTTTTGTCGTTCTTTCCACCTTTCTTTTGTTGTTTATTTTGTTGTTGCCCTTCTTGGGCCACAGCATCTTATTTTACGATGTTTCCTCAGCCTTTACATCCTTCTTTTCTCCCTTGTCTTCTTCATGCGTTAGGGCCATATCGAAAAGCTTTTCAAAAGTGGCTTCCATTGGAATATGGGACATGGCTAACCCATAAATGGGTTCATTTAGCCGTTTAGCAAGCCGCAACGCCTTCTTGTGCGGAGTATCCACCAATTCTGACTCGAACCTTGCTAGCTAGTTGAATTTGTTCACATACTCTTTCACCATCAAGTTCCCTTGTCTGAGTGCCAAGACCTCGCCATCTGTGTGCTTTTCTCGGCTTGGGAAAGAAACTTCATTTCAAATATTTATCTAAAATCTTCCCAAGTTTCCACCGGATGTCCATCCTGGGTAACTTCCTACCAACATGAGGCTTCATGCTTCAGTAGCCAGGCGGCTAACTGAACCTTCCTTTTGTCCTCTACTTCAAATATTACGAACAAGTCCTCGGTCTCCTTAAGCCAATTCCGCGCTTCAATGAATGTCTCGTTCCCATGGAATGGCTTCCTCCCATAGCGTGGAAGTCTTTGCAGATCTTAGCAAAATTATCTTTCCTTGATGGGGGAGGAGGAGAAATGACTGGTGCAACTGGGGGAGGAACATTTCCTTAGCCCTCGGCAGGTGTCGTGGCCTCCAGATATCTACGGAACCATCCGGGTGTTGTAACGCCCTCCGAAATATTAGGAATGGTTGGTTCCCCAGACATGTTGAAAAAAAAGGGAAGAGATTTAGACAAAGGACCGAAGTATATTACATATGGCTTCTCGGGGAATGTCTTTCAAAACAGACATTTCTTTTTGAAAATGATTTCTTTTAAAACCTTTTTGAAAATAGTTTTCAAAAACTTTTATCTAATATGGTAACCTTCAGCTTTGATACCAAGTGTGACACCTCGCGTCCGTTAATGTCCCTCATAAAGGGAATGCATTAAGTTTCGTGAGGCATTATAGGTAAACAAACACAGAATTTTACAAGATAGATATAAATAAGATAGCAGCGGAAATTCAAATTTTTATTTCAAACCCAAATCATACATCGTGGTCCAAAATACCATAAGTCACAAAAACCATTACAACAATATAATTTCAGTCTTTTACCATCAAAGTACATAAATACTTAAAAGAAAACATAATTCCCTAAATAAAAGAGTTAAAGCCATAGTAGAGATAAGAACTTGAGTCATACTTCGAAAGCAACTCTAGCAAGATGATAACCGAGTCCTGACTAAGCCTGAGTGCTTCCTCCCTGAGAACCTGGGGGGAACGGAAGAAAGAAGAGGAAATAAAAGGGTCAGACATAACGTCTGGAGAGTCCAGTTACTTTTAGCAAGTAAATAAATAAAGGTAGAATGACAAGCATAAAAAGTGGATAAGAGAGATCACTACATAAAAGGCAGGTGTGACAAGGTAGACATGCTAAGGTACATACGCTTCCCTAATGATTACTCTGCACTATTACTAGTATATCCAGAATGAGTTGATCCCTTCCACTATAAGGTGGTAGACTTAGGCATACGTCCAAACGTACCCTACTACTACCCTAATCGATCAGCTCTCCACTTTGTGGATACTCTATGCCGGCCCCACAGTAGGGTGTATCACATCCTAAAGTGGCAACCCCTCGCTGAAATGAATAGCGCCATATCTACAGGTGTCATGGTCATCTTACACTCCACATCATCCTCTATGTTTGGATCTCTTACAATCAGTCCAGTAAGCGTGCCCTTCTCCGACCTAGTACGGAGTACATATTTTGATACTTACTCTGGGTTACTGGATGAAACGGGTCCCACACAATATGATATAAGCTCTCCCCTTTTCTTGTATCCCCCACTAGGTTTTCTTTGGCTACGTGTACCACTTGGTTTCTTTAATTGCATAACCCTATCATTTTTACAAGTTATGCTTACCCTAAAAGGTGTCTTTAATTACATAACTTTATTATTCTCCCTGGTCATGTACACCACTTGGTGTCTTTAATTACATAACCTTATCGGGTTAAGTTTGTGGGCCTATATGTAAATATTACCCACCCCCTCAAATTTACTTAACCTACCCACTGTCCAACCAATTTTACTTAACCCTAACTTTAGTTCATAATCATACAATCCCTATGGATTAGATTAGGTTAAGTAGTCCAATCCATTGCCATGTCCATTTATAGTTTATAATGGGCTAGACCTCCCACATTAGGCCTATAACTTGTGGATGCTGGATATGCCCATCAGGTCCGGGCGGTCTTTTTCCATAAGTTGGGCCTAACCTCGTGTCATAGCCGGTCTTGTATTTGTGCACTTAGACCTCTCATATTAGGTTCAACATTAGTGGTTGCTGGATATGCCAGTCGGGTCCCGGCAGACTTCCACCACTAATGTAACCTAACCTCGTGCCATAAGCGCAATTAAATTCTAGTTGTAGTCCTAGGCATTCATTATCAATTTATCAATTAATTAAACCTATACCTTTATCGGTGTTAATGCCCATTTTACCCAATAATTTGAATTATATGTCCAATGATGTTTATATTCAAATTATGCCAATATTAACCTTTTTCCCCTATTCCCCAACTAGCGCACTCACAAAATTGGTGGCATGCCTAGGCTAGATAATAGCCTAGTCATAAACGATAAAAGGAAAAAATAATAGGAATATGACAAAAGTGAATGTTTTATCATAACTTGGCATAAACATAAACTGGCTTGGTGACAAGGTGGACATATAAGCATAAACTGACGAAGTTGTAGCAATTACTAGTTCTAACATAACTATGATGTCATAATGAGCATAATAAGATCTAAATTAACCATTTAGATGTCCAACTATTCAGATCTAACATAATAGGCACAAGATGATAAACTAGATCTGATTAACTATTTAAATGTCCACATAATTCAAATTCAATAGTTAAAAGCAGATCTAACACATGAGATTTAGATTCACATCATAGCATGTCATAGAAGATACAATAGATCCGACTAGATAGAGGTTTAGATCCAAATCCTAACCAATTTAGAATGCCATATAATCAGAATTTACAATGGATCTGATATAACGAGGCATATGAACAAATCCAAGTCATAGTCGTGTCATATTTACTTTTAAATATTCAAATCTAAAAGCAATTAAAGACTCACAGAGTTTGGATAAATAGATAGAACTAGAAAAGATTGGATCTTGAATCTCCAATTGATTTCCTTTAATTGAAGAAGATAACGGATCCAGATTAGTTTAGATACCGCCAGAGTTTGGCCACCATGAATTCTCAATGAAGAAAACAAGAGAAATGACCACGCATATATAGCTACTAGACCCTCTAAAATCGATTGCCACGTCAGCCCTAGGGGTGTCGACACCCCTGTAAGTGGGTCGACCCTGGTGTCGACACCCCTTAAGGAGGGTCGGCCCCAGTGTCGACACCCTTCTAGAGGGGTCAACCCTTTAGAGTGGGAATTTTTCTACCATACGAAATTTTGAGTTTTGAACGCTTTCTGGATAGGTGCTGACTCATATCTGACTCATATGTGTATCATGTGCATATACGTATTTCTTCTGCACGTATACATATTAAAAACCCTCATAACTTCGGTGTCCGTATTACGCAAACCAAATATCTGTCCAGACCAGAATTTCGAGACGGGCGCAATGGTGCAGTCCGTTTTCCTTAATTCTGAAAATTAAATTAGTTATTATTTAATATATCCTTTTTTAGTGTCATTAAAAATACGGGGAGTTACATTATATGCTCAAATTTATGTTCATAAACATTATTCAAATTATGCCAATTTCAATGTTTTCCCCTGTTCCCTAACTAACACGTTCGCATTTATTTAGGGGCATGCCAAGGCTAGAAAGTAGCCTGGCAATAAACAATAAAAGGGAAAGTGATGGGAACATGACCATAGTGATAATTTTAACAAAAGTGACATAAACATGTAATTGGCCTAGTGATAAGGTAGACATATAAAAATAGATCTAGTGAGCATGTGATAATAAAACTAGATCTAACATACTGTAATGACCCGGGTTTTTGACGATCTTGGTTATCCGATATACAACACATATCGAACATCCAAGGATCGAAAATACCGGTCATTAATGAAAGAAATTAGAGGGTGAGGAAAGATAAGATAGAAATTTAGAATAGAAGAAGAAGAAGAACACAACATCAGAGTAACACGAACCTCACAGCGGAACGAATAACATATAATAGATAACATATCTTTGAAATAAAGGATTTTACTTGAATATACATATCATCATCAAGTACAACACTTACAACACAGTGGAAATAAACTATAGCTATATGATCCCGAAGCCTTCTGCCCCAGCTCTTCAAGTATTTGTAAATCCCGACTACTTGACTGCCCGTACAAAATTGGGCACCCAAGAGTTTAGGGAAAAACAAAACAAAATAAACTCCAGGTCAGTCATGGGACTGGTGTGAGTAAAACAGTTTAAAACAGTTCAAGCAGGTAAATGATATCTCATAAGACCACGCCGTATAACGAAACGGGTTTTTCCCTTATGAGAATCCAAATTATCTTTATATCAAAAACATTTTGATATTATAATAATGTCTATCAACCACAATATAATAATCATCTAGCAGAAATGCTTTCATCTCACGTTCTACATATATAGTATACAATCAAAACCGCAAGCACGTATTGGGTAATGGATTTCCAACTATGACAAGGTATGGAACCACCTTACGCTAGTGTACCTCTAGAGAGGAATGCACTGGGTTCAACAACAACATCTTGCAACCCGGCCATACATGACCGACCACTCATTTCGCTTGAGTGTATCGAATGTATATCACCAACGGTTGGGATCAGCAACCGTTTCCTGAATGGGACAGTATCGACAATAGATTTTTGGAAGTAAATGAAACTCTAGATCAGGTGATTATACACCTAATAGGTGCGACCTACATAGCCATGCTACCTGCCCGATTTCTGTCATTTACCGGTTGATGAGGCTTGAGGTTATGCCTTATCATCACATCAGATTCACTTCGAATGCCACATTGTCAGATCCATCGAAAATCACTAATTGACGTCTACAACAGTACATTATGTGTTAGCTAAAGAAGTTTCCTTCTCCGCTTCCACTCTTGGTACGGTTGAAGAAATCAATGTATGTGACCTTTCTGGAAATACTCTGTTAGGCATTCATCCATACAAGTCATCCAGGAATAGGATGAACCAAAGGCACTATTCAGTACATCCATCTTAGGCACTGTTATCTAAGACTTATACAATAGCCCTTGCACTTTACTCTGTCTTCAATTATCTTTGGCATATATGATTCGCAACGCTTATGCCAATACAAAGTGGTTCTTTGGATAATAATCCAACCAGTCTCTCCATATTAACAACATTAAAATGGTCAAAACTTCGATAGTCTGTGATTTAACCGTCAAAGAAAAACAGGTGTGCAAACAATGATATTATTTCCAGAGGGAAATTATATCGATCAATCATCAACCATATATATATTCACATTTCCTTATTTACTATGTTTAGAAAATATATGTTGTTAACACTGGAAAACATTTCCCTAGCTTAATTTCATATCACTATCCTCCCACAACTATCAGTCCCTAACTGTAAACTAGTGGGAGAACAATTCTCTAAGTATAAACCCCGAAGGCCGAAACCAACATCAGATCAATACTCAGAAAACTATTCAACTTAACTAATCTCTAGTCAGTTTCTAATAATGTTTAACTCTATTTCTTTTAACTATGTTCGATTAACTTCTTTTGAATAACTATGTTCAATTGACTCCTCTCGAATAACTATATTCAATTGACTCCTATTGATGACTCTATTTGACTCTAATCGACTAACTCTTTTCTATCTCGTTCATTTCCTTTTATAATCCTATTTATTTTCCCAATAAATATTCCTTTGTTCTATTTATTTATAAAATAAATATTCCTTTATTCTATTTATTTACTTTCTACGTAAATATCATTCTTTATACTTCTATTTACTTCTTAAATAAATATCGTTTTACACTTTTATTTACTTGCTAAGTAAATAATCGTCTTATAAAATTCTTTGATTTTGTAATTATTCCCTTTCTAAATATCTCCTATTTATAAATATTCCAATTTATAAATATTTCTTATTAATAAATATCCCAGTTTATAAATATTTTATTTTCAATATCACTTTGAAAATACCCTTATCAACATTCCGGTATGTTATGGTATTCAACATATCAAATCACGATGATCAATATCGTCCAAACACATATAATTGACAACAGATTATATATTACATCATATATCACAATATATGAAAAACAGTAAAATAAATGTTGAGGAATCCAGTCGGATTCCTCCAACCTGTTTCCCTGCATCCACAGATGTTACACAGTATAAAATCAACATCACTTTCAGTTCCATATGATATATTCTATTAAACAGAATCAATATAGAAATTCAACTAACTGACTAACAGTTCAATCAAATAGTCAACACACAGTCAATCAGCCAATATTTAACAGTTCTAAAAATACAACATGAAATTATAAACTGTTCAGAGTTAGTGAGATTTACTCACTTTGGCAGTTCATCGTTAAAGAGAGATAAACTGTTATTTGATTTTGAATCAAACAATTTATTTCGCCATAAATTCAAACGAGCTCCAATCCACTCCCGGTCAGTGTCATTGTGTTGCTCCCGTCCATACGATCCCAACGTGTCCAGTTTCGCTAAATTTCAATATCGTTTGATATAGTCATGCCATTTACAAGTTGATACACATTTCGACAAATAAAAACTTAGATTTAATGTTGAATGGGCCTTCACCTTTTATATATATACGGCCTACTTCCTTTCAAACCCAATGCTACAATCTTCTTCCCCCAAATCCACCGAACACGCTCCAGAACTTCCTCTGTACACACAGCCGATCCTTCAAGCTCCATCACCTCCCTCTTCTCTTCATATTAAATCACACAAAAATAACCACACTTCATCCTATTCATTTCTCTCCAACCTAAACCCAAAATCACCGAACTCGGTTCTCCCATTCAGGATGCGTCATCTCGCCCCCTACAGGTACTCGCGATATCCTTTTGCACCAAATTCAACAACAAACTTCGGCGAGCTCCCAAATCCTACAACAAACCCAACACTATCATTGATTTGATGCATCGATGTTCATAACTTCCCCAAATTCCAACCCTAGAACTCACGCTGCCTAAATACGAACGGCATAGATCTAACCGAACCCATCAACCATTACACCAGAACGTAGAGAATTATATCAGGAGTTCAAATATCACTGTATTATAATTTATAGATTTTTATCTCATTTGATATTGATTTTCATACGCCCCATTTTGATTTTGCTGTGAAGAGAGAAAAGTAGCGGTAGTTTTGTTTGTTGACTACCGAATGATATGAGTTTAGGTTTAGAAGTTTCTTTAAGGATATTATATAGGAATTTTTTAATATTTTTATATTCAATTAAATATCCATTTTTAATCAAACGCTATGTATATTTATCCTTTAAAATTCCTGTGATCACATGTGATACCCAAAAATCACAAAACTGGACATGTAGCTAGAGTTTGACATTACGGTCCCAACGAAACTGGTTTCGTCGAATTTCGACTCCGTTTGCTCACACAACATATTTTTAAAGGTCAAAATACTGATTGTTTTTCACTCTAAAAATCCGCACGGCTACACAGTGACTCTAGAAATCACAAAACTGGAAATCTAACAACTATTTGACATTGCGGATCCAACAAAATTAGTTTCGTCGAATTCCGACTTTGTTTGCAAAAGTGGCTATTTTTAAAGTCCTAAATAACCCATTTAAATATATAAATATATTTAAATATAATTAAATTAAATATTTATAAATAAATATTATCGTCTTATTCACAGTGGAACACCATACAGCTCTAGAATATTCCTATATGAATTTCTAACTTGATATTTCAAATCTGGGTCTACCCGATATTCGATTTATATTGAAATTCCTTTTTAAAATATAAATAATTCCTTTATAAATTATAAAGGAATTTTACAGCGACTTTTCTAAAATTTGATTTGGACAAAAATCAAAATCTACACGATGAAATCCCGATTTTTCTCTTCCACTAGAAAGATGTACTCCACCAGCTCCACACGTTTCTTGTTTCACAAAAATCCGGCATAAAACGAATCCTGTACATTCAGTTGAAGTTCGAACCGCCAATTTACGAATTGCAGCGCCATTTCGAGCTCGATTTTAATTATAATATAATTATACGTTCAAACTGTCGTTTATATAATATATTCGTTATTCAAATTCAATTCCAAGCTGAATTAAATATCACAGATGATCCAGTTCACACCATATCGCCATTTCAGCCAATTCTGATCATTTCAGAATTAAATATATTATTTAATTTATTATTTTAATTAAATATTCACCGTTATTTAATTCCACAACCATTAAATCCTTTTAATCACCCTTTAAATAATTAAATAAATTAATTATTATATTGCTGAAAATGCGGGTCATTACACATAATAAGGATGTCATAACAGGCATGAATAAATAAGGATTCATATTTCCAATTAATAATAGATCTAAATTAATCACCAGATGATAGGTACAAGATGATCTAGATGGAGAATTAGATCTAAGCAAGGATTTAACTATCCAAATAATGATAGATCCAAATTATCCACAAACATAGATAAAGGTTAAGATCTACAAATGTGACATGATAAATTAACCACAAGTATATTAGATCTATAAAAGTAGATCTAGCATGATAAAGTTTAAGATCCACAAATGTGACATGATAAATTAACAACAAGTGTATTAGATCTGTAAAAGTAGATCTAGCATGATAAAGTTTAAGATCCACAAATGTGACATGATAAATTAACCACAAGCGAATTAGATATATAAAGATAGATCTAGCATGATAAGGTTTAAGATCCACAAATGTGACATGATAAATTAACCGCAAGTGAATTAGATCTAACATGATAAAGTTTAAGATCCAAGAATGCCATAGATTCACAATTTATAACGGATCCAAATCACAGTCATGTCACGTTTACTTTTAGTCATTTAAATCTAAAAGTAACTAACTCATAGTGTTTGGATTTTAGAAGATAGAAAAGAAATTGTTGGTGTTGAATCTCAGATCTATACTTGAAACACTTGAATCTTTAAACTTGATTTGTAGAAGAAGAAAGTATTAGATTCAATTCAAGCATTGACAACATTTGGCCTCCATTGTTTTTAGTATGAGAAAACAAGAGAAATGAGGATATATTTATAGCTGCTAGCCTGCAGAATTCAACTACCACCTCAGCCCTAGGGGGATCGGGCCATGGGTCGACACCCACTTGGGTCCGGATGCCCAACATTTAACATAGGCGCACTTTACAGGTGCACCAGTACAAAAATACCTTGGCATACTTGTCAAGTGCGCCTGTTTATCCTGCTCTCATCGTCAAACTTCAACCGTTCATAACTTCTTCATACGTTATCTGTTTTACACAAACCAGATGTCTATCTTGACTAGAATTTCAAGACGGACGCAATGACTTAGTCCGATTCCCTTAATTCTGAATATTAAATTAATTATTCTTTAATTTATCTTCTTTCGTGTAGTTAAAATGCGGGGTATTACATTCTCCCCTTCTTCAAAGGATTTCAGCCCCGAAATCTCCAAGTTAAGACGAATGTATGATGCTAATGAGAAGACCAAGTGACTAGTACAAGTATTGTTCAGAGCCATGTAGGTGTATTAGTAGGAGGCAACATCTTTCCTATTTATACTTGTATTATCATTGTTTGTTCTGCTATATAGCACTGCGGATGCTTGACATTATTATTTATTCTTGTTGAAATAGTTTATCAGATTGAGTTTATTTATCTCTTACATAAACCTTATTATCATATTGTATAACTGTATAGGCCTGTATACTCTGATTATATGGTTTATATATTTATTACCATCTCGTTTGATTTATACCTATGATTGTTAGTATTATATGTTGTATGATGTATTGTGTGATATACGATAGATTCTATGGTTGTGTTTATGTACTGTTCTTTCTCCTTTCTAATTTTCTTTTCTTTTCTTTCTCCTTTCTCTTATTTTCTACAATTCCTTTCTCTTGGTGATCGCTTTACATAAATCAAGTGCTTATATAGTGTAAATTTTTAGTTATGAGTGTTAGTGGTGTATAGTGGGTCATCACATTTAGTATCAAAGCATATGTTGCATTGTTTAGCCTAAGCAGTATCGGATTTGAGAGTTAATATATATAAGAGAGTACGTATTTGTATATATTTTGGTTTTCAAATCTATATATTAGTAGTATATACAGTGTGCGTTGTCTTACATACGAATGCCATTCAAATAGTTTTCTCTATTAGCGACGGACGTTCCCTACCACTTGTTCAAGACAATCTAGTAATCGAAAAATACTTCTAATTACTCCATCTCTGGAGTTGAGAGTCGGACATAATCGAGGACTACCACCTTAATTTATAATTTTTTTTCCAGTAAATGGTATGATCCATTTTCTGTGATGCCCTAAAGTTTCTAATTGGTAATGGTGCTCAAGTATAGCTAGTTGATTATGTCACACTACATGGACACTTACATGTTTATGCGGTGGGCCACTCCATGGAAATGAATCAAATATTTTGGTGGGAGAGTTGTTTGAGTTCTTCTAAGAGTTATCTTGGATAACTTGGAATTGGACGTTGAATGAATTAGTAGTTTACTCCTAAGAGACTCCAAGGTTTAGCTTGAAATTGTCGAGATTCTTTATCGTTTCGAGTTCTCTAAATCGACTCGCTAGAGACTAGTTCATTGTTTGCTTCAAAGAATTTTGTATCAACTTCTTGGAAGTCAATGATAAGTTCACTAATTTAGGCGATATATCAGTATTGAAGAGTGTGATCGAATTCAGTGTGTTATCAAAGTACGGTTATTTTCTCTTTTATCACTCTGAAATTTGGAGCTTTCGCTGCATTGAGTGTTCAACTTGGAGGGTGAATATTTCATTTGTTTGGAATGATTGCGTAGAGGAGTAGATCGAGGAAGCTCGCTATATTCAAGCTTGCGACCAGTATAGATGTTGTCCTGCCTTGTCGGAACAAATCACGATGACATGCACAGATCGCCATTTTCATTTCATTGAGTGCTCCTGTAACACCCCAAATGTTTAACAACATTAAAGAGAATAAATTAAATAATAATTAATTTAATGTTCAGAATTAGAGGAAACGGTCTGCACCATTACGTCCGTCTCGAAATTCTGGTCAAGATAGACATTTGGTTTGCGTAAAACAGACAACGTATGAAGAAGTTATGAGAGCTTTAACTTTGTATACGCACAAAAATATTTTATATATACGCATGAATCAGAGGTGAGTCAGAGATGAGTCAGAATCCTATCCAGAGGATTCAAATTCGAAAAATTCCTCTGAGCGGCTAAATTCCCGCTCTAGGGGGTCGACCCCTCCAGAGGGGTGTCGACCTAGGGGTCGACCCACCCATAGGGGTGTCGATGCCCCTAGGGATGAGGTGGCACTCGGTTTTAGGGGGGCTGGAAGCTATATATATGTGTCATATTTCTCATATTCTCTTCATTGGGAACCATGGAGTCCATATGCTGCTGGAGTGCTAATTGAATCATTTCTACAACAACATATTCTACAAATCCAATTCAGAAATTCTAAATATGTTTTTCCTAAATTCTCTAAACCTAATGTTGTGAGTTTCTAGATTACTTTTAGGTTTAAATAAATAAAAGTATGATTTTATTGACAATGAATTGGATATGCTGTAAATTATGATTTTGTGTTAATATAAAATTCAATCCTATGTCATGACAGATCTAATTTCCTAGACTAATATAATTGTGGTGAATTGATTATGATATTTATATGGATCCTGAATTGTAACCATGTTATGATGGAAGTACATCTATTAATTTGGATAATTGTGACATTACTTGGAGCTAGACCTTTATGTTAATCACCTTTCACCTGTCATATTGTGATACATTGATATTTGTTGTAAACTTGACATGTGAATCTACCTTTTGATCTAAACATGTTGCTATGTCACCCTAACTATGCTAGATCTAGGTAATTGGACACCTAATGTTAAATTTAGATCTCATTATGCTTGCTTAAACATCATAGCGATTGCCACAAGTTACTAGTTTGATGTCCACTTTATTATGATGTTAATCACATGTCCATTCACTTCGTTATTATGCCAGTTTATGTTTATGCCAAGACATGTTGAAACTATCACCCTTGTCATATTCCCTTTTATCATTATAGTTAGGCTATTTTATAGCCTAGATGCCATCAAAATACGTACGAATACGTTAGAGAGGAACGGGAAAAAAGGGATTATAATTGGCATGAATTATGTAATGTTTAATAGGAAATGGGACATGTAATTCAAATGGGGAAAACATAGAAATAGTTACCTATAATGACATAGGTAGATTTGGATTAATTTGGAACATTTAGTAATTCTTGTAAATTGTACTTATGACATGAGGTTAGGTTACTTTAGTGGTGGAAGCCTGCCCGGAACCAACTGGCATGTCCAACAACCACTAATTTTGAACCTAATGTGGGAGGTCTAAGTATGCAAATACGAATCGGGCTAAGACATGAGGTTAGGCCCAACTGTGGAATAAGACTACCTGGAACCGACTGGCATATCCAACATCCACACGTGGTAGGACTAATGTGGGAGGTCTAGCCCATTATAACCATAATTGGACATGGTAATGAAATGGACTACTTAACCTAATTTAATATGACTATGGACTTAAGTTAGGGTTAAGTAAAATTGGATGGGTAGTGGTAGGTTAAGTAAATTAGAGGGGATGGGTAATATGTATATATAGGCCCACGTACTTAACCCAATAAGGTTATGTAATTAAAGACACCTAGTGATATACGTACCAGTAAACAATGTAATAGTGTTATATAATTAAAGACACCTAGTGGTATACATAACCGGTAGATAATGGAATAAAGTTATGTAATTAAAGACACCCTTTAGGGTAGGCATAACTAGTATAGGGCTATGTAATTAAAGACACCTAAGGGTATACATAGTCAGTGGAAAACCTAGTGGGGATACAAGACAAGGGGAGATCTTGTATCATATTGTGTGAGACCCATTTCAGTCAGTAACCTGGAGTTGGTATCAAGTAAGGACCTCCATACCAGGCGAAGAAAGGGGCACGCCTACTGATCACTACAAGAAAACTAAGTTTCCACAATAATTAAGATCAACGTTTTTAGATTGAAAGTTGTGGAATATGTTTGTGGCCATATTGTTTTAAGGGTTAATGCTAACAAAAATCTTTTCGTTCCCCGCTTAACACAATTTTCATTTCCTCCAATAATTTAGAAAATAGTTCCGCCTTTTTTTCCATTTTTTTGCACAGTATTCACTTCCTCTTCCTCAATTTCAGTTTCCCCCAAAATCGATTTCGATTGTAATCCCATCCTCCTCCTCATGAATTTTTCCATCACTAGCTTAGCTCGGCGATTTTTTCTTCTTCTTTGATTTCCCTACTAACGTTTTCCCTAAACCCGGCAGATTATCTTCACCCTTTGCCCTATCTTTGGTTGCGCTGCACTTGACAGAGAACATAAACTTGGTAAGCTTTTTTATTTTAGTTTTTAGTTCAATTTCAAATCATTACTGGTCATTAAATCTACTTCAAAGATTATCTATTTTTTTGCAGTTCACTTAAGTGAAAAAAATCAGGTGATGATGTTAGATTTCAAAAATGTACCGATTATGCTTTTAGATTTCGAAATATAAACATTTTCTTCGTAATTTATTAAGTTTGAGTAAATATTTAACATTATTTTGGTAGTATTCATCTACGTTAGAGAGAAGACACTTTCTAGTTAACGGTAAATATTCAGAAATGTACTGATTATGTTAAGCTGTTTCCTTATAGTTGTACAAAACATAATCAAATATTATTATAAAACCATTATATAACGATATTATGGACTTCGCACTTGTTGTTTCCTAGCTTTTGTTTTTTCTTTACTTGTTTAGAAAACATTAGCTTAAATATGATAGCACTACTTTTTTAACTTTGATGTAATGAGGTCATTTTGGATTTGCTTAAAGGTTGCACTATGAGTAACCAAATCTTGTACTGCGCAGATAATTATTGATTATTGTATTTGTGAGATAAAGATCAGTTGCTTACACTTTGCCATCAATTTTTAGTTAAGAATTGTATGCATTCCTATTTTATACTGAATTTAGTTTTAATTATTTTTCTGTGCTTGGATATTGTTTCTCCTATAAAGAACAACAAATCATTTTTCCTTTATATTTTACAATGCATGCATACTAATTGAAAAAAAAGAGTTTGTAACTCTTAAGTTATACATCATTTACTATTCATGGTTTGTATTTTGAGTACTATTTCAATCATAGTCTTTTATCTTTTTTTTGGCAGAGAGTAAGTGTACCAAAGGTTTAGCGGAGGTCAATTCATGACATGAGTATTTCCTTACAAAATTATTTTATTTGTATTTCACAAGCACAATAAATTGAAATTAAATCCAAAAACTTAAATGATGAGGGTAACTAAATTAGTTATTGTGAATATTAGGCTCACATCCCTATTTTGAAACTTAATTAGGCTCACATCCGGTCATAAACTTATTGTAAATTAGGTCCCTGTTTTCAAAACTTATAAAATAATAATTAAAAAAATAAAAAAAATCGTAAATTAGTAATAAAATATATTACGCATTATAAAAAAAATTCAGTTCAAAAAACAACAAAAATAATGTCAGAAAGAAGAAAACAGCAAAAAAACAGAAAAAACTGCAGTTAAATGCATAATATTATGCACCTTTTCGATTTTATTGCATGCATATATGCAATTATTGCAGTTCTTCCAGCGGATAGATTTAACATAATTTTTCAGTTCATTTTTATTTGCATCCAAATGTGCAAATTTCTCAAAAAAATGCACACATGTGTGCAACATTTTTATAGGATAAAAAGTAGGGACCTAATTTATAAAAATAAACAAAGTTCTGAAAGTTTTTAAACCCGCCCCCTATTTTATTTTTTCCGCCTTTTTGTATTTTTTTAAAAAAAATGTGCGTACATTCATAAAAATAATAATTCTAAAGTATGGAAATAATGTCAGGAATCTACGGAAATCGAAAAAAAATAGTTGCATACATTTATGCAATTATTACTGATAATTGCATATATGTATGCAACTTTTCTGTAAGCTGTTTTCAGATTAAAATCTGAAAATAAACCTGCACAAATGTATGCAAGTATTTGAAATTTTTGCGCACATGTATGCATTTATTTGCATGAATAAAAATCAACGAAGATGTATGTAGTGAAAAATATGCACGGATGTATGCAGGAAAGTGATATATGTGCATACTATTATGCATTTAACTGGAAATTTCGTTTTTTTTTGGTTTTTTTGATTTTTGACGCCTTCGTTGATGGTTTTTTGTTCTGAATTTTTTAGTGTTTACATGTTTTATTTAAATACGAATTTATGTGATTTTTTTATATTTTTTTTATATTTTTTAATGACTTTTCAAAAAATAGGGACCTAATTTACAATAAGTTTATGACCGGGTTTTTTTTATATTTTGAAACTTAATAGGGACCTCTAAAAAACGCACCCTTAGTTATTTACATTGAACAACGCAGAGATGAATCAAAAATGAAAGAGGCATGCACAACCAAATGTTAAGATGTTAATTTTTACTTTTTGAAGTAGTGGTTTTCTTTTACTTGACTACTACTTGAAGTGATATCTGGATTATGTATTTGGTGTTGCATTGGCGTACTTTTAGTGAAATATTTATTATGCTATTTTTATGTTAATCGTATGCTAGGTAGAGAGTGAAGAAAGAAGACTAGAAACTACAATTAAAGACGCTGGGAGAGAGTGCAAAAGATAAAGATGATATGTGTGATTTAGAGTTGAAATCAAATGCCTTTAGAGAACTGTTAGAGCCGTAAGAAAATATGTTTTCCTCTTTATTAATCAAAATTCATGGAATATTCTATTTCACATGAAAGAACTGCACTATAGTTTAGTTGTCATTTATTATGACATGAAATTTAAGTTGCAAATCATTGATTTATCATTAATAAGATCATTTTGAACATCTAGTGGAACTAAACATGCAAAGAGTTATAAAGCGTTGTTAACAAATGAATTATGAAACAAAAGAAAATATAAATAGTGTAATCTGCTTTAGAAGTTCATTAAATTAGTCTTGAGGTTGAATATGTCGCTTATATATTTCACGTATATTTTGGTAAATCAATAACCGATGTAACATGTGTTGATATTTTTGTTGAAATGAATAAATTCAAATGAGTATTTTATTGAAATATATACCCCCATATTCCGCATGCAAATCAGAATAATTAGATGTTACATACAATTAAATGAATGCTTGTAATGACCAAGTGGATCCATAGAATGAATTGTGATAAAAGTTACATGATGATGATAAATAATTAATCCATTAACTAACATGAGGCCATAAATTTATCTGAAAAGTCACCGACATGCATCTATTATCAGGATCAACCCGATGTTGTATCATGACATGAGCAACCTTCAAACATAGCCCTCAATTTTGTAAATTGGCCTCAACGGTTTTTTTTTCTTAAATTAAACATGCAGCAGCAGCCCGATGTTGTTGCTGCTTGTGGGAGCAACAGTTTTTTTCTGCACTTTTGATTTAGACTACACCCGTCGGATCTTGCCGCTGCTTGCATGAACCATATGTCCATGGAGTGAATCTTCCGCAACCATATGTCATTTTAGTTGAAGGAGAACTTAGCTTTGTTTTCACGCATATATCGTAATTGACCATATCAAAATAGTCACTAACTTCGGACTGATTATCTCATATTCTTGTACTACTGTTCACTCATATTTTTTGTACTAATTTATTTTCAAATTAAATTTTGATTAGATACAATATCTGATCCACATTTTAGTGGGTCAAAGAATTTTAGGAGAAGGATGATGGAGCGTCTGGTAGTACTCCCAGTATCATTGCCGCACTTTTCGCATCTGAGCTCCAGCAGCGTGATAAGTTTTCATTACTAAGGTAACCTGTACTGAATTAGAGATTTTTAAATTTGAATTTCAAAATGTACCAAGGAAATACTTATTAATTCTATAGATGAACATTTTGACAGTGATTGGGGAAATGTCGTTCATATCTGAACATGTGAATAGGAAAAATTAAACAATGTATAATGTGAGAGAAGAATTATAAGGTCACCTATCTTCACATAAGTCCATGGTAAGTTGCAAATGAAACCGCTTACTTTTGATTTTTGTTTGGATGATAATTGTCAGAATGTGCTACTGGACACACATATGAGTGAGTAGCCATAGCAGCTCTCTAGAATAATAATATCGACAACTTTCTATGCTAAAATAAAATGTGTGTGTACCACTTAATTCTAATTCAACTTAGGCTTAGTAAAAATTCCTATCTTTTATGTATTTTACACTTCTCAGATAGTTCCATAGTCCTATCTTTTATGTATTTTACATGTTTGGTGTTATGCCACTCTTCAATGTGTGTCTTATGACTATTATTTTAAAACCTGCAATATGCTTATGTCATATTGATTGTTTCTTGAAAATTGAAATTTCATTAATCTATTTTTTGGTTTTTGATTGCCAGGATGTGGTTCCACAGGCCATCTAGAGGTGATGATTGGATATTATATATTGTAAGTATAAATGTAAAATTTGTTTGCCATTAATTTGTTTGTGAATAATCATATTGGATTATCTTATTCTATAGATAGAGAGCCCTTTTGCTCGTGGAGGTCGGAGGTTCAGCGTTGCTCGCATGTTTAATAGTAAAGGAGAGGTAATTATTTAAGTTTTATACATAGTATCTGTTCCCAGAAACAGGTTTCGAAGTTCATCTTTATTTTTAATTTTGGTAAAAATGCAAATATTTGCAGTTTTGAAAGAAATAAAAAGTAGGGAGAGAAAATGAAAGGCTATGGCTTTTCTTGAACTGTTGCTCTATTCAATGACTTCTTCCTTGTTTTCTTTAAGGTCGGTTATTCTACTTTCTTCTCTTTATTTATTTAATTGATTTTATGTGTGTATTCTTATTATTTATGCATGTATATGCTGATGTTCTTACAAAGCTAATGTATAACAAGCAAGTTTAGAATCATTGGTGCTTCTATTAGGATTAAAATCTCACATTGAACCATGTCACTGGAAAAAGAAAAGTCTAACTGGAGAAGGGTCTTTAGAAACTTATGCAAGGAAATGAATATGTAAGTGATTTTCTTACAAATAATATGCTTTTATAATCTGCTCATCCATTTATGAAACATTTCATGTTAGTTCCAGGAAGTTTATTGGATGAAGTAATTTAATATTATCATATTTAGTTGTTTCCGTTCGAAAAATGTAAGTACTTTCAGTGCAAGCTAATAGGAAACAATTAAAAAAGTTATGTTAAAGTACAAAGAGAAAAATATGAGAAATTACAAAACAATGGTTTTATCTAATTCTATTCATCAATGGATCACACCCGAATTTGTTCGATATCATGATTTTTCGGGAACTTTTTCTATAATTTTTGTAGAGAATATGAGCTGGTTGTTTCGAAATAGCAAGCACGGGCTTGCTGTTCCGAAATAGCAAGCCTTAGAGCTTGCTGTTCAGAACAGCAAGCACAGGCTTGCTATTTCGACAGCAAGCCTAAGGGCTTGCTGTTCGGAGCAACAAGCTTTGGCTTGCTGTTTCGAATAGCAAGCCTAAGAGCTTGCTGTTCGGAAACGCAATTGCGCTTGCTATTCTGACAGTAAGCCTAAGAGCTCTCCTTTAGTTTTTTACAACTATAAACGCTGTGAAACTTTTATTGTAATGATATAGTTTCATTGCTCGCCAAAGTATTTGCATGACCATTTTTATTTTTACTAGGTTAAGAACCTTGGAGAAGAAGGAAAAAGCTGCTATTGCTGGGGAAGTATCTATTTGTTCTCCATATAATATTCAGGTTATTAGTATTAGTATTACTGAGCTATGTGTGACTGTCCCTATCTGACTAATTTGATCAACTGTCAGCTCTCATCATCTGGCTGGGCGCTATGCTTTTCGTCGTCATTACGGTCTTAATGTCACTTCTTTTCCTTCCTGCTACTTTGGCTGTCGTGTATGCGTTTGATATTTTTTGATTGCCATTAGTTCTTGATAATATTCACTGGATATGCCAATTTCGTTTTGTTGATGAAGGGTGTTTGGAGCGCTTTGGTTTTGTGCTGTTGCCGATGACATTAGTTTTGTGCTCTTGTCAATGACACTGGTTTTATACTGCTGCCAAAAATTAGAGCTCTTGCAAGCAGTGCTGTAAGATTTTGTTTCATGTTAATTTATTATGCTGAGGCCGTGAATGATTAATTTCATTTTGTTATGGGTTAATTTTCAGTTATTATGATGGTAGGTGTTCTACAATAATTTTAGCACGTTTTTTCACCTATATTTCATTCTATATATGTCATAGTAGTATATCCCCAAAAGGTAGTCAAGTAGGTGAAACATAAAATTGGAAATGAGATGTAGTCTTTGATTCTTAGAAATGAATTGAATTCTATTTAATTACCAAGACGTGTATCATAACTACAGGAACATCATATTTCTCTCTTTAGAATAAAATACCTTGCTTATGTGGAGCACCGTCCCCTACATTTAACTGGTAATTTAACTCGAGCACATTATAGTTTAGTTTCGACTACACATTTATTCTACTTCATTTGTTTGATTACGTAATTGTGTGTGCAATTTTTCATTAATGTTGTTCTATGTCATCAGAAACAAGTTAACGGCTTTAACTTTTAATTGAATAGCTTGAAACCCATTTTCTTTTTCATCATGTCACATTGCCTCTAAATTCTATTTATTTTTTATAGTAGGTTTTTTTTATAGTATGTTTTTTTTCATGATTTATTTAGGGTACGCTTGCATCAATTATGTCTAATATTTATGTATAAATAGTTAGTTGGAAATATTTCGTGTGATTGCAAAACTACAGGGACCTGGTATGAGCCAGTATTGTGCTCCATGCTTGCTGCAAGTATGCTAATTCATTCATTGAAATGGTCTAATATCAGTCTTCTTCACCTTTATACAATGTAATATCACATGATTGAATAATGGCAAACTGTGCAATATTATATAGAAAACACTAGATGAATAACTGTGTGAACTTACTGGAGAGATGATATTTATTTTTATGTCCACTAAATTATATTTAATTTATTACTGATCTTTATAATTTTTAAAAAGTCTTGGGTTGATCAATGCATTTCTTGTGCAAATCCGGAAGATGCTACAAAATTGTAACAACCCTGAATTTTGGGGTAAATTTAAAAATTTATTTTAAGTTGTTTTAATGAGTTTTTGATATTCAAAATAATTTATTTAAAAAAAATAACTAAAATTTTATTTAAATCATGCACAAAATTTCTCTGCATGTTCACTTTTATTTTCTCTTTTTTTTCTACATTCATGCATCTGCATGTTCACATTTATTTTCTCTTTTTTTCTACATTCATGCATCTTCATGTTCACATTTATTTTTTATTTTTTTCTACATTCATGCATCTGCATTTTCACATTTATTTTCTCTTTTTTCTACATTCATGCATCTGCATGTTCACATTTATTTTCTCTTTTTTTCTACATTCTTGCATCTGCATGTTCACATTTATTTTCTCTTTTTTTCTACATTCATGCATCTGCATGTTCACATTTATTTTCTCTTTTTTTTCTACATTCTTGTATCTGCATGTTCACATTTATTTTCTCTTTTTTTTCTACATTCATGCATTTGCATGTTCACATTTATTTTCACTTTTTTTTACATTCATGCATCTGCATGTTCACATTTATTTTGTCTCTTTTTCTACATTCATGCATCTGCATATTCACATTTATTTTCTCTTTTTTTTCTACATTCATGCATCTGCATGTTCACATTTATTTTCTCTTTTTTTCTACATTCATGCATCTACATGTTCACATTTATTTTCTCTTTTTTTTTTTCATGCATCTGCATGTTCACATTTCTTATGCAATCATTTATTTCTTTCCCTACATTCTATTTACAGGTATCTTATTTTGTACTCTCATTTCTTAAATCTACATCCCTTAAATCTCCATTTTGTTATACATGTGTCATTTTTATTCGAGGTTTAATTTAATTATATATATATATATATATATATTAAAATTAATGACATTATAAACTTATTTTATAACAAAAAAGTGATAGTAAATATTTCATGCCTGTGTTGTCAAAAATTTATTTTATAACAAAAAAGTGATAGTAAATATTTATGCATATGCTTGTGTGTAAAATGCATTAAAAAGAATTTTACTAATAGGAAAAAAAATAACATATGTTACAGATACCTAAGGGGGTTAAAAGAATATAGTTAAACATAATTAAAATACACAAGGGGTTAAAACAAAAAAAAAATCATCACCACTATATAACATCATAAACTTCTCTAAACCTATTCCTAATTCTTATTCCAAGCCGCCACCTTTCTTTTTCAATGGCCATCCTCATTTGAAACCATTTCATTTATCACTCACAAATTACTTCAAATTAGAACATAAATCAGAGTGGCGCGGCGGCTTTCCAAAAGAAGGAGCGACGTGGTGATGTTGAAGACGATGTTTGGGTTCGGTTTAACCATCAAAGGAAGAAGATGGATTAAAGGTTAAGGATGATTATAATATAATTAACTATTGAATTATATAATTAATGAATTCAAATGTTCAAATTTGCTATAACTTTTTCATATGTAATCGAAATTCAGCGAAACTGAAAGCGTTTGAATCATGGCGACGAGATCTCCATTTCAGAACTGATTAGAAGCGATTTGGAGTCAGTTAGAATTTTCAGCAAAACTAAATCTGAATCGCCAAAATAAAAACCAAGGTGAGAAAATCTATTCTTTTTATTTGATAATTAAAGTTCATTAATCATAATTGTATACTACGCATACGTTGTAATATTGTGTTGATTTTCATTCGTGATTGGGTTTGTGATTGGTATATTTTGTGGATCTGTTGTCTTGATCATTTTATTGATTAGATTAGTTGAATTCAAAACTTAACGTTATCGTTAATTATAATTGAGTTAAGCATTAAAATGGTTATTTTTATCATCATAGATTTATATTTTTAATGTTTATGCAACATTAAAAATAAACATTTAGAGGTAAAAATGGTCTTGACATTAGATTTATATTTTTAATGTTTATACAACATTAAAAATAAACATTTAGAGGTAAAAATGGTCTTGACATTATATTTATATTTTTAATGTTTTTGCAACATTAAAAATAAACATTTAGAGGTAAAAATGGTCTTAACATTAGGAGTTCACATTTTAATGTATATGAAACATTAAAATAAAACATGGTTATATTAAATGTATTTATATTGGAAATTTACATTCTAATGTATATGAAACATTAAAATAAAACATTGTTATAGAAAAGTTACATTTTGTTTAATGTAAACAAGAAGAAAGGTTACATTTCGTTTAATGTGAATAAAAAGAAAAATTACATTTTTCTTTAATGTAATCAAAAGGAGGAAAAATTACATTTTTATTTAATGTAATCAAAAGAAGGAAATATTACAGTTTTATAATGTAATAAAAGAAGTTAAAACAGTTACATTCTTTATAATGTAATAAAAGTGAACAAATAAAAGAATACATTCTTTTTATGTAGAAAAGAATATATTTTTAATGCAAGTCATGAAACGAGGAAAATGACCATAGTTTTGAAATAAAAATATGTTAACATTAAAAGTCTCATCTTTAATGTAAAGTTATAATATAGAAAAATGATCATATTTTTGAAATAAATATATTCAAGTTAGAATGAAATTGTGTTGATAACATAAAAATCACATATTTACGTTGAAAGGGAATTCACTAAGATATTCAAGTTAGTATGTTAACATAAAAATCACATATTAATTTGTCCCTTTTGCCAAATTTAGGATTTACATATTAATTTGTCCCTTTTGCCAAATTTAGGATTTACATATTAATTCATCCCTTTTGCCAAATTTAGGATTTACATATTAATTTGTTCCTTTTGCCAAATTTAGAAATTTCACATAAATTTGTCGCTTTTGTTAAATTTAGCATTAACATATAAACTTGTCGCTTTTGTCAAATTTAGAATTGACATATAAAATTATCATTTCTGCAAGTAGAAATTGTAAGCAAATGAAATTTTCATTTTATTTGTTAAGATCGGATTAGAAATTTGTAAACAAATAAATCATCATATTTCATTTGTCAAGTTGAATTAGGAAATGTACACAAATAAATTCCTCTTTATTTTTCATTAGAACATGTACATAAATAAATCCCCTCTTTTATTAGTCATTAAAAAAATATAGAAATGTTAGGCAAATAAAATATTTGTTGTTAGAAACATTGAATTAATTATGCAAACAAAATATTCTTTTTGTTTGTCAATAGAATAAAAGTACATTTTTGTCATAAAATGTTGAAATAGAATAAAAGTAAAGTTTTTGTTATAAAATGATACGTAGAATAAAAGTAAAAAAAAAATTATGATAAAGTGATACATAAAATAAAAAAATACCATTTCATTATGGAATGTTTTAATAGGAAATTGTTTACAAATGGAACATGCATTTATGTGTCATTAATAAATATAGGAAATTGTTAACCAATGAAACGTTCATTTATTTGTCATGAATATATATAGAAAACATGATTAGAAAAGAACAAATAATAGAAATTATTTTTATGGTAATGTGGACTATTAGAAAAGCGAAAAACAATAAAAATTACATTTTTACTGTAATATAAAACAGTAGAAAAGAGGAAGGCAATAGGAATTACATTTTATATGTAATGAAAGAATAAGAATTTACATAGTCAATAAAATTTACATTGCAAATTAAAAGAGCAAGATCTGACTTGTAATATAAATTACATTTTTAAAGTAATTAAGAAGATTTGTTTTCAAAACCAAACATTGTGGAAAGATGAATATTATTGTTATCAATCTTGAATTAAAAGAATATTTTATAATTCAATTAATGGAATTAATTGAAGTTGATTTAAAAAGATTATGTCTTTGTTGTCTAAAAGTTACAATAAGAAGGATTCAATTAAAAAGATTCTATCTTTACTGTCAATATGTTAAGATAAGAAGATTAGATTCAGAATTAGACATTTTGAAAGGTTTATTATTATTAATATAATAATTGAGAAAGTCCAAAGTTTTATTAAGATTTGAAAGGGTAAGTTATAGTATTTGAAATCAAGTTATTTTGGAAATATAGAATATTCCAAAATTAAGATATTTTGAAGAAACAGTTTAAAATAATATTTTTAGTAGAACAATTATAATGATTAATTAAAATTGTACTTGGACACGAGGTTATGTCACATTTGTGGTGGAAGTCTGCCCGAACCCGACCCGCATATCCAGCAGCCACAAATGTTGGGCCTAATGTGAGAGGTCCAAGTGCACAAATACAAATTGGGCCAAGACACGAGGTTAAGCCCAACTTGTGGGATAAGTCTGCCCGGAACCGACAGGCCTATCCAGCATCCACAAGTTGCAGGCCTAATGTGAGAGGTCTGGGCCATATTAAAATATAAATGGTTAAATAGAAAATGGACATTATTTACACCGTCATGAGTTAAATTAGAAATTGACGTTATTTTCACACCTTTATGTGTTAATAATGAAATGAATATTTTCACCTCCAAGTTTGTTATAAAAGAAAGTTACATTTTTAATGTAATAAGATAAGGATTAGAAAAGTTTACATTTTCTTAATGTAAATGAGGATTAGATGAAAATTTCAATTTTTTTATGTAATTAAGTAAGAGAACATAAAATTTCATTTTTGTGTAATTAAGTCAATCTGCATGTGAATTAGATTGAAAGTGGAAAATTTACATTTATCATGTAAATTAAGATAAAGGAGAAAAATTACATGTTATGTAATCAAGTTAAAGTAGAAAGAAGTTTACATTTTAAATATGAATAAGAATTAAGATTTAAGTGAAAAATTACATTTTCATGTAATTAAGATTTAAGGATAAAATCACATTTCCATGTAAAAAGAATTAGAGAAGAAAATTTCCTAGTCATGTAATTAGTTTTAATGTAAGTGAAACTTACATTTTTATGTAAATAGATTTTCAGTGAAAATTATAACGATGGAAATTCAGTTTTAAATGAATTATATTTCATTAAAAGACTAACAAAGTTATTATTTTTGTAGAATTGAAGTTGACACCAAAATATATTGCATTTTGTTAGAAATTGAAATGACACAAAAATACTTATTTTTGTTAAATTATAAATGACGTACAAAAATATTCATTTTTGTTGTAATGGAAATGAAGCACCAAAAATACCTATTTTTGTTGTAATTGGAATGATACACGAAATATACAATTTTTGTAAAATCGAAAATTGAAAACAAAATATACATTTTGTGTATAGGATATGTATGGTAATTGAAAATGAAAACATTGTTGTGCGTGATGATATGTATCAATATTGGATAAATAAGAATATTTATTGTTAGCAAGATATAGTGTAATAAAATACATTTCATTACACATTATAAAAATAACGATATGAAATGGTTTTCAAATTTATATATGCGAGAGTTATTTGGAAAGTCCGAGTTTACTCTCATTCCAAATAATAATACGACGTTCGAAGAATTGAAGACGGCGATTGAAGACCGACGATCTTCACATCGAATGGGTAACTAGTGTGGAGGCCCTTGATTGATTTGCTCCCAAGACGGGGCTAATATGGTAGTTATCCGGAAGTAGTGTTGATTTGTACGGATTTGGCTTTCGCTCAGACCCAGAGCATAGGCTTATAAATGGAATGTGTGTCTGACATTGTACTCCATTATATATTGTACTTATTGATTTTCTGCCAAATGTATGAATGCTTGGTGGCGGAGAATTTATTCTCTTGCTTAACATCCTTTTGTATATTTTGGCAAATATTAATAGTATGATATGGATTGACAGTGTGGCATACCAAGATGCAATGATCAGGGCTTTTGTTGAAAAGCAGGCCTTGTGGTTGATGATCAAAGCACGGCCTTTTTAGGCGTAGCTTTGTGTATAGCGTGACTTCGCGATCCTCACAACCCGGTTGGAGTCTAGAACGGGAGAAGGGAACGCAGGGAGAGCAGCACGTTTCATTCTAGCTAGGAGTGGTGTCAGTGCTTAAACTGGCTGGCATTTTACTTATGTGGATGATGGAATGAGGCGCCTCGGATGTTAGGTCCTATAGGACTGGGAAACGTGTGTTCAGGAATAACTGATCCGCAAAATCATATGTGCAGACCGGCCCTGTAGGATCCAAGGGTTAACTGCGGGGAATCCTGAGACATTAGCTAGAGTGTCTCGAATCGGTAAGGAGCTCCTCCATAGCCTTGACTCATGATGGAAACCCAATTTCCAATATGACTCTGCGGTTTTGATTATAGAACTAGTATGGCGACATAGTAGGATGGGGTACAATGCCGTCTATGATTGATACATTATGATTGAAATGTTTTGAAACATATATACACTAATAGTAATATCAAATCCGTTTTTATCGTATCAAGCATTTTTTGCCATTATAAGGTAAAACTCTATCCTCCGGTTTGCGTTGCATTGTGTGATGGGACTTGAGTCTTATAATGGTTTCATTTTTCCAAAAAGCATTGCGTTGTTTAACGATTTACCTTTAATTATGCACGACAATCCATTGGAGTAAACCCGCTCAGCGTTAGCGGCGTGGTCCTTGGATTTGCCTTATTATTATTAGATTAGTTAAGTTAGATTTCTCACACCAGTCCCATGACTGACTCGTAGTTTGTTTCACTTTGCAAACTCGGGTGCCCTCTTTTCCACACGGGCAGTCGAGTAGTTTTTTTTGCAGATATTTATCTCTTGAGCAGGATTCTGGATTGAAGCCTAAAGTTGTGTCCAGAGCATAGAAGTCTTCCGCTGTTTATTGTATTTAATTTATTGAAATTTATCTTCCGCTGTAATTTTATTCAATGTACTCTGATATGTTCTGTACTCTGATGTAACATTATTATGATGTTTTATAAAAGTCTGTTGTTGTTCTGATGTAGTTGTATTCCCAAAGTTAACGTATTTGAGTTTTGAACGGTCTTGGTTGATTTTGCGATCGATTGGGTCTGTGCAAAACCCGGAGCCATTACAAAAATGGTTCAGTAAAGCAATTTTGGAGCTCTAGATAATCAATTTTGGATCAAACATCTTTCAATTTTTGTAACGGCTCAATAAGTACATAAGTGCAAACAAGGAAGACCCAGGTATTGAATTGAATCAAACTTCTTTCAATTTTTCTAGATAACAATTTTTATGCACTTATGGAAAAACATATGTCAAGTGATGGCCTTGTTGGAAAGTTATTATGAAAATAAACATATTTTTTCACTTGCCAACGTCTTATTACGATTGTATGTTTTAAAAATGGCAAGAGAAAATTTTATATTTTTAAAAGAGCAAATTCAATTTTTTTTTTGTATTACATGCATTTTCAAAATCCGCATGTTAAAAAATAGACGCAAAGCAAAATAAGGACTTAATTTTAATGCTAAGTTTGGACCTAAACTTGGTATACTTGTGTATTGAACTGAGCTAATGCTCAGTTTCTAAGCTGAGCTAACTTAGTTTTTCAATTTTTGAAATACTCGGTTTTTTGAACTGAGCTAACTTGTTTTTTTTTCCAAAAAAAAGAATTCAATTCAAAAACTGAGCAGTGCGCAGGTTTTTGGTGCTGAGCATAGCTCACTTTTTTGTAGCTGAGTATGTATCTCAGTTTCAAAAACTTAGCATATGCTCAGTTTAAAAAAGCCAAGCAATAGCCGAGTTTATTGAAATTGAGATTATAGTTAAATTTATTGAAACAGTAAACCAGTTTAGAAAAATATCCATCCATATCCTTCAAGGATTCATGTATTGAATGAGCATAAAACTAAAATAATATTAAAATATTTAGTAAGGGATCTTTTTACATTCTATGAGGATTATTTTAAATCTTACTGTAGGTAGGCAGCAGTATTTATATCCAAAATAATTGACTGTTACAATTGTTCCAGAAAAACAGGTTAGAAGCTAAAGAATATTTTATTAACTACGCATTAGATAGACAATCTACAGTTATAAACTGAGTGGACTGAAACTGGCGTTGTAATTTATATTACTGTCATTATCCTGAACTTGCACTTGTAGTTTATAAAAACTCTGCCGATAGTGATTATGACCAGAAGAACGCTTTGTATTATTAAATATGAACACAATTTTTGTAATGAGATGTCATTTAAAGTTCAACATGGATATACATTAAATGTTACCTATCCTTGGTTAAAATAAAATTGAACATGAATATTTATTAACAGGGAACTTTCCTAACCTCAATTAAAAAGCAATTAATGCTTAACCTGAAATATATAAAAACCAGTAGTTTAATAAGAATGACACTCATTGTAGAAGAATGAATTGAGTAATGACTTATAATTGCAGCTGCACCGAAATAATATCTATTATGTTTCCTAAGTTACTGACAATTCATAGTTAGACATTGTAGAAGAATGAATAACCTTTATGGGTTGAGACACACAAGACCACGTGCTTTTGATGTACTACATAGTTGTACGATGCAGCAATGATTCTAGATGAAATCGTATTGGGTCCAGTAATAAAAATAAAGCAAGGCATTAGCAAATCATAAAACCATAACAAAGTGTTGATAATGGTAAATGCTCAGATTTATGGATGCAACTTGGCTGCTGTTATATCGTTTTTGAACTAACGCACAAGTTACTTTTATGCTTGCTAAATAAACAACTTTCAAACAACGCAAGTTACTTTTAATTTCAAAGATTATGAACTTATAGTTTTAGTTAATAGGAAATTTTGGTTGCAAAAGAATATTTTACTCATTTATATTTGAAGCACCATGGTATGAACTTTGAGATGCATATGCCGCAAGCACCATATTATGCTCATTTATAATTAACCAACTCATTTAACCGTTTTAATTCATCAAAGGTATATTTGAGGAGTGTTGAAGCTTAAGTGGACTTGAAGCACTAAAGAGACGAACATTGGAGCAATCTGAAGTGTGGACTAAAAGTAAGCAATAAACGACATGCTTAAGCAGTATGTGCCAGAACCAAAGGTTGAAGGGATAATAAATATGTATGTTTTTAACATGCATCGTAAATAGGTTTGTTTTCATAAGTTTGTCCAATGTTGTATGATGTTTGTTTATGAATGTATGTAAAATGTATGTAAATTTAGTCTATGGATATTGTATTCGTATTACTTTATGAAAATGATTAATAATTATATTTCATATGTTAGTTTCTACTTTGATACGATGTTATGTATATTTTTTAGTTGAAATATGATGAAATGAGTGTAGATTATTGATATAAATATTGCAGTGGAACCTCGCAGTAATGGAGTAAAAATACTAGGAACTAACGACAGTGTTTATATAACGCTGTCAGTTCTATGAAAAGACAAAGTATATTCACTAGAACATCATAAGAAAAACGCTGTGAATAATAGTAGCAGCCTTTATAATACATTGTTGAAAATGGAAGCAACGCACACTTGAAAACTATTAATAGCTCATTAGAAACGCTGTGCATAAAACAGCTCAGAAAAAATGTTGTGCATAAAGTATTAACAGCTCGGAAAAAACGCTGTGAAACATACTTTTTAACAGCATTTATTTTCTGCTGTTGAAAATTAGGGGCCTACGACAGCATGTCGTTATGCAGCGTTTGTACTAACGCTGTTATAATTTTTAACAGCGTTTTTGAAACGCTGTTAAAAGCCTTTTTGAAACGCTGTTAAAAGCCTTTTTGTTGTAGTGGATTGATTGTAAGAGATCCAAATGAGGCAGATAGTTTGGGCAGCGCAAACCGACCGGGGATAGGTGCGTGCATGGGCCGGGCAGATGGGGTTAAGACGACCGTGACACTAGTAGATATGGTTATGCACACCATGGGTTGCCACTTTAGGAAGTGATACCTCCTACTGTTGGGCCAGTACAAGATATCTGCAAGGTAGGGAGCCGATCGATTAAGGTAGTGGTTCGGGTATACTTGGACGTATGACCTAAGCCTACCAGC